>CM028130.1:411817500-414217500 GCA_016271365.2 Neoceratodus forsteri
CTACTGAAGTGCTTACCAGGTCAGCTTTTTTTTTGGGGCACTTGAGCAGATTACTGAAACTGGTGCTCTTTAAGATGGCTTGATTTTTTCTACCGAGCCCAAATTTATTACTGAGGCCTAGAAGCCACACAAGAGCTTTAATATTCTCCCTGAGATCAGAAAACAGCTTTTAAATCTAAAAGCATAACACTTAGAGGGTTCTCCCAAGCCCTGAAAAAGCTTTCTTAGCTAAAGTTGAAGATATTTGTGCTATTTTGCTCACCTCGTGCTACTCTCTCGAACGCAATAGGGATGCAGCAATGAGCGGCGTGAACTGACTTAACTGCATGCACACTCTGGCTAGTCATGAGCAGTTGGTACTTATTGCATCTTTGACTCTTCTTGGTCTTCAATGGGCACAAGACCTGCAGACCCGCACTTCAAAAACTTGTAAACTACATGAAGTTGGGTGAAGACGCTGGAAGGATAGCATGCTTCATCTCCCCAGTCCAATCTCAGTGGTGTGCTGAAGTGTTCTGGTTCCTAGAACCCTACAGACTACATGCACCAGAGTGCAAGTAAAGAGAAAAAAATACATGCACTAGCCTGTTCCAACCTGCACTGGGAACCGACTTTGTGTGTTAATTTCAGACCCTGCCTCTCTGTGATGAAAGAGTGGCCCCCCATGATCTTACTTTTGTTTTGGGGTTAACCTGGAATGCACATACCTTTTATCTCGCTCTTTGTCGTCAGATCTGTGTTGTATGTGTTTGTTGGCTGGCCACCCACTTTGTGAAAACCCTTTGTCTTGTAATTTGTAAACCTGTATTATTCTCTTGTGCACTCCTGATCCCTTAAAACAGATCGTAAGATAATCATTCCTATAGTTAGGAAGTTTTCGTATGAGTTTATAAGTTTCGTATATTTTGGGCTTCTCTCAGTCCTCCTTAATTAATGGCACAATATCCCTCAGTTTAGGATTTTATGCACTCAGTTAGCGTTTGCCTTTGTTCTCGGTGTATTTTGATGTATCTAGGTGACCGCGTTTTCAATGTCTAGCCCTAGGTTTTATTTCTTGTAAAAGGTGAACCACTTTAAGAGTCACATTTCTTTTGGTTCAAAAGAGCGCTAAATATATTATTTATGCTGCTCCTGTATGTATTTTGTTTTCCCCTGTGTGGGCATTAAGGAAACCAAAGGCAGTGGAAACTCCATTAAGATAGTGCGAGACGTGTAAAGTTTACCGAATGCTCACACTATTGCTAAGGAATTCTAACCTAAAATAGAAACACAATTCTTGGAACAGCGTATACCGCTCGGAAGGCTTAGCTTACCCCTTCTTCCCTGCAGGTTGAGTCATTAAACAAGTTATAGAACTGTTTTGAACGAAGAAGTTTGTTCCAGAGTGGTGTAGTTCAGGCTCCCTTCCTTCCTCCAGCTTAGTATATCTATGGGCCGTGGCACAAATTTCCCTTCCTTTATGCTGCTGGTCGGAGAGACGGTCCACTGGAACTTTCCTCTGGACACAATAAAGTGATAGACAGGCTATTATTTCATTTAGAGCGGTCATTATAGATGTGGGCAATTATGAAAGACATTATTTTATGAATATAAATGGAATTAATGCGTTCTTTTATTTCTTTGGTTCAAAATTGATAATGACCAAGGTGGAGTCTTTGTCACATGATTACAATTGCTATAAAAAGCGTTTGCCTAGGGAGGTCAGTCAGTATGTAAGGGCTGTGGAACTAGCAACACCCATCAGAGTTAACTTAATTCTAGCTCTTGAGATGAATCCTTGACTCTGCTGATTTTATTTTTATTCTGTTTGTTGATTTGTCATCTCCCAGTCCGCTGTTTTTGGAATAAATGTACACTTATTTTGCTGCTAATTTTGTCTGATGCCTTTTTCTATCCCACACCAGTTCACACTCTCCCTGAACAAACAAAGTCAGATGTCATCTCTTTTCTTCAGGCAGAGACCAGAGGGCCTAAGTGAAGAAAGCTATAACAGAGTTTGATGGCAACATGGGGCAAGACATGCTTCTCTACCTTTGAAAAAGTCTATCAGTATGAGGCACTGACTTGCAAATGTACTATGTGTGTCAGGTGAGAACCTGTGGGGAGTGGTGCGGGAGCAAGCAGCACATGTCCTGGCATCACTGCACATCATGCCACTTGGGGAACCAGAGGAGGAAACAGTCACTGGAGGCAGAATGGTGCCAGACACTCACAGGTCCACGCCCTAAAACTGGGCTCGCTGGCCAGAAAGGGATCCTTACGCTGCCGGGGTTTGAGAGCCAGCTGACCCTATGGTGGGGGAAGCCTGGGGAAACAATGGCTGGCAGTTAAGTCCGATGGATGTAAGGGTGATGGGGCTGAAGTGTCTATCTGATGGGGCCGTCCAGTGACAGGAAGAGAAAAACATTAACCACCCTCCCCAAAAAAATAACACAAGATGGCAGCAGTCGTGACCCAAGATCTTTTTCTCATGACAGGAAAACACACTAATTTATCAAAAGGAAAATGTTCACGAAAAGTAAATGTATCTATCTATCAGAGGGTTATCCAAAACCCTACTAAGTATGTGCAGAAGAAAACTGTAAATCCTTATAATTCCAGAACCAATTAATATTTTTCACAAAACATTCAAAAGGCACACCCTTGGCACATGTCCTTCAACCCTGAAAGTTTCAGAACAAGATTCCATATTGTCTAGGCTGCAAATGATAGCAAATAAATGGCTAAACGAAGCAGATAAACTGGGGATTTTATCCATTTATGACGTACCGCATCTTGGATTCTGGTTTTAGCGAATGTCACAAAACTCACCACGTCAGCAGAACCTGCCGCCCAGACCACGCATAGTCAAACTTTGTTCAATTTTGTCAAATGGCGCTAAAAGTTATTATGGTGCAAAACTGGGTTCAATATTAAATACTGAACTCAGTCCTAAATATACTTGCACTACTATGTAGGCATGAATGCTGTATGATCTTGAGTAACCTCAAGACTGGCATAACCCACAAGTGAGGTGTCCAAAAGCTGCAGACACATTGATAAATCGTGTATCATACTGTCCCCATTGTATATTTCATTTATGCAATATGGACCAGTTTGGACAGTGGAGGCCGATTTACTAGAAACAGTATTTTTTTTTTTTTTTTTTTTAAGAAGTTTCAGTAGACCTTTGTGATTTTTGTGTACTTCACTTAGTGCAGAGGTTGCTTGGAACTTGCTATGGGTACTAGGATGTCCTGAAGACTGCAAGGTTGCTGACATGAATGTCGACTAGTTCACAGAAAATGATTTACAAAACATATCGACACCTATTAGCGAGTGTGGAAGAAGAATGATGGTACTGAGGGGTTTCATACCCTTTGTTTGTGAGGCGTGGTCTGTCCGCTTAATGTTATGCTCAGTTTTCTTTGGTTTAAAAATTTGGCAGTTTGTTCAGCGAGCGAACATCCTGGTGTCTTGGGCCTGAAGTGAGAATGGAGTGAGCGAGAATGTAAGGGTGCAGGTTCTTGGTCTGAATCCGTAGCAAAAAGGAAAACTGCAGGACAGTGTTATTCAGAAGCAGCAACCAGCTCGGCTATAGTGAGATAAGATGTGAGAAGAGAAAGACTATCCTTTTGAGGTGGGATGGGGCAGACAAGGTAGTTTGTTCGCAGCACACCAGGCTTGAAAAGTGAAAGTTAGCAGTGTATGTCCTGCCTGCTGGGCGGGGTTGATGATTCAGCAACTATTGAGATAAACACAACAGTTTAGATAATTTATTTTACTGTAAAATGGGGAGCTGTGAGATAAATTATCTAAACCGATTCAGTTCCACCCTACTGCACTATAGATTTATATATAATACAAGGATGGGAACTTTGGCCCATAGAAAAGACCATCATTTATTTCCCTGTATACCCAAGGATTAATCAAATCAATTACAGCTATATACCCGCATTAATCAAATCAATTACAGGTATATAACTGCATCAAACAATTACTGCTATATACCTGCACTAATTAAAGCAGTATACCACATTAATCAATTAAAGTATACACCTGCACTACATTAAACCCTATGAGAAACCACTAATAACTCAATTAACTCAGCATTATGAAGCTAGCCAAACCAGTTAACAAGCTGCAAAAGAAACCTGGGGGAAGACACGGACACAAACTCTCCTAAACCCAGAAATCCACCAAATTTCTAGCTGCACTCATTACACACCATTCCTCCTTGCTACAAGAAACATCCTAATGTATTATATTCAACAAACAATGGGTAAGGGTGGTAACACTCAGACATATACCCATCTCGGGGCAAATTAGGACAATAAGTCACTTGCCATTTCAGTTCATGGCCTTATAGCTCTAATTAGCCCCTCAATGGATATACATCCTTGTATACCACCCTACCATTTTCTCTTTAAAAACTTTGTTTATTGTTTTCAGATAAAATATTCTCAAATAGGGTTATACAGTTACATAAGTGCACACCCATTTTTAATATAAAATTGACATAGCATAAATAATGGGTAAGGATGGTATACAAGGATGTTGTTTTGCAGCTTGTTAATTGGTTTGTCTAGCTTCCTAAAGCTGTGTTAATTTTATTAGTGGTGTCCCATACGGTTGAATGTAGTGCAGGTATATATTTGTGTTTCATTAGTGTAGGTTATATAGAAACATAGAATCTGATGGCAGATAAGAACCGCTTGGCCCACCTAGTCCGCCTTATTTCCTAACTAATGGATAAGCTGCAGATCCTAGTTAACCAACAGCCTACTTCCTCCTACCCCACTAGAATTCTCTTATGTCTAACCCATGCATTCTTGAATTTATCCACTGTTTTGATTCCACGACCTCCTCAGGAAGGCTGTTGCATGCATCCACAACCCTCTCTGTACAAAAATACTTCCTCACATTACCTCTGAGCCGTCTCCCTCCATCTTCAAATTGTGTCCCCTTGTTCGTAATATTTCTTTTCTGAAAGATGCTACCCTCTGACTCTTTGTCGATTCCTTGAGGTACTTTTAAAGTTTCTATCATGTCCCCCTCTCCTCCTTCACTTAAGAGTATACATATTAAGCTCCTTTAGTCTCTTCGTATGTCTTCTGGTGTAGACCCCACCATTTGGTTGCTATCCTCTGGACAGCCTCCACACTGTCTATGTCTTTGCAGAGATGGGGTCTCCAGAACTGCACGTAGTACTCCAGATGGGGTCTCACCAACTGTCTCTACAGAGGGATAACAACTTCCTGTTTTCTACAGCTGATGCTTCTCCTATGCATCCCAGTATCCCCAGCCCTCCTTACTGCCTTCTCACATTGCTTGCCCACCTCTAGGTCATCTGCTGTAACTACCCCCAAGTCCCTTTCCATTTTTTTTCCTTGTTGTCAGTATCTCACCCCACTGTGTACTTTTCCCCTGGGTTTTGTTTCCCAGGTGCATTACTCTGCACTGAATCTAGCTGCCATACATTTGACCATTCCTCCAACCATGCAAGTCCCTTCTCATCCTTTCCTCCCCACCTTGTGTATCAACCCTGTTGCAGATCTTTGTGTCGTCTGCAAAGAAACATACTTTTCCTTGCAGTTCCTCTGCAATGTCACTTATAAAGACATTAAGAAGGACCAGTCTCAGTACTGAACCCTGTGGTACCCACTAGTAAGCCCCTTTCTTCACTGTGGACTCAGTTTACTATTACCTCTACATCCTGTTGTCTAGCCAATGTTTTACTCAGGCTACCACCAGGGACCTACTCCCAGGCTGGCTAATTTATTAATCTTTTGTGCAGGACTGTGACAAATGCCTTGTTAAAGTCTAGGTAGGCCATGTCCACAGCCCACCCTGGTCTACTACTTTGGTCACCTGGTCAAAGAAATCTACTAGATTCGCCTGACATGACCTTCCCACTGTGAATCCATGCCATCTTGGGTCCTGTGCCCCACTGGCCTCTAGGTACTCAATTCTTTCTTTCAGAAGTGATTCCATCATTTTCCTACCACTGATGTCAATCTGACAGGTCTGTAGTTTCCTGCCTCCATCTTGCACCTACTTTTGTGAAGGGAATCACATCCGCCTCCTCCAATCCTCAGTTACCACACCATCCTCCATGATTTGTTAAAAAGGTAGTCAGCGGTGTTACTAGTTTCTCCTTAGTTCTTTAAGAGTTCTGGGCGAATCCCATCGCCCCATTGCTTTGTCCAACTTCAGTTTTAGGAGTTCTTCAGAATCCTTTCTTCTGTGAAAGGACTGATACCGACACCCTATCCAGAGTGCTTCTATTGACTGGATTAGGTACCTCTCCTCCTCTTCCTTTGTGAGCACTGAGCAGAAGTATTCATTCAGTATCCCTGCTTTTTCACTGTCCCTCTCTGCCCACCCATCCTCCTCTTTATTCAGCCACAGTATCCCTCCTTGTCTTTCTTGCCTCCCTAATGTACCTATAAAAGGTTTTATCCCGTCAGTAACCAAGTTGGCTGTCTTTTCTTCAGTTGGGGCCTTTGCTACTCTAACTGCCCTTCCCGCTTCCTTCTGCTTTAACTGGCATACAGTTCTCTGTCCTGCTCCTTCTGTGTTTCCTTATACTTCCTGAATGCTATCTTTTCTCCCTAACCTTCCCTGCCACCTCTTTTGAGAACCAGTGTTTTCTTTCATTTTGATTTGTTTATTTGCTTCACACAAAGGCTTGTTGCCTCTGTGATGGCAGTTTTGATGTTTCCCCATTGCTGCCCCCTCCTTCTTGCCTGTTTGCTAGTGCTTTTCTGAGGCACGCCTCATTTTGACAAAATCAGCCATCCTGAAGTCCTGTACCTTCACTTTTATATGGCTTGACTCTCTACAGCCGAGTTGATCATGAACCACACTGTTTGGTGGTCACTTGTTCCCAGATGGCTACCCACTTCTAGATCGGAGATAGTCTCTCCATCCCCTTTTGAGAGTACCAGGTCTAAGACTGCTCCCTCGTGAGTGGGCTCCAACACTAGCTGTCTGAGGCATGCCCCTGTAGGCACAGAGAATGGCCCTGCTCTTGGATGTGGATGCAGCAAAGGTGCTCCAGTTAACATCTGGCATATTCAGGTCCCCCATCAGCAATATCTCCTCTTTCTCTGCCATCCTAAGGATGCCTTCTATCATTTTCTTGTCCATTTCTCCCTGAAACAGGGGTCTATATACAACCCTGTGTGGATTGTGGTGCCATTTCCAGTCTCCAGCATGACCCACAGTGCCTCCTTTCCTCCTGTTTATCCTTTAGTTCCATTACTTTGATCCCTTCCCTTATAGAGAGCTACTCCTCCTCCTCCTCTTCTGCCCTCCCTGTCCCTTCTGCAGATTGTGTACCCTGGTATGTTGACATCCCAGTCATGGCTCTCTGTGTACCATGTTTCTGTGACTGCCACAATATCCAGGCATCCCTCTTCCATCAAGGCCACCAGTTCAGGGAGCTAGTTACCTAGACTACAGGCATTGGTACTCATTACCCTCCATTTTTGATGGCCTTACCCCTTTGTAGGCATGTAGCTGTTACTGTTTAAATAGAGCAGGTATACACTGAGTTGATGGATTAGTCAGAGGGTGCGTAGCTTTCTTCTATAAAGGTTTGTATTCCTCCATGGCAGACTGGGTGGCTGTATCAGCCTGGTTATTAGTTCATGGGGCCATTCCATGTCACCACCAGTCCTCCTCCCGAGACTGGGCAGGCCGCTGGTGCTGGTTGGGCATCATTAAGCCCATCCACCAGTTTTTCCTCCAGCGTTTCTCCCTGAGTGGCTGGACATGCACAGATGCAATGTGCATGCTCCACCTCAGCAGTACCCTCAGCCCTCCAGCCATAGGCCCTTCCCCATGTTATGAGACTGCACAGCGTTGCCACCTGGTTTTCCTCCAGGTAGCAGTCAAGCAGCAGGCTTGATAGAACCCCGGGAAGACAGCTGTCCTACAGATGCTCAATCTTCCCTCCTGACCGAGACCCCAAATGGCTCAAGTCCGTTCCCGAACCCAGGTCACCAGTGTGGCAGCAGAGATCACAGATGTATTTTTAATTGACAGATTAGTCACAAGTATACAGGGAAATAAACAATAGCGTTTTCTATGGGATAGGTTCCATGCATGTATTATACATAGAATAATACATGGGGTGGTGTTTTATAAGACTTTCACGTACACCCGAGGTGTTGAATGGTACTGAAATCCTGAGAGTGAAGCTCAAGGGGTTTATTTAGAATCTAATACCGAGGTGTGTGTAAAAATTTGAGTTTTACACCACCCCATGTTTTATATGACTGTTAGGAGCATTTTTTTGCCACAGTAATTGTATAAAATACAAACATTGTGCAGCCAGAAAGTAATTTTCCTGTTTCTCCACAAGGTGGAGCCATCAGTTTCTCCAATAGGTGGACTGTCCTGTGTTCTCATCTGCCTCTGGCTGCTTTGTTATGTGGTTTGGGTCACTCCCCTCCACACCACAGTGTGTTCTGGTCACGGTTTTCACAGTACAGTTTTTGGCATATTTAAATGTTGTACCAGGAGAAGATTAGACTGATGAACTGCAAGTGAGGAGTGTTTGGAACCAGGGGCATAGCTACAAGGGTGCAAGGGGTGCAGTGGCACCTGGGCCCATGAGGTTTGAGGGGCCCAAATCATAATTTTGATGTTTATTCAAAACTGGGAGTGGCCCTATAACACCACCTTGCACCCAGGCCCTTTGGGAATTTGCTACGACTACTGTCTGGAACCCCTGCTTCTCACTGCCACTGATGCTCTTAATTGACTGCTGCCAAGGAACAGGTAGGTACTTGGTAGAATGTTTTCCTTTTTTCTTTACTGACACAGAAACATGCCAGACAGTTTAAAAAAAATAAAAATTTAGGTGTAAAGCAAGCGAGCATTACTGAACGTGCAGAGCTTTCTGTGGCGAATGATGTGAAGACAACAGCTGGCGATACATGGAGCAAGGGAAACCCCAGCACGTGTTCGCATTATAACCAGCTAGTTGTAACGGAGCATAATAACTTGGATTCTCTATGTGAAAACAAGGTCACCAGTTATTTATACACACACAAATCCATACTCCTAGTTTTCTGGTATTCTCTGCCCCGGAGGGAGGAAGTCTCTGACTCTCTGTCTCTCTCTGTCTGTCTGTCTCTCTCTCTCTCTCTCTCTCTCTCTCTCTCTCATCACCTTTCAGACTTCCAAGCTTTTAACTGGATGGAAAAAGGCCAAAGATCCATCAAGTCCTATATTCCTCTTAGAAATTATTCCAGTTAAGACATTCCTAGGGGTCTGCTTGTCTTTCATGCATCTTATTGAAGAATTTGAAATAAGATGCAATCTTCTCCAACAGGCAGAAGGATACTGAAGAGTACTGTGGGTCATTCAATGGGCCTGCTCCACCTGCACAGGGTAACAGGGGTTCTATTTTTAAAGGACTGTTACCCTTACTTTTGCTTTATTGTTAATAAATAACTTTGATCAATGTAAATCTTATTTTCCAGCATCACTCTGGACCCTATTATAGTTTTATGGAAAGCTGTTACTTACCTAACTTGCTTTACAGATTTAGGTCTACTAGCTCCGCCATCTTTTAAAGATCAAATGAAAAAGTTCTATAGATTGTCAATAAAAGCTTGAGCTCATTTCCTGTGTCATGACTAGCATTTCCTGAAAATATCATGCCGTTTGGTTTTGTGGTTTTTTTAAATCAGCATGTTAATGTGCTCTGCAGTAACTGAAAACAGTGAATATGTTTCTGTCCCTGTCAGTGAGCAATGACATCATACTTGTCCAGCATGTTGCTGCTGCAATTAAGTTCTAATTGCCTGAAGAAGCAGTAGCGCTTTCCAGTCAAATCAATCTGTAGGGATAATTGTCTTTACTCCAAGTGTTACTAACCCATCTGATCTGTGTTTAGATTGATTAGTTTACAATCTATCAGTATCATGCAGCAGCAGCCCAACTGTAGAAGCAGAGGCCCTGGGACTCCAGGGGCTTAGTAGAGCACAGCAGTCCCATCTATGGAGACTGGAACAGGGGTACTGGCCATGCCCGCAGGAGCAGAGGAAGCAGCCCCAACTGAGGGCAGGAGACAGAGGCATCAGGATGACATAGTATTTCTAGTTAGAAACATCCATGATGCATTTTCACACAGAATCCCTCAGAGAACTGAATTTTGTGGGCTCATGTAGTACATATTCCTGAAACAGCACAGTGTGGCAAACACCCTTTTGTCAATCTGACATAACAACAACATTGTTCTCACACGACGTATTCATGGAGGCTATATCAAAGACACGCTACTTCTATGACGCAACAAAGTTTAGATTTATTTTATATCCGTTAAACAATCCTGTGTTATACTGCCAGATAACAATACAGAGTTTTGATACGGTAGTACTAATTGCTGTGATAGGCAATTTCTCACAGTCATTTATACCACTTCAGTGCACCACTGAAACACAAATGATCAACTCTTTATGAGAACAGAATAACAAATTGTAAACTAAATCAATCTAAACACGAACCAGATGGGTTAGTAACACACTTGGAGTAAAGACAATTAGCCCTACAGATTGCTTTGACTGGAAAATTGCAACAGCTTCTTCAGGCAATCAGGGACTTTACTGCAGCAGCAACTGGCTGCACAAGTATGATGTCATTGCTCACTGACAGGAAAGAAACATCTTCACTGTTTCATCATTGTTTCTGTTGCTGAGCACATTAACAGATGCCATTTAAAGAAGACCACAAACCTAACAGCATGACATTTTCAGGAACGGTAATCATGACACAGGGACTTGACCTCAAGTTTTTTGACAATTTGTAAACACTTTCATTTGATCTTTAAGGCAATGATTATGATGTTACAGAAATGTACAGGGATAGACAATCTCAGTTCTCATCAAGTAAACAGCTTCAAAAGTTTTAGATGTTGCCCAGGCCTTTATCGTTACAACAAATGTGATATTGGTCTCTTTTAGACTTTACTTTTACGGTAACTGAGACACTGGAATTTATGTAACATCTATGGAGTGTACTGGATGTGACTGTTTATTTTGTTCATAAGAACATACTATAATGCCAGCAGATACAGGCCCTAAGGTTTATAGAGTCTGCTCGAGTGTGCAGCTAGTAGTGTATTATTCTGCAGCTGCCCTCCCCAGTACTGTAGTGACCTTTCCCTGGACTCTATCCTACCCACTCTTAAAACTGGCCACAGTCTTTAATGATACCACCTTTTCAGGTAAGGTGTTCCACCCATCCACGACCTTTCCATGAAGTAGTATTTTCTCATTTCCTCTTAAGCCTTCTACCCTCCAATTTCAGACCGTGCCCCTAGTGTTTCTCCCTCCTTTAATCTAAAAATACCCTTTGTAACAACCTTGTTTATGCCTCATATATATTTGGAGGTTTTGATCATATCCTCTATTCCTCCTATCCTCCAGGAAGTACATGTTGAGCCCACTGTATGTCCTCATACAGCTTGCCCTCCATTCCCCTTGTTCATCCTGGTGGTTCTGCACTGGACCCTCCAGCAACTCCACATCTTTCTTTAGGTAAGGCCGCCAAAACTGGACGCAGTACTCCAGGTGCGGTCTGACCAGTGACCTTACAGTAGCAGGAGAACCTCCTCCTTGAGGTGATGTCCCTAGCAATACACCCCGCATCTTATTAGCCTTAGCTGCTGCCTTCTTGCACTGTGCTGAACAGTTCATCTGCCCTGTGATCATCATCCCAAGATCTTTCTCCTCAAGCATCTTAGATAACTGTACCCTCCCAGACTGTAGCAAAGTTTTGGTTTCTGGCTCCATGTGCAAAACCTTGCACTTCTTTGCACTGAAACCCACCTGCCATGTGTCTGACCATTGTTCGGGTTATCCAGGTCCTCCTACAGTCCTAGCCACCCCTCTGTGCTGTCCAATCTTTGTGTCATCCATAAAATAGGCTGATCTTGTTACTAACCCCATCTGCTATGTTGGCAATGAAGATGCCAAACAACACTGGACCCAGCACTGATCCTTGTGGAACCCTACTTGTTACAGCCCTTGGGATGAGATTTCCCTTACAAAACCCTCTGCTGCCTATCTCACAGCCAGTTTTTGACCCACTCCACCATCATCTCCTCTACCCTCAGATGACCTTGCTAACTAGTCTCCCATGCAGCACCGAATCAAAGGCCTTGCTGAAGTCCAAGTACTGGACATCCACTGCCTGGCCTCGGTTGATTGCCCTTGTTACCCAGTCATAGAAGTCAACCATGTTTGTTGGGCAGGATCTACTGCGACAAATCCATGTTGCCTGCTGTCTTGGAGACCATTTTCTTCCAGAAAGGTTACTAGCCTCTCATGGATAGTCTCCATGAGCTTCCCATGATGGAGGTAAGGCTGACTGGCCTATAGTTCCCTGGCTCATCCTTGGGCCTACTTTTATGGATGGGTACCACATGCTCCATCCTCCAGTCTTGGGGCACGCAACTCATCCTCAGGGAGATGCTGAACAACTTTGCCAGCGGTTCTACCACGATCCCTGCCATCTCCCTCAGCACCATGGGGTGGATGCCGTCCAGACCTGGTACCTTATCTACCTTCAGTGCTCTAAGAGCTTCTAACAATTGCTCTCTGGTATTTCCCTCTCTGTAGGTTCTGCCCCCCATACCCCCCCACACTCCCATCCCTGTGGCATTGGACCCTGCTTTTCCCTAGTAAATCCAGAGCAGAAGTAGTCATTAACTGCTTCTACTTGCTCCACCCCATTCTCCATCCATCCCTCGCCCACCTGGACCCTAACAATTTGACCACTTACAACTTCTTTTCTCCTTGTGTATCTTAGAAATCCCCCACACCTCCTGAGGCAGCCTGAGCTCTCTTGCTGCCTTGGCAGCTTCTAACCAATCTCCTCACCTCTCTTTTTAGATCTCATGTATTTCAGGAAGGTTGCCTTCTTTCCTTAATACTCTCCAATACCTCATTGCTTAACCAGCTGGGCCTCCTTGACCTGGCCTTTTGCTTTTGCGAGTTTAGAACACGAGCTTCTGGCCTCTACTAACCTGGTTTTGATAATCCTCCATTTCTCACTGGCATCCATGTGTGGTTGGATTCTGAGGATGTGTCCCTCCAGTACGTCCCCAATTTTTCCAAAGTCCCCTGCCTGAAATCTATCACCATTCTCATACCAAGTGAAAACCACACTGTGTGTTGGTCGCCCCTGAGGGATCCTACTCAATCCCTGCACATTCTCACCATTCATCAGCACGAGGTCGAGTATATTTCCTCCCTTGTTGGCTCCCTCACTAATTGCACCAGGAAGCTGTCCTGAAAGCCTCCAGGAGGACCTGCTCCTGCTGTTTGAGGTAGCAGGGTATTCCATTCCACCCTTGGCAGATCAAGTCTCCCAATACAACGATGTGACCCTTGCACAGATCCTCCTTATCTGCTCCCCTAGCTCCCTATCAATCTCTTCTTTGAGCTGGTGGCCTATACACTACCCCTAGCCTCATTCTCATTCCTTTCTGGTCCTGCATCTGTACCCATAAAGCCTCTATTCTGCCCTCCCCCTTCTCTGCTACAAGATATTTCCACCTTCACATATAAAGCCACCCTCCCCTTCCCTCCCCCATCTTTTCAGTACATTTTGTGCCCTGGGACCACTAGGTACCTGCCATGGTACTGGGTGACCCACGTTTCAGTGATGGCCGCTATGTCCACCTCTCCTCTACTATCATTGCCTGCAACTTTTTATTTAAATCCTGTTTCCTCCATCACCTGATTGTGATTTGATTTTGCTGTTTCTGAATTTTAATATGTTTATAATTTTAAACATTTACAAGCTTATTTATTGTTAAAGCGCTTTGATATCTTGAATTGTACTATATAAAGATTATTATTATTAACAACAACTCAGCGGCCTTGTTCCCCAGGCTCCTTGCATTCAAAGAGACCACCCTCCAGTTTGTTCCTCCTTCTGCTCCTTCTCTGGACTACTTATTTTCCTCTCTCCCGAGTTTGAACTCCCCTTTCTCCTTTCTGTTGCTCAGTTTGTGGGGGCTATTGCCTCCTGTCCTGGAGACTCACTCTGTCTTCCAACCTTCTGCCACCCCCACAGTTTAATGGAACCTGGTAGCATGTACTCACCCAGCCTCTGCTTCAGGATTCCTGTGCCTTCACTGCTCAAATGTAGGCCCGTCGAGGCCTTCATGTTCTTGTTCCCCATGTAGTTCCCCATACCCCTGGAGCGACACCATTTTCTCACCCAGGTGTTGGAACTCCTCTATCCACTGCTTCCTGGCTATGCTAACCTGTACTGGTAGAACTTGAGAAAGCAATTGAGCAGCCTACCTCCTCACAGAGTTTCCCAACCTCCCTAAATATCTCTTTGTACCTTCCGACTGTGTCCCCTGCCAGGTCATTCATGCCCAGGTGCACCACTACATGCAGTTTCTCCCTTCCCTCCATGCACTTCAAAAGAAACTGTCCCATCTTTCCTGCTCTCATGCCTGGCATGCACTCCACCCATGTGTGGCTCTTTCTGGTGTTCTTGCCTCCCCATCTCACCCCTCCAAAATGGAGTCCCCAAAACTGTGACCCTACCTCCCCTTTGTGGTCTCTTCCTTATGTTTCCCACTGTCCTGATCCCTTCCTCCAAAGTATCCTTGCTTCCCATATCACGGTTTTCTCCTGCCTCCGATTCCTTGTGCTCCCCCATCCTCAACAGTTGGCTAAACCTCATCCCCTCCCCGTTGTTCCGTGTTCACCTACCCCCACACCTCTGTCTGAAGCAAAGTACAGTTGCGTAAGAACTTACCGTATAGCAGATCTTCAAGAGCATCTCTTGCAGCAGGTCATAACACATGGGAACCTTCTGCTGGAGGCACTTGTTTCCAGAAGACTTCTTAGCAGTTGACCAGGGACCGCCCCTCATGCACCACATGACCAGGTCTGTGTACTAAAAAAGAAAGGGAGATCCAATACTCCTCAGTTCTTGTCCTCATTAGCAACCTGATCATGATGCTGCTGAGGGAACCGAGGAAATATATTATATACTGTACATATAAAATATAACATGTTTTGGATGAAACCACAATAAATATACAGATATATGTATATGCAGTGACACACACGTATAGAAATATACAGGAGTTGGAAAAGAAGACAAACTCTGCTCTCTAGTGTAGACAGGAAAAGGGGGATGGAGGGAAGGGCTGCATGACCTGCTGTAAAAGATACTATCTACTGTTATGGTAAGTTCTTATGCAACTGTAGACAGTCTCTTGTAGCAGGTCATAACACATGGAAGATTCCAAGCAGTTATGCGTAAAGCAGGGCGGCAGGCAAGTCTGTCTGTGTGAAAGCAGACCTTGAAGGACTGTACATCTAAAGGTAGTTCTCGTGTAAAAACACAAGCCCATCAATGGTAATGTATAGGGAGGAACGGATCCTGGAAGCAGGAGTCATATCCCCAGTACAACAGTCTGTAAACCTGCTGTGACGGTAGCAAACACTCTTGTAGTGTCTTGACCACAGCTGACAGCGACAGTATAGAGAGTGTGTGTGTGTTTTATATATATTATATTATATATACACACACACACACACACACAAATGTATATAAAATTATATATAAATATATCTATTTATAATCTGTCATGTTTGTTATGGCAAAGAAAAAACGGAGGTGGCCACTAATTTTGACAGACCCTGTACTGAACAGAGCATTTCCCTTCGCTATCCAGGGAAATGAAACAAAAGGTGGTGCCATTGTGCACTGTGGCCTCATTCATTAAGAACAAAAGGGACTGTGAACAACCAAGATGAGAATTACAGCAGCCCCAGGAGCCTCATGCCCTGATAAGAGACTGGTAGCCAAATGGTTATTGATACACAGGAACATCTGAGACCACCTTAGTGAAACAGGTAGGGTAGGGTCACAGAAGGACATCCTTTCCTTAGGAAAGTCAGATAGGCCATGTATGCACAAAGCCTAGAATGCAGCAATGCAGCAAGCCAACGAAACTGCAATGCAGAGTAACAGGTTCCAAGATAGGAAGCGAGGCCTCATAGAACTGTGGGCCCAAAAGAGACCAATCGTCAATCTAGGACTTAATTGAGAACTCCCAGAGGTAGGTAGAGTCCTACCGGGATGCAGGGGAAGAATGTCCCTTAAGAACAGTTGTAAATACCCAATGGAGACAGAGCCCTTTCTCCCATCAGGAAGGAAAGGCAAAAGTTTACTGACAAAGGAACCCCAAAACACTGAAAGTGTGAGTAAATAGTCCAGTATGTACAGTGGAGAACATGAAAACAAGGTCCAACTCAATCCAGTCCCCAAAGAGACATTGCACCTGCTCTGTGAAGAAAGGGACATGGCATGAAACACAGAGGTTGACGTAAAGACGCCAGTCATCATAGAGGCGACTCTGGAACCAAAAGAGGGGTAAGCCCTCTGGAACCAAGCGGGGAGGAGCAAGATACGCAAAATTAAATTGAAGGTGCATTTACCACAGGAGAAGGGCAGGAGGGTGGGCATAAAGAGGAGAGGTATCAGTACCAGAACCCTCAACTGTAATGGTTGTATGTGTGCGGGTGACCTCATGAACGGCAACCAGAGAAGAACGCCAGGGTGGCAAAACACCCCGCCACCCTGACAACCTCGAAGATGGAAAAAGGCACCGGGGACTAAAACATACTTGCCCCCACACACACACACACACACACACACACACACACCCCTACTTAAGGATTCTTAACTCTGGGGGTATGTCGGTGGGTGAAAACAAAAACAAAACAAAACAAAAAGATTTTGGGCTGGGTGCAAGAAAAGCAAAGTAGCATGCAGACCCAGACCCAAACCCGAACCCCAGTACCAAAAGCAGAGGCTAACCCCGACGCAGCTCGGCAGCCAACCGCAGGCACCACCATTTCTACATCCCTCCCAGGTACATGTTGAGCTGTATATATATATATATATATATATATATATATATATATATATATATACATACATACATACATACATACATACATACACACACACACACACATACACACACACACGTAGCGACATCCTGTCACTGATCGCCCTCCTGCCCACTCACAACTCCAGGCTTCGCCCTTATTGCGTCACTGTTCCGGGACGGCGCCATGATTCAGGCGACCATCTCATGGCTACCACTGTAACCATTGAACCACACCTGTCCTGACCCCAGAGGTGCCTCCAGTAAAGAGAGAGAACATCCAGCCAGACCATGTCCAGGTCTGGCCGTAGGGCAGCAGTGAGGCAGTAGGATATGAAGGGAGAGATGAACAGATCCCTGTCAGGAGGAGTCCAGCGGATGTCTTCGACTACAGCTTGTGGAATTTTCCATTCATGCCCCGCCACTCTAAAAAGGCGGAGGGTATCTGGCAGTGTATGCCTGCTGCTAGGGATTGTACCTCTAACAAGGTGTAACCTATTATGGTGGCCCAGAACCCTATATGCATGTTTTTATGCATTTAGGCAAGGGAGTGGTAATGTTTCCTGGTCAGGTAACATACAGTGGGAAATAACTGATTGATAGCCTTGCTTGGTCTTCATCAGTTAATAAATCAACCCACACGCTTCAATTACAAAACAGAAAACATACAATACTAGCATGGTTTATAACCAATAGACCACAAAACATATCTCACTAGGAAGTACAGGCTGACACTATTTCTGACCATTGCCCAATAGCTGCTTTAAGGTTGTTTCCTCAAACAAAATTCCTCCCAAATTAATTAAGATTAGAAATATTGCAAAGACGGATGTTAAACGTCTGAAAAGCAGAATTGGTAGCAACTGATGTGAGTCAAATTAACAGTTAAACCCAGAAGAGGCAGCCAAATGGCTAATTTTTAGAAGCTTACGAGGCTCATACTCCTCTAACTAAGCAGAGAGTTAAAGGCCAGTATTCCCTGGCTGAAGAAAGAACCGAGGCAGCAAATGAAACTAGGGATAAAATAAGAAGAAATACCTGAAATCTAGGGACCCAACTCATTTAATTGAATATAAACAAATAAGAAATAAAGTTAAGAAGAGATCATACAGGCTAAAATCACTTTTTAAGCAAACAATGAAACAACTTAAAAAATCCAAGAACCTTTTGGGCATTATTCCAGTATCTGTTCTCCTAAAGGTAGTTTTAGTATCACTTGTCTACTTAAAGGAGGGGAGGGGAGGGGAACTATAACAGGGAGAAGGAAATTACTGATTATTTAAATGAACATTTAGTCAGTCAGGTTATGGAGGGTACAGATGGGACCACAAGTGAACAATACATGGGGCAGGCTCAAGAAGTTTGGATTGGTCTATACCCAAGCAGGAAGTTTGAGACTACTACAACAACTGGATGATAGGAAGGGTTGTGGACCTGACTCAATATATACCCGGGTTGTTATGATTGGTAGCAGATGAAATTGTGCAGCCATTGACATACTTATTTAAATTTATCTTTTGGACAAGGGAGTTGTTCCACAAATTTGGAAGGAATCAATAGCTGTACCTATATTTAAAGCAGGATAGAACAAACATTGCAAACTATAGGCCAATATCTCTGCTACCAGTCATGGGAAAATTACTGGAGAAATGTGTTTGGACAGCTGATGTACTACTTGGAGGGAGTGGCATACTGGCTGAACAACAACATCATGGTTTCCGAGAGGCTTCAGTACAACAGCCTTGGTTGGCTTGATCAGCACCGTGCTTGATGCCAGTGATAATGGGCTGGTGACTGGTACAGGTAAGCCATCCAACTAGGGCGCTTTGACATGGTAAACCATGAAATACTGTTACTAAGACTGAAGTTCTGTGGCATATCCAAGTCTAGCCTGAGGTGGTTTAACAGTTACTTGGACTCCTGTACCCATAAAGTTAGGATTGGGGCACTACATCAGACCCAAAGCAGGTAAAGACTGGGGTTCCCTAGGGTTCAGAACCAGGGCCATTGTTTTCTATTTTGTAAATGATATACCTAAAGTGTTAAATAGTACTGAATGCATGTTATATGCAGGTGACTGAGTCTTCTTCTGACACCTCTGTGGCTGAAATTCAAATAGCTTTACAAGAAGACTATTTAAAAGTAACAAACTGGCTCTTTATGGCAAATTAAAATTAAATGAGATCAAAACAAAGGTAAAGATGTTTGGGGCGTCACAGAGGTTGGCTAGAATTGGAAGATGTGTACATCAAAGGTAAAATAATGTACTAGCCGCCCGCTGGAGCGGTTGGATTTCTGCTTGCACGCCAGCAACCAGGGTTCTGGAATGAGCTCAGGTCGCTGGAGGGCCGCCGGGGGGCAGCTTGAGCGCTCCACCACTACTCACCGCCTCCAGGAAGGGAAGGGATCATGACCCGGTGCACATAACCACCACTGGCAGGAGGCCGTGGTAGTGCAGCACATCAGGGCCATTAGGTGGTGCGTGAAAGACGCCGGCTCTTGCCTTCTCGATGTTCGGATGTCACGACCAGAAAGCCAGGAAAATCACTGGCTGGCCTCCGGATGATGGTTCTCCATTCCCAAGGGCCTCCAGTGCCTTCCTGTGCCTCCTGCACCCCAGCAGCATCCCCTGGCCCTAGAAAGTGCATGTTGGGGTTATTCCTCCCGCCCCAGTGCCTTCCCTCGAGGAGAGGGACCGGCCCAGTGAAGGGTTACACCGGATATCCTGGGGACGGCTGCAATCTGGGGATCTGAAGAGGGCCGGGAAGGACAGAGGGGGTCAGAGGGAACTTGATAGAGCCCGAAGTAGGGGAGGATCAGCAGCACGGGAGGAAAAATAGATTACTGAAAAAAATAATAATAATAATGTATTGATATCTAGAGTAGAGTTATTTAAATACTTGGTGTCCATTTGACCCTACATTAAATCTAAAATGGGACATCTGGGACATCTGGATATTATAGGTAAAAAATAATCAAAATTGGGCTTCCTGTATAGGAACATTAATGCTTGGACAGATGAGGCTAGAATGCTTGTTGTAAGGCAAATATTGTTACCTGTACTGGATTATGTGCCCCACCCCCTCCTTTTCAGTCAGGGAAGCTCTTTTCTGATGAAATATCAACTTATATTAAATAACATATTTAGATTCAGCTCAAGAGCCCTGGTAAGAACACACCATTGTTTATTTTACAAGAAAATGAAAGTTTAATCCCCAGAGCATAGAACTGAGCACAATACTGCAGTTTTTGCTTTTCTGTCTACAACAGGTAGTCTCCTAGTACTCTTTATGGAAAGTTTTCAAACATACAGGGGTTCACTCAACAAGACATACTGAGGCCTCTTAATTTAAACACAAACCACACAGACTGTCCAGACTGGACGCTCATTCACCTGTTATGGCTCAGAACTGTTTTTATCATTAATCACAAAAAAAAAAAAAACTAAAAGCATTCAGCACTTTAAAAAACTGCTTGTATCCAATTACAGCCAAATAACTCACTGCTCTACCTACAATACTTTAACTGTGCATTTTACATGCTTTTATCAGTATCAACTCAACTTATGTATGTTTCAGTCTTCGGTCCTGTATTTATTATGTTAAGGTCTTTGTATGTGTATGTCAGGCATGACTGAAAAGAGCTGTGCCCAATCATTTCCTGGTGAATAATAAAAAAAAAAAAATGAAAACATGGAATGAATGAAATGATTCATGAGTCGTATCCCAGGAGGCACCGGAAGTATGGAGAGCATAGAAATTGGTTCTTCCAAGACAAAGACGCGCAGAGGGGCATCTCCCAGCTGCCTAACACTCTGCCAGGTTTTTAGACCTTTGAAAGGAATACCCACATCCTCTGGAGTTGAGGCATGCATCATAAGAATAGTCATGCACCTTTATAACTGGAGTAATTTGATAGCAGGCAATAAGACTCCAACATCCGCTTGCAGGTAGATCCCTGAAGGCAAAATCATTGCAAAGTGCTCTGGAACAAAGTCACAGGTATTATTGGGATGTAACTGATTAGGATGGCCGCAGCCAAGTATCCCCAAAAGTCAGCAGGAAAAGCCTGGCCAAGACACCTTTGTGTGGCAGATAAGGGAAGCCAAATAGCCCAGGCGTGTCCATCGAGATGCAGGAAGGAAAGCGCTCCAACTGAATGTATGCCATAAAGGTGTATGTTTATAACCAGAGACTTGAACATTACTTTAGGTACTGACGTGCAAGGACGACGCCTGATTATGTTTCTGTAATGCAAAACATCCGGCATATATTGGAAAACATAGAGGTCCACTTTGTGAATAATCGCAGAGATCAAGGCCGGTGTTATTGGAAGACTCCAGTGGCAGAGTCTATCCTGAATGAGGGTTTCACCGACTTTGCAGCATAAGGTAAAGGTCTACCATGATCGTTGTCTGAAGGAAAGAGAAAACATACCCCGACCTTTGAGGAGGGGATGCACTAGCAAATGGGCATTATTCAAGTAGAAAAAGCCCAGATACCAGACAGCAGGACAGATACTGTAACCACGGATTTGAGGGGATCTTTAGCTGTGAGCAGTCCCAGGAAGGAAACAGTGGAACAGCACCGCTGAGCTCAGAATCAAAAGCAGAAAAGGCTAATAGAGGTAATGAACCCATGTTAGGAGGGCCCTGCAATGCATCAGTGCGGTCCGAAAAAGGACTTTCGTGAAAGAATTCTCCTGATGCAAAAATACATGGAATGCACCAGCACGGTGCAACCAGAGGTGGTGGTTTCAGAGAGACCTCAAAAGCAGCATCCAGAAGAAAACTCAGGAAGGCAGGAGCAAAAGGCCCAACATATCATGTGAGAAATTTTCACAGTACAGGTCATTTAAACCATAGCTGCCAGAAGTTCCAACCAGTGAGTACAGTGGCTGCGGAACCATCCCCAAGAGGCGGATAACCACTGTGAGGACATATTCAAATAATAAGCCAATTCGGTGCCTAGGGGCATGCATATCTACACCTGGTCCCCAGAGGGTAGAACCAGTCTGAGTCTAGTCTTGAGCAAGGAAAAAGGGGCTCCAACCCAGCAACTGTGGACCGATCCTAGTGTACAGCAGAGCTACAGGTGGAGACTGGATGGGATCCGGAGGTGGGGCCACCAGGTCACAAGAATAGGCACATACACCTATGTCCCTACAGGCCTAACTTCGAGCCCGAAGATATGGTTAGACTCTATTGGTAATAATGAGAGAAGAAAATTTGAGAGGAAATAAACCCAGCAGGTTCAAAGAGTCGACTCAAAGGAGCCAGCACTGTTCAAAAAGAGTCCCTCTGCTGTCGAGGAGGACATTGGTTATGTCAAGCTGTGGAATAAATAACCATATAACCAGTATGAGGGCAGAGTTTCAGTTAAAACCAAACAGGGTCCTGGTAGATTACAGAGGACCCCCACAGCCAAAGTCGGTCATGGGCGATAAATCATGCTCAGTTAGAAACTGATGAGGAGGCCCACAGTAAGGCCAAAGGCAAGGACACCTGGGTCTAGGCCCGCAGATTATTCTAGGGTCCACTGTGGACAAGAGGGTCCAGGTCCCTCATTGATGAGAAGGGCGAAGCCTACTGCAGTGAGACGTCATCGCAATGAAAGACCCAAGGCCAGTGTTGAACTAAGGGCTAAAACCCATGGCAACCAGGGGCTGAAGCCTCCTCAATGAGAGTGGGGAAGCCTATTGAGGCCAGTAGTGACAAGAGGGTGCAGGGAGCCACTCAAGGACAGAGTCCTTTGTTGACTGTGAGGGCGAGGCTCATGACAATGAGAGGGCCAAAGCCCAGAGCAAGGAGAGGGCCAAGCCCTCACCACCATGGCATTTCACACACAACAAGGGGACTAGTTACCACTCACGATAGGCAGCCAATTACCAACAGGGGCAAAAGTGTGGAGAGGTTGTGGGATGACAGACAGGCCAGACACCAAATTTCAAGTTCAGCACACAATCTGTGTGTGATGTTTATCCAAATGCAGTAGATAACCTTCAGCAATGGCATATCCCTTTTCAGTACATCAGTTTGTAGCAACAGACTATGCATCTTTTTCTCTACACTTAGCCAGCACCTACTGACTCTGACCTAACTTATCAGTTGAGATTCAGCCTCCCAATGCAGGTCTTGTTTGTGGTGGTGGGACTGAAATAAAATAAAAATCAGGGTTTTATTTAACTCTAAAATTGATTAGCTGCTTTTGCTCATAAAAGTGTTAAAACACTGTGAAAATGCATAGCACTTGCCTCAATGTGTTTAACAAACATAACACTTCTAGAAAACCTATATAAATACTTTCTGTACAGTTAGTATTGTCCCAAGAAAAAAAAAAAAAAAAGCTAAAGACAAAGAACCTCAGTGCAGAAGCACTGAAACAAAGGTTACCCAAAGGCACTGACAATAAGCCAAGTTTCAAAGAAACACATCATCACACATGCTTTCATAATATAAAGCATCATGGGATATGCAAATCACAACATTTCAAACTTGTTCAACTTACAGCAATTTACACGCATTTTAAATAGCACAACTAACTTAATTTTATAATATAGTCCCTAGTAACTTTTTACCTTTATCAAAACAACTAGTGCCATGGTATTTTCAACATTTACGGGTTTCATTCACATAAGGTATATACATCAGTGTATTTTATGACACAGTGCCACTGCATATTAAATCCAACAACGGGAACACAGCCTGTTTTACATCTGCTCAGAGTCACCACAATAACCTCCTGTACAAAGACCTGAGAGGGAAAAAGGAATATTAAAGAGGACACTATAGCATAGTCAAGAAAGGGAGGGGGTACCCATAGGTGGCCAATCTTATGGACTAGAAATTGCAAAGGATAGATTAGGCTAGGAAATAGAAGAACTGTTGTAACAGATTTAAGAAAAGGTCAGTCCTCGAGAGTGGCAGGAGCTCCCTGTCGGCCAGGAGGGTGGAAACCATCATCGGCAAGAGGGCGGAAGCCATCGTCAACAAAAGGGCTAAGCCACCCGTCGCAAAGGGCTAGGGCTGAAGCCACCTTCAGCAATGCTAAAGATGTAATTATATTTATGAAAATTCAAAGTATTTTCAGTCTAGTAAAGATGGTCAGTGACGACAAAGCTTGTAGAAAAAAATAAATAAATAAATGTAAAAAGGCAAAGGTACTGCTGAGCCAATCTCCAGAAGAGATGTGGCAGGTCGTGAAAAAGAAAGAACTGAGGAGTATTGGGACCACCCTCTCTTTTATAGAGCACAGACCTGGTCACGTGGTGCATGGGGCGATCCCAAGTACAATTGCTAAGAAGTCTTCAAACAACTGCCTCCGCACAAGGTTCCCATGTGTAATGACCTGCTGCAAGAGACTGTCTCTAAGAAGAATCTCCTCACCCCGCTCTCCCTCTTCCACCTTGTCCCTTTCCCTCTTCCAACCACCTTAGTACCTTCCTGCTGCATATGTTCCCCTCCCCTCCCTTCCCTTCCCATCTCTTTCTTTCAGACTGTTGGTCTTTTCATTTGCTCCCCATCCCCTCTCCAAACTCCCTTGCTCCTGATCCTCTGGGCTTGCCAGCTCTGTGCATCTATTACTCCTCTCCCTGGCCATGCCCTTAGTCACCCTGTCGTTCTGTCCTTTGCCTTCCATTCCTGCCCAGCCCACTGCTTACTTTTCTTCTAGTTCCTAACCATTGTCCAATTCCTGGCACTGCTTCCTTGATACCTGCTGATACAGGGTTTTAGCTCATTCTGCCCCCTTTATGCCTGTGTGCTAGGCCGCCTGTGTAAGCTCCTGTGACCTCTTGACTCCAGCTGTCCCCCCAGACCCTCCTGCCCGCTCCCCAGCTCCTCTCTCAGCCAAACAATCTCCTCCCTTAGCTGCCTAAGATAGCTGCAAACCAAGCACCCAACTGCCCTCCATGCAATACTTAAGAAGATGGCTGCTCCACAGTTGTTGCAACCTACCCTTCCTTCATCTCTTGAGTCCTATCCCTATTCCTCTTCCTTATTACCCACCTGTTTGATCCATCTTTTCCCTTCCCGGCTACTCCATCTAACTAGAGCCCCCCTCAATTACCCACCCCCATTCTAGCCTCTCTCCTCACTGCTATGTGTCAGCTAAAGATAGTTTTTGAAACAAAAAATAAAAAATGATTCCAGTTTGCACTTAAAAACACCCATATGCACAAGATTTGCCTGAATCCAGGTGCAATCTGCCCCACAATCCTGCTTCCTTAATTATTTTACTCAACTTCCTCCAAGCATCAACCCATGCTCATTGGTTCCCTCTTCTGGCTTACAACAGATAGCCTACTTACATCTACTTTATTATTAAGACCTTTCATTATTATAAATACCTGAATCATCTACCTCTTCTTGGAAAAAAGAGATCCACTGTAGTCTTTCGCCCTTCCATGACCCTAGTCATATTTGTTGCTCTCTTCTGAACCTTTTCCAATTCCACTATGTCATTTCTGTGGTACTGTGCCCAGAACAGAACACACTACTACAAGTGAGACTTCACCAGTGCCTTGGTTCACCCTCTGTACTCTGTTGCCTAGCCTGTTTCCTATCCATTACTGTGTTTCCGCCTCCTGTGCTGAGAGGATAATCTTTTGTACCAGCCTCTCATATGGCACTGCTTCAAAAGCTTTACTAAAACCCAGTTATATCTTTTTCACCAATTCCCTACTATCCACTCTCCTAATCCCCTCCAGCGAAATCTATCTGGCTGATCAGGCAAGCCCTTCTGGCATGGAACCCATATCAACTCTCCCCTATCCGCTTGTATTGATCCTAATGCATATTGATTCTGTCTTGGATAATAGTGTCCATAATCTTACCTGAATTTAGTTTCAGGCTAACAGGTCTATAGTCTTCATGTATCCCCATTTGTTAGAAGTGGAAAGCAGCATCCTAAGCTTACTCAGTAAGTAGACCCTATTCATAACTTAGCAGCTCCACTCCTATTTCTTATAAAATACCTACTCCAACCATACTTTTGTTGTCCCAGCTTCTGTTCAAAACCTGCCTCTTACCACTTTTCTAAACTCTACAGCTCCCATATTTAAAAGGTTATGCATGGCACTGAGTTAGCACTGCACTAACCAGGACTAGCACCAAGTCTTCAAGAGGGCCATATTCAGAAGTACCCACCGCACTGCACTAACTCAGCAGCTCAATCACTAATCCCTCATGCATAAGAAGGTGCATGCAGAGGACTGTGCTAGTTACCATCACTGACTACCACGACTGGTTATCGGAGTGAGGGACTGCAGAGTAAGGGGTGTCACCCTGATGGGAGGGAACTACCACCATGGAACATTGCCATGCCCGAGGACTACTGCGGGTATCGGGGGTCCCTATACTACCAAGGAACACTGATATTAGTAGGAACCGAGATGATCAAGGAGAGGTGTTCCACTAGGCACCAGGGAATTCAGAATAAACACATGACAGGGAGATTGAAGGAGAGGGATCCACTAGAGTACCAGGAGTCTCTTGGCTTCCACCCGCATGGGCACTATGGGGCTTGTACAGACATGCAAATCAGCCCACAATAGGCATGTAAGTGGCCCCTTGGCTGCCTCGGTGGTGCTGAGGCGCTGGACACACACTGGCAGCCTGTGTTCAGGAGCAGGCCAGATCATCGGGGGTCGGCAGGAGGGGAAGGATTGAGCATCCAGAGGACTGCTCTCTCTTCCCAGGGTGGGCTCAGGGAGCGATCGCTCTTAGGGTGACCTATGGTGACGGTCGGAGGAGCACGATGTAGCAATGCCACATATACCGGGGCGGGCAGCATCACAGTGATGCCTTGATGGCTGTGCTCTGCAAGGGACAGTAACCTAAAAAAAAAAAAAAAAAAAAAACCTTCTGGAGCCAGTGAGATGACGGAGGCCTCAAGAGCGTGCCCACATCCCAGTGCCAGTCTGACATACCCAGAACTCTCCATGGCACCGAAGACTGGTAGGTACCTCTAATTAGAAAGAGATGCCAGGGAGGCGTGCCCTCTCCCAGTGGGTGATTCGGGGGATGGATCTGACCACTCATTCGGGAGAGCCTGGGAGTTCTGGGATTCAGGCTGGGAGTGAGAGGCACAGCAATAGGCACTTCCGAAAGATGCCCAGTCCCAGGGGAATAAAAAGTGTGTGTGTGTGGGGAGAGGGTTCCTTAACGCCCTGTGTGCCTAACGGCGTGATATGTATTGCTCAGGCTGCATATGGCCCATATGACCCCTGACACTATGTCCTGGACTACATGCAGCCTTTGGACCATGCCGGCACCACCCATTTCACTTAGTACTATGCCAGCGCGGTCTGAGTATTCAGTCAGTTAGCATGCACCATTAGTGCGCTTAACTGCTGAATATCTAATCAGTACTAGAGCTAAACATGCTATTTTGTCACATTGCTACAGGCTCGCGCACTATCTGGCTGGCTCTGAATATGGGGGCCAAAATGCAAGTTGTAGCATTTAAGCTGAAAGCCTCAAACATCATAACATTTGTGGCTAATTGGCAGCACAGACATTTTAGCCACATGAGGGAATCAGTCTGAGCATAAAAAATGTAATTATATTTTGATCTGCAGCGTGTGGAACTGCAGTAGCAATTTGCTACTTAAATAAATGTGATTGAAGCTAAACACCCAAATATTTGCTAGTAACTGCTAAACACAGTATTCTACTTCCCCACTAGCACAGTATATACTCACTTGTTTTCTCCCTCCCCTTTAATAATCTTGCTTACTGTTTTTCTGTTTAGCTGTCTCCTCCCAAGCACACTCAAACTCTAAAGCCCCAAACCCAATGCAAAGCACTGTAAGTAGCAGTATGCACCTCTGTGTAGAAACATGCCGAGAAGGCTACACCAACACTAAAGGCTGTCCAAAAAAAAAAAAAACAGCTTTCACATTATTCCAGCGAAGACTGAAATAAAACTATAAACCGTTTTGCTTGCCGGTTGGACTGAAAGAAATCTAAAAGCGGTTTGGGGGCAAGTATTGATCTTGATGATGCCTTGTCAGCCTACCCTGCACAAGCAGTTACATTACACAGTATTGCATGATAGGTTGATATCAATTTATGTGGGTTCATATTGTATACAATGTAATGTACTTTAGAATTAAGACACTGTGCCTTTAAACTGGTAACTACAAAATAACTGGTATTTCTAGAAAAGCTAGTGTGGACCTGTTCTAGTTCAAGATCAGGGGAGACAGGTATATGGCCCCAGGAAGGCATAAAACATCCCACTGTGGCTTTCCGTGACAGGAAGGAAAATGTAATGACCCAAGGGTCAGAGGTTAAACCAAATGCAGGCACCAGATGTCAATGGGATTGACATGGAAACACATGACACCTACTGGGGAAAGGTGAATTGTTGCACCCTAATATCTGTATTGTCCTGGAATCATTAACCCCACCCAGAGAAAAGGATATGGTGGTGTGTGTCCTAAATGACCCTCAGTATATTATCAGACACACTTTGAATGCAGAGCAGTTGAATAGTGTTTAAGTTGGAAGGCATATCGTCAAGTTTCAGCTGGCATATACTTGTAGCCACAAGTATATGTGAGGTCTGGGAAATTCTCAAAACCCAGTCCTGAGTGTGTGGAAAGTTTGACTTGCTACATACTGAACATAAAATTCTGATTTTTAAGTCAGAATTTTGGAAACCTAGACTTTGCACAAATGAAACGTCTGAAGCCTTTTAAAAGGACATCAGAGACTTGGTTCAAGGACTTGCTACAAAATTCTATTGCCTAATGAATTGACATCTCTGCCAGGACATTTCAAATCCTGTCTGAACTTTAACATCAAAATAAAGTATAGTTTAGAATACAGTATCTAGTGTTTTCTGTAAACCATCAGTTTTACTTTTGTTATTGTCTGCATTCAAAGTTCTTCCAAACTGTAGATTTGTCTGTATTGCTTTGATTTTGGGTTAATATCCAGTATTGACACTCTAGTTAGCAGCATGAAGTGCTGCACTTCTGAAGTGCTGTCTTTGGATGAGGCATTAAACCGAGGTCCCATCTGCCTGGACTGGTGGTAGTTCAGGTGGATGTTAAAGATCCCATGGCACTTATCGAAAGAGTAGGGGAATTTCCGGTGTCCCGCCAAATTTCCCTCATTCACCACAAATACTACCAACAGCTTAATCTGGTTCAAGGTCAGTTGGCATTCATCTGTATCCCTCCCTGGGTCGTGCCTGAAAATAGGCAGGATTTGTCTAGTGCACTTACCCAGTCAACAAAAACTAAAACAATTTTAAGCAAACTTTTATGATTTTCTTATCAACTCTGCCTGGGATCTGGTTGTGTGATTTAACATTTTAAACATAAGGGTTTTGAAAAGACTGTGCACCTAAAAGATATAATCCAATCAGCTATCATACAAAACTACCTAGGAAAGATGTAGACAGTGGCCATGGTGGGATTCAAATACAGAAAGTAGTGCAGAGTCAAGGAATTCAAAACTACAGAATCCACCCTCCCACTGGGAAAAGGAAGGTTGGGAAGTCTTCCTGAACCCTTACTCCTACTCAGGAGTTCTCTGAATAGGGGATCCTCTCTGCAAACAGGAGGTCCTGCCAGGCTGCCCAAGGTTAGGGGTCAGGAGCATGTAACATACACTACCCATGGTTCTTTGTGAGGAGTTAGAGGCCTTACTGTGTCTGCATTAAGATGGGCGAAATACACAGAAAGCAAACAATTTTGGATAATACCCCTTTTACCTACCCCTTGGTTTATACAAAGATGTATTCGCTGCAACTCCAGAGAAATTGTACATCTTTAATTATAAATCTGTATTTTATACCACCATGTAGCTAAGTGTATTCTGTGTTCAATGTCTGCTGCTGTAATGTTGTCCAGTGTTGTATCTGCACAATGTCTACTGTCTTGCCCTCCCTGCGACAAGGTGCCTTTGTAAATGAGTCCCTGACTCAAAGGTTGTAAATCTGACTTGTTCAAATAAAACAAACAATAGTTCTCCTCCCCAATACTGTTTTTTATTTTATTTTTTTTTTTGTGAGCGAACAAGGAGCAGGGATGTCATGATAACACAATATGCTAATATATCTCAATAATTCTTACTGAAAATAAATCATTTGAAGGAAAAAAAAAAATCAGGATTATCGTGCAGCACGATACAACATGATAAACAGTGTTGAGTATCTCATTTCTGCTGTGATGGCAGTGTGTCCTTTTCCAGGTGTGATCAAATCCCCCACCTCACCCCAATCAGGCGTTTACTGGTTTTCATAACGTTAGAAATGCAAATTTGTGTGATAATCAATATCTCAGGTTTTTTTTTTTTTACACAAACATCATGGTATACAAAATGTGATAATGCGACATCCTTATCAGGGAGTGCACTAAATGAATGCTTACTTTAAACTTTATAGATCATTCCCTGAACCAGAGTGGCAAAAAAATCCCCGAATCCTTGTTCTTGTCAGGGAACAGCCTCACCATGTTGCACGCCTTGCATTTTTTCCACAATACAGCATGCCTTTTGCTTAATGTTGGCTCTGTGTACTTGATGCCATGGTTGATCATGGCCAGGGCTGGTGCAGGGTTTGTTTTCTGCCAATGTTCTACAATTATCCTTAGCAAGGCATCATCCTGTTTACAGTCCTCTCTTCTGAAGCAGATGTTAAGTTTGAAAGGGCACTTCTAAGTGTATTTTCTGTTTTCAGTGTGCATTTAAAATAACCCTTTTTCCCCCCACTCACAAGCTGACATGGCACCCTATTTTGTTATCTGATGGATGAAGTCAAGAATAAGTAGTACACTGGTGAAACCATCGGACGCTAACAAGAAACAATACGTCAATCATTTAATCCAGACATCGTGGGAACCCAAGTACATGACAAGCTGGGTTTTAGTAGTTTTGCCTTTGGCCAGACCCTAGCAGCCCTGCTGAAGCACCTAGAGTAATCATGAGTCGTTTTAAGTGAAAAGGGACACAATAGGTTCCACAATGTCCAATATGGACTGCTCTGGAGATGCTGATAAATTTAATGTGTTTTAAACTATGTTCAAAGGTTGCAATATATTGATTTATATCACAAAATGTAGTAAATCCGAAACTTACTACAGTACAACTTCCAGTCTGTGTCATGGGACTTGCAACACAATGTGCGTCTGTTTCAACAGCAAATTCCAGAATTCCTTTTAATTTTCGACACCAGTTCCATACCGTGGTTGAAGCAGGCACAAATTACTACATATATGAAGATTATCGATCATGGGTGTCTCATGTGACACTCCTGACCAGAGTGCTTCTTACAGCTGCATATGAGATTATCTTATTTCTGCAAGCATGTCTCATGCAATGCGCCATAGTATAGGGCTTTTCACTGGTCGCTTGTGCAGTCAACATTTTAATCGGATTACGTGATAGGTAGACATCCCCGACATCTGAAAACCATCTGGAAGATGATGAACAACCTATCATCACTTTGATCAGTACATTCCCTGGGTTCTCAGGAGAAGTTAGCAGCATTGTGAGAAAATATTGGCTTATTTTTGGGAGGGGGGAGGATCCGATCCTGACAAAAGAAATATAGACATGCCAAAGAATACTATTAATGGGGACAAAACTTTAACATATTAACATCTGGTCATTTTAAACCATCTCCTGGCACACAGAATTGGCTGGGAAATCACCAAGGGATTTATTAAGTGTGGCGATGCAATGTCCAAAGATTTGTGCAGCCTGGGGTCTGTCACCCCTCCACTAACAAGCAAGTAAGTATCTGTAACATGTGGGTTCCCCTTGGGTTACTAGAACCCCTTCAGTATAGTGTAGGAAGGTGGGCTACACTAAAAGCAGTGTATCCTTTTAGCCCTCTTTGCCTAGCTGCTGCTGTGTAGAGTGAGTGGATTTGCATAAATGAAACTCTACCTCATTACCCTTGTACTACTACTTGTACTACTGGAGCTGCAGTCCTGACTCAGTAGTCAGATCAGTTTAGAGTCTGGTAGAGTTTAAAGTGTGTGTAGTTGGTCCCCTGCCTTAAATAGGCCAATTTCAGAGGAAGACCACTCTGTTTCTCTTCTCGCCCTAGAAGTATCAGCTGATCGTCTGTGCACCAGCTAGTGGTGAAGATCTTTTCCAAGGCCCCTCGGGGTGAATGTCTTCTCTCATCTGTGAGAGATAATCTGGAGTTGGTATCAGTGAGTAACCTGTATGGGTAACCCCTCATCATCTGTTCCTCAAGTGCTGCCCACACTAGACTGTTTTACAACAAAAGTTATGGACTTTAAATGTAATTTGTTAGGATTCTGTCATTCAGGTTAGTACTTCAAAAGCCCTTCAGCCTTGGGTTACGGTAGCTACTGCTGTGACTTTCAGCTGCTGTGGGTGGGTCTCTAGAAAAGACCCCTACAGAATGTAGGAACTGTGTAGTTCAATGTGATTTTCTACAAATGTTTGTGGGCACAACAATGTTTGGTATACAAGATTCATTTGCTTTTCAAGTTTGGGTTGGCTGGTGCCTTGCAAGGAGCCCACAAAGATTCAGATGCAGGTTCTTGGAACCCTTGTACAAGGATGTGCTGTGTAGGACTGTCTTCTGTGGCCATGGTATGCCTGAAGAATCCTGTTTTCCTATAATGTAACGGCAGAGAGAATCTAGCTTTGACCGGAGTTGAGCTGACCCCTCAATCCAGGTAGCAAAGGGACCCAACTGGTTACAATAGAAAAGGTCATGTAGTCGAATAAGTGCTGAGGCAACAACCCCTATAAATGCACTGGAAAAGTCCTGAGATCCCTAAACAAAGGGATGCACATCCAGAACAAATCTCAATACTGCAAGATAGTGTTTCTGTGAAAAATTTGTACCTGTCAAAAAGCCTGAGGGCAACACCAGTTTCTGTTACCATCTGTCAGGAATAAAAGCCACACAGTATAATCCTATTCCTGTTTGTGGACATTTCATCTCTGTGTGACCTGTTTGCATTTTTGGGGCCCCTCAGACTTAGTTGACACTCCATAGATCCGTACTACTCTCTCAACCAGAGTTAAATAAAAATGCTATTTTGTGCTTCTTCCCACTGACCTCGGAGATGCCCGAGCCAGGTAAAATGCCTTTTGTTATTGATGGTTGTTACCTTGCCAAAAGGGGGCTGGCATTACAAAGCTGGGGGCTCATCCTAGGATTTGGGACAGAGTACAGTTGCCATGCAAAGGGTATGGTTGTGGTCTTTATCTGGTGGTGGTGCGCCCATCCAAAGAACCATTTTTCTGTGAGGAAAAAGCTGTGACCTGCTTTGAAAATTGACAGCTGTGTATGGAATACCTTGAAAAGTGTGGACTGCATTGTGAAATTTTTGCACAAAACCTGCTTGAGAGACTGTTTGTGGAACTGTTGGAAAATCTGTTTAAAGTGCTTAAAAACTGTGGGCAAAACTGTCAAAATTGCCAAGCTGCAGGGTGATTTTGTGGAAAATGTCATTTTACTGTTTAAACAAGTGCCTACAGTGAGACTGAGGAGTGCTTATGGAGAACAGTGTGGAATTTGCTGCACCAGTATGAGTTTCTGTTCAGAGACTGTAAAACTACTTTATGGATTGTAAGAAAAAAAAAAGTCAGTTGCTTTTATCGTCGAGGCACCAGTCACGAAGCATAGGAAAACCAGGAGCAGTTTAAAAATTTGAAAATAGCTTTTATTTTCTCAACAACAGCAAAATAAAAATTATTCAGTATAACTACTTACAAAGGTAGTACAAACAGAGAAAACAAGTCCTTCTTCTGAGGTTCTCTTAATTCCAAGTTTCAGTATCTCAGTCTCTCACTCTCCTTGTCTTCAAAAACAGCAGCAATTATTTTGCTAAAGTCTTTGTCTGGGCACTCCTTAAGAGAGCCTGCTTCTCACAGAATGTTCTTGTCAGTTTCGATGCAGGTGCAGCAAAAGAACATAGTGACCCAGAACTGACCTCTTGTTTACAGCTCTGCAAAAGGCTTAAAACTTCATCTCAGGTTAACCCTTGAGTTCCAAACAGCTTTTGCAATAATTTCAACAGTACAAGTATATACAGTTTTAAACAAAGGGATCCCAGTATCACATACAGTTTTACACAGAGACTCACATATATATTTTTATAACTGCAGATATGCAAAGGGAAAGAAAAGACAAAACAGCAAGTGAAGGCAGAGAGACAGCAAGAGACAGAGAATCGCACTATTGGAGTGATCAGTTCCTAGATCACAAGAAAAATGGTTGTGCAACCAAAAAGACAAGACAGAAAAGGAGAGGATAGAACAGACCCTTGCATTTAAACTCTTTCTGCATTACAAATTGGGAAGAGCCTTATTCAACCCTGTCACTGTTTAAAATTGTTCCCACAGTTCATGGAGGAGAGAGAGAGGTGAGAGCGAGCGAGTGAGAGTGAGAGTGAGAGAGAGAGGAGACAGACAGAGACCCTGCTCATCTGCATGGCATTGTGTGATTGGACCATTCTATGGAAACCCTACCCTAAGCTGGAATCTGTGCTGGACTATGCATTTGCTCATGATGGAGTGTTGGAGACAGCATTTGAGGCAGAGGCCTAGTAGTTTGGATCCTTGTACAACTTTGTGGAATATCGGCAAAATCAGAAGAATTTCAGGCAACCAGTCAGACAATCCCACAAAGACTCAAAGGGCGTTCCTTGTGCTGTCCTGTGTCGTTACCAGTCTGGGACCGTCCATTGTGCGAGCAAGGACAGCCGTCGGCTACATGTAGGCCACAGTGGAGGAAGAGAGGAATTTAGCATCTGTAGGTACCAAAAAGTATTTGGCAACCAAATGTGTTTCTGGGCAGCTGAAGATGGATCAATGCAATTGCAAGTGAAACTGAAAGTGAATTAAAGTGAGCAAAGTGAGATGTTTTTCTGTGATGAACAAAATTAGTACGCTGTGCCAGGGCAGGATGAAGATAAAAGAGCAGCAGTAGTGAACTAAACAGGCAGCAGAGTAAAGCAGTGTAAATGTGCGGGTCACAGAAGTAAAGTAAAAATGTGCAAGTTGTAGAGCAGGATTCTGAGCTGTGCAAGAGCAACAAGTAACAGTCACTTCGCTGTGTGTGTTTTACAGTGCACCAAGATGGCTAGTGGATCAAGGCAGTATCCCTTGCATGTGAAAACATGGACTGCTCAGAAGGAACAGGAACTTAGCAAGTCTGAGCAATAGTTCGATTGTTTGATTGTGGGAGCTCCAAAGATGTAGCACTCCCTGGATACCCAAGTCAGTGTCTGTGTGGTCCGTGATGAAGGTCAGACAGAATGCAACTGTGATCCCTCACTGCCAGGAATGCAGAAACAAGTTTGGCAAGTGGCCCTCCTGGAGATCCTGTCCGTTGTCCGCCTGGCACCCACTTGGACTTTGAGGGCAGAGCCTATCCTTGAAACACAGAATGTTGCAGTGTGTGAGGCAGGGCCTAAGGATTTCTGCAGGAAATTCTTTCAAGTTTAAATGTGCACAGTGAATCTGTGAAAGTAAACAGTGTTCCCTCAGCCCAGGAAAAGGCCTGTGGGTCTCGCCAGTTGCCTGTCTGGAAATGGTGGACCCATGGAAGGGGACCAAGTCCAAATCTGCTGGGTGTGGATGAGGAACTGGAAGACCTCACCACCTGGGAGGCCCATGCCTCCAGTTGTAGCGAAGAGTGGGTGTTCGTGGGAGTCAAACCTTTGCCTGGTTCCTGGGCAGCCTACATGGAAGAAGTTGAACCGTTGGAGGGTGCAACCAGTGCACCTGAACTGGAGGTGTTCAGTGGTGAGACAGGGCCACTGGGCATCTCAGAGCCTGACAAGCCCTAAGAAAGAGGGGTTCATGTGTGCTAGAGAAAGAAACAGGAGTGGACAGTGATTTTCCTGTTTGGAATCAAGAGGCTTGGCTGTCGAAGAGCGGCAGCCCCCAAGTCAGGCTGCTGGCTGGCACTTGCCTAAAAGTAGTAAAGAGGAGAGGGTCATCAGAAGGAAGGCTGAAAAGTCTTGGCTTGAAGTATTCCTACATGCCCGCTAGATGTGGGAAACTACTGAGGATGGGGAAGACTGGCTAATGGAAGAAGACAGGGCATCCACAAGCTGATTTTGGTGTTGGAAGAACAAGGTTGAAAAGTTTGTAAGCACAAGCTTAAGGCGGAAGGTAAGCCTCACCTCCATTTGGACTCAGACACTGTCATGGACAGAGAAGGAAATGAGACTATTCATTCTGCCAAGATGACCCATCCTGATGGGACTACCATTTACTACCCCACCCTGGTGGTATTATGGGTGAAAGCTCCTGGACATTACAGCCTGTCAAAAGTATCGACCTCAGAGACTATGGCTGTGGTTACCAGGCCACAGAGCAGCAGGCAATTGGCGAAGAAACCCAGAAGATTGGTGTGCATCATCCCCGAGAGAAAGAGGGATGTCAGAGGCTGCTGTTTTCTTCTGTTCAGCAAGTGCAGAAGTCAAAGGTCATGGAGGATTGAGTCCAAAGATTTTATGTACAGATGAAGGAAAGATCCCGATTGGTGACAGAGGTTATGCAGAAAGTCAGCCTGCACATCTGAACTGGTGGGGCCAAGTTCTCTTATTTTCAGTTAAATGACTGTCACCTAATGTTGCCATGTGAATACCATCCTAGTCCTGTGGATTTGTGTTTCTGGACATTTCCAGTGGGCTGCAACCCACTTGCAAGAACTGTTTGGACTGGCTTTGCCACATTCCAGAGCCATTCTTGGTTGTGAGTGCTTGCACTCTTGGACATTGCAACCTTAGACAATTACAGGTTCCCTTTCCCCAAATTTGTATGCATTGTTTTGTACTTTTATACTGTCTTTAGAAAACCCTTTAAAACAAATTTTGGGATTGGATTATATCTGCTGTGTGGGAAGATTTTGTTGCAGGTTGTGTTTTTGTCTTGCAGGTTGTGGGCTTTCTTTACAGGTGTTCCTGGAAGAAGAAAAGACGACGTAAGAGGAATTTAGGGCTCAGCTGGAGTTTTTGTGGTGTTTTAAAATGTTTTAACTAAGAAATATTAAACATTTTGTTTTCAGGTTTAAAGTGCATAGTACTGAGTTTGGGAAATGCACAGCAGTGCCTTATGTATATTTCTAATGCAATGTACAGTGTAAAATGTGTAAAGGTATAGGCTGCCCCTTTGGTAGTGTACTGGTTAGACAACTTTTCTCAGTGGGTTGGGGTGGATAGGCTAGTCACCATGACTCGGGTAGGGGTGGCCAGTCCTGTCTTGTCAGGGAGTGCTTCAGGATGTTCTTTTGGGAGGAAGTGGGTCTTCCTTAGCTAGTTTGTCAGGTGAGGCTGAAGATGCTTCAGCATGTCTCCGTGTCCTCTGTGGCATTCTGTCTATGCTGGTCACAGGTAGGGTAGGGGACTGTAGACCCTCCTCATAAGGCACCCAGGGGTTGGATGGCCTGTATTGCAGTCCAAGGTCCTTGTTGCGGACAGTAAGATGGTCTGGTGGTAGTGAGCTGTAACACCTGGGTTCCCCTGGGGTTACTATAACCCCTTCAGTATAGTATAGGAAGGTGGGCAACTCTAAAAAAAAAAGGTTGAATCCTTGGAGGTTTTCAAATAAGCCCTCTTTGCCTAGCTGCTGCGGTGTGGAATGAGCTCATTTACATAAATGGAACTCTCCAGCCTTATAAACCTTGTGCTACTGGAGCTGCAGTTCTGACCCAGTAGTCAGATCAGTTTGAGTTCAGAGTGTGTGTAGGTTGGTCCCCTGCCTTGAGTAGGCCAACTTCAGAGGGAGGACCCTCTGTGTTTCTTCTCATCCTAGAAGCACCAGCGACCGCCCATGTGCCAGTAGATAGATATTTTATTTATTTATGAAGCGCCCAATTTCTGAGACTCTGGGCACTGTACAATAAAACCATTATACAATTTAAAAATTACAAAACACACATAATAAAATCAGTATGAATACAGATTCCCATCTATCAGAACAACCTCACGTTATGAAAGCCAGTTGGAACAGCTATGTTTTGGTCCCCTTTCAAGGCTTCCACAGAGGGGCCGCTCTTAAATAAATCAGGGTATGCAGTTCCACAGGGTTGGTGTGGCCACCGCAAATGCCTGTCTCCTGAGTGCCACAACCTAACCCTGGGAACCCCAAGGAGGCCCCTCAGCAGAAAGAAGCATCTGGGCCGACAGTAAGGGTCAAGGAGATATTGCAGATATGCGGACCCTCCCCATCATGCAGGATCTTGTAGGTAAGGAGCCCTATCTGAAGACAATCCTCCACCTGACAGCCAGTGCAGCCTCGTGGAGGACCGGTAGTATGCTCACACCTCCTGCCCCAGTCAAAAGTCTCGCTGCCGATTTTGCATCAACTGCAGTCTGCAGAGGTTGCCTCCAGATAACCCAAAGTACAGGGTATTACAGTAATCCAGCCTGGAAGTGTGAAAGCATGCACCAGTGTGGGCAGGTCCTCAGTGGGATCAGGGCTTGGATTTGGGCAATGTTCCTAAGATGACAGAAACCACTTTTGACCATGGCCAACACCTGAGAATCAAATGTCAGGCAATCATCTAGGATCACACCCAAATCCTTCACCTGTCTAGAAGGGACATAGGGAACCCCTCCAAACACTGGATTAGGGACAACCACCATCCCCCTCCTCCACAACAACCTGGCTCCACCACCAGTACTCAGTCTTGACTGGTTTGAGTCTAAACCAGTTTTGAGTCATCCACAGCTGGATTTCCTCGAGGTAGCTGTTAAATACAGAGTCTGACACATGGACATCAGGTGCACAGGACAGGTACAGTTGGGTGTCATCTGCATAGCAGTAAAACCCAACCCGTACGGTAATGTCCCCCAATAGTAGCACGACACCGTGAACAATAAGAGCAACAAGATCGACCTCGCGGCACTCCAAGGCTCAGAGGCTTTGGGCTAGATGAGACAAATCTCATTTTCACCTCTGCACTCTGTCAGAAATGACCTGAACCAGCTGATGACATTGCTGACAGGCCACACCAGAACCGCAGGTGGTCAAGCAGCAACTTATGGTTCATGGTGTCAAATGGCAGAGAAGTCCAGGAGAACGAAAATGGTATGAGCTCTCCTGTCCTCACCATCAGATCACTAAGCACCCTTACCAGGGCAGTCTCCGCATTATGCCCCACCCAGAATCTGGACTGGAAAGGCTCATAGGTAGACGAAGATGCAAGATGTCTCTCAAGCTGAACGGCTACTACTTTCTATAACCTTCCAAAATGAGAGGTTGAGACTAACCTGTAGCTGCTGAAGCAGTTCAGGTCCAAAAGGGCTTTTAAAAGGGCCTAACCAGAGCCTCTTTCAAGGACAATGGGAAGACCCTCTCCTCAATGACAGGTCCTATCAGGTCCGAACATCCGACCAAAGGGCGGGTCACACCTGGGTCCAGATCACAATGTGTAGGCCGAGCTTTGAGATTATCCCCATCACCTCTCCACCCCAACCAGCTCAAACTCATCCAAGACAGGAGGAGTGTTTTGCCACAACTCAGGCTGGACATTGCATCCCTTTCAGAGATACTCAGGAGACCTCAGCGCTGATAAAGGACACCTTCAGCGAAGAACAGAGCCAACTCCTCGCACCTAGTGCTAGAACCTGCTTCTCCCGCGCAGACACAGACAGGATGTAAAAGTCTGTCTACCATACTAAAGAGCTGAGATGGTCTGCTCCTCACCACAGCAATCTCCCTAGACAGAAACTCCACCTTCTTTTGGGAGATTGCCCGATAGTCAGCATAATGCAACCTCAGGGTTAATTTGTCCTCCATCGAGCCAGATCTCCTCCAACATTTGTCTGACCTCTGCCCTTAGTCTTTAAATTCCAGAGTTCCTCATCATACCAAGTGGATCTCCGGTGAGTAGACAAAGGGCAAACACATATGGGTGTGATTGAGTCGAAAGCCACAGTCACAGCCCCATTATAGCCTGCCACTGCTGCCTCCGGTCCAATTGACAAGCTGACCCCACTTTTGATAGGTCCCAAGATAAATGTGGGCTGGACATTAAGAAAAGTAAAGAGGGCTGGCCCAGTAGCATGGTGGAGACCTTCTTTTCAAGGCCCCACAGGGTGAATTTCTTCACATCTGTGTGAGATCATCTGGAGTTGTTACCCCATACAGGTTACTCACTGATACCCTCATCATGTCACTAACTCAAGTGTTGCCAAGAGACTAAACAGTGTGTTTTACAACAAAAGCTATGGAGTTTTAACCCTTGAAGGGCTGCAGACTCATATCAGTCCAAAATTCCTATACGTTCCAATTCTGTCAGCAGCCTAAGGGTTAAATGTAATACTGATTGGGATTCTGTCATTCAGTTCAGTACTTCAAAAGCCCTTCAGCCTGGGTTTATGTGTAGCTACTGCTGTGACTTTCCAAGTTGCTGTGTGTGGGTCTCTGGAGGAAGACCCCTACAGAATGTAGGAACTGTGTAGTTCAATGTGATTTTCAACAAATGTCTTGTGGGCACAGCAATGTTTGGTATACAAGATTCATTTGCTTTCCAATTTTGGGTTGGCTGGTACCTTGCAAGGAGCCCAACAAGGTTCAGATGCAGGATCTCTGAACTCTTGCACAAGGATGTGCTGTGTAGGATTGTCTTCTATGCCACGGTGTGCCTGAAGAATCTTGTTTTTCCTGTAATGTAATGGCAGAGAGAGTCTAGCTTTGGCTGGAGTTGAGCTGACCCCTCAATCAGGTTGCAAAGGGACCTAACTGGTTACTATGGAAAGGGGTCATGTGTTCGAATAAGTGCTGGGACAACAACCCCTATAAATGCACTGGAAAAGTCCAGAGATCCCTAAACAAAGAGATGTATGTCCTTGGGAAATGTTCTTGTATAACAAGTCTCAATACTGCAAGAGTTTGTTTCTGTGGAGGAATTTGTATCTGTCAAAATGCCTGGGGCACCACCAGTTTCTGTTACCATCGGTCAGGAATAAAAGCCATACAGTACAATCCCATTCCTGTTTGTAGACATTCCATCTCTGTGTGACCGGTGTGCACTTTTGGGGCCCCTCAGACTTAGTGGACACTCCACAGACCTGGTACTACTCTCCCGACCTGGGTTAAATAGAAATGTTAGGCGGCCGGTGGTGCCGGCGGTTGGCGCTGGGCGCCACACCTGCATAGCCAGTGACCCGGGTTCAGGAGCAACCTCGGGCGCCGGGGTCATCAGATGAAGGATCGTGTCGAGCATCTGGTGGGCTGCTCTCCTGTCCCGGGGAGGGCACTAGGATGCCCGGTGCTCCAGCGACCCCTATTGGAGATTGGGGCACTGCAGAAACACGGGCAGCACGTTACTGCGTGCCCTGATGCTGGCAGGGTTGCCGTGCGCCAGCGTCCGGAGGGGGTGCATGCAGGGGTGGGAAGGACAGAAAAAGGAAACAACCGCCCCGGCGGATAGGTGACGGCACCTTCTCCATGCCCAGCCGATCCGGACGCAGCTGAAGCCTCATCACTCCTCCACCCAGGCCCTGCCCACTTGCCAGAATCTGCCTAGTAAGGAGCCCAAGTAAGTGGTCGGGCTATCCTCCCCGGCAGGATTAAACTGGGGGTGGGGTGATAGCAGCGGGGAGAGAAGGGCACAAGGCCGTAGTGGATCTCAAATGGGCAGACACAAGGAGGATGCTCGAGAGAGTTCCCCGGCCGCATCGAGGAAGAGTTAAACAAAAAAAAAAAACACAAACAAAAAATGGAAATGTTATTTTGGGCCCCACCTCTAAGATGTTCTGGCCAGGTGTTGCCCTAATGCCAGGAAATGCCCTTTGTTGTTGATGGTTATTACCTTGCCAAAAAGATGGGTTGGCGTTACATATCAAATTAAGTACATATTCTTCAGCCTTTGACATTATGTTACCCAAAGTTCATGTCCTAAGATATATGTGGGCTGAACAATAAGAAATGCAAAAGAGGGCCGACCCGGTTGGCCATCCATTATCGGAAGCGATCATAGGATGATGATGATGATGGGGGGAAGAGAGAGCATCTGACGGACTGCTCTCCTCTTCCTGGCAGGTAGGATTGCCCACTTTATTCATTTATTTAAAAGTTTTACCAGGAAGGCACACTCAGTAAAGTACTGCTCAATTCAAGGTGCATCCTACGGAAAAGGAAATTGGAGACTACAAAAGTTCAAGTACAGATAACACACTAACTCAGGAACGTAATAATACAAAAATACATATACCAAAAATAAACAATCATTTCAAGTACACATCGAATAAGGAAATGAGACAGAGATGAGCAATAATCAAACAGGACCACAAATGAGATGGAAGTTGATGGCTAGTCTTACGGACGGAACAGGACTAGCAGGGTTGGGCAAACACAATTATTGGGTGTTACAGATGCATGGGGAGGAAAACTGCACTTTGAGGAGCTGATCTGAGTTGATGAGGAGAGGTGTGTACGGATGTCAGCAGGGAGGGAGTTCCACAGTTTAGGCATTCTATAGCAGAAGGCTGCCTGACCTTCAGAAAAGGACATGTGCCGCACTGCCAGCCAGGAGACAGGTATCAAATTACTAAGGCAGTGTGGGACAGGACTGACAGGGCCACTGCGAGGTAGGGACTTGGACCAGAACTTAGCCATGAGACTCGCACAGTGGATAATCAATGATCATGAAGTGAGGGAGGTCAAGGACCGTAAAGGAGCAGTGATGAATGGAGAGCGGGCAATCAAGAGCTAAATGGCAGAATGAGTGGAAAAGAGTGTCCAGTCTGGCAAAAGGTGGACTTTGGGTGGTACCGTGGACTACATCCTTGTAGTCGAAGAATGGAAGAATCATTTTCTGTACAAGAGAGCAGCATGCAGGCAACAGGATGCAACCACAGTTATGATATAACGCACCCAGTTTGGGATGCACCTTTGTGGATGGCATCAACATGTACAGAAAAATCAAGGTGCTGGTCTAGCCAGACCCAGAGGTATCTAAAGGAGAAGCAAGCCTCCAGAGTAGCCCCGTCCAGGGTTTGAAAGGAGGGGTGGTGGGGAGCCGAGAGTCTCTGCCTCATGCCGAAGGTCATGGAGACAGTCTTCCTGGCTTTAAGAAATAACTGATTTGCACGAAACCAGTGCTGGACATCACTGAAGTCCTGGTGGAGTCAGGTCACCACATCAGTGGTAGAAGGGCCTGATGTACACAGAATCGTATCACCCACATACATGTGGATGGATGGATGTGGGCAGGAGGTAGGCAGGTCATTTAGGAAGATGGAGAAAGAAGCGGCCAAGGACTGAGCCCTGGGGACACCAGTAGTGACTGGAAATGAGGTAGATATGGAACTACCAATCCTGACAGATTAGGACCTGCCTACCAAGTAGGAGTGGAACCAGCCGACAGCCTGAGTGGAGAGCCCAGCAAGGAGAGTTTGTCAAGGAGGAGGGCATGGGAGGCGGTGTCAAGGCCTTGGCTAAGTCAAGAAGATGGCCAGGTGATGTGGCCCACATCATACCAGCCAGGATGGCATCCATGACCAGTAAAGGGAAGTGGCGGGGGGGACTTCTGAAGCCAGACTGGTAGGTTGAGAAGAAAGAGGTGGAGTTGAGAAATGAGGAGTGTTGCTCCAATACAAGGTGCTCCTGGAGTTTTGCCAGAATGGGAAGAAGGGAGATTGGGCAGTAGTTTCCAGGGTGGAGGTGTCACCGCCCAAGCAGGCACAGGCGCCGCACACACACACACACACACACACACACTCACTCACACTTACTAGGAACCTTGATAACAGTCACTTAAAAGGCCCTCACCAAGAGATGGCTAACCCGGATATTACTTGTAGGGAATGGAGGACAACTGTAAACTTGATATATGTACAAAATGCAGCAAATCACATTCTCCTTGAATGACAGAGGTTGTGGAAGGATCTAGACTTTACTGCAGTCCTGGTTGGTGCAAATAGTTTAGTTTTAAAACTGCTGTTCCATCATTTTAATAAACATACACACTGGACGACTGTGTTCCTCAGAGTTATGTCCCATAAGGATAATCTGGGATACTATGAGGTTAACTGTTAACATAACCCAAATAATCAACTCGCCACTATTCTGGTTGCAGTTTTAAAATGCATATTGTAATTAATTACTATACCATAATGGGACTGTCGAACATCAATGTGTTCTTAAAAAAAAAAGGCAAGCCCTGTTTATTTCTTATCCTAAACAAAGTACATATATATGCATCCCCAGCTATACAATCATCAAAGTATTACTGCAAGACAGCAGAGAATCAATAACATTTTCACTATTCCGTTTTGGAAAAGCTGTCATTACCTTGAGGTTGTTTGGCTGTGAAGCCTGCAGAAGCAGTAGCTGCAGATCTCAGTGCACTTCCATAGTTTACAGTCAAGGTTTCCGACGCTTTTCTGGCCAAAGACAGAATAGGAGTCGGCCAACCCCATCTTCAGAAGGATTTCTCTCCTTTACCTTCATTGACTTCTGGTTATGCTAGGTATTTGACTTGCGTCAATTATCTCGAAATCTTCTTCTGATCCCTGCAATTTGCATTCGCTTCTCGCCATCAGCCATTTTGCAACATTGCAGTCATGTGATCTCTGTCACGAGACGTGGCTAATCAAATACGAAAATCCAGCCGACCAAAGCAATCGGCACCTGAGTCCAAGGGGTGGGTCTTTTGGGGAGACATCGCGGAGGCGTCGGGATTCTTTCATATGTCCCTCTCACTATGGACGCATTTGTCTCTTCCACAGCCATGGTGCCCAATGGAAATGTCGTTGCCCACAAACAGAAGATGGGGCGCTGTAAACTCTCAGTCTTTAAAGCAGAAATGAATAATTCTTGGATGCTTAGTTTTGCACAACAAATAAAGGCACCCGTTTTATTCTAAGTTTGTAGCTTTGATGCTGTGTCGTGTCCACGGTCCATGTTGAGTCTCATTGCCCCACATTTCAGTGACAAAAGGTTGACAGGGATGCTTTCATGGCAGTTATTTATTTAAGAGATTTATCAGATAAGCATACTGAGCAGGGACCGCTCGTTTCAGATGCGACCTGGGGGTTACATAGATCCAAACAGGTTCAAGATACAAAACACTACAGTGGTTTGACAGGTTCGAATACAACACAATACTGTGGTAAGACAACAGAATGAGGGTGGATACATACAGGGAGAGTTACAACAGGTTCAGTTATACTTTTCATTTTAAATACTGATAGAAATGGGGTGTTGTGGATGGGTATACATATAGAAACATACCGGGTGCTGTGCATCACAGGAATGAATACGCACCAGAGGGGCATGATGCTACATAAACCCCTGAGAGCAAAAATCGAGGGGTTATTCAAGCATCACATACGGAGGATATGTATTAAATTCCAGTATGCACTGCACCCTATATTATTTTACATAGTTACTGGCCAAGGAAGCAGAATAGTGTGGTGGTTAGGGGCACTGAACAGCAGAAACATAGACTTTGGCGGCAGATAAGGACTGCTTGGCCCTCTAGTCTGCCCATTCCCTACCTCTGGGTAGCTGCAGATTCTAGTTAACCAACAGCCTATTTCTTCCCCACCCCAAAATTTGCCTTATGTCTGTCCCATGCATTCTTGAATTCTCCCATAGTTTTAGACCCCACAACCTCCTCAGGAAGGCGGTTCTATCGTCCACCACCCTCTCTGTGAAAAAATACTTCCTCACATTGCCCCTGAGCCCCCCTCTATCTTCAAATTGTGTCCCCTTGTTCCTACACATCTTTTTCTGAAAGATGCTACCTCTTGGACTTTGTTGATTCCACTGAGGTACTTAAACATTTCAATCAAATGAAAAATCAAAGCTACAGAAATTCAGAATACACATAAGGAGCCAGAAGAACTGTGGGTCACCCTGGAAACAGAAATGGGACAGCCATAAGAACTGGGGTTGTCTACAGGCCCCAGACCAGAGGAGGACATAGACACATTACTGTTAGAAGATATACAAAACATGACAGCTAAAGGGAGGTTCTGATAATGGGAGACTTCAACATGCCAGATACAGATTGGTCAATACCAGCAGGAACATCTGCCAGAACTAGACTCATAGTGGATTCCCTGCAGGGAGGGCCTCAAACAACTGGTACAGCAAACCCACAAGAGACAGGGCTATCCTAGATCTAGTACTGACTAACAAAGAAGGATCACAGATCTCCAGGTGAAAGGTCACCTGGGGCCAGTGACCATCACATGGTATGGTTCAATTTGGCTACCATCTAAATCATCCCATTCCAAAGCAAAAATATGGGACTTCAGAGGAGCTGACTTTGATAAGATGGCCAACAGAGTTAAGCTAGCCCTGGCAAAAAGAAACACAGGTGAGGAGGTACAGGCAAAGTGGGCAAGCATTAAGGATACAATACTTGAAGCAACATCCCATTGTGTTAGACAGAAAAGGAAGTGCAAAAGAAGAAGGAAACCACTTTGGTTCTCAAATACAGTAGCAGAAAAGGTCAGAGCCAAAGGCTGGCCTTCAGAAAATATAAGGAACACAGCGGGATGAAGATAGGGAGGCATACCAAACTGCCCTAAGGGAAGCAGGTAAGGCAGTAAGGCAGGCAAAGTCCCAAACTGAGGAAACACTAGCACAAACAGTAAAGAAGGTGACAAGACTTTCTATAGATACATTAGTGAAAGGAGAAAGTCCAGAGGGGTATTGCTAAGCTTAATGGAGAAAAGGGAGCATGTGAGGAGGAGGACCCTGTAAGGCATCTATCCTAAATAGATACTTTTGCTCAGTATTTACTGAAGAGAAGGTGAGGGCAGGGCCCACAGCTCAACATCATGGACACAGGGGAGGAGGTGAGCACTACTCCCTTCACAAAAGAAAGGGTCCTACAAGAGCTTGCTAAGCTTTGTGTGGATAAGGCAATGGGACCTGATGGCATACATCCCAGGGTACTTAAGGAGCTAAAGGAGGAACTAGCAGAGCCGTTAGCAGAATTGTTTAGTGAGTCTCTGAGCACAGGAGAGGTCCCAGAAGACTGGAGAAGGGCTCATGTGATCCCACTCCACAAGAGTGGTAGCAGGGAGGCGGGGGATACAGACCGGTCAGTCTTACCTCAGTAGTGGGCAAGATTATGGAGGCACTCCTTAAGGAAAGGATAGTGCAACACCTGGAATCCATAGGGGCACAGGATCCAAGACAGCATGGGTTTACAAAGGAAGGTCCTGTCAAACTAATCTCATAGATTTCTTTGACTGGGTAACCAGAGTGGTGGACCAAGGGGAGCAGTTGATGTCGCCTACCTTGACTTCAGCAAAGCTTTTGACACTGTTCCATCAGAAGATTGATAAATAAGCTAGGTAGGCTCGGGTGGGTCAGAAGTTGGTCAACTGGGTGGCAAACTGGTTGACTGGCAGAAAACAGAGAGTGGTGGTAAATGGTATACAGTCAGAAGAGATGCAAGTCACAAGTGGGGTACCTCAGGATCAGTCCTGGGGCCAGTCCTATTCAACATCTTCATTAGTGACCTCAAGATGGACTAGAGGGTAAGGCTTGTCTGTTTGCAGATGACACCAAGATCTGCAACAGAGTAGATGATCCAGATGGGGTGGGCAGAATGAGAAGAGATCTGGATAAACTAGCAGAATGGTCAGAAGAGTGGCAACTGGGATTTAATGCAAAGAAGTGCAAAATCATGCACATAGGGAAGAGAAACCCTGAAGCCACTTATAGGCTGGGAGGAGTTGCTAGCAGTCACAAAGGAAGAAAGAGACTTGGGCATCATCATCACTGATGACCCTAAAATCATCAAGCAGACCTCTAAAGCAGTAGGTAAGGCTAGGGGGTGTTAGGGTGTATTAGTAGAGTATCACAAGTCGTAAGAGGGAGGTAATAATCCCTCTGTACAAGACATTGGTTGAGCCCCATCTGGAGTACTGCGTGCAGTATTGGAGCCACACCTTCACAAGGACATTAACCAAATTGAGGCAGTCCAGAGAAGGGCAACCAAAATGGTGCAGGGACTGCATCAGAAGACATATGAGGACAGATTAACAGAGCTCAATATGTATACCCTTGAGCAAAGGAGGAGAGAGGTGATATGATCGAGACATTTAAACACCTTAAGGGCATAAACAAGGTGAAAGAGTCTAACATGTTTAAATATAAGAAAAATAGCAGGACAAGAGGACACAGCATGAGATTAGAGGAGGCCGATTAAGGGGAATGTGAGAAATTCTTTTTCACAGAAAGGGTGGTAGATGCATGGAATGGCTTACCACAAAGTGGTGGCTATGAATACAGTGCAGGGCTTCAAACAGGCATGGGATAGGCATAAGGGAGCAATACAAATGACTATGAATAGATAGGTCACTGACAGAGCAGACATGGCACATTTATAAGGTAGAAAAAGAAATGGGCAGACTGGATGGGCCTTGCGGTCCTTATCTTGCGTCAACTTCTATGTTTCCCCACTCCTCCCTCCTTTCCTCAAGGGTATACATATTAAAAGCTCATTCAGTCTCTCCTCATATGACTTCTCTTGCAGACCCTGCACCATTTTAGTTGCCCTCCTCTGGACTGCCTCCATCCTGTCTATGTCCTTGCAGAAATGGGGTTCCGCAAACCGACACAGTACTCCAGATGGGGTCTCACCAACTGTCTGTACAGAGGGATAATGTCCTGTTTCCTGCTTGTGGTGCCTCTCCTATACATCACAGTATCCCCCAGCCCTCCCTACTGCCTTCTCATATTGCTTGCTAACCTTAAGGTCATCTGATATGATTACCCCAGGTCCCTTTCCATTTTGTTGTTACTAGCTCCTCCCATTGTGTACTCTTCCCTGATTTTTGATTCCCGTGCATTATTTAGCACTTCTTTGCACTGAATCCAAGCTGCCATACTTCTGACCATTCCTCCAACCTTGCCAAGTCCCTTCTCATCTTTTCCACCCCTTGTGTATCAACCCTGTTACGTGATCTTGTGTCATCTGCAAAGAGGCAAACCTTCCTTCCAGTCCCTCTACAATGTCACTTATAAAGACATTAAAAGGATTGGACCCAGTACGGAACCCTGTGGTACCCCTCTAGTAACCTCCCTTTCTTCAGAGTGGATTCCATTTACTATTACCATCTGTGTCCTGTTGTCCAGCCAATGTTTTCATAGGCTACCACCCTGGGACCCACTCCCAGGCTGGCTTATTTGTTTATTAATCTTTGTATGGGACTGCGTCAAATGCCTTGCTAAAGTCTAGGTAAGCCATGTCCACAGACCCTCCCTGGTCTACTACTTTGGTCACCCAGTCAAAGAAATCAATTAGATTCATCTGACATGACCTTTCCACTTGGAATCCATGCTGCCTTGGGTCCTGTGCCCCACTGGACTCTAGGTATTCAACAATTCTTTCCTTCAGAAGTGATTCCATCATCTTCCCTACCACAGAGGTCAAACTGACAGGTCTGTAGTTTCCTGCCTCTGTCTTGCTCCCACATTTGTGAAGGGAATCACAGCTGCCCTCCTCCAGTCCTCAGGTACCACACCATCCTCCCATGATTTGTTAAAAGGGTAGTCAATGATGTCACTAGTTCTCCCTTAATTCTTTTAGAAATCTGGGGTGAATCCCATCAGGCCCCATTGCTTTGTCCACCTTCAGTTTTAGGATTTTTTCAGAACCCTTTCTTCTGTGAAAGGACTGGGATCGACGCCCCCCATCAAGAGTGCTTCTGTTAATTGGATTAGGTACCTCCTCCCCCTCTTTGTGAATACTGAGCAGAAGTACTGCTCAGTATCCCTGCTTTTTCACTGTCCCTGTCTGCCCACTCACCATTCATTCTATTCAGCCTCACTATCCCTCCCTTTGTCTTTCTTTCTCCCTAATGTACCTATAAAAGGTTTTATCCCCCTTCTTAACTGAGTTGGCTATCTTTTCTTTGGTTTGGGCCTTTGCTATTCTGACAGCCTCCTGCTTCCTTCTGCCTTAATTGGTACAGTTCTCTGTCCTGCTCCTTCTGTGTTTCTTATACTTCCTAAATGCTATCCTTTTCTCCCTAACCTTCCCCACCACCTCTTTTGAGAACCATAGTGTCTTTTTCTTTCTGCAAACCTAGAGACCTGGGTTTGAATCCTATCAACCCTCACTTGCATAATCACGTGACCCTGAGCAAGTCACTGTCACTTAACTTCCTTGTGCTCTTAGTGTTGCATCTGGAAACAAGCTCGGTTTACTGTGCCTTTCCTGCTTAAACTATTTTCCCTTTATAATCAACTTTAGCTCCCTCCACCCCCATTGATAGTGCTGTGTCTCCTTTAAGTCTTGAACAGCATCCGATCACTCCAAGTGGAATTCCTGAGCTCGATTCAGAAAGGTTGACACAAGGCTTGAGTCAACCCCGAGCTGCACCAAACACATTGATGTAGCTTGCACCCAATTCAAAAAGGTTGCATGCATTTGTGACACTTTTCCCATTTTACGGCAGCTATTACAGCTATCTGGCACAAACCCCATAAAAGGTCCTATATTTGCCACAAAGTTAGACCAGCAAAAAGCTAGTTTGACTTGCAGCAAATGGATGGTGCACAGGATTGTGAATCCCATTACTGCCAGGGAATGCCACAAGCCCCATGTGCCATAATTGTTCGCACACCTAGGGCTTGCACCATCTAGAGGATTTGCATGTGCAGTTTGGGTATTTAAGAATGTTTGGGGCTTTGATCCGACACCCCTTAGGGCAGCCATTGAGGGAAGCACGGGGGTTAGTGGTGCTAGCGATTGAACCAGGTAGGTTTTCTATGTTAAAACTTATGACAAAATGTATATTTTGGGTAGCAGAGTTTGTAACCAAGAAAAGGCACTTCAGAACACTATTTATAACCAAAGAAATATGCAAAAATAATAAAAAATACTAAGGTTGCAGTGCAATATATTGTGTGTGCTGATGGTAATCCATGTGTTGGGGGCTTTATGGGAGGTGGGAAGGTACAGCATCCCAGAGGGCTGTATTGTTCAAAATATCTGACCCAGTTTATATTTTACTCTGAGTGGAGGCACCATGCTATTTACATACCTTTGGGAAAGAACACCCCTTTTCCTTCAGAGCCAGAACCAGGCCTCTCAACCTTGCTTGAGCCCACAAGGCAAGGGTAGTTGCTCATTGGTACACAGTGCCCAGGTTATATAAACATATTTTATTGAAACGAGAAGCAACAATATACAGACGTGATACCACAATAGATCAAAGAAGGGGGAATGGCCAGCAGCCGAGCTGAGAACATCCTCTCCATGCAGCTCTACAGCTGTTATGAATTAAAGCAAATAAACAACTTTTAAAATCAATATTTGATATTTTAACATTGATCTTTAAATACAACTTTGCTTCCAGAATCTGCAGGTATAAGAATTTCCAAAAGGAGTACTCACAGCCGGAGATATGATGAGAGGGAACAAAGCAGCAACAAACCCAGATGGAGTCTGCACTAAGGATCCAGGGATGGGTGGCAGTAAAGATCATCACCCCAGTGGTGGGGAATGTGCTGAGGCCCAGCCTTCTAATGCAGCCCTACTCCGAGCAGTTCAAAACTTGGATAAAAAAAAAGAGAACTTTAGCTCAAAAATTAAGTAATTAAATACAAAGGTGGCAGTCCTAACAGAAGATACTAAAGGGGCAATGAAAACAGCCAAGAGGGCACTGGGTGTTACTACAGGGCTCACGAAGGAAAACAGCTTGCTAATAAGGCGGCTTGAAAACTTGGAGAATGCCACTCACTCTTCAAATATTAGAATTCTGGGTCTCTGAAAGCATTGAAGGAGAAACCCAAAATCTTTTATAAAAAACTTGCTGGCACAAATTTTAACTGTGGAGGAGGACTTTACTATTCAAAGACTTTATCGCATCTCGCCATGTGGCAGGCAGCCCAGGGCAGTTACAGGTGAAGCCACTCCTCGAACCATCTTGTTAGAGCTGGGGTCGCAGAGGAAAGGGACATAATCCTGAATAAAACAAAGCAATTTAGCCTACTACATTGGCAAGAAACCCGGTGCATATTTTCCAGACCTTAGTTACATGACCAGAATGAGGAGGAAGGGATTTGATGGAGTCAGTTCTCATCTTCGGCCCTGGTGTGCATCATGATTTACTGATGCCAGCGAGTCTGAGAGTCATCTAGGAGGAAAATCATTTATATTTTCAGATCCTACTGATGCCACTAAGTTGAGGGTAAAGCTGGAAAATCAGTTCTCTTCTAGAAGGGAGCATTCTGAATCGGAGGAAGAAACGGATGATTAAAAATATGAATGGGGACTACTAAAGCTCAGAAAGGAAGGTTGCTGGCTGAGAGTCTTCTATTTGGATATAATTTCTCAAAAGGGATGGAGAACTTTATGGATTTGTGGTGAAAGGTATTAAAGGTGACATTTTAGCTAATTTAAACTCATATATACCTGAAGGAGCAGGCTTTTTATGCCCCTCTCTTATGTTGTCTTTATTAACATTTAGCTAAAATGTTAAAGTGTTATTTGGCTAGCAAGGTTGCATCCTCATTTTGTAAGATGCACAATTGAAACTGTTCATATCCCAGTAAGCTTTATTTAAATAAGTTACGATTTGATTGTGTTAAAATGTCATGCTGAAAAGAAATTAAAAGGACAAGTATAACTAATTGTGGACTGTTAGGGGAGATATCACTTGCTTAAGATAGTGAACTTGGAAAGGGACGTGTAATCCTCTTTGAAAGGATGAAAGATGTGGCAATCCTATTCATATGGTCCCTGCACATGGCTGCAATGGCCATTAGGAAATAATTTTATTTAACTTGAAGTTATATGTTAGTCTGATTTCTATATAAGAAATGCTGGTCTATTTGGCATTCCCCAAGTGAGGTAACATTGTACAGGGCATATATATTGATTTGGTTACTGTTAAAATGATGTACCTGTATATTACAAGGTTCTACAGTTCTGTAATGCCTGCCTGTATGGAATTTTATGTAATGTACTATTTATATAAACCCAATAAACTACAAGTAACAAAACAATAGATCAAAGAAGAGGAGAGGTGGAGCATCATGGCGGATGGAGCACTGTGCCGTGAAGTCTAATACTGATCCAGAATGCAACCCAATATGACTGCATATCACCCCATTGGTCTGCTACAACATTTGAGGAGATGACATGTGCTGAACACAAGTATCAAACCTGAAACATTGGAGGAAGAAATCAACAAGAAAAACATTAAGGCTCTGTTAGTGGTTGGTATAATGACACGAAAAAGATTCAAATCTCACTGCTAACAGCTCTAATGTAAAATCCTATAAAACATCAGCTATGCCAACAAGAAAAACAAACTCTTTGCTTAATAAACAAAAGTTACTCTCTAACTTGATGCCCCAGTGGTGAAGCAAAACAATACTGCCACGTTTTTCCCATGTTTAACCACCCAGAAAAGGCAATGGAGATTAATGGAGACAAGGTTTCACCTGGGGAGGTACTGTCAACCACATCAAATACTTTGCAACAAACAATCCTGGAGATGACCATAAAGGCACTAGCTGGATCACTGGAGAAAGAACCAGGAGCACAGGAAATTAATCAAGAACCAAGGATTGCAAGTGCAGCAGCAGATTGTGGAGATGAGGAGAGTTGATCCAAGAGAACCAAGAGGGTGGCTTGCCACAGGTGGAGAAGGGCACTACATCTGAGAACAGCCAAGGAGCAACACAAGAAAATTGAACACCACCTCCTGAAGTGGTAAGCAATACTTTCAATGAAATTTCAAATGCCCCAAACAAAGATACAGAACACAATATGATTACAATGAGTAAAGGGCAAGTGGGGCTGAAGTTTGTATACCCTTCGGGCAAAATGCACAAACAAGGGAAGAATCAGAACTGAGAGAGAGGTTCTAACTACACTAACTGAATCAATACTAAAAATAAAATTAAATACAAACTTGCTGAACTAAATGGAAACAAAGTTAAGGACACAAATACAAACCAGGGTGATCAGAATTTGCATATTGATTCTAGCGATGAGGAATGAACAGAAGAAGGGGATAAAACAGAACTTCCCTTCAGGCCAAAATGTTTTTTAACCAAATAATATCACGCAAAAAATGGAGCAGCTACTAAACATTCAGGAGAAACTAGATAATTATTACATGTTGACTCAAAACTTAATAAAAGAAAATAGTAGTATGAAAGATGAAATACATCAAATGAAACAAGCACTGTCTAAATTAAAGGATGAAAATACACCAGTTCAGAGACAAATAAAAACCTTAGAAGGAGCAAACACTGATCTAAAAGCCAAACTACTAGATTTTGAATTAAGAGCAAGGAGAAAGAACATAAGAATCTTTGGAGTCCTGAAGTGCTGGGATAATACTAGACGGCTGACTGAAACTTTCAGACAAATAGCCATGGCTGATTTAGAAATGGACACCACGAATATTAATTTTGAAACAGATCACATTCATAGAGTCCTAAACCCAAGCCAGTAGATGCTGCACCTCTCACTCAATAATTTTAAAATTCTTGATCATCACATAAAGAAACTTTGATGGCTGCAGTATGCAAAAGAATAAAAATTGAATTTAATGGGTGCAACAGTATCTGTCTAATGATCTACCTCCAGAAATTCTTCAAGAAAGTAAGAAATATGATTTTGTAAGAAATGAACTATGGGCGCATGGAATCAGAGCGACTATGACCTTTCCTAGAGTTGAGACTAATGATTGAAGAGGAATGCTATACATATAACACACTGCAAGATGTCGTAAAAGGTTTAAAAGAAAAACTTCCAATTATCTTTTGATTCATCTCTACAAACTACATGAGTCATTTTAACTTCAGATGAATCCTTTCTTTGATTATGTTCATTGTTTACAAGTTACAGTGAAACCCAATGTGGGGGCCTGAATGGATTTTCAAGATATGATGCAGGCAGGTCAAATGAACTGTACTTCAAGTTTTGTTTTTAACTACAGATGAAGCCACTTAATTGGAACACAGATAATAGGGACATCTGCTTTACTGGGACATCCCACTGGGAACCAATTAAGTGGCTATTCATTTCAATGGCATCCCCGTCTGTTTAAAAGGAATGGGGTGTCAGATTATTGGGACGATTTAGTCCTATTTTGTGTAAATAGCACCACTAAACACCTCCACATACTGCCGTATTATCCATACCATGAACAAATTAACGTTAACAGGCTGCTAAAGATGTGTGATTAATACTTACACACTTAATACACATGGCAGTTTTCCTGAGCTTACAATCTCCTGAACACCCCACCCCTTGCTCATTTCTGAATAAAAAAAAAAACATCCAGAAGCAGAAGAAGCAGTGAGCTGTCTCACAAATGCTTGCAACCACCAAACTTTCTTTTTTTTCCTTGTGCATGTCAGCAGTCAGAAAACTCACTCTACCAATTAGCACTGCTCTGCATCAGTATCATCATCAGGAAAATTCTTCAGCGACTGGAGATTGATACAGCCTTTACCCCTGACATGCTCTACTGTGGGATTGCATTCAGTATCTTTTTCTTTTTTTGTTTTGGCGATTGGAAAGTAGACCAAACGGAAACTAATGCCAGAAGGTACAGTTTGTATTTATGATGTGTACTGGTGGGATATGGGGCATAACACTTTAATAGGCAGAAACTGTGATTGCTTGGAAGAATTGCCAGAAATAGCTACTTATTCAAAAGATACAGAGCTGGATGTTATTAGAGGTACAGTGCAATGCCTAGTCCCTGTTTGTTTGACTGAGCCATATAAATGTATGAACGTTTGTTAATTGGGACGGCTGCTTAATTGAATGAAAAGTCTGCCACCGGGCATCCCAATTAAGCGCTTCATCTGTATTTGTCTTTCTTGTTTTCAGGGATATTCTGGGTATTGTAACTATATTGGTAAAATGTTTATTAACTCTTATTTAGGAACAGATGGAGATATTAAGGTTTTAGACAGCCATCCTCTTGGAACTAGGAAGTTATCTGGATATCATAGCTCTCAGATCAAGTTACATAAATTTTGTTGGGATCAGAATGTACAGAAATAACAGAGTCAGAATGGTTTCCTAAATGTGAATGGCATCAACTCGCCAATAAAATGCTCAAGAATATTAACATACCTTACAAAATCAGCTGCAAACATTATTTGTCTATAAGAAACACACCTGAATAAAAAGAAACCCTTAAAGCAGTAGTACTTGATAATCAGGAAGTGGTTATGGAAATTCTACTTTTGGCTGTATTGCTTCATTCATAATTCCAGTTTCAGATTATGTTACTTTCAGTGCCCCATGATCTGTAGTTTTGTAAAATAAAGCAAAGTTTACAATTGTTGTGGTGCCACAAAAAGATGGCAGCTGCCATATTTGGCTTTGTTTTTCTCCCATGCATCAGCTCAGTGTGCAGTGTTTACTTCCCTTGTCCCCATGGTTGCATGCTCCTGTGCATCATACTGCATGCCACCAAATGCCTAGTGCTGTTGCTGCAGTATTAGGATAGCCTCTTTGTTTCAGTATGCTGTCATTTCAGTGTCTCACTAGTTATTGGTGTTTCTGTGCTGTTGTTATTTTTGTTTTAATTTGCTGATTGCTGCTGTTTTCTGATGCCACTATGTAATCTCAGCAAGCATTTTCTCATTACTTGTCACCATGCTACGCCTGGTGGTATCAGTCTCACAGCACCTCTAAACAGCTCACACAGTGTCGGGGACTTGAACTAAGGCTGCAATTGTACTGTTAATCTCCTGAACTCATACTAAGCATGTATCGAGTTTGCCCCCACACACAGTCTTGTGTAGAGAGTCCAGCAGGGGTGAATAAAGTAACAGAGCAGGTAGTAACTTACAATCCATAAATGGATTACAGCACCAGTGTACAATATTGTACAAGGGTAGACAATGACATCTATGACCCTTATAGCTCATAATTAGGACGAGCTGAGGCCATTGAGTAAGCATCCAAATAACCCAAAATACTGTAATGTTTAGCAAATGGACTTCCTCACAACATTCTTGAAAGGTGCTTTTATGCCCTATAAATAAAAGATTCTGCATGAGACTACACGGAAGATAATTTCCCCTAACACCCGCACCCCCAACCCAACATATCAAGGACTGTCACTGTATATGAGCAAGCATAGAAGACTGGCACCAGGTTGCAGTGACCAAAAATCCATAATTTAACATAATTCATTACAATACATTTCACAGACCAAAACTGACAAGCATGCAGAACATCCTGAGCAGGTGTCACCTAAGTAAGCTTTATCAAGGGATGTTCTGCATGTTTCTGAAAAATTCTTGCTTTCTGAAAACTGGTTCTGGCCTTCTCTGCTTGCTGACTGAAGTTTACCAAGCAGAGGGGTAAGGAAGTGAGAGCAATAGCGGTCAGCAGTTGTACCTGTCACTGCATATAGACGGGCTGACTATGAAAAGCTTAATTTCTTGAAGCCTGCAGCAGGACCCCAAAATGCATTACCATCAGCCACTAGTGACAGTCTTTCTTTCTACATTCCTCAGCCACCATACAAAATCATAAACAGACCCTCCAGGCTCCAACTAACCTTGATAGGTCTCCCTCCATGGTAGAAGTGGAGGATGTAATGATGAATTATGCCAGACAGCTCTGCTACATGCTACTGCCACTTCTCGGACCGGACAGTAAAAACAGAAGAAGAAGGGTGTGGAGTGACTGGCGCTACCAGAATGCGACTTGATAAGGTTTGTGACACAGCAACTGGCTGATAATCGTAACAGCAATGTAAACAAACAGCCAATAAAAATGAATAATTTTAAATGTGAAATGGGCATTCGGATCAAAACAAACACAGAGCAGTGCTTCAGGGATTGAGACCAGCAACACGGATCAAAAACAGAGGTACAATTTAGCTTGCACTGCTTTAAATTTAAAAAAATGGATGAGCCATATACTATTCAGTATGTGGACCAAAAGAGCTGTGGAGTAACCATTATTGTAAAGAAAGGGAGTAAATATTAGAATAGTAGATCACTTTCTGATACAGAGGCAGAATAATTCTTCAGAAGGTAGCATTAAATAAACATAACGTTAACTATAGGTGCACTTTATGCCCCATTTTTGAACTATGATGCCTTTTTAGTGAAAATTTCTGAAGACTTACAGAAATTACAGGCCCAAAATATCACGTTAGCAGGAGATTTAAATGCATTAGTTAACCCTATTTGGATAAGTTGACCACCTACAAAGGGTAATATATCTGCAGCAAACAAGATAATCAATTTTCTTCATTCCGAAATTTAACAGACTCGTGGCAGCATTTACATGTGACACAAGATTTTCCATTTTGAAAAGATAGCCAAAACATTTACATGAATAGATTATATATTAGTGTCAACAGGTCTAACCAAATATATTCATTCACCAGAAATTGATTCAATATTTATTTCAGATCATGCATTAATTAGCACCTAATTAGACATAGTGGCCCGGATATTCAAACTCGCCATTCTGAGGGCGCAAGCCCTTGCGCTGCTCAAAATAGTTGTGCAGGGGTGTGGCCGGAGCGATATTCAAAGGAGTTGTGCTGTTGAGCAACTCCTTTGAATATCACCCCAACTACAGCCACGGTGCGTAAGCAGTGGAACTTGCGCCACCGCAAGTTGTCAGAGTTGAGCATTAAACTTGCGGTGGCGTAAGCTACCATTGCGCCATGCGCAAATTTACAATATTCAAAAGGTGACATGCAAATGGGGCCATAATTCATGCAAGGCGCAGGGGCCATTTGCATCTGATTAGCCCCATTTGCCTTGTCATTATGTAGGTGCGCCGATCCACGGACTTGCGCCTGGCCACCCTGCCAGGCAGCAGCCGCCGGGACAGACGCACCCTGCAGCCCGATCAGGCACACACATGAAAACAACCCCCGCCCATTATCTTGCCCGATCGCGGCAGAACGTATCATGACAACACCCCCGGCCAAACAGCTCCCAATGCCCGATCGGGGCAGAATGTGAAACAACCCCCAGTGCCCAATCGCGGGCAGAATGTAAAAAGACCCCCCAGCCGAATATCTCCCTGGTGGTCCAGTGGACGGGACAGTTCGATCGCGGGCAGAATGTTCAGTGACAACCCCCCAAACATCTCCTCTGGTGTTCAAAGTGCCCCCACTCACTTCACACTTCACGAACGCTCACCCGCTCCGCTCCGGGCGGCTGCGGGCGGGTGCATCCACCATGCCTCTTACCGCCGAGCTGACTGTCTGCTGAAGGTGCAGAGCTAGAGCCAATGGGCATGCTGCATAGCACAGTATCGACAGTCCAGATTTGCCCATTCACAAATCTGGACCGTCATATATGGTATAGGCTGCACACCCATTGGCTCTAGCTCTGCACCATCAGGCTGCAGCCCCACCGACAGTCAGTCGGCGGCGGGCGGGCGGCAGGCGGTGGGATGCTGCCGCCCGCTGCCGGGGGAGCGGGTGGTGGGGCTTCGTGGGTAGGACAATGACACCAGGGAGATGTTTGGGGGTTGTCACTGACATTCTGCCCGCGATCCGCATTATTATGGTCCACTGACCACCAGGGAGATATTCAGGTTGGGGGTCTTTTTACATTCTGCCCGCAATCGGGCACTGGGGGTTGTTTCACGCTCTTCCCGCCATGGGGCATTGCGAGCCGTTTCTTGGGGGGTTATCATGATACGCTCTGCCCGCGATCGTGGGCATTGAGAGATGTTTGGGCGGGGGAGGGGTTATTTATTCTGCCCGCGATCGGGCTGGTGGGGGGGGCAGGACTGAGTTGGGGCCAGCTAATGGTGGCAGCTGCTGTGTTGTGCCCTGCAGTACAGCAGCCTCACCTGTGGGTGGCCCTCAACTTGATCCTTTTTTGGCTCAAATTTGTGCAGGTGCAGGTTGGGGGTTGCGCCTGCACAACCTGCACAACCCGACTGAATATCGGGTTGCGCAGTTTATGCATGTTCCTCCCCTCCTGTTGAGCATGCATTCATTTGCATTGTGCTGTTGCTCAACCTGTTTTCAGTGGCGCAACTGCCTCCTGCTGAATATCGCAGAATGGCGCAATGTAGGACTTGCCATGCTAACCCTTTGAATATCTGGGCCAGTAAATATAGACAGGAAATATTCACCACAAAGGACCTTTAGAAATAAATCTATAAAAGATAAAGAGTTTATATCTCTAATTAAGCAACACATATAAGAATTCTGGTACTACAATTACACTGGCCAATTTGCTACATCCCAATTATGGGATTCCTGCAAAGCTACTGTAAGAGGGACAATTATTTCTAATTAAATTAAAATTAATAAACAAAGGAGAAAAACATTATAAAGAAATAGAGGAACAGCTAAAGCAATTAGATTAATACTAACGATTGTTATAAATATATAAATGATTAGCAATATTACAAAATAAAAAGAAATAATCAAAAACTAGTAGTATGATGTACAAGATTAAACATAGAAACATAGTAACATAGATTTTGACGGCAGATAAGGATCGCTATTCGCCCAGTCTGCCCATTTCCTACCTAATGGATAAGCTGCAGATCCTAGTTAACCAGCAGCCTACTTCTTCCTACCCCACCCCTAGAATTGCCTTATGACTGTCCATTGCATGCTTGAATTCCACCACTGTTTTTGACTCCACAACCTCCTCTGGAAGGCCGCTCCATGCATCCACAACCCTCTGTGTAATATATTTTAATACAGTCAAATCTGGAAAACTGCTAGCTAGCTTATTACGTAACGAGAAAGAATGGAACATTATTACATCCATAAAAGATAACAATGGTTATTTTAAACAACTGATGAAGAAATAGCTGAAGTATTTATCCAATATTACAAAACTATATATCAAAACAATTTCAACTTGACCATCAGAAAATGTCACAGTTTATTAATAGAGCTAAAGTAAACTCTAAGACCTCTGAGTTTTCCATATTTACCAAAGAGAGATTATTGATACTATTAAGTCTCTTCCTAGAAGGAAGTCCCTGACTAGATAGGCTAACAAATGAATTTTATCAAGCTGTCATGTCTGAATTGGCACACTGGATGAGAAAATAATAGAGGATTTATTAGAAAAATAAAATGAATAGATCTACACCCCCTATGCAGGCAGCCAAAGTTATACTCATACATAAAGAAGGTAAACCCATAAATAATTCTGAAAGTTTTAGACCCATTACAATTTTAAGTTCAGACTACAAACTAGTGGCAAAATAATTAATAACAGGATACAACCTTATATTTCCACCTACATCCATTATAACCAATATGGGTTTGTTAAAGGATGAAATATGGCCCAAGCAAATAGGAAAATTCAGGCAATCATCGAACTAGTTAATTCCAAAAAGAATACAGACAAGATATATTTTATGCAGTCACATTAGACACCAGTAAAGCATTCTACCTAATTAATAGAGAATATCTTTTCAAGTACTGAATGAATGGAGTATACCCCAGGAAGTAATTAAGATAATAAAACAATTGTACAAAAGAACAATAGTAACATTTCAAATAAACTGCTATCTTACACAAGATTTCACATGTTAAATGGTGTAAGGGCTGTCCCCTATCAATCACTATTTTTATTTTTGGGTTAGAGCCACTATTATAGGTGATTAGAAATAATCCTTTAATTCAGGAGTAAAATGAATCATGAACACTTTAAACTTAGTGGCCCAGATATTCAAACTGTGTCAGTTTGTGAGCAAACCCATCGCCACTCAAATAAGATTTATTGAAGGTGTGGCCAGAGGCGATATTCAGCGGGTTGCACTATGGCATAACTTCTTTGAATATCACCCTGGCCACCCACTGTGCATGGCACAGTGGAACTGCGCGTAAGCGCAAGTGGTCTTAGGGAGCATTGAGATGCGGTGGCACAAGTTCCATTGCGCCATGCACAGCACCTGCGATATTCAGAGGATGACATGCAAATGGGGCCATAATTTATGCAAGGCACACGGGTGCCATTTGCATCTGATTACGCCCCATTTGCATGTTAATAACATGCAGGTGTGCCAATCCTCGACTATTTGCACCTGGCCCTGCCAGGCAGCAGCTATTGGGGACCAACGCCTGCAGCTCGACGCAGGCATAACATTGTCCCCCAGTAGCCTGATCGTGGGCAGAATGTTATCCAACCCCCAAGTAGCCCGATCACGGGCATAACTTAACTCACCCCATTAACCCGATCGCAGGGCATAACGTACCCGCCCCCATTAACCTGATCGAGGGCATAACGTAACCCGCCCCATTAACCCGATCGCAGGCATAATGTAACCCGCACCCCATTAGCCCCATCGCGGGCATCAGATTCCCAAAGCTCAATATCCCTGGTGGTCCAGTGGACCAATGGAGCCCAATCGCAGGCGGCATTCCTCCCCCAAGTATGAAATCCCTGGTGATCTAGTGGACCCCCACCCCACCCGCCCACGGAGCCTTCACCATCCCGCTCCCCGTCAGCTGGCGGGTGGCAGCACTCCACCCGCCTGCCGCCCTGCCACCGCCAACTGACAGCTTGGTATGGCTGCACACCCATTGGTTCAGAGCATGAGCCAATGGGCGTGCAACCCATACCGTACTAGCCAGTCCAGACATGTGAATGAATGGGCCGTACGCGGCAGGTTATGTTATGCCCGCGATCGTTAATGGGGGTTGATTAAGTTATGCCCGCGAATCGGGCTACCGCGTCCACTGGACCACCAGGGATATTGGACTTTGGGGTCTGATGCCCGCTATAGGGCTACTTTGGGTTACTGTCATGCCCGCGATCGGTGTGCATGGGGGTTTAAATTAGGTAATGGGTGGGAATAGGGTCGAGGGCCACCTACAGGTGGCAGTTGCTGTGTTGCACCCTGCACGCGGCAGCTCACCTGTGGGTGGCCCTCGACTTGTTCCTTTTTTCCGGCTCAACTATGTGCAGGCGCGGGTAGGGGTTGCGCCTGCATCAACTCTACGCCCAGGCTAAGATATCGTGCAGTTGTACGGCACGCCCCACCTGTGCCTGTAATTACTGATGCGCCCGCACATCGGGATTTGTGCAGGCGACTTTTCCTTTTAAATATTGCAATCAAGATCAGTGGGTTGTGCATGGCAACCCTTTGAATATCTGGGCCGGTGTGTTTGCTGATGGCATTCTACTTATCATAAAGAATATTCATAGCTCCCTGAAATCATTCCTTCAAGAAATAAAAATATACTCTTCTATTTCAGGATATCAGCTAGCAAAAGTAAATCAGTCATATTGAAAATATCAAAATCCAAAGCACAATCAATTGAAGAATATGAAAAAGACTTCAGAATTGAAAATCAATGAAATATCTGGATATTCTTTAAACCACTGATCAAGCTACACATATAAAACAAACTACAATAATGCCAAACTCAAGATAAAATCTTCACTTGAAAATTGGATGAACGTATCCTTATCACTGTGGGTAGATCTGATACCTTGCAAATGATGACTATGCCCCATTACACATTTCATGAAAATATGTTGGGCTCCCCAACACAAACTTGGTTCTAGACTTAAAAAGAATTGTCACAAAATTCCTTTCTAGGGGAGGGAAACCGCATATAGCTTGGCAGGTTTTGATTATTCCAAGAGGACTGGGAGGGTGGGCTGTCCGATCCATTAACATATATGGAATCATATATTTTGAGTATTGTATACCAATGGGCTTTTTCTGGATGAAGAATCAAATTTATTTCAAGAAATAAGAACAAGTAAAATTAATATTCAAGATCTTGTGTTAGACCATGACATTTTTCTGACAGGAGACATTTTCTTTCCACATGGTTTCAGGTAATTCATAAAATAATGAAACATAAACTACAAATACCTTGGTTATTTTTGAACATTTGGACTAGTAAATGAATATGGAGTATAAGTAATTCTTTTAAAATAAGGGCTGGATTCAGAAGGTCTGCCGCCAAGCTGCGGCAATGGCAGCTGCAGCAACCTACCTCGACCTGGCCCATGCACCCAGTTCAGAACTGGAGTGGGTGCAGCGGTCTGCATCCTGTGACTTGTGGTAGCTGCGCAATGTAGCGCAACACCGAATGCCACAGGTCACAGGACAGCAGTTGCGCCAGTCAAGGGCCGCCATGGCACCCCCTGCCCACCTCCATGGCCCCAGAGTTAGTGTGGGTGCCAGCCCCAAGCCTCCTTGTTATGGACCACCTGCCCTGGTGGCCCAGTGGTCCCCCACCCCCAAAACACACACACCCGGCAGGTCCATTGGCAACTGGCCCTGGTGGTGAGGGAGGGCTGTGCCAGTCACTGGGGGGTGTGGGGGCTCACACTGGGGTGGGGGCCACTAGACTACCAGGGAGTTATGGGGATGGTGGAGGGATCATGCCCCAGGGCATGGGGGGCTCATAATGTGAGTGTGGGGGTCTGGGCATTGGGGTGTGCCACACACCCAGCCTGGCATGGTGCATGCCGTGCCTGGAACCCAAGGCCCATGGGGTCCGTAACCCACAGGGGTTGTGGGCCTGGGGGCACAGTGGCAACCTGCAGTGAACAGCAAAGACCAGTTAGACCACCTTTTGTTGGCATAATTGGTCTTTGATGGATGTTCACTGGTGGTTGTCTCTGAATCCATTTGTGGACGTAGTGGCCACCCTACTTGAATAGGGTGCAACTGCTGCCAGAAACCCCCTTACGCCATGTTGCAAGGGGTTTCAGGTGCATAGGTGTTGTTAGGCCAGGCAGCCTGCAGCATGTCGAGGCTGCCTATGTGAATCCTGCAGAGACGCAACAGGACTTAAGTGCGACTTTGCACCTATATTTTCCAACACAAGTTGCCTTGCATCTCATGCTGGCTTCTCTGAATCCGGCCCAAGATTTTGGGGAGAAAAATATTAAAACTTGGCATGATATATTAATAGATGACAAATTTCCAATTTATGAACAATTATAAATGAAGTTACAGAAACCAAACTGAAATAAGATATATTACTACACAATTCATAAGACATTTCTTAAAATACAGCATATTTTCAATAATGAAATAACAAATTTATCAGGGATCCATAAAGACAAAAGGAATTATGAAAAAATAAGAATAGAAACTACTTGCAATATTTTATAAAATAATTCCAACCATGGCGAAAGACAATAGTAAAATTATAAATAAAAATGGAATTATGAAGCCAAATTAAGCTTGATCCATCAACAATGGGCTATATTAAGGATACATGGCAACAAATATTATGTACTGCCAAAAGAAAACTATACAAAGGAAGATACTAGAAAGAGCTTACATAACACCAACTCAAATAGCTAAAATTAATCCCAAAAATAATTAACCATGTTGGCATGGGTGTGGGATTAGGGGTACATTATATAATTGTATCTTGGAATGCCCACTGATACAGAATTGCTGGATCAATGCTTAGATAGATAATACAAGACACATAATTGGACAATCCATTCCCTTACAAGTTGATGTTTTCCTTTTCAATAACACAACTGGACTAACACAAGACCAAACAACTTATAAAACTATTGCACTGGCAATGATGGCTACCAAAAGATTAATTTTAGATAAATGAAAAACTAAAAATGTGCCCCCATTTGAAATCTCTAGATGGTGGAGTATCTTTAGAGAAACATTATCTTTTGAAAACTTGTCTACTAAACCGATGAAACGAAAGACAACATATTGTATATGGCACAACATGGAGAGATACTGAGGACAGCTGTCCACCTCTGATGAGAATATGAAATGCATTAAAAACATATTCCATAAGGAACCATCTGTACCTTGAGTAATAGGGTTTATTATAAGAACAAGAGATTCATTTTAAGACAAGAGAACCATACATTTTTTCTAAAATTCTAACAAGATTAGTACAGATCGCTACACGCTTAACTAGTTTATTGAAGGAACTGTACCTTACCGCTTGAACATTATTTATTACAAAACTGGTTATATATATATATATATATATATATATATACAGTTCTAGTGCAATATTGTATGCTCAGGGGGGAATTTTCTTTGATTTATGAGTTATATGCTGATTTATTTTACTTCAAAGCAACTTTTGTATCTATGTGAAAAATTCAATAAAATATATTATTTAAAAAAATTTAAAAAAGATCAAAGAAGAGACATGAAAACATTCCATAAGCAAAATCCTGGGATGTTGCTTACTTGGAAAACACAACATATAATTTGAACTGATGTTGAATCCAACCAGGTTGTTACATAAAAGTAATCACAACTCTAAATCATAGACAAAACATAGTACAGCTGTCAATGAGATAAAATTCAATAAGTTCAAAATGGCATACAATAACATTATCAGATGTGTGACTGGCTTCCCATCGTACCCACATCTGTGCCCTATATGAGAAGGTACATTCGTTCTCCTAGAGGACAGGTTCACATGGAAGGCTTCCACATTCATCTACAAAATCCTCAACAATCTCCTTCTTCACAGTGTCTTTTCTCTGTTCGAGAAGGCTTGTCCCACCTGTCTTACTAGGAACACTGCCTCATCCCTTTTGGATTCCCTACTCCAACACCTCTTTGGGGCAGAGATTGCTTACCTACAGAGGTATCAAGCTTTGTAACACTCTCCCCCCCTAACCTTGTTTAGCCCTCCCTTGCTTTCCTTTAAGGTCAAACTAAAGGCGCACCCACTAATAAACCACCTTGCAACTGCCATAGGTAGCATATCTTATTTTTTCTACCACTAACCAGAGCAATCCCAGGTCACTTGCTCAGATTTTGGTTAGAATTTTTCCTCTTTCTTAACTCTTTCTCATCCACCTCACTGCTTCAATGCCTCTTTTCCCTTCTAAGCTCTTTCAGAGTGTTTCCACCTTTCCATGTATTTGTACATTTTGTTTAGACTTGTTGTTAATACTGCAGCTGCCATACATTAGCCATTTTGTATGTAACTGAAATTCGGTATTCGTTTTGTCTTTGTATTTTTGAACCATATGTCTGTATAAAGTGTATATATCCACCACTGTAAAAACCCTAAAACTGGACATTTGTGAAATGGGCATTTTTGCCCACATGCCTTTCCAGTATAAAATAAAAATGAAATGAAAATTAACCTGAAAGGTGCTATTTTCCCATGTGGATACCTAGGTCACTACAGGTCTTAAAATTTATGACCCTCACTGTTGGCATTCATTTGTATATGTTCTAGCCTGAAACACAGAAGATGATTATTATACCACAAATCAATTCCTATGGGGCCTGTCAGTACCTTTTGGTATGTTGTGCTAATTTTGTTACCTATAACAATATATGTTGTTTTGCTCTAGCTTCACATCACCTCATGCAGCAGTGTCAGTTGTACAGTAACCTAAACTGGCTTTCCCTAAGGCAAACAGAATATACTCCTTGGCACATTGGTTGATGGAGTTATTTGCACTGGTACTCCTCCTCTCTTGCCCAGATGCTGATACTTCAGACCCCTACTATTCCCTTTGCTCCAGTGAGCTATCCCTGCTAGTTGTACCAAGTAGCAAGATGGCTAAGTGGGATCTCGGCTTTCTTACTTTGCTCCACTGTTCTAGAACTCTCTACCTGCAGCAATCCATCTCTCCTCTAGTCACACTAGCTTTAAGCGGGAGCTATGCAGCCACCTCCATAGCCTCAAATCCCTGCACTTGTTTCTTTCCAGCCTGATAAATCCATGCCCTAGCTCCCTACCTCACTTGACTATCTGTCTGTTCACCTTGCTTACTCACTTAGCACTTAAATTGTGAATAACCACTCTTAGTTTGCAAAAATAGATACAGCAGCACCCACTCCTCAACAGAGAGACTGGAGAATTTTTGCTTGCTTAAAGTTAATTTATTGCAGCATAACACATTCACTAAAGTGAGAGAAGAAGAGGAACATAGCAGTGGAAAACATCACTGCTTCACTCTTAGTTTAACTATCCCCTGCTACTACTGGGATCTCTTACAAATGTTTGTTTTAGTAACCCTGGTTTTTCTCATAACATGTCTGCTTTTTAACACCTAATTGTAGTCCTTTATTCTGTTTCAAGATACATCTTTCCATTATGAATATTACCTGTTTATTATTGTTTAGCATAGCAAAACTGAATTTTTGTTTTGCTATTGTTAAACTCTGTTTTCCGTCTGTAACTATACCACCTTCCTCTGTTCAATGTGTTTATTTTCATGACTTTACCTTGTACTCTCCTGGGTCATGTCGAAAATAAGCATTTTTAATGTCTAGTGCACTTACCTGGTTATCAAAAACAAATAAATAAGATTGATGTGACCTTTTGTGTGAGTCAGCTGTGTATCAGGTGTTCAGACTGTGTAGTTGCACAGCCTGTGAACTGTACAGGTTGGAACTTTTCCGTTACAGTGGCGCACAGCAGGACTCAAGCATGCATGTCTAACACACACCCAGGAGTCCCTAACAGGAATCTGTCAGCTGCTTACCATGTTGTTCACACTATTTCTCCATCACTCCTGCTGCCAGTGTAACTTTGGGGAGGTCAGTGTTAACCAGGAAAATGTACTGACAACTGGGACCAGACCAATATTTTGGGAGAGGAGCAGTTTGAGTAACTGCCAGACAGGAGAGCTCCGCAATAGGTAACAACACTGATAATAGCCTCTGGACTGGGAACAGCACTGCCGGTGCAATGTCAAGAAAGCACTCTAGGCAACAGGAGACACCACTGCATATTGCAACATCTATAAAGCCCCTCTGGTGCAAAGCACTGCCACAGAAAGCTGTAATGTACATAACTGTAAGAGTGTGTGTGTGCGTGTGTGTGTGTGTGTGTGTATGTATGTGTGTGTGTGTATGCATGTATGCAAGTATTTGTGTGATTGTGTACATGTTTAGGGATGTACACTCCATAGAGATCACATAAAACAAAAACTAGAGTGATCGTCATGTAGGAGAACAGGGCTTTCATGCTGCAAATGCTCTTGCAATCTTGATGATATTAGGTTACTATGTAAATGACAGATGGAGTCACCTGATGATTCCTCTAGTTTTTGTTACATACCATCTCTTATGGAGCCAGCATAACACTATGTGTGTGCAAACTTTCTTTTATTGGTGATCAGTGGCCAGTTTTGTTTTTGCTCAGTCTGCCATTATAACTGAGAGCTTCAGTTTCTAGTGTGGCCTCCTTCTTTTTTTTATCCACCATCTCTATGGTACTTTTACTCAACCCATGGCACTGCCCAGTACCATTGGTACTTTGATTCCTGAAATATTGTGATGTTTTGTCAGAAAAATAAATAATCTGACTGATTACATCAGTGCTCCTTCTCTTTCCCCAGTGTAGATATTATATTTCCAAAACAGCTCTCGATCTATGGGTAAACTGTGCAGTAAGACATGGAACAAGAAACTTGAATAAGGAAACATGCATAACCAAGAAGGAAGGCACTGTTCCCAAACTGAACTGCTGCCACTATCCTGAAAACAGGCTTTTGTAAAAATGAACCTAAAATTTATTTTAAAACCACATGGATGCAAAGGCCCCAAAATAAGGGTCCCAATTCAGTCTGGGTACCACTGCAAAATTATTGTACCTTGGTACTGCTTGCATTCTGCCCGCACCTCCCTTCTCAACAACTGCCTCAGTGCCCTTTCTGCATTGAGTATCCTGAACTCTACACTGTACTCCATGTGGGGCCTGACCAGGGTCTTGTAAGGGACAGGATTACTTCCTTACTCTATTGATATCCTCTTTGATGCACCCCAGCATTCTTGCAGCCTTCTTGACACCAGTTGCACACCACTTGTAATGCTTTAGTCCCTGTCTGTTATGGATTCTGTGTCCTTTTCCACCACTGTAGCAAGATTTGCCTCGCACAAGGCCAGCCCACTGGTGCAGGGCACCTACCTGCAACGCCGGTGACCCAGGTTTGGGAACAGACCCGGGACATCAGAGGGTTGGCCAGGGAGAAGGACTGAGCATCCAACGACTGCTCCCTCTCTGGGGAGGGGTGAGTGTTTGGTGCAATGCGGACACCTAGTGGAGGCTGGTGTACTGTGCATGCTGACATCAAAAGCAAGCTCAGAGGCAGGGTGGACGCTGGGCGTCATTGCACATCTCCACCCTCTACACTGGGAAAGACAGTGCTGCCAGCGCCCTAGATGAAGCCACCCTCCGCTTCAATCAGCCTCCAGGATGGCCCTTGACTTATCTTATGCGCTCATGCACCTGATGGGGTGGTGCCAAAATCTCACCCTTGGGGTAGTGCAGGCAGTATCAAAGTGGCATCCAATGTGGAGGTTGGAGTGAGGGTCCTTGAATGGGCTGAGGTTCCAGGTGGCTGGTGGCAGCAAAAGTGTTCTAATAAGTACGGAAGGCTGGGAAGTAGGTTAGTAGGCACAGGGGTGGGTGCAAACCAGGAGATGGTAGGATAGGGAACTGGCTTCAGGGAAAGCAACAGAGCATTGTGGTGGTGGGGATTTCCTCACACCTAAAGGTGGGGAGCTCACCCAAGGGTAGTGATGAGTGGTGTTCCAGGGCTCGGGTGTTGGGACCAGTGTTGTTTGGGATATTCATTGCAGACGATCATTGGACATCAAGAGCAAGATCAGTCTGTTTGCTGACGATACCAAGGTAGGAGTGGTGGTGGATGACCTAGGGGTGCAGGATGATCTGGCAAAGCTTGAAACCTGGTCAGACACCTGGAAACTGGAGTTTAATGCCAAAAAGTGCAAGGTGCTGCATTTGGGATAAGAACCCAAGGAGGAGTTACCAGCTGGGTGGAATGTGACTAGCCCAGACAGAGGAGGAGGAATCTGGGGGTGCTCATTACAGGGTCAATGAACAACTTAACAATGTAGGAAGGCAGCTGCAAGGCCAACAAAATGCTGGGTTATGTGCAAGGGTGCTCGAGGGAGGAGAAGGTGATTCTGCCACTGTATGGGTCATTAGTGAGACCGCACCTGGAGTACTGCATGTAGTACTGGCACCTGTATCTGAAGAAGGACATTAAGTTACTGGAGGGGATGCAGTGCAGGGCAACAAAGATGATCAAGGGGCTGGGGACTTATCATACGAGAGGAGGCTGAGGGAGTTGAACATGTACTGCTGGAGGAGAGGAGGGACAGAGGGACATGACTGAAACCTTTAAGTACATGAAAGAAATAAACAAGACAGGTACAGAGGGGCTGTTTAAAATGAGGTAAGGGAGGAACACAAGGGGCCATGATATGAGACTGGAGGGAGGAAGGTTCAGGAGGAGATGAGGAGACACTTTTTACAGAGAGAGTGGTGGCTGGGTGGAATCGTTACCTGCAGAAGTGATATCCAGTAGAACAGTGGACTGCTTCAAAGGGGATGGGACAGGACAAGGGGACAGTCAATGAAGGGAAGGGTGGAAGGAGGGCAACTGCAGAATAAGGGATGCTAGCTGCACATTCGAGCAGACTTGATAGACCTCTAGGCCTTTACCTGCTGGCAAATTTCAATGCTCATAAATACAAAATAAATAAAAAAGATGAGCCCCACACAGTGTACAGGTCCTACCTCAGTTTTCCTCTCTAGGAGTAGCACCTTCCATTTGAATCTGCAACACCAGGAGTCTGACCAGTCATCCAGTTTGTACAGGTCCTCCTGAAGTTTGTCCAGATTCTCAGCAGAGACTACCACCCTGACCAGTTTAGGGTTGGCAGCAAACTTAATAACCTGCTGCCTGTAGATCCCATCTTCCAGTTCTCTGATGAAAATGTTGAACAGCAGTGGCCCCATAACCGATCCCTGAGGGACAATAGTGAGTATCCTCTTCACTCAAATGAGCGCCCATCCACCATAACCCCTACTTCCTACCCCAAGTCACTTAGCAATCCATTTTTTGCATATCTGTGTATACCATACTGCTTTACTTTGTCCCCTGCATCATGCATCACAGTGTCACAGGCCTTGCTGCAGTCCAGATGGTCTACATCTACTGTCCTGCCCTTGTCAACCTTCCTGGTCACCACCTTGAATACATTGATCCAGTTGGTTTGACGTGTTCTGACCCTATGTAAACCAAGGTAGACCACAGAGCTGGAACCTAGAATCCCACAACTGCCACTTGCTCACGGTGTGACCCTGAGCTAGCCAATTAACCTCCTTGTGCTTACTTCTCTTTTATCTAATCTACCTTTGTACTCTGGGACTCTCCCTGTGTGCAGCAAAAGTTCTCTCCTGGCTCTCCTCTGGACTGTAAAGCACTGTAGAATACAGACAGTATGAAAGACACTATTTATAAAGCTATTTAACAAAAAAAAAACAAGTTATTTACTTGATAATGGATTCCATGGCCCTGCCCAGTACAATTGTCAGACTGACAGGTCTGTAGTTGTCCTGCAGCCAGCTGCAAAAAGGTTGCAATCCCTGTCTTAAGTCTTTGGTTTTGGACTTAAAAGATCAACTTTGATTTAAATGATTTAAGTCCGCTGGCTTAAATATAAGCCTCATATGCACCTAGTTTATTTATGCTGGTGGTCCTATGTTTCCATAGTTACTTAATTGACTTTTGCATTTTGATTTTTGAAAGGTGTGATGGTGTAGCAAGAATTATTGTGTTTCAAAATTTTTTACATGAAGCCTCCTTTTGAAGGGAAAGAGTTTTCTGAGACAGATTTAATCCATTAGAGACTTCATCTAACCTAGCTGAGTTTGACAATGTAAGATTTAGAAAGAATATGTGTTGGAGCTGGTAGATTTACTTAGAGATGAAACTGAGCCCTCAACACGCAGTAATTTTAGTATTTCTACTTTACTACAGGTTTGTCTAGCACTAAGATTTTACACCATGGAATCTTTTTCTGAATGTGGTTGAGATTTCACTGGTATACACAAGTCTGCATCAAGTCGTACTGTAAAAAGACCGCTATTTGCTCTAGAAATAAAAATGAACATGTTTGTAAAGTTTCCATCTTATCTAACTGTGATAAAAGCAAATTAGAGCAAGCTTTCAGACTAGCTAGATTCCCAAATGTCATTCATTTTATTTATTTATTTAGTGATTCGAAAAGACCTTTGAGTGCAAGCTCTTTTCAAAGGTTCCACATTACAGATTGCAAAACAAAGAACAATAGGAGAAAGCAAAGGTACACTACAATGAATGATACAGCTTGGATTCAGAACTTACAGAATAACTCAAAACATAGGTACAAGTTAAAATGATAAGAAAAACACTTTATGGGGGAATAAGCAGCCACAGAGTGCCTTGTCAGTAGTTCAGAGGAACAGGATAGCTGGCAGTGGGGTGAAGATAGGAAGTACGAAAAGAAGGTATGTAATGCAATGGAAGTGAATGGTGGGGAAGAAGGGCAATCAGGTATAGGGATAAATGGTGGGGTGAGGGAGGCTGAGTGGAGAAGACATGCTAAAGTAAATGGTGGGTGTTGGGGGCATGGTCAGGCAGCCTGCATTAGTAGGGACTGTTAGGAAACTCACAGGACTGTGAGTTGGGGAGGGTGAGATGATGTGGTGCCAAAGGAGCATGACACAGACTGATGCTGAGGCAAGTCATGAGAAGAGATGGGGAGGGTACCTGAGACCTGCCTAGTGCTTGCTGGGGGACCTGAGGCCTACCTAGTGCTTGCTGGGGGACAGGAGAGAGCAGGTGTGGCTGGACTCAGGGGAGGTGCACTAGAGAGCGTTATTAGGTGCTGTTTGACATCAGTTTTGAATTGTGCCAGACAATTTGTGGCTAAGAGGTGCCCAGGAGTTCATTCATCCACAGGGGGCCTGTTGGCAAATGCATGTTGCCCAAGTGAGGTGCAATGGAAAGGGATACGCAAGCGCCCTCTAGTCCTCCCTCTAGTGACCTGTGACGAAGTTGGCCTTGATCAAATTGCCTACACAAGGTGGTGTTTTACCCAATAGAGCCTTCTTCCCTAGGATGCTAGTCTGCTGAATTTGACCGTTTCTTAATGACAGCCAATTTGTGCATTCATACAGAGTGCAGGTGTGAGTGCCACGCTCAGCATCCAGGGTGAGTCTGCAGGCTTTGTTGAGAGCAGTCTGAACCCTCTTGAGTGCTGTATCCATTGCCACTCATAGGCCACTAGTCCATAGTCAATAGTAGATATAATTGAACTGTGGACAGAGAGGCGGAGGGCCCCGGAGAGAGTGTTGCCTGTGCCTGTACAGGACACCAGTCTTGGTATTGACTGTCTTGTCCAGAGAGTCAATATGGTGTGCAAATGTGAGGGTATCCTCTATTATGACCTCCAGAGACCTGAACAAGTGAACTTGTTCCAGCTGCTCACTGCATGAGTTGGAGATGATGAGGGGTAGTGCTTATTGTTGTTGTGGGGCTGGACATAAGCAAGGCCTTGATCTTCTTGTAGTTTAGTAGCAACATGAATACAGAACCAGTCCTCGAGTTTGGAGAAGGAGTTGTGCAGCTCAGATTGTGGGAGCAACCTGAGGCGTGCTGCTGCTCAGGAGCACAGCATCGTCTGCATACAGTATGAGTTTGGTGTCGCAGGCTATGGGAAGGTGTCATTTAAGAAGAGAGCTGAAGAGCAGGGGCCCCAGTATTGATCCCTGGGTACCTAACGAAACCTCTCTGCGCTGGATACTGTTTGCCCAATTTTGACACATTCATTTCTCCGTGAACAGGTAGTCTTGGAACCAGCAAAGAGCTATAGATGCCATAGATGGAACACATATAAGGATACAGGCTCCAAATGTTCAAGAAAACATTTATGTTAACAGAAAGGGTTATCACTCTGTGAATGTTAAGCTCATCTGTGTCAGTTTAATGGTAACCAATGTTGTAGCCTGGTGGCCAGGCAGTACACATGAGTCAATGATTTCTTCAAAACAGTGAAACAGGGGAAGTGTTTGAGAGAGGCCAAGTTAATGGTTTTCTCTCAGAGACAGTGGCTATCCACTTAAATCATGGTCCCAAACCCCTTACTTAAATCCATATATACCAGCCCAGGAAATATACAGCATTTCTCATGTAAATATGGTGGAAAGGTGTATAGGTTTTTGGAAAAGGTGTTCTCACTGTTTGCATGGAGAGATCTGTATGGCACCAGACTGGCGTGTGCTGTTGTGTATGCTGCGGCTGTTCTTCACAATTTTGCAAGGTAAGTGAAATCTGAGTAGGTAATTCTGAGCAGACTTCAGCTGAGTGTGTGGTGGCTGGATCACCAAGGTGCAGCAGAAACAACTGGGAGTGGGGGTTGTCACATGTCCGGTTTCAGATATAAGACTCATGAAGGGGGGGCTTACGGCCCAGCACGATTGCTGCGATACTGTGCTGGTCACCCAAGTTCAGAAAACAGCCTGAGAAGCTAGCCAGATGTTCCAGTTATGCAATACACCATGTCAGGGTGTGCACTGAAAGATTTTAGTAGGGAGAGCTATTTTATTTTTGCTTGATAGTGACCAGCAACAGTTGTGTCACTGTTGTTGCTGTCATTGTCATTGTTGTTGTTGTTGCTGTTGTGCTGTTGGCTACTTCTGTTTAGTTAGGATGCCAGCATTCATGTTGCCAGACAGTTTCATTTGCACTGAGCAGCCCCACCACAGAGTGACAACTGTCCCATTCCTTTCTGCCCTGACTTGCCCAGATCCTCTGTAGAGTGTAGACTTCACCCTCTCTGCCTCGACCTAACCCAAGGCTCTATAAACAAGGAAGGCTTCCCCATCCACCACTCTTCAATCCACTGGAGAGTGAGTAAGTCTCAGTAAATGAAGAAGTCACCCTTTCAACTCTGCCTTGAACATACTGATTTGCTGTAGAATTCTGAAGTGAGAACAGTAGAGAATGAGTGAGTGGCTCATGACAGAGCCACAGCTTTGGGAGTGAAGCCCCCGGCATAGGTTGTTTAGATTTGAATACATCAAGTAGCTGCCTACTCACATACACGAATCAGGCCAGTGAGTTAAAAAATATGTGAGCCATCCTCTCATTTTTTTTTTGGGGGCAGAGCTGAATTTGCATGTTTGTTTGATGTTCGGCTGGCACAAAACAGAAATTTAAGCATGGCAGCAAGCAATCAGTTTTCATCAGCACTGGTCCGATTTCACATCCCTCCCACCACCCCAACAAGCACAAGCAGGACAGGAGAGATCAGCAAGTAATAACGGGACATGTCGGCGTGAGACTTCACTCTGCGAAGGCAGTATGGGTCTGACAGCGGCTTTATATACTGCTGTTAGTGGGGAGCAAGTAATAACCGGGATGTTTCGAGGTGAGATTTCACTGCGAGAAGGCAGTATGGGTCTGACACCGGCTTTTGTATACGCTGTTAGTGGGAGCAAGTAATAACGGGACATGTCGAAAGTGAGATTTCACTGCGAAGGCAGTATGGGTCTGACAGCGGCTTTTATATGCGCTGTTAGTGGGGAGCAAGTAATAACCGGGGCGTGTCGGGTGAGATTTCACCTGCGAAGGCAGTATGGGTCTGACAGCGGCTTTTATGTACGCTGTTAGTGGGGGAGCAAGTGTAACCGAGGCGTGTCGAGGTGAGATTTCACCATGGCGCAGTATGGGTCTGACAGCGCTTTTATGTATGCTGTTAGTGGGGAGCAAGTAAAACAGTGGCTTTGTAGCAGCACCCACAGAGTTCAGTCTGAGCAGTAGGGAGGGCATATTCTTAAAGGGACACTGTAAACCTTTTGCATCATATTATTTCTAGGTACAAACCCACATTTTATGATTGCTTACCTTCTCTAAAATTCATTGATGTTGCTTGTTCTTTAATCTGCTTCCTTGCTTATTAGAACTGAAATGCATGGGAATGTATAGTTATACATAGCTTTGTTTTGCTCCAGATTGTTTACCTAAGCTTACTGCCTACTTCCTGAACATTAGAAACACCCTCAAACTGTGCAGCCACTCATGATACAGTAGTCGCATCTACTCTCACTGCATAATGCACAGCTAGATAATGCCAGGGATGTTCCTGAGTCCAGGAAAGATGCAGTTGTAGTTGGTCAAGAAATGTAAACAAACATGTTTTGGTGTGGTAACACCAGTGCAGCTGACACTCAGTTTTTTTACCTTTAAAGGGAAAAGGGAGTCTGAATCAAACAACCAGCTACATCAGCAGTCTCTATAGAATAAGAACTATCATAAAATGTGTTTTTTAACTACGGACACTTTGAGGCCAAATGGGGTTGGCAGTGCCCTCTAAGTAAGTTGTGGGTTATGCTGTATAATCTGATATGAGTGGGAGTGGATTTTGTTTTAAATGGAGTGAAAGCAATTAATGAGAAAGGATATGTTACTGTCAGTTTAGTAAAGCATGGGAATTTCAGCATGGCAGCTGGTGGATTTTTCTTTTATTTTCATTTTGAATATAGTGATATGTTTAATTAAGTAGGCTTTTGGGAGGAAATCAGTTTCAGCACCAGACCATGTGTGTATTGAGATTTAAAGCATGGACAGGTGTCGCCTCTAGGCCAAAGACATCTATAGACTTCCTTCTCGCTATTTTATAAGGTTTGGTAAGATGCTGCCATTTGGCAGCCCACTAATCCTGTGGAGTGATGACCTCTGGTTCTGAGACACTACGGACCATTGAGGTGGGAAGTGGATGTTGGTCCTCTGCTGATGGATGTCAGTGCATTTTGTGGCATGAAAGTGTAATGCCCGACACCTAGGGAAGTGGATGGGGATAGAAAAATCAAATAACGCAAGTGATCCAGGCAATGTAAGCCATATCTTCCAGCCTTCAGTTTGCCCCATCTCTTGGACTGTCTGCCGTTCTTGATATGTTTGTTGGGGAGGGTTGATGGCCACTGCTAACTGCCTTGGTTATGGTCACATTCTTGTAATGTTTAAAAACAACAATATATCATATTGATCGAGTTCGATCAATAATATATTAATTAGCTATAGAGACAACACTTACAGTTATAATAGTGCTCCCACTTACATTCAAAAGGTATCAGAATTGTTTACCTTCAGTTTGTGGTTCTTACATTCTAAGAATGCATGCAAGACCACTGCATAATCATATAAGTGGTTCTCAGTGGTATTAACATCTAAATGGAGGTTTGCTAGGGACCAGTTACTGTCAGTGGAGACATAATATGACATGAGAATCTGGGCAGATTTGGTGGGACAATGAGTCCTCTCTGACAAAAAATGTTATGGCCATATGTTTCAAAAGTATTAATGGTGACCAGCAAGCACCAATGGCCATGAACACTAGTGGGGGGTGACACCAATGTGCAATTTGTGTTCTAAAACATTTTGACTTACTTACTGCTTATAATAGTATAGTAGATTGTATCCAACTAATTTCCATTATTTACAGGTTGACATCTTCTGTTCCACATCAGGATGCAACAGTTGGCATTTAAACAGTGTGCATTACATGATACAGCTTTTATAATTCCCAATTAGACATTTTGGGGTCTGCTTTTCTCCACGGTATATTTACATTCTCCTATGACTGTACTTAGCTCACTTTTACAGTGTGACTAGCAACAAAATATTCAGATAAATGTAACATTCACTGCATGCCGTTGAATCTCCACTGCTGCCTACTACTACTATTATGTCACCTGCATGGGAATCTGGGATTTGCAGTAACAGAATATGCTGTGGGGCATGTGTGATTTTGTATTTTCTTGAAACTTGGCTTCCCAGCCAAATGCCCTTTGGGTAACCCTTGCCTCAGTGTTTACGCACAGAGGTTCTTTGTCTTTGAATTAGATGACTTGTGATACTTAAACAGCCCACGATTTTGCTGTTTATTCTTTTGTAACAGTACAAGTTAATTTATTTTATTTAGGATTAAAAGATTCCTGATCTGGGGCACCATTTTGATGGCAGATCAATGTCACCTGAAGCAATTGTTTGCAACATGGAAGAATCTGCAGCCAATGTACCATGGAGACAAATAGTGTTTCAGCATTTAAATGTCTGACCGAGGCTGGGGCTGTTGTCAGGGCTATGACACCTGGGGTCAAGGCACTGTCTGTCCCTGGACCCTCCCAGCAATTTCATCCCATCCCATTGGGCTTTATAGCTATGCAAACGGCACCCCCACTGAGTGACACATCACTCCCTCGCATACCCTCCATTTCTCCAATGCCCCAATGGCACTGTTGTCAAGGCACAGGTCAGTAGCATAGGAAAACCAGGAGCAGTTGTAAAATTCACAGGTGACCTTTTATTATTGCCAATAACAGTAAAAAAAAAATAAAATTGTTCAGTATAGCTATTTACAAAGGCAGAACAAACAGAGAAAACCAAGTCCTTCATCTGAGGGTTTCTTTTGAATTCCAAATCTCAGTTTCTGTCTTACTCCAGCAAAAGCATTGCTGCTCTTTTTATAAGTCTTGCCTGGGAACCCATTAAGAGACATTCTGTTTTTCTCAAAATGTTCTTGTCAGTTTTCTTGCAGAGCAGGCTTGCAAATAGAACAATGTCCAAAGCTGCCCCTGCTGACAGCTCTGCAAAAGTTTGTGCTGCATGGCAAGTTTAACCCCTTGAGTACCAAATAGCTTTTGCAATCTTTTCAACAATAAAACTATATACATTTTCATACCAAGGGATCCCAGTTTCACACAAAGATTCACATATATTTTATAACCGCAGATATCAGGGGAAAGAAAAGACAGAAACAGTAAGTGAAGGCGGAGAGATAGCGAGATACAGAGAATCGCTAAACCGTCAGAGTGATCAGTTCCTACGCCTCACAAGAACATTTGGTTGTGCAACTAGACAGACAAGAGACAGAAAAGGAGAAGATAGAACAGATCCTTGCATTTAACTCTTTCTGAATAACAAATGGGTCAGGGCCTTATTCAACCCTGTCACAGGCAACCCCTGTGCCCCTTCTGCCTCTGGACCCCACTTTCAGATTCCCCACTTCGCCACATTGTGGCACTAGTGCAAGATGCTTATATAACCTCATGGCTGGCCTAAGTTGAGCCCCTTGTTGTCCACGGTGGGCTTCCAAAATATGAAAAAGGGGATGGTGCAGCCTCATGCCGTGATGCAAGCCCCTTATGCCCTAGTGCATGGGTGCTGCTGTTGCAAGGATGGTGCAGGGTGGATGGGAGACATGGGATCCCAATTTGGTGTAGCCTGTGTTTGAAAATCAGGATTACCGCAAATTTGACACAAGATGCCTATTGCATCATACATCTTTGACGTAGGCACCTTACGCCATCACTGAACACTTCTGAAAATCGTGCCCATTATATTTGCTATTAATTAGTGGATGATTTAAGTTACTTATGTTTGTTTTAGTGTACTGTGGATAATGTGATGCTCATACCTTGAAAACCAGTTATTCTTTGCTGCAAAGCTAGACTGCACACATTACAACAAAGTATCTGCAGTACTGGTAGTCAAAGAATACTGACATTATTTATACATAAAATATTACTTATCTGATATGCCAGGGTTGATCATTCTGCCACACCTGTTGGAAACAAACTCATGAATGAATCACATTTGTCTAGTTTATCAGTCGGTGTATCAGTATACCGTTGCAGGTCATGCACAATACAAATGAGATGAATCACATAATAGCATAGCTGCCTTTATCCTGTTTTCTGAGATGAGTAGTATTTTGTTCAACCTAGCCTCTTCCTGTTCTAGTTAAAACAGAGCACATGTAATACCATGCCTAAATTATTAATTCACTATTAACATGAAAATCAAATGATGTATCAAGTTGGCTGACCTCTTACTTTGAGAACCAATATATAAATGTTGTCATAAAGGAAATATTTAAACTGTAGTGTCAAGCTATTCTAAACTATATTAACTTTTAAAGCCCTACACGGACTGGGCCCGGATTATCTGAAAGAGCTTCTGGTCCCTTACTGCTCTGAGCGATCGCTCCCCAGCCGATTTAGGTTGCTAGAGATTTCAAAGATGTGCTTGAAATCTTCTGGGGCCAGAGCATTCATGCATGCAGCCCCTACCCTCTGAATTCTCTACCCCATCAGTTACGGAGTGCACAACTGTGGAGGGATTTAGGCAAGCTTTAAAAAACTTTTTATGGCACCAGGCATTCGTGACTGATTGATTGATGGTATGATGATACTGTTGATTTTATATGATTTATGTTTGTTGATGTTTGATTTCTGATTTTAAATCTGTTATGTGCCTTGGTACTTGAAGGCACCATAAAAATAAAGTTTATTATTATTTATTATTATTATTCTGTTAACAAAGTGTAATGCACTAGCACTCTTCTACTTAAACTGCATTACTACATAAATACATTGCATATAACTATATATAGATGAGATGAAGCCACTTAATCGGGATGCCCGTGGCAGGCTTTTCATCCCAATTAACAGACGTTCATACATTTATATGCCTCAGTCAAACAAACTGGGACTAGGCATTGCACGATGCCTCTAATAACCATCCAGCTCTGTATCTTTGAATAAATAGCTATTTCTGGCAATTTCTTCCGAACAATCACAGTTTCTGCCCAGTACAGTATTATGCCCCATTTCCCACCAGTGTACTGGGTCATAGTGTCACACGCTTAATAGCGCACGGCATTATGGCTAACCCGGTACAGCACAGTATGCTACCACTACTGGTGCAATATCGCATATACTGCTGTACGAGTATTGCACCAGTAGCAGTTTCCCAGGCAGAGGATAAGACCCTGCTGAGAGCTGGTTCCACGATAGCAGCCGCCGCTGCTCTGGGGACTGGAGCCACAGCAGTAGGAACCCAGGCACTACGCCTGGGACTGGATTTGATTCCTGGTCCCAGGAACATTTTATTTTTTCGGACTTGTGTCCCCAGGTTGGACCCCCGGAGTTGAGAATCTTTAGTGGAGGGTCTGGGGCATAGCCCCGCAACGGGATGTGGTGGGTGGAGCCCCTGAAAAAAGGCATGCCTCATGGCATAAACCACGCTATATTGGCAGCACGATTTTGCTATGCAGCATAATGTCTTGCAACATTATGACCTGCGCTCCCCACCAGTACACATCATAAATATGTACTGTACTGTCTGGCATTAGTTTCCATTTGGTCTACTTTCCGATTGCTGAATGAAACAAAAAGAAAAAGAAGCTGAATACGATCCCACAGTACAGCATGTCAGGGTAAAGACTGTATCAATCTCCAGTCACTGAAGAATTTTTCCTGATGATGATGCCTGATGCAGAGCAGTGCTAATTGCAGAGCGAAGTTTTCCAATTGCCGATGAACATAAGGAAAGAAAAACGTTTGCAGGTTGTGAGCATTTGTGAGACAGCTCACTGCTCCTTCTGCTTCTGGGTGGTGTTTTTATTCAGAAACAAGCGGGGTCAGAGATTGCAAGCCAGGAAAGCGCCACATGTATGTTAAGTGTGTGGAGGTGCTAATCACACATCCTTAGCAGCCTATTAACGATAGTCTGTTTCATGGTATGGATAGTACAGCAGTATGTGGAGGTGTGTAATGGTGCTATTCTCACAAAATAGGACTGAATCGTCCCTAATAATCCAACATCCCCGTCCTTTAAAACAGACGGAATGCCATTGAAATGAATAGCCACTTAACTGGTTCCCATTGTGACGTCCTAATAAAGCAGATAACCCTATTATCTGTGTCCCATTAAGTGGTTTCATCTGTATGTAGATATTGTAGCACAACAATAATGTCCTATAAAGAATGTAGCTTCATTTAACCCTTAATGTATTGACTTGGATTGTGAATTGATGCTGGGCTGTACAGCCACTGGGAATTAAGAAGAAGGCAGAGCTCATACTACAGCTGTACATGTCACTGGTAAGATCATACCTGGAGTACAGCATGCAGTATTGATGCCCTTAAGGATGCCAACTTGCTGGAGACAGATCAGAGAATGGCAACCAAGATGACCCAGGGCCAGCTGGACAACACCCAAAAGGAGAGGCTCAACATGTACTACCTTGAGGACAAAAGGGAGAGGGATATAACGAGACCTTCAAAAACCTTAAAGAGCAGCTGACACGTTTAGGAAAACTTCAAAACTTCAAATGTTCAGACACAGTTTAGCTGTTATTTCATATATTTTCTATACATTTCTACATATTTGTCCTCTTCATTATTTATTAGTGAAGAAATTTCTACAAAACAAGATCTGTATCCCTGAGTTTATCTGCTCTATAGCATATTCCCTACTTGAAATCAAAATGCTCTGTTGTGATACCAGTCTGTTGCCATGAAAACAACTGTGATGTCACAAGCAGAGTATTATGACACCAGTTTGGGAAGAACCAATAGGAGCTGAGGAACCCTCAAGGAACAACAGTCCTGTTTTCATGCATATGGCCTCAGTAATAAATAATGGGGATAAGAAATACAAACTTAATGAGAAATTTAAAGCTGTTTTGTGTCCAAATATGATGTCTTACAAAGTTCTTCTTGAGGTGTCAGTAGCTCTTTAAAGGTACTCATAGGGTGAATACAGAGGAACCCTTCAGACTTAGGGAACAGCTCCACTGGGGATTATAGCCTCAAAGCTGGTGGAGGGAAGATTCAGGAGGGAGATGAGGAGGCCATGTGGAACAAGTTGCCAGAGGTGCTCTCCCTGAAAATGGGGGATAGCTTCAAGTGAAGACAGGACAGAATGAAGGAGAAAGTTGCTGGGTGGGGGGGCAGGAGGGAGGAACTGAGGAGGATTGGGGGATTTGGGAGGGGCAAGTTCCATTGTAGACACAGGGGACTCTGACAATCGAAAGCAGACAAGATAGCCCATAAGGCGTTTATCTGCTGGCATTGTCGTGATGTTCGATGAATCTTATGTAATGCTAATTATTTGTTTAGTATGAAATGAGCATGAATAAAACTGGCTGCTGACTGATCAAACTGAACCTTCAAGAGAAACTCTCCAGACATTTTTCAAAATCGAAAACAATGAGACGAAGCTCCTTACTTCCATGGGAGCTACTATGTTGTAAGAGTAGATTGTTTTGATGTACCTGATATTAAATGTCATAGCACAGAGGCATGGCCAACAACAGAGAAGTGAAAAGGATTGCACTGCTAGTCTATTGAAGGAAATTTTGAACCCTTCCTTCCTTTGGGGGTATAACCAAAAACTTCTTTTACCACGGAGGCACTCTCATGGAAGTATGGGAATTTCCTATTATTTATAAGCAGCACTGAGAAATGCGCCTTTAGACTTCAGTTATACCAACACAACTTCTCTACTGTAAGTAGTACAAGTTTTAAAAAAATAATTTTTTTCCAGAAAGCTTTTGTTCTCTGTTACCCCTGCACCTTTACTTGGCAACGGGGAGCCATGGTATTTCTGCTTTTCTTCTGTTACCAACACCCCAGATCACGGTCGCAAGATGTGCATGGAGACGCCAGAGTGCTCCCCAGCTCTGGTAACGCCCCTTCCTCCCTCCCTCCTTCCTGGCCTAATGTCAGGTTCCCCCATTGACTTGGCACTGCCACCTAGCCTCCACCGGTGGCAGTCAAGAACCTGGGGAAACCCCATGTCCCTCCCCAGAGAGGAAAGCTGTCCCATGGGCTGCCTCTATTACTTACCTCTTGCCCCCCCCTGCCAACCCCTGGCAGCCTGAGCTACTCCTGAACCTGCTGCTGGCATGGCATGAGGTGTGGAGTCCAGCACCTAAACCCTCAGCACCACCATGATGGCCTAAAAATAATTTTTAGAAAGATATATTTCCAGCCGCCCGCGTCACTGAGGGCTGAGGCGCTGGTCACCGCCTCGCGCCACACCAGCCACCCAGGTTCGGGAGTGAGGCGGGTTGCTGGGGTCATCAGGGAGGGAGAGGATGGAGCATCCAGTGGACAGCTCTCCTCTCCTGGGGAAAGTTGGGATACAGAGACTGGCATAGCCTCGACACCTAGCGGAGGCTACGTGTTGACACGCCTGGTCTGTTAGATTGGGGTGGTAGGCAGGGCAGCTAGCGGCATGCTGCAGGCGGACACATGCACAGTATGCCCCTGTCAGCATTGCATGCCCTGTCTCCAAGGCAGAACAAGGAAAAAGGGCGCTCAGTCGCTAAGGCTTGATGGCCATCTGAGTTGTACCCATGTTGACATTCGGAGGGGACCACTAAGTGCAGTTCTGGTTCGGGTGAGGGAGTTGGTTTACCCCTGCCACCTTGCCATGGGGGGTTAAGCAGTGGGCAATTGGGTGGTTGCCTTTCACTGAGACCGCGACGGCCGGCAGCCAGAAGGAAAGGATGCGGTGACACCAAGGCCGAGCGAGAAGCCCCAAGGGAGAAAGAAATACTTAAAATTTCATAACGAGATATGGCACTCCACGGTGTGCTTTATGGTGTATTGACAGCCATTATCCAGTGGTGGATGCATTATGTTTTTACCCGTGCTTCAACACACAATTATGAAACAATCATGAAAAAGGGTTTTTCAATTAATGTATGTTATGTTTAAATTACATTATTGTTCAGTTACTTTCAAACTGCCTGTTGTGTTGGTACATTAGTGCCTCCGAAAATTCATCAATACCAATCAGTAGTCAGTATTCCGCTTTCACATTTCATACTGATTACTTAATAAGCTTCATAAGAGTAATCTTTCACAAAACTTTGATTAGGAAGACTAAGATCTAAATATTTATATATTACTATGCTCTTCAAATAAAATGAAGCAAATATATAAACTTTAGCATGTTAAAATGCAAATTTATAAATAGTCTAAATATATGATTTGTAAAAGTATTGCATTAAACAAATTATTACGATAATTTGCTAATTTCCCATTTCAATTTTTATGTTTCAATTTTTGTTTCTTAAGTTCCATTTTCTACTTCTCATTTTCAAGCAGGAAGTTTTCATGTTGTAGAATTAAAATTTCCAGTACAAATCTGCCGAATGTTGCTTTTTAGATTCCTGCTTATGTTACTTGACGTAGTCTGTTCTTGTTCACTTCCTAATTTTAAAACATAACATTTACTATGTATATTTTTACAGACTTGACATTCACAACTATAACTTAGCACAAATGCATATAGACAGTGTGCAGGCAACCCAAGAATAAATGACAATTACACACAATGTATATATCGGGGGGTCCACTACACTACACTGGATACACATTATAAAGTGGACAATGTGGTGTTCTGGTAAAGTTGGTTCCACATCAGGCAAACCTCTTGTTGTACCTCTTCACAAATCATATTGCAGTATGGCAGAGCAAGGTTCCTCTATGATGACACCCTCAGTGGAGACCAAGAAGAATGCTGGGGACATCCACAAGGAGACCCACAAAAGGGTGGCAAGGGACACCACAGGGGAGGAAACAGCTCCTGGTAGGGGACTCAGTTGTTAGGGGTAGAACTGGAAAAGGGAGGGGAGAGGGGAGGGTGCCTGCCTGGTGCCATGGCTTGAGGGACAGGAAGCGAACTCAGGATTGCAGAAGCAGCATCACAGAGAGGGAACTAGATATCATTGTCCACCTTGGGTCAAATGACCTAGCTAGGCATGAGATCAGGCAGTGCAGGATAAATTTGTGGAGTTGGGGAGGGCCCCAGACAGGTAGCAAGCAAGGTAACCTTCTCTGAGGTGCTGCCAGTCTATGGCAGGGTGATGCTGGGGTACTGCACACCATGCAGTTTAATGAATGGTTGCAAACTGGTGCAGAGCACAGGGCTTTGGCTTCATTGGGGACTGGGGGTCCACCTGGGAGATGAAGATCTGTACTGGCACGATGGTCTGCATCTGTCCAGGAAGGAACCAAGCTCCTTAGGTGATAGGTTTAAATGCTTCCTTGGCAAGCTTTTAAACTAGCCAAGGGGAGATGCTGATAGGAAGCAGGAAATGTAAGCCTCCCCCACAAAACATGGCAGGTAGTAAGGTAAACACTGAGGTACAGAGGTTGACAGAGGGCTGGACAGGGGTAAATGGAGAAATAGACAAAGGATATAAGAGCAGGGATGGGGAAAAGGATAAAGCCAACATTATATGGAGGACAATGAGTACCAATGCCCGTAGTCTGGGAAACAATCTTCCTGAGCTAGTAGCCCTGATGGAAGAGGAACACTGGATATTGTGGAGTCACGAAACATGGTACATGGAGAACCATGACTGGGATGCCAACATACCAGGGTACACAATCTACAGAAGGGACAGGGAGGATAAAGAGGAGGTGGAGTAGCTGTCTACATAAGGGAATGGATCAAAGCTACAGAACTAAAAAGTAAAGGGGAGGACAAGAGGCACGGTGGATTACCTCGGAGACAGGAAATGGCATCACAATCCGCACAGGGGTTGTCTACAGATCCCCATCTCAAGGGAGGAAATGGACAAGAAAATGATAGAGGACATTCTCAAAATGGCTGAAAAGGGAGATACTGTTGATGGGGGACCTGAATATGCCAGATGTTAACTGGACAACATGTACTGCAGCCACATCCAAGAGCAGGTCATTCTCGATGCTCCGGGGCATATCTTAGACAGCTAGTGTTGGAACCCACTCGGAGGGGAGCAATGTTAGACCTGGTACTCTCAAATGGAGAGAGGATCACAGATTTAGAAGTCATTAGCCATCTGGGAGCAAGTGACCACCACATAGTGTGGTTCACAATATGCACAACAATGGAGACAAGCCATACAAAAACAAATATATTGGACTTTAGAAGGGCTGACTTTGGCAAATGGGTGAGTGCCTAAGGTATGCACTACCAAATGGGCAGGAAGAAGTGGTGGAAGAACAATGGAGAAAAATCAAAACTGCCATCATGGAGGCAACAAGCCTTTGTGTGAAACAAATAAAGAAAACAAAACAGAAAAAACACTATGGTTCTCAAAAGAGGCGGCAGGGAAGGTTAAGGAGAAAAGGCTGCATTCAAAAGTATAAAGAATCACAGAAGGAGCACGATAGGGAACTGTATCAATTAAAGCAGAAAGAAGTGAGAAGGCAGTCAGAATAGCAAAGGCCCAAACCGAGGAAAAGATAGCCAACTCAGTTAAGAAGGGGGACAAACCTTTATAGGTACATTAGGAGTATAGAAAGGTTAAGGAAGGATAGTGAAGATTAATAAAGTAGAGGGAGGTGGGCAGAGGGAGACAGTGAAAAGGCAGAGATACTGAATGAATACTTTTGCTCAGTATTCACAAAAGAAGAAGAGGAGGAGTTACCTAAACCAAACAATAGAAGCACTCTGGGTGAGGTTGACACCAATCCATTTACAGAAGAAAGAGTCCTGAAAGAACTCCTAAAACTCAAGGTGGACAAGCAATGGGGCCTGCCGGATTCATCCCAGAATCCTAAAAAGAACTAAGGGGACCTAGTGACACCACTGACCACACTTTTAACAAATCATGGGAGGATGGGGTGGTGCCTGAGGACTGGAGGAGGGCAGATGTGATTCCCCTCACAAAAGTGAGAGCAAACAGAAGCAGGAAACTACAGACCTGTTCGTTGACCTCAGTGGTAGGGAAAATGATGGAATCACTTCTGAAAGAAAGAATTATTGAGTACCTAGAGGTCAGCGGGCACAGGACCCAAAGCAGCATGGATTCACAGCAGGAAGGTCATGTCAGACAAATCTAATTGATTTCTTTGACTCGGTGACCAAAGTAATAGACCAGGGAAGGGCTGTGGATATGGCCTACCTAACTTTAGCAAGGCATTTGACACAGTACCGCACAAAAGATTAATAACTGTTAGCCAGCCTGGGAGGGTCCCAGGGTGGTAGCGCGTAGCAAACTGGCTGCACAACAGGACACAGAAGGTAACAGTGAATGGAACTCATTCCAAGAAAAGGAGTTACTAGTGGAGTACCTCCAGGCTCAATACTGTGTCCAGTCCTCTTTGATGTCTTTATAGGTGACACTGCAGAGGGTCTGGAAGGAAAGGTATGCCTCTTTGCAGATGACACAAAAATCTGTAACAGAGTTGATACACAAGTGGGGGTAGAAAGGATGAGAAAGGACTTGGCAAAGTTGGAGGAATGGTCAGATGTACGGCAACTTAGATTTAATGCAAAGAAGTGCAAAGTAATGCACATGGGAAACAAAACCCAGGAGAAGAGAACACAATGGCAGGGGAGGTACTAACAACAACAATAATGGAAAAGGACCTGGGGTAATCATATCAGATGACCTAAATGTGGGTAAGCAATGTGAAAAGTCAGTAAGGAGAGCTGGGGGATACTGGGATGCATAGGAGGGGCATCACAAGTAGAAAAAGGGAAGTGGTTATCCCTCTGTGCAGACAGTTGGTGAGACCCCATCTGGAGTACTGCATGCAGTTTTGGAGACCCCATCTATGTAAGGACATAGACAGGATGGAAGCAGTCCAGAGGAGGGCAACTAAAATGGTGCAGGGTCTGCATCAGAAACCATATGAAGAGAGACTGAGAGCTTAATATGAATACCCTTGATGAAAGGAGGGATGGGGGACATGATAGAAACTTTTAAATACCTCAAGGGAATCAACAAAGTCCAGGAGGGTAGCATCTTTCAGAAAAGAGATGTGCAAGAACAAGGGCACAATTTAAAGTTAGAGGGGATGACTCAGGGTAATGTGAGAAAATTCTTTTTCACAGAGAGAGTGATGGACGCATGGAACCGCCTTCCTGGGAGGTTGTGGGGTCTAAAACATTGGGGAATTTAAACATGCATGGGGCAGACATAAGGCAATTATAGTGGGGTTGCAGGAAGTAGGCTATTGGTTAACTAGAACCTGTAGCTTATCCAATAGGTAGGGAAATGGTCAGACTGGGTGGGCCAAGTGGTTCTTATCTGCCATTAAAGTCTCTGTTTCTAATACAAGGTGTATATTATACGTGTGACATTGTGATGGAGGATAGTCAGGTACTTTACAACAACCTGCAGATACATTATACGATAGCTTCATGATTACCTTTAGCTTAATTAAATATGTCTCATTCATTACGTTTTAACAAGTTATGACTTTATGAAAGTTACAAGATAACTGAGTGCACTGTGTGAGTGAGATATAAGCAAATATAAGGGATTGCATTACTAGCAACTCAGTGTCTGATTATGAACAATCAACTTCAGCATGTGCCATGGTAGATAGCATTCATGATGTACTAGTGGAATGAGTTAGTTAAGTTTCTATGTGGAAATCAAGTTTGGGCATGCATGACACTAAAGGGAAATTTGCATAGCTAATATGGCCTATTTTGCAGTAGATCCGCAGCCCTTACGCCACTCACACGATAATCCTGTTTCATTGTTACAAATTTAGGCAACATGCAATTGGCTGGGAGGGGGTCCACTGAACTTGAAAATACTACACATGTTGTTCATCTAAGCAATGCGTAATCAGTAGAGGTGGAACCACTGGAACCTCAGGGTTTGTACCATGACAGGGATCATGGTTTTGAATATCGGACCTTTGGCTGACAAAAGGCACTGACTATGTGCTAGTGTAAGACATGGGTTGTGATGTTATGGCACAAATGACATCCTGTGTATGATGGAATCATTATGTCACTATGGTTTTCTTTCATACCATTGACTGCAATCAATGAACGTGTATTCTCACTCAGGGTGTAGCCAGGAATTTTAAACTTGTACTCAGAACTGATGCACTGTTGCCCTCCCAATATGTTAACATAAACCAACGATGCACTGCCACACTACACCAACAATAGCCCCCCATTTGCCAGGTCTGAGTTCAAGTAATCAGTTTCTTCCTGTAATCCTCCTTCCTTTGTTTTTCTGCCTGCCTGGTAAGTTGTTCTTGTTTGTGTATTTGGCTGGTGGCATCCGTGCCCATAACAAACAACAAGGTAAAAGGGCTCAGTGCAACACAGACACAATGTGACTCACAGTGTCGCTTTCCTCTTTTTGTGCCCCTACCTGATTTGTTGCCCCTGCATGATTTGTTTACTGTACTCTGCTGAGTACAGTGCGATGCCTGCCGACACCCCTGTTCTCACTACAGAATGAAACAGTCTGATCATCTTCATATGAAGAAGTCGATGTATCAAGTGGAACTTCTTGATGATGTAAAGCACAAATATAACATACATGTATCATTTATTTTTCTGTCACAGTAATGACAGTATAGCAACGGTATGAGGAGTACTGCATTTTGATTGGATGCAGCTATTATATTACCAATACTGTTATTTGTCCAGTTGTTTTATCTCTCTCTTTTCAGTCAGATGGGAACTCATCTGCCTAGTTACAGTGTCCTTATCCAGTCCACCTGAGACCCTCCTGCTCATGGTTCTGTACCCCCAGTCAGATCACTATACATCAGATGGCCATACCCATAAGCTTGCCCCTGAGGCATATTTGCATTCTCTGCTCATTGACTAACTCCCACTGTGCCTTGTTGGCTACATGCAGAGGTGAAGGCCAGTGGCAGCAAGGCGTGAGCAGGTCAAGGTTCAGCAGATGACTTGGGGGGCAGGAACAGCATCACCCTTAATCTGATGCTCAGTTCCACACTGTTTTCTTCCCTGGAGGAAAGGATGCAATGACTCCATGGTAATATCAGGCATTCTCCCACACCTGACACACCGATGTCTGTCTATCATTGGTGGAAGCATTTGTCTTCTCTCAGTCCACTCAAGGTCGGCCGTTATCTCATCATAATGCACCCTCTGTCAGGCCTTATAGCTTAATTAGCTTTCAGTTATTAACAAATAATAATAATAGTAATAATCTTTATTTCTATAGTGCAATTAAAAAATCAAAGCTCTGTACAAATTTATAAATGAAACATTAAAACCCATAAAATAATAAAACAACACAATTCCAGACTTCCAAAATACTTTAAAACAGATTATTATATAAGATCCCCAAATGCAAGATGAAACAGGTGGGTCTTTAAGGTCTTAAAGCTTCTCCATGGTCTGGCACTCTCAAATCTGACAAGGTAGAGAGTTCCACAGGGTAGGGGCTGCATACATAAGAGCTCACAACCCACATGTTTTCAACTGTACCCTGGGAACCTCTAGCAACCCCTCATCAGTTGAGTGGGGTGGTCGGCCGGACAGTAAGGATTCAGACACTCTTGCAGGTAGCTCGGACCCAGTCCATGTAGGGCCTTGTAGGTCAGAAGATCGGCCTTGAAGGTGATCCACCACTGTACAGGCAGCCAGTGCAGTTTGCACAGCACAGGAGAGATGTAGCTCAATGAGGAACCCCAGACAACAACCGTGCTGCTGCGTTCTGCACTAGCTGCAAGCGGTGGATATCAACTGCCGGAAGCCCTAGGTAAAGGGAGCTACAGTAGCCCAGGCATGAGGTCACAAAGACATGGTTCAGTGTTGAAGGTCACTAGATGGAACCAGATGTTTAACCCGGCAATGTTCCTTAGATGATAAAAGAGGACTTAACTACTGCCAACACCTGCGAGTGCAGTGTCAGCCCATCGTCAAGGATCACCCCACATTTTGCACCCATTCAGAGGAAGGCAGCTGGCTACCACTGAGCCAAAGCCCCAAAGAGACCCTGCCACCGACCCTCTATCCGATGACCTGGATCCACCACCAACACCTTGGTCTTATCGAATTCAATTTCAGCCAGCTGGTCTTCATCCAGTCCTGGATTTCTGCAAGGCAGCTATTGAAGACTGAGACAGCACTATCCTGGTCAGGCACAAAGACAGGTAGAGCTGGGCATCATCTGTAACAGTGAAACCTCAGTCCATACCATCTCACAATGACTCCTAATGGCAGCATATACACCATGAACAACACTGGTGACAGCACGGAGCCCTGAGGGACCCCACATGGCAGACAGAATGGTTCCAAAAATACATCCCAGACACCACTCTCTGAGATCTGCCAGTGAGGAACAATTGAAACTATCTGAGGGTCATCCCGACATGCCACAGATAACCCTCAGGTGCTCCAGCATTTCCCCATGGTCCACGGTGTCGACGGCTGAAAAGAGAGGTCAAGAAGGACCAAGATGGAGTGCGCTTCTGATCTCTTGCCATCAGGAGGTCATTGAGTACCAAACAGAGCAGTCTCAGTACTATGCCTCTTCCAGAAACTGGACTGAGAGGATCATAGATATCATGGATGGTAAGATGGTTCTCCAGCTGCAGCACAACTACTTTCTCAATTATCTTCCCTACAAAGGGACGGTTAGAGATTGGCCTGTAGTTGGCAGGACAGTTTAGGTCAAGAGAAGCTTTCTTAAGGAGTGGTGTCACCACCACCTCCTTCAGGGAGCTTGGAACTCACCTGACTCTAAAGAGCACCAAACAATCTCTAAAATCTAAAGGTAACATTAATAACCGCTTTTACAGATGTACTGTTGAAATTAGACTTGTTAATAATAGTATGATACATAGCCAGGTATCAGGTTTCCTAAATCTTTTTATATCAATAATCAATCCAGATCCCTCCCACCCAGAGAAGGCATGCAGTTCTATGGACACTCATACTTCTTCCCTTGGCCAGCCCTCCAGCACCACTTGGTCTGCTCTTGCACCTGGGTTGTATGCTTCGCAAGTGGTAGCAGTACCACATCACAAGTGGGCTGGAATCAGGTGGTCTCTGAGGGTGTATATAGTAGAGAAACCAATTTTAAAGATACTCGATTAAAATATAGCCATGTAGTTGAAGGAAGGGGTGATATAGACATGGGGGTATAGATAAGCCCATTGCGTGACTCTACTATTAGTTTCCTATGTACTGTGAGTCTGTTTTCTGGATCTGTATTGAGAGACTACAGTACTGACAATGGCTTGTCACCTGAAGCTGAAGTTACAGTGTGCCTTATTCTCACAAAGGTCTCGCTCTATGAAATCCTCTGCTTGTCTGCTGCTGTGCTCTATCAACTACCATGGAGTGACTGTGCATTTTAAGATTGTTTATTATGACTGTCCCTAGAAGGTCTCTGACATTTTAGTCTGTGTGCTTATGGTTTTTGTGTGTACTTTACTGAGCCCTGATACTAGATCATTGTGCTGTCAATTACTACCGTGTTCAGCTCATGCTGTAGCACATTCAGGTGTTCTGAATCACCCGCCAATTCACCAGCTCCACCAATCGGCTGCAGTGGCAGTTCAGCAGTAGGAGGGCCAACTGGGCTATTTACATCACTAGATCTGGCACAGCATTGTCTGAGATGCGTGGTGGCCCCATCCTGTAGCTTTGTCCTCCAGCTGAGTACTCCAGCAGAGTACAGAGTCTGCCAGAGTCGGTCGGAAGTTGGAAATGCAGCTTAGGGCTATGTTTATTAGGTGTGTTTTCTTACAAATTTTAAGTTTAGAGTCTGTTTGGTTTTAAAATGGCATATATTACGTTACTCAGTTTGCTTATCATTTTGTGTGCCCAAACCTGTGTTCAGAGGGTTAATTTACACAGCAATGTTTACCTTCAGTTGCAGGCTAAATGTTTCTTAAATGTAGCAGTGTTACTTCTGCTGATGGGATGTGAAGTAAACACTATTTTTCAATGGTACTTTTACTAACAATGTTGCTGGCCTAATGGGAAGAAGGGTAATTTGGTGTGCTAAATCAAGACGGAGGATCATTATATATCCTATTTTCCACTGCTCCCATATTAATGTTGGGCATTTCCTATATAGTTGTCTGATGCCATGTGAACCGCTGTTTCCTGTTCTTTCTATTTCCCTAACACCATTAGATGCTTATACTGCTGGGCCACTACAGGCCCCTGCTGCCCCTCCCTTACCTCTCCCCATTCTTAATATAATTAGCTGCAACCTTCACTGTATTGCTCTCTAGTCCCTGTTCACGTCCCTACTCTCCTGCACCAGCCTCCTCGCCTTCCTTCTTTTCTCCTCCATCATCTCCATTCCTCCCGTGGATTTGAACCTCTGGCACCATTTGCCTGATCCACCTGCTCCATTCCACCAGTAATTGATTCAGCTGCTATCAGGGTGGCCGAAAAGGGACGGAGTAGAAGGGAGGAGATAGAGTGATGAAGGGAAGGGGCAAGGTGGAGGGTGGTCTCGCTGAACATGAGAAGCTTAAGCAACAAATCAGCTGAACTACAGGCACTCTTGGCAGTGTGGAGGGTGAATATTGTGGCTGTCATGGAACGTGGACAACCAAGCACCAGGACTGGGATCTGGTAATCCTAGGGTGCAAGTTATACAGGAAGGACCGTGGGGGGTGGCAGTCTATGTGAGGGATGGGATCAAATGCACAAGAGACAAGCAGGAGGAAAGGACAACAGAGGCAATCTGGCTGCAGCTCCTAGACTCAAGTGGTAGGAAACTGAGGTTTGGAGTGGTATATAGGCTGCCATCCCAGTCTGAGAACCTTGACAGGGAATTAGCGGGACAAATCAGAAAGGTATATAGAAAAGGGAAGGTAGTCATTGTGGGGATTTCAACTTGCCGGGGTTGATTGAGCATTCTGGTTACCTCTGGTGCTAGGGAGCAGTGCCCTAGATGCGATCCAGGAGTGTCTCCCTGACGCAGTTGGTCAGTGAACCTACTAGGCTAAAGAACACTTTAGATCTGGTATTGTTGAATGGGGAGGCAGTAAGGGAAATAAGGGTGGAGGACCCACTAGCCAACAGCGATTACCAAACAGTGTGGTTTAATATCACAATGTGCAGGGAGCCAGAGAACTCAGTAACCCAGGCGATAAACTTAGGGGAGACTTTGGGAGGATACGGAAGTACTGAAAGGGAAACTGAGAGCATAAGGCAAAAAGATGGAAGTGGAGCAGAAATGGGATATTATTAAATGGGGGATTACAGAGGCAACAGAAGCCTGCACCAAGACACAGAGTAAGAGAAGCAGCAAAGGAAACCATGCTGGTTGAACAGCGAGGTAGTGGAGAACAAAACGAGAGGTGCACCAGAGGTGTAGGAGGACAGGGAAGGAAAGGGATAGGAGGAGTATGCAAGATGGTCCAGGAGGTGACCAGAAAAATGAGAGAAGCCAAGGCCCAGAGGAGCTGAATTAGCGAGGAATTAAGAGGGGGGAGACTTTTCCAGATACATCAGGAGAAAAGGACATGCAAGAAGACAATAGTAAGGATAAAAAGGGGTGGGGAGTGGACTGAAAAGGGTGAGGAACAGGCAGAAGCACTGAATGAATACTTTTGCTCAGTGTTCATGGAAGAAAAGGGGACCGCTACCACCATGGGCTGGGGGGTGGGGACGGGGAGAGGAGACAGATGGAAGGATTGAGGGAAGTAGAGTCCTAGAGGGACTGAGGGCACTGAGGGTATATAGGCACCAGGGCGGATGGTATCCACCCCAGGATGCTGAGGGAGATGGCAGAGGTGTTGGCGGAGCTGCTGGTGATCTGTATAGCACCTCACTGGAGTCAGGATATGTGCCATTGACTGGAGGATGGCACATGTAGTGCCGTTACACAACAGCAGACCAAGGAACGAAACCGGGCAATTATCGTCCAGTAAGTCTCACCCCATAGTGTGTACAAACGCATGGAAATGATACTAAAGGAAAGGTTGAGTGTCATACCTGGAGGGCAACGGCTCCAGGATGTGGAGGCAACATGGGTTCTTTCAGGGAAGTCCTTTCAAACCAACCTGATACAGTATTATAACTGGGTGACAGGTGAGTTGGATATGGGTCATGTGGTGGACTTTCTTTACTTGGACTTCAGCAAGGCCTTTGATTCAGTGCCTCATGAGCAGCTTGGGGGAAGCTAACTGGTGTAACAGTAGGGGCAAATGATGGACTGGATTACAAGCTGGCTGAGTGGATGCTGCAACTGGTGGTGGTGGGAGGGAGCCTCAATTCCAAAGCCGGTGATGAACAGGGTGCCACAGGGCTCTGTGCTGGGCTCTTCACATCCGACATTGACACAGGGTGGTGAGCAAGGTAAGTCCAGCAGATGACACCAAATGGGAGCAGTGGTAGATGGAGGAGGGATGGAAGCAGCTGCAGGGGGACCTAAGCAAGCTAGAGGAGTGGTCTGAGAGGTGGCAGCTGGAGTTCAATGCAAAGAAGTGTAAGGTTATGCACTTCAGGACGAAGAACCCAAGGAGAGAATACTGGCTGGGGTGGTTAAGCTGGAGATCACTGAGGAGGAAAATATTTAAATATAAGAAAATAGCAGGACAAGAGGACACAGCATGAGATTAGAGGGGGCATTAAGGGGGAATGTGAGGAAATTCTTTTCACAGAAAGGGTGGTGGATGCATGGAATGGCTTACCACAAGAAGTGGTGGCTATGAATACAGTGCAGAGCTTCAAACAGGCATGGGATAGGCATAAGGAGCAATACAAATGACTATGAATAGATAGGCCACTGACAGAGCAAAGGTCCGAGACATTTATAAGGTAGAAAAAGAAATGGGCAGACTGGATGGGCCTTGCAGTCCTTATCTGTCCAACTTCTATGTTTCTATGTTTCTATGTTTCTATGAAGAGAAGGACCTAGGGGGAATGGTAACAGGGATCATGAACAATACTGCCTAATGCAGGAGAGCGGCTGCAAAGCAAACAAAATGCTGGAGTGCATAGTGAGGGTTTTTGTCCAGGTGAGAGAGGTGATCTTGCCCTTCTACAGGTCACTGGTAAGGCCACATTTGGGAGTATTGTGTGCAGTTTTGGAGGCCATACCTGAAGCATGATATCAGGCTACTGGGGGTGCAGAGGAGGGCAATGATGATATGTGGAATGGAGGGAGAGACTATGAGAGCAGGCTGGGAGACCTGAATATGTAACCTGGAGAACAGAAGGACAGGGGAACATGATAGAGACATTCAAGTATCTGAGGGAATCAATAAGGATGGAGCAGACGGGGTCTTTAAGCTAAGAAGGGAGGGACACCAGAGGGCATGGGCTAAGAATAGAGGGGGAGATTTAGGAGGAAATGAAGACCATATTTCACTGGAGAGGGTGGTAGCAAAATGAACGCACTACCAGAATGGGTGGTATCACGAAATCTGTGAACAACTTTAAAAGGGCATGGGACAGGGAGTGGAGAGAGTGAGGGTGGGGAGGTGGGAGGCGCAGTGGATGACAAAGAGGAGGTGGGGCAGCTGCAAACTAGGGGTACTAGCTGCACACTTGAGCAGACGAGATAGACTGGGTGGTCTGTTTCTGCTGGCACATTCAGATGTTCATATTCATCTAAATGTGCTTTAGCACCCCCTTTTATTTGCTGCTCTTGGTACCTCAACTACCAACTCTGCTCTTGTCCCCTGCACCTGGTTTCTGGCTCCTCCAGGTGGCTCTACCTAATTCTAGCCGCTTCTCCTCTCTGCTGCACATGTCTCCTGCAGTCTGTTACTGTGAGACCTGTGTACTGTAAAAGCAAGTGTGTAGTACGATTTCCTGAAACTCTGTGTGTGCCTCCTAGCCAGTAGTGAATTCCTTCAGTAGAGTCCAAGGTATGGTATGTCAGCTCTCCACCAAAATCCTTCATGCCTCGTCGATTTATGCTTTACTCTGCCTTCTACCCTCCATTCTTACTTTTCTGCTCCTCTTCTGTCAATATAACTTCCCCTCTTCCCTCATACTTAACGTTAGTCCACTCCTCCAATTTCTTCTACTATTTCATCTACCTTTTACCTTCCTCTCTCATCTGTTCCCGCCTCATCCCACCTTCCTCTCTACCCCCCATGTATCTCTCCAACCTCCTCCTGTTTGTCCTTCTACTATCCTTCTACCTGCTTCCAATACCTCCCCCACTTCCATCCCAACCCACCACTTCTCTCCATCCACCCCTCTCCTCCCTACCCTCCCTCCATCCTCTACCCTTGCCTCCTCCTGCCTTCTTCCTCTCCACTTCCCTTGGTACCCAGGTGCCTCTCTCCCATCTGTCTCCTCCTGGCTCCACTTTTATGCACTTCAGACTATCCTTCACCTTCACCTTTCCTCCCTCCCTTCAAACCTCCTCCACCTCTGGCACCCCATTTTCTCAATCAAGCACTTACTTCCCTCCTACTCCTCATGGCCGGAGATGTTGAGCCCAACCCTGGACCTGTCCATGCCCTTCCCACTAATCTTCCCAAAGGCTCCAGGTAGCCCATATCAACATCTGAAGCCTCCTTCCCAAAACTGACCTGCTGCAACCTATCATCACCTCTCTCCTACCAGATGTCCTCATTGTTTCTGAATTCTGGCTCTCCCCAAAATTTCCGACTCGGCCATCACTATCCCAGGATTCACCTCACTCACCAAGACCACCCCAAAAGGGTGGTGGTATTGCTATCTACTTCTCCTCCTCCATTCAGTTCTCCACAGTGTTGTCTGTGTGCTCTCCTTCTGCCTAAAAACTCCTTGTATTCAAACTCTCCTCCTTTTGCTCTCCCAATCTATGTGGCAGGCATCTACTGCTGCCCAGGCCTATCTGCCACTCTGATCTCTGAGCTCCTGACTTCCAGTAATGCTCTCACCCTTCTGGGGATCTCCTCATTCTGGGAGATTTCAATGTGGTCTTTCACCACCTAACTCTAATATCTGCCAAAATATAAAATCCCTGCATCTTACTCAACTCATCTCCACCCCAACTCGATTTAACCTGAAATCACAAAACCACTCTCTCCTGGACTGGGTCCTCAGCAACTATCTGCACTGCATCACTGATGCTGGTACCTCACCGATGCACTCAGTGACCACCACGTGTATACTGTATGCACAAATTCACCGCCTAAAAGCACCCACTAAAATTATCCTCATCCGCTTCTTCCAGTCATTAGATCTATCCTCCCTCCATGCTGATCTACAGTCTACTGACTGGTCCCCACCTCCAATGCCACTGACATTAACACAGCCCTTGATTACTTCTATTCCAGATTTATTCAGATATGGGATCAGCATGTCCCCTCACAAAAACAGGGTCAGAGCTCCCTCTCTGGATCTCAGCGGAACTTATGGCTTGCCATCGTGCCTGAGACCTGGCATGGAAATCCTATAAGGTCTCAGTTCCTATCGCGAGACTCCCACACAGGTATCACACCCTGAGGAATTCTTGCACCAGTGCCACTAGGTTAGCCAAAGCTGAGTTTTTCTCAACATCTTTTAAGAGGAACTTAAGTCACCCCTCTAAGTTCTAGAAAGTTATCCATGCCCTATTCTCTCCAAACCCAGTCCCCCATACTAAATTTAGGGGCCTCCACAGCCTCTGACCCTCCAGCTGTGGCCGCTGTCTTCAACACTTATTTCACCACTTGTGCTTCTACCCTCCTATCCTCCCTTCCTCCTTCGGCCTCCCTTCCCCATCCCTCCTCCCCACCCCTCTTCCCATTTCTTCTTTTACCTGTTTCCATATTTCTCTCAGAAAGCCCTTCTACCCTTCAACCCCTTTCAAAGCAGCAGCCCTGACGAGCTTGACATCAAACTCCTGCACCTCTCTGTCCCTGCCATTGCCTCTCCTATTACCTCCCTACTAAGTCTCTCCTTCTCTCTGACCACCATCCCAGCATCCTGGAAGCATGCTACTGTCATCCCCTTCCACAAAGGTGGTGACCCTCCCTCCTGGTAACTTCTGATCTATTTCTCTCCTCCCTACCCTCTCTGAACTCCAAGAACACATAGTTTTATCACAACTGAAAGTATTTAACTATCAAAGTAACAGAACAGGAGAGGGATCTGGGGATCATAGTCTCCTCGAACCTTGGTAGGAATCCAATGTAGCAGGCGGCAGGAAGGCCAATGGAATGTTGGTGCATAGGCAGGGGCATTACTAGCAGAAGACGGGAGGTAATAATGCCCTTACAAAGCCATGGTGAGGCCGCACCTGGAGTATGGGGTTCAGTTCTGAAGGCTACATCTCGCAAGGATATAGATGCATTGAAGATGGTTCAGAGAAGGGCAACAAAGATGGTGCAGGGTATGCAGTGAAAGACATATGAGCAGAGGTATGAGGAGCTGGATCTGTACACGCTGGAGACAAGGAGGAAAGGAAGACATGACTGAAACTTTTAAACATGTAAACAAGCTCAATAAAGTGGTAGAAGAGGTTTACTTAAGAAGAAGGAGGATCAGAGCTAGAGGGCACAGCCTCAGACTGCAAAGAAAAGATACAGGGACAATGTGAGAGGCCATTTCTTCACGGAGAGGGTGGCAGAACCCTGGAACAGACTACCAGATGGAGTGGTGGGGGCTAAATCGGTGGAATAATTCAAGAGGGCATGGGACAAGCATATGGGGCTGAGTATCGGAGGACAGCAGGGGTTGGCAGGGTGGGGAGGTATAAGGGGGAAAAGAGCAGACTAAATGGGCCGGTATGGTCCTTTTCTGCTGTCAAGTTTCTATGACATGGTTCTATGATTATATGAACTCTCCTTTCCTTGACTCCTCTTCCTTTTACCCCCTTCCAGTCTGACTTTTGAAAACTCCACTCTACCACTTCCTCCCTCCTCCGACTAACAGACTCTATCCACACAGCTATGGACCAGGGTCTTCTCACTGCCACCATTTTCATCGCTTTAGCTAAAGCATTCAACACCATCTCTCATTCACTCCTACTTCACAAGCTAAGATCAGCTGGTCTTTAAGCTTCAGCCACTCATTGGTTCAGCTCCTACCTCACAGGTAGATCTCAATCTGAGACTTGGAGGAGCCATGTCCCTCCCCTACCCATTACCACCAGTGTCCCCCAAGGCTCAGTACTTGGTCCACTTCACTTTCCATATTTCTAAATTACCTTCCTCTGCTTGCTCATCTGTGTCCATACACATGTATGCAGATCACACAGCCCTATATTTCTCTGGTGCATTGCCAGCTGAGCTGATATCCAGCCAACCTGATTTTGACTCAGTCCAGCAATGGTTTCAGTCAAATCAGTTGTCTCTCAATGCCAAAAGACGGTATCTATGTGCTTTGGCACTAGACCAATGGCTCTCAAATTCTCGGCCCTTCCTTCCTTCCACACCTAGATGGCCTCTAATAGATGATGTACCTGCCTTCAAATACCTAAGCATCTGGCTTGACCATCACCTCCATTTCTCCCAGAACATAGATGCTATTCATAAAAGCTTCACCCCAAACTGGGTGCCCTCTTTAGGCATAAAGCTGCATTCCTCTCCCCCTACAAGACATCCTTGCGGAATGATCTTCCCATCTTAGATTACAGTGATATAGTTGTTTCTCCTATATCCACTCTGGCTGGACTGGATCTCTTCCACCTCTTTTTGCCACTTTGCTCTTAACTGCCATTCTCGCACTCCACCACTGTACTCTCTACTTATTTTCTCCTCCCCTCCCTGAAGGATCGCCATCTGACCCACTGTGCCTCATTCACTCCAAACTCTGGTTATCCTCTCTACCCCTTTCTCGACTCCCTACTCACTCCATCCACCCCTCTCCTACTCCCTCCAAAACTCTGGATTTCACTCTCAAGCTTCTTTCCCACAAAACTCTTGCTGGACTATCAGCCTTCTCTTTCCACTTTCTTAAACTCTGGAATCTCTCTCCTTAACCATTTGCTCTGCCTCTTCAAAACCGTCCCTACTCTCTCTTCTCCGCTCCCTCACCTCTACCTTCTGCCACTGTCCCTATGCTCCCTGTTTGGCATATAATCACGCTCCAATCCCTTTTCACTATCCATTATTTAAAATGTATTCTACCCCTTTTTTGTTCCTGGTTACCAAACTGCTACACAGAACATTGCACATACTGTGTTTGCCTACCTGTACTTAATACCCATGTACCTAACTACTGCCACTGTTTATTGCACTTACTGTATATACACCAATTTCTGATACTGCCTATTGTATACACCTACATGTACATTGTAGGTACCCAGGTTCCTAATGGCTGTCACTGTATATTGCTCATATTGGGCCCTATGCACCAATGGGCGGAATTAAACATTGGAGGCATGTATCCTGTTCAGGTAGGTCTGCACCTGCAGACAGGTGTGCACCCAGGGGTATGCATGACCAATTCACACCTGTCTGCAGACCCACCCCCCAGTGCACAGGACTCTGCAGGGCAGCTGGAGAGGTGAGTGGCAGTCCCAGTTGGGCATCCAATCGGATGCCCATCCTGGGCAAAGTGGATCCCTTGAGCAGTGATGCGCGGATCAGGGGCGTGAATGCCTACCACAGGCACCTGGACCCACACCCATGCCCCAGTGTCAGGCCATCGAAAGGTTGACCCCTGTCCTGCCTCACAGCAGAGCCCCAACCTGTAATGGTATTCCATCACCCCCACACAAGATATGCCCCGGTCCACAGCAGCCCGACCCCCATTTCAGTACCCCAGCACTGGCAAGCCAGCTGGTGACCTCCACCCACAACACCTAGGCAACCCATCCTGGAACCCATACCTGTGTGCAGTGCACTTCCTGGGACAGCCAGCAGCACAGCCCTCAGCACAATCCCACAGCCACTGGCTGTCTGACATATGCGGGCATGCATTGGCTGTGCACCCCACGATGTCAGATGGCCAGTGGCCATGGTGGTGTGAGGGAGGGCTGTGCCACTCAGCCATCCTGGGAAGTGGCACTGGCACACAGGTATGGGGGTCAGTGTGCAGTGCTGTGGAGGGTTCAGTGGAGGTCCTGTATGAGGTCCGAGAACATTTTCCAGAAACTTATTCTGGAAAAACCATGGAAATGTAATTATATTAATATAAAACCTTAAGTTCTTAAAGTTGCTGCCTCTTCCATGTGTTGAATGATCAGCTATCATTGGTTCCCCACAGCTTCAGGGAAAGGAAAGATGAAGGGCAAATCTGAAGAATTCACACGTAGACAGATCCTCTTGAACATTTATGTATATATCCTTTATTATGAATATAGGCATATCCTCTACGCTTCACCAATATGTCATTGGCTTCCCCAGGAGATGCCTCTTAAACATTCCTTATTAAAAAACATAAAAATATATTTAAGTGTCTATCTACATCACTCCTCTTATATATACATAAAGCTAGTTTGTTAATTGGTCACTCACTTCTATTCCTATATACAGGCCAATTTTGTTCACTTAGACATATTATGGTCAACGTTGTTTCTAAAATAGAAACAGATGTTACATTAATATTACTATTCACTACTCAAATATTATACTTCTCTTTAAAAGTTCACAGTATCTTAAGTATATTCTATACAATTCTATAACAAAAATCTACTGATGATTCTGTTAAAATTCAGAACCTATACTTTTTTACCTTATTCAGCCTTTTGTGTGTTCTGCACATCACAGTTTTAGAAAACAGGTAGATAGCCCTCTTTAAAAACTCTTTCTGCAATGACATAATTACATACATTCACAATTTCATATTGTATGTTTATATATACCAACACTAGACAGCTTTTAAACCAGATCTCATTTTTTATAAAAATGTTTTAACATACATTACCCTACTTGCTTCCTTATACACAAATTATTACTGTGATTTTTAACTTGATTTCTAACTTTAGTATTACCTTATATTTAATTGCTTTATACTTGATTATTCTAATATAAAACAACCTGGATACAATTTGTATGCCACATGTATTCCTAAACATTATTTATAACAACATCAATATTACTATAATTGATGTCAGTACTTCAAAATTAAAAAAAAACTCAAAACATCCATGACATCTCTATAATCTTTTATTTTCATCAAGTACATACTGCCTTCACTTTAAACTTTCTATGTCCCTCAATTACCAAATCTATTATTCCTTTGACCCTAATTTCACCAGTCTTATACTTCTTATCATAAGCTTATTACTTTTAGCTTCCTATGTGAACTACGCTAAAAATATTTTCTGTAAACACTTCTTAACTTAAATATACAGATTCCTGTATGAGGGTGTCTGAATAAAGGGACCAAACCATACTTGTGGTGTACATTGGGGAAGCCTACAAGGTCCAGGGCATGGCTGTGTGCTGGGGTGGGTGGCACTGGGTGGCCATCAGACAGCTGCAGTGGTCCTGTTGCAGGAGGTGTGGGCTATCCGCCCATTCCAGGCAGCAACTGGGTGTGTGCACAGGATGCATAGGGGCATACAGCCATGTCACTTTAGTGTGAAAAGGGTTTCTTAGTAATTTTCAGTGTATCCTTCCGTAACACTGCAAATCCCTATGGCAGTTAAAAAATACTCCCTTCTTTTGGAATGATGGACACAGAACTCAAGCTGCTTTTTCTCTGAGAGCAAACGTGCACACCTTCCAAACAAATCTAAATATCTTTAAAACTATCCAAAGTGCACAAAAAAAAGTGTAAACGCTCAGGGTAAAAAGACATTTCTCATGAGGGTAGTCACTAATCTGAATTCTTTATATTTTGTAAAATATGGTCTTCCAAACAACCTCATTTTTTTTCTGTCTGAGTGAACACAGTAGGGTTCATGCCAAACAAATGTAAATATCTCAGAAAGTATACATGTTACCAATATACAAGCAACATGAAAGTTGTTCAAGACAAAATTACCTTTCCAATGACGGTAGTCACTAATCTGAATTGTTAGATCTTTTTAAATATAGCCATCCAAAAGGTGAAAATTGTGAAGAAAAATGAAAATTCAGGTAATCAGATGACCATAGTTTAAAAATATAATTAGCACAGCTTAATGAACAGGCTCATTGAAAGGCATTTTTGTCCTGAACAACTTTCATATGATGGTTTACATGTTATGTATATACTTTTAGAGATATTTACATTTGTTTGGCATAACTCTTATGAAAAATGAAACTAGAGGTAATCAGATGGCCATAGTTTATAAAATATAATTAATGCAGCTTAATGAATAGGCTCATTTGAAAGGTTTTTTGTCCAAACAATTTTCATATTGTTTTTATTTGTAACTTGTAAACTTTTACAGATAGTTACATTTGTTTAGCATAACTCCTATTGCACTTCTAAACAGCCTCAGTTTTGCAAATAACTACGCCACTCAAGTGAAATTCTAAACCAGATCACCTTGTTCATCTCTTGTCATGCCTAATTTAAAGTGGACAGGAACTGATTACTTATGTGCAGCTGTTTGAAATGTCTCTATTTTCATAAATTACATTTATACCTCTAAAGGAACCCTGTTTAACTGTGCCTGAATAACGCTGAAGCTGTCAGTTGTGTTTTGTATTGTTTATGCTTGTATGGACAACATTCTGAGCAGTTCCTTTTATGGAACCAAGAATTTGGAGTTTGACTATGTAATTTCCTGGTTTCAGAATCGTGGGCATTGTACTGATAAGTTCCTGCTAAAATTTCTGAAACTGTGAAGCCACAAAAAATGTGTAGCTGTATTGGTCCTTGTAACACAAGATTCACAGAAACAGATGATTTGATACATTTTATTGGACCAACAGAGTTGTTATAAAAGAACACAGGTGCTTTTAGCTTTTGCATTACACATAATCCTTTGTCAGAAAACACTGGCAGTTGTTTTAGAAAACATACTTTCTCAAAACCCATATCATACAAACAAAACAGATGAAAAGTTGCTAAGGACCCTATTGGTTAAAACTGCATTCAAAAAACAACATACCCATATAAAGACACTAAACGTTCCACCAAAAGAAAGCTATCCTAAGGTCAAATGACACTTACGTGAAAGTTCACTCCTGAGAAAAGCTATAAACCAAATGAAGCTTCATTTTAAAACCCTCTGTGTGTGTCTGTGCTAGTATTAGTAAATATCAATGATTAAAACCAAAAGGAAAAATAAGCTTAAAGAGCAGCTGACAACTTCAGGAGAACTTAACATAATAGTTAGGTAAAGTTTAGCTTATAGTTCACATTAGTTCTTTATTCCTTCTCCTCCCTGTTATTTATTACTGAGGTAAATTGCATGACAACAGGATTTTTGTTTCTGAAGAGTTCATCTATTTCTGTTGCTGTCTCCTGCCTGAGGTCATACGACTGCTTGTAACATCACAGTTACTCTCATGGCAACAGACTGTGATGTCACAACAGAGCATTATGACTTGAAGTAGGGAGTAAGCTATAGAGGCAGGTTAACTTTAAAGTAACTTTAAAGGATAAAACTCATGTACTCATGCACATTTCTCAGTAATAAATAATGAGGAGGGAAATATAGAATACTTATGGAATACAAGCAGAATTTTACCTATTTATTATGTTTTCAAAGTTTTCTTTCAGGCGCCAGTAGCTGTTTCAGCAATACATAGTAAATAATGTTAAAAGTCTTTTAATATGAGAATATCTATATGTTAAGTAAAAATTAGGTTAGAAGACAACCTGCCCTAGTGTAAATGAAGCATTCAGCAGCTGTTTCACACAGTGGTGTCAATCAAATTTTACAGTGTACCGCTCAGATACATTTTCTTAATCTCTGTGTACAGTAAGTCCATATTACTCATGAATAGTTAGACTTACACTGTCTTAAACATGATATATCTGCAATTCTGTAACAAGTGACTGGTGTATGTGTATATTCAAAATCCAAACTTAACATAGACTCCCTTGTAAATGGATACTGTTATCTTAATATGTCCATGTATCAACATGTCCATACGTACCTAATCTGCTGCTGTATTAAATAACAGTTCTATAAATCTAAAACCAAAATAAAACACAACTGACAGCTTCAGATTTTATTCAGACACAGTTAAATAGGAATCCTTTAGAGGTATTAATATAATTTATGAAAACAGAGACATTTCAAACACTTGCACATAAGTAATCAATTCCTGTCCCTTAACTCATTCAGACCCACTGTGTATTTAGAACGTTGGAGACAGAACTCAAACTGCTTTTCACTGAGAATCTTCCTAAGGCACTGAGCAGAATTCTTAGCAAATGTGCACACATTCCAAAAAATCTAAATATCTTTAAAACTATTCCAGGTGCACAAAATAACCAGTCTGAAAGTTGTTCAGGACAAAAGACTTTTCAAATGAGGGTAGTCACTAATCTGAATTTCTTATATATTGTAAAATATGGTCATCTTATTACCTGTATTTCCAGTTTTGTTTTTACAAAATTCACATTTCTGATGGCAGTTAAAAAAAACTATAAAAATTTAGATTAGTGACTACCCTAATTTGAAGCCTTTTTGTCCTGAACAAAAATGTAAAATAATGCACTTGGGGAAGAGAAATCAGGGCAGAGTACAAAATGGGTGGAGTGGTATTGATAGCATTAAGAAAGCACATATTCAAAAAAAGCTTTTACATACAGTTGATTACTGTTTAACAATATTATGCATCTCTGGCTGTTAATGCTCATCTGATGCAAACCCATAACCACGCTCCTCACTTGAAGCGAAAGGGGCGGGGTGAGGCCATAACTGGCTCCTTGTTTTTGTGTTAAAGGGCTGTTTTTACAGCAAAACAAAAAAAGGAAAGGAGTAATTTCTAAAATGTGCAGACAAGCATGGGGACCACTTTGTTTCAGAACATGCCACCACCGGCAGCTACCACTTCAAGACTGCTACTATCCCCACCTAATACAATCGAGGGGAAAACCTGAAGTAGTCTACCAGCACTGAGATCAATATAGTTAAGGCACAGTTACCAGAAATTACTGCTTAGAAAGGAATGAGAATGTGACTGTGATGACGAGCAAATCCCAGACCAGATCTCTAGTTTGTTAATAGTCTCCTCCTGAGTCTGATTTTTACAGCTGTGTGGGCTAAGCTCCACAGATGTTATGCCATCATCAGATTTGCATAAGAGCACTGTGGAAGCATGTAACTAGACCGCTGTCTGATGTTCTGCCATGTGCTGCGGCATAGTTTCCAATGTTTGTTTATGCAGCCCTTCCCTCTGCAAGCTGCATAAACATATCCACTTCCTGGTGCACTACTTTTCCTTTCTGCAGCTGTGGAAGTGATGGCCTCTGTGTGCAACATGGTGGCATTGACTTAAAGTGTGCATGCACGAGTATTGTGTATACATATGTAACCCCCACACCACCTTTGGCTAGCTGGCACCTCCCTTAAAGAATTACTGCCAAATACATGGCATACAATTTTCTTTTGGCAGAACTACACTCATTGTACTGTACCACCCCTAGCATTGGATGTGTACCAGGCTCATTATCTACAGGATGGGGGTGGGGTACATACTAAAATTAACCTTTTTATTTACAACCAGGTCCAGGGAGAGGATGCTAGGCTTATGCTAGACCTAACTGCTGAGGGCCCCAATAATGTTCAGACTAGAAACAACAAGTGTAATGTCCAAAGTAGTAACTGGATTTTGCAGTATGGCTTTTATTTATGGATGTTACTTAGAGCAAGGGTGATTCCCCAAAGGTTTGTCATTGCAATACAGGCACACTGTCTTTGCAGGATACTTTGCTAGGCAGTAGTATTTTCGACAAAAACATTTCTTCTCTCTTCCGGAAGTATATCTGTGGGATGTGCCACACACTTTAAAAATCCTCCTGTGCATGGTCTTTGCCCAGGGAATAGTGGTGCCCATCCATGAACCACTTAGCCTGCCTGAAACTCCAGATGGCGTTCCACCCACCTTTTTGCTCCAAACAGCCTCTTCCATTCCTTCAGGGTTGCACCAAATGAGTCTCCAATCCCCAATGAATTGCTAAAGACTCCCAACTTTAACTTCAAATTCAGCACAGTTGTGGTGAAAGGGTCCTGACCAGTGTGATCTAGCCTTATCTGGGGCATACACACCTCACACAACTCCCTCAGAGAACAGTCTCAAATTCTGTACTCACAGATTAGTTGTTCCTTCCTCCCAGTCAAGGAAAGAACAAAAGGATAAGCAGGATATATAGGATACATAAAAGGCACCTTTCAAACACCATGAAGTCTTGCTATATTATAACAATAGCAGTCAGCCACTGCAGCTGAACTGCCCGAGAGGAAGGAGTTAACTCCAGAAGATCTGGAGTTCTACAGCGGAGGGCACTGTGCCTAAAGTTCTATGTGGCAGTTTCAAATGAAACTGTCAGATTCTTTACTCCGCTTCACTGAACAGTCGCTCGGAGTCAGCTCCTTCAGCTCGGTTCATTCTCGGTTCAGCGGTATTTTTGATTCATTTGAACCGGCAAAAGTTATTATTTTACCGCATTTCGGTTTTAAAGCTCTATCTGGTAACCGTAAGTACTAAAATTTAAGTCTGTGTGAAAAATTAATTATCGGTTCGGTTTTGAACCGATCGGTTGATTTTTGTCTGCATTTTAAAAGTGTACAGTGGGTTTTAGAGGCGGTTCCGGTTCTTATCGGTTCTAAAAACGGAATTATAACGGTTTTTTCAAATACCCGTGATACGGTTAGGAACCGATAAGGGTGTCTTGCCTGGCACTGCCATCAAAAGGGCAAGTTTTGGTTAGGCTGACATTATGTCTGAGAAACCCAAAAGAAAACCGGGCCACTGGTTTCAACACTGTGATGTCTGTGGGGACGCTTTGCCAAGGCTGACCCACACACCACTTGTGTTTATTGTCTGGGGGTTGACCACCTCCTGTCAGACTGCCAGGTGTGTAAAATTTCCTGCAGCCACCCTGGAGAAGAGATTGGGCGGCTCAGGGAACGAGAGGCCAAAAGTCCGTTGACCGCGATGGCCAGCCGGTCCAGTACCCACTGGACCAGAGGGAGTGCCCTCTGACCAGGCTAGACTTCCTCGGCAAAGGAAGGCTGGTTCAGAGAACCAGTCCCAAGTAAAAGACAAGGAAATCAGTAGGTCTGGAGTCCAAAATTGTGTCTCCAACTGCTGCAGAGATAGCTAAAGCCATTCAGATTGTCCAGTCACTGTCTCAGGGATCTGTAGAACCACCAACAGCTGGTAAAAGGTTGGTCTGCTCAGTCCCAGTGGTTCAGGATTTTGAAGTTGAGGATTTTATGAACCACAGGGAGGGGAGGAGGAATTTGATCAATATATGTGTGGCTGGGGGTCTGGACGTGCCCATTGAACCGGACATTTCTCCAGACAGACCTTTAGAATCTCCTCCTATTCTGTCTGAGTCCCTTCTTTCTTTATTTTTTACAAAAAGGTTGAGAAACCCTCCAGCTTCCTTTAGAGGAGGCTGTGGATGAGCAAGAGGAGCCTGATTATGTGGAAATGATGGATATTCCAGAGTCTAGGAGGTTGTCTATTCCTTTGCATAAGTCATTTAGGAAGCAAACAACAAAGATTTTAAAAATCCTCATTCTGTCCCTCCTGTAGATAAAAAATGGACAGAAGGTATACTTTGTCAGGCTCGGATACAGACTTCCTTACTGAACAGTGTAGTCATGTAGGTGTGGTACAAGCTGCAGCCTGTGACAAGGCTAATATTCCTCTGGCCTCACATCCTCCTGATAAGGATTCCAGGAAGATTGATGCCAGTGAAGAAACAGTATATGGCAGCTTCTTTGGGACTCAGGCAGGCAAATTATATGGCTTATGTAGCTAGATATCAGAAATCTAGGTGGGACACAGTGTTGCAGTTAGCCAAGCAGGCCCATGGCCAGCTGGCTAGTGAGTTGGAACAGGTGGCTGCTGATGGCATTGAAGCCTCTAAAGTTCAATTTCATACTGCTGTCGATGTTAATGATGTTTCTTCTAGGGTCATGGCCACTTCTGTAGCTTCCGTGAGGTTGGCATGGCCGGATGCACTAATCTGTCCCAAGATACCCAGTCAAAGGCTATGGATTTTCCTGTAGGGAAATTCTCTTTTGGGGAGCAAACAGAAAACTATATGAAAAGATGGATGAATACAGAACTACCTACAAAGTGCCCAGGCTAAGGAGAAGCATGCCATGCCACAAAGGCATGCTCCCAGAGGTAGGGGCAGGCCCTTTTCCAGGCCTTTTACCAATTTCAAGCCTCCTCTGCTGTCTCGCAGAGGGTTTCTTCAGAGGCAGGGGTAGGCGTGGCACAAGTGGGCCGTCCCCCTCCTCAGCCTAAGGCTGCTGCTAAGCAGGCACCCTGATGGGGTGTCCAGGGCCGATTCTCTGTACCAGTGGGGGCAGGTTGGCCTATTCATCGGAACTGGCTGTCCCTAACTACGGACAGATGGGTTCTGGAGGTAATAGGCCAGGGTCTGGTTCTCAGCTTCAAACACTTTCCAAAGATGAGAGCCAGGCATTTTCCACCTGCAAATCCTTCAGAAGCCCTTGCTTTGAAGCAGAGGTTTCTGCTCTGCTGGACTGCAAAGCAGTGGAAAGGGTTCCTCCTTGCCATCAGGGCAAGGGCTTTATCAAGATACTTTCTTACCCTAAAAGACAGGAGAATGGCGGCCCATTCTAGATTTAAGATACTTGAACAAGCATCTGTTGAAACCAAAGTTCAAAATGTTGACTCTGGCAATGATATTGCCTTCCTAAGGCCAGGGGACTGGCTAGCTTCCCTGGACCTCAAGGATGCCTATTTTCATGTTCTGATCAGGCCTTCTCACGAAAGTACCTCAGGTCTGAACTGCCCTCAGGCCACTACCAGTTCAGGGCAATGCCCTTGACCTTACCTCTGCGCCAAGGGTATTCACAAAATGTCTCGCTGTAGTAGTGGCTCACTGAAGGCAAGGGGTTGCTGTGTTTCCTACCTGGACGACTGGCTCATTGTGGGTCAGTCTCCAGGTCGGTGAAATCCACTTGCAAGTCACCCAGCAGCTTCTCACTTCCTGGGATTCCTGCTAAACTTACCAAAGTCAGTTCTGGAACCAGTTCAGGTCCTAACTTTCATAGGCGCAGAATTGAACACAAGGTTAGCCAGGGCTTTTCTTCCCTCGGAAAGGGTGGACAGACTCATCGCCTGGCATCCTCCTTTACCCTCCAGGTCTCTCGACCAGCAAGGCATTTTCTGTAACTCCTCGGGCACATGGCTGCTTCCACAGCTGTCGTGCAGGGAGCAAGATTCCAGATGAGGGACATTCAGTTCCATTTGAGGGCCTATTGGTCTCAAAGGAAGGACCCCCTACCAAGTTGGTCCCAGTTACTCAAACTCTGATCCTAGCCCTCCACTGGTGGCAGGTCCAGAGCAATTTAAGACAGGGGTCCCTCATTCCCATTTCTCACTCCCTCACCCTCACCACGGATGCCTCCCTGTTAGGGTGGGGGCTCACCTGGCGACCTTGCCACTCAGGGGTATGGTCTCCTCAGGAGTCTCTGCTCACATCAATCTTTTGGAACTCAGAGCTGTCTTTTTAGCTCTTCGGTGTTTTCAGATTCTGTCCAGAACAAAGTGGTTCAAGTCAGGACAGACAATACCACCACAATGTGGTACATCAACAAGCAAGGGGCACTCGGTCTTCAGCCTTGTGCACCGAAGCAATGAAGTTGTGGTCTCTGGCTTACTCCCTGAACACCTCCCTGATAGCGGTTCATCTCCCAGGAAGGACAATGTCCTGGCGGGCCCCTCAGCAGAATTTCTCAGGGCCATCACAGATGGGCTCTGAATCCACAAGTGCTGGGGTCTGTCTTTGCCAGATGGGGCACCTCAGATAGATCTTTTCGCAGCCCCAGGCAACCACCAACTTCCTCTTTCTGTTGCAGGCCTCAGTTCTGGGCTCAGTCCCTCTGGACGCCTTTCTGTTGGACTGGAAAGGGAAGTTCCTTATGCCTTTCCCCTTTCCTCTCTTTTCAGGGTACTAGTAAAATCAGATCTCAACCTTGCAGAGTGATTCTGATTGCCCCAGATTGGGCCAGACAGCCCTGGTACCCTCTGCTCCTGTCCTTGCAGTCCACCCTGCCCTGAGCCTGCCCAGAGTCCACGACTTACTGGCCTGTGCACAGGGAGAGTGGTATCCGACCTCAATCCCTCCACCTCAAGGCTTGGCTCTTGAGGAGCTAGAATTTGCTGACTTACACCTTTCTCAAGGTGTCATGGATATTTTAAAGGCTTCAAGGAAGCCTTCCACTAGGCCACTTATAATTCTAAGTGGAAGAGGTTTTCCATCTGGTGCTCTGAGAGGCAGATTATCCCAGAATCTGCTGATCTTCCCATTCTACTGGACTATTTGGTCCATCTGAATTCCCTAGGCCTTAGACCAGCTACCCTGAAGGTTCATCTGGCAGCTGTCTCTGCTTTTGTGTCAGCAGGAAGCCTGCCTCCCTTTCTTCTCACCGGTGTTCTCCAAGTTTTTAAAGGGTTACTTCATACTAACCCACCTTTGGGAACCAGCTCCGCCTGGGACCTGAATATTTGCATTGCTCAGTTAATGCAACTCTTTGAGCCTCTGTCTTCTGCAGAGCTCAAGTATTTAACTTGGAAACTGTTTTCCTAGTAGCTATCACCTCTGCCAGACGATAAGTGAGCTACAGGCCCTGTCAGTGGAAGAAGATTTTATCTCTTTCCACAGAGATAAGGTAGTCCTTAGGACTAATAGAAAGTTTTGCCTAAGGTGGTTTCTGATTTCCACCTGAATCAATCTATCTCTCTCCCAGTATTTTCACTGAGCATTCTTCCTCAGGTGAGAGGAGACTGCACAGTTTGATGTCAAAAGAGCCTTAAGCTACTATTTAGAGCGCACCAGAGGGTCATAGGTTCGAATCCCTCCAACTCTTTCTTACCTATGGCGAGGTTGGCAGGGAAACCTGCCACTAAAGAGAACAACTGCAAGGTGGATTGTTTCTTGTATCCATTCTGTTATCAGAAACTGGGTAGAGTACCCCTCAGGATTGAGGGCCACTCCACCAGGGTACAGCTCTGCGTCTCTAGCGGCTGCTGAGACATCCCATTCTGGAGATTTGTCGGCTGCTACCTGGAAGACAGTTCACACCTTTACCAAGCATTATTCCCTGGATGTCCAGTCCAGGAGAGATGTCGGTTTGGCACAGCTGTAGCTCAGAGCCTATTTCCTAAGTAGGTTCTGACCCTCCTCCATGGAGGTACTGCTGTGTATCTGCTTATTAAATAATATAGCAAGACTTCATGGTGTTTGGAAGAAAAATTACTACCTTAGTAATTGCTTTTCTTCTCATGGAGTCTTGCTATTATAACCACCTCCCTCCTACCCTCTCAGAACTTCTACTTGGGTAGGGGTGGCAATTGTGCAAGCACTGTGTCATGCCATTGTAGTTTTCCTTACCCTCTTTCCTTTGGGTTAGGGATCTAGATTGTTTCATTTAGGTTATTTATATTGCCCCTTCCTGGACTTGAGTCTTTGGGGAAGGGGGTTCATATGTGCTTGTCAAGGGTGGTAAAACGAACCATAATACCATCAATTTTGTTATTATGGCTCTGAGTGTTTCTTTGTTCTTATATTGTTGTTATTACTACTAGTAGGTAGCCATGGGCTAGTGTAGTTTTCCACACAGACTTTCCGTCTTTTGATGTTAGCTTCGTAAAGATCTGACAGTTTCATTTGAAACTGCCAGATAGAGCTTTGGGCACAGCGCCACTGCTGTAGAACTCAGATCTTCTGGAGTTAACTCCTTCCTCTCCGGGCAGTTCAGCTGCAGTGGCTGACTGCTATTGTTATAATATAAAAGACTCCATGAGAAGAAAAGCAATTACTAAGGTGAGTAATTTTTTTTCTTTCTCTGGTAGCTGTCAGATTCTACTCATTGTTCTTCCTTAAGACAGCTGTGAACTTCAGGAACTTCAGAGGATTGCCCTTGGATCCACAAGAATTGCCTTCCCCTGGAGTGAAACTAAAGAGTCCTGCAGGCAACCAAAGATTTTACCAAACTAAGGTGAGAAGTATCAGGGTCCTTTTGACAGAGCCCCAGTGGTAGACCTCCTGCCACTCTGACTGCCACACTTGAACTTACTGATGAACATTCTAAGCTCCCGAGAGCAGCTGACTCTAAAATGGTTATGCTGCTCTGAGAGTTCTAAATGACATAATCATCCTTCTCTCAGGCTAGCCCAGTAAACAATGATGTTGTTATGTAGAAAGCCCCTAATGAGCTCCCCACCAGCTGCCTTTTTCCTACCTGCCTAAGACGGTTCTGTTAAAATAGAGAAAATAAAATCATGAAGTACATAATGCGATCGCTAAATGGCAAAACCATTACAGCCCATGTATAAAATCATAGTTGTTAAAATAGCACCTAGGCAACTTTAGCACTGAAACAAAATGCAAATTATAAGCAACTGAATAGCACTCACTGTTGGTATATGGCATGGTAACATTCATTATAACTTTTTAGCACACCAACTTACAGTCGTCTCTTAAGTCATATCACTGTGAATAGAAGTAAATGCCCCAGGGTGTCTATCAAAAAGTACTGATTTTCCTCCAAACTATAGTCATTGCATATTTCCATGAGTGAGTCATGAGTATTACAGTCCCAAAGTAACCAGGCCAAGTCCTCTGTTGACACCGAAAGGACGGTAAAGCAAAACAAACAGCCTGGTCTACACACATGAAGGACAAGCTCTGCATTATTCTTACTACCATTTAAAGTCATGCACTCTATCAACCTCTTTTAATCAGTATTGTGCGTTTGAAAAATAAATCCTAGCCTTTGCCTTAACTAGTCTATTTTGCCTTTGTAGATACATGTGTAGTCCTTACAACAGTACTGATGTTTCAGAGTTCTTACTTCCGATTTGATTATGCACTAGCATTGACAATTCTGAAAAAATCTGTGCCAGATGCCATCTGTAATAGTAGCTTGTTAATACATCACATTTTCAAGCATTTAAATGTTAAAACACTTGCAACATGATTTTGTATCTGCTGAGATATTTATTAGGGGTCAATAAAGTTATTTCTTTGCCATCATTCCTCTTTAATAATATTACATTTCATTTCATTCCGTCCATCCCTTTGGTGCCAGTAAAACCTTGGCACTGACCAAACTCCACAAAATCACCCCAGTTATACTTTGTTTTAAAAATCATTATACAGCCCTCCAGTTTTCATTTTGTTGCATCCAGAGCTCAGTGGTGGAGATAGAATTTGTGGGACATTGCACAAGGTGTAGAGGCTGAGTTTTGCAGTGTTTGTTTTCACTGTTTTATGCCCTAAAATCGCTTTTATATAGCCACCGCTGTTTTATTATGTTTGCTAAATTGTGTTTCACTATTATTGAGTCACTACTTTTGTTCGCTATTATTGACTCGTGATTATCACAGGATACCACTAAAACTAGAACTAATGGGATTCTAGTAACCCAGAGGGACTGGGCTGTTACATGTAGTTATGTCAGCACCACCATGTTGCATGAGGGGCTACTCAGGGCGACTCGCAGATGTGCGAGTATCACATACGCGCAGTACTATAATTGCTGTAGTATTATGGCTGACTTCAGTGCAGCAAGAGCACCACATAGTCTTTTCATCGCTCTTGCTGTTCTTAAAAGTTCTCTCAGCCATATTGGCTCTGACCAGAATTTGTTTTTCAAGTCAGATCTGGATTTATTTATTTATTTATTTATGCTTTGATAACCGGTAAGTGCACTGATCCAAAGGACCATTTTCAGTCATGACCCAGGCCACACACGTGACTCAGCAGCAGAGAAAAAGACTTGATATATATTAACAATGGATACAGCACATAGGGTTTATGGCCAGCAGTCATGAACTTGTTACAAAGAAGCAGCTGAATAGAAAGAGTGTAATATTTTTAGAATATTAACACATGATCAAAACCCATTCTGCTGGATGAACAAAGCTTGTTCACAGCAGTACTGCCAGCTGATAATCAAAAGCTACACATTTCAATGTTGGCCCCAAGATGCCAGGTCAGTTGGTACATAGCCACATTTGCACCTTTTAGACCCGAGTTCACACCTGAAATTGTAAGAGAAAAGGCTACAAGAGAAGAAGCAGAAAAGACAGAAGTTGGTGCTGTGGCAGTCCCAGAAATCTGTACTGACATGAACACAGCCAGGGTATAGAAATCTGATATAGGGCCCCAATACCTGTTGTACCACAGAGCCAGCCTTGAGATGTGTAGTTTTTGATGATCAGCTGGCAATATAGCCTAGAGGTTAAAGCATTCCTGAAGATTGATTATTTTACTTACAGTTTGAAATGTAAAGGTGATAATGCACTAGTTTCAATGCACATACAAAACAATTATTATTAATGTAGAAAGTGTTGCAATAACACCATAAAACACACTTAATAAAACAGATAATCTCCTATTTAATCTGTTGGATTAAATACAGTCAAAGGAGGGCCAAGTCCCTCTGTGACATCATTTCTGTCAGGAGCCCAAAACATATGGCTGCTAGCCCTAAATTACAGGCTGATTTACATATGAATAACTCTGGACTGCAAAGACTCACAGATGAACACAATGGCTCATTTAAATTAGCTTTTTATGGGCTTTCAGACAATAAGAAATCCTGTAGATGACAGTTCCGTTATGATTATTAATTTTACTGCTGCTCCTTTCCTCTGGTTCTCACATCCCAACCCAGGGACATGTGAAAGTGGTCAGTGTAACACAGGAACATTAAAAATTCTCTTAAACTGGTACATTTGCATATTCAAAGTTTAATAGCTAAATGGGATGGATTTGAGGATTTATTACATACTAACATACTAATTGCCAGCAGATTAGGCCTTACAGTCTGTCGGAGTCTGCTCAAACCCTCAGATCCCTAGTTGGGTGCGAGGCCATTTATTTATTTATGTAGCTTTTGTTTTACCAGGTCGGCACACTAGACAGTCAGATGCCTATTTTCAGGTGTGACCAGGAGAATTACAAGGTACAGGCAATAACAGAACAGAGTAAGGCACAGCACTCAATATGGGACAGTCAGGTACAGGTTAAACATTACAAAGTCAAAGCATGGCAATCAAACATGGCAATCAACAAAGGAACAAACAAGAAGTAACATCAGATAGCACCTGGGCAGGTAGGTGGGGGTACCCAGTTAGAGTACACATGGGGCATACAGAAGTGGGACAAGAGCAGCAAGGGAGGGGAGACATTGCACAGAGTTGTTCCAAGAGGAGGGGACATGAGAGAATAACTTAAGGCTGCTAACCTGGCAGGGGAGGCTTATCCCTAAGGGGTGTAGCAGAGTAAATCATGTGTGAAGAAGGAGATGATGACTTAGGCAACAAGCAAGACAGGCCAGGGAGCTCTGGGGTACACAACATAAAGTCCCTGGCCCAAGAGGCATCTTCCCAGAGACCAAGAGGCACTGGGCCCACCACTGAGAGTGAGGGTGCTATGTGCAGAAGCTGGCGGATGCATGCTTCAGGTAGTCCTAGAGGGAGGACCTGAAGCAGGAGTGAGAAGAAGCATCTCTTACCTGGGCAGGAGAAGTTCCAAGTTCTGGGAGCGAGGGCAGCAAAGGCCCAATCCCCAGCAAGGAGCAAGTTTTGGGGACCTTGAGGGCCAGGGAGTCACTAGACCTCAGCTGGTAGACGGGGGGCAGGCTTGAGCAGTTCAGCCAGTGTCAGAGGAATGGACATTCTGACAATATTGTCTCAGCTGGTAGCACATCCATCTCTAGAACAGAAGGTCGTAGGTTCTCGTCCCACACGGGATTGAACTTGCACCTAAAACACTGGCATCCAGTGCAGTATTATGGGGGTGCTGTACTGCTGGGGTGTGCTGTCCTTTGGATGAGACATTAAACCGAGGTCCCTTCTACTCATCCTAGTGTTGTCCTGGTGGGTGTCTAGGTGGAAGTAAAAGAACCAAAGGCACTTTTGCAAAGAGTAGGGGACATTCCCAGTGTCCTGGCCAACATTCCCCTACCCATAAACTGGTTTATACAATTATCCAGGCTGTGTGTGTGTGTGTTGATGTGTGATATGGGCCACTACACATTCAGTCACTTCACTACCAGTCTAGCATTGCCTGTAAAGCTTTAAGATACACTGTGTATGAAAAGCTATATATAAATGCTGATTCTTCTTCTTCTTCTTTAATGAGGTTGCCCATGACAAAGGTTTGGTGGTTATATGGGAGAGCCACCCGAGCCTGAAGTAGAGCTGACAGTGGTGCGTGAGCGGGGGTTGACAGCGTGAAGTGGCAAATGTTACTGTAAGCTGTGTCCCATTTAGAGAGCCAGGTTTTGGGAGCATTCAGGAAGGAGGGAGTCCGTAGCAGAGTGTAGGGAGAAGTACCCTTTGCAAGGGCAAGTCGAGCGGCATGAGGCAACTTCTTTGGCTCTGTAAGCCAAGTCCAGCTTACAGTTTGTGGCCTTACAAGAGTTGTGTATATGGAGGGAGAAGTCGAGTTGAGGAACAAGGGTTGCCCCAGGTACCTGAATGAGTCGACCACTGTGAGGGAGTGCCGCCAGCTCCAGTGATATTGAGAGGGGCTCAGCATGCTCTTGTCCTGGCCAGGGAACCAAAGAGCATGGCCTGGTCTTTCAGAGGTTGAGGACAAGCCTTCAACCAAGACTGAATGAGGTAAAGGTCAGAATTTAGTCTGGAGTTAATGACGTTGATGTCCTGTGAACTAGTTAGTATCACAAGGTCATTGGCATACAGGGTGGAATGCCCATGGACAGGGACCAAAGGCATCTGATTGATGTAGAGGAGAACACTGGGTAATGTATAATGATTTTGATTTTATTGCCCTCTCAGAAACATGGTTATCGGAAAAATCTCAATTCTTCTATTCATCTAAAAGCTGTAATGTTATTAGAGAGGACAGAAAGGGGTGAGATGGAGTGGATGTTTAGAAACACAGGAACATAGACAATGATGGCAGAAAAGATCAGAGGTCCATCCAGTCTGCTGTAGTTCCATATAATCCCTAGAACCTACTGTTCCTCCAGGGTACCAACCCTCCCTGTCATCTCTCTTTCACCTCCCTGGTACTGTCGTCCCAGTAACTACTATTCCCTTCATTATGTCCCAGCCCTGCTTAAATTCCTCACTGATTTCACCCCACCTCAGCTGACAGACTGCTCCATGGTTCCACCACCCTTTCCGTAAAGTAGTACTTCCTCACATCCCTCCTGAACCTACCCTCCTGTAGTCTCCATTCGTGTCTACTTGACCATGAATTGGTATTCAGGGCTAAATAGTTCCCACAGTTCACTTTGTTAATTCCTTTGAGGAACCTGAAGATCTCTATCATATCGCCCTCTCCTTCTGATCTCCAGTGAGTACATATTTAGTGGCTTGAGGCGCTCCTCATAAGGTCTGCACTGCTAGCCCTGAATCTTTTTGTTACTCTGCACTGTTGTCTAAACACTCGGTGTGTAGGTAAACAATAAAATAATAATAATAATACAGATTCCTGTGTCTTTGAGTCTGCCAAGAAACATTTGTAAACAAGCAAGGAGTACTAACAAAGTTTATTATGCTACTTTCGGCCAGCATGTGACAGAGAAAATTACAAGAGGGATGGGTTTCTCACCATTCCTGAAGAATGCACATAATCTCCAGAATTGTAGATCTTAGGTTTTCTAAGATCTTGTTCTATTTCTTCCCAGCGTTCCAGCTCTCTGCTCTTCTAGAGGTGTTGTTTCTAACACCTAGAGAAGCTACAGTGGTGTCTCAAGAGCCAACAATAGGTTTGCAGACAGCTATATACTACAGATAACAGCATAGCAACAGAGATTACAACATATGTTACAGATAGGAGAAACAATATAGTTGGTCCTAAGTCATTCTCCATTGAATAATGACTTAGGAGACAGAATTACTAATGAGTATCATATGAGACAGAATATGCTTTCATTAGCATTATAGCTTAGACAAAAGAAATGCTGACAGTTCAAAACTACATGAACCCAGAGTGATCTCGCACTACCGCGAAAAGCAGTGCTCAATGGTTGCTGCGCCGACTCCTGCCCAGGATTTCAGCCCTCCTCCCTGAGCTCACATCCTGATCCCCAACACGAGTACAAGTGCATAACCCAGCGGGAGCTCCATACCTTGCAGCTTTTTCACAGATTGGTACAGCGCCGCTGCAAGTGGCCCATGATTGATAAGACAGTTTCTGCACCTCATTGGTGCGCCCACGGACTGCTGCCAAATCTATATTTTTTCTGCCAGCTGTCGTATTTCTGCTGTTTGAGTTTTTTTCCTGCCCCTCCACCCCCTCCCAGGCCTCCTTTAAATATACTCACCCTCCCACCTTCGGACTGCTAACCCTGTTTGTTACAGCACACCCAGCCTCACCCAATCCTCCTTGCCCAATCGGAGCACCAACCTGCCGCTTCCTTACTTCCTCTAGCTCTCCTCAGTGTCCATTCTCAGCCTATCTGTGACTCTTTCCTACTCTTAAATTTGTCTGTAGATCCCTCCCTCTCCCTGCCCTCCAGCAATCTGAATCTAGCCTAAAGCTACAAAGTAAATCACCTATTTACCAGCAAGCAGCTTAAAGCAGGATAGCCACACCAAACAAACTAATATGGGGTACAACTAAATACTACTTACTCCACTCTACCTCTTTTGGCATTGCTGGCACCACATTCAAATTGGGTCCCCAACCTTCACACTCTGAAACTCTTCGGTGCATGCTGGACCAAAAGCATACACATGGCCATTAACACTTCGGTAATGTTAGGCCCCCATCCCCCACACCTCCCATACACAGTTATCACCAAGCTAGCCTCCCTCCCTTAACCTTAACAGTTAACTTCTCCCTTATTTAATACACATGTCTAGGCACCCCCATTCTGAAGCACAAGCGACAGAAAACACAAGGAAGATAAACATCACCCTATCTGCCAGAAAGGTTATCCTCATGCTACTGCTACTCTCTGGCAATGTTCACCTAAACCCTGGACCAACAACCCTGAGGAGCAGGGAAGCCCACTCAGTGACCAGCTGAAAGATAGCATCGCTAACATCTGCAGCCTAACTGCAAAATTCGACCAGCTCCAGGCTTGGATGACCATTCACGTCCCAGACATACTCTGCCTAACTGAAACCTGGCTGTCAAATAGGATCAAAGATGGTGAGGTGACCATTGAAGGATTCCAAATGTTTAGACTCGGTAGAATAGGCAAGAAAGGTGGTGGCTGCCTCTTGTATGCCAGAAACACACTGAGTTGCTCTGTCCTCCCATCTTCAAAGTTGCAGAGGAATATGAGCTACTAGTGGTAAAACTCAAGTCGGCCTAAATGGCAAGACCATTACCATTGCCACAATCTACCTGCCCCCAAAAAGCAAAGGAAGGCCTTCCTCTGGTTATGCAAGAAATAAGCAGCCTCAAAAGAGCTCAGAACTCATCTTGATGGGAGACTATTACATTAACTGGCTTTGTAAAGAGGCAACACCTGCCAGGGACCTAATCACCTCCCACAATCTCACTCAACTCATAACTCACCCCACTAGGCAGAACTACAAGGCTGGTACCAGCACCCTAATTAACTGGGTCCTGGTCAGCACATTGTCTCAATTCTCTGAACTCAGAGTTCTCCCGGACGTGCTGAGTGACCACTCTCTGTTCCCTTTCTTTGGACCACTAAAATTGCCAAAAGCCCACCACGTCTCATCTAGAGCAGAGTCCTGCGAAAAGGCAAATTTGGTTCCCTCAAATCAGCTTTGTCTGCCTACAACTGGTCCCCATACACAAGGCACCTATGTTGGACCAGGCACTCAGCTTTTCACGGAGGGATTCAACTCCATCTGTGATATCTATGCTCCACGCACTAAACGGAAAATTTGGGGAGGAGAACGGCAGGCTGGATGGTAAGCTCCTCTCTCCTAAAAGAAAGGGACTGCCTCTGGGGAAAAGCCTTAAACTCAGGTTGTAGCACGACCTTCAACATTACAAAACCACTAGAAATCAGTGTAATAAACTTATCCAGCTTATGAGGCCAACTTCCATAAGACCCAGCTCAGCGCTGGGAGATGGAAAGAGGTTTGTGATAACCTCAAGAACACCCTTGGCAAAGACCAGATGCTGAATCTTACAATGCTCAATATCAATAATGCTCCCTCCACAGACCCACTAGCCACTGCTGATGCTTCAACCAGGCCTTTACTGACCTGTCCTCAGTACTGCCCCCAGACTACCTTCTGTTGGTGGAGGACCAAGGTTGTGCCAACCTGACCACTACTAACCACCCAGCTTTCTACTTTAAGAAGGTGATGGCAAAGGAGGCCCAAACAATGGTCAGGAAAGTCCTAGAAAAAACTAGGGTGGGGAGTGATGGGCTAGACATGAAGTTACTATCTCTGACCCTTGATGTTCTGATCAAATCCATTACAATGCTATTTAATAAGTCCTTGGCTCTAGCACAATTCCCAGAAGTATGGAAGCAACCTGGTAACTTCAGTGCACAAGAACGGAGACAAGGCACTGGTAACTAATTACAGGCCACTATCTATCCTCTTCCCACTATCCAAAGCTCTGGAAAAATTGGGAAACCAACTCACAGAATACCTCAACAAGTACAATCTGCTCTGCCCAAACCAACATGGTTTCTGGCAAAACACAGTACCACCACTGCACTGCTGGCATACTCTGACTATGCGCATGGGTGCTGGATGAAGGCAAATTGGTGGGTCCATCTTCATTGACCTCACTAAAGCCTTCGACACCATCAACCACCCTCTACTTATACTCCAGCTCAAAGACTGGGAGTGGCTCCAAATGCCCTAAATTGTTCAATGATTACCTATCACACAGGAATCAGTGAGTCAAAATTGGCAGACATTATCAGCTCCAGAGATGTACTCCTAGGAGTTCCTCAAGGATCAATCATAGGGCTCTTGCTCTTCAGCCTCTTTGTTAATGAATTACCCATGGCCTGTGACACCAAAACTCATCCTGTATGTGGATGATGCCGTGCTGCTGAGAAAAGACTTGCCTGTTTCTGTTTGAGGCTGAGAAACGTGCTATACTGCAGAGAACAAACTAGAACGCATTGAGGAACTGGGAACCTGGTAAGACATAATATTGCTGGGGACTTGTTAGGAAGGTGAGCTACGCTTTCTACAGAAAGTTTCATTTTTCTTATTGGCATTAAGAGAGAATTGCAGGATTCCATTATTAAAGTGTAGTAATTTTATAACCAGAGGGTGAATAACAACTGAAGTTGCTTGATTCCTGTGCTTCAGACCTAGGATTTGGAAGGATATTTGTGCAACATTTTAGAAGTGTCCTGCCGGCTGCGGAGTGAGTTCATTTTATCCTTGGACTCAGTAGAGTGGTTTGTGTAGGACAGTGGTCTAGTAAATTGTGGTATTGGTGAATTACTATAAAGGTAGTACTCACCAGGGTGGTGGAGCAGTGGTGTATTCTAAAAGTCACCAGTGGTTGTGGCATTTCCTTTATAGCCAAGGTTCTGATATCACTTCCTCAACAGGTCTTGGGGCAGAACTGTCATATTCTTAATAAGCCAGCACACTGCATAAAGTAGGACACACCAAAAAAAAATATATTTTATATATTACTCATAGTATATTATAAGGAGAGGGACATGTGGGAGTGGTGCAATACACTGGCTGTGGGGCAGCAGTTTTCTGGGAGACATTCTGGAACCTGCATTGCTGCCCTATTTGCAGGCAACTGTCAGCTCTGAGGGAGGAGGTTGCCCACCTCCAGGCTGAACTGGCAAGGACTAAGGAGGCCTCCCCACCCAAAGAGCACTGTTCCACAACCACTGCCTCAGAGGTTGCCAAGTGTGAAGAGCAGTTGGACCACAGTGGGTTCTGGGAGGGTGAGGGTGGTGGAACAGAGGCATAGCCCCTAGTTGTACCTCTACACAAATCATATGTCAGTCTGGCAAACCAAGGTTCCTCTATGATGACACCCTCATTGGAGACCAAGAAGAATGCTGGGGACATCCACAAGGAAGACCCACAAAAGGGTGCCAAGGGACACCACAGGGAAGGAAACAGCTTCTGATAGAGGACTCAATTGTTAGGTGTAGACCTGGGGAAGGGAGAGAGAGGGAAGTAAGGTGCCTGCCTGGTGCCATGGCTTGAGGGACAGGAAGCAAATCTTCAGGATTGCAGAAGCAGCATCACAGAAGAGGGAACTAGATATCATTGTCCACCTTGGGAAAATGACCTAGCTAGGCATGAGATCAGTGCAGTGCAGGATGAATTTGTGGAGTTGGGAAGGCCCTCAGACAGGTAGTGCACTGCAACATTCTCAGAGGTGCTGCCAGTCTATGGCAGGGGTGAGGCTAGGTACTGCACACCATACAGTTTAATGAATGGTTGCAAAACTGGTGCAGAGCACAGGGCTTTAGCTTCATTGGGGACTGGGGGTACACCTGGAGAGATGAAGGTCTATACTGGCATGATGGTCTGCATTTGTCCAGGAAGGAAACAAGCTCCTAGGTGACAGGTTTAAATGCTTCCTTGGCAAGCTTTTAAAGTAGCCAAAGGGGTGCTATAGGAAGCAGGAAGTTCAAGCCTCTCCCACAAAAACATGGCAGGTAGTAGGGTAAACACTGGTACAGAGCTTGGAGAGGACAGAACAGGGATAAATGGAAAAATAGACAAGGGCAATAAGAGCAGGAATGGGGTAAAGAGGATAAAGCCAACATTAAATGGAGGGCAGTGAGTACCAATGCCCGTAGTCTGGGAAACAAGCTTCCTGTGCTAGTAGCCCTGATGGAAGAGGAACACTTGGATGTTGTGGCAGTCACAGAAACATGGTACACGGAGAACCATGACTGGGATGTCAACATACCAGGTACACAATCTACAGAAGGGACAGGGAGGGTAAAAGAGTTGGTGGAGTAGCTCTCACATAAGGGAAGGGATCAAAGCTACAGAACTAAAAGTAAAGGGGAGGACAAGAGGCACTCGGGTCACCTTGGAGACAGGGAATGGCATCACAATCTGCACAGGGTTGTATACAAACCCCGCCTCAAGGGAGGAAATGGACAAGAAATGATAGAGAACATTCTCAAAATGGCTGAAAAGGGAGATACTGTTGATGGGGGACCTGAATATGCCAGATGTTAACTGAATGACATGGACTGCAGCCACATCCAAGAGCAGGGTCATTCTCGATGCCCTACAGGGGCATACTAGACAGCTAGTGGTGGAACCCACTCAGGAGGGAGCAATATTAGACCTGGTACTCTCAAATGAGAGAGGATCACAAATTTAGAAGTCAGTAGGCATCTGGGAACAAGTGACCACTGCACAGTGTGCTTCACAATAAACACAACCATGGAGACAAGCCATACAAAGACAAGGATACTGACTTTAGAAGGACTGACTTTGGCATAATGGGTGAATACCTGAGGAATGCATTAGCAAATGGCCAGAAAGGAGGGTTGGAAGAACAATGGAGAAAAATCAAAACTACCACAAGCCTTTGTGTGAAACAAATAAAGAAAACAAAGCGGAATAAAAATAACACTATGGTTCTCAAAAGAGGTGTCAGGGAAGGTTAAGGAGAAAAGGCTGCATTCAAAAAGTATAAGGAATCACAGAAGGACAGACAGGGAACTGTATCAATTAAAGCAGAAAGAAGTGGGAAGGCAGTCAGAAAAGCAAAGGCCCAAACCGACTAAAAGAATAGCGACTCAGTTAAGAAGGGGTTAAACTTTTATAGGTACATTAGGGAGCATAGAAAGGTTAAGGAGGGATAGTGAAGATTAATAAAAGGAGGGGAGGTGGGCAGAGGGAGACAGTGAAAGGCAGAGATACTGAATGAATACTTTTGCTCAGTATTCACAAAGAAGACAAGGAGGAGTTACCTAAACCAAACAATAGAAGTACTCTGGGTAGTGGGGTTGACGCCAGTCCATTTACAGAAGAAAAGAGTCCTGAAAGAACTCTTAAAACTCAAGGTGGACAAAGCAATGGAGCCTGGACGGATTCACCCTAGAATCCTAAAGAACTAAGGAGGACCTAGTGATACCACTGACCATACTTTTAACAAATCATGGGAGGATGGGGTGGTACCTGAGGATCGGAGGAGGGCAGATGTGATTCCCTTCACAAAAAGTGAGAGCAAGGCAGAAGCAGGAAACTGCAGACCTGTTAGTTTGACCTCAGTGGTGGGGAAAATGATGGAATCACTTCTGAAAAAAGAATTGTTGAGTACCTAGAGAGGCCAGCAGGGCACAGGACCCAAAGCAGCATGGATTCACAGCAGGAAGGTCATGTCAGATGAATCTAATCGATTTCTTTGACTGGGTGACCAAAGTAATAGACCAGGAGGGGCTGTGGATATGGCCTGCCTAGACTTTAGCAAGGCATTTGACACAGTCCTACACAAAGATTAATAATCAAGTTAGCCAGCCAGGAGTGGGTCCCAGGGTGGTAGTCCGGGTAACAGACTGGCTGCACAACAGGACACAGAAGGTAATAGTGAATGGAACACATTCTGAAGAAGGGGTTACTAATTGGAGTACCTCAGGGCTCAGTACTGGGTCCAGTCCTCTTTAACGTCTTTATAGGTGACATTGCAGAGGGTCTGGAAGGAAAGGTATGTTTCTTTGCAGATGACAAAAGATCTGTAACAGAGTTGATACACAAGGGAGAGAAAGGATGAGAAGGGACTGGCAAGGTTGAAGGAATAGTCAGACATATGGCAACTTAGATTTAATGCAAAGTGCAAAGCAATGCACCTGGGAAATAAAATCCAGGAGAAGAGTACACAATAGCAGGGAGGTACTAACAACAACAATAATGGAAAGGGACCTGGGGTAGTCATATCAGATGACCTAAAGGTGGGTAAGCAATGTGAGAAGTCAGTAAGGAGAGCAAAGGGATACTGGGATGCATAGGGAGGGGCATCACAAGTAGAAAAAGTGAAGTGGTTATCCTCTGTACAGACAACTGGTGAGACCCCATCTGGAGTACTGCATGCAGTTTGGAGACCTCATCTACGCAAGGCCATAGACAGGATGGAAGCAGTCCAGGGAGGGCAACTAAAATAGTGCTGGGTCTACATCAGAAACCATATGAAAAGAAACTGAGAGGCTTAATATGTATACCCTTGATGAAAGGAGGGATGGGAGGACATGATAGAAACTTTAAGTACCTCAAGGGAATCAATGAACTCCAGAAGGTAGCATCTTTCAGAAAAAGAGATGTGTAAGAACAAGGGGCACAATTTAAAGATAGAGAGGGCAGCTCAGGGTAATGAGGAAATTCTTTTCATGGAGAGAGTGGTGGACGCATGGAACCGCCTTCCTGGAGAGGTTGTGGGGTCTAAAACAGTAGGGAATTCAAACATGCATGGGACAGACATAAGGCAATTATAGTGAGGGGTTGCAGAAAGTAGGCTGTTGGTTAACTAGAATCTGCAGCTTATTGAATAGGTAGGAAATGGGCAGACTGGGTGGGCCAAGTGGTCCTTATCTGCCGTCAAAGTCTATGTTTCTATGTCTCTATGTTTGCAGCACCTCCCAGGCTGCCTACAAACAGAACTACAGACCTCTTTCAACAAACTTGAGGACTGGTTCTGTAAGCAAAACTGCTACTGAACCACAAGAAAACCAAGGCCACGCTTCATTCCAGCCCCTACAATAAGCATGGACTCACTCCCTCAAAATCACCAGTAATGCTGGCGTGCAGATTGAGCAGGTACAATCGTTTAAGTACCTAGGGGTCACCATTAATGACTCTCTCCTTATACGAACCATATTGACTCCCTTGTCAGATTGGTAAATACAAAGATCGGGTCCTCTATAGACATAAGAAAACCCTCATCCGGAAGCACTCGAATCTCAGTCTCCAGCTCCCTTCTCCCCACAATAGACTGGGCTAGTGGTCTATGGAGCTGCCACAAACTCACAGCACTCAACAGGGTCCAAATTGCACTAAATAAGGCATGCCGCCTGACCCTGTCGTGAGACCAATACACTCATACTTGCACCCTATATGAGCATACAAACTGGCTTAACCTAAAAGACAGGAACAAATACCAAACCTGTCTCCTGGGTAAGAAGTCACTCCTCGAAAAACCTCACCCTCGTAGGAAACCTGCTCGAGGCCTCTCTTATCCCACATCACCAGAGGGAGGAGGAGGAAGAATGGAGCACTGTCCATCCCATTCGGGCGAACCTCACTTGGGCAGCACACTTTCTCCTACCGAGCCCCCTCTGGTTAAATGAACTCCCTGTTGAATCTATAAACATACAGCCTGCCACAGTTCAAAACAGGCCTCAAACAGGACCTAATGTCTAGCTCAAAATGCACCTGTTTCTCAGGCCCAACTTGAAAGACTAAACTACACCTGAGGTAGTACCCAGTATGGAAACTTAGCAAACTTGGCCCCATCCCAGGCTAGCCAAGAGCACGAGTGTTATTAATCCTCTTACCTCTGTGTACTGCCCCCAAACTCCCTCACCCACTTTCTCAACCATAGTCTATCAATGGATTTTGGTGGTCTCCAGGGCTGAGTTACCCAGAGTATCATCTGCATATAGCCTGAATCCTCTTACAATCACTTTGCTTTCCTCTGATTTTATCGATAATTCTCATGTAACTGCTTGTTAATTGCCTAATGTGCTGAATCCTGTAACTACTGTATTTGTGTCTTGTATTATTGTCCACCCTGACGTGGAACCTTTGTAAAGAGCTCACGCTCAAAGGTCTTCGATACTACAAATAAATAAATAAATAAATACATTTCTAGCTTACTTACAGTATAAAACAGAGACATAACAAAAGCTGCCTCTCTCTCTTCTGTTCACCTGCTTAGACAAAGAAAACTGCTGACAGGCATATCTGCCTGAGTGTAAACTACACACGCTACATATAACTATATGAGACTATAAGTATACAATAATCACTGATGATCCTCTGAGTCATCTTATCAGTGATTAGGTAGATTATATATGGAATATTTATAAAAGGGAAATTGTTTAATCAGGAAAGGCACACTAAGTCAAAGCTTGTTTCCAGGTGCAACCTGGAGCACAAGGAAGTTAAGTGACTTGCTCAGGTCACACAGTATGCAAGTAGGGGCTGTGGATTCAAACCCTGATCTGGTCTGCTGGATGTCGCAGATTTGCAGCTCAGAGCCTTAAACCACTGCTACATAAAAGACAAACATAATCTAGATATATGTATTATAGTGAGGTATAATGAATCATGCATGACAATATTAGCATATCTTAGCAGCAAAGACATTCCTAGCACCCATGCTTATATGTGTGCTCATATCTACAATGTTAGTGCAAAATAGCAGTATTACAGTACAATAGACCAGGAATACAGTGTGAGGTGTATGTAGGATGATAGGGGCATAACCCAAAGCGTAACAGCGCTGCACTTTCTCAATCTATCCTTATCCTTTCTGAGGTGAGGACTCCAGAACTGGGCACAGTACTCTAGGTGAGGCCTCACCAGGGATTTTAGGATTTGATCTATTCTAAAGAACATTTTTGGTTAGTCTTTGTGAATTTTTGAATTCCTTTAGTAAGTGTGAGTTTTGCCTCTTAGAGTAGTTCTTGGTAGTGAAAAATTATTTATTTTGCAGTAATATATGTTTCTTTCTCCTGGTCTTTACCAGAATACGATTGATACAATTTGTAAATATACAAATTCACTTTCCTCAATACAGAAGTAATAATTATGAGTGATTTGAATTATAATTAGATGGGAAAATTGATTTTAGTGTTTAAGAGACACTCACCAATTCCTGGGCTTTAAGGGCACTGTCAACCCCATTTGGCCTCAAAGTATCCCTAGTTTAAAAATCACATTTTATGATTGTTCTCACTATTTAGAGACTGCTGAGTAACTGGTTGCTTGATTCAGACTCCTTTTTCCTTTTAAACAGTAAAAATTGAGTGTCAAACATACTGGTGTTACCACACCAAAACATGTTTGTTTACATTTCTTGACAATTACTACTGCATCTTTCCTGGACTTAGGAACACCCCAAACACTATCTAGCTACTCATTATGCAGTAGGAGTAGATGAGACTATTGTTATCACAAGTGGCTGCACTGTTTGAGGTGTTTCTAATGTTCAAGAAATACTTAACAAACTTAGAGTAAACAATTTGGAGCAAACAGGCTGTGCATATATACAATCCCATGCATTTCAGTTCTAATAAGTAAGGAGGCAGATTAAACAGCCAGCAGAATCAATGAATTTTAGAGGCGGTAAGGAGTCATAAAATATGGGTTTTACCTAGAAATAATATGATGCAAAAAGGTTAACAGTGTCCCTTTAAATTATTGAGAATCCCACCAGGCTATTATTACAAAACAGGCAATTCAACTACTATAGATTGGCTCTTAGTATCAGGTATTCTTATTATTAAACATTCAGGTGTCTTTGCTGACAGTTTAAGTGATCATTGCTCCGTTTTCTGTTATTAGAGTGCAAAAGGTTTACGGTTCCCCAGTATAATTTTCTCTAGAAACCTTAGAAAGTTAAATATTACCCCTTTTAGGGAAGTGGTTCAACAAATTGCATGGTCATGTTTGGATTTTGCAACTGTGTTGAAGAAGTGTTTGCTCAGTTTGAAATTTGTTTAATGCAGTAGTTGATAAATGTGTTCCTTTGAGATGACTTAGAGGCAATAGGCAGAATGGGTGATTGCCCAATTACTGATTTAATGAGACCGACAGACAGAAAGTGGATAGAGTACTGTAGGACCCATCTGTCTGCCACTCTCACCAAATACAAACGACTTCATAATAGATGCAAATCTTGGATTCATAGATTAAAACAAGAGTATCTGGTTCAAAAACAACATAAGTTTGCTAGATCAGATGTGGCTGCTACTTGGAAACTTATTAATGAGATATTATATAGGAAACATAAGGCCTGTCCTAATATACTTAATACTTCATCTGGTGTTCTCACTGATCCTAATACAATAGCTGAGGAGTTCAATATTTCTTTTTTACTGATGTGCATGAATATATTCCTGTGACAATAACAACATTCAAATAAGTGACTGGGGTTCACCTCTGATTTTGGACACTATTCCTATGTTTTATTTTAAAACCTTAACTCCATATGATGTTTATAAATACATTTTGAAGATGGATCCTAAATCATCAGGAGGTCTGTATAAAGTGGACTACATGCTTGTGAAGATCATCACGGACATTATGTTTTCCCTTGCCAAAATGTTTACTCATACTTTTGTACTGGACAGTTTCCTGGTGTGTGGCAAATGGCCACAGTTGTCCATGTTTGTAAAACTGGTGACACTGCTAGTATTCTTAACTATGGGCCCATTTCTTTATTGGCTCCTTTAGCAAAAGTCTTGGAAAGAATTGTTCTTGATCAGTTTCTTGAGTACTTCTCCAAGTATGAGACCCTGACTCCAGCCAGCAGGGGCTACATTGATCACAGTACTGAAACTGCCTTGGTGAATTTTACCCAGTCTATACATGAGGCTTTGGACAAGGGCCACTTTCCTATGGCTGTTCATGTAGATCTCAACAACGCTTGGGGGAGCGCTAGAGAACCAAACTCAAGAACAGATGTGAGTTACTACTGCTCCATTTAGAGTACTGCTTCTGGTTCAATTTTTACTTTCATTTTGCTTATTTGGTCTGGAACTAATTTTAGAATTGGTTTCCTGAGTCCAGGAGCTACAGTTTGATACATAATTTTGATATGGGCTGTCAAAAGGAGCGACTGGTGGACAACTGCAAAATCCTGGGCTGCCTCCTCTTCAATCTATGTTACAGCCAGGCCCCAGTCAGCAGCTTGTTAGTGAAGAGCAACCACCTTGGGACCGTGTGCTCCAAGCAGTTAGTGATTTGGATAAGAAAGCAGTAAATATTTTTGGACTGGTTGGGTTCCCAGGATACTAAAATTGAGTAGTGATGGCTGCAGAGAAAGAGAGCGGATGACCGCTCCTTGAAGACACAAGCACGAGGGGCCCAATTAACCAAAGTTGTAACATCACGAAAGGTAGGACTCAAATGGAGAGGCAGATTAGTCTAAAGGCATCAGCTGACCAAAAAGAGCGGTGATTAACCCACTAGTAGAGCCCGCTAGTGCACTACCACAAGTAGCCACATGGTGCAGCACTGGGATGGCAATGAACAGGTTAGAGATGCAATGGTAACTTGAGCCCGCTCGGCATCGGATCGTGCAAAAGCAGAAGTAGAACATAAACAAGTAGTACGTGCTGTCATGTGTGTTTCTGTGTCACAGTGTGTGTGCCTGTAGGTGGGTCGTGAAACCAATACAATGGCCCTAACACAACGAAACTGACATATCAAAATACCGAATGAGTACACACATACAAATACCACACCAAGCACCGCAAAAACAGAATAACTGAAACTATCCCTTTGTCCCCATGTCTATTTCTGTATGTGATGTACAAGTCTGGAAAAATTGGGAGAGATAGCGCATCGACACAATCACACCTCAGTATATGAATATCTAGTACTGTGACTGTATATACATAAACAAATCACCCACAGTGCACTGCCGTTCTACAGCATCGGGATGTCACGGCGAAGGCGTAAGCATTCAAGCAGTCGCTCGATTCACTCATTTGTACCGTAGCTTGTCTCAGACACGTAGTACTAGTGTCGTGCTCGGAACCTAATATACCACACACTATGTAACTAAATGTCTATTGGGAAACATGAATGCGCACATTCTCACATCATCTCACTGTGCCATACGGAAACAAGCGGTGGATACCTTACCATACAGCAATACTACTGTCATATAACGTTTGTGTACTGTGATCTGAAATACTGGCCATACAATATTCCTGTCACACTTGCCATGTTACAAGTGCATTAATCACCACCAGCGTTGGGCTCTACAGGGTGATTAATGCCCACTGGAGTGTTGGAAGCACTCACTGGTAGAGCCCTCCTCTGTTGGTGATTAATGCTTACAAAATGGTCCTCTCCAAACTCACTTGGAAAAGCTTGAAAATGGTGCAAGGGTGATAAATATATGCCTGATCAGCTTACCAAAATGTGCCAAGTGAGAGGATCCTCTTACATTTATCCCATTCTGGTTTTCTGAGGCTATTCCTGAGGAATTTGGAATGGAGATCCAAAGTGTGGTGAGGGCTTATTAGGTGAGCTTTCAAGCCAGCGACTTAACCAACAGACCTCCCAGACAGTCCTTATCGTCACTACTGTCTGGCATGGAGGTACGAGATAAAATCATGCAGTAGGCGAGACAACAACACTCTTTGCAACTGGAGAATAGTGTGGTGTGGTTTATCCCAGACTGGTCTTTTGCAATGAGAAGTCTCAGAAAACAATTCGACCCACTGTGCCAGCAATTGAGAGCTTTTGGGTTGCTCACTCGCTCTTGGCTCCAGCAAGGTTGCGGATTACCTATGGCAGTAAAGCGTATTTGTAACATGGCACTAAAGATAGGACTCAAATGGAGAGGCGAGATTGGTCTAAAGGCATCAGCTGACCAAAACGGCGGTGATTAACCCACTAGTAGAGCCCCTAGCGCACTCACAAGTAGCCACACGGTGCAGCACTGGGATGGCAATGAACAGGTTAGAGATGCAATGGTAACTTAGAGCCCACTCGGCATCGGGATCGTGCAAAAGCAAAGTAGAACATAAACAAGTAGTGCGTGCTGCCATGTGTGTTTCTGTCTCACAGTGTGTGTCCCTGTAGGTGGGGTTAGTAAACCAATACAATGGCCTGAACACGAGAAACTGACATAACAAAATACCGAATGAGTACACATACAAACACCACACCAAAGCGCCATAAAACAAACAGAATAACTGAAACCATCCATTTTGTTCCCACGTCTATTTCTGTATGTGATGTACAAGTCTGGAAAAATTGGGAGAGATAGCTGCGGCGACACAATCACCCTCAGTATATGAATATCTAGTACTGTGACTGCATGTCATGCAAACAATCACCCACAGTGACTGCGCTCTACACCATTCGGGATGTCGCAGCGAAGGCATAAGTATTCAAAGGGTCGCTCGATTCACTCATTTGTACCGTAGTTTGTCTCAGACACGTAGTACTAGTGTGGTGCTCGAACTCTAAAATACCACACACTATGTAAATAAATGTCTATCAGGAGGCATGAACATGCCGTTCTCACATCATCTCACTGTGCTATCACGGAAACAAGCAGTGGATACCTTACTATCCAGCAATACTACTGTCATATAACGTTTGTGTACTGTGATCTGAAATACTGGCCCGTACAATATACTGTCATACTTGCCATGTTACAAGTGCATTAATCACCTCCAGCGTCGGGCTCTACGGGGTGATTAATGCCCACTGGGTGAGTTGGAAGCACTGCCACCTTAGCATGGTGCACCAACCCCCAGCCAGGGCATTAATCCACCAGTGAGAGCTCTCTGTTGATGATTAATGCTTACTTGTTCTCAGATCCTAAAGAAGCTAGGAAAATAGATAAAAAATGCCACCAAGTTTTGTTCTGCTGCACGGAGCATGAGGCGGATGAGGAGCCTCTGATTTGGACACTTGAACAGTTCCTTTTTCTTTGGTAGCCAAACTGTAAGTTAAAGGTGTCCTTATACACGGTACATGGGTTGGGAGTTATGTCTACTGTTGCTCCTGGAGAATGTTATTTTTGTATAGTTCAGATGTTTTAATTTTGCTGAGACTGGTATGTGCACTTTATAGAAGGGACTTTTAGTAACGCCTTTTACTGGTTTCTGGAAATTTCCTCATATGGATGGTGGACATTATGATGGCAGCAGGAATGGGACATTGGATTCTCTGTCCCAGAGACATTTTGCAGGACTGACTAATCCTTTTGACTATGTTATGGGCAGTATAAAATCTCTCTTTAATACATATGTCCAGTAATATGGGGTGGGGAAAAGTTTATTTCTTATTGTCCCTTTATCTGCTTTGGGAAGTTGTACTTAAAGGGACACTGTGGCATATGACCCACTGAATATTTTTCTTACTGTAAAGTTTTGGGTATTTTTCATGGGAACAGTGACTGCAGCAATAGTCACGTTATCTATTTTCTTTGAGCTTATATCGTTTTATTTTCCCACGGGTCATGGCTTGGTCAGCATATGGTAAACTTATGTTGATATATGTTTTATTGATACTGGATTCCCTCATGTGTACACATTTAATAATCTCTGTCACATCTGGGTACTAAAATTTGCCTATTTACAACTGTATGTAATATTTATAATTGTATGTAATATGAGTGGAGAGTTATGGTTTCTTTTTATAGTTGGCTGGTTCACTGCAAAATTTTATAAAATAAAGTACAAAAAAAAAATCAAGGCTTTTGATCTCATAAATCATCAATTTGTGGGGGAGACTCGAGGAGCTCAACCTGTATTCACTGGAGCAGAGGAGGATGGGGGACATGATTGAGGTATTCAAGTATCTCAAAGGGATCAATAAGACAGAAAGCCAGGATAGGGTGTTCCAGCTGAAGGAGATGGGGCACACCAGGGAGCACCAAATGAGGCTGGTGGGTGAGAGACTCAAGGGGAGATGAGGAGATGCTACGTCACTGAAAGGTGGTGGGACCCTGGGCACCCTGCCAGAGGACCTGGTGGTGATGGACACTGTACAGGGGTTTAAGAAGGGCTGGGATAGGTATAAGGGAGGGTACATCGCAACAGGGTCGGCACTGGGGCCCAGCCAGGAGGGGGGACATTGGGGAGGCAGAAGGAAGCAGCAGATGGTGCCCCGAAGGACACTGACCCCTGAGCAGACTTGACAGACCATACGGCCTACTCTGCTGGCTTCTTAGTATGGTAGTATGATTGCATCCCTGGTGACTTGGGCTTTTCAGCTGCCATGCTGGACTGGTGTAGGAACTATCTTGGTGGGCTTTCTGATGACCAAGATTTGTTACTTCTTTTCTTCACTGGCCATTGTTACTGTGGGTCCCCATGAGAATCCATCCTTGACCCATTTTTTTAGCTTGTATTTGAATTCTTTCCCAGTGGTCTGCACAAGACCAATATCTTATATGTAGATGACGTGGTGATCTTCACAAGCAGGGACAATCTACAAGATCTGAAGGATAACATCTAACATGACTTTGATCTAATGCAGCAATGGCTTCTAGCAAGGACACCTGTACTAAACACCACAAAAACAAATCTATGGTTTTCTGCATGGGGTCATAACCCCATAAACAAAAACAGTATGGCAGACAATGCCACAAGCATAATGCGCAACCTAAATAAGGTCGGTGAAAACACCCGAAAAGACACACAGTGCCACAGACGGAGCCCAAACAAATGGGCAAACATAAAAGATTTTTGTTTTGTGGGGGCTGTGCCCCCACCTCCCAGAACTATTATAATCAACTCCGAGGGGTGTACACCATGGGGATGAGGTGAAATTCGGGAGGGGACATTTGTTTATTACAAACAAAGAAAATCAGCTTTTCAAAACAGGGAATCAAACCCTGATCTCCAGCAGTGCTCATCTCAAGGTGCTGCTGTTTATCACTCAGCCACAGGAGCAGCTCAGCCAGAGCACCACACATCATGATACATTGATCCCTTCCTTCACTGGTGAACAGCAACAGGGTAGCAGTGTGGGATCCCTTCCTTCACTGGTGAACAGCAACAGGGTACGGTAATGCACTATCACTATTCTACCCTTGTCGCTGTCAGTGTATGCACATTTTCACAGCGTGCAGTTTCTTCCAAGTTATCATTGCCTCGACATATTGACCCAGTACCTGGTTTTCCATCATTCAAAGAGAAATTGCCAATGAATGTTGATCCTGATATTAAAACACTCAACGATATTAGTCTTGAGCACGTTTCAGTTTTCAGATATCTTGGTTTTATTTATAGACAGCTCACTACGTAAAATGTTCATATTTCATACATTACTAAGCTCCTTCTTCAAAGGTTGGGAGCTCTTTATAGACAATAATTCATTTTAATACCATCCGCTAGGCATCTTTTATTACAGTTTCTTGCTTCCAAAGATTATGGTATGTTGTTATACTTTGCTGCCTGTGAGGTTGACTTTTCTAGAGTAAAGACCTTGTATAATCAAATTGCAAGATTTGCCAATCATATGCCTACCATACACATTATTGTGTTCTTCTTAACTCACTTCAGTGGCCCACCTTAAAAACTTTTAAACTGCACCTTGGTTTGTTAGCTAAAAAGCAGTCACTAAGGAAGGTTCCAGAACCTCTGTTACAGTTCTTCCAACCAAAGATCTTGATGATAAACACAAGTTTATTTTCTTCATATTTTGTTGTTCCTAATGTTCAGACTAGCTTAAGGCAGAGATCTCCCCAGGATGCTACTGAAACAAACTATTTACAGCTCATATGTTGTCTTTCATGGCGAAACATTTTCCAAATAAAATAAATAAAATCTTTGTCGTTTCAACAACCTAAATGTTATCATTCTTTACCTCAAAGCCTTGTTTGGTTTGTCAAGTTTAATTGTTTTAAAATTAATCTTAAAAACTGCTACTTGCTTCTGATAGCTGTAAATGTGGATGATTTTTGTGCTGTTATGTTTTGTGTTTGTTTATCTAGTTATGTGTCTTGTATGGAATGAATTTAATCTTTGTATTTTATTTTGTTTCCTTTTGTATCTGGTCACCCATGAAAACAGGCGGTTTAGCTCATCTTACCAGATTTCAAATAAACACACCCGATCAAATCAAATAATGGAAGATGGTGAGCTATCGGGTGATCTATACCTTCTGTTATAAACATGAACCCTTTTTGTACAACTTACCAACATTGCTTTCAGGTACACTGACATAGCTGCATCGTGGTTGGTTTACATCTGTTACACTGCTCTCGAAACAGTTCCTGCAATATATCAAATAAAGCAACGGCAAACACAGCAGGTGAATAAAACTCCTCTGCACAAACGTAACAGGTAACAACTAGTCACACAGTATGTGAACACAGCATAATTTGTTCTAAATTGGTCACTGCACTGGCAGTCAGTGCCTGACTATTCCACTTGAAGGAAACTCTGACAATGAGAAGTGGCAATCAAGTTGGGAGTGAATGGACAGTTATTGGTAGCCTTGGCTGGGGTGGTGGATACGTGGTGCTGGAGTAGCCAGAGATCAGATATGAAATACTTACACCTACACGGGTAGAGCATGCTCATCGACAGAGCCCTAAGACACCCATACAGATCAGTCTATGGGAGCTCTGGCATAGATGGAGGTTACATTTTCCATCAAAATCATGGAGGACCAGTGAGCGATGGCCTGGTATATGACATATGAAGCCCGCATCAAAGGTAGAGAGGCTTACTGATACAAAACATGATTCTGCAGCTATAGTACAGGACACAGCACAGCTCACAGCCCTACATCTCATGCACAAGGATAAGTACAGGAGATGCGGTTCTTACAAGGATGTAACCTGACTCTCAACCTCCCCCACCTCCCACACCTTAGTAGCATTGTATTGATACCCACGTCCACATTCTACTCCCTACCTCCTAAACTATCACCCTGTCCTTCCCATTCTCTCTTCTGTACGCCTCCCTCTTGTTAACCAGCCCTCCTACCTACTTAGCACTTATGCTGGTTATTACCTCTTGCCTCCCCTTTCCTCCCACTACATCCACCTCTAACAGCAAACTTAGCACTTATACAAGTCTTTACTCATGCCTCTCCCCTCATGTCCCTCCCTCCTTTCCTTTTCTGGTTACCCACTCACATCCCTCCCTCCCTCCTCCTTCCCTTTTCTGAATGCTTACTCCTATCACAGCCCTGTTCTTTACTGTGCTCCATCCACACTATGATTCATCAGTTACCCCCCTTCCCCTCACTCACCCTACTCAGTCCCCTCCTACCCACTGGTCATCCTGAGGGTATGCTTCATCCTCTCACCCCACCCTCTCCTCCAATGCTAGATCCTGTATCCCTGCTGACCTCTACCATATGTTCCCACTCTTTTATGCCCTTCCCATCCCACAGACACATAAATCTCTTTTTCACTTTCTACTAATAGTTTCTTGTTATTTTAACATTTTGCTGAAAATTATTCCTGTCTTGTATTATTGTAATACTGTTTTTGTCTGTGACCTGATCCTGCTCTGTTTTTATTTCTATTGTGTAAAAAGAAAATTGCTTTCACATGCTACTGTACCATTCACTGTTATTTGACTACCTATTGTTCTGTTCTCACTCTGACATGGAACCTTTGTAAATGAGCTTTTAGCTCAAAGGTTGTAATCAAGACAATAATAAATAAATAAATAAATTCTTTGGTCATGCACAAGTATCAAACCATTCTGGAGAAAATCCCACTTGGCATATATGCATCTTCGTAAAAATAACATAGAGGCTGGATATTCAAAGGGTTGCGCCATGCTGATAGGGTTCTTCTCTGCCAAGTCCGAAGTGCACCATTCTGCCATATTCAGCAGGAGGCAGTTGCGCCCCCAAGTCAAGCTGAGCAACAGCGCAATGCTAATGAAGGCATGCTGAACCGGAGGGAGGAACCATGCATAAACTGCACAGCCCGATTCAGTGGGCTGTGCAGGATTCTCTGGCGCAACCCCCAACCTGTGCCTGCACAACTTTGAGCCAAAAAAGAAGGAGTAAGTCGAGGGCCACCCAGAGGTGAGCTGCCACATTGCAGGGGCGCAACACAGCAGCTGCCACCTGTGGGTAGCCCTCAACCTACTCCTGTGCCCCCTGCAGCCCAATCGTGGGCATATGTTAACCCCCTCCCGACTGGCCCGATCGTGGGCATATGTAAAACACCCCCTCCCCGACTGGCCCGATCGGCGGACAAGCGTTGAAACAGCCCCCACCCCCTGACTGGCCCGGTCGGCGGGCATATGTAAAACCCCCCACCCCGACTGGCCCAATCGCGGGCAAAAGTGAAAATAAAACCCACCCCCACTAGCCCGATCGCGGCAGCCAAGGTCAACCCCAAGAACATATCCTGGTGGTCCAGTGGACATGAGCCCGACTCTACGGGCAGCAAAGTATTCAAACCCCCAAGGACCACCTACCTGGTGATCTGGTATGCCCCACCCACCCACGAAGCCCCACCACCCGCTCCCCCATCAGCCCATACCATACAAGGCAGTCCAGATATGTGATTGAATTCATTCAAGCAAGAGCCAATGGCGTGCAGCCCATACCGCACAAGGCAGTCCAGATATGTGAATGAATTCATTCATTCACATATCTGGATTTCTGCTATGGCTGCACGCCATTGCTCTTGCTGCACCAATGGCATGCAGCCCTACCGGGCAGTCAGTCGGCAGGCGGCGGGCGGCAGACAGGTGGGATGCTGCCGCCCGCCAGCTGACGGGGAGCAGGGTGGTGGGCCGTGGAGTGGGTGGGTGGGGTGAGGCCACCAGATCACCAGGGTAGGTGGTCATTGGGGGTTTGAACACTTGCTGCCCGTGATTGAGCCGCAGTCCACTGGACCACCAGGGATATGTTCTGGGGGGTTAGACTCTTTGCTGCGCGATCGTGCTGGTGGGGTGGGTCTTATTTTTCACTTTGCCCGCGTCCCGGGCCAGTCGAGGTGAGGGGCTGTTTCAACGTTTGCCCGCGATCCGGGCCGGTGTGGGGGGCTGTTCCAGCGTTGCCCGCGATCGGGCCAGTCGGGGGGTGGTTGTTTCAACGCTTGCCCGCCGATCGGGCCAGTCGGGGAGGGGAGGTTTACACATATGCCCGCGATCAGGCCAGTAGGGGAGGGGAGTTTACATTGATCGGGCCAGTCGGGAGGTTTACACTTATGCCTGCGATCGGGCTGCAGGGGCGTTGGTCCCGGCGGCTGCTGCCTGGCAGGCGCCAGCGCAAGTCCTCGGGGATCGGTGCACCTGCATGCTAATGGCATGCAAATGGGACCATAAATAGATGCAAATGGCCCCTTACCTTGCATGAATTATGGCCCCATTGCATGTCGCCCCTTGAATATAGGAAATTTGCGCATGGGCGCAATGGTACTTAGCCACCGCATCTTGAATGCTCCACTCTGACCACTTGCGGTGGCCAGGATTCCACTGCACCATGCACAGTGGCTGTGGCCGGGGTGATATTCAAGCGAGTTGCTCAATAGCGCCAACTCCGTTGAATATCGCCCAGCCACACCCCTGCACAACTATTTTGTGCAGCGCAAGGGCTTGCGCCACAGAATAGCGCAGTTTGAATATCCAGCCCGAGTATACAAAATACAGAGGTTTTAATATCTCTGTGCATATGGGCAATGAAGAGGAGAGGCAAAACTGCATCATAATCTTCTGGGTTTTGCCAGCACGATCTCCCAGGGGGGCTCGCTCCGGCTGACAATATATCGGCTGCAGCCCCCAGAAAATGTAATTTTATGAGCATTCAGTTATTTTTTTAGTTAATAAATTTTGGGACTGGGGGCTTGAGCCACAATCTATGCAACAGTGGCTCGAGCTCCCGTCCCAGTAGAATCTCCTTTAAACAAATTCAGTGAGGCTTTCTGGGTGTCTACAGAATTCTGAAAAGTGAAGGTAAGAGTAGTGTTGATAGGTGTTGGCTGGAGAGTTAAAGCACAGTAGTAAAACTTTAAAATGAAAAGGAAGGGCCAGGCCTTCAGGTGGGGCCGCAAGGAATTAGGTACTGGAAGCTGCTGTCAGTCAGTGGGGTGGGTTGGAGTTACCCCAGAAATTACTAATTTGGATGAGAAAAAATGATACAGTTGGTGAAGGGAGAGAATTACCTTACATACCTGGCCATGCCACTTAGCCCATCCACCACCAATGTCTCCACCCACACCCAAGCAAACCTGTCTGGCATCCATTCCCACCAACAAAACCAGGCTGGCATCCCCATCCACCCCAAGCAAAACTAGCTGGCAGCTGCCCTCTGCAGACAAGCGTGGCCAGACCCCACACACATACCAAGTAAACCTGGTCAGCATCTACACCCCACTCAAGTGAACCTGGCCCAGCATCTACTTCCCCACAAGCCTCCCCCACACACACACAACCAGTGCCCCCACAAACACAGCCAGCCACCCTCACCACATATCCAGCTCCCCCACACACACAGACCATCAATTTAAGTCACCAAATGGACAGCTCCACACATACACCCATCCCATCACCAACACAACCAGCTCTACACACATACACCCATCCCATCACCAACACAACCAGCTCCACACACATACACCCATCCCATCACCAACACAACCAGCTCCACACACATACACCCATCCCATCACAACAAACCAGCTCCACACACATACACCCATCCCATCACCAACACAACCAGCTCCACACACATACACCCATCCCATCACCAACACAACCAGCTCCCACACATACACCCATCCCATCACCAACACAACCAGCTCCACCACATACACCCATCCCATCATCAACACAACCAGCTCCACACACACGCCCATCCCATCACCAACACAACCAACTCCACACACATACGCCCATGCCATCACCAACACAACCAGCTCCACACACATACGCCCATCCCATCACCAACACAACCAGCTCCACACACATACGCCCATCCCATCACCAACACAACCAGCTCCACACACATATGCCCATCCCATCACCAACACAACCAGCTCCACACACATACGCCCATCCCATCACCAACACAACCAGCTCCACACATACGCCCATCCCATCACCAACACAACCAGCTCCACATACATACACCCATCCTATCACCAACACAAACCAGCTCTTCACACATACACCCTTCCATCACCAACACAACCAGCTCCACACACATACACCCATCCCATCACCAACACAACCAGCTCCACACATATGCCCATTCACTAACACTACGGCAAGCCACCACAAGACAGTTCTCAAACCCTGCAGTTACACAACATGGCCAGTGAGTGCCCCCCCATCCAAGCATCCAGTTTCCAACCTACATGGCCAAAACACCCAAAATGAATAGCTTTTCCCCACCCCACCAGCATGAAAGGACAGTTGCAACACACCACCCATGGAAGCCTGGTCAGCATCATGCCAATCCAAGCAACTGTATTTGACTCTTAAGTATCATAACATATACAATATTTTTGACTTATCAGCATTAAATTGAAGCACACAATTCCCCACCACCACCACACACACAAATAGAATTATTGAAGATTAAATCATATTATACATTTTCCTACACCTTCCCCTTCCTGAGTGTGCACAATGGAACAACAAAAACTTACTAAGTAGTTCAGGATAGAGGCGAATTTAAAGAGGGGACTCTAAGGATAAACAGGTCACTGTGGGTGGTCTGTGGCCTGAGAAGTGGGCAGAATGGTTATTTCCTAAACCCCACCCCCCCGGTCCACTGGAGACGGCAGAAGCACCTTCAAAATAAATACATTTCTCGTGTCTGTTACACAACACACACACACACACAAGCCCCCCAGCAGCAACACAGACAGCCCTTGCACCCACACTGCCAGCTCTCCGCCCAAGTGAACACAGTTAACCTTGGAAGCAACACTGCCAGCCACCCACCCAGCCAAGCAAATAGACAGCCTCCTACCATGCCAACACAACCAATCCCAACCACCCACCTGCATGGCCACCCACCCCAAAATGAACACAATCATCTCCACCACACCCACACTAACAGGGGCTATTCCACTACTACAGCCAGCAAACACAGCCAGTTCCCTAATTGCACCAACATGAGCAGTCCAACCCTTCTACTAGCATAGTCAGTCCATCCCTCTGGCTGTGTCAGGGCAGTTGGTTGTGAAATCATTTTCTGAGTGCTGGGTTCTTGGGGGCTTAATGACTGTGTAGATATCACCCCACCAACACAGCCAGTCCCTGTACCTACCCAGCCATTGAGGTCCCCCCATCCAAGCTTCCAGCACTCATAAACAACATAGCCAGCTCCAACCACCCTGACCACAGCCAGCTCCCTCCACAACACAGCCAGCTTTCCCCATCCAGACACAGCCAGCTCCCCACACATACATCCAGTCCTCCCAGCACAACACAAACAGTCCCCTGCCAACAAGACTAGTGTCCCCAACCCTCATCCATCCAAGTACCCAGTTCCCATCCTACATGGCCAGAAACCCTGAAATGAACAAACAGACTCCACCCCTGCACCAACATGAACAGTCTTCCCACACCTCCAGCATGAATGGTCAGCCCCCCAAGTGAACCTGGCCAGCAACCCTACCACACCCATGTGAACATGGCCTGCACCCCCACCCCGCACTAGTGAACCTGCCCAGCATCCCCATCCCAACCAATCAAACCTGACCAGCATTCCAACCACATCTACGTGGCTAGCCCAAACACCCTAGTACACAACCAATCCTCACTCCATCAATGCAGCCAGCCTCACACCTACTTTTTCCTTACTCTTTTCTGTTTTTATATTTGTTTGCTCCTCCCATCCATGTCTGTCTTCCCCTCTGGATTAGTGAGCTATTTTTCCTTGATTAACACACGAGAGTATAATCTAGCAATGTAAACAGGCACTTGCCTCAGTAAATAGTTGATTTCGTAGCTGAACATGCCACTGAAACAGTACAAACAGCGCTACTGACAGAACTATATTAGAATATGTGCTCAAGAAAACCAAACAGGAACTGTGCAAAATCTAATGCTACTTTAACTTTCATAATTAAATTAACTAGAGTGAACTTTAAAAATGATGTTCTAAGTCCATTTTGGTACTTTGCAATTGGGTTGTAATGACGAAGTCGGGACAGCCAACAGCGAAATGAGCTGTCATTTACTTTTTTAATGGAGCTTCTTGTGTTGTCAGAAACACCCTGGAAAGAAAAGGATGATATTTTCTTTATATGGAGCCCAGATTGGAGGAAATAGTTTTGAAAACATGCACAAAGAATTCATTACTACCTCGCTAGGTGTTCCCTTGAAATCACCTCCAAATTCAAATATCTTGGTATGTGGCTAGACAACAAGCTTTCTTTCATGACCACCTCGACGACCTGGAAAAGAGGCTAAAAATCAGGCTAGGTTTCTTCATCCGTAACAAGTCACTCTTTCCAATGGATACCAGAACTAGGCTGGTCCAGGCCACTTTCTTGCCACTACTCGACTATTGAGATTTACTCTCAGGCCTTAGCAAATTAGACATCCTCTACCACCGCACCACATGGTTCATGACAAACCTACCCTACCAAGCTCACCATTGCGATGGATAGTAGCTGCTGGCTGGACATCCTCTCAACTAGACGTCACGCTTCATGCTGGTATCTGGACTCTTAAGCTACTCCTGAATAAGCTACTGAACTATCTTACAACCCTCTTCCGTATTTCCCATAGCACCTACTCTCTTAGGAAAAATTACTTCCTCCTCCCTCGATGTATCGAGAACTCAGATCTCACTGGCAAGCTGGCCATAATGAGCTGACCTTAACTATCTGGAACCAGCTTCAAGGCATCCTAAAGCTTCCGGTACTATCCCTGTCCACCTATTTGAAAGGTTGGTTGCAGCAAAATAAAAGATACGTGCAGCTGCTTCTAAAGCCTAGCTCACGGCTCTAACCCTTGCCCATTGCTTCCTCTTACTTACCTAGAAATTAGCTGCCTTGTTATTCCAACCAAGCACTTGTACCTTTTTCTTTCTTACTTGTATTTTTCTGTGTCATTGTCGTGTTTATGCAACATGCACAGTCGTGACACTTCCTGTGGCAAAGCAGGAAGGAGCGGATCAGAGGTGTCCACACAATGACCTCATTTACAGGGCACTAGTAATTTAACTTGTTATACAAAACAAACAAACAAAACACAAAATCAAACTTTTGCCTTCATTTTCTTCCTTCTAATTACTCTGACCAGGTTATAAACCCAGCACCTTATCTGGAATGGATATCATTAACTGCAGGTACTGTGGAACACTTTTCAAGTTCAGTTTTACAGGATTTAGGTCACTGTCCTACATGCTGGGCCATTGAAGATCTAAGGGCTCAGCTCCGAGGCAGCATGGGCAGAGACTGTGCCTCAAATTGCAAATTCAAGAGGAAATATATTATAAGAACCACCGCCATTTCCCAACATCCAATAGAAGCACCTCGACCGCAGAGGGTAGTTGGTCGAGAGGTTGGCAGGTGGTTAGAGGCAAATCGAGTGCCCCATCACTCAGTGCTCTCCAACATATCACCTCCACAAACCATATAAAAACTACAAACAGGTATCTGCCTCTATCTCTGAAATCAAACAAAGGGGCAGAGGACACTGCTGAGCAGAACACTGCAGCACAGGAGCTAGCACAACAAAACTCGCCCAAAACAGGAACTAAAACAAAAGGAAATCCAGAAAACTTCTGATCATAGGAGACTCCATGATTCAGTGAGTTGATGCCTATCTCCAACCAGGGTAATGGTCAGATGTCTCCCAGGTACATCAGGCGTGGAGAGACACTGACCACATTCTAAAATTGTTCAGGAAGCAGGAGAAAACATTGACGTCCTGGTACACATAGGGACTAACGATTCACCAGCCGGTCAGTTGTGGAGACCAAGGAACACCTGACCAGGCTGGGTGACAAACTACCATCCATTTCATCAGCATCTCCTTCTCTGAGATCCTGCCAGTCTGGGATGGGGGGCAGATGGACAGAAGGTCAGAGAAGGGGATATAGGGGAGCTAAACATGTGGCTCAAGGGCTGGTGCCAGGAAAAAGGATACAGATTTGTAGGGAACTGGCAACAGTTTTGGAAGCAAAAGTTCTTTAAATTTGATGGACTGCATCTGACTAAGGAGGAGTCAGTGCATTGCGGCAGAAATACGATGTCTTTGCAGAATATGTAAACTAGCAAATGGGAAGAGGGTGCAGCATCCCATATGTCAAATGGGAGGACACCCCTCCCCCTCAGCTAGTGGTCAAACAGGAGTTCAGCATGTTTGTTGTTCATTGTATCACCAGGTAAGGAAAAGGTCCAGCTCTCCATACGATACACAGGGAAATGCCAGACCTCGCCCATGAACTAACACACAGAAATCTGGCTAATGGAAAATCATGTAACAAATGCTCGCAGTCTGGGGAACAAGATCCCAGACCTGCAGGCAATAATGACAGAGGCTAAACTGGACATAGCAATTAGTGAGAGCGTGGTTTACCAGTAACCACACTTGGGAGACTTCAGTACCTGGCTATGCACTGTTCAGAAGAGACTGAGGTACAAAAGGGGGTGGAGTGGCTCTGTATGTCAATGAAAATACCAAAGCTACAGAAATTCAGAATACACATAAGGAGCCGAAGAACTGTGGGTCACCCTGGAAACAGGAAATGGGATAGCCATACGAACTGGGTTTGTCTACAGGCCTCCAGACCAGGGGAGGACATAGACAGATTACTGTTAGAAGATATACAAAACATGTTAGCTAAAGAGGAGTTTCTGATAATGGGAGACTTCAACATGCCAGATACAGATTGGTCAATACCAGCAGGAACATCTGCCAGAACTAGACACATGGTGGATTCGCAGGGGAGGGCCTCAAACAACTGGTACAACAACCCACAAGAGACAGGGCTATCCTAGATCTAGTACTGACTAATGGGGAAAGGATCACAGATCTCCAGGTAGAAGGTCACCTGGGGGCCAGTGACCATCACATGGTATGGTTCAATTTGGCCACTAGAACTAAATCATTCCATTCCAAGGCAAAATATGGGACTTCAGAGGAGCTGACTTTGATAAGATGGCCAACAGAGTTAAGCTAGCCCTGGCAATAAGAGATACAGGTGAGGGGGCACAGGCACAATGGTGTAAGCATTATGATGCAGTACTTGAAGCAACATCCCATTGTGTTAGAGAGAAAAGGAAGTGCAAAAGAAGAAGGAAACCAGTTTGGTTCTCAAACGCAGTAGCAGAAAAGGTCAGAGCCAAAAGGCTGGCCTTCAGGAAATATAAGGAACGCAGTGGGATGAAGATAGGAGGCATACCAACTTCTCTAAGGGAAGCAGGGAAGGCAGTAAGGCAGGCAAAGGCCCAAACCAAGGAAACACTAGCACACAAACAGTAAAGAAGGTGACAAGACTTTCTATAGATACATTAGTGAAAGGAGAAAGTCCAGAGGGGGTATTGCTAAGATCAATCGAGATAAGGAGGTGTGTGAGGAGGAGGACCATGTAAAAGTATCTATCCTAAATAGATACTTCTGCCTGCATTTACATTGAAGAGAAGGTAGGGCAGGCTCACAGCTCAGCACCATGGACACAGGGGGAGGAGGGTGCACTAGTCCCTTCACAAAGAAAGGGTCCTACAAAAGCTTGATAAGCTCAGGGTGGACAAGGCAATGGGACCGGATGGCATACTTCCCAGTGTACTAAAGGAGCTATGGGTGGAACTAGCAGAGCCATTATCAGAACTGTTTAGTGAGTCTCTGAGCACAGGAGAGGTCCCAGAAGACTGGAGAAGGGCTCATGTGATCCCGCCCCACTAGTGTGGTAGCAGGGAGGAGGCAGGGAACTACAGACCAGTCAGTCTTACCTCAGTAGTGGGAAGATTATGGAGGCACTCCTTATGAAAGACAGTAAACACCTGGAATCCATAACAGCAGGGATCCAAAACAGCATGGGTTTACAATAGAAAGGTCCTGTCAAACTAATCTCATAGATTTCTTTGACTGGGTGAACAGAGTGGTGGACCAAGGGGAACAGCTGATGTCACCTACCTTGACTTCAGCAAAGCTTTCGATACTGTTCCACATACAAGATTGATTATAAGCTGGGTAGGCTTGGGGTGGGTCAGAAGTTGGTCAACTGGGTGGCAAACTGGTTGACGAGCAGAAAACAGAGAGTGGTGGTAAATGGTATACAGTCAGAAGAGATGCAAGTCACAAGTGGGGTACCTCAGGGATCAGTCCTGGGGTAGTCCTCTTCAATATCTTCATCAGTGACATTGCAGACGCACTAGAGGGTAAGGTTTGTCTGTTTGCAGATGATACCAAGATCTGCAACAGAGTAGATGATCCAGATGGGGTGGGCAAATGAGAAGAGATCTGGATAAACTGGCAAAATGGTCGAAAGAGTGACAACTGGGCTTTAATACAAAGATGTGTAAGATCATGCACATAGGGAAGAGAAACCCTGAAGCCATCTATAGGCTGGGGGGAGTTGCTGGCAGTCACAAGGAAGAAAGAGACTTGGGCATCATCACCAATGACCTGAAATCATCCAAGCAAACCACTAAAGCAGTAGGTAAGGCTAGGGGATGTTGGGGTGTATAAGTAAGGATATTACAAGTTGAAAGAGGGAGTAATAATCCTCTTTACAAGACACTGGTTAGCCCCATCTGGAGTACTGCATGTGGTACTGGAGGCCGCACCTTCACAAGGACATTAACCAAATTGAGGCAGTCCAGAGAAGATCAACCAAAATGGTGCAGGGACTGCATCAGAAAACATATGAGAACAGATTAACGGAGCTCAACATGTATACCCTAGAGCAAAGGAGGAGAGAGGTGATATGATCAAACATTCAAACACCTTAAGGGCATTAACAAGGTGAATGGGTCTAACATGTTTTAATATAAAAAAATATCAGGACAAGAGGACACAGCATGAGATTAGAGGAGGCCGATTAAGGGGCAATGTGAGGAAGTTTTTCACAGAAAGGGTGGTGGATGCATGGAACAGCCTACCTCAGGAAGTGGTGAATGAATACAGTGCAGGGCTTTAAACAGGCATGAGATAGGCATAAGGGAGCAATACAGATGAGTATGAATAGATAGACCATTGACAGAGCAAAGGCCGATGGCACATTCATAAGGTAGAAAGAATGGGCAGACTGGATGGGCCTTGCAGTCCTTATTCGCCATCAGCTTCTATGTTTCTATGTTTCTAGCCCATAATTCTGTACTTGGCTTTGTACTGTTTTTCCATGATACAATCTATAACTACCTGTCTGTGTCAAAGGACCTCCTTGTGAATGAGCTTGCTCAACTGAGTTTTCCCCAATAAACTTGAAAATACTGACAACACAAATCATAACAAAATAATTGCTGAGGAGTAATTTTAAAAGTGGTGCTGTAATCTGGGGAATGGAATGCTCAGGAGTGTCTTGAGCTAGCAGGGTGGATTCATTTGAGTGTGTAATGGCCACAATAACTGGCTGATTATTACTGAAAAAAATAACTGGTGTTTGCATTGAAAAAAGGATGGCCAGTTATTATATATAGAATTATACAGGTAGAGTTGGCATAACAGAATTTTATACACACCAAGGTGTGGATGCTACATAAACCCAAGGCAAAGTTTGAGGACTCTATAAAAGCATCCCACACCAAGGGCGTGCATAAGTGCATAAACGCTTGCACACCTAGCCAATCATTTTCAGCACTGATCTTGTTTTACTGTGCTTACTCATGAGTTTCCCCAGACAGCACATGACATGGCACAATGGGCGACATGGGCAGTAACAGAGGTGCAGACCTTGACCGGCAGCAGCACAGTTTCATGTGTAGTTGAGCAAGAACTGAGTTTTCAACTCTGTTGCCCAGCTGGCACCTGAAACTAGTGTCGCTCAGCATGCCTCACCAATGTTGAATGACAATATATCCTGAACCCCCACCACTGACAGGAGTCAGAAAGTCAGTGGTAATCAGGAGAGAGAGAGAGACAGCTCAGTCCCCCCAGTCCCCTGCCTTGTAACACACGGTTGTAAAACGTTTTTTTAATTGTGGCACCTTAGTTTTGTGGTGCTCTGTCACGACAGAGACAGAGAGAGAGAGCTGAGGCAGAGAGCAAAACCTGGGTTGAAGTCTGTGTTATACAGAGGATCCCGAGATGGTGAATGCTGAATGTGCACAAGTGATGTTTTGCAGTGTGCAGTCCAGCGGGGAGACAGACTGTCGGCAAAGTTGCAGCAATCTCCTCTCTCTGTGTCTAGTCCCCCAGGTGTCAAATAATCTGTTCCTGGGTAACTGCTGTCACCTGTGGCTCTCCTGTCCTCCCAGTGCAACAATTAAGTGCTGTTCGTGGACCCGACCTGTCATAGTGCAATAAGGTAAGTGACGAGACAGAGAGTGGCAGCAGCGACTGCTTCTGATGGCGTCCTGTCCCCTTCTGAGTAGTTGTGCCTCACGTGGTGGCATTGGGAGATAGGGGAATGCTGCATGTGCACAAGAGATGGTGTGCGGTCTGATGCAAGAGGGAGAGAGGAAACAGAGAGCGAGAGAGGGAGAGACACACTCAGGCAAAGTTGCAGCATTCTCCTCTCGCTGTGTCTGTGTCTGAACCATACCAAAACATTACCTGGTCAAATAAAGTGCGGCCTTGAAACAGCTACCATTGAGAAAATAGGAAGGACAAATTGGATTGGAGACCTCCGCAGCACAATGAGCTTCCAAAAATCTATAGTATCAAGAGAATACTCAGGAGGAGCGGGGGAGATGACAATAAATAAATAAGCTAAAGCTGTGCCCTTTATAAACACAAAATTGGGGTGAACAGAAAACAACTAATCATCCCCTGCAAAAACTAATAGTCCACCCCTGGGGATAGCAAGCCAAGGGGCCGTATGAAGACGGCTTGACACATGAGATCCCCGTCTCCGGGGATCCCTCTCGACCCAGGGGAACTGAAAACTGAAACAATGAAAAATTAAAGAACTATATTCTACCTATATTTAGGTTATTTTATCCAGAATGTATGTTTAATCCGCATGATATAACACTAATGAATTGAACAATTATAGACCTGTCAAATGTTTGTATGTTGTCTGTGTGTATATATGTTGAAATACCAATAAAGATGAGATTAAAAAAAAAAAAAACAGCTACCATCCTGGTTCCCCTTTCTGCCCACCCCTGCAGCCCCCAAGTCAGCGACGATGTGGAAACGCCAGCGGACCAGGCAGTAGACAGAGACAGAGAGATAGAGGTATCCTGACTTTTCGGGTACATTGGGCGCTATCACCCTGCATTGCCGTTAGGGCTGCAATCCCACCCCCAGCAGTGCAGAACCTATAGGCAGTGGAGTGAGAGGCTGAACAGAAAGACAGAGCCCGAGAGAATGCAGAGCACAGAAAGAGCCAAATGGAGAGTGAAGATGTTGTGAGGAAGCCCATAAAAGGAGTGGCCGGATGTCTGGCAGTTGAGTTTCAATGCTAAAAAGTGCAAGATCATGCACCTGGGTCACAGGAAACCAAGGGAGGGGTACAGGATGGGTTGGGAAATTCGGGACACCACAAGTAAGGAGACAGACCTGGGGTTTATCATATCTGATGACCTGAAGGTGCCCAAACAGTGTAAAAAGCAGTGGGAGAGCAAACAGAATGTTGGGGTGCATAGGAGGGGCATAACAAGCAGGAGGAAAGAGGTGGTGATGCCACTGTACAAATCTCTGGTGAGGCCTCAGCTGGAGTACTGTGTCCAGTTCTGGAGACCACATCTCCGGAAGGACATAGACAAAACAGAGGAAGTCCAGAGAAGGGAAACTAAGATGATACATGGACTGCACCAGAAGCCCTATGAGGAAAGACTTAAGGACCTTAATATCTATTCACTGGAGGAAAGAAGGAGAGGGAGATATGATAGAGACTTCCAAATATCTTAGGGGAACAAACAGGGTACAGGTGGAAAGCATATTTCTGAGAAAACTCTGCACAAGAACAGGAGGCATGATATGGAGGATGAAGGGTGGAAGGCTCAGGGGTAATGTTAGGAGCTACTTTTTTCACTGAGAGGGTGGTGGAGCCATGGAACAGCCTTCCAGCAAAAGTGGTGGGTGCAAAAACAATACAGTGATTCAAGAATGCATGGGACAGACATAAGGGTACCCTGGAGATGTGCAGAGCAGGACAGCTGCATATGCAAAATAGGACCTGGGGCTGCAGCAGTGAGCAGGAAATGGGCAGACTAGGTGGGCGTATGGTCCTTATCTGCCAACAGATTCTATGTTTCTATGTTTCTATGATATGCAAGACTATCCCCTGACTTCCGGTGACGCCACAGACCCGATGCAAGCCTAATCCATGAAGCTCCGAACCAGGTAGCCTAAACCCCCCAAACCAGAGTAAAACAAATCAAAAATGTCTAAAAGCTTGGGGGTCAACTTCAGAACTTAAATAGAGGCAGATCCCGGCAAGAATCCAAGATGAATAGTAAAGATGCAACCAGATTGAAGTCGGGCCTCCAGCAGATCATCTTCACCACAGGGCCAACGGACTCCGAATATGACACGGACGGAGAGAGTGAATAGTTATCACGGTCCAGATTTGAGAGATTCCTACATGAAATAACTGAATCCAGGAAAGAGAACAAGCAAGAGTTCTGAGCGGTACAGCTGCAATTATCAACTTTTGAGACTCGTGTAAATCAAATAGAGGAGAGACTCTCGGATGCAGAGGATACAACAGTGCAAATGACTAGGATCATTCAAACTTTAATACAACAATCGGAAAGCTTAAAAGCAAAATGTTTAGATTTAGAGGCGCTCCGAAGAGACAATTTAAGGCTTTACTGGCCTCCCGGAGAACTCAGAAGTAGCCCCATATCTGCTTTCTTAGAAAATCTATTGAAGGATGTACTCGATCTCCCCCACCATGGCATTCTACACAGAAAGAGCACATTGGGCACTCTAGCAAAACCAACTGACCCTGCAGCATGCCTAGATCCATTGTATTTAAACTGAATTTGTACTCTGTCAAAGAAGAAATACTACAACGAGCATGGGCAAAAAGGATATAAGATACCTAACTCACAGGCTATATCTTGATCACGACTATCCAACTGAAATACAAATGAGAGAGTCAAGTATATGCCCATTCTGAGAGTGCTTAGAGAAAAATCAATGTGCTTTCACACCCTTACCCTGCACAGTTAAGGGTTTTCTGGGAAGACGGGCGAAGATCTATGCCATGGCAGAAGAAGCTCAAGCCTTGAGGAAACGTAATATCGTAGTTAAAGAGAGGAGGAACCAAGAATTAGGAACCTGGGAACCTCTAACCAGCGAGCAGTTAACAGGAAGGTAGGGGAGCCAGAAAAGAGACATCACAGAGATGATGCGCAGCATCCAGAAGCTCCTTGAGAAGAAGCCAGCTCATCGAGAATCTCCTCCTGAAACAATCACTACCATAGGGAGTTTCAAATCTAGCACCGAGAGGACTTTTCTCTGACTCGAACGTGAATGTCTGTTCTTCTTGGCGTGTAACCGCAGGATGAGTACAAGAGTTAACTTTATATGATTTGTAAATGCAGTCTAAAAATGGAAACCGGACTGCCAGACTCTCTTGTCCATAATGAACTGTATCGACGTTAAAACAGTGACTCTAGTAAGGGAGGATGTTTTTGTTTATGTTTTTGTTTCCTCTCCTCTAAAGCTGTAAATAACTAAATTAAAAGCTCGGAAGGGTATGGGCAAGGAGGAGATATGGGAACCTGAAGTGATGCTACTAGTCTTAGCGAGCTGATTCTACGGGGGTGTCATTAAGTTGCGAGCATTGTTACAGTTATTGTCATGGCGGCTTTTCCCTCCCCTCAATCCTCCCCAATCGATTGAAGCTAGAAGAAATTTCAAGTAAAGCACTGGAAAACAGTTGCTGAAACCATATAACCAAACTGTAGGACGAGGTGTATGAAGAGTTTGGCCCAGGGGAAAATAGACTCTCGCACTGAGGGGGCGAAGGTGAGAGGCCATGACAAGGCACCTGGGTCGGGCTCCTCAATGGAATAATATAGCCCTTAAAAAGGCCTTCTATGGAGGCCTGCTGGCATGAGGAAGCGATGGCTCTAGATTAAGGCGCCCGTTACAGGAGCCCAACAACAGCATGGCTGTAGGGGGTCCTCCGGAACGGTAGGGTAAATATCTCCCCGCTCTCCTACTACTAGGAGTACAAAGGGCTAGTAAAATTACATAGCCTCCAACCTTGGAAGTACATTTGTTGCAAGTTACTGTTGAAATGTTACAGAAGTTCTGTATTAAGTGTAAATATTTGTTTGAGTTTGGCAACGAGGGCAATCGAGAATGGTAGGCAATAGAGTTGTATATAAAAAGCAACAGAACAGAGGAAAACGGGTAACCACCATGGGGAAAACTGCAAAAGGGAGGTAGAACAAACCAGAGATATGCTATTAAACTGATGAAATGACGCAAAATTGGGCTGTATGCACGATAATGTGCATGGTTTTACAAACCCCATCAAAAGGGCAAAGATACTTTCAGTCAATGAGGCGTCAAGGGCAAGTATTCTACTGTTACAAGAGACCCATCTCTCAGATGCTGAGCACAAAAATTTGAGAAGCTGGGTTTCTCCCAGGTGGTTGCCTCATCATATAAAGGGGTAGGCGTGGGGAACAGCTGTGTTGATAAGAAAGGTACCCTTGAAACCACAGATAAAGTGGTCAACAAGGAGGGTAGATATGTATTTGTCAAGGGCTTACTGGAGGGTCAGCAGCTAACAGTTACATCAATATATGCCTCCGCATCGGAATTTTAACTTACCAAACCTTTTCACAAAACTAGCAGGATGGGTGGAGGGTAGATTGATCTGTGGGGTGACTTCACCTTGATATAACAGGGGAAAAGGTAGTTCCACCCAAGGTAGAGCAGGTAAGCTAGGTAGAAAGGTTCAGAAGTTGATGCAGGAGCTGGGTTTTGAAGATTCCTGGAGGCATATACGGGACAAGGACGCAGACATACGTTCTACTCGCAGGCGATGATTCATACTCCTGCCTGGACTATTTGATAACACAGAAGGAGCAACTAGGTTCCATCCAGCAGATCTGGCAGGGAGACTTTGTTCTCTAAAACCACCACTTCCATTTTTGTAAGATACAATCCCTAACTAAGGAAAGAACATTTGGAGGCAACCTATCACTACTTACGGATAAGAAGATGAAGGAAGTGATTAATAATACAATAACTCAGGCAGTTCAGGATAACGATAAACATGGAACATCAGCATCAATACTATGGGATACGATTAAGGTAATAGTGAGAGGAAAATTATTGCAATTTCCTCACACAAGAAAAACAGAGGGAGGAAAGGAGACTTTCATTAGAAAATAAAATAGGAATACTGGAGGAGGAACAAAGATTAAGCACTGTAAAACCCGAACCCGTGAACTTAGTGCTCTTAAAAAACAGCTCAACACTATCTTAGATTATGCAGTGGAGCAAAAATTGATGTATCTATGTCATAGATATTATGACAGGGGCCCTAAGTTTATGAGGATGGCAGCAGCCCAGTTAAGAGCCCGTGAGCAAAATCCACTATTGTAAATTAAGCACCGGGACTCAAACGGCCTCAAAACCGCCCACTCCAGGCTATTTCGAGGCCTTCCGACTATTACTCTGCATTGTATTCAGAGGAATCAGACCCTTCCATGGGGGAAATTAGACTTCTGTCAACCCTCAAGCTTCCTGCTCGATCGCAAGAACAAGGGAAAATTTGATAACCCCAATCTTACCCAGTGAAGTAGCAACAACGGTAGGGGTCTAAAACAGGCAAGTGTCCAGGAACCGGCGGGCTCCCAGAAGAGTTTATAAGACCTTCACCAAAACATTAACTCCTCTACTCACAAGAGTTATTCACCTCTGTGACTTCCGGAATGGAGATCCCCTTCCTGGAATGAGGCGATAATTCGGTCATACCCAAGGAGGCAAAGATCCAACGTACTGTTCCTCATACCCCCATATCTATATTAAATACAGATTGCAAGATACTGGCCACGATACTGTCCAAGCTCCAGTCAAATACGCCCCAACCTTAATAAACATGGACCAATGTGGTTTCATCCCGGACGCCAAGCTCAGGATAATGTGAGGTGCACAGTCTACATTATGGAGCAGATTAACGAGCAACACATTCCAGCAATTTTGCTGGGACTTGATGCAGAGAAAGCCTTTGATAAGGCGACATGGAAATACTTAAAAGAGGTCCTGCTCGAGTTTAATTTCCCACCCCATTAGTAGATACCATCTTCAAATTTTACAAAGCCCACTACTATTTATCTGGGCAAACGGCCACATCTCGGAAAGATTCAGTTTGCAAGAGGGACTAGACAGGGTTCCTCTCTCCCACTCTTGTTCGCTTATTAAATACAGCCCTTGGCCAGAGCTTGAGGCAAACATCCGATTTACAGGGTGTCCTGGTGGAGGATTGGAACAGAAATTGGCCCTATTTGTGGATGACATCCTACTGTATATTACCAACCTGTAAACATCGCTGGAGACACTGTTTAAATTAATCAGGCGATTTACTAGTCTGTTGGGATTCACCCTTAATGTAGGTAAATCGAAGCTCTGGCTTTTAACTACACACGACTCCATTGTGTAAAAACAATTCCCAATTAGGTGGGATAAAGAAAGCATAATATACCTGGGGATCTAAATTCCTAGGAACTTGGGGAACTGTCGGTTCAAACTATGATCCACTGGTCCACAATATAAGACAGGACTTGAGGAGGTGGTCCATGCTCCCACAACACTTCTACATGTTAGGAACTTAACCCTAAAATTAATATTCTCCCAAGATTCCTGTACTTATTTCAATGCGTCCCATGTACCCTTACCTCCAAGGAACTTTTATCCTGGCAGAAATGTACTAAATAGTTACTTATGGAACTACAAGAGACCTAGAGTAGGCTTTTGAAGCTAACTTTCTCTAAGGATCAGGGAGGGCTAGCCCTCCCTTCACTTGAGAATACTGGTTGGCCTCACAAATGTGGTTAGCACTATTGTGGGGTAATAAAACCTATCAGGCAAGGTGGAGACAGATAGACTTGGAGAGAGAAACATCAGTCCCTCTCCGGCATGCCTATTCTCCCCGCATCTCAGAGAGATATCACTGACAGTCCCTCTCACGACAGCGGCCATCCTGAGAGGATGGGAAATGGGTACGAAACATAAAACATTTCAACAGCATCGCTGGAGATATAAAGGTTTATTTTAAATCAGGCATTTAACAATCAATGGTATAAAACCAAATTAAAAAGGACTAGAGGCCACATGGCAACTTCAGAGGATATGGGTATCCTGAGCTTTGAAGAGGCTCAGATAAAATTTGGGTGGACAGAAAAGGATAGATTATTTTTATCAAATAAAAGATTATATCTTAAAGCAGTTAAGGCAGCAGGAAAAAAGTATCAAAGTATTTGAGGAAGACTCCCATTTATGCAAATATGGACCTCGAGTATGGTGAGAAAGCAATAACAGTCATATATAAGTCCCTCATACATCGGGTCATGTATGCAATGTCTTCAGTACAAACAAAATGGGAAAAGGAGCTTAACCACCCAATAATAGCTAGAGAATGGGATAAGATCTGGAGAGGTACCTGGGCACCACTTCCTCCCCTACGTGGGGAGAATTTGTCTGGAAGGTGAAGGTGAGGTACTTCTTGGTTCCCTCAGCTATGGCATTGGGTGGGCGGGTGGTCCCTACCAGTACTGGAGAGAGTGTGGAGAAATGTGCCTCACACAAACATATATTTCTGGAATGTCCTGTGATAAGGGGCTTTTGGCGGGTCACGGAACATATAAAAGGGATTTTAGATATACAAGACAAGATTGAACCCCTAACTTGATGCTGAGAGTCCTACTGTTAGATTAGAGACAGAGCCCAAAGATACCTATGGGCAATACTATTGGGATCAGCTTACAAATCAATAACTAGAAAATGGTTCCAAGAACCGCTTCCCTGATTAAAGGTGGAAATCAACAATCCTTCATATCAGCATAATGAACAGATTTCCATGGGCCTTGAGGGGATCGAACAAAGCCTATACAACAAGGTGGGCAAGGTGGGAGCTATACCAAGAAAGAGTGTCTTAGTACCTTTTGAGGAAGGGAAAACTGGAGGGTAATTGTAAGCAGAGGATAAGGAGTAGAAATAGTTATATCTAAGCTGTATTCAGGGAACAATGGGAAATAATGCACCTTAGCTACCTGAAACTTACAATGGAAAAGAAATAACTAACAGCCTACAAGAGATGACCCTGCATATAGTTGTTAACAATTGCCAAAATTATGTTATGGTTAAGAGTTATACCAAGTATTTCAAGATGATGAATACAAAGAAAAGTTTTATATTGAATCTTGAATATAAACATGATGGACAAAAGTTGTGATGAAATAAAGCAAGTATTAAACAAAAAGAATATCCCCCTTCCTCACAGTTGTTGTCCACAGTGTTTCTTGCAGGACCGTGACCAGAGAGACTGAGGTGTACTGACACGGGGAGAGGGTGGGGACAGAGATAGGGCACCATCCCCCCGCGATGAGTGTGTGCTTCAGTAAAGGGTACGCACATACATGAAGCAAACAGATATCTGTGTGTTGTCTGTGTGTGTGTGTGTGTCTCTCTCTCTCCCCTCTCTCTCTCTCCCTATACACACATGTGCTGCCATCATGTAGTGAATGGGAGTGACAGAGGGATCAGCACTGCTGAATGGCTCAGTATGCTGCTTTGTAACAAGCACGTCCGTGAACTTGTCACAGTCAGTGGTGTTAGAGACAGACACCAGCAGGCTGCTTACAGGGGAGACTGTCACTGCAGGTGTTTTGTACATCACTGTTTGTAATAAAGACTGACAGATAGTGACACAAGGCAACCCCCTGTGTTCTCAGAGGGGTACATGTGCATGGGGGGAATGAAGTGCTACACACAGCACCACAGCATATTATGTGCCATTAAATGCCACAGATCGTTAGTACTGTACGTGTGACATTTCTATGTACATAAGAGCAATTAAATGTTTTGTTTTTCAGGGACTATGTTGCAAGGTGGTAGGATGGAGTAGTTTTTTTCTTAAACATGAGAAAAAAAACTTTGTGGGTTTTCACGTGTTTTTGACCTAATCCATGTTATAAGTGCAATAACCCACTCCAGGGTGTGGGTTGATAGGCATTTAATGCTGGCTAAAATAAACTAGACCCAGATCAAACAGACCCTACCCTAGATGCTGCCCTTGATATCTTTATAAACTGCTTCACCTCTGCTCAATAAACATGCCCCCCCACCAAAAACAACTGAGAGTCAAGGGCCAGCATGCCAAATGGTTAACCAGGGATCTAAGAACTCATAAGAGAGATAAGGCATGGCACACCTATAAATCCTCCAGTCTAACTGAGGATTGGATAAGATGCAAGGCACTGAGGAATAAATGCAAAAGCGATTTGAAGTCAGATAAAAGAAGGTACATGAGAGACAAACAAACTGTAAGTCTGTCTGACCCTAAAGAATTCTGGGCCCATGTCCACTCCCTCCTAAAGGTAAAAGCCTCTTCAGTAGATGTTGACATAGTATCCAATGGGACCCGCTTCAGGGACCTGGCTAAGTCTGCAAATGCAATTAATGCCTTCTTTACTGATCTTGATTAATACAGGACCCATTTATCAGGATCTCATCTCCCTCCCTATTGAATAACCATGAGATATCCTTCCACTGTCCGCACTTCCATCTCAAGCTCATCTCGGTCAGATGTACTTAAATTATTACTGAAGGGAAATACTACAGGGTTTGATGGTTATGACAAGCTAGAGCCCAAGTTGTTAAAATGAGTTGCCTCTGTCATAGCATCCCCTGTCGCATAGCTTTCACAGATCCCTTTCTGAAGGAAAGGTATCTTTTTTTTTTTATTTTTTTTTAACCAGGAGAGACGTTGTTTACAGGTGCAACCTACGCACAAGGAAGTTAAGTGACTTGCTCAGGGTCACACAGTATGCAAGTGGGGGCTGTGGGATTCAAATCCAGGTCTCCAGGTTTGCAGCTCAGAGCCTTAAACCACTGCACTATTCTGCCTCCATTCTCTATGGCAAGTAGCCTTGGTTACACCAGTACATAAAGGTGGATGCCAGAGACGGATGGAGAACTACTGGCCCATATCAATCCATCCTACACTAAACAAAATTCTAGACTGGCTAATTTATAATCAAATGCAAGACAACCTATAGAAATCTAACGTAATGGCCCTGAATAGCACAGCTTCAGAAAACACCATAGGACTGATACCACTCTTGTTAGTCTGACGCTAGCATCCTAAACACCATTGATCAAGGCCACCTATTAGGTGTGGTCTTTATAGACCTTACCAAAGCTTTTGATTTAGTAAGTCACCAGCTACTTATCAAAAACTGGAGTCCCTGGGATTAAATAACTCTTTCCTAATGTGGTTCTCAGAAAATCGGAAGGAAGGTCACAAATTGTAAAATGGTGTGGTACTGTACATTCTCAGACCAGCAGTCCATCCTCAATGGGGTCCCACAAGGCTCCATCCTTGGGCCACTATTGTTTTCATTATTATATATGACCTCCTCTGCACACTGGAGGAGTTAAAGTTACTCTATATGCAGATGAAGCAGTGTTTTACAGAACCACCCCACATGCAATACATCTAAGTGAGCAACTAGGTAAGGACCTCTTTTGCTTGAAGGATGGCTTCTTGCCAATAAACGCCTTCTTAATGGGAAAAACAAAGGCTATATTATTCAGGCCAAGGAGTCTTGGTAGGACCGCACTGCAAAACTTGAACTAAGTTTTTCTGATAGGACAAGGGCAGAGGTGGTCAACTCCTTCAAGTACCCGGGGTCTATCTTGACCAAGACAGTATACACAAGACCCACCTCAGTCATTTAACTAAAACTATTAACCAGAAGGTTGGCCTACTGTACCCTTCTGAGCCCATTCCTTACCTCTGACTCCCACCATAGAATTGCCCAAGGTACCTCACCACCTACCTACTCCATGGGGTCCCTGGTACTACACTCTGTCTGGTGCAGGACTGCAGGTGCTGAGAACTCCATCATAGGATAGGTAGGTTTGCCAACTCCACCAGGCCACGTGACCACCACTGTACAGTGCTGAAATCCCTAGACTGGCCGTCACTTGAGGGGAGCTGGCTCTACCTCTCCTTATGCCTTGCCTACAAATTAAGACAAGACAGCATGTTCCCCATAGCCTAAAAATCTGCTGTAACCCAAACATTGTGAAAGAACCTTAAGGTCCTCTGAACACCAGCTACTTCAGGTACCCAGAGTCAGAACCTCTTGTGGAGCTCGATCCTTCTCTCCACCATTCCTTCCCTATGGAATGGGCTCACTTGCAGCATTCAAGCATCTACTTCCTTAAGGAGTTTCAAAATGGGCTCAGATCCCACTTGGTGAACTCAAACCACTGTTTCTGCTATAAATTACATTGGCTAATTTAACCCCTTGGCCTAACTTGGGTGATTATGAATTGCACAAATTGGAGTTTTAGTTCCACTCTGAAATTATATGATGTCCTGAATGCATGCTTATCCCCTATTGTACTGTACTGTTCTGTGATGCTTCCTCTCCCTCCTTCTTTTGTTAAATACCCTTGCACAGATAATACACTCCTAATGAACTGATGGTTATTGTCCCCATCTTGATAAGAATTGTTTATGAACTATGTTGACTAATAATGCTGTACTCCTCTGTATGATGTGTCTGTTGTTGCTTTCTAAATGTATAATGTATAAATCACTGCTTTATCTATCTATGTAATTAACCCTAGGTTGCCCCTGAAAAGAGACCATCTGGTCTCAAGGCGCACCCTGCCGATTACCAAAATTCAATAAGTAAATAAATAATCATGCCTGGGGTGCTGTAGGGACACTTTCGGCCTGCAGCCTCATGCCTCACAGCACACCCCAGGCATGCATTAAATGCCTATAAACCCATACCCTGTCATAAGTTATTGCTTACATAATACTTGGGTAGGTGTGCATAACAAAAATTTTATACACATCAAGGTGTGGATGCTACCTAAACTCGAGAGCAAAGTTTGAGGGCTTTATAAAGCATCCTACACCAAGGCTGTGTATAAAATTTGAGTTTTTGTACACCTACCGATGTGCTATTTATATCATTACTGAGCACCATTTTTTTGCCTGTAGGATTTATGTGGAAAGGACTGTAAAACAGTGTGGCCAGTAGATGGTGCTGTTGTTAGAGTTTCAGTGTTGCGGTGGGATTTTTTTTTACGGCTGTGTGGGCAGAGTTCCGTGAGTCATTTTGCCGTCACTGTAGGAGAGAAAAGGAACCATGAGCGGAACGTGTCCCTGTGTTCTCCTACAGTGATGCGTACCTGTTGAAGAGCGCGATTCCATTGAGCTTCTGTGCTGATCTTTACCCTTTCCTCCATTGATGGAGCTTCCTCTGCAGCAAAATCCCCCGTGGGCACATTACTTTAATGTGGAACTTCCGCTTTATCCTTACAGAACTGTGCATGCACATGTTCGCTTTATGCGCATTTATACAGTCAAGCGCCATCTTGGACTGTAACTGCTATACTCCACTGCTACAGGAATCCCTGCACCACTACGGGAATCTTGGCACCATTCTACTGCCACATGGCGCCACGGGCATACCAGCGCCGCCCTACTGCCACACTCCAATAAGCTCTTATTAAAGCTTTGTGCAGTCGTGTCGGCTCTGACCAGAGTTTGTTTTTTGCTTGCTGCCTCTCTTTCAATATTGCTTTTAATATATGGTAGCCTAAGTATTTGGGTGAGGGGGAATAGCAGCAGCACAATTGAAAAGGCGATCAGCTGAAATGCACGTTAGTTTTACTTTTAGCTTTGTGCAATCACAAACTGGGAGATCACAAACCAAGAGTGAGTAACCTGACTGTGCAATCTGGCTCCTTGATGTAAGCAGATGTGAGAAAAGTAAAATGGCAAAATTTGTTTAAATTACGCCCCAAGGGAGAGCACTGTGCGGTTGTTCAGTAAAGGAGGCTGGTGCATGGCTTTCTTTCAGGAAACCCGGTGCATGTTCGCTGCTATAACCAGCTGGTTATAATGGCAGATTAATATCCGAGTTTCCTAAGAGAGAAAATTATACTCAGCTATTCTAAAATAATTATTTACCGCAAATGTAGGTCTCTGTCTCGGTGTCTGTGGTGGTCTCAGTGGGTCAGTATGCTGCAGGAGTCAAGTCAGTCAGTGTGATAAAAAATGAACAGTGAAAGGGCCAAGGAGCTCCAACTCACATACTGGGGCTGGTCTCTCAAACTCAGCAGTAGCTACCTCGGTACCCAACCATGGCCTAAACTACCACAGCAGATAAGGTAGAAGGCAGCTGAGGGAAGTGCACTCCGTCTGAACCCACTGATACCTTATCATAAGTATCGGCATACTCAACGGTCTTGCATTGGAAATAGGTGTGTAACAGCCCTCTGACTCACCTTGGCTGCTTTGGGGGTCCTCAAAGGTCAACTCTGTACACTATTGGCGGCAGTGAGAAATGGGTTGACATACGACACAGGAATCTGGTGTAGCAAGGCTAAAGAAGTGCCAATTTGGTTCTTAATTGATATTTAACAAACAAAAGAGCAGACTTTACAAATAAACAAATGAAATAACATCAATAATCTTCAGCGAAATTACAGCATCAAGACTGTTCCGCTCCAGAAGATATACTGCAAGTTGGGTAAGTAGCCTAACTTTCTTTGGGATCTGAAAAGGCTTGCAGATCTCCAACATCAGGGTCAGTACCAAGTTGAACCCACAACTCATCTGATTTGGCTATCTAGGTTGCCTCCTTTATACTTGAAAGTATCAGGTGACCACCTTAGACTCCACCCATTCAGTCTTCTCAAATTCAAAATCTCTCAAAACATCCCATTTTTAATGAATTAGCAGTAAATCATAATATACAAACACATCTTTGTTCATTCAGATGCTTAAAACTAAATAGTAATCCTTCATTAACAAAATTAAAGAATATTTTGGTGTTGGCCTCCCCTCACCTGGCTAATGAATAAATCTAAGGAAAAGGAGCTGGCTGGCTGGCTGCTAGAAGGACACTGGGTAGCCCAGGAGAATGCTTCAACAGCAACACCCTGTGTACTAGAACTTTCCTATGGTAAGTCTATATCGTATACCTTACGTAAGACAAGCTATTATGTACAAAATTCATTCATTTCTGCACAAGGATTCAAATTAGGTTTTAAAATAAAATAAGGTCTGTACCGTGTTTTAATAATGCCTGCATGTGTGTGTGAGATTGTGGTGTTTTGCAAATAGTACGGAGTTTGGGTGAAATAAACAGGCAAACTGCACAATTCTATAGCCACCTTAAACATTTTACTTGTGTGCAGTTTGTTTGTTTTATAGTTTAGGTGCACCAAACATAAGATAACATTTAGTTTCAATAAAGTACAGGAGCGTTACTATGCATTTCTTCTAGCCTTAATATACTGTAGCTCCCAGGGATTGGACCACCGGGTAGACAGTTTCCAGCAACATTTCCACGTCTATTACGGGCTGTTCAAAAGGCAAATGTAAAATGCTACTATGTCGCAACATGCAGCTGCGGTTTTATTTATTTAGCACTTCACAGATGTGAGGAGTACTCAGCACCACGCAACCTCGCAGGATGCGAGAAATATCTGCACCTCGTGAAAGTTATGAGGGTGAACAAGGAGTGCTACTGCAACTCCAGACACAAAGCACTGGCAGAAGGACACCAAGTGCAGCGGCTGTCAGAAAGGTTACTGGGAAAGCTGCTGACTGTATTACACAGTACTTCAACGTCCTGGCTGCTATTCAAAAAAACAAGTTCTACAACTTAACTGTTTTTATTTCAAGAGAAGTGGCAGCTTCTTCTAATACTAAATGATATGTACAGCACCAAGCAGCTTTTGTTTATTAGGGATGCAATGCAGAACATTCTGTGACAAAAGGACTACCGCCTTCAAAAGGGGAGGGCAGACATGGACTCTTATGAAAGACTGCAGAAAAGGGAAAGAGGATTAAGGGATAGTTTAAGGACTTTCATTCAGGCAACCTGCCTGAAGAAAGGGAAAACAGAAAATCCAGACAAGGATAGGGTAGACAGGTTAGAAATGGTTTGCTACTGTAGTAGTCTTATAGGCTTTGAAACCAGACTTCCCAAGGGGTCACCAGCACACTTCCACGTACACACACTTCTAAGGGGCCGGCTTGGATTCTGCAATGGACAATAAGTGTGGCGCGGTGCTTCCACCTGGAGTAAGTGGCAAGGATACCTGTGGACAGAGAACAGGTTACCACCCCCAGGAAAATACAAAGCTGCCCCTCAAGACACTCTACTCACACAATAACAATTTCCCACCCACGTAACTCTTATCACAAGAAGTCACAGCACAATAGTTAACAGGCAAACAATGAGTATTTATTAGGGAGGAGCGAAGGGAGAATATCAAACAGCTCAACACTTTGCAGATCTATGATACCCCACGCTATAAACCCCACCTCCCACCACTAGGTGTACCCAGAAATGTCCCTTGATGCGGTGGTACCTCACCGGATAGTGATACAGGCCTGGCATCTTTGTCAGGGCCCAAATAACTTTAAACTGGTTTCAACTTTAAACTTACTGCCTGGGCCCAGCTTTGTACTTGGTGCAGTCCACCCCAGGACTTACCCTGTAACCTAACTAGCTAGCTAGCTAATAAAGACTCCAAAGCCACAGCTCGATACTTAGCAGTCGGAGGTCCACAAGGGGGTTTCAGCTTTACAGAGTTGCAGTCAAATTGGCAGTTGCATGGTACCATGGTGGTATCCGGATGGTGGTCTTCATCTGCCTGGCCTTGCCAACTTCACTTCAAGGTCTTTACAGACAGTGATCAGCAGGCAGGCCTCTCATCATCTTTGGCCATTGGTCTTCTTCTCTCCTTCAGTCTGGGGAACGATGGACATGGTCCCCTAGATCCTCTGTTGCACAACCTGGTCACACAGTTACAGCTGTACTTTTGCACAATATCTTTCCCAGCACTCTCCTTTTGGTTTCTCTATTCACAGCAGTGCTGGGCCCTTTTTACAGCCTCAGCCACAGAACACTCCAGGCTCCTTGCGTGACTGTACTTTCCACAATTACCCTCCGAGGAGGAACACAGTAGCTCAGTCTTTGTGCAAAGATGCAGTGCTTGGAAAATCAGGTAGCATACACACAGTCGCTCAGCTTTTTCTGCAACTATCTCTCTCTCTCTCTCTCTAATCTCTCGCTCTTGGTTGTCTGCAGCAAACTCCAAGACCTTTCTCTTGTTCCTGCTGCAAAACTCCAATCTCTTTCTCTTGTTGTCCTTTCAATTATCTCTGGGTTTAAGGCTGTTGGGGCCTGGATGCTGTTATAGGGTTGAGAAGCCCACACAGTCTGTTCTGCACCACCACTCTGGCTGATCTCCTCTTCCAGGCAAAACAGTCCCTTATATGGCTTTTGGCAGCTCCCTTCTGATTGGCTGCCTAATTCCCAGGCTTTTAGCTGCTCTCCAACCTCTACCCAGCAGCCCCCTTGATTTTGTAGTCCCATGGGGGCTGCCATTTTGGTTTAAACTATAACCTCAATCTCTCACCCTTATTATTTATTATTTAGGCTATTATAGGGGTAGAAACACTTCCCAAAAAAAATGGAGGCCTCTGGTCTTATTTCTCCTGGTCCCCAGCTCCACTGCTTTCCTTGGAGCAGGGACATGTTTAATAGTGGCCTACAAACATCACCCAAGCGAGACGCTGCTCCTTTAAATTTTAACATCCTGGCAGCTGCACATGCCCGATGCGGCGCCGGCCATCTCTGTTTACATTCGGTGGTCCCAACCCACGGCAGCTCCCTCGAACCGTAAACTGTAACTTTGTATGCCTGGAGGCACAGGACACACCAATGGAGCTCGGCCCTTTTGCTATGGGTCTGAGACTCAGAATTTTACCTTACAGCCACTGGAGGAACAGTGCATCACAGGTCTGAAGCCACCCGGTGCTACTGCAGGATGGCAACAGGGAAGTGCAGTGGCTGAATGCCCTACAAATAAGCCTATTTGGGGGCTTACAAGTGATTTCAACTTCATTTAATGAAACAGATAGAAATGGGGCCACAAATTGCATGCAGTAGTACAGCACATCAAGTATAAATGAGACTGCTGACTTGCCCCCCCACATGACCTCATATCTAAACACAGAAACATAGAATATGTCCATAGATATGACCACTTGGCCCCACCCCACCTGCCCATTTTTCCATACCTACAGTATCACCTCAGACCGCATTTGATCTCTGGCTCTTTTACCCTCCCTCATTATTTTCCACTATGATTCCTTTATGCCTATCCCATACTTTTTGAACCCCGCCACTGTTTTCACCTCAACCACTCTGGCTGGTAAACTGTTCCAGAAATCCACTACCCTGTCTATGAAGAAGTACTGTACTTTCTCACATCTCCTGAATCTACCTCCCTCCAGCTTCATAGCATGTCCCCTTGCTTGACATGACCTTCCCCAATGAATCCATGCTGTCTTAGGTCTTATAACCCATTTGATTCACGATATTTCACTTTCCTTTCTTTCATCAGTGATTCCATTAACTTTCCCACCACTGATGTCAGGCTGACTAGCCTATAATTGCTAGCCTCCTCCCTACTACCACGTTTGTGAAGAGGGACCACATCTGCCCTCCTTTAGTCTTCCAGAACCACCCATTACCAGTGAGCTGTTAAATATGGGACTATCAGAGGTACGCCAGTACCTCCTGAGCTTTGTAATATCCTAGGCTGGTCCTATTGCTTTGCCCACTTTCAGATTAGCAAGTCCCTTTAGGACTCTCTTCTATGAAAAGGGACTAGTGTCTATCTCCTCCTGTCAGAGCTCCTATTACATTTTTTGGCCCCTCACCTTCTCATTCCATCAGAACACCGAACAAAAGTATTTGTTCAGTATGCCTGTCTTTCCTGGTCCCCTCTGTGCAGTCCCTCCATCCCTTTTAACCTTAAAATCTCTCCCCGGTCCTTCTCTTTTCATTTATGTACTTAAAATGGCTTGTACCCTTTCAGAATTTCATGGACTATCCTCTCTTAAGTTTGGGACTCTGCACTCCTTACTGCTTTCTCTGTTTCTCTCTGTTTCTCCTGGTACACAGCCCATTCTCCTCCCTCTTTATCTCATTATATCTTCTGAATGCCACCCTTTAGCCTTTACCTTTCAGACAACTCTTTGAGAACCACAGCGGTCTCTTTTTCATCTTACACTTATTCACTTGCTTGACGTAGAGGTTTGTAGCCTTCAATATGGCCCTCTTTAGCTTTGCCCACTCTTCCTCCACCCTACCTGGGTCATCTTCCCCTGCCAGATCATCCCTGAGGCATTCACCCATCTTTATAAAATCTTCCTCCTGGAGACCACGTGATGCAGTGTGCCTGGCGCTAGCTCCAGTTCAGCTCTCCAGCCTCCGACTGTTTACTTGTTCATCTTACGCTCATTTAGCAGCTGCAGTCTTCAAAACCTGGATCGGAAGACTTAATTGCCTGTCGACCAACTTCCAACTGAAACATTGCGATATGGAGGTGGAAATGCGGCATGCTTTGCCAGCATACGCCCACAGCCACACCAGAAAAAGGCCCAAAAGCCTAGGGCTACCAGCACATCAGATCCCTCGAGAACCTCCCACCTGCCTCCAGACTCAGTGTCCCTAACACTGGTGGACTTTCTGGCAGAATTTTGGCCGTTCAAGAGGAACTACAATCAATTACCACAGCTATCAAATCACTCACCCAATTCGTAGAAGATGTCTCGAGGAGGACATTGGATACTGAAGCTAGAGTCTTCTCACTAGAGAAACGTGGAGAAATAGACCCAGAGTTCATACATACCAGACAAAAGCTGGCTAAGATGGAACTAAAATTGAAGACCTTGAGGGCTACAGCCGCAGAAATAGCACTCGTCCTCATTGGTCTCCCAGAGGCTGAAGAAGGCCAGGATACCATACTTTTGTGCAGAAACCGTGGAGAAGTTAGCAGGGCCCTCTCCATTCGGTCTCAAGTATGTCATAGAACGTGCACACAGGACCCTCCGTCCAACCCCACCACTGGGACTCCCCCAAGACACTTGATTTTCAAGTTTTGAACTATTTAGAAAGGCAGCATTTTCTCTAAGGTTCAAGAGCTGCAAGGGGTTCAAGTGAGGGTACCAGAATCCAGGTCGTCAAGATTTTCCAGCGACTGTTCGACAGTGCCGAACGGCTTTCCATCCTCTGGTTTCTAAGCTAATTGCCACAAGAGCCCGCTTCATATGAACTACCCTCGAGGCTTCAGGTCCTGGTTGTGGGTAACTGGCAAACCTATGACGACCCTGAGGATGCTCGTGTTGGGCTCAAGAGCATCTTTCCTGAGCTTTTCCAAATACCTGAACTGGTTCTGCTATTTCTGGGAGGAATCCCTAGAACAATAAAGGGAATTATAATTTTTGCAGTGAATTACTCTGGAGCTAAGACTGTGAGATCTTAGTGTGGCTTTTGCCCCACCAATACATCATTTTCCCCACTTGGCGCAAATCAGAGAAATCTGTGAAATGTCTATAAAGGGGTTTAATACAACAATACCCCAGTTTGGCTTTAGCGAAGCAGTGCTTTAATTGAGGAATGCCCTGTTCTCTGAATGTTATGGCTTATCTAACAGACCTCCTCGAAACTGTGCACCATCGTGAATCGTCACTATGCCTCCTAGGTGAACTCTGGTATCCATTATGAGCACAAGAGGGAGTCGTTCACTATATCCAACAGGTTTATCTGTAGCTATCTCAGTGTTGTAACGGGCTCCACACCCTGGTTTGAACCTCAAGACTACTGCCTTACAGGCCTCCTCTTTTTTTTTTTTTTTCCATCTACCCTGACTTTCCTGACAGTGGCTGACTGATCTTTCCCTAATGTTGTTTGGTGACTGGGCTCTTGGCAATGTTTATGTGAGGGCCATGTTGTTCTTCTTTTTATTTTATTTTTCTAAGCTTTTGTTTATTTAATCTAAATAGAGTTCAGAATGAGCTGCATTCTTGAACTCTCATAATTTTTCAGTGGATAGGCAGGGATAGGTCTGCTTAAGCTGTATAAGTGGAGGGACTGATTTGCATTTTATTTCTAATACAGAAAGCAAACAAAACAGGTTCCATGTATTTTGCCTCTCAGTCTTATTGTAGACCTGGCACATAAGCCTTCTAAGAAAATCTCTAAGTTTCCCTGCTTTCTCCTTTCCGATACCTCTGGGCAAGGGCTGGGGACAATTTGGGGTGGCTGGAGGCAAGAGTTATTGTGAAGGAGTTCTGTGGAATGATGTCCATAACAGTAGGGGAGGGGTGGGTTGGGACTAATCAAAATGTTGGATTGTTTTTATTCTCTTGTTGTTTTTGGGGGCAGGGGCGGATATGGAAGGGATAAGGGGAGAGGAGGGATTACACAGACCTTCGACTGAGTAAGTACTAGTAATTATTGTATCTGTTTCACATATTGCATTCCAACTTTTAGTCAGAGTTTCCAATAGCTAATGATTTCAGAATTGCCACTTGGAATGTTAAAGGGTCAGGAAGAAGCTGAAACAATATACGGTTTGAAACACTTAAATGTGTTGGCTGCTGGATATAATCTTTGTACAGGAATCCATTTGTTAGATTCTGAAGCCATACAACTATGGAGACAACAAACAGGCCAGGTTTTTTTGGCAGGATGCCACCCAAAGTTGTGGTGTCATGATTTTGCTTTCTAAGAAAGTTCAATTCTCCCTCTCCCAGGTGATCCAAGATCCTAGGGCAGGTTCATTTTGATTCGGGTACAATACAGTAAATGCAATTGAGGTCTTATTAGGCAGTATCTATGGGCCCAATATGGATACACCAGGGTTTTATGCAGCTGACTGACCTTCTTGCCCCTTTCCTTTCCTACCTATAATCTCTCGGAGGCAACCTGAATCTGGTGTTTGATCCAGTTTTGGACCATTCCGCTGGGCCCGCAAAGAGCTGTCACTGGCTTAAAGAACATTTCGGAGCTGATAGACCAGATTGGCCTATGTGATGTCTGGCGGGTACTTAACCTCATGGAAAAGGTTATACCTTCACCTCAGTTCACCACATGGCTTCCGTATTGATTATCTACTTTTTCCCCAGACACTCCTCCGGGGTTCTTGATTCCTCCATCCAGCTGGGTCCCCATAAGATCATTCACTGGTTGTGGTCACCTTTCCTTTCCTCTCTCTCAAGAGGAGACATGTTGGAAGATTAACAATCAGCTCCTCAAAGACCCTAAGGTAACCGATTATCTCTGAACAGACTGACCAATTTATTACCACTAATCTTAATTCCACAACAAGGCCCGATATGGAATGGGTGCCCTTAAGGCCTTCCTTTCAGGAATCCTAATTAGCCTGAGCTCCCAAACCATCCTTACCCAAATTCAAACAATAGAAACCTCTATAGCTCCCCATTCTCCAGATACCCTGAGACAAGAACTAGCCAAGCTAAGAAATAACTACAGTACTTAGACCTTCTAAGAGAAGGCGGAGTTTGAAATTTTGAGGACAAAAGCATCCTACACAGATCAAGGTGAAAAGTAGGACACCTATTAGCCCTCAGAATAAAACAACAAGAATCTGCCAGATTCATAGTGTCTATACGTCTCTGGAGGATCGCTCACTGAAGACGCCCCCTAAGGACATTATTGCTAAATTTAGTACCTACTTCAAACAGCTATATAGCCCTATGCCTAACCCGCCCTCTGGACACGTTCTGGATGAGTATCTGGCAGAGTCCAAATTACCCTCCCATTCTGAGGCTCGACACCAAATTCTTATAGCCCCTATTCCTGTTCAGAATTGGTCAGGGTTATTAATAGCCTCCCCATAGATAAAACCTGGTCCAGATGGATTTTCATCCAACTTTTATAAGAAATTTAAAGATCATCTGATACCCCTATTGCTACCCTTATATCAACATATACTATCAGGAGCCTATACTGACCAGACCCTATTCAAAGCTTTAATTGTTCTTATACCAAAGCTCAACAAGAACCCGAATTAATTATGAACTACCGTCCCATATCCTTATTGAATCAGGATCTGAAAACATTAAACAAATTATTGACTGATAGCATTAGTGTCATCCTTCCAGAGCTCATCGGACCCGAGCAGGTAGACTTCATGAAGGCAAGATCCTCAGTGGACCACCTTCGAACTTTAACACATGTCTTCTCGACATCCAGAGATGCCCATGTTCCAGCTGCTTTGGTATCTCTGGATGCTTAGAAAGCTTTCTATAAGGTAGACTGGAACTTCTTTTGAACCCTTGCAGCCTCAATTTTCCGCCACAATTTCAGCACTGGATACAAGCACTGTATCATTCCCATCGGCACAGGTCACAGGTAATGGGCCTACTTCCACTCTTTCCTTGCACCGGGTACCAGACAGGGCTGCCTCATCCCCACTGCTCTTTAATGTCTATTTGAACCTCTTATTCACCGCTCATCGACCTTTGAGAGAATCCAAGGATTTACCATTTGGACCTGAAATCAAGGTCTCTGCTTATGCAGACGACCTCCTTTACAACTGTCCCACCCATCCGCCTCACTTCCACCTATGTTGGAAGTCATTGCAAATATAGTAAAATGTCCAACTATAAATTAAATATTGATAAAACTGCAGTATTTCCACTGAATCATAAGGTTTTTAAACAGTCTGTTACTGACCTTGGCCTGTCTTGAAACGCGATTCTATAAGATATCTGTAATCGAACTAACCAGAAATCCAGCTTCTACCAAGGTGGAATTTGGATTCCTTAGTACATACTATCAGCCACGATCTGGATAGGTGGTCCAAACTCCCGATCTCCCTCTGGGGCAAAATTATCCTTATCAAAATGAATGTGTTCCTAGGCTTTTATCCCCTTAATTTACTTAATATCTGGCTCTCTTTCCTGGTTCAAAACTGTACACAGACTTATCACAAAGTTTATTTGGTCTGCTAAATGGCCTAGATTAGCCTATCACAAACCAGCCACCCCAAAGGTAAAGGGGTTTACGCCTTGCTCACCTAGCCTTGTATCACTGGGCCAGCCACTCAGCTAAATATCTCAGGTGGTTGTCCCTGGACAATTCGCTCCTCTTCCCCAGTCTCACCACTGTGGCTTAGAATTGAACTAGCCCTTATCAGGTCTTGTGGCCTCTCCCCAGCTGCACTTCTTGATACTAAAGCATATGCAGTCCCATTGAGACTACAAGGATCTCCATAGCAATATCTGTCCAAGTTCATACTCAGTTGAGTGTTTTCCTTAAATACAGTCATACCCAAGATATAGTGCAGTCCTTATGGGTAACCTAACTTCAAGACTGACAACAGAGAGTTTTCTGCCTAATGGCTGCTGCTGGAGACGGCATGCTCTCTCAATTCATGAATGATGGGGATCATGGCTTTCACTGCAGAGATCATAAAGAAGTTTCATATCCCGAGCTACAGTGTTTTCAAAGTTTTTCAGCTGAAACATCTTCTGCTGAAGGTGCTGGGATCAGATCATCCCCAACCAGCCAAGCTATCCTTTCGGCTTGAGTTGGGTTACCTGGCAGGTTTCAAAAGCTGTGTCCAAAATCTATGGGATTTTACATGACTGGACTCATCCGGATAGTTTTGGACCCACGGCTTATTGACTCCCTCTTCCCAATCTGGAACTGGACTGGCCATCCCTATGGTATAAATTATTATAAATTCATAACTCAGGACAGGCTACACCTTACACAATTTCATATCCTCTATAACTTATATTATTCCCCTCAGAGACTGGCCAAATTCGGTCTCATCTCTTCATCACTCTGTACTCGATGCCGACTGTACTATGGACCTTCTCTAAAGTAACCCCACTATGATCCAGCATCCAGCAAAAGGTGGATCCTCTGTTATGATTGGATGACCTCTCATCTCAGAAATCTGCCTATTGTGGGACTACTCCATGATTTCAGTGCTTAATCACAGTTACCATATGGCCCTTATATCCACGTCAGTTAAAAGGTGGTCTTGAGCCACTGGAAAGATAGTGATGAACTTTCTTATACTGAGTGGCTCAACGCAGCTTAGCCAATCTCAGAAAAGAGAAAACTATTGCTAGCCTCAGTAACAACATAAATAGGTACAAGAAGATAGGGACCCCTTATATACCCTCTATTCCTTATAACTGTATTATCATGGTACCTATTCATTGGTTATCGATACTAGGAATACATGTCTGTGTGGGGTGGGGGTGGGTTGAGGGGGTGGGGAGTGGCAGGAGGTAGGGGAGAATATGTCTTGTCATCTTATCAATAACTTTTCAAGTATAAGTTGTACCTGTAAGATCTGTTCTCCGTACTGTAAAACTAATAAAATTTGAATTGCAAAAATAAAATAAAAAAATTTGCCCTCCTGAAGTCCAGGATCCTCACCCTAGTGTGGATCAACTCCAGAGTCGTCCTTATACTGAACCACACTGTACAGTGATCACTGGTCCCCAGGTGATCTCCCACTTTGATGTCTACCACACTGTCCCTGTTAGTGAGTATCAGGTCCAGTATAGCCCCATGAGTGGGTCACTGACTAGCTGGCCAAGGAATGCTCCCTGTAGGAGTCCAGGATGTTCCTGCTTCTAGTTGAAACTGCAGCTGGAGGTTCCAATTCACAGTACATCCAATCTAATACCTGCATAAAATATTTTCAAATAAAATGATATAAAATAGCAAAGCTAACTGCAAATTATGATCACTACTTACTATGTGGAGCAAAAGAAAGTTGCCCAACCCCATCACTTTCCATAAGAGTCAGCATTATGGTTTCCTCAGAACTTACAGAGGGTTTATTCAGAACTTATAGAGGATTTGACCCCATTTTCGATGCCATTAAATATTGATTATTAGAGTTGTAAGATTAAATAATGGTTTTATTTATTTATTTATAACTAGGATTAACAGCTTGGAACCAGAAGTTCCTTTACAAAGGTCCCGCTCATGGTATACAGTGCAAGCAAAGCTTACATGATGACAGATATGAACATAATTGAATAACACGAGAGACCAAATACAACAAGGATACATGTATATACAAATATTTACAATTCATCATGAGTGAGGATAAACAAGAGATCATGGAAGATAACAGTTTATGAGATCAGGCAAGAATTAAGACAATGTATAATACCATGTTAAATTAAGGTGCAAATGTGGCAGATAGGTGTTACTAAGTACAGCAAACATATATGCAAATACAGCTGTTTACAGTTTAACAAAAGTGAGGTTAGGCAGTCAAAATAGGTAAGTTAGAGGCAAAGTAGAAAACAACAGGGGCAGGAGGTCGGCAGACCAAAGCAACTTAGTCTAACAGAGGCAGGATATGAGAGGAGGGTGACTGAGAAGAAGGGGTGGAGAGAGGACAGAATATTAGAAAAGATGAAAGACTATGAGAAATAGTCAACGCTGACTTTGTCCTGAAAGAAGGAGATGCTACAGGGTTGGGGGAGGTGCAAGAGAAGCTGGAAATGGAGTAAAATAAAGTGGGTAGGACTCGAGACAGAGGCCCAGCATGAAAAGTGAGGTGGGCTTTCGAGGGTGGCAGAAGGGCAGGGACCATGGACTGGGGGTAGTCACAACTGTTTAGTAGAGAGAGATGCTGGCATAGTTTACTTTTAAAGGGGCCAAGGGTGAGCAGTTACTGATCTCGTGGGGGAGGCTGTTTAGCCAGGAAGGGGCTCGGAACCTAAATGACTGCTGCCCCTGGGCAGTATAGCAGTAGGGGACCTGGTACTTTAATGTGGATGCACCAATGTGTTATGGGGGTTTGGTGCTGGCAGCAGAAGTGGCAGAGTACTTGGTGGGGTTTGCCAAGGCTAATTTTTTAGTGAATAAACAGATCTGGTAAGTGACCCTATTCTTGAGATTCAACCAGTGTGTTTGTGCATAGAGGACACAGGTATGGGTATACCTGGGGCACCAGAAACAAGCCCACATGCCTTTTGAGAGCCATAGTGATTCTTTCAGGGCTGTTGGTGGCAGCTCCATAGATAATCAGACCATAATCGATGATAGAAACGATGGAGTGGGAAACAGCGAGCCTGAGGGCATCTGGGGTGAGGCAGGACGGTGTCTATAAAGAGTACCGATCCTGAGTTGATAGTTTTAGAAATGAGGTTAATATGTGTAGAGTAGGACAGTGAGCTATCTAGGGTTATACCTAGATACTTGAAATCCTTAACTTGTTAGAGGGGTAGATTTTGGTTGTTTAAGATGGTTAGGCAGATAGATTTGTGTTGGTTATGAAGGCTTGAGAATAGCATCACTTTTGTTTTTTATAATTCATCAGCAACTTATGTTCACCAAACCACCATTCAATTGCAGTGAAGCTTATTTGGATTTCTTTGGTGAGCAGGGTGGGGTAGGTATTGGTGGAAAGAGGACAGCGCCATCTGCATAGAGAATAATGTTGTTTGGGGAGGCTTTGGGAGTGAACTGAGGAAGAGGCTGAACAATAGAGGTCCAAGGATGGAGCCTTGGGAACACCAAAGCTGACAGGGTGGCAGCTAGATAGGGTGTCATTAATTTTGACTCGCTGTGTCCTGCCAACATCTTCTTGAAGATGGTTCATGAGGTCTGCCTCTAGTATGAGTGTTTTTTATTAGGTACCTCCATTATTGGTGTTGGCCAGCAAGTTTTCCATTTCATTATATTTTTTATTTCCCCACCTGTCCTGTCAACGTATTTCAGCCCAACATTTTTCTTGTCATGGTTTTAAAATTTGGTCCAAGCTTTCCAGTAGAATATTATTTTTACAATAAATCTCCTCAATTAGGCACATGTTTTCATCCTGTGAAAGTTATACTTCTTAATCTTGGCAGCCATCTTGTTTTTTTTAATGACAGCAGGGTAAGTCTGCTTTCCTGATAGTCTCTGTTATGCAGGCAACATTGAGCTAAGACCAGTCTTGTGTAAGCCAAGCCATTTTTGGTTCCTGTAACAGTCCTAAATCAAAGATTTAGACTAGACCACTTTTAGGCCAAATACCACATATTTAGACTTAACAGTAAGTCTAGTTTTGTGCAAACAGCTCCAGGTCCTACCTTGCCACTTCTTGAAGATGGGGACCATATTAGATGCTTTCCAGCTATCCAGTACCATGCTTGTCCAGATTCACAAAAGGTTACTGCAAGTGGACCTTCTAATTGCCCTTTAACTCCACTGTAATCCTAGTGTGCATCTCACCCACCCTTTGAGACACACCTGGCTTGACCATCAGATATTCAGCTACCGGTGCACACCTGATATCTGCAGGCTGCATCATTACCCCTGCTAGCAAACACCTCCTGATGAGCATACCTAAGCCCCTGGGCCTTTGGTGACCACCAAAGCAAATGTCAGCACTTGCCTTTGGTTTTCTCACAGGTTCCTCCCCTTCACCCTTTTCCAGAGTCTATAACTCTGATTTCTTAGTGCTATGTTTTACACAGGTTTTCACTAAGCACGCCTGTTGACTTTATGTATCGCTCATTGACGATTCCTTTAAATGCAAACTATATAAAGTGTCCACTAGAGGGATCACGCACCTTGACAAAGCACCGGGTGGCACAGGCGTGAAATGGTGGGGCTCCAGTGGATCCTCCTTGCTCTTGTATGCTGCTGCTGTACTTACTGTACGTACATCTAAATGGAAAGGTAACTTGAATAAGAAGATTCACTCGCAGCTTAAGGTGTTCTTCTTGTACACAGACTGGAGGGATGGGGATCCCTAACTGCTCGTAGATGCTAGAATGCTGCCTCTGGGCATATAGGGCTTTAACTTCAAAATTGCCTCCGTACATCTGCAGTCTCTCTACAATCTCACCCGGTCATACTCCCTCCGGCGCTATGACTGCATCTGTTTGGACACTCCAAGAATCCAGTCCCGGTTTGGTGCTGCCTCCTTAGCTATGCCATCCTCTGTTTGGAATTCTATCCAAACCTCCTTGAAACTGGCTCAGTTTTGTGGCCCAAATTCTTCAAAGCAAGGTTAACCTTTGCACTGTCTCAAAATGTTAGTGTTATGCCACCTAGCCTCTCTTCACATAGCGTCCCCCAACTTCTTCCCAACTTAAGCACTTTACACTATACTGTATACTATTATTATAAACTGAAACCCATTCTATTTGCCACCTATACTTCTCTCCCATATCCTGATTGCATTTCCTCACTACCACCCTTGCTCCCAGTCCCCTTACCTCTATCCTCACTTACCCCACCTTTCTCTCTGCTCCCCTTCTTTTGTCACCCCTCTCCTCTCCTCCGTCCTACTTCTCTGCTCTATCCCTCTCTCTGCCCCAGCAATTAGCCCCGGCACCCACCCATGCACTGAGGTCCCTAGATTCATGGCTCCTGTTAATCCCCAGACGAGGACCCAAGTCGGTCAGGCTGCCTTCTCTCATCGTTTCCTCAACTCTGGAACTCCTCCCCACTGAAATTCACCACTCATCCTCTGTACGCCACTTTAAAAACATAGAAGTTGACGGCAGATAAGGACCGCAAGGCCCATCCAGTCTGCCCATTTCTTGTTCTACCTTATGAATGTGCCATAGACCTTTGCTCTGTCAATGGCCTATCTATTCATACTCATCTGTATTGCTCCTTATGCCTATCCCATGCCTGTTTGCAGCCCTGCACTATATTAATATCCACCACTTCCTGAGGTAGGCTTTCCATGCATCCACCACCCTTTCTGTGAAAAGAACTTTCATATTACCTCTTACTCGGGCCTCTAATCTCATGCTATGTCCTCTTGTCCTGCTATTTTTCTTATATTGAAACATGTTAGACTCTTTCACCTTGTTAATGCTCTTAAGGTGTTTGAATGTTTGATCATATCCCTCTCTTCCTCCTTTGTTCTAGAGTATACATATTGAGTTCAGTTAATCTGCCCTCAATTTGGTTAATGTCCTTGTGAAGGGTGGCCTCCAGTACTGCATGCAGTACTCCAGATGGGGCCTAACCAGTGCCTTGTAAAGAGGGATTATTACCTCCCTCTTCCGATGCCCTTGCTAGCCACTTCTCAGTAAACTGCTCCTGCAGCTAACTCTCCAATTTCCTACTTCTAACTCTCCTATATTTCTTCTTCCAACAGGCCCAACAGAGCTACCTTGCCAAACTACCCCAACTACTGCACTTGATCCCAACTGTTTGAGCTAGCCAGCTTACACTTATTCAATCTCACCCAAATGCACAAACCCATGAGGACTTCCAGTGATGTCACGGAGCTGATAGGAGCTTAGGGTTTGAGGTCTCCTGCAAAGTCCGCTGATCCAACCTCCAAAACCCTGCAAAATTCACCCAAAGATGTCAAGAAACACAGGAGGGAAGCATTTAGAAACCTACAGAGTCAGAAACTGATCGAGAGGCAAGGAAAAAGAGTACGGATGGCACCGATTGCAAGAGGATCCCCTAGCAGATCTCTCTCCTCGCGAGCTCCATGCGTCAGCTACGATACTGATGGAGAGTCGGAACAACTATCTCGAGCAAGATTTGAAACTTTATTAAAGGAGATTCGGGAATCAAGAACTGAAAATAAGCAAGAGTTCAATGCTGTTTGAAAGCAACTATCCACTTTCGAGTCTCGTATAGGGCATAATAGAGGAGCGGGTAGCTCAGAACTAAGAATCCACCACTCAACTCGCCGAGATTATGCAGGCCCTGGTACAACAATCGGAAGAGCTGAGGTCTAAATGTCTGGATCTAAAGGCCGCTTCCCGACGGGACAATCTCCGCTTATATGGCTTGCCTGAGGGCATGGAAACTACCCCATGGCTCCGCTTATTGAGAATCTACTCAAAGATATTTTGGACTTGCCTAGCACTTTCACCTTTCACATAGAGAGAGCCCATAGGTCGCTCCAAGCTAAACCATCTGACCCGTACAGGCCTCGCTCTATAGTGTTTAAATTAAGCTCCTTCAGTGACAAAGAAGAGATACTGGACATGCCTGGGCCAAAAGGAAATAAAATACCTCAGCCACAGATTATTTATGGACCATGACTACCCACAAGAAGTACAGCAGCAAGGCTAAAGTATCTCCCAGTCCTCAAATCATAAATGAGAAGCGATTAGTTTCCACACTCCTACCTAGCCAGACTTCGGATCTTTGGGAAGATGGAACAAATTATACTCCACGGTGGAGGAGGCAACGGAAGCTCTGAGAGAAAGGAAAAATAAATAGCGGAGAAACCAGAATCAAAACAGAAGGAAGGGCTTTTACCTAATTTACGGGCAAGACCCAAAACAGGAAGAAGATGGGAACTAAAATATTGCTACAACGGAGAAGCACTGTGCAGATTGCAAACCATGCTCGATAAGTGAAGAGGCAAGGCAGATAAGCCTACTTGAACCATTTTGAGTACTCCAGTTATCTGAACCAGTCGCTGAACAGTTAAGGTGTAACTCCTTCTGGGCCTCTCATTTTGAGGCAGTGGACTAGCAAGAGATAAGTGCTACACAAGTTGTTCGATTCCAAGAAGGAAATGGAAGGGAAGCGAAATGTTGATAAGCCAAGAGTAGATCTAGAGATTTTAAACTTACAGCAATGTTGAATTTCAGACATAGACATTTTAAACTGCACATGCTAAGAGATCCTCATTATATGACAAAGCAGTCATCTTATAGTCAAGGAGTAGCTCGACTTCTACTAAGACCTTAATTGCTTCACAGCCCTTCCTTACTCACATAAGTTTTTTGTTGTTACTTATAAGTTAGTGGTGCTTGCTTGCCTGCAGATGGGGATTAAGCTGAACACCACTGGGAAGTTATTTACAGGGTCAAATAAGATAATCCTCATACTATCAGGGACCAGGTTTCCACTTCCTCAGTTTGGAGAGAGGCCCCGCCTATAAAGTCAATCCTCTGTGAGCACCGTGTTAAAGAAGAAAATACAGATGGTAACTGATAATTAAGCTCAACAGTAAGTAGTAGGCTGCAGTATGGGAAGGGAGGGAGTTCCTCAATAACCAGTAATTCCTAAGGCAGTACCACAAAGCTTAATTACTGGTCCTGATGTACTCTGTAGCCATAGTACTGGTGGTTTTGGCATGCTTGGATTGGCGGACTGGGTAGGAGCATAGAGGGATCTTGTGCAGCCTGAGACCTAGATAATCCCTACACCTTCCTTGTTCCTACCGTGAGGAGATATAATTCTCCACTATAAACCAGGAGCACAATACCATTTGTTGCTCAGTAGGAGGTCTTCCAGCAATGGAAGCACTGTAATCCTCCTCGTTCTTCTCATAATAGAGATAGAACAAAAGGCTAATCTGGGTAATAGCCCCCACCTTGGAAGTACTAGTTTAAGCTAAATAAGTTGTTAACAGTTGTGTTAAGCCATGTTGGTTGATGTAAATTGTTTTTCTTACCTGGGTATATGAAGCAGACAGAAGGAAATTTGGGCACAGACTCATGTGGGTGACTGGAGGGGGGCCATGGCGTTTTGGAGATCAAACCAGGTAATTGGATAGTAGAAGGCAATTAGGATACAATCATGATTTATGGGACACCATATACTATCTGCACATACGTGCACGGAATCACTAACCCCATAAAAAGAAGTAAAATTATTCAGAGTATGAAAAGGGCTGGGGCAAATATTGTTTTACTACAAGAAACGCACTTTCTCAGTCTGAACATAGAAAATTCGAAAGGTTGGGTTTCTCTCATGTCATGGCCTCTTCCTACAAGGGGAAGAAGGAGGGAACAGCAGTACTGATCAAACAGGGAGACAATTTGATATCAAGGACAAAGTAATTGACAAAGAGGGGAAATATGCCATGGTTAAGGTCAATTAGATGGTCAATTAGTAACCTTCGATCCATATACCTGTACATTCCCCGGCCTCAGAATATGAGGTTTATAGATCTTTCTTTTCTAAATTTGTGGAATGGGCCGAGGGCAAATAATATGGGGCGATCTGAATTTGAATATAGCGGAGAATCACTGCTAAATCAGGGCAAAAGAAAGAAGACCACAAGTCAGGTGAGGAAATTACTTCAAGAACTAGGTTATCATGATATCTGGAGACATTTCCATGGCACGCCCCTAGACATACATACTATTCTCAGGCCCACGATGTTTACTCTTGCATAGATTTTCTTATAACACCTAAAGAACAAATGGGAGATATAATAAAGATTTGGTCGGGAGATTTTGTATTATCAGACCATGCCCCAATTATTTGTCATTTTACCCCAAGCGATGAGGAAGGCAACCTTCTGGAGATTAAATCTCTCTATTAAGGGATGAACAGGTCCTTAAATATATAGAGGACACAATAACTCAGGCTCTACAGCAAATGATACGCAAGACACACCAGTATCTATCCTATGAGATACTATTAAAGCAATACAAGGGGTAAACCAATCAGTATATCAGCGAATAAGAAAAACTTAGGAAGCACGACGAATATCTCTTGAAAGCAAGATAAAGAGTTGGAGGACTTGCAGACTATCAAAAGACTAAGACTAGAAGTAAAGAACTGCTCATTTAAAGAGTGAACTTAACAAAATATTGGACTATTCGATAGAACAGAAATTAATGTTCTTAAGACATAACTACTATGATGGGGTCCCGTCCTTCAGATTAATAGCACGAAGGCTGAGAATACAAAAACAAAATCGAATATAACGAAAATTAGACACCCACAAATGGGTAAAATTCACAACACGATAAAAGGAGTAGCTGAGCAATTCCTCAACTATTACTCATTGCTCTATAAGTCCAAAGACCTCTCAATATAGAAATAAGAAGTTTCTAGATTCGTTAAATCTCCGACCCTTTGGTGCAGCAAAGCTCTCAACTGACTACCCGGTAACATTGAAAGAAATCGAGACTGCAATAGGCAGCTTGAAAACAGGGAATGCCCGGAGTCCGATGGACTCCAGGTGAATTCTACAAATCATTTTCTAAAATGTTAACTCCCCTACTCAATAGAGTTTATGCGTATGTCACATCAAGGGAGGGAGTTGTCCCTCCTTCGTGGAATGAGGCTATAGTCTCGTTATTCGAGCCGGGTGAGGACCTCTCCTACTGTAGGCCTTACAGACCTATATCCATATTAAATACGGATTACAAAATCTTAACATCCATTCTGGCTAGGAGACTTATACAATTCTCCCCAGTAAAATTATATGGACCAATGTGGGTTAATTCCGGACACCAGGCCCAGGACAATGTAAGACGATGATATACCTATTGGAACACTTTCAAACCCAGAACATACCAACTCTCCTCTTAGGATTAAACGCTGAAAAGCGCTCGATATGGTATCATGGAGATTTTAAGGAGGTCCTTGCCTGCTTCAGATTCCCAGACCAGTTTATAGAAACCTTATTTAGATTTTACAAAGCCCTATTGGATATATTCATGCAAAGGGCACCTAACTGAACGATTTTCCTTTATAGGGGAACCAGGCAAGGTTGCCCTTATCTCCACTCTTATTTGCCTATTATATTGAACCCTAGCCCTATATATGACAATCCCCGATATCTGTGGTATTATTTTCTCTAGGTAGAACATAAACTGGCGCTGTTTGCAGATGACCTTTTATTGTATTTAACTAATCCAGAAACCTCACTGGCTGCGGTCATGCAGAAAATCCAAGTCTTTTCACATCTATCCGGTTACACTTTGAACATTAACAAGACAGAGGCCCTTAAGTAAATTATGAACCCTCACTGCGTGCTCAAATAAATTCCCAATTAAATGGGATGGCTCCTCCTGAAGCATTTAGGAATACGGATCCCATAGATCTATCCCAATTGTATAAAGAACTATATTCCTCTGATAGAAACACTACAGAGCGACATGAGCAGATGGGATCTTCTCCCAACCTCCTTTTACACTCGACTATGTCCCTGAAGATGAATGCATTGCCCCATCTCCTATACCTGTTTCAGTGTGTTCCTGCATTATTGATCCAAAGGAAATATTATCGTGGCAGAAATCATTTGTGGCCTTCCAATGGAATCATAAGAAACCTTGACTTAACCTCAGGAAATTCCGCCTCCCTAAAATAATAGGGGAATATAATTTCCTTCCTAGCTGACTACTGGCAGTCAACAAATGCGCTTGGCATTGCTGTGGGAAACCCGTATATACCATGCAGCCTGGAAACAAATAGATTTATCCAGGGAAGAACCCTTCTCTACCTGCAGCTCTTTCTGCCCCCTTGTTACAACGAATTTTGCATACTACATCGAAGCTACCTCTACTGTATTGGAAGGTTGGAGGAGAGGAACCAAGAATAAACAGATACTAAACCATTTTGGAAATACCAATGGTTTATAGTAAAAAGCAATTTGATTCCCTGTGGTTAAGTCTTGGTATAATTCTCAGATAAAGAAAGGCATAGTAGCTCCTTGGCAAATAATGAAAGGGAACATACCTATAACCTTTGAAGAAGCCCAAGAGAGATTTGCCTGGACCTAAAAGGACAGATTGTACTTTATCAAATGAGGACTAGTAACACAACTTAGAGCAAGGGAGAGAGAGGCTCAATTCTATGAGGATCAGTCCCCGCTTTACAGATTTGGTCCTCATCATCTGGTGAAAAGGCCATTTCAATAATTTATAAATTCTTAATTTTGTTACATAAATTTCTACAGACCCAGTCAAGGCAAACTGGGAAAAGAATTCAAACAAGTAATCAGTGTTAAAGATTGGCCTAAAGTATGGAAAAATACCTGGTCTGCTACCTCCTCCCTTTGTGGAGGAATTTATATGGAAGGTTAGGGCAAGATTTTTCTAGTACTCACAACATTGGCTCGGAGAAATCGGGTACCGGAAAGCTGTTGGAGGCTATGTGGGAAAGTAGGCTGTATATAAGCACATATTCTAAGATTGTCTGAAAATAAGTACTTTTGGTCCACAATCTTGGGCCATATAGTAAATGTATTAGGTTGTCACTACCAAGTGACTGAGATTAACCTATTGTTAGATATACCTCCAGAAGGAATGAGGACAGGCACACCTTATATTTGTGGGCTATTTTATTGGGGCCGTATACAAAACAATTACTAAAAATGGCCCCAGAATGCCTCACCTACTGTAAGGAATGAAATCTATAGTTCAGAATATACAACATAATGAACAAATGTCATATGCTCTAAATAATAGAATGGAAATCTATATTACACGATGGACCAGATGGAATTAAATCAGAAACAGATTCTGTAAGTAAGCAATGGGGTTGTTTGTGATAAAATAAGAAAATATCTATCGACTACAGGCAATTTTGACCCATGGAACCTCCCCAGAAGCCCTCTCTGTCTATAGGTAGAAAATGAAATAAGTAAAAAAATTGTTTTTTTAATAACAATACATATTACTATAACCAATCAGGTCTGTCTTTTTTATGCCCAATGTCTGTCTTCAACCCAAAACTTATTCCTGGTTTTACTTGGAACTAAATTATTTACATACAAGGTTTGTTTTTTTGTATGGTTTTAATGTTTATATAAATTTGATATGACCAACAAAAATATGTTATGTTACAAGCTACATTTCAGAACAGCTGTAGTTGTGAAACCTGAGAATATGAAAAGATGTAAAAGAATGCTATGGAAGAATGTGAAACATTAATTTAATAAAGGAAGTATAAAAAAAAAAAATGCCAAAACCCATACCTTGCAGGATTTCCCCATTGTGACTATTATTCGACTGTTGAATATATGTATTATCCACGCTATCTACATCTGTCAAATATATATATATATATATATATATATATACAGTATTATGTAACCATATGTATTTATGCATTTATGCATAAGCAGGACTTCCCATTGTAACCGCTACCATACCTATTAGGGTAAATTGTTATCTCACGCTCAGCCATTCTGTCATATGTACTCAACTGCATTGTAAATTGGTATGTAAATATGCTTGAAACTGACTACCCTGTTCCTCCTCCCCAATGTACCCCCGTCGATTGGGAGACGAGCAGTTCCTGCTCAGTGTGCTTTTCCTGATGAAACAATTTCAATAAATAAATAAATAAATCTCTGTTATCCCTAGGCTTGCATTCCATCGCCAACCTCTTATTATTTTGGTCTCTGTCATGTAACTGTATAGCGATGTTGTTTTGTTGTTTTCACCTTTACCTTATGTATGTTAAATTTTCCTCCAGGACCACTTTGTAAATGAGCTTGCCTCAATGGTGCATTTCTTGGTTAAATAAAATTGAACTGAATTTAACTGAATTGGAGTGCTGGATCCTTTGTCTCCCTGTTTTGCTTTTGGACTTACAAGCACAGTATGCATTAGTGGCCCTGCTTCCGCTTACGCTGACCAGGAACCTGCCTAACAGACTGGATCCTGACCCTGTCAGTGAGGTTGCACTCTCCTGGGACTCTGACACGAGGGGCATGTCATAGGGAACAACATATGCTGGGGTAAGTACTGGAAAGGCTGAGGTCAGTCAGGTTGGAGCAATGGCATTGAGGAAATACACACAGAATAGAAAATAAAAATGCTGCCTCAATTCTGCTTGCGACATCTATCTGAAGGACTGTGGCCTTTCCAGGATCAGTATCTGAGCATGGGGCAAGGTGTTTTGTGATGAAGGAGCACTTTAACTTCTCCAGTATCATCGTCATATTAGCATCCCATACCAAGGTTCTATCTCTTTTCAGTAATTCTCTCAGTGGAGCACATGTCTGCACCAGTCCTTGAGAAAAGCATGCTAAATAACTGAAAATTCCCAAAAAGTTTCAAGCTGTTTTCTGGAAATAGGAGGCACTGTCTGCATGATTGCCTCAATTTTCTTAGGTCATACTTCATCCCATCTGCAGTTAACAGATGTCCAAAGTAGCTGACTTCATTTACTCCACCTGCAACTCGTCTGGATTCAGTTTTAATTGGACCTGTTTACTGCATTCAAAAATGCCAGTAACACTGACTGTGCTCCTTTAGGTCACACCATATACACAAAAATTGTCAACAATGATCATCCTCCATGTAGCCCTCTGTTATCTTAGCTAAAGCGTTTAATTTCATAAAGTGCAGCCAGTGCTAAATAAATATAAAGGGTATCAAACTGTGGTAAAAAGATCCAAAATAAAACACCAGCATACTTGTGCAACATAGCGGCAGTTTTGACTGGCAGCCAGAAGACCAGATGGTGGTGTACAGGATGAAGGCAAGCATGTCACAGCTGATGGTTTGGCAGTGCCTTCCTCATAGCATTTTAAAACTCTTGCAGTTTTCAAAGCTTTGTTCAAGGTCAAGTCCTGCTCTGAAAGCAACTTTTCTGGATTTCTGTTGCATGTGCCATTACATCTGATTCTTTTTTTTCCCCCTAATTTACAGTTTTTGCCCCAAATCTCTGTCAGTCCTCTGGGCTGAGGAGTCACTGGGCCATTCATGGTTTTCCTGCCAGTTCCACCACAGCCCACCCCACACAGAAACTCAGTTTACTCTCCAGGCAGGGGTAGGAGGTGGCTAGTTACACCCTTTGCTGCCCATGTTGTCAGGCAGCTGAATGGTGGTGGCAGGGTTCGCCCAGACTGTACCGATCCCACCAGAAGCCAGCACCAGGGCTGAGCTTTTCTGTTCCTATTGCCACAGTCCCCTGGTGACGCCAGCATACACACAACAAGAACAATGCAGTGAGCACAGGTCTCCTGGCTGATATCACCCACTCCCAAAATCGCATTCTCCACTGCTCTGTCCACCTGTGGTCACCCAGGTGGCATTATGGTGGGAACGCAACCTCCCTCCTGGAGAAGGAGAGCAGTCCAGGCTCATTCCCAAACCCGGCTGTCAGCGCCGGTGGAGTGGTAGCTCTACTGTTATGTCGACGGGCTAGCCTTTTACATTCTGATTCTTAACATATCATCAATATCAGCAAATGTCAGTAACTGAGCAGAGCTGCACCAGCAGATGCATCTGTGTCTTCCAGCTATCCGCTCACTGCCCCGTAAAGGATTTTTTCATAGACTCTTTTCTCTGAACAGTGAGGTTTTTTGCAGGTTGCATTAGTTCTCAGAATGTCATGGCAGTACATCTGTCTTTTTTTTGTCCTCTCAGATAGTGCACTGCTGCACTGCTTGCACTCCAGTCTTCATGCCCTACAAATGTCTCTCCTTTATACTTATTGAGGAAGAACACCGCTTTCTGGGCTGCTGACCATTTTGTGTCTCAGATCCCACAAACACAAGCTCTATGAGTTTGCACAATCTTGCCACTTCTCTGCCACAGTTCCTCTGTCAAGATTCAAAGGGCAACCCTGTAGCACTATTCAAATAAGGACTGTCTTGTTATTCAACAGGTGCTTTTATTCCATGCAACACTAAAACCTTTTCTGCACTTTTTGAAACTTCTACAGCTCTGCTAACAAACACCCCATCCTGTCTCCTTCCTCTAGTTCTGTATTTCCACACTAGGGAACCCCAAGCCCAACCATGTGAGCCTGTTGCTCAGTGGTTAGAGCACCAGGACAGTATTCCGGGGCCTAGGTTCAATTCCCAGTAGGTCACATTATTTCTTTCTAACTACAATTTGTGATTTAAATGGAGCAGTGTCTAATACTGCACCAAAAGTTCAACTCAACTCAACTTTATTTATAAAAGCTCAATTCACCAAAGTATCAAAGCACTTGCCACAATTTAAAATTCTAAAATAAAATAACAATAAATAATAAAATGCTAGTGTAACCCCCACAAATAGGGTCACTAAAAGCCTTCCTGGGTGAGCCTAAATGCTCTCCGCCTGGCTGGTGTCCTGTATTTCAGCTGATTTAAAAATGATTGAGTGAGAGTGCCTAATGCCTCCATGTACTGTCACTTAAGAGCTGCCAAACTGCAGAATAATTAATTTGAACTGGGGGACTGTGTGTTTCCTGATAGAGTCCTGCTTTGGGCCACTGAGCAGATTGCTCCATTTCTGCAGTTGCTATATGCGAGGGGAGCCCTTTCAAAAGATGTAACTATCTGCTGGTAATTTGTTAGAGTGATAATGACAGTACAGTTTGTCTAACCTGCCTTTCTTGCAGCTGGGACTCTGTGTGTTTTGCCCTCCATTTCGGATCTGAACTGCTGAATAGATCCAACCAATGGGAGGGTTCCTTAAAATGGAGCCTGCTAGCAATCAGAACTTGGACTCTCAAGTGGAGCCAGCCACCAGGGGCTTGTATGAAGAGAGCCTCTGGGAAATGTAGTTTAGACCCTGGCGCTTTTTCGCCAATAGAGGAGCCTGCTGTGACTGACAAGGAGACTCAGCCAATGGAAACCTTTGATTTGGGAAATGCCCAGACTGCCTGCTGAGAGAGTCAGTCTGAGCATGGAGCTGGAAGAGTGAGCAGCTCGGGGTCTGCTGCCCACGGGCAGCGCGAACCACGCTGGAGGCCTGAGAAAGGCCTGTCTGTCATCAGCTCTCCTAAAGGGAGAGAAAGGACTGTGTTTTCTCGGACCAAGTATCCGAATTTTGTGTGCAAAAGGAAAGCAGTTGTTGTGGCCTAGATCATGGGCAACCATGTGTGGAGAAGATGTGAGGAAGAGGAACCTTGATTTTCAGACTGTGACCAAGAGGAACCTGATTTTGGACTGCGATTCAAGAGGAAGCAAATGCTGAAGTGTCCTGAGGTTTGGGGCAGAAGAGAACTGTTCTGAAGTTGGAAGCTGAGGGAAATCGCCTCTGTGTGTTCGTGCAGCTGTTGTTCATGCAGTGATTCATGGAAGCGTGTAGGCAATTCGGCCTGCAGCTGTTAGTAGGCGTAATTTTGACTGAATCCGAAGCTCGAAGTGAAAGAAGCAGAAGTCATTTTGGGACCAGACTTAACCTGAAGAAGACTGAAAGTGTGCAAATTGCGATCGGCCTGTCAGACTCTGTGGTCTGGTACAGTAAGTGACTTTTACAAATAAATGTGCTTAGTGCTTGTGGGGATTGAGCTCTGAGTAATTCTCCATGTTGTGAACTGTGTGCTGTGCTGGGAGTGTGATTTCTAGCAAGTTTCTGACTGAACTGAGTTTGAGTCGAGAAGAATGCCTCTGTAGTCAGACTCAATCTCCTGAATGACCAAGATGCCTGTAGCGTGAGTGAAGTGACCAGCTGCTTGCCTGGTAGTGTTCTGTGTATATATAAATGTGCAGTGAGCTGGAAGTCATAGCCAGCCTCACTTGGACTGCATCTGCCTGCATTGAGTGCAAGTGAGCCCTGCCACAAGGGCTGGGCTAGCTATTCTGTTTCTCCTGGCAATCCGGGACAATCTGCATCCCATCCAGCTTTCAGCATTGAATCTGTGAGTACAAATCAGGGTAGCTCCTGCCATTCTGATTATCAAAATTGCAAGTGTTTCATCTGATTTCTTTTCCTTCCTTTTTCATGAACTGAGCCATCCGCCCAGATTACAGCTGGGTATTGTGCAAGTTTTTTCCATCACAGGGCCCCAACCAGCTGCACCGATCCTGGCTAGCCCTCCCCCTATTTTGGGTACCCAGTAAGAGTGACATTTGGGACTCTGAATATGCCTACAGTACTGTGATTATTAATGTGTCTAACCTAATTAACTTGATTTCCTTTCCTTGTTACAGCTCCTTAAATAAATCAGATCTGTTTGTTTCAGCAAAGTTACATTGACTGTGGTGTTCGCTTACGTTAAAGTATTGTACTGTGGCTATTGTATTGCATCATCTTGTTTTACAGGGTCCCCAGAGTCAAGCTTAACCAACCAGTCCTGGGGGTAAGTGTAAATAGTGAAGATACTCATGGTGTATTGTGTGGGCCACTAGTAGGAATAAGGGGTCTCAGTGTCCCAGAGGCTGTGACTGTTAGCCAACCACTGTAAACCCTGACCTCTGGGTAGAGGCACCCGCCATAGAACCTAGGCCCTCAACCTGTTAGCAGTTAGGCAGGCAGGGTAGTAGCCCTGGGATAGCGCCACCTGGGGTTACATATATCTATTTTAGCAATTCATCCAAACTCAGAAAAGGCAAGATTAAAAGATGTGTCTTTAATGCAGATTTAAAACTCTGCACAGTCAGGCACTCTCTTATCAGACAAGGTAGAGAGTTCCACAGGGTAGGTGCTACAAACGCAAAAAAATCTAATTGTCATCTTGATTATTTCTAGTTGCAGGAAATGCAACACCAGAGAAAGGAAATGTGTCCAGGAACCCAGGTGCAACAATGTGAGCCTGTAGCTCTGTGGTTATAGCACTGGGACAGTATTCCAGGGCCTGAGTTCAATTCCCAGTAGGTCACATTATTTTTACTCACTACAGTTTGTATTACTACATTGTATACTGTATATGAGGCAGTCACAAAATCAGATATTCTTTGAAAACCAGAAACACACTGCAGTCAGGTCCTGGGGCCTCCAACCATGAGGTGGGGCTGACCAGAGTCTCTAAGGAAATCTTGGTGAGACCATGGAGCACACGGAGATGGGACATTAGGTCAGCACTCACTAAACCTTTCAATAACTCATTGTCCATAAATCTCATTTCATTTCCAATCCAGCAGTTTTGGGTTTATTCTTTGTTTATTTTACTTAAAATGTGTTGATCTGGTGAGAACCCAAGACCATAAATGCAAATTTTCAAGGAGGATCCGAGAAAACATAGGACATACAATATACAAAACAGATTCAAACAATAAACACTCAGTACCTACATACATTGAATACACACATTACATAGTAAGAAACTTTGTTTGTAATTTGTGGCCCAGGCGTAGGTGTGCCTGTGGGCTACTACCCCTGCCTGTTGACCCTCTAACAGGTTAAGGGCCTGGGTCTTCACTACGGTGATGGTCGGGGTTCTATCCTAGAGTTAGAGTAAATAGCACAGTGCTTCCACCCAGAGTAAGTAGCTAGTGGGTCAGGTGACTGCCTGGTGCAATCCCTGGGATGCTGCACCTCCCACCTCCCCTACCAACACTTCACACTGGATAACCCACAGTTTCTCAGCACCTTTAACCATGTACACTTTACAGATGACAATCACAAAACACCCTCCACACAGTAATTGCAAACAGTAAAACAACTTTATTGGGGAAGGGGTAGGAATGGGGTACCTGAACAAGAGACAGCTGTGGGAAGAAAGATGATTAGCAGAAATAAAGTGATAACGACAGGGCCCATAGGCTAAACCACCCTAGTGACCCACTCCCACTGTACCAATGCTATGGTGAAACAGTCTTTTTTGTACCCAAAAGGTGCAGGCATGGACAGTGCCACAGGTTGGCCACTGTTCCCTAAAGCTGAAAGCGGTTATATTTAAGTTGAAAATGAACACTTCCTTGGCTCCAGGGAAAACCCTAGGTATTCACAGTTTGAAGATTCTCAGTAGTCTCTGACTTAATGGGCTCTACCAATCTGGGAGTGCTGGGCTCAATGCTCAAGGGGCACAAAGTAGGTAGCCGAAAGGTGTCCTGAGGCTTGATCTTGCTTGAAGGTCTAGCAGCTTGTCCCTTGATTGGAGATCTGTTGTTTGTTACCTTCAGCCTCTTCTAGCCCATTGCACAGCACATGCGAGGCCCCACCAGACCCCAGAAAGCTAAGACCCGGGAGTGGCTCCACAGCCCAGCTCCCACCATGGATTGCAGGTCCCTAGCACCCCAGCAAGCACCGGTGACCCCCGAGGCTAGCAAGCCCTACTTTGGAGGGGTTAACAGGTTCCCTCCCTGGCTCTGGGAAGTGTCTGTGTAACTGGTAGAGATCACTCTTTTCCTGCAGTAATACAGCAACTCCTGGGGCAGCCAGGCAATTTTAACTTTCAGTCAGCAGTACCATTGGGCCACCGACTTCCAAATTTTAAGCAACAGTTTGGTACCCTTATGTATTCTCGTTGCTCACTATCCTGACACACACCTGCCTGGGCACTATTGCCAGATAGGTGTAGTGTCCTGACAGTGAGCATCCCAGAGATGAAATCTCCAATGGAATTTGACAGGTAGAAGATGTAGCAGTTGCTACTCACCTCTGCTGGTGCATGTCAAGGGATAGTTGTTTCAGGAGTTAGCCAAGATGCTCCGGTGGTGTACAGGGCTAAACCACCAGCAGCCCTGTAGTGCACTCCCTCAGACCTGGGTTCTGGTCTAGTTCATGTCCTTTAGAACTCACCCCCATAACTAATATTTTTACTCTGGGGTCCGCTCCCCTTGGAGTGATATATTTTAGTTGGGGGTGGAAGATAATGAGTCGGCCACCCACATTTTACCCTTAGTTTTCTCATAATCGCTAAATTTTGCTGTTCAGCATACGATCCATTCGGGCTGTGGATTTCGAGCCATTTTACTCAGTATGCTGAGTGTCAACATACCAAGTTTAGGATATCATAGTACAGCATATCCAACAGTTCCACTTCAGACTAGGATGCACAGCAATAGCAGGATCCTGAGATCTGAAAACCTCTGCTCCATTTGCTCACACTCTCTCAATCTCAAACCAGCCTCCCAAGTAGCTTTAGCTGGCCCAACACTCAGCAATGTCTCCAGTCCTTAGAACAACTTCACACACACACACACACACACACACACACACACACACACTAGCTTGCCCCCAGTTCCAGAGACGTTCAGCTCTCAAACCAGCTTCTCTAGGTTCCAGCTATAGTGCAGAATTTCTGCAGCAGAAAATCTCTCCCAAAGAAACAGTACAGTCCAAAATACAGTACCTTGGCGTCCTCACACAAGCATAGTCTTTCTCAGACAGAAGTCACTCTTCTCTCTCAGCTTCAGTTCTCAACTTAAGTCCTGTGAAAGGCCTTAATCAGTTCAGATCTCTCAATACAGATCCTCCTGCTCAATAAGAGCCCAGCTAATACTGCCTTAATTCCCCAAAGTCCCTGGAATTTCTCCCCACAGTTCTGCCCTCTGATTTGCTGCCTCCAGTATCGATTGCAGTTAATGGCCTTTTGAGGCCTCTGATTAGCTGTGACTTCTTGGCGCCTGAAAATGTTAACACCTTCTCCCAGTAGTCTCTTCTCAGTCTCTGGGTGCCCAGTTACCCTACTGGCTGTTTTAGAGGGTCAAAGGATCAGAAACATGGCTGCTCTCATCAGTCTCATAGCAGTCCTCATGTTGTCCCACATCAAAAATTTTGATGCAACAAAATATTTATTCTTTTATTTACACTTGCCCCTTGTTTAATAGCCCCAACTGTGCCCTTTAAAGTAACCAGTGATGGATATATGTTTGACCTTGTTTGTCATTATAACCTCCCTTCAGCACAAGTCTACAGGTCCTGATGTTTAAAGGCTGAAAAGGGGCATAAGCCAGGTAATCACCAACAGGAGCAAAGTTGGAAATAGAATAGATTCTCTTACCTTGTCTGCAGAATTCATACTGATAGGCACTGTCTCCTATGCTGACACCTGGAGAACAGGAACAGGGCTTATGATCATGGAGCAGCTGGAAACTCGCTTAGGGAGCAAAACTTGTTAGAGCAGGCAGAAACACAATGAACAGAGGGCAAGAAAAGAATAAAACATATCTACTTAATAAAATTGATAAATTAAATAAAATGACACAACTCCATGGGGCTGGAGGCACAACAGAGCACTAGCAACAGATTACACAGGCAGCATCTAGCAAGTCAAGCCAAGTCATATTTATTTGTAAAAAGCGCTTTCACAAAAACCAAAGCGTTAGTACACAGATAATAAAACAAATATTAATTTATCAAATAATTAAAATTAATAATGACATTAATAATAAAAGGCAGTCTGGTGGCACTGAGGGTTGATGCGCTGGATGCCACACCTCATGCTATGCTGGCAACCCGAGTCTGGGAGTGAGCTCGGGTGCAGGGGTCGGCAAGGAAGGGGCGAGGATCAGAGTGCCACTGGGCTCTCTCCTTCCCCGGGGAGGGTTGGGGCTTATCCAGTATATCAGCAGCTCCAGTGGAGATCAGGGGCACTGCAGTGCTTGCTGCAGGACTACATGGCTGGGGACGCAGGCAGGTTAAGTGTGCACCTGCCAGGAGTACCCTCGCTGGGGAGATGGAGGGAGAAAGCCCGCCAGAACATGGGAAAAGCCCGGCCCGCAGGATAGGCGATGGCACCTGACCCCCATGCCCACCACCGATCCATCTCACCTGGCCTTCCAGTTCCTCCACCTGGGCCTCACCTACAGCCAGAGTCTAAACTGGTAAGAGCACCCAAAGTGGAGGGGTGGCCCCACCCTGGAGGGGTTAAGCTGGGGTGTGGCTGTGGGTAGGGGGGAAGAGAGAGGCTCAGGACTGAGGGACCTCAGGCGGGCAGGAACAGGCAGGATGCCTGAGAGAGGCTCTGCAGGCCATGATCGGAGCGAAAGAGAGTTGAGAAAAATTAAATTTAATAATAACAGAGCAGCAAAGTCTAGCAATCTTCAAGAAATGCTAAACTAAATAAATTCATCTTCAATGCAGATTTAAAAGACTCAGCAGCCAGACACTCTCTAACCCGATGAGGTAGAGAGTTCCACAGGGTCAGAGCCACAAAAGCAAATTATCTGGCCCCGAGTTCTTCAAACGGACCCTGGGAACCTCTAGCAATCCTCATTGGTGGAAAGGAGTGACGGAGGGGCAGTAGGGCAGAGAAGATCTTGCAAATAACGCTGTCCCTGTCCGTGGAGGGCCTTATAGGTCAGCAAACTGACCTTGAAGGTGATTCTCCACTGCACCAGCAGCAAGTGCAGTTTGCAAAGCACAGGTGTGACATGCCAAGATCTAGATAAACCAGTCAACATCCTGGCGCTGCATTCTGCACCAGCTACAGGCGATGGATGTCCACCCACGACAGCCCTAGGTACACAGCGCTGCAGTAATCAAAGCGGGAGGTCACAAAGGCATGGACCAATGTTGAAAGGTCTTCAGGGCGGAACAAGGTGTTTTATCCATGCAATATTCCTCAGATGATAAAATGAGGTCTTGACAATGGCCGACACCTGAGATTTAAGTGTCAGCCTGCCATCAAGCAGAACGCCCAGATCTCCAGACCGATCGGAGCTCATCAGCTGGCTGCCTCCCAGTAAAATCCTGGATGGCTGGCCAGTATATGACCCTCTACCTGATGACCTGGGTCCACAATCAACACCTCAGTCTTGTCCGGGTTCAGCCTCGACCAGTTGACACTCATCCAGTCTTTGATCTCAGAGAGGTAGCTGTTAAAACCTAGACAGCTTTACCTTGTTCAGGCACAAAGGACATGTATAGCTGAGTATCATCTGCATAGCAGTGAAAACCCAGCCAAACCACCTTGTAATGTCCCCCAATGGCAGCATATACACTGCAAACAGCATGGATGATAGATCAGAGCCCTGCAGTCCCCCACAGGACAGGAGGAGAGGGGCCAGGAAAAATCCCAACACCACTCCCTGAGTCCTGCCCCTGAGGAAAGAATGGAACCACCTGAGGACTGTACCAGACAGTCCACAAATCAACTGCAGGCACCCAATAACACTCCATGGTCCCTGGTGTCAAACACTGTGGAGAGATCAAGAAGAACCAGGATTGAATGGCTCTTCCAATCTCTCGGTATCAGGAGATCATTACACCAACAAGTGCCATCTCGGTACTATGCCCTTCCTGATTCCAGACTGAGAGGATCATAGACATCGTGGGTGGCAAGATAATCCTCCAGTTGCAGCGTGGCTATCTTCTCAATAGCCATGCCCACAAAAGGCAGGTTAGACATAGGTCTATAGTTAGCAAGACAGTCAGGGTCAAGGAATATTTTTTCAATAGAGGTGTCACCACTGCCTCCTTCAAGGGATCAGGAACACCCTTGTCTCCAACGAGCACCAGACTATCTCAGCTAGGACCGGTCCAGTGACCTCACACTCCCTACAAGGAAGCGGTAGGACCAGGGTCCAAACCACAGTAAGTCAGTTGCATACCCTGGATAATTTTCCAATGTCTGTGATTGCCAGCCAGTCAAAGTCAGACCAGACAAACTGGGCACTTGTAACCTCCACCGACTGCCACCACACTCATTACAGCATGCTGCGTAGATCTCTGACCTTATGGTGACAACCTTATCTGAGAAAAATTGAGCTAACTTCGTCACACTTAAGCTATGAAAACACTCCCGATTCCTGAAGACAGGTTGGATTGCACAACCTGTTGACAGTTCGGAAGAGCTGAGCTAGTCGGTTTCTCACAGCGGAATCTCCCGCAGGAATTCTTCCTTCTTACGGGAGATGGCTGATTGATAGCCCTTATAATGGGACATCAATCTAAGTCTGTCATCAGCCAAGCTAGATTTCCACCAGCAGTGCTCCAGCCTTCATCCCACTACCTCAACTCCTTCAAGGTCCCATCAAACCAAGGGGACTGAGGACAGAGAGTGTGTGGGAAGGAACATGGACAGGAGCTACGGAATCCAGAGCCACTGACACTGCTCTATTATAGGCCAGTAGCAGATCTCCTGGCTCCAAGCTTTCCCCGGCCTACTTGACAGGTCCAGCACTCCATAAGACCATCAGGGTCAAACCCCTTAAAGGGTGGTACCGGACTCTTGTAGGAGCAGGCCTATTGGCAGGAGCCGTGAAACTGAACGCTATAGTGTGATGGTGAGACCAACTGACTGGCTCCACCACCAGGTCAGAGATCTCCATCCCCAGTAGGAATACCAGATCCAACAGTGGCCATAATTATGGGTGCAGAGGTAACTAGCTGTGTAAAGCCCAACAAGATCATCAGTTGGAGGAAGTCTTGACCAAATTGCAAGAGTTCATCGTCAACTCAGGCATTGAAATCCTCCAGAACCAACCATCTGGGGATTCCACCACCATGTTGATAATGAAGTCCTGTGACTTACTGCAGGAATTCCTTCTTACCCACAGGTTGACAGAAGAAAAGTATCCTGCAGCCTACACCTGGACTCATGACACACTCGAAGGATCTAGTAATCCCCACTGGCACGTCCTATAAGGCCCATGTGACAGGGTAGAATAGAACCCTGTCCTTTTGTTGGAGAAAGTGTGTAAATGCAAGGATCTGTATTCTTTCCTTTTCTCTCTCCCCTGTCTGGTTCAGACCAAATTTTCCTGTGAGACTTGAACTTGATCAACCTGAACAGTCTCGCAATCCTTTTGCCTCTCACTGTCTCTCTGTTTTCTGTTGCTTTCTGTTTTCCTCCTCTGCATATCTAGATCTGGTAATATAAGAATATGTGCAAATCAATATATGGAAATGTAGCTGATATTGGGATCGCTTTTGTTTACAAAATTGTGTTACTGTTGAAATGTATATATTTATAATTTGAGATAACCATAAAAAGCTAGAGGTTACTTGGGTGCAAATGCCTGAGCCTTTTGCAGTTGCTGTGGGGACCTCAGGAAGTTCTCAATGTTCTAGCAGCTCCTGAAATTTACAAAGAATAGGATGCTTGTACAGGATGGGGTTGAAAAGACTTATAAAACAGCTAAGCTGAGCTGCAAATGAGATTTTTTTGCAGGAGATTTTATTTTGCTTCTGTATAAAGTTATTCTGAATATGTTTATTTTATTTTATGTTACTGCAACTACAAATAAACAGTTTTGTGGAACTTTACAGCTGCTACTGGGTTTTCTCTATGCTTCCTGACCTGTGCCTCGACGACAGCCCAGTTCCAACTTGAAACAAATGGCTACATCCCTGCTCCTATGCTCCAACCTCGGCGGTGTATCACTGAGTACCCAGCTGGAACTGCTGACTCCAGCACAGGACCAGCTTTCTCATCCAGCCAGGTCTCGGTGATGCACGCTAGCACAGAGCTGTGGTAAACTTAGGCCTAAGCAGGGCAGGGAACAAGCTCCATGCAGGTTCACAGAGCCGAGAAGGCTCAGGAAAAAGAGGATATGCACGAGGCAGCCAACAAAACATACATTGCCGCAAACACCAGGACTACTTAACTACTCACCCTGGGACCACTTCCAGCCTTACACTACTCCCAGGCTGCCCTCGCACCCCGACACAATACACAGGAGCTCTAACACACAGTGATCAGCTCCATCTTTACAGTTTCTCAAACATCCTGCAGTTTCAGGCCAAGCGGGACCCATCCTGGATGCAGGCACAGTGTGTCCAGCTAAAGTCTCTCCTAGCAGGCCACCAGCCTGAACAACGTTAGCATGCCACCCGAGAATGGCCTTCTAGTGCTACCACCACCAGGACAACCATGCCATGGCTCTGCCACTGCTGTGGCACCCCACTGCCAATCCATACAAACTGGACTGGCTCTGCCCCACCTCAGTGCCAGCAGAGCACAGGGTGAGCCAAACAATACAAACTCTTCTAGGCCACAGCTTCATAATCTCAATGGGGTCCCATCCCACAGTCACTTTCCCTGCAAACCACCCCAAAAGAACCCGAGTGTGGAGCAGCACCAAATGTGAAGGCCACAACTCCCCGGCTGGGGTTCGAACCCGCCCCAGCACTTGTGCACAGATGTCACCGCCAGCCTTTCAAACTCTCCTTTTATAATGGATGGGCCAGAAGACACACCCACAAGGGTGGACACCAGCTGTCAGTTACCCTACAGGCAGACCCAAAGGAGGAGAACAAGGTAACTTGTAGTAAGCCCCAAAGTGGGGTAGCATACCCTCTCACCTTAAATCCATTCCCTCTGAAACAGGGCATCTAGCCATCCATGGGGAAAGATGCGAGATAGATATCGCACTCTCTACCCATGCACTTCCTCCATAGGAATGCCAGAAAATGGGGACCCAGGGAAACCCATGTACTAAAGACTGGATGGAGGCCCATTTCCTATGCACTCAAACACCAATCGTTGTACTTAATAAAACAGTAAGCATGCCAGGACTGCAAACAGAGAAAACATTTTTGCTTAACTATAACCTTCCTATCATACACTGCCATTCCTACAGTCATTCCAAACATGCTCTCATTCACTCATCACCAATATAGACCACTACCCATCCATTCTATACCACAGAAAAATTTATATAACTAGAACTTTCTCCATCCCACCCCGAATGGAGGGAGGGGGTATTAGGCTGACAGTCCATAATGGAAAACACAGAGAGCCCAAACAGTTCCAGTCCAAATAAGTAGCACAGTCTCTGCAGATACCTCCTCTGGGCACACTTCTTGCTTCAAAACCGTGAAACTTTAACCAAAGCAGTCACTGCAACTTCACTGAACCAAGAACAGTCCTGACAGCAGAAAAGTCATCTGGCACCCCAGTACAAATGGCACCCCCACCCCCACCCCCACCGCTGGGATAGTTGAAAGCGGTCTGGTTTACTGGTCTCCGAATTAAAAGGAATCCATGGAGATGATGGAATGTTTCATGCAGCACCCAGCCACATCTTGGACAAGGGTGAACTGTTTAAAGAGGGTGAGCCTGGTCCAGGCCACAGACTGATAGAGAGATCGGGCATGCCTGGTAACTTCCCCTCGAAGGTTGGCCAGAGTTATCATTGTGGAGCTGTAACTTTTGGACCACGCCACAAAATACCCAGTCCGGCCTTTTCTCCTCCATCACATCCCACAACCTCTCGGACATATATAGATATTCTACATGAGAGTATTCCAAGTGCATCCTTCACCTCACCCATCTCTCTCTGCTCGGGAGCAATCAGGCAGGTCTCAAACACTGGGTCTGCGTGCTTTCCCCAGGCTCCAACCACACACCATTTCAATAGTGGACATTTAGGGTCTGAGCTCAAAATTCCATCCATTTTCATATGTGTGTTGCTACTCGGTGCAGAAGGTGAAAATATTATCTGGCAAGGATAGTACAGGCCTGATGTAAGGGTGAGGAATTGCCTGTACACATCCTGATCTACAAATTGATGGCCACGAGGAGCCTGGCCAGGGGCTGGATAGATGGTTCCTCAAATGCAGCTTCACTCTTCAGTCCTGCAGCCTCCATGACTCGAGGGACTCCTTTCCAAACACCTCTTTCCCTAGAGCCAGTACCTTGCCACTGCTGCCAGGCGAGGAAGCATGAGCTGTCCCCTGGGCACTGGCAGGTCAGCAGCTGAAACTACCTTTCTTCGTCCTCTCCCTCCACTGCTTGGAGGGCCAGTGAGTGGCAGGGCAGACCTCTATGCCTCCTTCACCACTTGGGCTCTCTTCCTCCACAGCTTACAATTACATCTGGCGAAGGAGCAGTGGCTCAGCTGATGGAAGCAAAGCTCTGGTTTAGCCCACAGTTCCAGGCTTCCCATAGATAAGAGTGAAGCAGTGCCTGCAGAGGGTACAGAAGGATAAGGCCAAGCAACAGCATAAGGTGGCTGATCAAGCATCCCTGCCGGAGGGCCTGGCACAGCCTGAACACAAAGGGAGCCACAAAACCCTGCACCTTGATAGTTGCACCTTACACGCTTCTCATCAGTGGCTCGCCTACCTGTAGATTTCCACAACCAGGATAACAGCTGAGGCAGGCACCAGAGCCTGAGGCTCCTCCGCATGGGGCTGTCTCTGCCATCAAACTCGAGATATTCACTCCGTGAAGCACACACAAAATGGCGCCTACAACACAGCTTCCATGCAGGCCTCACCACTGCCAGTCAATCACTGCATTCGTATTACGCATGTGGAAACCCAGCATAAATATTCAGCACTTTATCCATAACTGTTATTCAGAAGGCACGAGCGTGTCCAATATGGCAACCCCCATCAATGGCGCATGATAACACCTCCAAGGCCCAAACTGTCTGCAGCCACCAGCCAGTAAGCCCACAAATTAGTATCCCAGACAAGCCCTCCCATTTGTAACCCTCCCTTCATCACATGTCTAGGGGTCCTGATGTTAAAAGGCCAAAGAGGGGCACAAGCCAGGAAATCACCAACAGAAACACAGTTGGAAATAGAATAGATTCTCTTACCTTGTCCACAGAATTCATACCAGACAGGCACTATGCTGACACCCAGAGAACAGGAACAGGGCTTACGGCCAGGAGGAGCAGCTGGAAAACTCCCTAGGGGCAAAACTTGTTAGAGCAGGCAGGAAACACTGAACAGAGGTGCCAAGAAAGAATAAAAAATTGAATTAATCAAATTGATAAAGAAATAAAATGACACACTCCATGGGGCTGGAGGCACAATGGAGCACTAGCAACAGATTACACAGGCACCATCTAGCAGCACAGAGCTGTGGAAAACTTATACCTAAGCAGGCCAGGGAACAAGCTCACGCGGAGTACACAGAGCCGAGAAGGCTTAGGGAAAAAAAGGGCTATCGTTGGGGTGGCCGACAAACAAATACAGGCCGCAAACACCAGGGCTCACTTAACTACTCACCCTTGGGACCACTACCAGCCTTACACTACTCCCAGGCTGCCCTCGCTCCTGACATAACACACAGGAGCTCTAACACACAGCGACCAGCTCCCTCCTTACAGTTTCTCAAACATCCTGTGCTTCGGGTCCAAAGCAGGACTCACCCTACACGCCGGGCACAAGACTACCGAGACCCCAAGGCAGGAAGGAGAAAACATTTTATATAAACCATCCACCGACTCTGTACCTTAATGTGCCAAAATGTAAGTATGATGACCGCTCAAAAGCCAATGCACAGTGTGGTCCCAAGCTTTGCTGTCTCCTTTTACAAACCTCATAAAGGGTAAACCAGTGCTCACTAAAACAAGGCAACACAGGAACATAAATAGAAGGGCACCTGGAAAACTGAGTGGTGCTATATTAAACCGAATACATAGCAAAGCAGAAAAAGCACCCACTAGTTAAGGAGACTAGGCAAAAAGCTATGACATATCAAAAACCTTTATTATTGCAAAGTACATACCAATTGGTGAATGCACAAGGTCAGAGGTAAAAATGACTGCATGGTCAAGCAACTACAAATGAGTGACGTTTGCTTCAAGCACAGCCGCGCTTCATCAGACTAATGAGAGTACCCAAACTCCTACCTTATAAGCAACATCTAAAAGTGCTTACATGTGTGCAAAGTGAATTAATTAGAAACATTTAAAAACAAAGCACCTTATTAATCAGGTCACCATCATATGCAGGAAAAAGATCCAGATTGCAATAATTATTTTTGTCAAAGATGGTGACCAGGCACCACACTTAATTAATATTAAAGTCCAGAACTGCATATACTCAGAGGACAGAGTCTAAATATCATATGACTCTTCAGTTACAAAGGCAACTCTATATACAAATATCTGATATGAAAATAAGTAGAATTTACATGTACAGCACCAATAACAATTTATACAAGAAAGCTGCCAAATCTATGCATTCATTGAGTCCCAAATCACTGCATACTCTGAGTCTATAGACCCACAAACTTTCTCTTTGGCCCACTGTTTGTTCAAAACCCCTGCCATGTAGGCAACTCACCTCCCTCTCTCCTGTTCTCAAATCTACCCCTCCACAATCCAGTCCCCCACCAGAAGTTGCTTCCTCCTCCGCTGGGGTCCCCTACCACCCTCCTTGGGGTCTCCACTATGGAGTACTCCCACATCCTCCCAGGCCACTACCACGGTGCCTCCTCCTGGCAATCCCATCCCACCAGAGTGGACAAAGAATTATCTTGTGGTACCAGCTGAGTTTGATCCACCACCCCACCCTTCCAGAGCCCACCACAGTCCAGCCGTTCCTCCTACCTGGCATGCTCTGGGTATCAGTGGCAGACTCTGTGGCTCCTGGGTGGGGAATAAGGCCCCAAATGCTAGCCAACTCAGCCTGGAGTCTGATGATCTCCTACTTCAGCCCAGACAGGTGCATGCAGGTGGGGCAGCACCACAGTCTCCAAAAGATCTCTGAAAACTGTTGTCCCACAACCACTGCACTGTACCACTCCCAACATTCACAGTTCCTACACTCCTATGTTACCTGGCAATGCTTGTATACCCTTACCTAGATAGAGTGTTTCAGTTTCCCCTGTTTGCTTGCAACTGTCCTTTGTACCCTTACCCTAGTTAGGGTCTTACATCCTAACTCCCTCAACAAGTAATTTCCACTGTGTGAATGTTTCACTGCCTTTACCCCTTACATTCCTCTGCATTCTCCTACTCAGGCAGTAGCACCTTACGTTCACCTAACTCTTAGGTACCTGACCCTAGATAGGGTATTACTTGTTTTCTCTGTTCCTGTCTTTTATCCCTTTATACTCCTAACCTAGATAGGGTGCTATTAGTTTCCCCTTATTCCCTCCTTAAATCTGTTTATACCCTTACCCCTGATGGGGGTGTTGCACCTATTCCCAGTTAAGGCCTACTGTTTGGACTCCACCCTTCCCTGCAGTGAGTGTCACAATGGAGTTACCAGGAACCTTAACTTAGTCATCCAGCAAAGTCCCCTACTTTCCTGCTTCTTTCTGCTATGCCTGCCAACACCTAAGAATCAAGTTACCTGTTCCATCCTTTGCTGTTCCACTCAGTTGCTGGGACATGAACATGAACTCCTTGCTCATCAGCCTGCAGTGGTGCCCAGTGAAAGTACAGAGTTGCGAGATTGAGTGACACATAAAACACAAACTCAGAATACTGGGACCTAGTGACATAAAGAGCTGCTGATACGTTCAGGAGAACTTTAACAAAACATAATACTGAGACACAGTCCAACTTCTGTTTCACGTTAGTTCTGTATGCCCTCCCATTATTTATTACTGAAGTCATTTGCATGAAATTTGCTTGAAAACAGGATATTTTCTGCAGAAGAGTTCATCTATTCCTGCTGCTTTCTCCCTACCTGAAGTCATTTAACACTGCTTGTGACATCACAGTTACTCCCATGGCAACAGATTGTGATGTCACAACAGAGAATTATGACTTGAAGTAGGGAGTAAGCTATAAAGCAGATGGACGCCATACAATAAATATCATATATTCATGCACATTTCTTTAGTAATACATATTGGGTAGGAAGAATATATATAAAATATAAATGGAATGCAAGCAGAATTGTACCTAATTACTATGTTTTTAAAGTTTTCTTTGAGGCATCAGTAGATCTTTAACAGCATGCTACTCTTGATTACTGCCTGGACATTAGCTGGAAACCCTAACAATGGGGTGATAATGAATGACATTGAGTCTTTTGTGGGTACCAGCCTTGCACTGCCAGTTGCCAGGTAACTGTAGCTCTTAAAGAGCTGTTAATCACACCGGACCATCAGGAACTATGGGGAGATTAGCATGACATGAGGACTAGAGCCTGCTAAAGTAGGGACTTTTTAACTTCAACGGCAGCCACGGTAGACCTGCACTAGTCATGATAAGTAGAGTAAAACCATGCTAAATTAGCCTATGTATCTAATATGAAATCTTCCTTTTCTTCACGCCTAATAGCTTCAATAATCTCTTCATCAATGATGTTGTTGGAAACCTCACAGTCAGTCTCAAAGGTGATATGGTTGGCAGTGCATTTGATATATTTCATATTAAGACATTTATAACAACCCAAAAAATCAGGACCATAATGCACCACATTAGTGCTGGTGACATGTCGGGTGGCAGAGGGAGAACATCATGAGAAATATATAGCCTGTACACCAGAAAGGGTTAGTAGATGGTGGATGATATAGGAAATTTGCATAAAACAGAGAATGGTATAGGAGGTCAGTTCAGCAGATAAGAAGGATGGTGGATAATAGGGGATGGATAATCGAGGTGAACTATACTGGTTCAATATAAGGATGGCTGTGGAATTGAACCACACAAGGCCAAGGGTCCTGGACTTCAGGAGGCAGACTTTTAAAGATGGGTGAATGCCTCAGGGACTTGGTGGGAAGGGATGACCTGGGTGAGGTGGTGGAACAGTGGTCAAAGCTAAAAGGGGGCATAGCGAAGGTAACAACCCTCTGTGTTAAGCAAGTAAGCAAAAGCGAGAGGAAAAAGAGACTGCTATGGTTCTCAAAGATGTGGCTGAAAAGATAAAGGCTAAAGGGTAGCATTCAGAAGGTATAAGAAGATGCAGAGGAGGAGGATAGGAAGGTGTATCAAGGAACAGTGTAGCAGGAAAGCAGTGAGAAGCACAAAGGTGCAAACTGAAGACAGAATAGCCCAGATGGTAATAAAGGGGACAAGACATTTTTAGGTATGTGACTGAAAAGAGGAAGATCAGGAGGGATTGTAAGGTTAAAAAGTAAAGGGCAGGTTGCTGTGCAGAGGGGACCAGCAAAAGGCAGACATCCTGAACAAATACTGTTCAGTGTTCACAGAGGAAGGAGAAGGGAAGGGCCACAAAAGTAACAGGAGCTTTGGAGGGACAGAGGTGTGGAGGAGGAGATGGACATCAGCCATTTTCAGAGGAGAGAATCCTAAAGGAATCACTAATCTGAAGTGGATAAAGCAATGAAGCCAGACAGGATGCATCCAAGGGTACTGAGGAAGCTCAAGGAGGTACTGATTGCATCTGTGACAATCCTATTTAACAACTCACTGGAAACAGGAGTGGTTTGGAAGGACTGATGGAGGGCAGATATAGTCCCACTTCACAACAATGGTAGCAGGGGAGGCTGGCAATTACAGTCCAGTCACCCTGACAGTGGTAGTTGTAAAGTTAATAGAATCACCACTGAAGGAAGAGATTGTGGAATATCTTGACTCCAGTGGTTTGCAAGACCTGATGCAGCATGGACTCATTGGGGTGGGGGTGGGGTTGTCATGTCAAATGAATGTGGTAGATTTCTTGACAGGGTGAACAGGGAATTAGATCAGGGTGAGCCATGGAGGCATGGCTTACCTAGATTTCAGGAAGGCTTTCCAACACTGTTCCACATAGGGAGACTAGTAAGCAAGCTGGGTAGCATAGGAGTGGGTCCAAAGGTGGTTAACTAGGTAAGAAATTGGTTGGGGATAGATGACAGACAGTGGTGGTAAAGCATTTCACTCTGAAGAAGGGAGCATGACCAGTGGGCGCTTCAGGGATCAGTGCTGGGACTGGTCTTTTTTAAAGTCTTTATAAGTGACACTGCAGAAGATCTAGATCTTTGTGGATGACACCAAACTCTGCAATAGGGTGGACAATCCGGTGGTGGGGGTTGGAAAGGATGAGCAGAGACCTGAGAAAACTTGAGGAGTGCTCAACGGTATGACAGCTGATTCAGTGTGAAAAATGCAAAATAATGCACTTAGGGCACAGAAACTAGAGGCAGAGTACAAAATGTGCAGAGTGGTATTGATGACCACCAAACAGGAAAGAGACCTAGAGGTAATCATATCTGAGTTCCTAAAGATGGCCCGGCAGTGCAATAAGGTAGATGGGAGAGCTAGTGGGATGCTGGGGGTGCATGGAGGTATCACCAGCAGAAAGAGGAGGTAGTGTTGCCACTGTATAGATCGCCTACCTACTTCTACCTAGAGTACTGTGTCTGGTTCTGGAGAGAACATAGACAGAGTGGAGGCAGTCCAGAGGAGGGCAACTAAGGCCCTTCCCACACATGCATTGTTTTTAAAAATGTTTTAATAAAGTTTTGCTTTCCATGTTTGAGCACAGTTGTCGGAGCATCCCCACTGCACTCTGACACCATGCATGCCTGCTTGAGTTCCCAGGCACAGAACAGTTACAGAGGTTGCCTTTAAACCATGTTATAGCACTATTTGCATCCACACTACTGTCAGCACAGTTTAAGGCATCCATGATGGTCTGAAACTGCTAGAAACCTGCTCCGATCAGGGTTCTAACGCTGCTTTTTAAACACGGTTTGTAGCAAGGTTTTACTGTGCTTCAGTGTGGACATGAACTCTGTTTGCTGTTCTTGTAACATTACAAGCTGCCAGTAACATTACAAGAATGCAAGTGTGGACAGAACTAAAATGGTGCAGGGTCTGCATCAAAAGCCCTATGAAGAGAGACTAAAGGACCCCGTATGTACACCCGGAAGAGAGAAGCAATATGATAGAGACCTTAAATACCTCACAGTGGTAAATAAGGTAAAGGAGGGAAGTCTTTTTTCAGAAAAAGGTGCTCAAGAACAAGGGACATGCAAAGAAGCTGAGAGGGCAGATTCAGAAGAGATGTAAGGAAGTACTTCTTCACAGAAAGAGTGGTGGAATCCTGGAATAGCCTTCCAGCAGAGGTGGTGGAGGCGAAAACAACGGTGGCTGGGGTTCGAAAATACATAGGATAGGCATGAGGGAATCTTAGTGGAAAAGAAGTGGAGAGAGAGAAAGAGCTGGAGATCAAGTACAGTCTGCAGTGATACTGTAGGTAGGGAAAATGAGCAGACTGGGAGGGCCAAGGTGGTCCTTATCTGTCGTCAAAGTCTATGTTTCTTGTATTGTCAGTACACTAGGCAATGCCAATTTAGATGAGGCCTTGCTCTGGGAATGAGACTTAAGAGTATGTTTATGGGTTGAGAGATGCATAAAAAGAAACTATTTGGATATTTATTTTCTCATAGCATCATTTTACAGATCCATATACTGCTTTTCCTGCAAACTGCATCTCTTGTAAACCTATGTATCTATTTATTACTGCTGAGTCACTACTTGGGTGCAGCCAGTGATGAAAGTGAATAGGAATGCAAAGGAACTCATTTCCTGTACCTTTTGCAGCAGGAATGGAGTTCATGTACTTTTTCCCACTGATATTGGAACTGAAATTCTTAAACCAGCAATATAATGACAGCTTCTGGGCCTGTGACCTGAAATCAGTGCTATGCATCATAAAATTTGACTTCCAAACAAAGTTATTTTCCTAGAAATACTTCAGTATCTTTAACTGAATCTTCTAGTATCTAGACACATTTATTCATTTATTTATTTTATTTATTCATTTGTATTTCGATGACACCTTTGAGCGAGGGCTCTTTTACAAAGGTTCCACGTCAAGGCAATAAGGTACAAAACATAACACGATCATTATAATGGAACTTACAAAAAAAAAAGACAAGTAAAGTTACAATAATAGCCAAAGGCATTGTCAAGGAATTGTTAGTAGTTAATTATACAGTACATGTCATAGGTGCCTCAGTGAAGCTTTGTTAGAGGGTTAAAGGGAAAAGAGAAAGAAGAGGGTGGTGAGGGGTGGTATGGGAGACAGAGAGAGGGAGGAGGGAGAAATAGGGAGGGCATTGTGTTGGGTATGTGGTAGATCGAGAAATAGCAAGGAAGGAGGAATTAGGGGATGAAAAGGAAGAGGAGACAGATTCATCCTATACACAGTAATGGGGAGTAGGAGAGGAGGAGGAGCTGAGGCAGTGAGGAGGGACGCTTGAGGGTAGTATGCCTGGAGGAGATTTAAGAAGCAATCACAGAACACACTAGCCATGAGGTGTTGACGTAGTTTACTCTTAAAAGCACCAATCAAGGCAATGTTGGAGATTTCTGTAGGTAGCAAGTTGAACCAGGTGGAGGCTCTGACAAGGTAAGAACACTGAGCTTGAGAGGTCCGGCAGCAGGTATTGTAAAGGTTAGACTGTTCAATTTTCTAGTTAGGCGTGGACACGCTGTGGGGTCAGTATGATTAGACTGCAGGGGCATAAGGCCCAGTGATGTCTTTTAGCTAGGATGCAGGTCTGGTACTTTAGCCTGCCAGATAGCTGGAGCCAGTTAGCCTGCTTGTAAGTGTCACATGTGTGAGAAAGGCAGGCAGCTGAAATAAGAGTCATAGATGTGTCTTGACACAATTATCCTCTAGAGTGAGGATTTTCTTTCTGCATTCCATATTTGCTAATGCGGGGTTCCTATACTTCTTGTCTACCACTTACAACCACTGGGTACAGCCAATTTTTTACCTGTGCATGTGTCAAATCTGGTCTACCACTGTTCTGAAATAGACACAGAGAGAAGGTTAGAACTGGGAAGTCATTTTTCTTACTGTAGGAGTGACTGAGATAAAATAAAACAGCTCAATTAGCCCCCAGTATTTGCTCACTGGTTTGTACACATAATCAGCTAATACCATTAATAATCACCAGAGGGCTGTTGCAATACATACCAAACAAAATTGCTGCTGATGCCAATATGTGGCCTTTTACATGTCAGTATGGGTTTTCAATTTAAAAGCATAAGAAAGTCGGTTGTGATGTGATTCATTTTCATAAGAACTGTGGCATTTTGGTAGAAGCTTATAATAGTTACTGATTTAAAAAATCGATGTCAGACAAAATGGGTAATAACTTTGACTGAGGAATGTTTATTGTATTTAGATTTTGGTAACGGGTGGAGACCACAGGGTTAAGCTCCTTTGCAGTGGAAATTCATATGTTTCGTGAACGATACATAAGTACAGATAGTGATAAATAAGTAAGTGAACAATTGTACTGCAGATCAGGTAAAACAATCACATTTACAAAGGTCAAGAAGTTACTGTTTGCACACAAGTCTAAAAGACCAAAGATATTTTGCTTCTCATGTAGGCCAGTATAGTGTTGCACAATTTGTGAGTAATATAAACAGAGGAATCCTGACGCTTTGCTGTTCTGAACCAGAGAACTGACAGTAAACTGGCTAATGCTGATTTATTTATTTATTTAGTTTTTGTTTACTGGTGAGTGCACTAGTCAAAATGACTATTTTCAGGCACGACCCGGACAGTACAGAACTTATTAACATACATGACATTTCACAAGTACATAAGAGCTTTAGGTATCATTTGTACAAGACAGCAATAAGTATAACTTAGTTCAGAACAGAACATAACATACATAACATTTAAAGTACTAACCACATCACATATTGCTTAGTTTAGACCACAGCACATAGAATGCAACAACATATAGAGAAGGATATTCAAGAAAACAGGAGTTGTAACTGAAGAGTGATAGGAGAAGGACTAGTAGAGATCAAGTCAGATCGAAGCAAGTGCATGGGTCTGACTGGGATAGATGACTAATTTTATTTTAAAGTGACAGTGAGATGCAGACTGCTTTAGATCTGGAGGAAGAGTATTCCAAAGCTGAGGAGCCGTATGCTTAAACGCACCAGCACCCTTTTAAGGTGCGACACCTAGGAACATTTAGTAGTGCTTTGTCAGCAGATTGTAGTCCATGGGAGTAGGTGGAGGGAATAAATAGAGTTGCACAGGATGCAGGGGTGTTAAGCCTGATAACTGAGTCACACAGGAGCCAAGATAGTATTGCCTAGATACAGAGGGAGAGAGCCACCCCAGGTCAATGTAGAGCTGACAGCGGTGCTTCAGATGAGGGGATGAAGATGTAATATAAGATATTATTGCATATGACGTCCCTATTTCAGTAGTGAGGTTTTATGTGGAGCAGTAAGGATAGGTGTAGTGAGATTAGCGCAGGAAGTAATACCCTCTGGCAATGGCCAACTTTATGGATGGAGTTAGCATGTAGCTAGTCTTGTAGGCAACACCAGTCTACTACTAACTGTTTTACAGGTGGAATGAATGTGAGGTTTAGATCCAGTGATTGATCAAGCATAGCACTAAGGTAGTTGAAAGAGCGTGACAGTCTCAAGTTTAGACCCTTCATGGTCATAGATCATTAGGGGCAACATATACTAGTTCTGAGTTTGGGCAGATCCTAGGAGCATAGCTTTGTTTTTTTTAGCATTAAGTACTGGTTTGTTGTCCTGTAGCCAATTTTTAATGTTCCTGACATCAGTGGAAAGGATCAGTTCAGGTTATTGATTGAGGCTGAGCTGGTGTAGATGACGAGATTGTCTGCATATAAAGAGAAGATCAGGTTTGTGGGACATCAGGAACGTTGTTTATAAACAATGAGAAAAGGTGGACCCAGGATTGACTCTTGTGGAATGCCAATGTTGACTGTAGTACTGTCTGATTTAGCGGAGTTAAATTTCACTGTTTGGGTTCTATTCTATTGATAAGTAGCTCCTATACGGTTTCATTTATAGGAGTTGAGAAACCCATGCATCAAAGGGTAGACAGAAGCAGGGATGATCCACAAGATCAAAGGCCTTGGTAAGGTCAATAAAAACAGCCCTGTAGTCGGCCAGAGTCCATGTGGGACAGTATATCTGAGGTGAGTTTTAGTAGTGCAGGAGTTGTACTATGATGTTTCCTGAAGCCATGTTGGGAGACAGAGAGAAGCTTGGAATTTGCTAGGAGGTCAAGTGTTTGGGCAGCTACAAGTTTCTCAGTATCTTGCTCAGGACCGAGAGAATAGCAATCGATTTGTAATTATTTATATCCTTCCTATCACCTTTTTTTTTTTTTTTTTTTATGCCTTCCTGGGAAACAGAGCAGTTTGAATGAACACAAGGGGCGCCGGAGCAAGGATCTTTAAGTGGTGCTGCCTGGCAAGTAGTTGAGCCTGGCTTTGGGGGTATCAACCGAGATCCCTATAGATTTATTTATTTGGTAACCAGGTAAGTGCACTAGATATTAAATATGTTTATTTTCGCATGACCCGGGAAAGCACAAAGCATTAGACAACATAATAATGGACAGAAAATAAGATACAAGGAGCCATAATTAGAAAATTACAGTGCAATTGTGCAACCTTCTATGCACATCAAGGGTAAAAGGCCTGATACAATTGTAGAGACTTGAACCTAAACATTTCTTTCATTTTCTATGTTTCTATGTTACACATATAACATGGATAAGGAGGTAAAAAGAACATCATCATCATAATCCAGGAGGGGAGAAGCTGTGGTTTGCAAGAAACAAACGGGTTTATCAGTAATGCCCCACTTAATTCTGTAAAGGAGCTCTGTTTTTCTATTTACTTGAATAGTAAGATGGTCCAGGTGAGATATGGAGGATAGATTGTTATGGAGGTGGGTCCCAGATATTTAAAATAGCTGACAACTTCCAATTGTGAACTAGCTCATGTGTGTAAGTCAGCACCAGGGTATTTACTCTGGTTGTGGATCCAAACATCATGACTTGTTTTTTTGTTAGATTTTTTCCTGTTCAGGACGAGCTTATTCTGAATAAACCAGTTCTGTAATGCTGCAGAGTCTTGCTTTAAACTAAGATCAATGTCAACAACATTGTTGAAGCACTTGCAAATGACTCTATAGCAGATTTTGGGGTAGGATAGGTATAATAGGGCAGACTGGATGGACCAATGGTCTTCTTCTGTCAACACTATTTATGTTTCTAGTTTAAATATTCACTTAACCCTCTAGTCCTCCAATCCACTCAGCTGCAGAAATGAACGAAGCAGGCCCATCTGAAAACAAGATGTTGCATGTCATCTGGACTATACTGGAATCGAAGAAAACATCTATTTTCGTCCCTAGAGGTGTTACTGTCTCACATCCTTTCTGTTGTTCCTGTGGTTGCGTTGATCTGTGGTGCTTGTCTTTATAGGAAGACTGTTCTCCAAAATTTATTGTACAATTTTTTTCTTTGGTCTATTCTACGCCTCCTAGTTTAACGATTAATATATCTCTTGTTAACAAGTACTAGTGGAATTCAATTTGTGTGTGAAACTTGTTGTGTTCTTGGTAAGAAACATTCATTTGCATGGTGGCAAACCATAGTGGTCAGCACAGCTGGCATAAAAGAAACTTGTTTACCAATTAATTGTTACACTGGGTGTTTGTTTAGGTATACCTATAGCACTTCGACAGTGCTAAGCGCAGCGCCCGACATCCCTACAGCAACGCCTGCAATGCCGACTGTCAGCATTCAGCCACGGGATGTCTATGCACACAATGGGGCTGTGCCTCCCGAACCCCTACAACCCTCGCCTCTAGGATTCTAACTTGAGTTGGAGTTGGACCGGGGGGCAAACACCCAGCTAAGCAGTCCCGATTGCCACACAGACTATCACAGTGATGGGTGGGTTTTGTCCAATTCCTGTTGCTGTGATGGTTCGGCGTGTCGGAGTCACTGTAGAAGCCGGCATGCCATTTATTTATAGCAGCAGCAGCAACTTGTCTTTTTCCAGCATCAAATGGCAGTATTTAGTTAATGTCCTGGTGTTAAGGGAGCAGAAGGCAAAATTAGAAAATCCTCTGTGCAAAACAGCTGCTAGCATATAATCCAGATATACTGATGGTGCAGGCAAATTGAATTTAGCAAACTTGCTTCATTTTCAAAACTGCCTGGTGCATTAAGAATCATGCTCGACTATCTTGTTCCATTTGACTTAAGCATCTGGATGAGTAGGCTTTGTAAAGATAATGTGAATGTGCCGATGTTATTAAACAAGGTTGTTTATTAGTATGTTTAACAATTTCAGAAATACCATGAAAGATCACATTTGCCATATTCATGTCTTGCAAGTAAACAATGTGTGGCTATTATCCTTTCTGCATCTCTTCTATAGTAAAGATTACTTCTGTGACTGTGGGGAGTTCCAAGCTGATGGAGGAAGGTAGAAATGGCAGTTCCCAATTATATACTATTTCCAATTTAACATGTTGAAAGAAAGATAAATAGATAGAAAGAAAAAATGTAGTGCACGGAACCTACTGTGTCATTTATATCTATCTATCTAACTAATATTATATTATATTACATCTATCTATCTGCATTGGAGCAATTTATACACCTTTTCAACAAAGTGTGTGATAGGCACCCACCTTTTAAAACCCAGAAAATAAAAGTTCCTAACTCCTGGTTTTCTCGGATCTCTGTGATCAAATGAAAACTTAGACCATCTCTGGCATGTTGCACGGGTCACGGGTAAGCTGAATGACATTCAGTCATATAAAACGGCATGAAACAACTGCACCAGGGCAATCCGTGCAGCAAAAAGTCAGCACTAGCTCATACCTGGGTTGATGGGAGAAAATTCTGGTCAAACCTCAAGAACTCATTGGGAAAGATCCTAAGTCTGCCCCCACTTTGTTAAACTTGGATAGTGTCCACACTCAGGATCCCAGCTCCATTGCAAATGCCTTTAACAAAGCATTCTCTGACCTTAGTAGTGTCCTCCCACCACTTCTTCCACTGTTCCAGCTCAAGCCTTAATGACTGCACAAGGAAACAGCCACCCGTATACCCTCCATTCCATTTCAGAGCTGTACCAGCAAGGGTAGCCAAAAATACTTACTAAAAGTACTAGAGAAATGAAGATCCAGTAGTGATACCGTGGACCTAACTCTTGTTGCACAAATCCTGGATTACATACTCGCTCCTCTAACTCACATCATCAATACCTCACTGAGGTTTTCACAATTCCCAGACAAATGGAAAGCTACCAGAGTAACCTCTGTTTTAAGAGCGGGGATCAAACCTTGACTCGGTAACTATAGACCAATCTCCATGCTCCCGCCACTTCCAAAGCACTAGAAAGAATAGTGGCTGATCAGTTAGGTGAGTACCTTGAAAATACCAGCTCCTCTGCCCACATCAACATGGAATCAGTAAGGACATAAGTACCACAACTGTACTCCTCGAGTTCACAGGATTTCTCCACACTGCACTTGACCAAGATTCCTTGGTTGGGGCAGCTTTCATTGACTTGACAAAGGCGTTCGATAAAGTAAACCACTACCTCCTTATCGAACAGCTAGCAGGCATAGGCCTCTCAGTTGACACTGGCATGGTTCCAAAGTTACCTGCCTGCCCGCTCAACGAGTCAAGATTGGCAATGTTCTCTCAGACAGTAGACCTGTCCGGTCTGGAGTTTCACAAGGATCCATACTCAGCCCACTTCTATTCAGTATATTCTTAAACCGCCTGCCTTATGCCTGCCAAGGAAACATTTTGCTCTGTGCCGACAATGCAGTGCTGTTTACCAGCTACCCGGCCCTAAAGAACTGGAACACAACCTTCAAAGGAATTTCACAGTGGTTGAGAAGTGGTTCAGTGGTCACAAACTTGACATGAACTACAAAAACTAAAACAACGATGTTCCACAGTTCCAAAAGCAAATACAAATCCTACCCGCCTCTATCCTAAACTCGAGGGTGCACTGCTTGAACTAGTCCAACACTGTAAATATCTAGGTGTCATGGTTGACAGCACCTTGTCCTACTCCGAGCACAGTGACTCTATGACCAAGGCAGTCAACACGCATATTGGTCTTCTATATAGGCATAAGGCCTGCCTAACCCCAGAGGACCTTAACACAGCCATCCAGAGCACTGTAGCCTCTCTGGTAGACTATGGCCTAGTGATCTATGGTTCCGCACAGACACAGCCACCCACCACCTCAAAATTGCATTAAACAGAGCATGTCGGTTGTTATGGGAGCTACCAGGCTCACACACACATGTGTCCTTTATCCCCAGGCTAACTGGCTGCAGTTTGCAGACTCAGGTTTCAATCCTGTATAATGGCTAAAAGATAAGCATTGGCATTATGCCTCCTGGGGTTCTGAAGCTGCTCAGTCCATATAAGTCCAATCGCTGGACGAGAACACCGAAAGCCAGATTTTCAGCATCCTCATGCCTGCACAGCTTGGGCAAAAGTCCTGTGTGCATCGAGCTCCTATGTCGCTTAACTCACTTCTCCTGACATCTCCTTCTAGTGTAAAATTGGCCTTTTAAAAGAAAGCTTAGATAGTACTTTGTTGAAGAATCCAGCTGGGATTGCTTCCCATAATCTTCTCTCCTCCTTACTTATTTGGGCCTTAATTTTCCTCCGCCCAGTAATTCTTCTCCTCAGACTCCCAGCCCTCCCACTATCCTGCCACCTCCCCATCTTCCCTCTTCCACTCTCACTCCCAGGCTGGTTGGACATGCTTGTATTCTGGTCACAACTCATCCCTGGCTCTGCTTTCCTCTCTCCTTCTATCCTCTTACTCCCACCCACCACCTATCCCTGCTCTCCCCTACCCGTCCCCTCCCCGGCTGGTTGGACATTCTCATTTGCCTGATACATCTCTATCATGCCTCTGCCTCCCCCACCTATCCTCCGATGAGCCTCCTGGGCATATGCCCCTTCCCCCACTAGTACTTACCTATACTTAACACTGATAGTTTTAAAACAGTATATTCTGGTTGCTAGGATCACACACGTATTTGTCTTCTGTATTGAAAATGCTGTTGTTGTGCATTGTTTAACTACTGTATCCTGTAACATAATTGTTTGTCTTGACTATGACGGAACCTATTTAATGAGCTTGCTCTCAAAGGTGTTAATCGAGATTCCAATAAATAAATAAATAAATAAAATCTATCTATATTGCAAAAACCTTATTAATGCACCAGTTAGGGTTAAAGCAAAAAGCAGCATATGTGGCATTAGGGTTTCCAACCTGACACCCCACCCTACCTAAGGCAGCAACAGGCATGGGGTGTGCCTTGGGGATGTCAGCTCTAATGCTCACCCCATTCCATGAGAAAATAAACTGAGATGGGTACAGTATAAGAGAATGGGGAGAGCATTAGAACTGACAATCCCAAGGCAGACTCCATACCTGTTGCTGCCTGTAGGGAGAGGTGGGATGTTAGGGTTGAAACCCTAATGCCACATTTTCACTTTTATCACTTTAACCCTAAGTGGTGCATTAACAAAGTTTTTGCAATTAATTTCCTTACTTTTTGAGATAGTATTTATTTATTTTATTTATTTAGTTTTGTTGACCTGGTAGGTGTGCTAGACAGCAAAGTTGCCTATTTTCAGGCACAACCTGGGAGGTTATATACAATGGGTGGGAGGTGAGATACAACAGTAAATACAAAGAATAAATCAGGTGACAAGAAGCGGTAAAACAGCCAAAAGCATTAGTCAGGTAAGAACAAAGAAGCAACAATCAGGCATGGGATTATACAAATGTCACACATTACCGTGCCATAGACAAAGATGCACAGCGACAGTGTTTCTGAACATGATATTATTAACAATGTACAAAAGAGGGCAAGTGCTAGGAACTCAACTGGTTCAGGTAAAGCTCTGGGAGAGCAGGGTATGAAGAATAAGAACATGTGCCAGGGCAACAGCTAAGAGGGTCAGTCAAGTGAATGGGTACACCCACCACAGGAGCAGAGTTCAGAACTGGCAAGTACCCTCTGGGTCCTGCTTAAAACCTCGGGAGGTGGGAGCTCCTGACAGCCAGTGGAAGAATTCCATACTTTTGGGCGCTAACAGAGAAGGTGTTTTCCTCATTTTTGTGTTATGCTTTGGTTGGGTAAGGTAGGACTTATCAGCATACCTCAAGGGTAGGCAGAATAAGCAAGTTTTAACAGTGAGGCCAGCTTGTCAGGTTTATTCTGGAAGTTGATGATGTTTTTTTTTTACTATTTATCCCAGCACTTCTTTCTACCCTCAACCTCTCCACTCAATCGGAACTCCCAATGCCACAAGCATCACGACCCATCCAACTTCAAGGTCTGCCCTAGAGTACCGCAGCTCGACTCCCCTACAACCTGAAGAGTCCAGATTACCCCCTGGGCGGGTGAGGAAAGGATCCCTTACCTTGTCCTCTGAAATGTTCACAGGAGAGGGCCTTGGCACAGCGGGTCTCACCCTGATGGTGTCGGTGGTGGCATGCCTGTTTGTTGGGGAGACTGCCACCTAAGAGAGGTGAAGGATTTTTTTCCTTCGTCCTTGCAGGTCAGGTGTAATGAGAACAAAGGGTCAGGCACATGCAAAGACAAGTGTCTGCCCCAGTCCCCTGCCAGCATTAACCCGCTCGTTGCTGCGTTTCCTCCTTTGCACCGACTTCCCCAGTTCACGGGAGGTGGTGGTATTGCATAGGAGAAAGCTGCAGATCCCCCTGGAGAATGGAGAACAAGCCATTGGGCGCTCAGTTCTTCTTCCCCGGCTGACCCACCTAAGACCTGAGTCCGTTACACGAACCAGTGTCGCCGGCGTGGAGCAAGGAGGGCAGCGCCTCAACCCTCAGCACTACCAGGCCGCAGTTGATGGTGTTTTGATGTAGCAAGTGGTAGTGTATTGTTGAAAGCTGTGGGCTAGCCAGCCCAGGTCGCAGTAGAGTGAGCAGCGGTGATTGAGCTTTGGTACTGAGAGCAAAGCAGCAAATGTTTATAGCAGATGTCCCACTTGTGGAGGAGCCCCCTTGGGGAATCCAGAAGGGCAATCATGCCATAGACCAGCTTTTACGCCTCAGAACCCCCTGAGCGATGGCCGCCTTGCATAGATGTGAGGCTGTGCCTAACTTTATACGCAGACCAAGTTGCATGTTGACTTTTAATAACAGAAGAGATAATCACATCATCATTTAGCTGTGGGAGCACAGTGCCCTCTGGGTCCTGTGCTCCCATCCATTGATACTTTTGAGATAGTTTAATATTATTCTTATTTGCCTGTCGGAGCACAAGGTCCTCTGGGCTCTGCGCCCCATCCCTCCTTAGATGTGTATGTGTACGAAGCATCCAGTTTTAGCAAAACCACAATCAAACTATCACCACAGAATTGTTATTAGCCCTCCTCATGCATGGTACTGAACGTTTCTAGATCCTCACTAAAATGTGATTCCGTACCACCACAACATCATTCCACACCACAGGTGTGAAAAGACAGTTTCACCAGGATTTGAAAAATTATAGCTGTCACATTCATGAGGGTGGTGTAAAATATGTATATGTTGAAAATTTGATGTCAAAATATAGAAAATTACCAGAGTTACAAGCAAGCGTAGCAAAATTACAACACATACTCATAACTCGCCATTTTTTCATATTTTTTTTACCTCCTTCCTGTCCCCTTGACCCACTCCTTCAGACCATTGATCAATCATCTTAGGTCCTTTCCCTCAGAATCTGCCCCTAGAGTGACAGACTTACTCTGATATCCTTCCTCCGACTCTCTTCCTTCTCGGAGTGTCTGCACAGCAGGGTCTGTCCTGGGTTGGTGATCCCAGAGGCAGATCGGACATCATCTTAGTTCGAGGGATATTTTCCATTTTCTTATTCCCTCTTTGGTCCACTACCCTCAGAGGACATCAGTACATAGAACTGACATCCAGTCTTCTACGGCGTGCATGCGGTGCGCGTCGCGACAAATACTCCGCAACATCCTCCCTCCCGACTCCTCTCCCTGAAGAGCCGCTAGTGCACGGTGTCCATGCTTCCACTGACACAGATCGTTGGGTGTGCGAGACACCCCAGGATCCCACCCTGGAGAAGCAGGTATCCGTTGGGATGCTCAATCCTCACTCCCTTCGACCCTTGATGCCCGAGTCCATTCCTGAAATTGGGTCACCGGGCGTGGAGCGAGTGTGGCGTCCTAGTGCCTCAACCTCAGCGCCACCGGCTGGGCCATTTTTTACATATTTTGATCCCAAATTGTCAACATAGCCTTGTTATGACCCCACCTCATGAACAATGGCATTGAAAATATTACATCCTGCCCAAAAGTTGATTTTGCCAAGCAACTACAAAATTGCCATTCAGGTCAGATTTGTAGAATTCCACTGACATTGTACATGAGGTGGGGTCCCAAAATGGCAATGTTGAAAATTTGGTGACAAAATATGTAAAATGCCCAAGTTATGAAATCAAAGCTGACATACATTGAACTGCTTTTATCTTAGTTCCTCATATTGCAGTCAGCGTTCCAGCAGCAAAACATGTCTTTGATTGGAGAGTGGATGTTCAACACTGGGCTGTTCACATGAGTAAGGTGTGCAGGGTGTGTGGAGAGGTGCAGGGTGGTGGTTGCTCAGTGGTAGATCGAGGTTGGGGGTCAGATCGGTGAGGGACTGTTTTATTTTTACAGGTTAAAAGACATTGAGGACCATTTTCTTTATTATAGGTCTAACAAGAGGCGGAGTGTGGGGACCACTGGACACCAATGAGAAAAGCAAATATTATGGGGACAGCTAGTGGAGCAGAGGAGTGCCATTGGATACCAGGGACCAAAAGAAAGATGGCAGGGGTGTGGGGTAGCCACTAGACACCAAAGAAATAAATAATTATAGAGGTGGTAATTGAATGATGAGGGGTGCCACTAGACACCAGGAAATAACCAATAAATACAGGGGTGATGATTGGATGGTAGAAGCCACTAGACATATGGAATAATAAAGAAAAAAAATATGGAAGGGGAATTGGAAGGTGGCAGTGCCACTAAAAATCTGGAAATATAGTATATTATGGGGATGCTGATTGGAGGGTGTGGGGTGCCACCAGACGCCAGGGAACAGATACCAGCAAAAGAAAATGATGTTTCCCACACAAAAGGATCTTTTGTGACTCATGATATGAAAAAGAAACCTTTTATAACTAAAATGGTGCAGGGTCTGCATCAGAAACCATATGAAGAGAGACTGAGAGAGCTTAATATGTATACCCTTGATGAAAGGAGGGGCAGAGGGACATGATAGAAACTTTCAAGTACCTCAAGGAATCAACAAAGTCCATGAGGTAGCATCTTTCAGAAAAGAGATGTGTAAGAACAAGGGGCACAATTTAAAGATAAGGGGGATGGCTCAGGGGTAATGTGAGGAAGTTTCTTTTCGGAGGAAGAGTGGTGGATACATGGAACCGCCTTCCTGGGGAGGTCGTTGGGTCTAAAACAGTGGGAATTCAAATATGCATGGGACAGACATAAAGCAATTATAGTGGGGGTTGCAGGAAGTAGGCTGTTGGTTAACTAGAATCTGCAGCATATCCAGTAGGTAGGAAATGGAGGGCAGACTAGTTGGGCCAAGTTGTCCTTATCTGCCGCCAAAGTCTATTATCACGAGTCAACAAAACGATTTATAATCTTACAAAATGACATGTCATGGGCATTCCTCTTACAGTTCATGCAGATTAGATTAAAGGAGATAGGAAATTATTTTACATAATTAACTGCCCTTACATCTTCCTTTCTATGCCAGTTATATATTCTGATATACTTTGTTTTTTTAAAAATAAATAATCTAGCTTTGTGATGCTATCAGATCTACATAGAGTTCTACCCTCTTCATCAGCTACTGCTCTTGATTTTCATATTTCTAAGACATTAAATGACATCAATAACTCCCATTCTGTGCTACTGATCTGAATGGCCTGGAATGGAAGTTTGTGCTGTTATAGAATGTTCAGGCAGTATGAAAGAGAAAGCAGCAACTGCTGAGGAAATAGATATTCAGGGTAGTTACAAAGGCAACAGAATGAGATTATTAATTTAATAAAAAGGTTATAAACATATCAGAATACTGGTAACAATAAAAGATCAACTGGAGGACATCTACAGGTGTAAAAATCGTTTCTGTCACCTGTTAACACTGAAACCCTGCTCAACTCTAACTATAGTGGAATTACCGCGTCAATATGTATATATATATAGTATAGTATATATATATATATATATATATATATATATATATATAGTAGCACGGTAGTGCTACCATAGTTAGGGTTGAGAGCCATTTCTATATTAAACCCCAAATTTTGCAATCGCAATAACTGCAACCATTTGACAAATTTGGCTGAAATTTGAATACATGATCAAGAACCATAGACCTTGGATCTGCCAAGTTTCGTACCAGTTGGATACACAGCTGCGGAGTTATTAAGCCGCGTTTCTGGCGCTGCGGCGCTTACACTTCTGGAATTCTCACGGTTCGCTGTACAGGTCGCGACGGTTTGCTGGACTGGTCTGAAATCTTCAGGGAACATATGCCAGGGTCCTGGATGTGCCTTTCCAAGATTTGGTGAAAAATATTAAAATGGTTCAAAGTTATTCAAAAACAATTTCCCATTATAAGTCAATGGAAAAGTTAAAAGTTCGACAGTGTTGCAAATGCATTTTACTTTCACAAATGGCCCTGTTACTTTGCAAATCCGCCATTTTGTTTTCAGTTAGTGATCAGAAAATGCTTGGCATTTAAATTTGGGACTCTCTAGCAACCTAATTCTTTTTGTATTCACCTAGTCGGACCCTGAGGATGCTAGCCACGTCTTTATTTTGGGGTAAAACACCCAGAAATATATTTCAAATTTCTGGAAAAGTACTTTCACAAATTACTTTCATTGCTCAAGAAAGTGTAGAACTTTCTGAAAGTTTTGTAAGAATGCGACAGTAGTTTACTAGTCTGTGGGAAAGTGACAGCAATTGTGACAAGGCAGCAGGTAAAGCAAATAGGATGCTGGGATGCATAGGCAGGGGCATCACCAGCAGGAAAAGGAGGTCATAATTCCACTATACAAGACACTAGTGAGGCCACACCTGGAGTACACTGTGCAGTTCTGGAGACCTTACCTACATAAGGACATAGACAGGTAGAGAAGGTTCAGAGGAGGGCAACAAAGATGGTGCATGGATTGCATCACAAGTCCTATGAGGACAGGTTGAAGGCACTGAACATGTACTCCCTGGAGGAGAGGAGGAGAGAGGGATATGATAGAGACATACAAGTATTCTTACAGGGAGGAACAGGGTGCAGAAATGCACTATTTTTAAGCGAAAAAGATGTTCCAGGACTAGAGGGCATGGGATGAAGTTGGAGGAGGACGATTCAGAGGAAATGTGAGGAAGAATTTCTTCACAGAACGGTGGTGGACAAGTGGAACACCCTGCCAGAGGAAGTGGTGGGGCTGAAACAATCACGGGATTTAAGAATGCATGGGATAGACATAAAGGAATTCTGGAGGTCAGGGGTAAGGGCAACAGACTTCCTGGAAAACATAAACTGAACTTACAAACTTAAATGGGCAGACTGGGTGGGCCATAGGCCCTTATCTGCCCACACTGTCTATGTATCTATGTATATTCTTTTGTCACTGTGCTGCAAAAAGACGGTTGGGAGTTTTGGGCTGAAATTTGGAGGAAGCACTTGGCCGACATGTCACAGATGTGCCTTTCAGTGTTCTGTTGAAAAAATATAACATGCGGCAAAGTTATGGGACTCCAAAGTTGACGTTATTTCCCATAGGATAACATTACGGCGCCCGACACATTACAGGAATCCTTTGGCACCCTGCTGCAAAACAACGGTTTGGTCTTTTACTGAAATTTGGAGGGAAGACAGCCAACAGCCGACAGATGTGCCTTTCAGTGGTTTATTGAAAAAATATTACAGGGAGAGCAAAGTTATAGTGCTCAAACCTCTTTTTCCCCATAGGATAACATTACGGCGCTCGGCCTCAGGGTCCAGATCTCTGAAATGGTGCGAGATACAGAGTTTTTTGTCAAAAATTATAGGGAGCTATGTATAAAACTAGCCAGGAAAGTGATAATACATATGACTTTTTAAATTTTTTTCTATGTCATACGGTTACTGAGATATAAGCAATTTGCTATTACAACTACTGATTTTTGTGTTCGACAGTCGTTATTTTGCATACATTCTTTCTACTCACTGTCTTTCTATACTGCTTTTGGGAAGAAACCAGCCACAATAAACTTTTCTCTTACCATCAATTTTCTTGCTTGCGTGTTCCGCACCAGCTTCAATTCTGTCGCTCACGCGACGCACCATGTGCCTTACCCCTTTATGCTGCTTTTATTTGCAGTTAAGGCTTCCATTGCTTTTAACATTTCTGTCTACAGTACTGTTCCTCTTCTGTTTCGCTTTGTGTCACCCTCACGCTATTACGATTTGTGTTTACGGGCACAATGTTACAATGCGACAAGACATCACCCCAGCTCCCGCTGCATGCATTACATTCACTATTTCTCATTATCATTCTCAAAAGAAGGAAATTAGGCAAAAAATTCAGTTTAATGCATCAGTTAGGGTTGTTCCACAGCGACAAAAAGCAAGGAAATTCGATGTTAGGGTTGAAACCCCATTTGCACCCTCAGCCCACCCCAACTGGAATCGGTGTGCATTGGGTCGTGGTCCTAAATGTCACCCCATTCTCCTATTCCTCAGCTTCTTTCCACATGTGATGGGTGACATTTAGGCCGATGACCTCAATGCGCACCCCAATTCCAGTTGGGGTGGGCTGAGGGGTGCAAGGGGGTTTCAACCCCAACATCGACTTCCTCACTTTTGTCACTGTGGAACAACCCTAACTGATGCATTAAATGGAGTTTTTTGCCTCTAATATATATATATATATATATATAGTACATATATATTATAGATAGATAGGTATAGATATAAATGTATGTAACAAATAATCCACTACAGGGCATCGATTTTGCTCTTATAATGGCACGCCTTGGTGTATGTTGTAGAGGCACAAGGCCCACAGGCTAAATGCATTAACTGCCCAAGATGTGCATCTATTAGAGCATAATCGCAAGCCCTGTAGTGGATTATTGTCTTCTAAAATGGCCAAAACTGTTTTTGAAGAGGGTGAAAAATAAAAAAAGTGCAGGCATTCATTGTGGAATAATCCAATCAATCAGGAGACAGCATTTTTACTAATTTTTTTCATCTGTTTACAACTGGGGAAGGGAAAATTGTTTAACCAGGAAAGGAATACTAAGTTGAAGCTTGTTCCCAGGTGCAACCTGGAAGCACAAGGAAGTGAAGTGACTTGCTCAGGGTCACACAGTAGGCATGTAGGGGCTGATGGGATTCAAACACATGTCTCCAGGTTTGCAGCTCAGTGCCCTAACCACTGGCTTTACTGACTCCAAAAACTCATGTTCCTGATGGGGAATCGAACCTAGGTTGAGGCAGTGAGGCGTGGCAAATCCTAACCACTAGGCCTGGGGGAGCTGTACACATGTATATATGTGCTACATAATGGCTGGGCTCATAATATGCCATTTATCTTTATGAGTTAGGAGCAGGAAAATAACTAATGTGTAGCAGAACCACAATTAAGTGATGTAAGTCATGCCCTTCACTGGGAATAATAAGTGGCATATTCTTTTATTTTATTTAATTTTTTTTTTTTTATTCCAAACCAAGCCATTGTGTGTCCAATCTATACAATGCATTGTAAACTGTAAAGCTTTTAAACTAGTTTTCATATAAATTTTAACTGGTTCTGTTTAATTCACTGCTCTGTTTTGAGTTTAGCAGTGGACTTTTTTTGTAACTTTATTTTTATTACATGAAGTGGAATTGACACATAAAGAAGTGGCACTGACACATGCAGTATGTTTGATGAAACTGCAACTGTGGGGGCACTGCTGAGCAGCTTACAGGAAGCAGCATTGATATAGAGCTGAGTGAAATATATTAATTTATAGTATCTAGATTGTTACATTGAACTTATTCAACCCATTTAATTTGTATCTGAAGTGGTAACAGCTCAGGACTTCAGAAATGAGAAAACGAGGAAATGCAGCTGCAGCAGTCGATTTTTGGGCCAAAAAAGCACGCAGCCAGGGTGAACGGCCTAGAGACCAGGCAGAAGCCAGCCACTTGGATACTGACAGTGGTTCGGAGGCCTCCTTATCTACCATCCAGACTACTCTTAACCGGTTGGTAAAATCCATTCAGGACATAGACAAAGTTGGATAGTTTGACTCCTCGGTTTCTGTGCTGAGACCAGGATGGAGAATTGCTATGCAGCTGTCGACAAGAACGAGAGCTCTATCCTACCGGCCGGTGATGTGACCACAAAACTAATCAAGGAGAATTCAGTACTCCAACAACGCTTGGAAGTGGTGAAAACCAAGTGAGAGAAAGGAATCTCCGGGTACTGGGGCTTTCTGAGTGGGCTGAGGGAGGATTGTCTTTGTTTGTTCGATCATTTTGCCCTCTATATTGGGCTTGGAGGAAGAGGATCCCCGATAGCCATTGATAGAGCTTACTGGATCTCACTCATGCAGAATATCAGCTACTTCACAAACACCAAGAACATTGTTAATTGTGTGCCGATATGTTGGGGATCGAGATTGAGTGCTACAGATGGTGCAACGTCAAGAACACTTAAATATGGGCCTGATAACTTGAGTAATTCCCAGACTTGTCTTATTCAACTAGACAGAGACGAGGGCCTTTGACAGTGTCCGGGTAGTCTAAGACAAAGGAACATCATCCATCATCTGCTATTCCCTGCACACCTGAAGGTTATATGGCAAGGAAATACATATCAATTCAATGAGCCTGGAGAAGTAAAAAATTTATTGGCTTGCTGGAACAGGAGTCTGAGGATGCGACTGGAAAGAGAGACATTTCATGGAGGAAGATTGAAGAAGCGCAGATGGGACTTGCGACCTGTGAGTTTTTGGGGCGAGGCCACCATGGTTCTAATTTTGGTTATAAAGCGATTAAAAATATTCATGGCTACTAAAGACAGTATTCAGTTTATTTTGGTACTATTAACCCTGCTCCTTGTTTTGGGATGGTGACTATAAGTGGACTAGAGACTGATGGATATTATTAGAAAGGGTCTCTCAACCTGAATCAGCCCATTTTGGGGACACTGTAGGAAAAGGACTCTTTCTTAGCAAGTATCTGTATGTATTTTTCTTTATATTGTATGCAATTTAAGTTTTGATCTGATATCAGGCTCTGTAGAGACTTGATCTGTACTTCATTTTACTTAATTAAGATTGCAGGGGTTGGATAAGGGAAGATATAAGAATTTGGTATATATGGGAGGACCTGTTTTTTATCAAGTGGGTTTACTACTTGTCTCGAGACTCTAGTTAGATATTTACGTTAAATATTTGGCGCACCGTTGGACATGGAATATAGTCTGGCAGGCAGGCGGGGGATTCTTCCAACTAAGCTGTAGGCTTTGGGAATAATGAGGTTGTGGGAGTATAACTAACGTTTTCTTCCCCTTTGATGTATCGTCTGAGGAGAGTACTTACTTATCTGAAGTAACTATGTATGTATATCAAATTGCAGTGTTACTCTTCACGGGGTAATGTGTTTTGTGAGTATGTTTACAAATCAATAAACACATTATACAAAAAATAAAAACTGCAATGGTACAGACAAGGTAATTTTTAACTTACAAAGAGAAGTACATAACCCCTTGTTACCCGGGGTTACTAGAATCCCAGTAAGACCTAGTGGTAGGCAGGAAGGCAGCTTGTGAAACTCCAGTTAAATGGGTTTCACACTGTCTCACTCTGTTCTCAGTCTCAGCTGAGACTGAGGGATGACATCACCATAGAACTATCGCAGCTGCATGAGCCACAATGGAATCTGCAGCAGGGAGTTGGAATAGAATGTTGGGAGGTTTGAATAGTAGTCTGTAGGTCAGTTGGTATTTGGAGCTTGCTGAGGAGCAGCACAGCAGCTCTGTGTAGCTCTTGGAGCCTCAGCCCTGATACAGGCTACATTCTAGGAAAAAGGTGTGTGTTTCCATCTTAAGAGACACAAAGCAGTTTGGAAGTGGAGGAGACTGCTGATTCGGGTCTCAGTGCCCCTCCCTCTCAGGGATGGGGCAGGAGAGTTTTCCTGCATATTCCTGGGGCAACCCCTGGTTTTGCTACTAGTGGAGAAGCTGCCTATTTGTTCAAGAGTTTTGGGAAACAAGAAGATTTGTAGATAAGCTGTGGGGCACCTGCAACCGAGGGTGAGTTTCTGCTCTTCCTAAAGGGCCTATGTTTTTCACCCTGGGACTTGTGTGATAGTGGGGATTGGACTACTGAAATAGTGGGAGGCCTAGAGTAATAGGCTTGGCCAAAAGTAAAAGTATGTTCAAATCCAGCATATATGGAAGTCAAGACATGTAGAGGAGATGTGACATACATCTACCCAGTAATCTACATTGCCAAGCTTTCAGTAAAGAGTTGTTTAGGTTCCAGAGAAATGGCTGGGTATGGATTGTGGGAGCTGAGGTGGGAGACCCCCACATCTTAGTGACCAGGTTCACCTCTACAGATTTGCTCTGTAGATTTCTACTTTGCCTCATGCACTTGGCCAGTGATGAGGAGGTACCCAGAGCGTGGGATTGGAAGGAAAATTCCCTCTAGGTCGAAGGCTCTAAGGTGGTTTGGGAGCCACAACAGGAAAACTGGTTCATTCCCCAAAATGGACCGCTGATTAAGGGGTCGGGCCGGGGAACCAGGCCAGTAATAAAACCCAAGTAGTGGTACATGTCGGGCTGTGTACCCAAAGCTGCATGCAAGTCCGGCTGTGTGCCTGGTGGGTTCAGAGCCTGAGGACTGAAATGTGAAGAAGTGTTTCTGTTTTCTCTAATCTGCATTACCAGGAATGTAGCCCCGTAGTCCGTCTATGCTTTGTTTGTTCAGTTTGGATGTGAATAAAAGCCACACTGTAGAATCCCATTCCTGGTTCTGGACATTACAGTTATTGCTTCCTGTGTTCAGATTTCTTGGGTGCCCTATGCAGAAGTAGCCAAACCCTAGGTTTCTGTGCCGAGTAACCTTATCCTCCCGAACCCAGTCCCCACCAGGAACTGCTGTCAGCTTCAACAGCACGCCACCTGTCATTTGCAAAAGGCAGGGTCAGGGGTTACAAAAATGGAGGCATCGCTTTGGATTTTAATTCTGGGAAGGAAGGTGCTCGGGCAAGGGCTAGCGTTTGGGTTATCTGGCAGTGGGTAGCCCAAAAGCTGAAGCAACTAACTAGTGTGTTGCTGTGCTGTGGATCTTATGCTGCTGTTTAAAATGCCAACTGTTTACTAAGGAGCAGTAAAGCTAAAATAGTGTGCCTTGTCCTGCATCAATTGTTTACAGCGTTTTTGCCAGCTTGTAAAATGAACTGTGGTAAAGAAAAGTGTGGAAGACTAGGGTAGCAACAGGAAAATTGTGCCCTGGACATTGGAAATGCTTTAAAATGAACTGTGGTGAAGAAAAGTGTGGAAGACATGGGGTAGCAACAGGAAAATTGTGCCCTGGACGTTGGAAATGCTTTCTGAATGAACTGAGAGACTTGCAGTGTGAATGGCTATGTTAAATGGCTGAAATGAGCTCCCGCCATGGAGTCAGTTGAGAAAAAAAACTGCATTCTGGTTTAAATTTGCCTGCCTCGACGATCGCTGAGGAGAAGAGCACTCGCAAGGAAGAAGAGGCTCATTTGCATGGCGTTGCCAGCGATTGGTGAGGCTGCAATCAGTCCTGCCCTCAGCCAGCTTTACAGTGACTGCCCCAGCATTCGAGAGAGGGAGTGAGGTGGAGGCGTGTACTGGCTTTGTGGAGGAGCCGCCGCGGAGTGTTAAAATCGCTGTAAACCTTCTAAAAATAGATTTGCTTTGTTTAAAATCGGGCTCAACCCGCTTATCGATGATCTAAATTGCGAGTGTGGTGGTCGAGAGATGATCGGCAGGACTGCCCACCCGTTTTCTGTTCTGAGGCCTCCAAGACTGGCTGCAGGCCATTTTCCCCATCGCAGCTAACAACTACTGATAACAGTAAGTACCAACAGTGAAACTGCTCAAACAGTGATTTTCTGCCCTATGCCATATAAATGTATGCAGCAGTGTAGTCACTTTGCAAATAACGATCTGTGTCAAATCCTGCCAGCAAGTGCAAGTCTGTTAAACCATTGACTGTGTGCATAGTAATGAGTTCAGCCTCAGGTTAAAGTTTAAAGCCATAGAGAGACTGTGAGTTGTAGCCAAATGTGCATCACTAGTTTTACAGGCAATCCTGTGCTTAAAAACCTGAAGCTTTAAGGGACTGTGAGTCAAAGAAATGTTTCCAGCATGTGAAAAGTCAGTGGAAAATCATTATAAATGTGTTTAGAACAAGAACAGTGCAAGTTTGTGCTGTTTGAGCAAAGTTATCAGTAGTGTGTGTAAATCGGATGTGCAGTGGCTTGACCCAATTTCTGAATGTTGATGCACAGAGTGCTGTCACGCTTCATTACAGGGTGGGTAGTAAAGTAAACACAGCAGCAGAGTAGGTTACCACCTTTTAAGAAGCCCAAAGTGGGACATTTCTTACTGAAACATGATTTTTAGCAGGAAGGCCCGTAACCCTCGACCAATGCAACAGACTTGTTTTCTCTACAAAATCAGAATTAAGTCTGAGTATTGTAGTTTCTTAGTTCTTCTACTGTTTCTTCTCATTTTAAGGTATTTTAATTAAGGTATTGTAGTTTTCTGCAACATTTAGTGGAAAGTCAGAAAATATTTTCTCTCCTATAAAATCAGGACATGTAGTGTTTTTCATGTTTTTGCAGGACACAGCTGCCCAATCAGGACTGTCCTCACGAAAATCAGGACAGGTGGTAACCCTACAGCAGAGGAGCCATTTAAAAGTAAAAAAAGTGTTCAGTAAAGTGGGACTTTCAGTTACAGTGAGCTTTTGTTTGTTTTTCTGCAGTTATGGACTCAGGACCACCTCGTTACCGGATCATGCCGGATTGCAGTAACAGAAGCAGTAAATAGACTGAGGGATATTGAAAAGTGATGCTATGGAGGACAACTGTCTCCTCATGTGGCGATTCCTGGTTTCCAGTGCATGTGTGTCAAATATGCTTGAGAGCTGGAAGAGACGTCTTCATGATTCCTCACTGTGCTGGATGCCTAGAAAATATGGCTTGTATAAAGCGCCTCAGATTCGTTTGGCTCCCACATGGACAAAGGTTCAGCAATCTGCAGTTGGCAGCACACAGCACCAGGCAGAGCCTGTGGAAGAAGCCCCTCGGGGAGTGTGGCACAAAGCTAGAGGGTGCAGAGTTAGAGACAGAACCAGAAGTTGGAAGTTTGGGATGCTGGACCCCAGAAGGAAAGTTCGGATAAAGCATCAGTGGACCCTGGAAGGGGGCGTAGCCCAAGTCTCTTAGAGTGAAGATGAGATCTGGAGGCCTTTGAGTGGGAGGTTGTCGGCCTCGTGCCTAGTGATGAGTGGATAGTATCACGAGTGAGAACAACTGCTCACCCTGGGCTCAGATCCTCAAGTGAAGATGAGGGGAACCCATGTGGCCTTGTGAAAATGGAATGGGTACACAGCCTCAAGATCTTGCCTCGGAGGAATGCATGAAGAGAGTGGTGATGCCACTGCCCTGGCTATGCAGGAGGAAGAAGTCAGGGATTGGTTTTAATTTCATTAAGGATGCAAAGCTGGTAGAACCAGGACTGGTCACCCAAGCCAGGCCAGCAGTCTCAGGTTGACCAAAGCTAGTAAAGAGGAGAGACTGGTTCGTGAGGAAGGCAATGAGATCTATGGTATGACCTTTCCTACCTTTCCTTGGAAAGTCTTGGAGGAGATTGAGAACAGCAGGAAATCCTGGATCTGGGCAGAAGCAATGAAAGGTGTGAATCCTGGGGCCAACAAGCATGTAAAAACAGACTGTTTCAAGAGAAATATACCCAGTGGAAGAAAGGCAGGACACTGTTTATGGACAGAGTGTGAATAGTGGACAGAGAGGATATGAAATCTCCACTGTGTGAATTATGTGTGGCATGAGCGGATAATAATTCAAGCTCCTAACCCCAGTACTATTGGCCTCAGTGCAAGGACCTCCCAGCAAATGTGCCCGTGCCTACTAAATGGAAAGCTGAGCATTGGTAGTCAATACTGCCACACCAGCTTTGCAGTGCCTTTATTGATCCACCAGTATGGACATCCAGGACTCAGGTGCCCCACATTCATCAGTTCTACAGTGTACTGGCCTTTCCAGAATCCATCGACTGGCCCACCAGGTGACTTCAGATCCAGAGGACACCAGCCCAGCTGTATCCCTGTTTCATCGCCTGGTAATCGGATGACGTTGGACCAGCTGTTTTCTTTTGTTCCTGTTCTAAGGTTCCATCTCCAGAGATGTCATCAGCCAGCAGTTCCCAGATGTTCCTCCCGTAGTTCCCGGAAGATGTCCTCCCAGCTGTATCGGAAGAAATGCTGCCAGGGAGAGTTTTCATCAGAGGTGCAGGTCAGTTCAGAATGTTCCATTCTACAAGGGGCTGGTATGTTCAAACTTTTCTATCTTTATGACATTGCAGTACACACCCTACACTAGCAGACTCCAAAATGTGAACTGTCCTCAAAGACTCTCCCTTCGGGACTTTGGCCTGTTAGAACTGTGCTTCACCGGGCTCCGTCCAGGAGAGACTTTTAATGGACTAACCGGGCATTGTGGTCACTAGTTGGGACTTTTAGGGCACTCCATCCCCCAAATGTGTATTGTAAATAATGTTGTTGTTTTCTAATATATATACTGTTTTTCTACCTTTTCTGAAAAATCTTTTGAGATTCTTCAGTGTTTTGATAGTAGGGGTTTTAGGTAGACTGTTATGCAGATTAGGAGTGTGTGTTGTCTTTCTTTTCTTGCAGGTGTTCCTGGAGAAGACAGAAAAGAAGACAAGAAGAGGAGGAGGGGCTCATCGGAGTTCCTTGCTAGTACTTTAGTGTGTAGTGATTTTAAGTACTGTGGTGTTGTTATTGTTGTTGTTACTGTATTAACCATTTTCCTTCCACAGGTGTGGTTGTGGGGTAGGGAGGAAGCAGTAAAGTGATGTAGAATGAGTAGTATATTCTTGGTGTGTGGATGCAGGTTGCCCAAGGTTGGGTAGGTCCCCGGTTGTTTTGTTTTGGGGTATTAAGTAAAGGCAGGCAGATTTTCCCTAGAGGGTTGGGGATAGACAGGCTGTGGTCCTGAATGGCCATAGGGACCGCAGTGCTGATCTATTAGGGCTATGCTCTGGATAGTTCTACCAAAGCCATTAGACTGCCATAGTAAATGGGTAGCGTAGAGGCTGATATGTCAGCTGAAGGCCTCTAGGCCCTTAGTGTTGCCTACCTGTGCTCGCCATACCTCTCAATCTTTTGTCCCCAGATGTGGAACATTGCCTCTCAAAATGTGGAACAAATTATCAAAATGTGGAACACTCAATCAAATCTTTACCTAAGAAGCTTAGAACACTGTTAAAATGTTTGCATTTATGTTCAGAAAGTCTGTTATTAATTGAATAATACATGTTTTGCATCGTTTACTATAGAGTTTTGCTTTAAAATGTTAACACTGAATGTGGGACAAGTCCTCACAATGTGGAACAAGGGAGCTTTGTGAAGTAAAATGAGAACGTTCCTAGTAATGTGGCACAGTTGAGAGGTGTGGTGCTCGCACATGGTAGGAGGGTCTGATCACCCCTCAACAAAAACTAAATAAATCAATAAAATTATCACTAGATAACCAGAGATGAAAATTACAAAAACTAGCATTTACTGGGGATTGGGCAGAAGGGGTTACCACTGGATTTCCAGGGATGGAAAGTACACAGAACTGGCAATCACCCAGGGATCAAGAGAGAGAGAGTATCACTAGGCTACCAGGAAGGAAAGTACATGAAACTGGCATTTGCTTGGGGATTACATAGTGGTGGTGGTGGTGGTGGTGGGGTAACATTTGATTAGAAAGGACGAAAAGTGCATACAACTGTTATTTCCTCAGTGATCAGAGGGAGAGGTATATCACTTAACTACCAGGGAAGGAAATTCCACAGAACTTGCATTTACTTTGGGATCAGGAGGGAGGTGGTACCACAGGACTACGAGGAAAGAAAAGTACATGGAACCTGCATTATCTCAGGGATCAGGTGGGAGGGATACCACCTGATTACCAGGGATAGAAATTACTGCAACCAGCAATGACTTGGGGGTTAGGTGTGGGGGGTACCAAGGTTCATGTTTGTGACACCTACTTGGGGATGGGGTCCACCAGACTAGCAAGGTTCTTTTTATTGACAGTAACTCTGGGATTGAGGTGGCAGCTAGACTATCAGGGAGTTTGACAGTTCTAAGATGATTGAGAGGACACAGCCAAGGCTCTGCACAATAGCTCTGTTCATTTTGTGCATGGAGGCATTCTGCAGATCTGCTGATGACCACCAAGTCACATGCAAATGGCTCCTTAAGCACCTTGCATAACATATGTGATCATTAGCATGATGGTGGCTGAATATGGCTCTCAGGAACAAAGGCACTATCCTGTCTGGGACACACTTTCTTCCTCTGCTCCTGGCAGTCTGTTGCCAGCAGGGGCTGTGTTACCACAGTGCATAGTCACTCTGCACAGTACTGACATGGCCCCATATCCATAAGGCAGTGTGTGCCTCACTGGGTGTGTTGCCTATATGAAGACGGCACCCTGATGGCACGACACCATCTCACATGTGTCCCTGTTGTTTGTTCAATGCTAATTGCTGCCTTTGAATATCAGTCCCTCACAGTATTAGGAATTTCTGGAAATGTGTAAATATGAAATGTATCTGGAAATGGAATGCACTTAGATGTCTGGAACTGGAATAGTTAAGTAGCCAAAACACCAGCATGAGTCCAAAGCAGCAAGCTAACTGGTTCTGGAACATTTCAGTTTCCAGATCCAGAATATACCTGGAACTTGGATTCCAGAACCAGAATGTATCAAGAACCATGTCAGAATGTAACAACTACTTGTTTCATTCCTGGGGTTCTGGTATGGTTCTGGTGCATTCTGGTTCCAGAACCCAGGTCCTAGGTGCATTCCATATCTAGAACCATTCTGCTAGTTAAATTTTGTCTTGTTCCAGTGCCAGACCACTGATTTCAGTTGCATTCCACTCCTGGATGGATACCAGTTTTTATCAAAGTCTGGTATTTCTACTTTGATGTCTGAGTTTACAGTAACTTCCTGTCAGCAGCACCTTTTCTATTTGGAATTAATTAATTCTAAGGTGTAAAATGAGGGATGTCCCTTGTAATTTGGGACAGTTGAGAGGGTACGCTGCAAATGTTCCATACTCTGGAATCTCTAGTCTCTAATATATATACCCTAACCATTTTAATAAGTGTGTGTGTGTGTGTGTGTGTGTGTGTGTGTGTGTGTGTGTATGTATATAATATATATCTATATAGCCGGCCCAGTGGCGCTGAGGTGCTGGATGCCCACCTCACACCACGCTGTCAACCAGGGTTCGGGAATGAGCACAGATCGCTGTGGGCTGGCAGGGAAGGAGAGGAATTGAGCATCCGAAGGACTGCTCTTCCTCTCAGAGGAGGGGGTCCCACTTTCATCGGTGTCCGACTGACTCCTGGTGGAGGCTGGGGTCGAGGATGCATGTCACATACTGGGAGAAGTTGAGGGCAGGCGTCTGGACGTGCGCGGACATGTGTGCATCCGTGGCTGCTGATGTCATTGCACACCTCCGACTCCAGGGAACTGAGAAAGGAGAAAATGGCACCGGTTGTGGCAGCTTGATGGCCATTCGGCGTGATGCTCAGATCCGAGGGCTCACTGGAAACTGGATCCTGTGTTGGTGGAGATAGAAGGTGTCTCTCCACCACCCTGCCGTGAGGGCAAGCCGCGGGGTATACAGTGAGACCCACTGTTGGATCCGGAATAATCTGGATGGCGGCCAGAGAAGAGGGATGCCTGGGCGTGGATTGCAGACCAGAGAGGCCAAGGTGAGAAAAATTACCAACAAATATATATATATATACACGTGTGTGTGTGTGTGTGTGTATATATATATATTAAAACAAAACAAGGCATTGTGTCAGCATGTGGTCTAAAAGCAAAACAAAATGGTTATATTAAATGCATGCCGAAAATAAAAATAGAGTTAAAATCTATGTTTATTTAGCTCTTCTTCAGGAAATAACTAAAAGAAAAAAAAAACAAAGTTAGTGTAGAGGGAGGTAAAATGAGGATATATATATATATGTGGAAAAAAAAAGGAGGCTCAGAAGAAGTGATAAATGGTAAGATTAAGAGAATCTGTGAAACAAAAAGGTGATGATGGGAAAGATAAAGCATAATAGGAGTGAAAGAGCTAGGGGAAGTCCCAGGTGGGGACTAATTAACAGGACCTAGTAAGAAGGCTAAAGGTGACAAATGTGGAAGGAGACAGAGATGGAGGCTTATGGTGAAAATGAAAGAAATTAAATGAGTACAAATACAAATAGACTTTAGGGGAATAAAGGGGTGGCTGAAAGATGTTAGTGGAAAATAAGTCTATCATTTAAACCAGAGGGCTGCTGGGAGCCAAGGCAGATGATCAGCTTGGCTTCCATGTTTTTCTATGGTCAGGATCCCAGAAGCCCTGCTGAAGGACACAAGCAGAAAGGTCATTGACACTGTGGTCCCTGGAGATAAAATGGGATACAATGGGTTTAGCAGTGTCACCATTCCTGACTCTGTAATGTTCCCTATATATATATATATATATATATATATATATATATATATACACACACATATAAAATATATTAGGGCAAATAACTCCATTTAATGCATCAGTTAGAGTTGTTCCACAATGGCAAAAGTGAGAATTTGGTGTTAGGGTTGAAAGCCTTGGACCCCCAGCCCACCTCCCCACCGGCATCGATGCTGCGGTATTGGTTCCAACTCTCACCCCATCACATGTGCAAAGAAGCAGAGGTATAGGAGAATGGGGTGAGAGTTAGGACCGACGACTCCCAACGCCAGCACTCGCATGTAGGTTGGGGTGGGTTGGGGTTCCAAGGGTGTTTTCAACCCTAACACTGAATTTCCCCGCTTTTGTCGAGTTTTTGCCTCTAATTTCTTCTTTTGAGAATGATGACGAAATAGTGAATGTAATGCAGGCTCCCTGCCACGTGATGTCTTGTGACATAGTAACAGGAACAGCAATGCAAACACAAGCACCAACAGTGGTGCACATGGTAACGCAAACATAAATGGTGAAGAAACGCTAATAGAAACGCTAGTGCAAAGTGACACTGAAGCAAACAGTGATGCAAACGGACATGCAAGCGTGTATGAAACGCAACTGGCAACACGAACAGTGATGGCAGCAGTATTTTAAATGGAAATGTTAAGTGTCACAGCAAAAGAACGCGAAAGGGAACAGAAACGAAAACGCAAATGCAAGCACGTAAATGTAAACCATTATGCGATGGGCACAGTACCGCACTTGTAAATGCAAATGGTAAAGTTAACATGAAGAATAATGCCAAAGGAAACAGAAATGGAACGGAACAGAAGCGCATACGGAAACCCAAACTGTAACGCACACGGGCACAGTACCGCAATTGTAAATGCAAATGGTAACGGTAACAGAATCAGCAAAGGAAACAGAAACAGAAAAGGAAACGCAAGAGCATATAGAAACACAAACCATAATGCGCACAGGCACAGTAACGAGTTGCAAACGCAAATAGTAACAGTAACAGCAAGAAAGACGAAACGAAAGAGAAACGGAAATGAAGAAAGGGCTGCCAGAAATGCAAATGGCAATGCTCACAGTAACGCAAACCAAAACACAAACACAAACAGTAGTGGAAACACGCAATGGTAACAGTAACGCTTAAAATGAAAACGTTAACGGGTAACGCATAAGGTGGTGTACATGGGAGTGGTAACACAACGAGGACATTAACACAAGTGGAAACAGTAACTGTAACAGTAGCGGAAGCGCACATCCTGTTTTGCCTAACAGGAGCATAAAGAAACACCGTGTACAAATAATGTATGCATTGTAATGGGCATCAATATAAACGAGCATTGGAAGTACTTCATTGCTAATATCTCAGCAACTGCATGATGTAGAAAAAAATGTAAATTTCACAGAAATCAGGATTTTCCTGGCTAGGTTTTTGCTATTATGCAACTCACAACAAAAATCTGTATCTCGCATCATTTTCGAGATTCAAGCCCCAAAAGGCGCAGTGTATGCCACCATGTTAGTCTATGGGAAAAATGCCAACTTTGAGTACTGTAACTTTGCAGACATGCAATATTTTTCACCAAACTACGAAAAGGCACACCTGTGAGATGTTGGCTGCATTCCTCCAGATTTCAGCTCAAACACCAAACCGTTCTTCTGCAGCAGGGTGACAAAGAACTGCTGTCATTTTGGCCATAGTCTGAAAAAGTAGTCGTGATTTGCGAAGATTTCGAAAGCATTGAAAAGTGTCATGAGTGTGACACTACTTTGTGACATTACTTTTCCAGAAATTTGAAAACATATTTCTAGGGTGTTTAACCCCAAAATAAAGACATGCCTAGCATCCTCAGGGTCCAACTAGGTAAACACAAAAAGAATTGTGTCCCTAGATGGTCCCAATTTTAAATGCCAAGCACTTTTCTGATCACCAACTGAAAACAAAATGGCGGTTTTGCGACACTGAAAAGTGCATTTGCGACACTGTCAAACTTTTAACTTTTCCCATTGACTTATAATGGGAACTTGTATTTGAATAACTTTTGAACAGTTTAATATTTTTCGATGAAATCTTTAGAAAGGCACATCGGGGATCCCGACCGCCGCGTTCCCTGAACTATTTGGACGGTCGGCTTTAACACGTCGACACCGCCGGAGTCTGACAGAATTCACCAGAAACTGTAAATCTGCGTAGAGGTCACACTTAATAACTCCACATCCGTATATCTGGACCAGTACAAAAGTTGGCATATCCTAAGATATACGGTTCTTCATGATGCATTCCAAATTTCAGGCAAATCCGTTGAAGCGGTGGCAAAGTTATTAAGGTGCCAAATGTGACCCTTTAACCTTAAAAGTGCTATTCACCCCTAACTATGGTAGCACTAACAACACCATAATATATATATATATATATATACATATAAATATTAGAGGTACAGTAGTGCCATTATAGTTAGGGTTGCACTGCTACTTCTATGTAGAACCCAAAATTCTGCATTTTAATAACTTTGCAACCATTTGTTCAATTTGCCTGAAATTTTGCACATGCTGTCTGGTACCATAGATCTCTGGAAATGGCAAGTTTTGTTCCAGTCAGATGTGCAGTTGCAGAGTGCCAAAGAATGTGAAAAATCCTCACTTTTGGCCAATTCTTTGCTCACGGCTACAGTACTAACAGTTTGGGGTCTGGTCTGAAATTTTCAGGGTATATGGGGTCTGGGTCATTGATGTACCTTTTGAAGGTTTGGTGAAAAAATATTAATCCATTCAAAAGTTATTAAAGTTTAAAGTTTCCTATTATAGCCTATGGGGAAAAAAATATATGTCCACCTCAAAAGCACTTTTTTGTTTCTGAAAGCACTTTTGACTGCCGCCAAATGGGTTATGCACTTTCATGCTGCCACCATCTTGTTTTCAGTTAACGATGGCAAAAAAACACTGTAATTCAAAAATGCCCTTGGTAAACACCAACAGTTGTGTTTACCTAATTGGCACCGAAGAACATGATCCTGACATTAGCTTTTACAAATAATGGCTGGAAATATGTTTGTACAATTTTTCCTCTTAAATTTTGCAAATTTAGCGGTACTATGAGAAGTGCTACAAATTGCGTTAATTTTTGTGCAAGTAACAGAACAGTAACACACAAACTGCAGTAAATTGCAGCACTGTTTCACAAAAATTGCCACAATTTCTGCACTACCTCAATGGGACAAAACCATTGACCCCAGTAAAAATTCAAAACCTTTCCTGGCAACTTACTTGGCCAAATAACATAAAATTGTGTCCCTGCCTACATCTAGGTTAGCGCCTGTTGGTGTTTACCTAATAAATGGAATTTTCTCCTTTTACTGCCTCTAAGGGCTGAGGCATGTTCTATTTTAGAAAAATGTTTCTGCTGACATCGAGGTGCCCAATCCCCATGTTGGCTGTAGAAATCGTCCCCGTTCCACTTGCCACTGTGGGACACTAGGTAGCCCTCCCAGTGTCCCCAGTTATGTCCTCCACTACCCAGTACTCTGGGACATTGGGAAGCCCACACCCAGTGTCCCAAAATATTGTTTATTTGTTCCTGTGAAAGAAAAAACAGTCCCCAACATCTTTTTTAAAACAACCTGAAAGAAAATGGTCCTTTGTTGTCTCCCCATCCCAAGCCTCCCACTGAGCAACTCACCCCCCTTTGCCCCATACTTACCACAGGCGAACGTCAGCTGCAATCTTCTGAGGACTGGGACCGTCTGCACTCTTCAAAGCCAAATCGAGAACTAAAAAATCAAGGTAAGTGCTGTATAATGGCTGCCTATGGCATTTGAGACGTATGCTGATATCACGGCCATTTTTAGAATTTTACACCAAACTTTCAACATGGGCTTTTGGGACCCAAACTCAAGATCACTGTTGTCTTATTAATCGGACCTGTAAGGTGATTTTGCGGTCACTGTGCATAATCAGCTTTTGGGACTGAGTAACAAATGACAGTGTCAGTTTCCAAGGTGGGTCCCAAAAGCCTATGTTGAAAATTTGGTCGTAAAACTACCCTAAAGCTAGCAGGCTAATTTAGGAAAAACTCCTATTACCAGTCAGAGGAAGGAAACACTAGAACTTCACATACAAATTAAAACACTCTGCACAACATATATGTTTTCAAGTTTTGGGTGGACTTGTGACTTTCTCAAGGTCACATAGTATGAGAATGGCAGTTGTGTGATACAAACCCGTCTACTGGGTCTTCAGGTTCACAGCTCCATGTTTAAATGCTAGACTATATAGTGGAGCCCACTTAAGTGCACATCAGATAACTGCATATTCTGGAAAAGAATTGCAGTTTTTCTATTTCCCAATTTTTTCCCAATCTCTGCAATGTAACATTTTCTATTTAAGTGCACACAGGTTAAGTGCACATTCCTGTTAACAGAACATTTTCACAGTTCACCAATTCATTGATTAACATTAAAGGAAGCGTCCATGTCCCGTTAGGCCCCACCTCCGTGTGACGGGGTCCGATTAGCAAATGTATAAACAGTAGTAAATGTGCCACTTACTGTTTAGTATTTTATTTAAATTCATATCTGGTTGATCCTGCACCCTCCCACCAGCATTTTAAGTTCAAATGCCCTCCCCATCGCGCCCACGAGCACTTCATGTCGTCCCGTGATGACGGACAGGAGAGAGAGCAGGGTGTTCCGTGAGGGTTTGTCATAGTACAGGATTGCTAAACAACTCTGGTTTGGAGCCTGTGTACCGCCATGACATATGGAGACCAGGTGCAGACATCTAGTGTGCCTGTTAGTCTGTACCTGGTCTCCGTGTTGCAGAGCTACTTAGCTACTGCAATACAGATTATATGTATTGCGGTAGCTTCAAATAACTCGGTTGAGTCTGTCAGTGTCCTTGCAAAATTAAACAGTATGTGGCACATTTACTACTATTTATACACTTGCTAATGGGTCCCATTTCACGGTGCATGGATGTTTCCCTTTATTAGCACCTGTTAAGTGCACAGCCTGTTCCCATCTGGTGTGAAAACAATATTATAATGAGCATCCTGCCTGTAATGCCTTTTTAACACACTGCATTAAAAGTGAAAAATAAAGAAACACACTATCAAAATTATTTTTAATCAAATTAATGTATTTTAGTTAATATTAATCTTGTTTTATGCTATTTCTAAGCATAGGAATAATGAAATGAAAAAAAAAACACATCTCAGGCTCAGTCTCTTCTATTGCTGGCAGTATAGCCTTGAGGTTACAGTAACGAGCTGTGAATGAGCTTAACGTCCGTGATCTGAGTTTGACTCCACAACCTCCACTTGTATACTGTGTGACTCTGAGCAAGTCACTAACCCAGTGCCTCAGGTCACCCTGAAAACAAGCACTTGTGCCTAGTGGGCTCTACCCAGTTACCAAAGGCTAAAAATAAGAAAACATGCAGGTCTGGATAAGTATACACCCACATAAATGCAGATTTTTTTCAGTGCAAAAGGGTGTTCATTTAAGAGGGCTGCAGTGTACTGCTTCCTGAATTACTTTGTTGCAGAGTTACATGATGCCACTAGGACCCAGAACTTCAGAAATTAATTTTGCAAGATGAAGAGCCTTCTGTGCAAAGTGTCAGGAGCAGCTGTATGAGGATAGTAATGCAGAGCATACCGGCAGTATTTAAAATGTGTTGAAGCGTGTTCTTACAGCAGTCACGGAGGTCTGGTTCTGTCTATTCACAGATTATACTGAACTCTGTGGTACAGATAGAAATGTGAAGGTGATAAGGTATTGCAGAGAGACCTGCAAAGGCTAGAAAATGGGTACAAACTCAGGCAACTAAAATTCAGTGCCAAGAAGTGCAAAGTGATGCACTTAGAGAACAAACCCCCAAGGAGAGAATATTGAATGTGAGGGGTTCAGCTGGACACAACATCAGAGGAAAGGACCTAAGAGTCAACATCAGTGATTCCTAAACAAACCAGCCAATGCAACAGGATGCTAGGGTGCATTGGGAAAGGGTCGAACAGTAGGAAGCAGGAGGAGGTTCTGTTACCTCTGTAAAGTCACTGTAAGCACCACACCTTGAGTACTGTGCCCTATTCTGGAATTCCCACCTAAAAAGACAGAAACAAGCTAGAGACAGTACAACACAGGGTGAACAAGATGACTCAGGACCAGGAAGACAGATCCTAGAGCAGGGTCACAAGTGTAATGCCCCAAAGTATGGGGCACTACAGAAAAGAGGCTTAAAGTGGGACAGAGTGCCCCAGGGTGCCCGTTGTCTGTGTGGGCTAGCAGGGGCTGAAAGGGTCTCTGTACTGCCCCCACTGTAGTCAGGTAGTGCACAACAAACAAATACTGTAAAAAAAAAGGAAGTTTTTCTCTCTGTTACCTGCTCTGCTCTGTTCCAACCCCCCCGGAGCAGGCAGCACGAGCAGTACCCACACGCTGGGACTGCTGTCCTTGTCCAGTGCGTGGTTCCCATTTTAAAATTCGGCCATTGACTGGGACACGGGCCTCAGAATTAGAACCCCAAGCATTTTGAGTGGTAAAACGGCAGTTTTCCTGCTAGTTCGGCTGACTGTGAAAAAGAGGATCGAGAGAGCGAACGGGACCCTGGGCTTACCTGGTCTATTTGAAGCCAGTCCCATCGACTCTACCCAGTGCCGTCCTCAAGCCAGTGAAGACTGCAGCTCCCATTTGCAGTCAGACAACCGACGGTCCCCATCAAGAAGAGGCAGTCCTTTGCAGTGGTGTAAGCTCCGTTAGCCCTTTTGTTTTAAAAAGAAATGTTTCGGTCCCTCGTTGGCGGCATTGCCAGAGCGCATCGCGTCCACGGGAAGCTGTCAGCCTTCAAGAGGCCCCTTGTCACCCGCTGCAGTGCCTGTTGTGAACTCTCCCTCTGCCAGCAAGAACCTCCCTCCTGCTTTTCCTTGCAGCTGCTTTACCTGGGCTGGGGTTGGTGGTCGGCGGCAGCACATTGAAGAGTGCTGGCCACCTGAACTTTTAAACAGAAAGGAAAAAAAAAGAAATGTTTTAATTGTTAGAGTGTTGAGATGCCATCGGGAACTGGGTGGGAGGACCTGCTAGAAATTCCAGATTGTAGGGCCAGAGACACCCACCAGGGAACCAGCCTGTAAAATCTGGATGCTCTGGGTGCAACACCTGGGAGGGGCCAGCCATAGAGGCCCGCCCCTGAGGGGAATTTATTTAACTATTTTAGGAGTAGGCAGAATAGGGTGGGGCTGAACCCTGGAGTGACAGGGCCTGATTAGGTCCAAAAGAATTAAATGGGCACGTTAGGCCCAAGCTATCTGGAAGAGGCCCACAGGTAGGCCCACCACAGCAGGCTTAAGGGGTAATTCAGGCCCCAGGTTCAAGGGGCGAAACAGGCCCCAAGGTTTAAAGGGGCAGCATAGACCTAAGTGACTCAGAGGCTCTGGTATAAATGGGGCCCAGAGAAGACCTACCGTTAAAAGGGCAACATTAGGCCCAGTGTAAAGGGCAAGATAGTCCTAGTGAAAGAGGCAGTTATCCTGAGGGTTGCCAGGGGTAGCCAGATCCTAGTGAGGAAAGATCCAGCAGTGTCAGGGGTCCAACCTAGAGGCACTTAGCACACAACTGCTATTGAGTGACTGTCAGCTGATGAACTGCCTATATGACTGTATGTTACTCAAGCATTTGAAATGTTGTGTTGATTGCAAAACCAAGACTGTATTGTACTGGGATTGTGATCATTTGCCCCTGTTGCAGTAATTGCTCGGGACTTTGATTATTTTCCCGTGTGAACAACTGCAGTGGTTTCTGCAGTATGCTACTCTAGGCAAATTGCCTGCAGCGAACAATTGTCCCACAACTATTGAATCCTATGGTGTAGTGCAAAGTGGAAGTACCAGGTTTAGTGCAAAGTGTATGGACACAATCTTTCTGCCGCAACACCCTGGTGGGGTTGTTCACAGTTAATTCTTCACTGAAGCAGTCTTCAGCCAGCAAAGAACATAAGAGCATCCCCTTCCTGTTGTCTGTCGTTAGTCAAATCAATGTTCCTGGTGTGAGTTGTGGCAGCGGTTCCTGGTTCTCCTTGTGGTTCAGTCAGCTTGGAAGTGAAACACCCAAGAAGAAGCCTCGACCGTCACTTCCAGTCGTCACCGAAAGTCGAGTCCTCATGGCCAGAGTGTGTTCCGTCCACCAGTTTATTGTTTTCAGGGTTTTGACTTCTGGAATCCAGATCTTCACCCACATCCTATTCCTCTTGCATGTTCTGTCCTGCATGCACCGTGTGGTCTTCTGGGATCCAGCTCAATTTTGGTGGTCCTTCAGGTGGATCCTTCACCAAAGAAGCTTCAGCGTGTCTTCATCCATGGCAATCCTTGCAATTGGATTCTATGCCAAGTCTTGTGTTCATCATCCTGGCAGCCCTGGTCGAGGGTTCATACCAGAGAACTTCAGCAGTCCGTGTTCTCCATTCTTGGCAGCCCTGGTCATGAGTTTGTGCCGGGAAACTGCAGTAGATCTTCATCCTTGGCAATCCTTTCAGGTGGATTCTCCATCAAGTCTTGTGTTCTTCATCCTTGGCAGCCCTGGTTGAGGGGTTTGTGCCAGGGAAGAGCTCAACAAAATTTAGTCCTTTTGTGTCATAAGTATTCCGGCAACCTTGGAGAGTGGGTTGGCGAAGAACCGGGTCTGTTTAAAATCTGTCCATTCCCTTTCCAACCTCTCCTAGGGTTTCACAGGTGTAGCTTGGTGCCAAGCAAGAGTCCCATTTTCCCATTGCTTCACCATTCTCCAGCTGGGTGCTTGATGACAACAAGAAAAGTTTGGACTTCCTTTGATCTTATAGACTTTTGGAAGGATTATGCTATCTGATCTTCTAGGATAATCTCTGGTATTCATTGTGCACTGCAAAATTGTCTCATCTCTTGATAAAGTTGTAGATGATTGCATTTGTTCTTTAGACCTCTTACAGGAAGCATATCATAGAGTATTATAAGTAGTGGCCTTAAAGCAAGGTGCACCTTTTGAGTTAGTAGAAGTATCACTTACTGTTCTTCAGAGGTTTGGTTCCCTCTTCCCTTGTGACCGTGTATACCTTTCCCTGGGACATGAATAAAGCCCATCAGGCATCAAATTTATAGACTGCCTCCTGCCTCTCCTTACTGGGTGCTTCCATCCACCAACTCCATTTGAACCACAGCTTTGTCTCACCAGTCCACCTGCTTGAGGTGATGCTGGGTGTGCAGCTGGGACAGGCAATCTTTGTGGTCAGCACTCAGTTGATAAGATCACTACACAAGAAAATTTTACTCCAAATACAGAGACTTTTTGCAGAAATAATGGGTGTTCACCATACATACTAACATACTACGAAGCCAGCAGATTAGGCCCTATGGTCTGCTCGAGTCTGCTTTCGATGGTCAGTGCCTTCCCAGGACAACGTTTGTAGCCCTCCCTACAAGGTCCCCCATATTCCAGTGGGGCTCCCGGATGCACCCTCCCTCTATATCTATCCCAGCCTTTCTTGAACCCCTCCACAGTAGTAGCAACCACCATCTCTCAGGGCACCACATTCCAGGGCTCCAGCATCTTCTCAGTGAAGTAGCGCCTCCTTGTTCCCCCTCAGTCTCCCCGTCCAGCTTCATTGAGTGTCTCCTGGTGGCCCCACCTCCCTCAGCTGAAAGACCCCTCAAGGCTTACCCTATTCATTCCTTTGAGATATTTAAAGATCTCTATCATATCCCCTGTTCCTTCTTTCCTCCAGCGAGTACAGGTTGCGCTACCCCAGTCTCTCCTCATAGGGCCTTTCCCTAGCCCAGTACCATCCTGATTGCTCTCCTCTGCACCCTCTCCAGTAATGCAATGTCCCTCTTAAGAAGGGACACCAAAACTGCACACAGTATTCAAGGTGTGGTCTAACCAGGCAATTGTACAGCAGAAGGAGCACCTCTTGACTCCTGAGGTTATCCCCAGCTATGCACCTCAGCATTTTATTTGCATGGGCTGCAGCCCTTCTACATTGCTCTGAGTTCATTTTGGCATCCACCACCACCCTGAGATCCTTCTCCCCTAGAAACCTACAGTGCCTCCCCCAAGGTGTATACATGAGCTGGATTCTGGCCCCAGGTGCAGAACCCTGCATTTCCCAGCATTAAACTTGAGCTTCCAGTCTTGTGACCATCTCCCCAAAGTCTCCAAGTCCTCCTGGAGATCCAGCTTTCCCTCCTCCCCATCCACCACTACCCACAGCTTGAGTCATCTGCAAAGAGGCTCATCCCACTCCTGATACCACTTCTGATGTCTGAGATATAGGCGTCAAACAGGAGTGAAACATAGAAACATAGACTTTGACGGCAGATAAGGACCGCTAGGCCCATCTAGTCTGCCCATTTCTCCTACAGGATAGGCCGCAGATCCTAGTTAACCAACAGCCTATTTCTTCAGACTTCCCCACAAGAATTGCCTTATGTCTGTCCCATGCATTCTTGAATTCTCCCACAGTTTTAGACCCCACAACCTCCTCAGGAAGGCTGTTCCATGCATCCACTACCCTCTCTGTGAAATAATACTTCTCACATTGCCCTGACACTCCCTCCTTCTATCTTTAAATTGTGTCCCCTTGTTCTTGCAAGTCTCTTTTCTGAAAGATGCTACCCTCTTGGACTTTGTTGATTCCACTGAGGTACTTAAAGTTTCTATCTTGTCCCCTCTCCCTTCTTTCCTCAAGGGTATACATGTTAAGCTCCTTTAGTCTCTCCTCATACGGCTTCTCTTGCAGACCCTGCACCATTTTAGTTGCCCTCCTCTGGACTACCTCTATCCTGTCTATGTCCTTGGAGATAGGGTCTCCAGAACTGGACACAGTACTACAGATGGGGTCTCACCAACTGTTTGTACAGAGGGATAACAACTTCCTGTTTTCTGCTGATGTTGCCTCTCCCTATACATCCCAGTATACCCCCAGCCCTCCCTACTGCCTTCACATTGCTTGCTAACCTTAAGGTCATCTGATATGATTACCCCAGGTCCCTTTCTTTTTGTTGTTGTTACTACCTCCCCACCCATTGTGTATTCTTCCCTGGGTTCTTGTTTCCCAGGTGCATTATTTGCACTCTTTGCATTGAATCCTAGCTTCCATACTTCTGACCATTCCTCCAACCTTGCCAAGTCTCTTTTCATCCTTTCCACGCCTCCTTGTGTATCAACCCTGTTGCAGATCTTTGTGTCATCTGCAAAGGCATACTTTTCCTTCCAGTCCCTCTGCAATGTCACTGATGAAGACATTAAAAGGACTGGACCCAATACTGAACCCTGCGGTACCCACTAGTAACCCCCTTTTTCAGAGTGGACTCCATTTACAATTACCCTCTGTGTCCTGTTGTCCAGCCAATGTTTTACCAGGCTCCACCCTGGGACCCACTCCCAGGCTGGTTAATTTGACTAGTAATCTTTTATGTGGGACTGTGTCAAATGCCTTGCTAAAGTCTAGGTAGGCCATGTCCACAGCCCCTCCCTGGTCTACTACTTTGGTCACCCAGTCAAAGAAATCTATTAGATTCAGTCTGACATGACCTTCCGCTGTGAACCCATGCTGCCTTGGGTCCTGTGCTCCACTGGCTTCTAGGTACTCAACTATTCTTTCCTTCAGAAGTGACTCCATCACTTTCCCTACCACAGAGGTCAGACTGACAGGTCTGTAGTTTCCTGCCTCTGTCTTGGTCCCACTTTTGTGAAGGGAATCACATCCGCCTTCCTCAGTCCTCGGGTACCACACCATCCTCCCATGATTTATTAAAAGAGTAGCCAGTGGTTTCACTAGTTTCTCCCTTAATTCTTTTAGAATTCTGGGGTGAATTCCATCAGGATCCATTGCTTTGTCCACCTTCAGTTTTAGGGAGTTCTTGCAGAACCCTTTCTTCTGTGAAAGGACTGGAATCAACCCCCTATCAAGAGTGCTTCTGTTAATTGGATTAGGCACTTCCCCTCCTCTTTGTGAATACTGAGCAGAAATATTCATTCAGTATTCCTGCTTTTTCACTGTCCCCTCTGCCCACCCACTGTTCATTCTTCTTCAGCCTCACTATCCTCCCTTTGTCTTTCTACGCTCGCTGATGTACCTATAAAAGGTTTTATCCCCATTCTTAACTGAGTTGGCTATCTTTTCCTCAGTCTGGGCCTTTGCTATTCTGACTTCCCTCCTGCTTCCTTCTGCCTTAACTGGTACAGCTAGACGATCGCCAGCATGGCTTTGTTAAGGGAAGATCATGTCAGACCAACCTGGTGGAGTTCTATGAAGGGGTGACAAGTGCGCTGGACCAGGGCAGGCCAGAGCATCCTCTTTCAGGACTTCAGCATCACCTCCATCACTTTGCCCACTATCGACATCAGGCTAATTGGCCTATAGTTACCCGGCTCCTCGTGAGCCACCCGTGTGTATAGGCATGATATGGGCCGAGAACCGACCCCCTGTGGGACCCCGCTAGTGACTATCCTGGAGGATGAGACCTCCCCACCCTCACCCTCTGTATATGCCCCACTAGCCAGTTTCTATCCACCTGACCATCTGTCCCCAACCCCACATCCACCAGCTTCCCCAGAATGTGGCACTGAGTCAAATGCCCTGCTGAAGTCCTGAAAGAGGACATGCTCTGCTGCCCTGGTCCAGCGCACTTGTCACCCCTTCATAGAACTCCACCAGGTTGGTCTGACATGATCTTCCCTTAACAAAGCCATGCTGGCGATCGTCTAGTGACCCACACCTTCAGAACCCCTCCATCCTCTCCATCAAGATGACCTCCATCACTTTGCCCACTATTGACATCAGGCTAATTGGCCTATAGTTACCGGCTCCTCCGTGAGCCACCCTTGTGTATAGGCATGATATGGGTCATCCTCCAGTAATGAGGCACACACCCTGACTGCAGGAGTAGTTAAAAGGTCTGTCAGGGGTGTGGCCAGGGTATCTGCCAGATCCTTAAGCACCCTGTGATGGCTCTCATCTGGGCCTGGTGTTTTATCCCTCTTAGGGCCTTGAGGGTTTCCACCCTCTCTCTGGGTATTTCAACATCCATTTCCCCTCCATCTGCTGGTCCCCTTCCCACTCTCCTAGCCGTGCCACCCCATCCTCCTTGGTAAAGACAGAGGCAACAAAGTAATTTAGTACTTCCACCTTCTCCCCACCTCCTTCACTCACCCCTCCCTATCCTAAGCCTACTAATCTGCCCCTTCCCTTTTCTTTCCCTGATATACCTGAAGAATCCTTCTCCCCCTTCTAATGCCCTGTGCCAATCTCAGCTCTGCCCCACCTTGGCCAACCTTACCCACCCTGGTGTCCCTCCTGGCCATATCATACTCCCCTTGGATATAGCCCCGAACATTTGTAGTGATTATAAGCAGCCTTTTTTTTTCTTCACCGATTCCTGGACCTCCCTTGTCCACCAGCTCGACCGCCCTAGCTTTGCCCTACTTGTGTCTCTCCCTTGTGCAGGCCTTGGTAGCCTCCAGGAGCCCCTCTTTTATAACTTCAGGAGGCTCTGTGCCCATGCTGGGCCTGATCTCATCTAGGTAGCCCCTAAGAATCCGGCTCCATCCCCAAAGTCCGCCCTCTAAAATCAACCACTGTTGTCCTTGTGTTCTACCCCACCCCTAATTCAAGGAAGAACCAAACCATGGCATGGTTGCTTCCCACCAGTGGGTCCCCAACAACTAGGTTCCTGATGAGCTCACCGTCTGACAGGACCACATCCAAGATGTGCCCTCCCATGCCGGCTCAGTCACCAGCTGGGCAAGGAAGTATCCTGGAAGATGTCCAACAGGCATTGCTCCCTGTTTGATGAGGATGCCATAGTTCCCAGTCTACTCCTGGCATATTCAGGTCTCCCAGCACCACAATTGTGTCCTCTCCCCTACCGCAGTGGTCCCTAAGGTTAGCCAGTATATCCTCGGTACTCCCTAATAAATCTTTTCAGACAACATGAAGTCTTGCTGTATTCTGACTATTGCAGTTAGCCCCAGCCTTTAAACTGCCCCTGAGAACAAAGGGTTAACTTTCTATGCAGAGCATAGAATGCTGAGCTCGAGCTTGGCTGAGGTCTCTGTCTGGAGCCCTTTGAAATCCAACAGCAGATTTTTACTTTGTCTCACTGAACAGTTGCTCCAGAGATTTCTCCTTCAGCTCGGTTTGAAAGTCGGTTAAAGTCTCGTTAAAGTGTCAGTTTTAAACCGAATTCATTTCCTACATTCGGTTCAGTCTCTGTCTGTGGTACCGTGAGTAATAGATAGGTTTTGTTCTGATTTTCTGTGTGGAAATTGTAAAGTGCTAGATCGGTTCAGCTGAACTGATCACTTGTAGTGAATCCTTGTGTTTTACTTTAGATTGTGGTTACCGGTCCTTATCGTTTCTAAAAAAAACATGTTTTGAACGTTTTTACAATACCGTGACACGGTTAGGAACCGATAAGGAGTCTTGCCTGGCAGTTGCCATAAAAGGTAAGTTTGGTTAGGCTGGCTATGTCTGAGAAACCCAAGAAAAAAACCGGCCCAATGGGTTTCAACACTGCAGTGAGTGTGGGGAGGTCTTTACTAGGCCGATCCCCACACCACCTGTGTTTATTGTCTGGGGTTTGAACATCTTGATACAGAGTTGACAATTTGTAAAATTTTCCTAAATCTACCCTTGAAAAGAGATTAGGTAGACTGAAGGAAAAGGAGGCAGAGAAGTCCGGCTGACTCAGATGGCCAGCCCGGTTCGGTTCTGACCGAACCAGAAGGAGTGCCTCTGACCAGGGCTGATACTTCTTCGGGCAAGAGGAGAGCCGATCCGAGGAGTCGCTTCCAAAAAGGAAGCGAAAGAAAAATCGACCGGTTCGAATCCAGAGGTTCATGTTCCGACCGCCCGAGGTGATAGCCAGAGCAATTCGGATTGTGGAATCGTCCGCCCAGTTCCACCGATCCGGCACCTTTTGGCAGAGGTTCAGTTCAGTCGGTTCCCCTGGTTCAGGATTATACCCCTGAAGATTTTATGAACCAGAGTTTGAGGAGGAGGGAGTTTGAAGATGATGGTGATGATGGTGAAAGTCTGGATGTGCCTGTGGAACCGGACATCTCCCCAGACAGACCTTCTGGTGTTTCCCTCCTAGGCTTTCTGAGTCCCTTCATTTTCTGTTTTACAGAAAAGTGGCAGAAACCATCCAGCTCCCTATGGAGGAGGCAATGGAGGATCAAGAGGAGCCTGATTATGTGGAAATGATGGACATCCTAGAGTCCAGGAGACTGTCTATTCTCCTTCACAAATCCTTTGGGAAGCAGACACAAAAATCTGAAGTCTCCCAATTCTGTACCTCCTGTTGACAGAAGGATGGACAAGAGGTACACGCTATCAGGCTCAGATACAGAGTTTTATACCAGCAATGCAGCCATGTTGGTGTAGTGCAGGCTGCTGCCTGTGACAAGGCAAACATTCCTTGGCTTCACACCCCCAGGCAAAGACTCCAGGAAGATTGATGCCATGGCAAAAACAGTACATGGCATCTTCCTAGGGACTCAGGCAGGTGAATTATATAGCCTATATAGCCAGGTACCAGAAGTCCAGGTGGGACACTGTACTGGCACTGGCTAAACAGGCCTGCCCCCAGCTAGCCAAGGAGCTGGAGGAGGTGGCTTGCAGATGGGATTGAGGTATCAAAAGTACAGTTTCATGCTGCTGTGGACTCCAATGATGTGTCATCAAGAGTCATGGCTACATCTGTGGCTCTTCGGAGAATGGCTTGACTCAGATGTACTAGCCTCACACAGGACACCCAGGCTAGGCCATGGATTTTCCTGTAGTGGGTAATTCTCTGTTTGGGAAGCAGACAGAGAATTACATGAAGAAAATGGACGAGTACAGGACCACTTATAGGAGTGCTCAGGCCAAGGAGAGGCAGGCAACTCCTCAAAGGCAGCAGTCTAGGGGCAGGGGCAGGCCTTTTCATAGCCCTTTTACCAAGCACAGGCCTCTTCTCCCTTTTCACAGAGGGGTTCTTCAGAGGAGAGGCAGAAGAGGGATGAGCAGGGCTGCATCCACTCCTCAGCCCAAGGCCCTGCCATGCAGACACCCTGATGGGTCTGCCCGGGTCGACTCTCCTATTCCGTAGGGGCAGGCTGGCTTACTTTGTCCAGGACTGGATGTCTATACCACAGACAAGTGGGTTCTGGAAGTAGTAAGCCAGGGACTGGTTCTCAGCTTAAAAATTTCCAAGATGAGAGCCAGATCTTTTCAACCTGAGGTCTCTCAGAAACCCTTGCCCTAGAGGCAGAGGTTTCATCTCTTCTGGCCTTGAGAGTTATAGAGAGAGTTCCTACCCTACACAGGGGCAAAGGTCTGTACTCCAGGTACTTCCTTACCCCAAAAATGACAGGAGTTACGACCCATCCTAGACCTAAGATACCTGAACAAACATCTTTTAAAACCAAAGTTCAAAATGGTAACTCTGGGAATAATCCTTCTCTCTCTAAGGCCAGGAACTGGCTAGCCTCCCTGGACCTCAAAGATGCCTATTTTCAAATTCCCATCAGGTGCTCCCACAGAAAGTACCTCAGGTTTGAGGTTGCCCTCAGTCCACTATCAGTTCAAGCAATGCCTCTGGTCTAACATTAGCCCCAATGGTTTTCACAAAGTGCCTGGCAGTAGTCGTCTGCTTTCTAAGAAGGCAAAATATTTCCATTTTCCATATCTGGACAACTGGCTCATAGTGGGCCAGTCACCAGACCAAGTCAAGTCAGACCTGCAAGTGACCCAGCAAGTGCTCACTTCTCTAGGATTTCTTCTCAGCCTTCCCAAGTCAGTTCTTGAGCCAGTGCAGCTCCTTACCTTTATAGGGCAGAGCTGGATACTGTCAAAACAGAGCCTTTCTTCCCGGAAAGGGCAAGAGTTCTTATAGAACTGGTTTCTTCTTTCAGCCTTCAGGTGTCTCGACCGGCAAGGCATTTCCCCAGCTCTTGGGCCACATGCCGGCTTCTACAGCAGTGGTCCAAGGGCAAGATTCCAGATGAGGGACATTCAGTTCCATCTGAGGGCCTTTTGGTCCCAAAGGAAGTATTCCCTTACCAAACTGATTCCAGTGACTTGGACCCTGATCCAAGCCCTTCAATGATGGCAGGATCAGGACAATTTAAGGCAAGGGTCCCATTTGCCACTAAGTCTCATTCAGTGGTCCTTACCATGATGCTTCCCTTCTGGGCTGGGAGCCCATCTGGGGGCCGTGACTGCCCAGGGACTGTGGTTCCCAGGAATCCCTTCTCCATATCAATCTCCTAGAACTCAGGGCAGTTTTTCTGGCCCTGCAAGCTTCCTCTCAGTCAGTGCAGAAAAAGGCTGTTCATGTCAGAACAGACAACACCACCACCATGTGGTACATCAACAAGCAGGGAGGCACTGGTCTCTGACGCCTTATGCACAGAAGCCATGAAGTTGTGGTCCCTGGCTTTTCCCTGCAAACCTCTCTGATAGCAGTCCACCTTCCAGGGAAGGACAATGTGCTAGCAGATGCACTGAACAGGATCTCACAGGGCCATCCAGAATGGTCCCTGGACCCTCTGGTCTTGAAGGTGATTTTTTCAAGGTGGGGCACTCCAGAGATAGATCTCTATGCAGCCCCAGACAATCACCAACTTCCTCTCTTTTGTTGCAGACCCCAGTCTTGGGCACAGTCCTCTGTATGCTCTTATTCTGAACTGGGAAGGAAATTTCTGTATGCCTTCCTCCTTTCCTCTACTGTTCAAAGTTTTAGTCAAGATAAGGTCACCACCTTGCAAAGTGATTCTGATTGCTCCAGACTGGGCCAGACAGCCTTGGTACCCCTGTTGCTGTCCCTAGCAGTCCATCTTCCCTGTCTCTTCCCAGGAATTACAACCTGTTAACCTCCTCTCAGGAGGATTTGGTACCCCAATCTTCAGTCTCAATCTCAAGGCATGGCTCTTGAAGAGTTAGAGTATGCAGATTTGCATGTCTCAGGGAGTTCTGGATATTCTCAAAGCCTCTCAAAGCCCGCCACTAGCAAAAACTATAACTCCAAATGGAAGAGATTCAGCATTTGGTGTTCCAAGAAACATATTTCCCCAGACGCTGCTGGATTGCCTACAGTTCTGGATTATATGGTCCATCTAAATGGCGTAGGCCTCAGACCAGCTACTCTCAAGGTGCACGTGTCAGCTGTTTCTGCTTTTCTGTCAGTGGGAAGTCTTCCTCACTATCATCTCATCCTGTGTTCTGTAAATTTTTAAAGGATTGCTTCATACCAATCCTCCCTTTAGAGACCCTGCCCCTGCCTGGGATTTAAATGTTTGCATTGCTCAACTTATGCAACCTCCTTTGAACATATGTCCTCAGCAGAGCTTAAGTACTTGACTTGGAAAACTGTGTTTTAGTAGCCATTACCTCTGCCAGACGTATCAGTGAATTGCAAGCCCTGTCAGTGGAACCTGATTTTATCTCCTTTCATAGGGATAAAGTGGTCCTTAGAACCAATAGAAGGTTCTTGCCCAAAGTGATTTCAGATTTCCACTTGAATCAGTCTGTGTCTCTCCCTGTTTTCTTCACTGATCATTCTTCTTCAGAGAGAGGAGGCTGCACAGTTTAGATGTTAAAAGGGCCCTTTGCTACTATATAGAGCGTACACAAGGTCACAGGTTTGATTCCTCCAGTTGTTCCTCACTTATGGAGAAGTGGGAAAGGGCAAACCTGCCACCAAGAGAACTATTGCCAGGTGGATTGTGTCTCTATACAATTCTGCTATGAGAAACTAGGAAAAATTCCACCCTCAGGCCTGAGGGCTCACTCCACCAGAGGTACAGCTGCTTCCCTGGCTGCTGCCAGGGATATTCCTCTCTTAGAAATGTGTCAAGCAGCCACCTGGAAAACAGTTCATACCTTTACCAAGCATTACTCTCTGGATAGCCAGGCTAGGAGTGATGCTCGGTTTACACAGCAGTACTTCAGAGCCTGTTCCCAAAGTAGGTTCTGTCCTCCTCCATGGAGGTGTACTGCTTGGTAGTTCGGTAATAATCAGAATACAGCAAGACTTCATGTTGTTTGAAGAAAAATTACTAACCTTAGTAATTATGTTTTTCTAATGGAGTCTTGCTGTATTCTGACCTTCCTCCCTGCCTCCCTCTCAGACCCTGTTTTTGGGAAGTGGGTGGGCAGGTGCAGTGTTGCACCTCGGGTGCTCCTTTACACCCTCTTCTTTTGTTTGGGTGTTTGTTTTATTATTATTATTATTTGGGTTGGTTTTTGGTTTGGGTTTCCTGACTTGAATCTTCCTTTGGGAATCCAAAACTTTTGTTTGCCAGTTGGCTAGTAAATATTTTACAATTTCCACATAGGATAGTTAGTGAGTTTTGCTCATAAGAATCTGATGGTTGGATTTCAAAGGGCTCCAGACAGAGACCTCAACCGAGCTCGAGCTCAGCATTCTATGCTCTTCATAGAAAGTTAACTCTTTGTTCTCTGGGGCAGTTTAAAGGCTGGGGCTAACTGCAATAGTCAGAATACAGCAAGATTCCATTAGAAGAAACATAATTACTAAGGTGAGTAATTTTTTTTATTGTTCACTGCAGCATGCACTGATCACATAAATTGTTAAATAAATGTATATTGCCACTTGTATATGCTTTCAATATGAAGAAAGGTTTGTGCTTTTGCAATGAATTGCAAATTTATCTTTATGCAGCATATATCTTCTAACATCTAAAGTCATCTAACTCATGCAGTGCTAGAAGATTTTATTAATAATTCACAGTCAGTCAGTCTTGAGTAAATCCTGAAACAACATAGTTTGCCAGTTTATAGATGTTAAATAATGAAGCTAGATTAACAACTATTTGGGGGCAGTATAGCAGTGGTTTAAGGCTCTGAGCTGCACACTTTGAGATCTGGTTTGAGTCCCACAGCCCCCACCTGCATATTGTGACCCTGAGCAAGTCACTTAACTTCCTTGTGCTCCCAGGTTACACATGTAAACAAACTTTCAGCTTAGTGTGTCTCTCCTGGTAAAAAAAAAATACTTACTTGGTGCAAGGAAAGATAACCAATGTGCCTAATCAAGTTCTAGTGTAGTGAAAAAACTATTTTGTTAAAATAATTGCTGTTCTTAATCAGCATTGTAAACACAAAATGTTAAAATCATACGGTAAAGTATTAAATTATACTAACAGCTTTTCACTACATCATACAATAGATTTTAATACATGACGGTTTTACTGAGTTGCAATGGCTTTTGTCTATCTGAACTATAATTACATATTCCACCTGTTTTATCTGCATGTTTTCAGAAATGTTAGGAGTTTTTGTAGGCTTTGTATGTGAGTATGTAGGTGTGGCAGACTCTCAAGTAAGAAATCACTATAACCAACTCCCTCAGAAGTACATTCAAGTCTATAATCAGCAGGGCCATCCAAACTCCTCAACATTTGAATCAAAATTCATTCAGAATGAAAGTTTTTTGAATGAAAGTATGTATACAAGGAAGACCTAACCAACCACACAAAGCAAACGTTGTAGTGACATTTGAGTGAATGAGGCAGTTTGCACATTTTCTCACATCTATTGTTTCAGTCTCTGTGGCAACAAAACGTTTTCTGATAGTCTGCTTCATCACAGATTTTAAGTGCTTAAATGTCTATGCATGGCCAGAGGATTTCGAAACCAAACCAAGGAAGTGAATCACATGAAAGCAGAGTTACATTGACCCCCCTCAGCTCACACTGTATTGTTTTGGACAAATCTAAGTCTGCTTACCAAATTGTTAGCATGTTTGAGTATCTTTCCTTGAAAATTGAAATATTTTTATAAAATATCAGTCAAAAATTCAATAAATTACAAGAAATTGCAGATTGTGTGCAGAGCATGTTAAAACCGTGAATTTCCCAGTGCCCCTCAAAACCAGATGACAGAGGGAGATATGACTGAGACCTTTAAATTCCTGAAAGGAATAACCAAGGTGAACTGTGAAGAGCTATTTACTAGAAACAGAGAAGCTAGGACGTGTGGTCATGAGTGGAGGTTAATGGGGGACGATTTTAAAAGGATGTCAGAATGTATTATTTTACAGAAAATGGCTGAGCCAAGTACCATGCAGGGTGAACAAGGTGCAGGATGGGTCTCTTTCAGAGAGAAGCACCACAACACAGAGGCATGCAATGAAGCTTGAGGGAGGGAAGTTTAAGAGGATGTGAGGAAATACTTCTTCACAGAAAGGGTGGTGGATACCTGGAACAGCCTGCCAGAAGAGATGGCAAGGGCAAAGACAGTGGGAAGCTTCAACCATGTGTGGATAAGCACATGGGCATACTGAGTAGAGGAAAGGGAGGAGGGAGGGACACCTGAGACCTAATAGGGTACAGGGAGTAGTAATAGGCAAGGGCAATCCTCTTCTGCTGAAAAATTCTATGTTTCAACATAACTGGGGAGAGCTAAGATTTGGGGTATAATAGTTACTCAGCAGAACGAGGGAGGCAGAAACATGGACAATAAAAGGGAAACAGTGTAAACACTATCCCACAAAGACATTAGGTCCTGGTGTATGACAGGGTAATATGGGCAGACTAGATGTACCGGCCTTTTTCTGCCATTATCGACTATGTTTCTATGTTTTATGTCTGTGTCCCTGTAGGCAATAAGCAAAAAGGACCAAGAGCACCCCTCCCCCAAAGCATTAGGCACATAAAGCAACAGATCATGAACAAAAGAAGTGTGTGACTGCTGGAAAGAAAGGATTGTGACTGCAAAGATAATGAATACTTCAGTGTAAATCAAAGACCCCCGATGCAGGGTGCTCATTTGATTACCTATGGCTTTGTTGGAGGGAGGATGTAGCCAAGATGAGTCTGTTCAGTAAAACACAACAGTGGTGCTCCTAAGGAGATAGTCTGGAACCCTAATGCAGTATAAAATTCACACTCTATTGCTGGAGGGCAAACACAACCATTTATCATGCTGTGGGAGACAAGGCAGGATGCTCCAATGTTTCACATGCACTATGCTTCATCAGGGAGCGGCATCTCACTGCACTCCTGAACAATAGCCACTAACTGATTTACAGATACAGTCACTGATTTTAGTTACCTTAGACACAAACTAAATTTGTATGCCCATTGTTTATAATTTAACTATTTTCCCACTGTATCAATGACTTCTGACTACTCCTGCCTAAAAAGCCTTGGGCATTTTATACCCATTATTGCTCCACGGTCATAGGCTAACCATGACATATTGCACCTTGGTCACTTGGTAGAACTTGTACTACCAAGTGTTTCTGTTTAACATGTGCATATTTAGAAAAATGTGATGAGCTGTATATACCTGTCCGCGATCCAACTAGCCTAGGGGTGTATACGACAATGTTATAAGTTATATTATGACCAATCCAGTCCTTGAGCTATGCTCCACTCCTATGTATGATGACCTGTATATATCTCTCAGTTGATCTAGCTAGTCTAGAGTGTATAATCTGAGATGTGCTTACTACTGTATGTTTCCCCAGTGTCAAATGATGTATTTCCACGTTTGTGTACTGTGACAAAAACTGTACTCTCTTTGCCATGTCTCCTTGACTGTTGTTCCTCATGTTGTACTCTCCCAGGTCGTTCCTGAAAATAGGCATAATACTTGTCTAGTGTACTTACCCAGTAAACAAAAGCTAAATAAATAAATAAATCATTACAGATCTAAAGGCAACACGTATTCTATAAAGCCTTCTCATATTTGGTATCATTGTGCACAAAACTTTAAAAAGAACTTTGGAAATACTAAAATTACAGTTATTCAGATAAAATGCAGCATAAACATGCGATAATGCCACAAATTAACCAAGTGCAAAGCAAAATCCAACCAGTACTCAAACTGAGACTTACAGACAGGAGACCTACGGTCCTGAATAAATAACCTTGGAATCATTCTGCTCATGCTGACACAAATAATTGCATACAGTTAAGTTCAGACATTAATACTTTATGTTTAGGATTATGTGTGCCACACTGTCAGCAGCGTTGAGTAAAAGCTGTTTAAATATTTTGCTTTAGTCAATTTAATATCAGTCAACTGAACTGGCAGTATAATCTAGTGGTTAACGTAACACAGAGCTGTGAATGAGCTTGGTACATCCAGCAGATCTGGGTTTGATTCCAAACCTCAATTGCATACTGTGTGACTCTCAGCAGTTCACTTAACCACCCCAGTGCTCCCATGTCGCCCTGAAAACAATCACTTGCACCTAGTTGGCCTTACCAAGTTACCAAAAGAATAAAAATAAATAAATTTGGTTTCCAGTTCCTATTTATCCCTATGTTTGAGCTATGACTGCCCTTTCCTTTTGTGGTTACTTAAAATGTTGGAAGACACTTTTTGTCTCAGAGGGTGGTTGACTTATGGACCAACCTACCGTCAGAGACAGTGGACATGAAAGCAGTACAGGCCTTCAGAGCAAGCCTGGGCAAATTCCTGCATTCCAAGTGAATTACAGTGTACCCTATACAGTGAGTAGTACAGTGGGTAGGGAAGTTCAAAAGTGCATGTTTGCACAGCCCATGTATTCATTCATGCATATGAGGATGAACCAACCTAGAATCACTTCCGATTGTAAACTACTGTTACGGCTATGTATTTGTTACTATGTACTTGACATGTCATATTATAGCTTATTACTTCTGCAGAACCACTACAGTTTATGTCTGTATGTACAGTGCTTGTAGTGATGGCTTCTTTCCAACACTGTTCCCATGATGATTAGATAGCATAGTAGTGTTAATATATAACCATTAAGGCTGACAGTTTAAATTGGCCAGAGCCCACAGCAATTCAGCTCAGTCCTGGCCCAATCCCTCCACCCCACCAACACACCTCTCTTACAAAACTGGATTAGCCTTCCTGCACCTAACTGTCATCTTTCTCCCTTGAATACTATAGGGAGATCCACCTCCTAAGTATCACAATCAACCCCCAAATACAGAGATGAGTGTTCACCACCCAAACATTTAAGCAATATACTAACTCGCGTCCCGACTTGTCTATGAATAATATGGATTACGCATGCTTGTAGGAGCAGCAAGGTTATAAAGGGGCGTCGCCACTGTAGTTCATATTGCAGTGCACGGGGAAGTGAGAGGGCCAGTGAGCCAGGCAGCAGCAGCCAAGCGCCTCAAGTCGCGGGACAGATAGAGAGAACAAGGAAAGGGGCTTTCCAAATAAAACCAGTCTCTCTCAAACACAACCGTAAGACAAAGTGCCAGGAACCAAACGGGAAACCGACGTTCATTGCTGGAATTATACAGTATTTCTTTCAGTGGTGAAAAACATTTTAGGGATTACAAAACGCTGTCCACGTCTTCTCAAGTAGAAATGAGCGTTATGCGACTCTTTGCAGTGTCAGTGTTGGCAGCCTTTTCTTTCTGCAGGTAGGTTGCGTTCCTCCTTTAAGTAACCAGTCTTAAGGGCATTAGAACAGGTGTGTGATCTCCGTAAAACATTTTCTGTCACCACCTCCTGGCGCTTTTCTACAAGGGCAGCATTTTGGCCTCAATTGCTCATCCTGCTATAAATAATCGTGGCTCAGCCATATGCATGCGGCGTTCGCCTATTTATAATTCAGTTCCTGCACCTTGGCTTTAGGAGATATGCAACCCACTGCGATCTATTTTTCATAGTTCTTTGCTGTCCAGTAACTGATTTTGACCGTTGTCTTTTTGTGTTGTTAACGTTTCTGATTACTAACGAGGATGCGTCTGAATGCTTTTTTCTTTATAGCCTTGCCCAGCATTGCGAATGGAGCAGCCATTGACACCGTTCAGAATGAGGTTGCTATCAAACTCCGGCACAGCTCTCTCCTCTGCCATCCCAGGCACCACGGTACCTGAGGCATATGAGGAGGAGGAGGATGTTAGTGATGAAGACTAATTTTGTCAGGAGATGATGATGATGTCGAACTACCTCGAGGTAAACAAATTGGTGTTTAGTATAACCTTTATCATTTGTATCATTCTTCACCCAGATGTGGGCACTGGCCGACCCTCAAATTATGGGATAAAGAGAAAATGTGGTATGCCTAATGAAATATCAGGAGTTACGAGCTTCGAACAGTAGTTGAACTAAGCCAGTGCCTGGTGTACTAACTAAATATAAATGCCTCGTTTAAACATGTAGTGTGGAAGAGAAAAGATAAGGAAGTCCCACCTAATGGTGGAAGTTTAAGTCAAGTTTGTTTTCATTAATGTCTCTAGCGACCGCACTGCTACCATGTCCTCTGGAAGCGGGACGAGGGTGTTGTAACTATACAACCTAACTTCCCAGTTACAAAACCTTTCTCCGCAGAAAGTTCAGAAGTCTGCTTCGGTTTCGAGGAGAAACTAACGGTGCTGCTTGTATTAGGGGAATCCCTGCTCTCCCACCCTTCACTGTAAAATAAAACGTGCTGGTGCTGCTCCTGTACGTCAGATTTTTATGGAGCCAGAGTGGAAAATGTGAGCTGCTCACATTTACACGCCAGTCCTCACCCTGATGATAAGCAGCGCGCAGGCAGGTTCTCTGCTGCTGTGTGGGGTGGGTGGGGTTGGGTTGTAAAGCCATCTGCATGGTTTAAGGATAAACATGCTTTGTACTTTTTAAATGTGTAAATATTTAACTTAATAGTTTACAACCTAAATCAGGCCAAAATTATATGTTAATGGTCAACTTGTTCTGTGCATTTTTTGCTGGAGCAGCAATCAGTTTTTTTCCTGTCACAGGCTTAAGACAATGTTACTCGCCCCATGGCTGCCCTTACGCTTTCATGCCTTACTTATAAGGACACAACAACTTATTTTGTCCAGATGGAATACTGGGGTAAACAATTATATGCTAACCTCCCTTGACATGGCAGTCCCCAGTAAAACTTAATGTAAAACTGAACCGAAGTAAAAAAAAAAAAAAAAAGTTTCTGAAAATAAGAGGATGTAGATCCGGAGGAACAACGTGTTTATTGTCAAGGCCTTTTGGTTTATTTTGTGAAGCCAACATGTGTTAGCTTTTCAATTTTCTATTTTGTGACAGTTCAATGAAATATATATCTAAAGACCCTGCTTACAGTAAAAATAAATAAAGCAAGTAGCAGAGGAAAACAAGACATCTTCCTCAACCATTCCTTTTTTTCAACACAATTTTATTTATTTTATTTACAAACGTACACACGAGGAAGATCACTGGCCCTTTGCATTCTTGCCCCACCAACTACACAGGGATTCCCTGTCACCACTTCTTCTTTCAGGTTACTCTACCTTTTTCTTGAAAGTGAAACAGTGTTAGCTGGCACTTGTGTTCTAGAATAAATCTTGTCCAAGTGTCCATGACTTGTTCAGTACAGTAGTTCTTCCTGCTATTTCTTTTAAAGGGAACCTGCCAACTCCCTTGGGCCTCAAGTGTCCCTTGTTTAAATAACACATTACAGTTGTTCACACTGTGTAGAGATTGCTGATGTAGCTGGTAGTTTGATTCTGATTATTTTTTTCTTTTAAAAGTGAAAAACAGGCAGCCCACCCACCACATTGGTGTTGCCACACAAAAACATGTTTGTTTACATTCCTTGATCAGCTCCACTGCATCTTTCCTGGACTTGGGAACACTCCAACACAGTCTAGCTATGGACTATGCAGTGCTGAGTAGAGCAGACTATGCATTATGAGTGACTGATGTTCCAGAAGTATGCAGTAAGAGTAGATCAAGGATTTGAAACCAAAATACGGTTGGGTATAGCTATGCATTTCATTCTACTAAGCAAGGAGACAGACAAAACAACCAGCAACATCAGTGATTTTCGAGAAGGTAAACAATCATAAAATGTGGGATTTTATCTAGAAATGATTTGATGCTAAAATGGTTGACAGTGTCCTTTTAATCTTCTTCCTTTCAAAATAATTGTGTGACCCTTTATCCTTTCATCCTTGCACACCTTGAAGAGTTGTATTACAGTGATGGGGTTATCCTTTCAGATACAGTATTTGAATACTGTAATCATGCCACCACTGAGTCTTCAATTTTCCATGGAGAACAGGTCCAGTTCTGGCAGACAGCCAGGGGATGGAGCCCTTGATAAAGTTGTCTTTCCTTGCAAAGAGATTCTTTGGCAGATGGCCAGTTGCTGGGTCTGGGCCTGAGAGTACCCTTGTGTCATCCTGCTGTGCGCTAGGGTTCTTTCCATGTTCCGTTCCCTTGTCCACAGGGCAACCATGTGCTAGGGGCCCCTACCCCTAAAGAGCCAAGCCAATGTATTTCCCCACTGTGCCTGCACTGCATTGCCACCCATGATCACCTAAGTGCCAGTGTTGCAGCGGAAGCGTGGCCCTCTCTTCCTGAAGGAGAGTGTCCTTGAGGATTCTCAGTCCTCCTCCCCCTCCTGGCCCAGGCTAGCTTCTGAACCTGGGTTGTCAGGTGTTGCTAGCAGCAGTCCAGCTCAAGCTGTTTTGTTGTTGTTGTAGAATCTGAAGTCACCCTACCCCTAGAGCTAAGAAGTCATGTAGCAAATGTGATCTTTTTTTTTCCTTTGCTTTTACAGTTGCCTTTTCTTCCAAGCCACAAGGTATAGTTACTGTAGGTAAGGAGGAAAAGCGAACAAGGAAAGGGAAAAGAGAGGAGAGGGAAAGAAAAGAGATCCATGTCAGAAAAAATACAAGGACTTCTGTATTCATGGAGAGTGCAGATATATTAAGGAGCTGAAAGCCCCTGCCTGCCGTAAGTAATTCTTGTCAGATAACTGTTTTTTTTTTTTGTTGTTTTATTTAAATCTAATCCACTTATGATGTGACTTAATTCTGATCATTCAAATAAGTGCATAAGAAACTTTATATTTATCTCATGCGTATGCATGTTGGAACCTATCGTCATTGTCCCTCAGCACATTCCTGTTGGAATGTGCAGTAATTATATGATACATCCCTCCTAAAAACTGTGGTCATTATCCCACATAACATGCTGCTGGGAACTTGCAGTCGTCACCCCATGATCCATAACTGCTTGAACCTGTGGTAAGCTACCTGCGCTTAGCTATGGCCTTCTCCAGTTTCCTCAAGATCTCCAAGGTCCACCTCATTCGGGTGGCACACGACCTACAGTAATATCTGTCGCTTCACCCTGGCTGCCCCTTGACTCACCCATCATTGTGAATTATATGACAAACTTGGCTGGCTTTCCCCAGCAAATCACTTGAACTTTGGGCTGGGCTGTTTTGTGGGTAAGGTGATCAGAACTGGCACCCCTCCGGGCTGGCGCAGCTTCTTATGCCTGCTGACTCCTCCTCCTCTTACTCCCTCAGGTCTCAGGGTCTTGGGGTGCTCAAAGTTCCTTTTACTCGTACCCTTATGGAGGATAGGGACTTCGTTACAAGTGTTCTTAGGCTATGGAACTCCCTTCCAGCCCATGTTCATTACTCCCCCACCCACTTGTGCCTGCAGAATTCCTGTGGGAGCACTTGAAACTGACTTCGCTGCGAGTGTCCTAAGCCACCTTAATCATGGTCTCTGAATTGGACTCACACTGAGATGCATGCGATTTGCTTGATTTGTACACTCAGAAACTAACTGTTTCTGTGGCTCTGTAATGGTCACTCATTCACTGTGATTACTGCCCTTGCCATTGAATGACCTAGACTATTTATTTTGTATGTGTACATATATATATATATATATATATATATATTACCTATTACTGCTTACTGTAGACTATCTATGTTAGTCTGTTCATTTGTGTCTCTGTACACAGCTCTACTTGTTGTTATGAACTCTATTTGAACCTGTATCTTCATTGTACTCTCCTGGTTGTACCTGAAAATAGGCATATAACTTGTCTAGTGTACCTACCTGGTCAACAAAAGCTAAATAAATAACTGTCCAACAATACACTCCTGCTAGAATCTGCAGTCATTATTCTACAATACATGCCTACTGGAACCTGTACCCATCTGTACCTGCTAAAAACTGCATTTATTATCCCACAACACAGACCAGCTGGAATGTAGTGATCATACAGTATGATGAATCATGATACATGCTTCTTAGAAATTGCAGTCATTTTTCAGCAATACATGCTGCCTGTCACTTGCTGTCATTATCCTAGGATATATGCCTGCTGAAACCTATGGTCATTATCCTGCAATATACAACAGCTGGAAACTGTTGTCAGTATCCCACATTGCAAGCCTGCTGTAACACACAGTCATTGTCATAAAATATATGCCCGCTGTGGCCTACAGTCGTTATCTTATAATACAAGACATGCCTGCTGCACATTTGAATCCAAGTACCACTGGACCAATCAGGATACAATGTTACAGCAAGGCAGTGGGTATCAGAATCTTAGTAAACAGAGGTTGACTGCAGAGTGGTTGCCTGTGTGTGTGTTTGTGTTTAGCGGACCAGAGTATCATGGTTCATGCCGCCGAGCCATCTCATTATTGGCAGTGGTAGGATATGACTAGGAGAGATGTTATGCTGCATGCTTTACCGTTCTGCAGCAGATGCCACTTTCACTGTTAGCAAGTGCTAGACAGTCAAAACATTTCACATTTTACAATTAATTTATTGCATCATCTATGGCAGGGTTTCTAGACTGAGTCCACTGTGGCCACATGCGCCATGGGCACAGTTCTGTGCAGTCACAGAGCACTGTGCAGTTCAAACTACTGTAAGCATGTGAGGAAACTGAGAATTTCTCATGGAAAATAAGGCTACCAAATTTCATGGGAAAAGTAATCAGAAACTGGATTTACTATGTAGTATGTGAAAATAGATTTTATTATATCGAGGTTGGGGTGAAAAAAACTGAGACCACCAGTAAAGCCCTGGTGACTGCACCGTGGCCCACCAGGCTTTTTGGGGCTTGAAAACCACTGCTCTAAGAAGGTGTGTTCACTACAGCACACACAAGTGGTATCACTGGGCTGAGCAGAAAGTACAAAATGGCATCATACTGCCCCAAGGCTAATGCCAAGTTGCAGGGAGCCCTATTCATCAGAGAATGGGGAATAGAATGGGACAGGAAGCCTCAGAGACTAACTTTGCCAGGGACCCCAAAAACATAAGACTGCCACTGGACATAAATGAGGGCAACTTTCACCAATATTACAGTATCTTTAAAATGTAATTATGGAAAATGGTAAATGTATGGAACAAAGCACGATATTTACATAATTTGTTGGAACTGCTAGCCTGCTAATATATGACAGTAACATGACTTTGTTTGTTTCTTGACAGTTGCCAGCTAGGATACCATGGAGAGATGCCACCAATTCACCCTACGGTTGAAAACCCAGAACCCAGTTATGATCATACCACAGCTTTAGCTGTCGTTGCTATTGTGCTTTCATCCGCCTGTCTGATTTTAATTGCTGTGTTGCTGGTGCTAAGGTAAGAGCTTTGCTGAAAAGCCATTATTTTTGATACTTTCTAGTTGCTTGTCATGCTTTTAAATAAATGTATATGTTTGTAGGATACAAAGGGAAGAACTGAGTTATCATGGACGCTTGTTGAGACTAGAAAACAAAGTTAGCAGGACATTCTGACCTAGAGACCTTCTTCAGGAATGGACAGATCTGTCAAAAGCAAGGCATGTAAAGTCATTGAAGTTATGCTTGTCTAGACTGACCATGCCTGATGAAAGGACCGTGGGTTAAATGTTGTTGATCACTTTATTTTTCCTGGTCTCAGCCTGCATTCAAGACAACCTTCTTGTTCCACTGGAGCCTACACATTGCTGCCGTACACCTTTATTATGTCCCATGCTTGGGGAGGTATTTTATTTTATATAGCTCTCCAGCTGGTGTAGCTTGTTCTTCAAAAACACGTTAAAATTGTACCTGCTAATTTAATATTGCATGATTTAAGTGGATAACCCCACATTAGTGGTGTATATACAGGGATATAAGTGGATCGTAATTGTCAAATCTACTTTTCTAGGTACCCCTATGCTGCATACCATGAGTTCTTTTCTGTTTGCTGAATCCTAACTCTTGCCAAGTCTACAGTGCTATTTCTAAGTCAAATGTAGTGCCCATCTTTTTCTTGAGAAAAATAAATTAAAACATTTATAAAATACTCAGATTTTGGTGGGACTAAACAAGTTCACACTAAATAAGACTGGAAGATGGCTGGGATATTTTTATACAGTTAATTCTTTTATTTATTGTTCAAATTGACATATACAGAGGATACATAAACAATGGCACAGTTGCATATAGAGTAATACATAAATGCAGCACAATTAATAGCCTACAGCAGTCCTGACTGAAGATTTTCCAGTGAAAACCTCAAATTATTTTTTTTGCCCAGTTTTGTTTAACTGCTGCTTTAAAACAGAGCCAGACTAAATATTTTATAGTGATTTGCATATATTACCCATGATGCTCTGCATTATTGATGTATATGTGTGTGTGTGTGTGTGTGTCTAAGATTATGTAATGCATTGATAAGAAAGAACCATTGTATTCACAATCAGTTGCATTTGTTTTATGCAGGTATCACAAAAGAGGAGAGTATGACGTGAAAATGAGGAAAAGTCAAGTTGGGGACAGTCACAGGGCACTAAGTGGAAAACAATAATGCAAAGGTAAACACCATAAAATGAAAACACGTTTGGTTTTGTCATAGTACCTTTGACATCATGTGATACAGACTTGCATCACTGTAATTTGTTACTTACTTAAAGGTCTGGCCACAAATATCTTTAGTGTTAAGATTTAGTTTCTGACATCTACACTGGCAAGTCATTTTGTGCCTGTTCAGTGGCAGCTGACCCTGTCCATTGACAGAGCAACAGCATACTGCACTACATCAACATGAGAATAAATGTGATATTCCAGTTTCCGTGAACAAATTACCATACAGCTGGTATCAGCGGGCAGCCACCTCATAACATAATGTTTGTACCATGCTTAATGCTCAAATGTTGTTTCTTTTGTGCTAAGCGTAGATCATTCATGCTGTATTTTCTTTATTATGATGCACTGGTTATACGCTCTATACTGCTGTGTTACTCTGTACTAAGTTGTATTATAAAATGGCAAGAAAAATCTACAAATTTAATTGGCTGAGATGTCGCTTGACCGTGCATTAAATCTCTATAAGCATTCAAGTGCCAACGCTTATTTTCTTTGCCCCCTCAAAACTACTTAGGAGCCATTTTATAAGTGTAAAGGCCTTTCCAAGGGTGCATCATAGGTTTTAATGCATTTCCAGGGGCATAAGGACACTCATCCTCGCCTCACTACACCCTGGGGCATGCACTAAAACCTATAATGCACACCCTGGGCCCAGTTTTCAATGGTTCTGCTTTGATCGCAAGGTGCCTGCATCAGTGTATGATGCAAGTGTCACCTTGTGTCAACTTTGCAGCATCCCAATTTTCGAATGCGTGGTGCATCAGAATTAGGATGCCTTGTGCCCAAGTCGCCCTGCACCACCCTTGCAACAGAAGTGCCCTTACAACAGGTCGCAGGGGCTTGCACTATGGTGGGGCTGCAAAATCCACTTTTGCAATTTTGGAAGCCCTCGCCATGGACGCAGCAAGCGGCTTAATGTAGACCAACCAGGAGATGGTCTAAGGGAATTGTGCTAGTGCCACACACTGTGACGGGGGTCTGAAAGTGGGTGGTCGGGAACAAAAGGGCTCGGTGTCATAAGGGGCACTGGGGAGACACTGGGCATGAAAGGGAGTGATATGGCACCCGGCAGTGGTGCCATTTGTTGCACTCTACAGCTGATCAGCTGGGACTGCTGCATGGGGTTGCCAAGGCCAAACAGTAACATGGCCCTGGGTGGGCACAGCCCTGGCAGCTGCCTCATAGGTGCACACAGTCAGGACCCTGTAGTTGAGAAGCTGGAGCTGCAGGTTGAGGGCTGCCAGTGGTGGTGGGGAGCCGCTCTCTGGGCACCGCCAAAGTCCCCTAGTACCCACCCTCTCACGATGTGGCAGGCTGCCTCCGCCTACAGGGTCCTGACTGTGTGCACCTATGGGGCAGCTGCCATGGCTGTGCCTACCTGGAGCCATGTCACTGTTCAGCCCTGGCAACCCCCATGAAGCAGTCCTAGACGATCAGCTGTAAGGCTATGCAAATGGTACCCCGCCAGGTGCCACATCACTCCCTCTCGTGCCCGCTGTCTGCCTGACACCCCAGAACACCCCATGCCCCTTCTGCCCTGGCCCCTTCCTGGCATGCAGATCCCCAATCCTCATGGCTCTCTAGTGTTGTGTGGGGCTAATCCCAGCAGAATTCTGCAGGTGCACCAAATGTTTGAGTTAGCCTGTGGCAACTCTGGGATTTGGTGGAGGGACCCCTTTATAAAATTGGGCCCAGGGTCCCTGACACACCCAGAGTTTGCCAGTCTCTAGAGTGATGCAACATGCATTGCTCTAAGACCCTTTAAAATCGGGCTCCTGTCTTATTACTTACATGTCATTTATGTTCTTTAGGATTCTAATTTCTGTTACATATGAGGCTTTTTTCATTCTTTGGTAAGTGGGTAAGTCCCACTAAGCACAAGCCCTGTTTTCAGGAGTGACCTGGGAGCACTGGGAAGGGTAAGTGACTTGCTCAAGGTCACACAGTATGCAAGTGGAGGTTTGGGACTCAAACCCAGGTCTGATGGATGTACCAAGCTCATTCACAGCTCCTTACTCTAACCTCTAAGCTATACTGTCAGCCCTGCTTTAACCTGTACTCTCCTGGGTTATGCCTGAAACTAGGCATTTTATATTGAGTGCACCTACCTGGTAAATAAGAAGTAAATATATAGAATAATTAATCTTTCAGTGTTAAGAATAGGCTGATTCTTAACACCAAGTGGGTTCTGTGACGTGAGCTTGAGAGCGAAATCAGAAACATCTGATGTCAAAAGAACCCACAAGGTGATTAAGAATTAGCCTGTTCTTAAAATATTGGGGTTATTTATTTGGTATAAAGCAAGGGTTACCTTTGTTTTGCAAACTGAATTGGGAGTAAATGAAAATATTGTTTCTGAGACTGAAGAAACCACTGTGAAAAGCTAAAGAGGTAAAACTTTCAGTTGTGGTTTAAAACAGCAGCTGCATATGCTCACACTGTAAAGAGAACTCTGACAGATTTATGGGGAAAATGTTATTAGTGACTTTACTGAATTGACTGACAGATGTGGGTTTACAAAGTCTTCGTAATAATTAGGTGTTAAGAACAATTTTGAAACACCCAGCAAAACGAGGTAAACATAAATAATTCAATAAATAAATGACAATCCAGATATTTTTAATTTCAGGATAGCCAATTAGCATGCAGAATTATTGTTCAGTTATTCTGTGATAACCGGACAGTAGAGTGAATAATGGGACAGTGGCTCTGCATTCGAACTGGCTAAGAACAATAATGGGACAGCAGTTCTGCATTCTGAATGGCTGCAGCACGTGAACTTATCCTGTTACAGAGAAAGCCCAGTTTGCTCTCCACTTCAACAAGCAGCATTCAGTCAGAGATGTCTAGAAATGCTACAGCGCATCTGCTGTATCACAGATGTGCTGTAGCACAACAAAGATTTTGGCAGTTTTTAATTTAAAAAATTGTTTTCCAGATATTAATAATACTATAGTAGTCATCTGGGTTTCTTTGGTAATAACTGATATGTTACATAAACACCTCAGCGCTTATTACCCCAGTCCGATTATTGCCTTGTAAACCCGACCACTATAGTGTTATCGCTAGAATAAAGAGAAGGACTCCACGATGGTTGTCAAGTGCTGGTGTAGCAGGATCAGGATATTTTATTAGGTTAGTGCTGACTGAGTACAATGTACACCAATTACAATATATGCCCTCTAAAGAAGAGGTGTTTACCTTGTAGCACTGGGGATTGTGTGACAGCAGTTACAGTCATCGGTTTCTGTCATTTGGGTACATTGCCTTAGTCTCCACTGACCTAATAAATGTTCTGAATCTGATACAACCGAACTCGACTACTAAGTTGGAGTGCTTCCTTCCTTCTGTTGATTGTTGCTTATCTTTATGGAAGCACCCAGTTCAATGAGAGCGCCTCACCTGTAGCCTTTCTTTTAATCAATGACTGGCTGTTAGTCAGTTTGGATGTGTAATGCATCAGTGTACATTTAATTGTGATGACCTGTATGAATGAAAATGTTGAAATAGCAGACACGCAGCTATATATAGCATCATATCACAATAAATAAAATAAATATGTATTTCTTTGACAGGTATATGCAGAGAATTACCATCTGAAGAACAAAATAATGCATTAACCAAAGCAGGAAATGAAGAACGAGGAAATGAAGAACAGAGAATGAAGTTTCTAACCAATTAATGGTTGAAATAGTTTGCAAACTAAGCAGATGCCATTTCATGGAGTGAATATGAATGTAAAAGATAAGAGGAATAGTCAGGAATGTGCATAAAGCATTTTGTCTGGAAGTTGCCTTTACTGATTTGGTGCTACCGGTTACTTGATGTTACTGGGAGGTGAAAAATAAAACCTGCTGTGGGAACTGGGCTTGCTGCAGTGTGACTGAAAGGAGTGCTTATTTTGTCCTTGAAATCAAAATGCATGCCTTTAAAGTGCAGAACTGCATCTCCAGTATTCACTTATATACCCTTATAATCAGTGGCACCCTTTAGTGAATGCTTAAGGTTTGGTAGGGAAAGTCAGTGGACAATCAAATAAGTATGTAGACTGCATGGTGGGGGCTGCACTGCCCGCTTTATTAACGAGTACTGTGCTGGGGATACTCGCTTCCTCCATTTTAAGAAGCTAACCAGCTGGATTACTGGAAAAGGGCTGTATATGGAGTGAGCAGTATAGTTATAAGACTGCAGATAGCAATGGTGCCACTTCCCAGGTAAACTGAAAGGGTCACATTTGATGAGGTAAACCCATCTCTACTAGAACCCACTTATGTTAATATATGGGTGATTACGTTATGGGCTGCAGGGATACCCATATTTATAAAATGTGCCAGACAAATTCTGCTTCCTTGGTTGAAACCTGGCCACTGGTGTAACTTATTCCTTTCCTTGCAGGTGAACTATAAAGTCTGTTTTTTTCTGCACACTAAAACTATATTATAACCCATTTCAGAGTTTTTAAGTTAGGTGCCATTACAACTTCTCAGGTGGTTTGAAGTCCTGTGGTGACCAGCTTAAAATTTCCAGGTCCTTGATTGTCTGAGACCCCTCGCAAGAGGTGTGCCAATAGAGATCAGGAAATAAGTCACTCCCAACTGACCTTGCATTTTTTTAAATACATAATCTACTAGTGCCTCACATCATTCTTTATGCTGAGCACAACTTGCTTCCTCCTGGCTGCTCACCCCTTTTATTTATTTTTTACTTAGTTCGTTTTGTTGACTGGGTAAGTGCACTAGACAAATTCTTGCCTATTTTCAGGCATGACTGGGGGGATACAGATGAATACCAACTGGCTTTGAACCACATTAAGCTGTTGGTGGTATTTTTAGTGAATGGGGAAATCTGGCCAGGACACGGAAATTCCCCAACTCTTTTTGAGAAGTGCCATGGGATCTTTAAGATCCACCTGAACAGGCACATGGGACCTTGGTTTAACATCTCATTAGAAAGAGCGCACCTCAGGAGTGCAGCACCCCCATGCTGCACTGCAGTGTCAGTATTGGGATATGAACCCCAGTGCCTGGTGTGGGAATGGAACCCACAGCCTTCTGATCTCCCAGCCTCAGAGCTGAGTGTGCTACCTGCTGAGCCAATTTGCTTTACTGCTGGGAACTGGCAGGACGTCTCCATCTGTGGCAGATGAAATCAGAGAAATACTGCTTGTCTCACACACAAGCACTCATGTCCCGTCCACTCGGCTGTCGCTTCTCCTGGTGCTACTGCCAGCACACAAGCACTTAGTTCCCCACTCTGCTCTGCTCCAACTACACACGATCCTCTTCACTTTCACTCATTTCCCAAGTAACCTAAAAATGAGGGATCTTGTTAGGAAAAAAGTAAATCACTTATGTTCTGTCTGCTCTGCCATCCCTGACAAGCCCACTGCCATCCTGACTCAGTGCCGTACTCCACTGACTGCACTTCCATTAGTTTAATGATCCACGGCAGAGCATAACAAAAAAAATTACTACTAAAACTTCTGTATTAAATAAAAGAATGCTGTCCCTGAACTCTGAACAGGACTGCTAACAGCAGTGCCTCTAGTAGCAGCGCCCACTGCACGGCAATTCTACCAGTGGAGGGACTACTTTACAATAATTTTTTTTAAATTCATTTTGTACATTTTGTTAAATTATTTTTTAAAAGCGTTTTTGTTTTTTAATTATATGCGACATACAGCCCATTTTCTAAAGCGCAATAATATCCTGCAGAGTGGGACTCATTACACCCTGGACAGTCTGGTATAGCCCAGTACCATCCAACCTGTTGGATATTATTGCTAGTTTGTATGGCTAAGACCTATAACTCACAAGTGGCAAAACCACAACTGTGTTATAAAGGTCTCTACTCACCAGTGGGATGAATATGGTTATACCACCAAAGTTAAACTTATGGTAACAATACAAAGAATATACAGTCCATATACTTTATTGTCAAGAGGCAACCACCACATCAGAAACGTAATTCAGTGCTCTAAAATAAGGGCCAGGTGGCAACTAGCCCTACTGGCATCTTAGAAATTAAGTTGAAGATAGAGATGCTAACTAGCCTTTGTAAAAATTTGAATCCTGACTTAAATATGAATTTCATAATATTTAAGTTAAAGAACCCGCATCTTTTGGGTGCATGTTAACAAGCAGTAACTGAAGGACTGTATATTACAGTCAGGATGCTATCCTAATACTTTATATACTATATAATTAATATTTAAAGATGTCAAATATTTTTTATTCTGAGTACAGGCATTTTAAATTATGCTATTTATTTTGTATGTATTTATTTTAAGAATAAATGTGTAATAGATTACATTATAAAAGCATTCTCTTATTAAGCAATATTAGTAATTTAAAGGATGCTAGATGCAGTATTCCCTTTCTTTATGCTGCCTTTTGTCAGCCTGGTGTTGGCAAAAGAAGTGTTTACTGTTTTCAGTCTATCTAGAAATGTTTATATCATTAGTAATACCACTGTTCATATAAATTATTCAGTTATTGTATTTATTTTTTCAATCGACTATTAAATTGGAGATACATGTATAAAAGAAGAGAGAGAAAAATATTGTAATTAGCTTTGAAACCATTTTGGTGAAATGGAAAAGGAATACTGCGCCTAGGCTATGTGTATGAAATGTCACAGTACTGAACAGGACTGCTATTGTAGTATTACTTTTTACATCGATGGCAGACTTCAACTGCAGATTATCACATTGCTTTTAACCACTCATTGTAAACAGCAATAAAAATATTTATTATTTTAAAATAGTCTGAGACTCTGAATTGTCTTGTGTTCTGTCGTGCTACATAAGGTCACCTGTAAGATATATAAAACCACCTGTCAGATGTGAGGCCATCTGTAGATACAGAAGACCACCTCTGCTTCTACATGATGCCAAAGCTCTGAGCTACAGATCTGAAGACCAGGGTTTGAATCACACAGCCGCCCTAGGTGCATACTGTGTGATCCTGAGCAAGTCACTTAACTTTCTTGTGCTCCCAGGTCACATCTGCACAAACAAATTCACGGCTTAGTGTGCTACTCCTGTTAAACAATGTTCCTTCCCTCCCTTTCCCTACCTATAAGACACATGAGGCCACTTGTGAGATACATATGGTCATCTCTGAAATGCATGATGACTTCTGTGAAATGCATGATGTATCCTTTATGATACGTACAACATTTTTTGAGATACATGCATTTTATAGAGATATATGTGGCCTCCTGTGGGATGCACCAATACCATCTGTAGATATGTAAGGCCTCCTCTAAGATAATAGAAGCCACCTGTGTGATACCTGAGGCCTCCTGTGAGATACATGAGTCCATCTTTTGAGACATATGAGGCCATCTGTGAGATACATATGGCCATCTGTGAGATGCATGAGGTCACCTGTGAGATGCATGATTCCACCTTTGAGACACATCAGGCCATATGTGAGATACATAAGGCCACCTGTGAGATGCATGAGGTCATCTATGAGATCGTGAGGCTACCTGTGATATATATACAAGGCCTCCTTCAAGATCCTGAGAGGTACATAAGGCTTATGAGATGCATGAGGCCACCCTCGTGACACATGACACCTACTGTCAGATACACAAGGCCACCTTTGAGTTACATGAGGCCACTTTGAGATGAAGTCTTAAAAATGGAAGTGTCTGGCATGGAGTTCCTACTGATGCAGGTGGAGGGGCTGTGAAACACCTTATCTTTTTTAATTGCCTGTTTATTTCTTTTAAGAATAAAGCAGTAAAAGATTTGCAAAGTACCGTATAGAAATACATTGAGACCATTACAGTTTAGATAGGATAACACTGCATCCTCTCTTGCGTTACAAGTTTGGAGGGAATAATTAAGGACTGTTAACTACATGCATGGTGATCGCATGATTATATATTTTGGGGTTGCCTAAAATGCATAGCTATTGGCAAGCAATCCATGTTGAATTAGAACAAATGAGGTTCCAAATCTTTCACCTATGAAACGTTAGTCTTAGGTCTTCCACCGCCCCACCTCAAGAGGCAGCAACAGGAATTGTTGCATATTTTCTGTCTTATATGCGGTGAAAAGCCTTTACCTGTTACTGGCTTACATCGGTGATTCTGAAAATCAAAGAGTGGGTGGAGAAAATCCAACAACTAGCCAATATGGAAAAATATATGGCTGATTTGAGGCTGACCAGGAGAAGTATCTCAATAAGAGGAAAAGTGGGTGGCCTACTGTGCCTGCTCCTAGGACCCTTCATATATAGGTACTGGTAGCAGAATATTCTCCTCTCCATTAACAGACAACTCAGTTTCAACGACAAAGGTTTTTCCATTTTTAATTCTGGTTGGAAAGTTGTTAATTGTTCTGCTTTGCTTCTTTTACAGAAAAGACTGATTCTAACTGAATTTAAGTACTTGGTACAAAGTGCACAATATAGCATCACACCTTAGACATTTATTAGAAACCTCTGGCGGGTACTAAGACTTTACCCTGGACATTTATTTATCTCAGGCTAGTGTGTAATAGTAGGTAACTGCTGGGTATTGATGCCATTAACTATAATATTTGCTTTGTACTGAATGTTATGCACTGCTGTACTGTGTTGTACTGGTTTCTAAATAAACTAAAGTTACAAAAAATAAAGGACTTTTAAGCATATGCACGACAACAGCCTTGCAGTCATGTTATAATTGACTGCCCAGTATACTGATCATAAAAAACCTAGAGGCTCCTTGACCATTATGAAAATATTCCATTTAAAGCAGCTTTCAATAGGCGCTCCACCAGTGGTATTAACCCAAACCTCCTGTAAGAGAAATGTTTGCAAGTTCAAAACAAATTTACTCTGCCTCTGAATTTGTTTGTGACGTACAGCAGTCTAAGAATGCAGAACAATATAGGTTCAGTACAAAGTTGTATTTATTTGACCCATTGCCCAGAACCTATTGTTTGGAGAAAATCAAAGTAAAAACACATTGGGAAAGCTATTTTGAGGATAAATCTCATGTCCTACTTCTTTTGGTAGCTGGTAAAAACAGCCACCTGTCTATGCCATCTATTTTAATTAACTGTGCTTTAGAAACATAGACGTTGTTGGCAGATAAGGATCAGGTGGCTCACCTAGTCTGTTTGATATATCTGTGTAACAGTCTTTGGCCCATAGTTTATTTGATTTTCATATATTGACACACAAGACATATTTCTACAAGCAGACAGAACATACACCCTTATGTTGAGCACTGATGCATTACTTTAAAGGGATACATCTTTGTTATACAAACATAGTTGGTCATTATGCTTCTCATTTTGCATATTTTAAGCAAAGTATAACACATATGGCCATGAGACCATTCATTCATTAGGCCATCCATTTCTATATCAACTCGGCTACATCAGGTCCGCATCCATTAATGTTGGTGTCCCTCAGGGCTCCATCCTGGGTCCTCTTCTTTTCTATATCTACATAAACCACATTACTCAGAACACCCTCACTGTTCATCTCTCCTCTATGCAGATGACACTGTGCTGTACTATAGCTCAAAGAGCATGCTAGAGATAAATATTAACCTTTCCTCTGTGTTTCATGATGTTCAGTCTTGGCTCTCTAGGCACAACCTATTGCTTAACATGGACAAAACTCAGTCAATGGTTTCTGGCACTGCAGCAAAATTAAGGTTGGCCCAAAGCCAACTCAGCATCTCCTGCCTTGATGGTTTTCTACTAAAGACAGTAAACCACTTTAAATACCTTGAGTTCTGCTGGATGGTTCCCTTGACCTGGAACAGCATATCATGTCCACATGTAAAGCTGTGAACTCCTAAACTGGGCTTGCTTATAAGACTAGATTATATCCTGATGCCTTCTGCCAGACTAGCTATTGTTAGAGGTATTCTACTTCCCTTTCCGACTTATGGAGTAGCCACTTATGTTAATGCTTCAAAGGCATCCTTATTCAGATGGGACACTACTGCAACTTCATCTGTCGCTATGCTTCTGCATCCTAAAACATTGATGTCAGCTCTATGCTGGCTTAAGCTGGCCTCCCCTCGAACTGTTGGTGGCTCTCCTTTGGCACACTCATGGACAGTGTTATCAGAACAAGTGTCCGGCATCTCTTGCCACCTTTCTCCATCCTCAGAACTCCTCCTATTGCCTCCGGTCCTCAAACCAATCACTACTCCCAAGTGCCAAGATAACAAAACCTCTAAGGAACCTGTGCTTTTTTTCTGTGCTGCTCCCAAACTCTGGAACTCTCTACCCCTAGGTGTCCGAGCTGCACCCAGCCACCCTGTTTTAAGAAAGCCTATCGATCCCATCTATGTGAACCTGCCCCTTGCACATGTTTCAAGCCCCCTAACTTTTCTGCTACCATCTCTTACTCCCACCGCCTATGGCCTTCAGATTCTCTGCTCCCAGTTCCTTAGTCACCTCTGGTGTTAGAGTCTCTCTAGCTGTTTTGCTAGCTAAGCACTTTGCTAACTATATGTTTGACATGCCCATGGCAAATACTCTGGGCCTGTACTAATCTGTTGTTAACCAGATGATTATGGCTTCTCACTGCTTGTATAATGTGTTACTGTAATCTGTACCCTGCTGTAACTTGACTGTGTTTTGCATCATGTTTAACTGTACCTTGTTAAGCCGGCCGGGTGCGCAGAGGGTTGAGCCACTGGCATGCCACTCAGCCCATGCCGGTGACCTTGAGTTCGAGAGCGAGCCTGGAGTGCGTCGGAGGGTCGGCATGGGGGTGTGGAGCTGGACAGAGCTGCGGCAGACAAGCTCTCCTTCTCTGGGAGGAAACATGGCATCCCTCAGCTGATGGCGACCCCCAGTGGAGGCTGGGGTGGCACGGGCCTGAGGGTGCCTAGGCATTAGGCCATGGGGTGGGGAAGGGGTCAGAACTGGGGCTGTAAGGTGCATCGCGCCTCACGCTCATGCAGCATACTCCAGGGGCCCCTAGGAGAAAATCAGAAGGGAAATATGCTGGTCAGCAGGATGAAGACCGACTCCCCACACTGATCGCTCCGGGCGGACGAGGTAAGCACCAGTAATTCCGGCTGGGGCCGGGGTCAGTTGGATGGGGGCTGACCGGCAAGGCGCATAAATACAAAATAATTAAAAAAAAATTTACCTTGCTAATCACTGTCTAAAGTCAATTCCTACCTCTGTAACCTCCCGGTAGTGTCTGAAAATAGTCATTTCTATGGCTAGTACACTCACCCGTAAGCAAAACTAAATAAATATCCCTGGGTTCAGGCATTACTTGATTTGTCTGTGTAATAGTCTTTGGCCTGAAGTCATACAGGTCTGTAGCTTTTCCACTTATTTTCAAATCATTTGAGTCTGTTGTTCATGCTAGCTATAGACTATTCTGCTTTTAGTGCTAACTAAAATTCCACATGCCACTCTTGGTAGCTGGGTACTTCGGTCCAGCCAGTATCCCAATAGCATATTGGTGCATGTTGCAATAAGAGCTATGTGGTATTTTGTGTGCCTATAAGGTGACCCTTTATGCGCCTATAAGGTTGCCCTAATAGTTTCCTATGATGCATATTGCTAGGTTAAATGCATCCTCTAGCCCTAGTAGGGGTCTAGTTTCCCTTTAATAACTTGCCATAATGGTTGGGCTTTGGAACATTGCCATACGATATAAGTAATGCTCTTGGCTCTCGTTGCACCTAAAGCAGGTGTCCAATGGTAATTTCTGTATTTTACAGAGTTTCACCAGAGTGAAGTATATTGAATTTAATATGTTTGTACAGGTCTTTCCAGATTTGCTGTCAAGAATTATGTTCACCATGGGCCTTGGGAACTGCCACCTGCCAGTAAGGGGTGGAGCCATCCACATTATCGATTGTCAAATCATAAATGCACTGATACATGTTAGATATTGGGTGGGTTAAAGTAGTCCAGTTCACCAGTGGGAGAATAACTTTACTATGACTGGAGTCCCATGGATGGCCCGAAAGGTTTGGCTAAGATACGAGTTACCTCAAGGAATGGGAAGGCGTTTTGTTAGTAACTAGGTATCTTTGAAGAGTGACCAGCTGACTATCAATGTAAATTCTATTCTGGATATATTTAGGTTCATCAGGGAAACAAGAAACATAGACTTTGACGGCAGATAATGACCACTTGGCCCACCTAGTCTGCTCATTTCTTACCGACTGGATAAGCTGCAGATCCTAGTTAACCAACAGCCTATTTATTCCTACCCCCACAAAAATTGCCTTATTTCTGTCTCATGTATTCTTGAATTCTCCCTGTTTTGACGTCCAATTGACAGGTGGCAGAAATTGGCAAGCAGGTGGGGCTGCCACCCGCCGCTGACTGGGAGGGGCGGTGGTGGGGCTCCAGTGGGGGGGTGAGGGGGGTGACCGGACCACCAGGGATACTTTAAAATGTTTTTGTACACTTATGCCCGCGATCAGGCTGGAAGTGGTCCACTGGACCACCAGGAATTATTTAAAATGTTTCTTTGTACACTTATGCCCGCGATTGGTCTGGGGGCGGTCCACTGGACCACCAGGGATATTGCACGTTTATTTCATACCAATGCCCGCGATCGGGCTGCAAGCGGTTCACTGGACCACCAGGGATATTGGACTGTTAAAGTCACCACGTATGCCCATGATCAGGCATGAGGGGTGGGGGCGCCACCACGGAAGGTGCAGCCGGGCTTGGGTGGCCACCCACAGGTGGCATCTGCCATGTTGCGCCCTGCAACTACGGCAGCTCACCTGTGGGTGGCCAGCCATTGTTCCTTTTGGGCTCACCTGTGTGCAAGCGCAAGTAGAGTTGCGCATGCATGGGCTCAGCACATCCCTGGCTGAATATCGGGATGTGTGGAGTATGCATATACGCCTTCTACCTGCGCCAAGATATCAAGCATTGATGCACTCTGCGCATCGGGATTTGTGCCAGACTCAATCCCTGTTTGAATATCGCACTGGCTACCAGTGGGTTGCATGCGCAACCCTTCTGAATATCCGGCTACAGTATCTATAACTAGTCGTTATTTAATGTACTTTAATGATGTTTAATACTCTTTCCCAATACCTTTGTACATTACTGGTGTATTATGCTGACTATGATGCCCTATTTTCCTTCAAACTGCTCATTGATTTTGCATTTAATGTACTTCTACTCTGTATTGGCTATACTTGTAATTGTTTGTACGCCTCCTGGTCGTGACTGAATATAGACATTTTCTATGTCTTGTGCACCTACCTAGTAATCAAAACAAACAAATAAATAAATACAACATCTAGCATAAAAGAACATTTATTTCTAAACATGCAGCTAAATTATTCGTTACATCAGGTGGTGAATACATCAACAAGAGGAATAATGTTTTAGATCTGGTTCTTACAGATAAAAGTGAAGGCATCACAGATGTACAGATACTAGAAACATTAGGAACAGAGATCACAATGTGATCCAATTCTCCCTTCTAACTATAAAATATTAAAGATAAAGGGACATACAATTACAAAGAACTACAACAGGGCAGATTTTGAACTAATCAGGAGGAAACAGAGAAAATGGGACTTGAGGAAAACCAGCAACACTGCAAGTGTGGAGCAGTTTTGGTCCATAGTTGAAAATAAAATACCTGAACTTGAAAAGTACATATACCCGAGAAGCCGTTATATAACAGTAGAGGAAAATACTACAATGGTGTATTTACAAGATTAGGGCAATTGCAAAATAAAAGATCTGCATACAAAGCCACAAAGAAGGACCAAAGCAGTTTCAACACAGGAAGTTATGGGAAGGAATTAAAGAAAAGCAAATACATGATAAGGAAGGAAATGAATAAGTCAGAATTCAGAATAGCACACACCAAAGACAGTAGAAAGTCATTTTATGCTTATGCAAACAGCAGTCATGAAACTGAACATAGAAACATTTGATGGCAGAGAAGAAAAAATTACCCACCTTAGTAATGTTGTTTCTTCTAATGGAGTCTTGCTATATTATGACTATTGCAGTTTGTCCCACCACTAGAACTGCTCCGGAGGTGAAAGAGTTAACTTCCATGCAGAGCATGGAGCTTAGAGCACGAGGTCGGTTCAGAAGCTCTGTTAGGGTGGTTTCAAACCGAAACCCAGATCTTACGAGCAAAACTCCCTAAGGTTCTGTGTGGAAGCTGTAACCTACACTCAGCCAACTGGCCACTAATATATTAACACATTTTCCTGGTCCCAACACCAAGACTCAAGTCAGTGGACCAGAAAATAAGATAAAATAACTAAATAAACACAACACCCAAACATGAAAGAGGCATCAATAAATGCCAACAGAGGACTACCCACCCCATACCCAAAGTAGGAGTTCTGAGAGGGGCAGGCTGGGGGAGGTCATAATAGCAAGACTCCATTAGAAGAAACAACATTACTAAGGTGAGTAATTTTTCTTCAAACAACATGAGTCTTGCTATATTATGACTATTGCAGACTACACAGCAGTACCTCCATGGAGGAGGGACAGAACCTACTTAGGGAATAGGCTCTGAAGCACGGTTGTGCTAAACCGAGCATCCCTCCTGGCCTGAATATCCAGGGAGTAATGCTTGGTGAAAGTGTACTGTCTTCCAAGTAGCTGCCTGACATATCTCCAAGATAGGGATGTCTCTAGCTGCAGCTAGAGATGCAGCTGTACCTCTGGTAGAGTGAGCCCTCAGGCCTGAGGGGGAACCTTACCCAGCTTTTGATAGCAAAATTGATACAAGAAACGATCCACCTGGCAATGGATCTCTTAGTGGCAGGTCTCCTTTCCCAACCTCACCATAAGTGAGGAACAGTTGGAGGAGTCAAACCTGTGACCCTTGGCACGCTCTATGTAGTAACTTAGGGCCCTCTTAACATCTAAGCTGTGCAGCCTCCTCTCACCAGAGGAGGAATGGTCAGTGAAGAACACTGGAAGTGAAATAGATTGGTTAAGGTGGAAATCTGAAACCACCTTAGGCAAAAACTTCCTGTTAGTCCTGAGGACTACTTTATCCCTGTGAAAGGAAATAAAGTCAGTCTCTACTGATAAAGCCTGCAACTCACTTATACGCCTGGCAGAAGTGATGGCTACCAGAAATACAGTTTTCCAAGTCAATACTTAAGCTCTGCCAAGACAGAGGCTCAAAGGGGGTTGCATCAGCTGAGCAATGCATACATTAAGATCCCAAGCTGGGACAGGGTCCCTGAATGGAGGATTGTGTGAAGCAATCCTTTAAAAACTTGGAAAATACAGGATGAGCAGAAAGAAGAGGGCTTCCTGCTGAAATGAAGGCAGAGACAGCAGCCAAGTGCACTTTCAGGGTAGCTGGTCTCAGTCCCAAAGAATTAAGATGGACCATGTAGTCCAATACAGTGGGTAGATCAGCAAATTCGCGGAAACATGCTTCCCAGAACACCATATGGAAAACCTTTTCCACTTGGAGTTATAGGTAGCCCTGGTGGAAGGCTTCCTAGCAGCTTTCAGGATTTCGAGAACACTTTGAGAGAGTTGTAAATCAGCAAACTCTAACTGCTCAAGAGCCAAGCCTTGAGGTTGAGGGATTTGAGATTTGATACCAAACTCTCCCTGAGCACAGGTTAACAGATTGTGGTTCCTGGGGAGACACAGGGAAGATGGACTGCTAAGGACAGAAGGAGGGTACCAGGGCTGCCTGGCCCAGTCTGGAGCAATCAGGATCATTTTGCAGGGCTGAGACCTGATTTTGACTAGTACTTTGAACAGAGAGGGAAGGGGAGGCATAAAAGAAACTTCCTTCCCAGTCGATGAGAAAGGCATCCAGGGAACTGAGCCCAACACTGGGGCCTGCAACAAAACAATGGAAGTTGATGACTGTCGGGGCCTGAAAAGATCTATCTGAGGAGTGCCCCATCTGGCAAACACTATCCCAGTACTAGGGATCCAGTGACCATTCCTGATGGTCCTGGGAAATCCTGCTGAGAGCATCTGCCAGGACATTGTCCTTGCCTGGGAGGTGAACTGCTATGAGGAAGTGTTCAGGGAATAGGCCAGAGACCACAACTTCATCGCCTCGGTGCACAAGGCCGAAGACCGAGTGCCCCTTGTTTGTTGATGTACCACATTGTAGTGGTGTTGTCTGTTCTGACCTGTACCACCTTGTTCTGAACAGATGCAGAGAAAACCTGAAGTGCTAGAAAACAGCTCTGAGTTCCAACAGATTGATGTGGAGCAGAGATTCCTGAGGGAACCATAACCCTGGGTGGAGAGGTCGCTCATGTGAGCTCCCCATCCCAAGAGGGATGCATCTGTAGTAAGGGTCAAGGAATGGGACAGAGGGATGAAAGGCACCCCTGTCTCAGATTGCTCTGATCCTGCCACCACTGAAGGGCCTGGATCAGAGTTCGAGTCACTGGGATTAATTTGGATAGAGGATCTCTTCTTTGAGACCAGAAAGCTCTCAAATGGAACTGAATGTCCTCATCTGAAATCTTGCTCCTTGCACTACAGCTGTGGAGGCAGCCATGTGTCCTAGGAGCTGCAGGAAATGCCTTGCTGGTCGAGAGACCTGCAGAGTGAAGGACGAGGCCAGGGCCACTAAGGTCCTTACCTTTCCAAAGGAAGGAAGGCTCTGTGCCTGCTTTGTGTCCAGTTCTGCGCCTATAAAGGTGAGTACCTGGACAGGTTCCAAAATTGACTTTGGAAGATTGAGAAGAAATCCCAGAGAGGTAAGCAGCTGCTGGGTAAATAGCAGGTGTGATTTGACCTGGTCTGGAGACTGACCCACAACGAGCCAGTCGTCCAGGTAGGGAAAAATGGCAATCTTTTGCCTTCTTAGATGAGCGACTGCTACTGCCAGACATTTTGTGAACACCCTAGGGCAGAAGTGAGGCCAAGGGCATTGTCTGAACTGATAATGGCCTGAGGGCAGTTCAATCTGAGGTACTTTCATGGGAGCTTCTGATAAGAACATGGAAGTAGGCATCCTTGAGGTCCAGGGAGGCTAGCCAGTCCCCTGGCCTTAGGGAGGGTAAAATCATTCCCAGTGTCACCATTTTGAACTTTGGCTTTAAAGGTGCTTGTTTAGATATCTTAGATCCAGGATAGGCCGCCACTCTCCTGTCTTTTTGGGGTAGGAAGTACCTGGAGTACAGACCCTGCCCTGGTGAGGAGGAGAAACCCTTTCTACAGCTCTGAGAGCCAAGAGGTTGAGACTTCTGTTTCCAAAGCAAGAGTCTCTAAAGGGTTTGTAGGTGGAAAGATCTGGCTCTCATCTTTGGAAATTTTTGAAGCTGAGAACCAGACCCTGGCTCACTACTTCCAGGACCCACCTGTCTGAAGTTAAAGACTCCCAGTCCTGGACGAAGTGAGCCAACCTGCCCCTACAGGTAGTGGAGAGCTGACCCTGGGCATCCCATCAGGGTGCCTGTTTGGCAGGGGCTTTAGGCTGGGGGTGGGAGCAGGCCTGCTCTGAACCCCGCCTGCCTCTCCTCTGAAGAACCCCTCTGTACATAGGCTGAAGAGGAGGAGGCCTGGGTCTGGTAAAAGGCCTGTGAAAGGCCTCCCCCTACCCCTGGAGGGCTGCCTCTGAGGAGTGGCTTGCCGTCCTTGGCTTGTGCACTCCTACAAGTGGTGGTTCTATATTCGTCCATTTCTTCATATAATTCTCTGTCTGCTCCCCAAACAGAGAATTTCCCACCACATGAAAATCCATAGCCTTAGACTGGGTATCCTTGACAAAGTAGTACACCTGAGCCAGGCCAATCTCCGAAAAGCCACAGATGTAGCCATGACTCTAGAGGATACATCCTAGAATCCACTGCAGCATGGAATTGCACCTTAGAAGCCTCAATACCATCAAGAGCCACCTGTTCCAGCTCCTTTGCAAGCTGGCCAGGGACCTGTTTAGCTAAGGCCATGACAGTATCCCATCTAGATTTCTGTATCTCGCAACATAAGCCATATAGTTTGCTTGTCTGAGTCCCAAGGATGCTGCCATGTATTGTTTTTGGCCATGGCATCAATCTTCCTGGAATCCTTGTCAGGAGGATGTGAAGCCAGGGAATATTAGCTTTATCACAGGCTGCAGCCTGAACTACTAACATGACTGCATTGCTGTGAAAGAAAATCTGTATCAGGACCTGACAAAGTGTACCTCCTGTCCATCTTTTTATCCACAGGAGGCACAGAATTAGGAGCTTTAAAATTTTTATTGTTTGTTTTCTAAAAGATTTATGTAAAGGGATGGACAACCTCCTGGACTCTGGGATATCCATCATCTCCACATAGTCAGGCTCCTCTTGCTCATCCAAAGCTCCTCTGAGGGAAGCTGGAGGTCTCAGCAACTTTTTATAAAACAAAAATGAGAAGGGACTCAGAAAGCCTAGGGAGAGACTCACCTGAGGGTCTGTCTGGGGAGATGTCCGTTCAATGGGCACATCCAGACTTTCAAAGTCACATTCACACTGATCATAATCCTCATCCCTCCTCTGGTTCATAAAACTCCTCTATATCATAATCCTGAACCATTGGAACCGACCTGTTGCCAGACAGTGGCGGTTGGAGGGAACCGGGACAGGGACTGGACAATCTGTATTGCCCTGGCTATCTCTGCAGCAGTTGGAGAAGGAATTTTGGACTCCAAACCTGCTGATTTTTAGTCTTCTTTGCTGGAACTGGCTCCTCAGAGCCAGCTTTTCGTTGCCCGAAGTCTAGCCTAGTCAGAGGCACTCCCTCCGGTTCGGTTGGCACCGAACGGGCTGCCATCTGGGTCAGCGGACTTTTGGCCTCTCGTTCCCTGAGCCTGCCCACCTCTTGTCCAGGGTGGCTGCAGGAAATTTTACAAATCTGGCAGTCTGAATTGAGGTGGTCAAACCCCAGACAATAGACATGTAGTGTGTGGGTCAGCCTTGGCAAAGGCTTCCCACAGACACTACAGTGTTGAAACCCAGTGGGCCCGATTTTTCTTTTGGGTTTCTCAGACATGATGCCAGCCTAACCAACAAACTTGCCCTTTTAATGGCAGTGCCAGGCAAGACACCGCTAGGGTTCCAAACCGTGTCCGCGGTCGTGGAAAAGCGTAATGAAATCTGTTTTTTAGAACCGATAAGAACCAGGAACCCAGTTTAAGAAGCCTTAAAAGGCTTTAAACTTAATTTTTAGTACAATTCGATCAGTTCAACCTTACCGATAACAATTTTACAAGTTCCATCTATTACTTACGATACCATAGACAGAGCTTGAACCGATCGGTTTTCAGGTTAAATAATTAAATCGCGTTAAATTCAACCGAAATAGCGCTTAAACCAAAGAAATGAACCGAGCAACAGGAGGAATCTCCGAGCGACTGTTCAGTGAGGCGGAGTAAAGAATCTGACAGTTTCGGGTTTGAAACCACCCTAACAGAGCTTGAACTGAGCTCAAGCTTAAGCTCCATGCTCTGCATGGAAGTTAACTCTTTCACCTCGAGCAGTTCTAGTGGTGGGACAAACTGCAATAGTCATAATATAGCAAGACTTCATGTTGTTTGAAGGACTGCTTGGCTCACCCAGTCTGCCATTTCCCTACTGGATAAGCTGCAGATTCTAGTTAACCAGCAGCCTACTTCCTCTTTATCCCCCACTAGAATTGTTTTATGTCTGTCCCATGCATTCTTGAATTCCCCCACTGTTTTGACCCCATGGCCTCCTCAGAAGGCCATTCCATGCATCCACCACCTCTCCATGAAAAAATACTTCCTTACACTGCTCCTGAGCAGCCCCTCTATCTTCAAATTGTGCCCCTTGTTCTTGCACATCTCTTTTCTGAAAGATGCTACCTCTTGGACTTTGCTGATTCCCTTGAGGTACTTAAATGTTTCTATCATGTCCCCCTCCTCCTTTCTTCGAGGTATGCATATTAAGCTCCTTTAGTCTCTCATATGGCTTCTGTTGCAGACCTTGCACCATTTTAGTTGCCTCCTCTGAACTGCCTCCATCCTGTCTATGTCCTTGCAGAGATGGGGTCTCCAGAAATGGACGCAGTACTCAGATGGGGTCTCACCAACTGTCTGTACAGAGGGATAACAACTTCCTATTTTCTACTGGTGATGCCGCTCCTATATATCCCAGTATCCCCCAGCCATCCCTACTGCCTTCTCACATTGCTTCCTAACCTTTAGGTCATCTGATATGATTACCCCAGGTCCCTTTCCATTTTTGTTGTTGTTACTACCTCCCCATTGTGTACTCTTCCCTGGATTTTTGTTTCCTGTGCATTACTTTGCACTTCTTGCATTGAATCCAAGCTGCCATACTTCTGACCATTCCTTCAACCTTGCCAAGTCCCTTCCACCCCCTTGTGTATCAACCCTGTTGCAGATCTTTGTGTCATATGCACAGAGGCATACTTTTCCTTCCAGTCCCTCTGCAGTGTCACCTATAAAGACATTAAAGAGGACCTGCCCCAGTACTGAACTCCTGTGTACCTCACTAATAACCCCCTTTCTTCTAAGTAGACTCCATTTACTATTACCCTCTGCATCCTGTTGTCCAGCCAAATGTTTTACCCAAGCTACAACCCTGGGACCCACTCCCAGGCTGCCTAACTTGTTTATTAATCTTTTGTGCAGGACTGGTCAAATGCCTTGCTAAAGTCTAGGCAGGCCATGTCCACATCCTCCCTGGTCTACTACTTTGGTCACCCAGTCAAATAAATCTATTAGATTCATCTGACATGACCTTCTCGTTGTGAATCCATGCTGCCTTGGGTTCTGTGCCCTGCTGGCCTCTAGACACTCAACAGTTCTTTCCCTCAGAAGTGATTCCATCTTCTTCCTACCACTGAGGTCAAACTGACAGGTCTGTAGTTTCTGCCTCTGTCTTGCTCCCACTTTTGTGAAGGAGAATCACATCCGCTTCCATCCTGTCCATCAAGGCTACTAGTTCAGGGAGCTTGTTACCCAGATTACTGGAGTTGGTACTCATTGCCCTTCCTCAGGTACCACCATCCTCCCATGATTTGTTAAAAGGGTAGTCAGGCCGGCCTGGTGATGCGGAGGGTTGAGACACTGGCGCCTTACCTCAAACCACACCGCAACCCGGTTCTGGAATGGACTCGGGCACCGGAGGATCGGCAGGGGAAGGAGCAGAATCGAGCATCCGAGGACTGCTCTCTCTCCTGGGGTGGGTTACGGAGAGACACCGCCTCTGTAGCGGTTCTGTAGTGGCCCCCAGTGAAGACCAGGGCAGCAGGGACCTCGAAGGAGGTAAACAGAGAAAATGGCCTCCAAACTGCCGGATGATGGCAGCCCGAACAGCCCCCTCAGAACTCCTAGAAGCCGACTCAACCTCAGCAACAACCCAGGCCAATGCCTAGGCCATCTGGCTGTTCTTCCTCGGAAGAGGAGGACCCATCCGACGAAGGGTCACGTCCGGGTTACCCTGAGGTGGCAGCGATGTGGGGTCAGGTTGGTGTACGAGCCATGGGGAGAGTGTCATTGCCAATTGGCCTGAAGGAGTTGTAGTTGGGGCACAGGGAGATAAACAAATAACAAAAACAAAAAAAGGGTAGTCAGTGGTGTCACTAGTTCTCACCTTAGTTCTTTTAGAATTCTGCGGTGAATCCCATCAGGCCCCATTGCTTGTCCACCTTCAGTTTTAGGAGTTCTTTCAGGACTCTTTTTCTGTGAATGGACTGGTATCGACCCCTATCCAGAGTGCTTCTATTGTTTAGTTTAGGTGCCTCCTTCTCTTCTTCTTTAGTGAATACTGAGCAGAAGTATTCATTCATTATCGCTGCTTTTTCACTGTCACCTCTGCCCCCACTTCCCTTTATTAAGCCTCACTATCGCTCCCTTGGTCTTTCTTCACTCCCTAATGTACCTATAAAAGGTTTTATCCCCTCTAAACCAAGGCTGGCAATCTTTTCCTTGGTTTGGGCCTTTGCTATTCTGACTGCCTTCCCACTTCCTTCTGCTTTAACTGGTACCGTTAGTTCTCTGTCCTTCTCCTTCTGTGCTTCCTCATACTTCCTGAATGTTATCTTTTTCCCTCACCTCCCCCACCTCTTTTGAGAACCATAGTGGTTTTTCCTTCATTTTGATTTGTTTATGTGCTTCACACAAAGGCTTGTTGCCTCTGTGATGGCACTTTTGATGTTCTCCATTGTTCCTCCACCCTCCTTCTTGCTCATTTTCTAGTGCTTTTCTGAGGCACTCTCCCATTTTGCCAAAGTCAGCCTCCTAAAGTCCAGTACCTTCACTTTGTATGGCTTGAGTCTCACGGCTGTGTTTATCGTGAATCACACTGTTTGGTGGTCACTTGTTCTCAGATGGCTACCCACTTCTAAATCTGAGATCCTCTCCATTCCCATTTGAGAGTACCAGTTCTAGGATTGCTCCTCCTGAGTGAGTTCCAACACTAGCTGTCTGAGGCATGCCTCCTGTAGGGCATTAAGAATGACCCTACTTTGGATGTGGCTGCAGCAAAGGTGCTCCAGTTAACATCTGGCATATTCTGGTCCCCATCAATAATAGCTCCCTTTTTCTGCCATCCTAAGGATGCCTTCTATCATTTCCTTGTCCATTTCCTCCCCAGAGATGGTGGTCTGTATACAACCTCCATGCGGATTTTGGTGCCATTTCCATCTCCAGGGTGAACCACAGTGCCTCCTCTCCTCCTTGTTTACCCTTTAGTTCCATTGCTTTGATCCTTCCCTCACGTGAGAGCTACTCCTCCTCCTCTTCTACCCTCCTGTCCCTCCTGTAGATTGTGTACCCTGGTATGCTGACATCCCAGTCATGGTTCTCTGTGTACCATGTTTCTGTGACTGCCACAATATCCAGGCATCCCTCTTCCATAGAAACATAGACTTTGACGGCAGATAGGACCACTTGGCCCACCCAGTCTGCCCATTTCCTACCTATTGGATAAGCTGCAGATTCTAGTTAACCAACAGCCTACTTCCTGCAACCCCCAGTATAATTGCCTTTTATGTCTGTCCCATGCATGTTTGAATTTCCACTGTTTTAGACCCCACAACCTCTCCAGGAAGGCGGTTCCATGCGCCCACCACTCTCTCCGTGAAAAATAATTTCCTCACATTGCCCCTGAGCCGCCCCTCTAACTTTAAATTGTGCCCCTTGTTCTTACACATCTCTTTTTCTGAAAGATGCTACCTCCTGGACTTTGTTGATTCCTTGAGGTACTTAAAAGTTTCTATCATGTCCCCCTGTCCCTCCTTTCATCAAGGGTATACATATTAAGCTCTCTCAGCCTCTCTTCATATGGTTTATGATGTAGACCCTGCACCATTTTAGTTGCCCTCCTCTGGACTGCTTCCATCCTGTCCATCAAGGTATACTAGTTCAGGGAGCTTGTTACCCAGATTACTGGAGTTGGTACTCACTGCCCTTCATTTTTTGACGGCATTACCCCTTTTAGTCCCATCCTGTCCTTACTGCCTTTGCCTTTTCTCCATTTACCCTGCCCTTCTCCCTATCGACTTTCTATTTTGGTGTTTACCTAGCTAACCACCCTGTTTGGGGGCTGAGATTTTCCTGCTTTTCACTTCCAGCGTCTCCCCACTTGGCTGGTTTAAATGCTTGCCAATGAAGCATTTAAACCTATAGCCTAGATCCTGGTTCCCCACTGGACAAATGCAGACCATCACACCAGTGTAGGCCTGCATCCCTCCAGGTGGACCCCCAATCCCAATGAAGCTAAACCCTGAGCTCTGCATCAGTTTTTCAACCACTGATTGAATCCCATGGTGTGGAGCACCCTAGCTTCACCCATGTCATACAGACAGGCAGCACTCTGAGAAGGTTACCGTGTGCTACTTGTTCAAGGCCCTCCCCAACTCCACAAACTCCCTGCACTGCTCTGATCCCATTCCAGCCAGGTCATTTGTCCCTACGTGGACAATGACATCCAGCTCCCTCCCTGTGCAACTGCTCCTGCGATCCTGAGGATTCGCCTCCCTGTCCCTCCAGCCATGGCGCTGGCAGGCACCTTACCTCTGTCTCCTCCCTCCCCAGTTCTACCCCCACAACTGAGTAACCCACCAGGAGTTGTTTCCTTCCCTGTGGGGTCCCGGCCACTGTCCTGTGGGTCTCCTTTGTGGTGGTTTACCAACATCCTCCTCCTTGGTCTCCACTACGGGTGCCTCAATAGAGGAACCATGCTCTGACAGAATGGTGTATGAATTGTGGAGAAGTACAACTGGAGGGGATGCACCTCTGTTCCACCACCCTCACCTCCTGAGCCCACCGTGGTCCAACCACTCCTCTTCTTGGCAATCTCTGAGGCAGTGGCAGGCCTTAGTGGTCTGTGGGTGGGAGAGTAGGTCCCTTGAATCCTGGCCAACTCAGCCTGGAGATGAGCAACCTCCTCCAGCTCAGAGAGGTGCCTGCAGATGGGACACAACATTGTCCCTGTCCCCTTGCCCAGCAACTTGCCTCCTGGTTCACCAAGCCCCATATCCCTCATGAATTGCCCCTGTGGCAGGGCCAGGAAGGAGAGAGCCGTCCTCCCCCACCCAGAGACCCAGCATCCAGACTTGTTGGTCATCAGACTAGTGGCAGCATGGAGCGAGGCCAGGTAGGCAGGGCTTCATGGGAGTCTGTGACCACCATTTTTTCCCCATTTTTCTCCCCTTATATCCAGGGGCCTCAACAACATGGACATACACATGCATGGAGGCATGCATGCACTCCGGAACCGGAGACCTCATCCACCCACCTGGCCTAGTGCAAGCCCCCATTTGCCCAATGCTATCATCGAGCCTCCACTCAGTGGCAGCCAAGAGCTGGGAAGAGCTTACTCCCAATCTGGGAGAAGAGAGATGCCCATCGGCCACTCAGTCCTCTCTCAGACACCTCCCCGCCGGCTGACCTCTGGCACCCTGAGCTCGCTCCAGAACCCAGGTCACCGCATGAGTGAGATAAGGTGCATGAAGTGCTTCAGCCCTCTGCACCACCTGGCTGGCATCATTATACTTTTTCCATCTTGCCTGGCTGTCTTTGGCCATCCTCTCCTCCCAGCCCTGTCAATCGCTGTCCCTGGGACTTACCTTCCAACTAGTTGTTGCCCCACAGATTCCCCCTGTGGTGGAGTCTCCCAGGTTCCCCAAGCCCGGCAGGTGTTAGAGCTGTGATGTGGTCAGAAGCCTGGTGAGCAGTGTGGGGCCTGTGAAGGAGAGGTGGTGTTATGCTGCTGCAGGTAAGGAGGTGTTTTCTTTCCCAAAGTCCAAGTGGACACCTGGCCAGGAAGCGCCAACCACCCATCGTGACTCTGCTGCACTGCCACCTATGGTCACCCATGTGGCAGTGCCGTAGTGGAGTAGCAGTCCTCTTCCCCCAAAAGAAAAAAGGTCCTCTGGGATGCTTAATCCCCATCAGCCGACCCCAATGACCCAGGCTCGCTTCTGGACCCAGGCTTGCTTCTGAACCCAGGTCGCCAGGGCCACCAGCAGTAGTGCTACCGCTGTGCCAATGGGCCAGCTGTCTTTTGTTTGTTCTATCAGATTCATATAAAAGTCTTAGTGTGAAGGTGTTATCGTAGGTATAGACAATAACTGTTCATAGGATTCATAGATTTTCCAAGTCAGCAGCGGTTGGCCATATTGACTTGTCTCTTTAATTTGCAAATTCCACTCTTCCCTGGCCTTCATAATTAAATCCAGTGATTATTTTAAACTGATCCATGTTCAAACTCATAACCACATCCTCTGGTGGCCCATTCCATTCCGCCACCACCCTCTGGTTAAACCAGTGTCCTATTGTGTTCCTTTATAATTCTCCCTCTGAGCATCAAGTCATGACCTCTGATATCCCTGCTACTTTTCCTTTTAACTAGACCCAAGCACTCCCACAGATCTCTGTTATTGTGGGTTCTGTACACCAGACAAAGGTCACCTCTTAATCTTTCATATTGTAGTGAGTATATGTCTAGCTCTCGCAGCTCTCCTCATAGCTCATCTCCTTCATACTTTTCACCATCCTGGTTGGTCTTCTTTGCAGAGCCTCCAGTTTCCTAATGTACAGCTTACTACTTAGGGCCCAAAGCTGAACACAGTATTCTGCATAGGGTCTCACCAAAGCTCCATACAATGGCATCACCACCTCTCTATCTCGGCTGCTGATGTTTCTTGCTATACATCCCATCAACCTGTTTCTACTTATCACCTCCTCACACCATCTGGCAAATTTTAACTTATTGTTACTAAATACTCCCAGATCTTTCTGTTCTTCTGTTACATTTAATTCAACTCCGCTTAGGTGTACTCGCCCTTATATTTCTTGCTCTGAAGTGCATTACCGCGCACTTATCCACGCCAAAGGAATGTTTCTTGTCTCCTACCCATGTTGCTAGCCTACCTATCTCCTGTTGAAATTTCACAGCATCTTCCATGGAATTTACCTATGTCCCCATCTTAACATCATCTGCAGACTTACTCATCCATGTATGTTCACTACAGTTTAGAGATGCCACAGACTAAATAATAATGGCCTAGGACTGATCACTGAGGATCACACTTGAACTTTGCCCAGCTTGACAGATACCCCTCACATTTACCCTCTGACTCCTATTTTGTAGCCAGAAGCTATCCACCTTAACAATTTATTCATTGTCTATTCCTGTATCAGTCAGTGTTTATATTAACTCTGTGTGAGCCACTGAGTCAAAGGCCTTCAAGAAGTCCAAATATGTCACATTCACAGAAACTCCCAGTAACATCGTCAGAATAATTTTGTTCAAAATTTGAGTGACACAGCGCTGGACATTTTCCCAGAGCACCCAAAGTTTTGGACATCAAAGATTATGTCCCAAAGGGAGCCCTCTCCCCATTTATTCCAACAATCGTCTGTGTGAGTGGTTTGGAAATGCTTGATGATTGTAGGAGTCCTGAAATACCACACCAAAATTCTCCATCAAAACTCCTCCAGGTTGGAGAGGAAGGGCCTTCAGCCCTTCTTGAGCTTCCCACCCAGACCTCCTCCACAATGACCCAGTTAGCATCTGCATCACTGCTGCTATAATATTTGCTAGGAATCAGTTTTGATGACATGAGCAAGTTGTTTATTTAGTTATTTAATTTTGGGCAACCAAGTAAACCACACTAGACTGAGGGCCAATTTTCTGGTGTGACCCTATATATTTGTAAGACAGTGGCCTTTAATGCCTTTTTGCCCTCCCTTCCTTTTGTTGTTAAGCAACATGAGTTTTGTGGTCTGGCAAAAGGACTCGGTAAAGTTTAGGTAGTACTTAATTGCCCTTCTAAATGAAGGCAATGCCACTTTTTATTGCAGTTTATTCTGTGGCTGTAGGTGAGGACAAAATGACGGAAGCATCAGCTCTTGACTGACTCAGATCAGCTGTGATAGCGCATCCCATCAATGGCACAAAACCTTGGAGATCTGCAAGAATAACCTTTTCACAATGTACCACCAGTCACTTATATCTCATTAAACAGTTCTGTTTGCTTACAAAATCCATTCCAAAGTAAACAAGGTTAAATGGTGCAATCAGGAAAACATATATAAACAGAGATTTTAAACAGTAAATACAAGTACATAAATCTAGACTAATTTAGCTCAAACCTAGAGGTAGAAATGTTTTGGCCAGTTGAGTGCAGCAGTTAAACTATGGCAATGACTGGAACTTATTTTTCTGAATAAAACTATACACGGTATGCCACCATCAAGCACATTGACTCCTCCAGTCTGGGAATTGTTTTGCAGTGCTAGGTTGGTGATTAACAAACTGCCCTCGACAGAGACATTATCTTGATTCACATGCTAAACCAGTATGTGTCACAGAGACCCGCTCACGTGATTCCGCTAGACTTGTTCTGGTGGAAGTTTTCTTCCGCGCTTCTCTGCGACACACTACATGAGTACAGAGGTGGCCTTCCGTTTCAGACCTAAGCTGGGCTGTGTGATGTCACCTGTTGAAAAGGCAGGGTCCTTTGAGTGGCAACAAAGACTACCCTGCACTTACTGCTGACATTCCATGCAGGCTACAGTGGCTCACAGAATGCTTCTGATATGATATAAAAATGCAGAGGTATCTGTGGTCACTGTTTGGGGTCTTGGTACCTGTTTGAATAGAACTGCACTCTTCTGCACTTTACATTAAATAAGTTGCTAGTAAATAGTTTTTATATCATGTCAGAAGCATTCTGTGAGTCACTATAGCCTATATGGGATGTAAATGCAGGGTTTTCTTTGTTTGTTGCCTAGGCTGGTTTTACCATGTGCACTGCACTTTGCTTGATGTGGTTCCTTTTGTTTTGCTCTGTCCTTTGAGTTGATAGCCCTCAATGACATGGAAGGTCTATGTAAGCCCCCTCCTCCTGGTGTCATGGGGTATGCCAGATGGTAACTTAAAGGAGGGGAGGATCCGCGATGCGCCAACTGGAGGAGTAAATGCTTTCACAAGAGCTCCGACACCTTGCTCAAATAAAAGGAAAAAAAGAAAGGAAAAAACAGCTTTGATATCTACAAAGAGCGGAGGCTATACAAACACAGGATAGATGCTTATCTGGAATCTGGAGGAGAAAAACCTGTACAGGCAGGGCAGTAAGAAAAATTAGCCTGAAATGACTGCAGGGCTCACCACAGGTAGTGAAATTGACACAGCAGAAGAAGCCTCAGCTGTCCTGGCAGAGAAAGTTGCACACGAAGTTCTGAAAGTACTAGTGCCCAAACCTGAGTCTTTGGCTGGAAAGCTGGACAATTTAACAAATAATTATACACACCAGCAAGCCAGACTGGGGAGCTGGGACAGAGAGTATCTCAAGTGGAAGATATTACAGCCCCATACCAGGCAAAATGGCCGAGATGGAGAGACAAATACAAGAACTGAAAGAGCAGATAGACGCTCAGAAGAACTTCCAGAGGAGAAATAACCTAAGAATATAGGGATTCCCAAGGTGTAGAAGGAGCAGATGTTGAGCACTGTGGGCAAATTGCTGGTGGACACACTGAAAATAAAACCAAGCTTGAGTGCTGAAAATAGACAGAGCGCACAGAGCACTCGCCCAGAGACCACCGGAGAACACACCACCACAACAAATTATATTTAAATTGCACAACTATCAAGATAAGCAGAAAGTATTAGCTGCCTCCCATAAACTAAAAGATATTAAATTCAAGGAGCATAAGGTTATTATTTTCCAAGACTTCTCACGTGCAGTGCAGTAAAGAGAAGATTGTTTGCGCCATTGATTGATGACTTGTGGAGGAATGGAATGGAGTTTCGATTCTTCTTTCCAGCAGTGCTCAAAGTGAGGCATGAAGGGCAGACATACAGTTTCTGGGAACATGAAAAGTGAGACAGACGAGCCTAGAGAAGCGATGGATAGCACAAGAGGCATAAGAGGGACTATTGCTTTAAGAGGAAAATGTGGTGCTGTGGACTATGGGACCTAGGATGGCGCTGGTGACAGCTGCTCAATGAAGAGGAAAGAAGATAATCTGTGCATTTGACTGGAACTACCGTAAGAATACTGCTTTACCATAGATTTCTACTGGGTGGTCAACCACTTATCTGGACTACGTGAAGACGGGACCTGACTGGCTTTGTAAAGCGAAGATCAGAAGAGACAGAAGAAGAGAGAGTTGCTGTGGGCCTCAGAGTTGATTGCCTTGCAAGAGGGTAGCATTAAGTAAAGTATGGACTTGAGCACTTGTATTGGGGGTATGCCAGCCAGACCTACAGAATTACTATCGCTTGAGGGTATAGTGTGGAGAACTAGAGGAGGGGAAGTCCAAATGCTACAAAAAGGATACTGCATTGCAGTAGCAAATGCTGAGCACAAGTGAGACATTGGAGGCGGGTTGAAAACACGCAGGGAAAAATGGGAACAAGCTTTGGAAATGGATGCAGGGCGCTTAAGGCTGCCAGCTTATAAGAGTGAGCTGCTAGGCTGAATAGAGGCGGGAGGGAGAACCGAAAATGCAAGGTCCCAAGAAGAATCGATTACAAGAGTAATTAGGGCAGAGATATAAGTCAAGGAAAAGACGTGTGAGACTTTACGAGGAGGGGGGCATTAAAGGTAAAACAATGCAGTGAAGATGTAGAACAGGGGAAAAGGGATGAGGTCTATATATAATTTGAATAGCCCCAAGAATATAGACATGGCCATGGATTTGCAGACCAAGAAGTGGGACGGAGACAGGTTTCAACAGGTATGAGTGGCTTATATAGCACTCTCTGCTGTACTTCAATGCGGACACCTGGATATAAAGAGAGAAATGTTACAAACAGTAATGTAATGCAAAAAGGGGAGAGAAAAACAAAAGGAAAAGAAAGGGAAAGAAAACATTTTCTCTCCTTTTAGGTTACTGCTGTGCAGGAAGGGTACACGAAGTGCACAAAGCCGGATGCAGAGACGTGGTAATGTAAAGTGGAAGTTCCTGGGGACCACAGAGTCCAGGAAACCAGAACAAGTGTACAGCGCAGAGAAAAATGGTACCATGTTATGGGGCAAAAGGTGACTGGGATAAACACACTAAGGTCGATGGGGGCCCGGGGGTCGGAGATTATAGCACACACAGCAGACAGGTTTATTTATTCAGAGGAGAGGTAGGGAGGGATATAGAAGAGGTTAGGATGGGATAAGTAGGGCAATTTGGCTTAACGACAGGGAAAAAAAGAGAAAGGCAGACACAAGTGTAGTTACCGGGAGGGGATCCATGGGGATGACCACAACAGTAGAAGACATCGGGCAGTAAGAAGGGGAGACAAAGGAGGGGCAGCTGAAGTAGAGAAGAGGAGGAAGAGGGACCGTGACCAGGAAGACCATTTTGGACTCTCTGGCCCACAAAGGCACCACTGAACTATACTAAAGGGGACCAGAACAGTTGCTGAGCTCTAATGGAGCTACGCTCTGGCCCAGGAGATAAATAGCGAGGGTGTATTATAAAGATAGGGGTACAAAAGAAAACTGGTGGGGGAAGTGAAAGCATACTAACAATCACAACTGGAGAGGAGAGGATCAAAAGGATTAGAGGAGTCATTGAGGCTGGGAGGCACTACCAGGGAGCCATGCCTGCAGAGCCCCAGGAGATAACAGCTCACATACAGGGACAAAATGTTTTTAATGCTGTTTACAGTAGAAAGGTTAAGTTGTGAGTTGAAACTGAACACATTATGTTCAAATGTTGAATGTTTAACTGGCTGGGAGACACAAGAAATGAGTAGGCAAAAGTTACCTGAGAGAAGGAAGATGTGGGACCAACGGAGATGACAACCCTGGGTCTGGCCATGGATGGGGTAATTCCACCCCGGTAGAAGATAGAACAGAATCTTATAATGACAGCAATTACTGTATGCTCTTGGAATGTCCAGGGTTTTCAACACTAATTAAATGCAAAAGTGCTCAACACCCTTAAGAGAGAAAAGGCAGATATCATCATGGTACAGGAGACTCACCTCATGGACATAGAACATAGCAAATTGGTGAGGAATGGATAGGTGCTTGATGCAACTCTCATTTAATGGACCCAAAAGGGAGGGCCATACTATTGAAAAAGGGTTTGCAGTTTGAGGAACAGAGGGTGGTACGGGATCCCAAGGAAGGTAGATACATATTTGTTCAGGGATGGTGCATGGTGAACAAGTTCCTAGGGAACATCTATGCACCGCACAACATGACCCAGTCTTTTACGATGAAATAACAGACATACTTCAAAGGGAACAGTTCCCCAGTCTGACTTTGGCCGGGACTTTAACTGTGCAATATCTGAGGCATTTGACAGATCTGGGGAGGGTAGATCTGACGGAAGTGTATGGAGGTGGGCAAGGGACTTGATCTAACTGAGTCTAGTAGACGTGTGGAGGGAGGCCAACTCCAGAGCAAAGGAGTACACAGTGTACTCTAACCCCACTTGTGACATGGTTGAGAATTGATTATATTTATGCCCCAAGGGGCTTGTATCCCAAAATCGTCCACACACAGATATCACCGATAGCAGTATCCGATCATGCCAGAGTAATCATGGCTTTTCATACTCACACAGGAGAGGGTGGATGGGGAACCTGAAATTCCCGCACATGACGCCCTCCAAGCCATGTGTAGAGTTCCTACAGGAGCACTGGGGCTACTACATTAGGGAGAATCAGGGAACAGCACCCTCAAAGACAATCTTGAGAGAGGCAGGATGGCATATATGAAGGGATGAGCATCTCATATATGGCATAAAAGACCAAAAAGAAGAAGGACAAAATTAAGGAACTGGAACAAGTTTTAAAAGCAAACAGGAGAAAACTATGAAAATCCCACTGAGGAAGGCCTAAGACAACTGTGGGCAGCTTGGGAGCAATTGAACCTAACTATAACAGATGGAGCCACAAGATCACTATTCTATGCAAAGCAGCAATTTATGAATGGGGAACAAACAAGCCCAATGCTGCGAGGCTAGCAAGAGGTGAGAGGGGTCCACAACAATAATGGCAATTAATGACAGTCAGGAAGGGTATTCAATCAGAGCCAGGACATTAGAACAAAATTTAGGGAATATTATTAGACGCTGTATATAGGGAATGTGGGTGAGGAGGGGGAAGCAGGAGCATTTCTGAAGGCCTGAGTTGTCACAATTGGATGAAGAGCAGAGGACTAGACTGGGCGCCTCGATGGTGAAGAAGCACAGGAGAGCCCTGAACATGTTTAAAAAGGTAAGACGGCAGGGTCAGACAAGCTGGGGATGGAATATTACAGATGTATAGGGACCCCAGGCATAAAAGCTTTGGAGGCTATGGCCAAGGAAGCAGAGGAGGTGGGCACCCTAGCTGAAGCATGCAACCAAGCCACAATAGTGGTACTGCCAAAACTGGTAAAGACCACACAGTGTGTCGGCCTACAGACCGATCTCGCTACTAAACTGTGATGCCAAGATAATAGTCAAGACATTGTCAGGGAGACTGGAGGAACTCTTCCATCTTTGATAAGTGAGGACCAGACGGATTCATGAGGGATAGGAACCCTATAATAATATCAGAAGGCTCCTAAACGTGGTGTGGGGGGCCTCTGTGTCTGGGGGAGATTTGTGCTGTCCCTGGACGCAGAGAAGGCCTTTGATAGGCTGAATGGGCATATATGTATCAAGCCCTGGGCAAGTTCGGACTGGGGAGGGATTTCTGAACTATGTAAATTACTCTATGTAGCACCTACGCAAAGGTGATGGTAAATGGGGCCTATCAGGGAACTTAAACTAGAAGGGCACTAGACAGGGCTGCTCTCATCCCTCTTGCTTTTTGCCCCTGGTGATTGAACCCCTAGCAGAATATATTTGGACAAGGCCTGATATTAAGGGAGTCAGGGAGGGGTGGGAGGAAGCACAAGATATCCCACCACGCAGACGATATCTTGTTGTTTGTGATGGACCCTGAGCAATCACTAGAGGGCATCGGAGAAGCACTGAATACATTTTCTTGATTCTCAGGCTACAAAATAAAGATAAATCAGAGCTAATGCAAGTTGGAGGAGGGCTGCAAATAGAGATACATAATCTGGCCTTTAAAAGAATCTGCACCTCCCTAACATACCTTGGGATTTGAATAGGCCAAAGGTATCAGGTTTATATGACCTGAATTACAGGGGCATGTTAAAACATTAGAAGGAGACCTAAAGAGATGGAGATCCCTCCCCATCTCATGGATGGGATGATTGAATTTATTGAAAATGAACCTTTTCCCATGCATTCTATATCTTATCCAAATGCTTCCATGGACTCACCAGGAAAGACTTGCAAAATTAGAAGCACAGTGCACCACGTTCTTGTGGCAGGATAAGAGGCCAAGAGCAGCCTTAAGAAGATTAAAAGGAACCACCCAAAAAGGGGCCTAAAATTCCCAGATTTAAAACAGTACCATGTGGCAGCTCAGCTCAGATTGATAAGGGAATAGCTGCTAGGGAAAAGGGGCAAGCTGGGTGTCCCTAGAGATGGAGGGAGGAGGAAGGCACAGCCCTAAACTACCTTGATAAAGGGGAAGTAGGAAATTCAAGAAAGGAGGAACCCTAACCCACTGGTGTTGCATACTTTACAGGCATGGAGAGCGGCAACCAAAATGGTGAGGGGAAGGAGACAGAAACCTATTAGTACCAATCAAGGACAACCCAGAATTTATGCCTGAATCGGAGAATTGGGATTTGCCCACTGGCAACAGAAAGAAGTTCATTGTCTCGGGACATGATGGGTCAGGGGACTCAGAAGCCAGGAGGACCTACTACATGCACATAATAGAGGCTGCATATCTTTAGATGCCTACAAACCCAGGGGCACATATAGGCGATGCACAGAACGCACCCGCAATCTAAGTTACATGGGTTGGAGACAGAGGTAATGTTATCTAGAGTGAATCCAAAAGGCTTGATGGTGAGAATATATTCACACCTGGTGAGGCCACAACTAGTCATTCCATGGCGGTGAGGCAACAATGAGAAAGGGACTTGGGAGTGGAGATCACAGAGGAAAACTGGGCAGTCATTTGTGAATCACACATGAGGCTACTTTGGTGCAATAAATACAAGGAACCCTATATAAATTTACACACAGGTTGTACTTGCCACCGGCAGGGTTCATAGATTCTCACTGGAATATCCCCTATGTGTGGTAGATGCCAAGAAGCAAGAGGAATGTATATACTTTATTTCTGGGAATGTCCAGTACTGAAAGTATACTGGCAGAGTTTAGGAAACAAATTGAACAGAGGGCAGGAATACAGATACCCAAACCCCGCTATCCATGTTACTGGGTATGGACCATGTAGGGAGGACTGTTGGGACCCTCACCCCAGAGTAATAAGGTGCTACTGATTTTAGTGAGGATACATGTATCCAGAACACCTGGGTGTCATGCACAAACCCACTGTCAATATGTGGGTTGTAACTGGTGACCCAAAACTACCCTTGGAGAGGGGCACATATGAATTAAAAGAGACTTAGAACTATTTGAGCAGGTATGGAAAACTGTGATGAGCTCCTTCCTACCAGATGAAACAATGGTATTGCACCTTAACACTATAATTTGAGGGGGAAGCCATGGAACGGGAACAAGAGCACATAACAGGCGTAGGGGAAAAAGAAGAAGCATACAAGAGCAGACACCAAGTGGCATATACACCACTGAGGGAAAACAGATATTGTTGGGACAGCTGGAATTCCACAGCCAGAGGTTATGAAGTTAAACTGTTAATTAGGGATAGAATTGTAGTGGTTTGTTTTGCTGACAGAAAAAAAAAAGGAGTGCAAGAGTGAGAATGTAAAAAAAAAGAGACAAGCATGTATTAGTATAGGCCTAACATGTGTGATGAATTATGTATATGACTTTACGAAAAGCGCATAGTTGTAAAATTTTTGGAAAACAAAATCGTATATGTATGACGATCTGACACTCAATAAACAGAGTTTAAAAAAAGTGAGGGGAACTTGCAGCCAGAAACACAGTCCCAGAAAATTAAACTCATTACCTGGGTTCTGATGAGATGTCTTGGGGTGGTGGAGGGTGACAGCACCTGTGGGAGCAAGCTTAGTTAATGAAATCACAGTGCCATAATTAAGTCCATTGTCCACTCAAGAGTAAAAGGAAGAAAACAATTTAATTGCACAAATTTGATCGAGACACTCCATGGAGCGTGGTGCAAATCACACGGTGGTAACCTTCAGGGCACAGAGCCCCACAGTCTGCAGCAAACTTTGTGCCCCAAAAGCTTTTCACTACAGTGCTCCCTCAGAGCTGAACAGGCCCATGAATCCTGGCAGCAGCAGCAGCAACGATAGTGGGTGAAAGCAAGGCCGCAGAGGATCTTGTCTCCCAATCTCTCTCCTGCACAAGCTTACTTTCCACCTCATATTGTGCCAACCACACTGGCCACACACCGCATTAGCAGCTACAAGATACAGAGTAGCTGTAAACTGAGCGGTACCTCCCAGTGCTGGTAGTTCGAACCGGAGCTCCCAAACTTGGTGGTCTGACAAAACAGCAAAGTCCCAAAAGGAAATGCCAGGTCCCTTCTATCCAAAGCAAGTGCAGCTCTGAGCATCTCAGGGCAACATAGACTCTGCAGAGCCCTGGCAATCCCGGAGACCCATGTACTTTCCGCCTTCGACAGTATAGGCTTTCAGGCTGCCTCTGAACCAAGGCCAACTGCCACCGGAAGGGAGACAGGCTGCCACCACTGTCCTCCCTGCAGTATCGACTGCCACCAGCGCATTGCCCAACGGCCTGGAACTGGGCTTCACTCACTCTTTTCTCACCCTGTGGACAAAGATACAGGGACACACCCTGCGCCATCACATCACGGTGCCAGAGATCTCGAGGTGGGCCACTACACTTTCTTCCCAGGCTCTGACTCCCAAAGGCACAGGTGGTCCCAACAAGGTGCTTCAGACCCCACACGGACTCCCAACTGCCACATCTTCCATCAGTCTTCAAGGGCAGAAGATCAGGGTGGCAAGCAGCCCACTCTGGCCCTGAACCTCGGTCCTCACAGCTGAACACCTCACAGGCCGCCTTCTCTCTCTCTCTCAGGGATCTCCCTTTCATGCCAACAACTCCCTTATACCTCTGGGCAGAGGCCCCTCTGCTGGCAGGCAAAGCCTCAGCTCCAGACTCTATGGCTACAATAAATTAATAACTAGTAAGCTCCCAAAGGGCTTACACCTATGTTGTAGAACAGTCCTCCTCTATCACCCTCTGCAAGGTAAGGTGGACTTCCTGCAAAAGTATGCTGAGAAACTGATGTTAAGGAGTCACCAAGAGTAACTGTTTTCACTGATTTCTATATATGGGTGGACTGATACCTCAGATAGGTTTGCAAGCAAACTCCTTCAGCTTCAGATGAAGTGGGACTCAGGAAAGAAGTTTCTAGAGAAACACACAAGAGAACTCATGTTGGATCTTGTAATCTCTGCAAAAATGGAAACAAAAATACCTCCTTTGTTTGGACAATGGCACTATACAGTTCAGTATTGAGGCCCATGCAAGCCATACTTGACTGCAGAGGTTATTCATTACTGTACAAAATGTAATCTGGATCCTGGTAGATTTCTAGGTCTTTGGATACCTTGGATCTGGTCGAGACCTTCTTTAGGTAGTGTGCTGTGCAATCGAGGCATAGGTCAGGAAGCATAGGCAAACCAGGAGAAGTTATAAATTTTGCAAGTTGCATTTTATTATTATCAGTAACAATAAAATAAAAAATAAAATTGTGCAGGATAGCTTTTGATACAGGCAGTGAAAACAAACAGAAGTCCTTCATCTGAGAAGTTCTTTAAAAACACTATCTCTCTGTATCTCAGAAACAAAAAATTGCTCTCTTTTACAAGATGTTTTTCTTTGGCAATTAAATTCTGCATCCTGTTCTTGTAAATTACACCGCTTATGTTCCAAAATGTATTAAGACATTGCCAATTTCTTTCCTGTGGCCAGCTCAAAGAGTACATTAGTCTTCTTAACAGGTGCAGCCAATTAAGACATCCTGTCCCAGGGCTGATTTCCTGCTGATAATTCTGCAAACAAGCTTGTGGAGGTCAAATACAGCTCAATGTTAACCCCTGTGTTCCAGATAAATCAATAGCTTTCTGCAAATATTTCAATAATATAATTATATACATTTGCAAACCAAGAGACTCCACTTTCACATACAGATTCATATACATATTTTTAACCAGAAAGAAGCAAGGGGGAAATAAAGAATAGAAACAGCAAGTGAAGAAAGGGAGGAGAAAACAGGGAGAACTTAGGGACCAGAGTGGCCAGTTCCTAGGCACTCCAAGGAAAATTTGATTGTGCAATCAGATAGGCAAGAGATAGACAAGTGACAGAATAGAAGAAGACAGACTAGATCCTTGCTTTTAACTCTCTGCATAACAACTGGGACAGGGTCTTTACCCAACCCTGTCACATAGCCCTCTCTTTAAGAGGGAACTTGTTTTTCTTTTTAAAAGCACAGATTTCCAAAATGTTATCTTATTTTTCTTTTAACATTACCGTATAACATTTACAGTTCTCTGCATATGCTGTATCCCTTTTCATGACACTTATTACAGCAAACAGTTAAAGAGAATATAAATGGGCACGGTGTAAAGCACAATAGAAATGCTGCAGTGTAGAGTGAAGGCTCGCTGCAGAATGATATCCTCCATTTGCCGCAAAAATAGTGTTTTAATCAATTTTATCTTGTAAAACTATTCCAGCGAATGTAAACAAATCCCTGGAAGTATTCAAAACTCAGACTTAGATTGCCTAAAATGGCCACGAGCGTCCTCGACCTGATAACATCAGTTTAGCGAAGCGCTCCTCAGTGAAAATACAGGCTGCATAGGGACTTCATAAAACACACTGTTAAACTAATAAAGCGCTTCTCCCCAAAATTCTTTACTGTGCATTTTTCCCCACATGCACAGTAAAGGATTTGGGAGAAGACTTTGTTAATGAAGAGAGTCCAGACACACAAAACCCCAATGCCACTGTCGCTCAGTACTTCGCTTGCTAGAGCGAGGAACAGCTTCCCGAGAACGCCTAATGAGCAAAGCGCTTGATGTGGTAGTGGCATAGGGTTTTGTGTGTCACAGACCATAGCCATTTAATGGAATAAGTTCTCTAAAAAATAAACTTAAGTTTGTGGTTTGTGTTTCAGTGACCAAGAGTGCAGAGTTTTATTTGAGCCCTACAATAGGGCTGCTAATCTATACTTGGTCCCAGTATAGCACCAAGACATTTAAATTGCAAACCAGAGCTATTAATAGCTCCACCTATACAGGACTCCATGCATGGTCCTGCGGCTGCTCTCCAGCTCATACTTCAGTCTTGGGACAGCTATGGTAGGTTGTGGCTGAGCCACTAGCGGCACTTCATTTCAAAATACTGGCAGGAGGGACAGCAGGATCAACCAGATAAATCTTAATTACTAAACTCACTGTAAGTAAAACATTAAAACAGTTTGAAAATGCTAATCAGGCCCTGTGGATGTTTCCCTTAAGTTTCTATGATTAACAGTTCAAATGTTACTGCTTCCATTCCAAACATCATTTTAAGTATTCTAAAATATCATAAAAGTTATTTTGGAAATGGACAGAAGATACTAGTGGTTGTTCATTCTAGTAATAAACACATTCTTTTCTAGTTGTTCCTGGATGGAAAGCTACATGTTTACACTTTTGTACAGTGCACGTTATTGTATTGCTGTTGTTTGCAAAGAACTGTCTGTACATGTGTTCTCTCTTCCTATGTCTAGTCTGAACTGTAATTGTTACTTCAGAGCACTGAGCTTAGGAAGGGCCATAGTCAAATGAATTCCTATTTCTCCTACTACAAGGTATTCTTTATGGGAACATTGCCTTGTTGTATTTTGCTGGCAATCTATTATTCTATTCATTCCTTTTTCCTACGCAGTACTTACATAGACTGAATTTAAAGTCACTGACAACTTTTATTTCTGTTTTCTTTACCCCCATTTTCCACTTGTCACAGACATTTGTGGCTGCCCCAGTGGCAACCTTCCTTCAGCTGGGAGGGGCATACACCTGCCTTCACAGTCAATGCCACTCCTTGGTTGGCCAAAAAGGCAGCAGGAATTTTGGCCGGTCAAGTCTTCCTCACTAGGATCCAAACACCTAACCATTGCAAACCACCTGATGCCAGGTAGCATCTGCAAAGGAACTTTAAAACACTAAAAACAAAGATATTTATTAATAAGCAGTAGGCAAAATGGCATAAACATAGTTCAGAAATAGTCCTGTTGGCATCCCAGTGCGGCAGTGCAGTAAAGAATTGCTCCTCTGACAGGAGAGCATCTGGTGGGCACTCAATTTTCTCCTGGCTGGCTGACAGCAGTGTTGTGGGTTTGGAATGCAAATCTGTATAACCGGCATGACAAATAGGATCAAATCTGCTGTGCTATTCAATAAATGCACATACATGCAATCACAGTACGTAACACACACACACACTCCTTCTATATAGATCTTTTTCTCATGCTTCCCCATGTTGCCAGGGGTATACCCTGATCCCAAGGATTTTATCCTGTACAGGCTGTGCCAACATAGACATGGCAGGGAAGTATTTTTCCCCGTTTTCTCCCCAAGCTCCTCCACTTCCCCTTGACATGAGATATACCATGAATACCCTTAGCAGCACAGTGTGCTCCATGAAAAGCTCTAGCCCACCAACAGGGGTCACTATGTGCCAGAACCCACAGCCAAGCCACTTCTGCAGAGGAAGGCTGCCCTCTGACAGCCTCCATAACCTGGTCTGGCTCCTAATGCAATGACTGGAGTGTGTTCCAAACTCTGGTTACCTGCACGGGCAGCGATGCATTGCCATTGGGCCATGGGGGTAGCTGCACACACATACTGTATACTCTCTTATCTGAAATACCTTTGTCCCTTTCTCCAGAAAGGAACTTTTCAAAATGCTTGTAGTGATGTGTTTCTTTGCTGCTTCAACTAGAATAACAAATAGGTATTTCTGAACGTTAGTCACTTTTTCCCGGAAAGGCTCCCACAATGTTTCCAGGTAAACTGTCCATTTCTATTCCTACAGGCTCCTCTGTGTTGACCCTCAGCTTTTCTAATAGGTTTTTCAGTTTTTAGGAGAAATGGTTTTCATAAATATTGAAAGATGTACTCATCTTATGCCCAACAGAAGGCTGGCATACAAGGTACTTTCCAACAAGATTGCACAACAGAGACACAATTATATGTAGACCCACAACAAAGGTATTTTATTTGAATTACAAGTAGCATATCTCATGTTGCAATAAATGCTTCCAGAGAATGACAGCTTGCTGAAGGTGTAGCTGCATATCTCCTGTCCTATGACTCAGTTCACAAGCTCTTTTGAACTCCCTACATTCTTACCACAGAGTTTGTTTGTTTTTTTTTTTTTTTTCAATCCTGTGTTTTTCCTCTGGAGTTACAGTAGCTGCTTCCTTCAAACACATTTATACCCGCCCACCCTATCACTGTACTCCAGAGATCCTGCATAGCTTCACCTAATGGCAGAACTGGTAGAAAGGCAGATGCAATCATCTCCCCCAGAGTACCATCGGAGGGGCAAAGTGGCAAGTAGAGGGCCGCGATGCCAGAGCCATCATCCTGATGGACACTCACTTCCTGGCTTTCTCCTCCTCTAGACAGTGCAGCCAGGGCCCCTAGGTGCATGTAGGGTGAGGCATGACAATGTGTGGGGAGACCCCATCCATGTGCTGTCTTATGCCCTGCTCTGGCAACCAGAGAGCAGCCATAGAGCTGGTAGTGCAGCTACCCCTCCCAAAAAAGGCTGGCTCACCTGTGACGGATGCCTTACCACCCCTCTGTTAGCCTGCGTACAACTCAGGCTCAGGGCCCAAACCCGGTCGCTGGCATGGCAAGCAATTCCCCAACCATTGCACTATCAGACTGGATTTTCTTTGACCTTTTTTAAATCCACTATATACATTCAGATCTCTAGAACAGTATTAACTGTTCATTGTCCACTCAGTACAGTGCATTAAAGTGTCCACAGATGACATAATACTATTACTAGAATAACATTATTTACATTTTACAGCATGTTTTGCATTTTATTGACACGGAATAGTCCAACTAAGAAGCAACATGTCTTTTGCTGGGGTCCTGCTTCTACTCAATTATATAGCTGCATGGACTGAGGCATAGGAAGGCAGTATAGTGCAGTGGTTTAGGGCTCTGAGCTGCACACTTGGAGACATGGGTTTGAATCCATAGCCCCACTTATACTGTGTGACCCTGAGCAAGTCACTTAAATTCCTTGTGCACCAGGTGGCACCTGGAAAGGAACTTCAGCTTAGTGTGCCTTTCCTGGTTAAACAATTTCCCTTCCCTTTCCTATATAGGGAGATCAAACGACTTGCTCAGTTTCAAACAATAAACCAATGTCTATGTTGGGATTCAAACCTGAAATCTCGTTTCAGTGCTCAGACCAAAAGACCACTCTACCAGAATAAGATTTTATCACACTGTTAACTCTAGCTTTTTTCCTTGAAAGTTACATGTTGTGCAAATGCAGAAACAACATAACCTATGCTGGCCACAGATTTATGGCCAACTCTTAATACACATACATTGCTAGGGACTGAGTCAGGACCTTATCATCTCACAGCTGACCTGGTCTATAAACACCTGCAAAGTTTAGCTATGAATAAGGTTCCGGGACGGATGGTCTCCACCCTAGTGTGATTAAGGAATGTGTCTTAGAATTAGCCCTGCCTAGTCATAACATTATAGTGCACTCTATAACCATGAGTGAAGTGCCTATTGCTTTTAGGAAAGCAGTGGTAATACCGATATATAGAAAGGTAGCAAGTACTGCAGGACATATCCTAAAGAGCTAGCTTATTGAAGACTAGTGCACCTAAGTCACAGTAAAATTGGCAAATTCTATGCATTACGGAATCCTTTTCTTAAATCTACCTTTTGTAAAATGCCATATACAGGTAAATGAACAACATCCAATGCCACTGAATTTTAGTTGTATAATACTGATGGAAATGAGACTTAGTTTATGGAATGAGTTTATTGCAGTTAACAACCCTTTTTTTTTTTTGCAAATTTTTTTTTTCTACTACATTTTGTCTTCTATGACTCATATGCCCCTTACTTGTATGTTACTTTACAATTTTAATAAAGTTTTATATTCACAAAACAATGATAGCAAACACACTGCAAGTAATTAGACCAATTAGTCTGACCTCAATAATTTATAAAATAACAGAAAATTATTAAGGAGAAAATGGAGGAATATTTGCAATTAAATGGGCTGCAAGACAATATGCAGCATGGATTTTTAAGCTGAGGTCATGTACAACTAATTTAATTTTCATGAACCCATAAGCAAAACTTTAGACAACAATCAATCGACTGATATGATATTCCTAAATTTTTCAAAAACTCTGATTCTGTACCGCGTTTTGAAGTGCTGTTACTACTCTTTGACCTGGAGTTTAAATCCAACATTATGTCATGGGCAGGGCTGCAGCCATGAATTTTGGGGCCCAGGACAAGTAAATTGAAATGGGCCAGTTTCCCAAACCAGCTAATGCCAGGGGTAATACCATCTCCTCATGTGGGCCCCTCCTGAGCTCGAGGCACCGGACAACTTTCCCACTTCCCCATTACCGCGTGCACTGGTCATGGGTAAATAGCTGCCTGCTGATAAGAGACAGAGGTGGTTTTAAATGGTTATGCATCATCTTGGGGCATGTGATGTGTGGAGTACCACAGGGTTTGAGGCCATAACTGTTTAATATATTCATAGTTAAAAATGCATAAAACATCTAGGTGTTGTCATCCAAATTATGTGACACCAAAGTAGCCTATGTAATATGCAGAATGCCAAGCAGTAAAAATAGAACTAGGAAGTGCATCTAAGGTATTAAATACTCTTTCAATCTACATACCATGGGACATCAACAGGCAGGAACTGAAGCCTTGCTAGATATTATACCCAGATTTGTGCATCTGGTGAGTCCCTTATTACAGGGAACTTTAATATTAACCAGTTGGCCACGACCAGTGTGGCCCACAAAGACCTGGTCTCTAGCTAGTCCTCAACCCAAGTGGTACAGAACCTCACCAGAATTAACCATAGGACAGGCACTACATCCTTAATAGACTGGACCTTATCATGCACCCAGAAAAGCTAACTGATTCCAAGTTCTGCCCGATGCTATTAGTGACCATTTGCCCATCCCGCACTTGGTCAGCTCCATGCAAAACCCTACCCCCAAACTCATCTTCCATAGGGTACTATGTAGAGAATGGATTGCTGACTTTAAAATGCATCTCAAGTCAACCTACTGGAGTTACTTGGATGCCATTCCTGATATTGATTCAATGCTTGACTTCCGATCCACGCTTTAATGAAGCCTGCAACAAATCTGCCCGTATCCAAAAGCGAATATTAAAGGTACATCTGCCAGTTGGGTGACACCATCCCTACTGTCGCTACTAAAGGCCCAGGATAACCTATGGAGGAAAGCCAAGACTCTTGACTCCCAGGCTGACATACAAAAGTATTGAGAGGCACGTAATAAGTGCATGAGTGCCAAATCAGACAGGCAAAGGCAGCTTACTGTAAAGAACAGCAAAACGCAACTGGGGCAGTGGCCACAAGTTCTGGGCAAACTAAAGGACCTACTTGGTGGCAATGATAGATTCTTCCCTCATTACTTGTAACTGATGATAAAGTCTCCAGCACCGGCAGAAACTGTTAACACCCTCAATATAGCCTTTACAGATCTGAGTTCTGTTCTACCTGCAGACTTACTACCTGCTTACATCAGCAGCAAAGACCCTCTGAATGACAAGCTAGACCACCCAACTTTTACTTCAAATGCATCACCCTAGGGATACTCTAAAATATGTCAAAAGGGTACTAGGTAAAACACAGGTGGGGGTGATACAACTGATATGAAGATGCTAGCTGTGTCCTTAAAGGTACTAGCAACCCCTCACAAAGATCTTCAACTTTTCCCTACAATACTCTCAATTCCTCCAACTCTGGAAAGCTGCAATCATAACTCCTGCACACAAAGGGGTGACTGCACCAGAGTAACCAACTACAGACCCATCTCTATCCTATCACCCTTGTCCAATGTGTTAGAAATAATTGTTTCAGACCAATTGGTTGACTATCTTAACAAATATAACCTTCTCTACAGCCAGCAGCACGGCTTCCAAAAGTGTCACAGCACAAGCACTGCTCTCATTGAACTTACAAACTACATACATGATGCTCTGGACAATGGCACTTGGTGAGGGCCACATATGTGGACTTCACTAAAGCATTTGATCTCATTAACTACACTCTACTACTAAAAACTTCACAGCATGGGACTCTCCCTTGAATCGGTATCCTGGCTCCATAGCTACCTGTCAGGTCATACCCAAAGAGTCAAGGTTAATGTATCAATCAGATGAAATAAAGTCTCAGTTGGGGTTCCACAAGGATCCATTCTTGGTCCCCTTCTTTTAGTCTCTTTGTAAATAAACTACCGAAGGCTTGCACCCACTCTGGAATGTTGCTGTATGTGGATGATGCTCTCATCTTTGACAACAACCCCATACATGAGACATTCTCTAGGACTCAGCAAAAGTAGTTTCACATCCCTTGAACTCTGGGTCCAAAAACAAGCTTGTACTCAACTACAAGAAATCAAAACTATGATATTCACTAGCCAGCTCCTCAAAATAAAACCCCACCCTGATTGTCCGCACTATCCTTGGAGACACCTTAGAACATGTACACTCTTTGGGTATCTGGATGTCACATTAGATGACACCCTGACCTTCTCCAAGCACACAGAAAACAACACTAACCTTGCCAACAGGAAACTCGGGCACTATATGGCATACATTGACTCTCACCCCAGTGGCTTGATGGCTGGCTTTCTCTAGCACTACTCCTTCCCCTCATCGATTATATGGCCTACCCATTCATGGGCTGCCTGCACTACAACTCTTGAAAGGGTTATAGTCACTCCTAAATTAAGCTTGCCGGTTTGTCACGGAGGTAGAAAGACTCATTCACACTTGCACCCTATATGAACAAACAAAATGGCTCCCCTGCAGGCCCAACTCAATTCCAAACTGGCCTTATGGCCAAAAAGCACTGCTTCAACTCACCTCCCCAGCTATTAGTGCAATCTTCCATCCTATTCCAAATCAATATCTTACTAGAAACATAGAATTTGACAACAGATAAGGACCGCTTGGCCCACCTAGTTTGCCCATTTCCTACCTAACAGATAAGCTGCAGATCCTAGTTAACCAACAGCTTGATATATATTAGGTTAAGAGGTCTTACTTTACCTAACCTAAAGTCTTGTTATAGTCACTGACTGTTTGCCTCAGCTGCTGCCAATTCTTGGAAATGGTTTCCCAGAATGAAACTAACAACATTAAAACCTTGCCTCGACTTGTCACTGTCCTAAGACTCCACTTGACTTATACATGCTTTTGCTAAACTGTGTCTTATATAAACTGAATGCATATAGTGTTGTTTACATTTCTAAGGGTACTAACAACAGAATATGTTGAACAGAATATTCAATAGCTCACTGGAATCAGGCTTGGTACTGCAGGATTAGAGAACAGCATATATATAGTACCGTCAATAACAGTATTCCCAAAGTGTGACTCATGAAAGCCCTTATTGACCTCAAACCAATATCAGCCTGGGACAGCCTCTTTGCAAACTGCACCACCCATGGGCTGAATGAGCTCCCCTCCTCACCTCACTGGACTCACTAAACTCTCCCACTTCAAAGCTGCCCTGAGAAGTGAACTTATCCTTGACTCGAGGTGCTGGTGCTACGACTAAGTTCTTTACTGCTTTCAGCCACTTCCCTCCTGACCTCAGTTGTGCAATCCCTCCACCCACCTCCAGACCTCACCTTCCTCCCACTACTACACCTGCATCCCACTCTATACTTCTAGTAGCTACCTGACTCTCCTCACCTTGCTGCTTCTACTACCCCTTCCCTCGATACTTGCTTTCTGCATCCACCTACACCTCCCTACTCTTGACTCTAACTCCTTCAGATACTACGTCCAGCGCCGGACCAGTGGTGCTGAGGGTTGAGGCACTGGATGCCAAACCTTGCGCCATGCTGGCACGACCAGGTTCAGGAAACGACCTTAGGCCATCAGGGATTGCCTTGCAGGGGAGGGGCAGAGCAGAATTGAGGCGCCCTAACGGCAGTTTTACTCCCTGGATGTTGTTTCCTCCTCCCCTCAGTAGTTCTGCTGCTACCGGGGTGGAGGTCCAGTGGCAGCACAGGTGGGAGGAGGCAGGAAATTGAAGGGTGTCTCGAACACAGCGATGCTGTCCGGGACTGGGGCGGTGAAAACAAGGAAAAAATAATAATAAAAAAAAAAATACTATGTCCAGCTCTACTCCATCTAATCATGATTGTATTTATATTTAATATCTGTGTTTCTCTGATGATGCTCCAAATGTGCTGACAGTTCTTTGTAACTCACTGACAACACTCCAAATGTGCTGGTAATTTATCTGTAACTTAGTATAACTCACTGACGTGGAATCCTTGCAAATGAGCACTTGTGCTCAAAGGTTATACCCCGATTCCTTCCAATAAATAAATAAAGTAATATCACCCATCAAGGACAGAGATTTACTGCAGAGGGACTTGACCAATTGGGCATTACAGAACATGAGACTCGATTTAGAGAAAATGAGTGGGTACATCTGGGAAGGGAAAACTTAACCATGAATACCATCTATGTGGGATGGACTAAAAAAAAAGGTCACTCTGTACCTGAAGAATGCCACAGACACAGTAGTTTACTGTATGCAAAAACCTTTACTGATGTACCAGCGTACAACAGTAAAAAAAGTGCTCAAGCAGTACAATTGAAAGCACCTTTGTGTGAAAATACATCAGGCATTGTACTGCTTGGGGCCCTGTTTTAACATTTTTGTACCTGGCACATCAATAAAGTTCTTTTGCACACAGTAACGACTGTGTTTGTGGTATCCTTAAGGTGCTGAGTGCTCATTTTTCCTGCTTTAGTTTGGTCGGCAAATTGTAACTGTAAACATCCAGTCCATGTTGTGGCTTTTATCGTGTTGTGTTATCTTCATGGGATCAGGCTCAAGTCAGCTAACCACGGAAAAGACTTGCATCAGAATAAGTGAAGACCTTAAGAGCAGTGCTCATTGTGAAGCAATTGTTAAAATGGCACACACAATTATAGGATGCATAACAAAGGGATTCACAAGTAGAAACAAACAGTGACGATGACTCTGTAGGGGCTGTTTGTGCATCCAGTAATGGAGTACAATACTCTAGTACTGGTCATCATATCTTCACAAAGATGCCAGCATAGCTGAGGGTGTACAACGAAGAATGACCACAACGATCAGAGGAGTTGAGCACGTTATATAAAAACAGCGGACCAAGAAATTACAATCTATTCACAGTGGAAAGAAGACGTCTTAGAAGGGATTTAATTCTGGTTTATAAAACCACCTGAGCTCTTAACAAATATTCATTTGAAATTATGGGAAGGTACCTTAAACACTAATAGGGTTTGATTTCAAAGGCCCGTGAATGCTGCAAACTCCTGGGGCGCCGCTTCGTTTGGTGCACAGGGCTTGCATTCTCCCAGCTGATGATTTGGATTTTCTAACCTGAGCGCCAAATGCCGTAAGTTAGACCAGCGTTTCTTTGTCTAACTTGCACCATTTGGGGAGCCCCTTTTACAGCGCTTGTGCCAAATCTTTGGTGCAAGCTGCCATAAATTGAGGAAATTGGTAACTGCACCATATACCAAAAATCGGGTGCAGTTGCATCAAAGGAGTCTGGCACAGCTGTACCAAACAATTGGTTGATGCAGGGCTTGACATAAGCCTCCATCAGCTTTTGAAAATTGAGCCCTAGGTGTCATAAGTTCCAGCTGGAGGGCCATCGCTTAATACCAAGAAGAGATTCAATTTCTACACAAAGTTGTCAATCTATGGAATATGTTACCAGCATATGTGGTTGAAAGTAGCTCTGTGGATAAATTTAAACTGAATTTAGATAAAGATATGAATGCCCTGGGTATTACTGACACTGGGTACAGAGGCGCCATAGACAAACTAGAAAAAACTCTTGGTTTCCTTTTGTCTGCATTATCTATGAACATATGATGTCATTCATCAAGTCTTTCTGATGAGCATTAATTACCATATTTTTAAAATGTATTTGTTAATTAAGTATGTGGGTAAACTGATCCCAAGAAACTGTTGTCAGGCATGACCCAGGCCACATAGATGGCACAAACAAGGGTAATAAAAAGTACGTGGAATGACAAGATATAATAGACAGATATAGTACAGTTAAAGAGACAAACATCGGATTCATTACAGGTGAAATAGGGCCGGCCTGTTGGCACATCAGCATTGCCACTTGTGAAGCCAGCTACCCAGATTTGTGCCTAAAGCCATAGCATCTGGAGGACTGGCAGGATGAGAATCCAGCATCCCAGAAGAAGCCTTCTTCCTCCAGGGAGGGAAGGAAGTGCAGCTGGCTGTGATACTGCATCCTGGGAGTGCACAGGTGGCACTGCAGCAGGGACAGCACTTGTGTGGGAAGGGGATGCAAGCATGGTGATTCTCTGTGCCTCTACATCCCTGACAGCAGAGATTATAGTGCCCCCCGCTGTCCCCTGTATTTGATATCTTGCTCTGTTTTTTCTCCCTCGTAACCCATTATGAAGTTTCTCCGTCTTTCCTCTAATCACGCTTTGTACTTTATTTGTTCCTCCTTAATCCCCACCTTGGTTAAAACCACCTCCTCCTCCTCCTCCTTGCCCAAACTGCACTAAAATTGCACAAATATTACATGATTCTGCTGTGTGATTGTAGCTCACCATATTTGTAGCTTCTTTATACCTGCTAAGTAATCTAATGTTTTTATGACTGATTTACGTTCTTGGCTCTTCAGCTTTCCCCAGGATGCATCTGGAAATGAGCTGTTATTCAGCTCAGTATGCTTTCTCTTGGTGAACCGCTTGAAATAAATAAATAAAGGAAACCAAATAAATACAGGCTCCTCCTGGAGGATGAAACCACCCGCTCACCAGTTATGCAGTTGAAATGTTCAGATCTTGGGCTCATCTGCTCTCCACACCTAATCAGAACTCTTCCAAGTAAGATACAGCAAAGTTCTTATAGGCTGGTCCTGGAGGATGCCACCTCCAGCTTGGGATTGGAGTGCCCTGTCCAGACAAGGACACATCCAGGGGCTGAGACAGCATGGGGAGCACTGACATGGGGCAAGATGTGACCACTCCAGAGGTGTCACTGGTTATAGCATTTGTGTCGGAGGAAGGAAGTCAGTGAGAAGACCCAGTTAAGAGGATACAATATTCATGAAAAATAAAAAGGTCAGAGAGCAAAATAAAATTGACTGATTTATTTTATTTATTAAAAGACCTTGTTAGCCCATGAGCAGATTCCTGCCCATTTTATGGATGGACAAGGAGGAAAATACAGAAGAAATGAAAAGCATAAATGAAATAAAATAATACAAAAACATTAACAGACCCAATAATTAAACAACGATTGACAGATTTCACTTGCTGACCACTGTGTTCTCAAACAAATTTTAGATCCATGAAGCACAGCCTTCTGTCATGCAAAAGAGGGACACAGACACCCAAAATGAGGGACACTGACTCTCATCCTCAAACATGGAGATACAAGCTCAGAACAAAGTGTAAACCATTATATTTATATTTACAAAGTTTATTTTTGATTTAGCATCTTAGAATATTATGAAGTTCTGTTTTAAAGTCTACATTTACAGCACTTTCTCTGTTTAGCAGTACCTTTGCAGGATGGACTGATGAGGGTCAAAGCAATTTTAAGTGGTAAATGAGGAATGGCCCTTGTAATCAGGGACAATTGAAATGTATGCCATGAAGTGATGAAAGATTAAACAAATCGTATGCTTATACTGACTGTGGATGGGCTAATAAAGCCAAATATCTCTGTCCCACATTAGTGTACATAAATGGTATTTTAAAAAGTGTTTTATTTGAGAAACAAATGACTAAAGAACATCGGGCTCAGAGAATTAGGTTAGTGACATTCCAGAGCAAGCAGCTGAAATTAGCTTTGAACAGAAGACAAGTCATCTGATAGCTATGCCTCTGCTGCATAGACAAACATTGCCCAATATTTAGTAGATATTTAAGTGGAGAGAAAGCGAGGCGATACGTGCCTAGTGCACAAGGCATGGACAGATAATGATCCGTAGGATAATCTGGGGCTTGAATCCAGTAGAAATGTGTACAATACCCAGGCACATCCACTACAATTAAAACCAGGTCAACAAGATTAGTAAGGACCAGCAAATGGTTTAACCAAAGGGTGGTGCATGATTGGAATAGGCTGCCGCTGGAGGTGGTAGTCAGTAGGATCACTCAGGTGTTTAAACATAAACTTGATGGATTTTATCAGAAGGGAACAAGAGATTATAGCATCTCGAAGCGAGCAAAATGGACAAAAGTCTACCTAGCTCCATAAAACTCCTATGATTCCTAGATGACAGTGATGGGTAGTTCTAAGAAGCTGTGTAACAAAACATAGAATTTTATTTAAAATATCCACTTTATCCAGTATTGTTTTAGAGGCAGAGTCAAAACAAAGGAGGCAATAATCTACTACTGATAACAAAAGCGGTGTGCTATGAATTTATGGCCCCAATGCTGAAATAACAGGCATGTGTGGTGCAGCTGTTTATGCTTGCTTGCCCTGTGCCCCCTGGCTATGGTTATATTCAGATGGATAGCGCCACTGATGGAGGGCACTACCTGACTAAATATCGATTCCCTTGAAGAAAGGGAAGGGGGACATGATAGAAACTTTCAAGTATCTCAAGAGAATTAACAAAGTACAAGAGGGTAGCATTTGTCAGAAAAAGATGTGCAAGAACAAGGGCACAATTTGAAGTTAGAGGAGATGGCTCAGAGGTAATGTTAGAAAGTATTTTTTCACAGGAGGTTGTGGATGCATGGAACAGCCTTCCTGAGGAGGTTGTGGAGTCAGGAACAGTGAGAGAATTCAAGAATGCATGGACAGACATAAGGCAATTCTAGTGGGGAGGAGAAAGTAGGCTGTTGATTAACTAGAATCTGCACTTATCCATCAGGTAGGGAAATGGGCAGACTAGGTGGGCCAAGCGTCCTTATCTGCCATCAAATTCTATGTTTCTATGTTTTACATCAGTGCAGCGCTAAGTGAATCTGCATTGCCCCAACATGGACCAGAATTGCATATATCCCACAGGGGACAGTGCTGCCCAAAACAGGATAGCGACAAGTCCCTGTGGGCCATACTCAGCCCCAGCATGCAAATCATCCCATTGGGCATACAGCATTATAAGGGTCCATTTACATGCCCATTATGGGCCTCATATGCATGGAGTCAGCAGCCTCTTAGCAACATCTCGGCAAATGGGCAGCCCTGGTGCCCAATGGTGGCTGCCTCTATCCACCAGTATATTACTTGTAGTGCAATCCCTTGTGTCCAGTGGTGCCTCCTACCCCTGATCCCTCAAGTATATTTCTTGTAGTGAAATCCCTGGTGTCCAGTGGTGCCTTCCCACCCTGATCCCTAATATATTCTTTTAATGAAATCCCCAGTCCCCTTCCTCCCACCCTCGATCTCTCAGTATGTTTCCAGTGAAATCCCTGGTGGTTCAGCGTGTCCCCCGACCAGTCTCATGCCCCCACTCAACCTGCCTGCTTAGACCACCTGACCTGCCCACTCACTTCCCAGCTCCCTGCACTCCCAAGTGCAAAGACGCATCTCATACATGTGAGCTCTACACTGAAACAGGATGGCTGCACCTCTCAAATCGCATAAAAGTATCTCACATGCTTGATGGCAAAAAATCCATCTTGGGCTGCACTCGCGTTTATCCAAGACCTACTTTGCCCGAATACCAGCATCTGTCCCACCAGAAGATCGGAACACCAGCCTCTCCAGGTCCCCAGATGTTGGACCACACAGGGCCAAAGATCTTTTGCTTATCGTGCCCCCAGTTGGTACAATGCCCTGAGCTCGCTTCATTACATCCTCACATCACTAGGAGCTTTCAAATCTATGCTTTACTCTCACCTCTCAGCCTCTAGCTCCTGTGACTGCCTTGAGTAATGATTCTTCCTTCATGGCTGTTTTTACTGTTTTCATCCTCCTCCTCTGCTCCTTTCTTGACAAAGGCATCTGAGTACCTCTAACTACTCTAAGTCTGCTCCCCTCCATATCTCCTCCTACCCTTCCCACCATGACCATTCCTCCAATGTTTTGTTTTTCCTGTGATGCTGTATTATACTGGCTTACTGAAACATTTATAATTTGCTGACCATTCTATGTAACATGTCTTGTTTGTTTGTACATTGAAGACGTGGAACCTTTGTAAAAGAGCCATTGGCTCAAAGGTAATAATTCCTAGAACAATAAACTAAACTAAACTAAACTCCCTCAACCAGTATCTAGCACTCACAGCAGAGTATAGTGACTAGCACAGCCCTCCGCTCACTTCCATGATCAGGCGGCATAAGAGCTGTCAGTGGAAAAGTGTACTGTAGAAACAGCTATTTCTACATTACGTGGCACTCAATGACAGCTCATTGGTGGCCGCCCACAGAGGTGAGAAGAAGGCTGTGCTGGTTGCCATACTCCGCTGTGAGCACTGGATGCTAAGGTGAGGGGACACGGGAGGGACATAAGGGCAGGTGGGGGGGTGAGACCAGTCAGGGGAACTACTGGTCCACCAGGGATTTCACTAGAAATATGTGCTGGGAGACTGGGGGTGGGGTGGGGACCACTGGACACCAGGGATTTCCAGCACAAGAAATTATACTGAGGGATCGGGGGGCACCATTGGACACCAGGGATTTCACCACAAGAAATATACTGGGGATCGGGGATAGGGGGCACTGCTAGATGCCAGGGTTTCACCACAAGAAATATACTGGGGATTGGGGTGGGGGACCACTGACACCAGGGATTTGTAAAAGAGTATACCAGGGATCGGGGACACCAGAGTTTTCATTACAAGAAATATGCAGAAGGATCTGGGGTGGGGCCCCACTGGACACCAGGAATGTCAATATATTGAATACACTGGGGATTGGGGGTGGGAGAACCACTGGACACCAAGGTTTTATATATTCCATTCACTGGGACATGGGGCAGCTTGACACAGGGACAGGTGACTGCAGTACAGTCCCCTTCAGGAAAGGATCACGGGATTAGCACCTAGTTAAAAGTGTTTTTGGCACTGTTTGTCCCTGCCACAAATCTTTGAAAATGCCAGTACATCAGTATGTATGAAGGACCCCTTTATTTGCATACTGTAGGTACAGCAGTATTCTAGCTCATTGGTGCTCCAGGTTTGGGGAGTGCTCTGGGGCCTATGAATATGGTCCCACCTGGAGCGTCAGCAAAACCACATTTGCACCAGTGCAAACATCTGAATACCAGGGCCTATGGGTTTCTGAAAGAAGGATATATTTACCCTATACAGAAGATCTAGACATTTGTGAATGGTTCTATTTAACTGGTCGACATATGGTTCATACCACAAAGAAAATCAAGTAATACACCTAAGCACGAAAATTTCTCCACCACTCTAATTTACTTTCATCCATGATATTTATACAAACAACATCCTCAGACTGGTCAGTTTTGTTCCTTGCATTTCTGAAGATCATGGTTTTTGTTTTCTTAGCATTCAAAGTTAATCGATATTCAATGAACCAAGACAGAAGGGTGTCAAAGCTTGTTTGCAACTCAGTTTTAAAACACATCAAATCATTCCCTTCACAGCAAAGAACTATGTCATCACCATATAGAATCATTTTTGGCTTGGAGACGGCAGCCTAAAAAGACTTAACAAAATAGCCCTAGGATTGATCCCTGGAGTACCCAAATCATTTGTTAAGAATGAGGAATAACTATCTCCTATTTGTACCATTTGCTGTCAAGAGGCAAAGTAATGCCCTAAACTAATCACATACATCTACTGAAACCCCATGTCCTTGAAAAGCCTTTGTTAAAAAGTATAATGTACTAAATCAAAGGCCTTGGTGAGTCTACAAAGATTGCTGCAACCATCTTCTCTGCATCTAATGCATTCTGCACATCTTGTGTGAATCTTACCAAGGCTTCCGTAAGTACTATGTTTAGGTTTGAACCCATGTTGGCTTCTGTAAGAGTGTTCCCTTGATCAAAGAAATTACACAACTGATCCTTTCGGGACCTTAGCCAGGGACACAATAGAGCAATTGGCTGATAATTATTTACATTAGGTGGATCACCGGATTTGAAAACATAGGGAAATATTAGCTTGCTTCCAGGCAGAAGGCATAGTGCCAGTGCAAGAGTGATTGTACAGTTTGCACAGCATGACAGCAGTACTGTCTGCAACCAGTTTCACCACTCTGGCATCTATAACGTCATTGCCTACCTTGGGACTCAGATTCACTTTCTTTAAATAGTTTGCCAGTTCCAGTACAAACCGAAATTGAAAATAAAATCACTGTTGGTTAGCATTTTTCAGGACATTGATGCTCAGTAATTTGCTTACTGGGGCCTGGGAAGGATCATAATGAGATAAATTGCAGAAAAAATTAATAAAAGTTGCAGCTGTTTTCTGGACATCAGTATAAACTTCATCCCTGATTTAGAGAGTGGTTATATTTGTACATTTATTTTCCCTATCATCTTATTCAAAGAATTCCAAATCTGATGAGGATTTTTACCAATGGAATTTTGTTGACTCTCTTGCTTGGTCCATTCTGTCTTCCCAGATGGTCCCTGCCTAGTCTGTCTCTGCAGACAGTAACTGGTCTCCGCTGACCCTCCCACCTTCCTGCCTATCTACTAATATTCCTCTATGTATGTCCTCTACATGCTTGAAGCCCCATACTGGTTTTACCTCTACTACTCCCACTGGCAGTCTGTTCCAGGCATCCACCACTCTTTCTGTGGTAGCACTTCCTCACATCCTCTTAAACCTCCCCCTTTCTAGCTTCACTGCATGCTCTCTGGTCCTGGTGCTCTTTCTCAAATGAAAGAGACTTCCATCCTATACCTTCACCCCATGAGTTTCTTGTAGGTCTCTATCCTGTCCCTCGCAATCTCCTCTTCAAGGAACATAGGGCATGCAATAAAGCTAGAATGAGGAAGTTTAAGAGGGACGTGGAAATACTGTTCAGAGAAAGGTGGTGGATGCCTGAAACAGCCTGTCAGAAAGAGGTGGGGGCGAAGACAGTGGGGAGTTTCAAGCATGAATGGGATAGGTACAGGGTATAATAAGTAGGGAAAGGAGGTGGGAGGATGCTGGTGAACAAACAGGGTCTGAGGTGTGGGACTAGGTAGAGAAAATAGGGCAGACCTGTTGGGCCTACAGGTCTTCTGTTGACAAATTCTGTGTTTCTGTGTAGGGTATACACATTGACATTCCTCAGTCTTTCCTCGTAGGGCTTTTATGCAACTCTTGCATCATTTTAGTTGCCCTTCTCTGGACAGCCTCCACCTGTCGCCCTTTCTGGGTGAGAACTCAGAATTGGGCACAATACTCCAGGTGAGGTCTCACCGGTGAGCAATATAGAGGCAACACCACCTCCCTCCTCCTGCTGGAGAAACTATCGTCCTATGTGTCCCAACATCCCACTGGCCCCACCCACTGCTTATCCACTGCCCTGCCACTTTGAGGTCATCAGATATGATAACCACTGGTCCCTTTCCTGCTTAGTGACTGTCAGTACCCCCCAACACACACACTCAACTCCTGGGTTCCTATGCCCTAGGTGTAGGATTCTGCACTTTTTGGCACTGAACCCCAGCTGCCATGCCCTTGATCCAACGCCTCAAGTTTACCAAGGTCCCTACTTCTCCTCCCCCTCCTGAGAATCCACCCTGTTATAGATTTTGGTGTTATTCTGCAAAAGGAATACCTTTCCTTCCAGTTCTTTTGCAATGTCACTTATGAAGACATTGAAGAAGGACAGTCCCAGTACTGACCCCTGCAGCACCCTACTGGTTACAACACCATTACTACAGTGAGTGCCACTAACCACCAACCTCTGTCCTCTATCCAGTAACCAGTGTCTTACCCAATTTACCACTTTGGTCCCACCCCTAGGCTGCTCAATGTCTTTAGCAGTCTTCTGTGTGGTACAGTGTCAAAAGCCTACAAAGTCTAGAAAGGCCACGTCCACTGTCCTCCCTGATCTATTTTCTTGGCCACCCACTTGAAAAAATCAATCAGATTCATCTGGCATGACTCCCAACCCCTACCCATGAATTCATGCTGCCTTTGGTCTTACAGCCCACTGATTCAAGGTACTCTACTAACCTTTCCTTTAACAGGGTTTCCTTAATTTCCCCACCACTGATGAGAGACTGACAGGCCTACAGTTGCTAACCTCCTCCCTGCTGCCGCTCTTGTGGAGCAGGATGTCTCCCTCATCCAGTCCTCTGGAAGCACAGCTGTTTCCCAGTGAGCTGTTGAATAAGGCCATCAGCAGTACCAGTGGTACGGCAAGCAACTTCCTGAGCTCTTTGGCACCCTTGGGTGTATCCCATCTGGTCCATAGCCTGTCCACTTTCATAAGCTGGAAGTCCCTTCAGAACTCCTTCCGCTGAAAATGAACTTGTGTCTACCACCGCTGGTCCTGCTGTTCCTTGGTGGTCCATCCCCCAACTGTGGAAAACTGAGCAGAAATACCTCTTCAGGATGTCTGCTTTTCCTTGATCCTCCTCTGTGCAATCTCCTTCTGTTGTCCTCCTTAACCTCACTATCCCTCCCTTTCTGTCCTCTTCTTGCTTATGTACCTGAAGAACGCTTTTACCCCGTTAGCCATCCCTTGGCTGTTCTTTCTCTGTCTGTGTGGCTGCGCCTTGCTACCTCACCGCTCACCTACTTCCCTCTGTTTTACTTGGACACCTCCTGTCTTCTTCCTCTGTGTGTCTTTGGTACCTCCTGAATGTCACCCCTTTTCCGTTACCACTTTGGCCATGTCCCTAGAGTACCATAACAGTCTTTTTTTTCCTTTTCTCACTTCCTTCATGCAGAGGTTGGCTGCCTAAGTATTTACTCCTGTATTCTTCCCCACTGCTTCTGCACCCTCTCAAGCAATCCTTCCTTTCTAGGCAGTCTCTCATTCCTTTAAAATCCACCCTCCAAAGTCCATTGACAGGATTCACAAAGGGATCGCCCAGCAGATCTGAGATGCACCGGGCAACCCCAACATGCGCCCAAAGGTGATTCTGAGCAATGGCGCACTGGTGCAAACCCCAATGCACTAGCACATCGCAGAGATGCACCGAGATGGCACAGTAATGCTATGCGGATATTTGAGGCTTGAAGGGGTGTACCCATGCATACTGGGCGCAACCCCATTCACAGCCCTATTCTGTGCATCTCCAGGGCAAGTCCAGGCATGCACCACAGAAAGATAAGTCTAGCAAAACTAGCCTTTAAGTGGGTGGCCACCCACAGGCAGGATGCTGCACTGCAGGCAGCTACACGGGCAGTCCAGTGCCCCCCTGCCCCTGCATATGCATCTTTCTTGTGTCGGTATCATTGACATTTGACGCCCGCCTAAGCCCCTGTAGAATGCCATTCCGATGGCAGTAAGAAATGTTGAAACCCCCAGTCCCCCTATTGAAGCCACCCACCCCCTCAGCCCCCAAGCTTCTGAGAATGCCGCCCTGGCAGAGGTAAGATATGTTGAACTCTCCTCCCAAGCCCTGGTACAGCCGCCTCCGCCTTACTTACAGTTACCACCACCACGGAGGACAGCCTAACGGGGTCTGGGGTTCTTTATCTGCTACTCCGCTGGGTGGCATTTACCAGGGCTTTGGGGCAGGGAGAGGGTGGTGTTTGTGTGTCTACTGTTCGTACATCTCACTTGGCATCCCTGTAGGTACAATGCAATGAATATAATGGCATGCGTATCAGCCCCATTGCACCATGCATGCCTAATGGCCTCATTTGCATGCCCCTGGCTCTGAGTTACGTTTTGGTGCAGGGCATCCTGAGATGCCCTGCCCCAAAGGGTTCACAACCTGACATGGGGATGCACTGCACAGCTTGGGATGCCCCAGCGCATCCTGGGTGGGCACACCTGTGCTATTCATCTCCTGTGCCTCCTCTGTGACTCCGCCCATTTTGCACTAGCACATCTCCCTGGCGCTTGGGGAGGTCAAGATGCACTCAGCGATCTTCTTTGTAAATCCTGCCCACATGTTTTGTCTTCTGCTCCCGCCTTAATGTTTCACCATACTGTACTTTTTCCTCAAACATTTAAGCAGTAGTGGACTAATCCACGGTTGTTTGTCTCATTTATTCCTAGTAATGTTTTCACAGGCAAAAAAAAAAAATCACAAAACTTTTGGAGCTCAGAGAATAAAATGAAACGCCAAGTCAGCGTCAAATTTGTCAGCTATGGCCCAGTCCAAGCTGATAAGCTGGCAGCAAAGGAAGTCACATCCAGATTCTTATAGTTTCTTGATTTCAAAATCTGGGGCGCTTTCTATTTTCACTGACCATGTAGCAATGTTTTTCGCAGGCAAAAAAAAAATCACAAACCTTTTGGAGCTCAGAATAAAATGAAACGCCAAGTCACGTTAGATTTGTCAGCTATGGCCCAGTCCACAGCTGATAAGCTGGCAGCAAAGGAAGTCACATCCAGATTCTACTATCTTTTTGGATTTCAAAATCTGGGGACGTTCTATTTTGACTGAGCATGTGCAAAAAGTCACCATAATCATTGATCACATGTAAGTACTGTAACACCGAATCAATGATCTTGTTAACATTTGTGACTGTCATCCAATCAATACAGAACTCATATCTTGTTTTGTCAGTACATCTTGTAGGTTTTAAAATAATCTCCTGTAAATTTAGATTACCAATAGTGCCCTAATTTTACCAGTTGCTGAACTCAGCCAATTCATAATCATCAGTTTTTCATAATGGTTGATACCTCTTTCATGCACCTAGATCATAAGTACCTTATTCTTCCAGAAACACACAGATTTGCAAAACGTTGTTAAATAATGCCAACAATGCAAAATAGCATATGCTCAGCACTTACTGCATATGAATTTACATACACACACAAAACACTGTTGTCCTAGACTTCACAGGTCAGTAACGTTGTTATTGTGATGTCAGTACACTACAATACAACAGTTTTTTTGCCTCAGTACCTTGTGCCCAGAGTAAATGCAGAAGTACTGCTGTCTTTACAAATCAGCCATTTTTGTTCTAAATAAGAAAAAAGTCCACACACACCCAGCTGGTTATTACCAACCAGGCTGCTGCCCTGAATATTTCAGTCAAGTCATTATAAGGTGGCAAGTGAGCTTCACCCATCGTCATCATGTGTACTCTTCTGCAGATTGTGACAGGGTTGAATAACACCCTGCCCGCTTGTTACGAAAAAGAGTTTAAACACAAGAATCTTTCTATCCCTCCTTTTCTCTCTCTTGTCTGTCTGGTTGCACAACCAAATTTTCTTGGAGACCTAGGAAATGATCACGCCAATGGTTTCATGACTCTCCACCTCTCGCTATCTCTGCCATTCACTTGCTGTTTCTGTCTTTTCTCTCCTTGCATACATACTGTATCTGCATTTATAAAATATATATAAATCTTTGTGTAAAACTGTAAGTGATAATGGGATCCCTTGGTTTGAAATGTACATATATACTGTTGAAATGATTGCAAAAGCTATTTTGAACTCAAGGGTTAACTGAGATGCTGGTTTTCAAACTCTTTGCAGATCTGGCAACAAGAGGTCAGTTCTGGGCCACTATGTTCTTTTTGTTGCACAAGCAACAGAACTGAACAAGAACACTCTGTGAGAAGCAGGCTCTCTTAACAAGTTCCCATACGAATATACGGATTTTGCCAGCAGAAATAGGCCACCTCTGCCTATTAAGTCTGCTTGAAAGTGCAGCCAGCACTCCTTACCTTGCAGCTGCCCTGCCCTCACATTCCAACTTACCCCCTTCACCTTATTCCATCCCTTTAAACCACTGTCTTACAGGCTACCACCTCCTCCAGTAGACCATTCCATTCTGCCACGACCATCTCCATGAAAGTGTCTCATTTCTGTCCTAAATCTTCCCCCCCAATCTAAGACCATGCCCTCTCATGTCCCTCCCTCCTCAGCCTGGGTATCCCCTCAGAGCCTGCCTTGTTTATCTCCTTTACGTACTTAAATGTCTCAATCATATCCCCCGGTCCCTTCTCTCCTCCAAGGAGTACATGTTCTGCTCTCTCAGTCTCTCCTCGTATGGTCTATCCACCAATCCCTGGATCATCCTTATTGTCCTACGTTGTACCCCTTCCAGTGATTTCCACATCCTTCTTCAGATATGGGCACCAGAATTGCACACAGTACTCTAGGTGTGGTCTGACCAGTGCTCTGTAGAGAGGCAAAGTTGTGTCCCTCAGATGATATTGAAGCATACCTGACAACTTTTGAAAGGGTTGCATGAGGCTGCCAGTGGCCAAAGCAGCAATGGGCAATCAGACTGGGACCTTACCTGACAGGAAAGCCCAACTTGCCTACAGCAATATGGACACTGCACAGTCAGAAAACTATGACCTGGTGAGAAGTTCTTAAAAGATATGACATCTCAGGAGAGACCTACAGGCAGAGATGTTGGTCTCTGAAGTACAACTCCAGTTGATAATCCTCGAGAATCTTCACCTGACTCCGAACTCCTCTATGAAATGGCTCCAGCCAGAGGGCAAAACAGTCCCGCGAGATCACTCCACGCACTTGCAGTGGAGCACTTCATCAACATCCTGCCTATAGATGTGCAGCTTTGGGTCAAAGAATACTGACCAGAAAGTGGGGAAAGGCAGTTTCTTTGGCAGAAGACTACCAAATAGCCAGACAGATGCCACAGCAGCGAGGTAACAGTCAAGCACCAGTAAGACACTCTTTCCCATTTAAACTCCAAGTCTGATAAGAACTCTGGTGGGGTAACAAATCTGCACCCACAGACTTTATTTATTATAACTGTAATAAGCCAGATCATATTGCAAGAAATTGCCATAGTAAGAAGAGTGACACTGGAGCAGATTTGTCCTTAGCAAATTGGGGCAAGTACTTAACGAATGTTCAAGGTGGGAGATAAGACTGTGGAAAGCACTTACTGATTCAGGAAGCAGACAAACCCTAGTACATGCTGGAGTGCTGGGCAAACAATGCCCAAAAGTACCAGGTACTGGTGTCATCTTTTATTTATTTATTTAGTTTTTGTTGACGGGTAAGCGACTAGACAATTCCTGACTATTTTCAGGCATGACCCGGGGAGAGGGATACAGATGAATGCCAACTGACCTTGAACCAGATTTGAAGTTGTTGGTGGTGTTTTTAGTGAATGAGAGAAATTTGGTCATCTGCATCCAAGGGACACTCAATAGTATCCTACCACCCAAATAACTAATAATGTGGTCGCACCAAATGAAAGTGGAATAGTACCTAAATTACCTGTACGTGATTATTGGAAATTACTTTCCAGGATTTACTGAGTTAACAGTGCAGAGTAAAATCCTGGTGTTTCAGCAATGTGATGACAAGAGCTCAGGCAAAGATAATCTCAGATGGTGGGACTCTTCTCCTTCATGATTTTGATTCAGACTTGTTTGAGCACAGCTCCAAGATCCGGAAGTCCAGGAAAAAAAAAGCCTGACGAAACAGTGGCAACAAAACACTGTTGGACAAAAGTGTTAACATATGAAAATGGTGAAACTAAACTGATCACTTATTGTGATTTTCTTTCGAACAAGATAACAATGTTTCTCCAGGGTTATTTTAAGTACCTGTGGGTGAAACCAAAACAGTGTGAATCTATGTTTAAAAAATGTAATGGGCTACTGTACAGAGTTTGGGTTAAACCTCAGACACAGGATCAGATAGAATAATTGGTTATATCACAAAAGTATAGATCAGAGTTATTACAGATAGCACATGATAGCCCTATGGCTGGTCACTGAGGAGGGATCGCACCTTGCCAGACTGCTATACAGATTTTACTGGCCTGGAATTCATGAAGATGTTGCTACCTTTACATTTCCTGTGCTGTCAGAGTAACCCCAGTGATTAAAAAGACAAAATGCCCTGGTGCTAATTACATTGATAGATGTGCCTTTTGAGAGAATTGCAATGGATGTGGTTGGCCCTTAGACAAAAGTAAAAAGGGTAATTTTGTTAGTATGTGATTATGCTACTTGATACGCAGAGGAAGTTCCAATGCATATTGTCACAGCCTCAAACGTGGCAGCAGAGCCACAAATTTTCAGCAGCGTAAAGCTATACCTAAAGAGATTATTACTGATCAGGTAGTAATTTTGGTGCTGCATTACTGAAGGAGCTCTACCGACTACTAGGTATCACTGCCATAAGAACCTCCCTCATCACCCTTAGACAGACTGTCTTGTTGAGTGTTTTAATCAAACCCTAAATCGCATGTTAAAAGGTTTGTAAAGGGAAGGAAAGACTAGGACCAATACTTACCTTACCAGCTTCTTGGTTACAGAGAAGTGTCACAGGCATCAACAGGTTTTCACCATTTGAAATGCTGTATGGTAGACAACCTAGAGGGCCACTAGATGTAATAAAAGAAACATGGGAAGATAACCTCCATCAGAAACAATTTATAATATCTTATATGTGTGCCCTGAGAAAGAAGCTGGCAAAATATGGAAATTGCCCATAGTAATCAGGAAGAGGCTCAAAACCAGCAGGAGTATTATGACTATGCAGTAAGTGAAAACGTTTTTGACCCACTTGAAAATGTCTTGCTACTGTTACCCACTACAGAAAATAAACTGTCAATGACGTGGCAAGGACCTTGTAATGTGCTTAGACGCACTGGCACATTTAATTATGAGATTAAGACCCTGATAGGAAAAATTCCATTAAGATGAACCATGCTAAACTCTAAAGAAATGGGTTGGAAAACACCAAAAGCTGTTTTGCTGGTTTTACCAGAAACTGATAAAGAAGATATTGATGTAGCTTATGATAGACTGGAACAAACTATAACTGCTGATGCTGTAAGGTGAATGTTTCCTTAACCTCCGAACAAACTGAAGAAATTCATAACTTACTAAAGACATTTAACAGTATTTTTACCATATTGCCAAGCCAAGCTAAAGGTGTTGAGCATGTAATTGTATCAGGAATGCCTGCCCTATTAGACAAACGACATACAGATTACTAGAGCAGTTAAGAGCAGACGTGTTAAGGAAATACAAAATGAAAGAATTGGGTATCATACAAGAGTCAAGAAGTGCATAGTCATCACCAGTGGTGACTGTAAATAAAAAGAAGGGTGTAAGAATCTGCCTTGATTTTAGGAAACTTAATCAAGTGTCAGAATTTGATAGTTATCCTATGCCCAGGATAGATGGTTTGGTAGGCAGTCTGGGGAGTGCCAAGTATATCAGTACCCTAATCTCATCAAGGGTTACTGGCAAATCCACCTAGCTAAAGAATCCAGAGACAATACTGTATTTGCCACTCCTATAGGATTCTATCAGTTCACCACCATGCTGTTTGGTTTACATGGTGCACCCGCACATTCCAGCAGTACATCGATGTAATTTTATCCCGACACTGGTTATTGTAGTTTGTACCTGGATGATGTTGTGGTGTACAGTCCAAACTGGAAAAGCCACCTGGAACACCTACGAGCAGTTATCCAATCAAACACAAAGACAGGTCTGACAATTAATCTTATCAAGTGTGCAGTGGGTATACAAGAAACCAGATATTTGGACAATGTTTTGGGAAATGGGAAGTCAAGCCAGAGGTTTCCAAGATAGAAGTTAGAAGCACAGCCATACCCCCAAAACCAAGAAACATGTCAGGTGATTTTTAGGGCTGGCAGGTTGTTATTGGAGATTTGTTCCCAGCTTTGCTGAGTTAGCTACTCCCTCACTGAGCTCATGAAGAAATGATGCCCAAATACTGTGAAATGGACCACAGACAGTAATGAGGATTTTTGGGCCATTAAAGCTGCATTATGTTCAGCCACTATTTTAAGACACCCAGACTTTGAGAAACAATGTGTGTTATAAACATATGCATCAGAGTTAGCCTAGGTGCAGTCCTCAGTCAAAATATAGACGGACAGAACATCCCATTCTATATATTAGTAGGAAATTGTATGGCAGAGAGAAGAGGTACTCCACTATTGAAAAGGAATGCCTTGTGGGCAAAGTGGGCCATGGAGTCCCTTACGTTTATTTACTAGAAGCAAACTTTGTACTTAAAACAGATCATAATCCTCTCTGCTGGGTTACCCAAATGAAGGATAAAAATTCCAGAATTGCACGGTGGTACCTTGCACTACAGTCATTTAAATTCAAGGTGATGCACAAATCTGGGAAAGAGAATGTCAATGTTAATTTTCTGTCAAGATATGGATCAGGAATTGAGAATTCCAAAGGTTAAAAATTGTGAGTTGAAACTGTTGTTTTTATTTTGTTTGTTTTTACCTTTTGTTTTACCAGGAGAAACACACTAAGCTGAAAGCATGTTTACCGGTACAACCTGGGAGCACAAGAAAATTAAGTGACTTGCTCAGAGGTTCATAGTATGCAAGTGGGGGCTGTGGGATTCAAACCCGTCTTCAGGTTTGCAGCTCACAACCTTAAACTGCTGCACTATACTGCATATGCACTGAACTGTAAAGGTTATAAGCTGTTAGACAAGAATTTAATAGAACATTTTGGAAACCTGTTTTTGTAAAGCAGGTTCTCTCTTAAAGATGGGGTATGTGACAAGGTTGAATAAGGCCCTCCCATTTGTTAAGCAGAAAGAGTTTGAATACAAGGATCTGTTCTATCCTCTCCTTTTCTGTCTCTTGTCTGCCTGGTTGCGCAACCAAATTTCTTGTGAGACCTAGAAACATAGACTTTGATGGCATATAAGGACCGCTTAGCCCACCTAGTCTGCCCATTTCCTTACCTATTGGATAAGCTGCAGATCCTGGTTAACCAACAGTCTATTTCTTCCTATCCCCACAAGAATTGCCTTAAGTCTGTCCCATGCATTCTTGAATTCCCCAGTTTTGACCCCATGACCTCCTCAGGAAGACTGTTTCATGTGTCCACCACCATCTCTGTAAAAAATACCTCACACTGCCCCTGAGCTGTCCCACCTCTATCTTCAAATTATGTCCCTTGTTCTTGCACATCTTCTTCTGAAAGATGCTTTCTTCTTGGACTTTATTGATTACCTTGAGGCACTTAAAAGTTTCTATCATATCCCCCTCTCCTCAAGGATATACATATTAAGCTCCTATAGTCTCTCTTCATATGGCTTCTACTGCAGACCCTGCACCATTTTAGTTGCCCTCCTCTTTGACTGCCTCCATCCTATGTCCTTGTGGAGACGGGTCTCCAGAACTGCATGCAGTACTCCAGATGGGATCTCACCAACTGTCTATACAGAGGGATAACAACTTCTTGTTTTCTACTGGTGTGATGCTTCTCCCTATGCATCCTTATCCCCCCAGCCATCCCTACTGCCATCTCACATTGCTTGCCAACCTTTAGGTCATCTGATATGACTCCCCCAGGTCCCTAGGAATTGATCACCTGACAGTCTTGTGATTCTCCACCTTTGCCTTCACTTGCTGTTTCTGTCTTTTCTTCTCCCTTGCACATCTGTAGTTATGTAAATAAAAGTGAATCTTTGTGTGAAACTATAAGTGGTACTGGGATCCCTTGCCTTACTTCTAAGGTCCCCTGTGTCTATACCATGCATGCTTGAATCCTGTTACCATTTTAACACCCACCACCTCTGCTGGGAGGCTGTTCCAGGCACCCACCACCCTCTCCATGAAGAACTTTTCTTCACATCTCCTCTAAGCCTCCCCATTCCCAGCTTCATAGCATGACTCCTTGTCCTGGAGCAACCTGGTCAGACACTTGGCAACTGGGGTTTAATGCCAAAAAGTGCAAGGTGCTGCATTTTGGATGAAGAACCCAAGGAGGAGTTATCAGCTAAGGGGAGTGCAGCTAGCCCAGACAAGGAGGAGAAGGATCTGGGAGATTGCTCATTACAGGGTCAATGAACAACTCGGCACAATGTAGGAAGGCAGCTGCAAGGGCCAACAGAGATGCTGGGTTGTATTGCAAGGGTATATCCTCGAGGAGGGAGGAGGTGATTCTGCCACTGTATAGGTCATTAGTTAGACCACACCTGGAGTACTGCGTGCAGTACTGGCGTCCGTATCTGAAGAGGGACATTAAGTTACCGGAGGGGTGCAGCGCAGGTGACAAAGATGATCAAGGGCTGGGGACTTATCATACGAGAGGAGGTTGAAGGAGTTGAACATGTACTCACTGGAGGAGAGGAGAGACAGGGTGACATGATTGAAACCTTTAAATACATGAAAGGAATAAACAGGACGGCACAGAGGGGCTGTTCAAAGTAAGGAGGGAGGGCCACCAGGGGCCATGATATGAGTCTGGAGCAAGGAAGGTTCAGGAGGGATGAGGAAACACTTTTACAGAGGGTGGTGGCTGGGTGGAATGCGCTACCTGCAGAAGTGGTATGCAGTAGAACAGTGGACTGCTTCAAGCGAGGATGGGACAGGACAAGGGGAGGGTTAATGAAGGTGAAGGGTGGAAGGGAGGGCAGCTGCAGGATAAGGGTGCTAGCTGCACATTCGAGCAGACTTGATAGACCTCTAGGCCTTTATCTGCTGGCAAATTTACGTATGTTCAGTTCTTTTCTATGGAAATGTGACCTTCCTGTATCAGATAATACTTTTGAGGTATTCAAACATTTCTAGCATTTCCCTTTCCTCTAGAGAATATATATTTAGTTCATTGAGTCTTTCCTCATAGGGCTTTTGATGCAGGCTCTACACCATTTGTAGCCAGCCCTCCTTTGTACCTCCTCTACATATGTCCTTCCAGAGGTGGGGCCTCCAGAACTGAATACAGTGCTCGAGGTGGGGTCTTACCTGTGATTTATACAGGTATACTACTACCCTTCTTCTGCTGGTGATGCCCTCTCCATGCACCTGAGCATCCAGCTGGCCTTTCTCACTGCCTTATCACACTGCTTGGCTACTTTCAGGTCATGAGGAAATATTACTCGGGTTCTTTTCCTGTTTTTGTGGTTGCTAATACCTCCCGCTGAACTGGTTACATTGCCTTGATTTCTGTGCTCCAAGTGGGAGGCAGTATAGCGCTAGTGGTTTAAGGCTCTGAGCTGCAAATCTGGTGATATTCAGCAGACCAGACCTGGGTTTGAATCCCACAGCTTCACTTGCATACTGTGTGACCCTGAGCAAGTCACTTAACTTCCTGTGCTCCCAGGTTGCACTCGTAAAAGCTTTCAGCTTAGTGTGCTCCCTGGTTAAACAACTAAAGAAAAAAAAAGTGCATGATTTTGCACTTTTCTGCATTGAAACCCAGCTGCTTTCTTTTGACCAATCTTCCAGCTTTCTCAGATTGTCCCTCATGCTTTCCACCCACCCCTGTCACGCTTTTACAGATTTTGTGTTATCTGCGAACATGCATAATTTTCCCTTCAGTCCTTCTGCAATGTCGTTAGTAAATACACTGAAGAGGACCAGGCCTAGTACTGACCCCTGTGGCACCCGCTTGTCACCTTGCCTTCTCCAGAGTGAACCGCATTGGCCATCACCCTGATTCTATTGCTTAACCAACTTTACCCATTTTACTACTTTTGGACCTACTCTAGGTTGCCCAGCTTGCTCATCAGTTGCCTATGTGAACGGTGTTGAAGGCCTTACTGAAATCCAGGTTGGCCACATCTACTGCTTCTCCCTGATCCACTTCCTGGTACCCAGTCAAAGAACTCAGTCAGGTTTGTCTAGCAAAACCTCACTCCCCCCATCCATGAACCTATGTTGCCTTGGATCCTGTAATCCACTGGTTGCAGAGTATTCCTCAGTCCTTTCCTTCAGTAGTGGTTCCTTTACTTTATCTACTACTGAAGCCTGGCGCAGGTCTGTAATTTCCTGCCTCCTCCCTATTTCCCTATTTTGTGTAGTGGGACCCATTTGTGCTCCTCCAGTCCCCCAGCACCTCCTGTTTTAGTGATAGGTTGAACAGAGCTGTCAGAGTGCAGCCAGCACCTCCTTGAGCTCTCTCAGTATCTTAGGTGCTGCAAGTCCTGTCCCATTTCCTTGTCTACTTTTAATTGCACTAGTTCCTTGAAGACCCTCTCCTCTGTAAAAGAACTAGTGTCCAACTCTTCTTTTAATAATGCCCTCTTTCCATATCTTTGGCCAGTCACCTACCTTCCTTCGACATGCTGAACAAAAGTAATTATTCAATATGACCACTTTTTTGGTCCTCTTCCTCCCAAATCCTCGTGTTCTTTAGCCTTACCATCCCTTCTTTGGTGTTTCTTCTCGCTTATACAGTATATCTAAAGAATGTTTTAGCCCTTTTTTCTGATTGGGCAATATGCTCCTCCATTTGCACTGCACTCCTAACTGCTCTCTCTGCCACGCTTTGTTTCTCCTGGTAGCCTCCCTATCCTCCTCCTTCTGTGCCCTCTTGTACCTTCTAAATAACAGCTTTTTGCCCTTACTGTCTCTGCTACTTCTCCAGAGATCCAGCAGTCGCTTTTTCTCTTGCTCTTGTTATCCTGCCTGACAACAGAGAGTTGTTGCTCTTTCATGCCTCCCTTTATTTTTGCCCACTGTTCCCTGAATCCTCCAGTTTCCCCATCCCCACTAGGTGTCCCTGAGGCATTCTCCCATTTTCTTAAAAACAGCCCTCCTGAAGTCCTGGACCCTCGTCTTAGTGTGGCTCATTTCTGACCCAGTTCTCATATTGAGCCACACCTGCACGGTGATCACTGGTCCACAGGTGGCCACCCACTGTGACACATCAGAAACACAGTCCCCGCTTGTCAGTACCAGCTGCAGTACTGCCCCCCACGAGTGGGTTCCTTTAATTAGTTGTCGCGAGGAATGCCCTTGCAGGGAGTCCAAGATGTCCCTAATTTTACCATTTCCAAAACTGTTAGGCTCTAACTCACATCCAGTAAACTGATTTAAACAATACATAGAATGTAAGAATTTTCCCATTTTGTCATTGGCTTTCCTAGGCACGCCCTGTTAAATAATTTATGCATTTTATTTTGGTGGTTGGGTACTAACATTTAGTACTGTGTCATTGTTTGGGGAGGTCTTCCATTTTGCAGGTCGTACAATTTTCCTAGATGGTGGTGTAGGGTTCAAGCTGGTACCATTTCACTGCTACGCTAGGAGGAGGCACTGACTGTCTACTTATCATCCTGTTTGTGTCCTGCAAGCACCGGAGGCCTAGGGGCCCCTTGGAGTTGAAGGGAGGAGAGGTGGACCCCAGTATGCCATCAGGACAGCTGCTGCAACAGTCCCACTACTGAGTTCATGTAGGTTGGGCAGCCACGTAACACAAACTGTGGTTAGTAAGGTTCAGTTAATTTTTCTTTACTTGTTGAAACATCCACTGACGTACACCAGCTCCCCAAACAAAGGTGGGAGAGTGCCCATTCGCATTTGTGACACCTTTCCAGGCTGCAAACGTTTTACACAAACCAAAATTCCTGCAGTTAAAAAAATAATAAATGTCAGTGTACATGATTTTCTTTTTATTCTTCTAAATATCTTTGTAAACCAATGTCTTAGCTGTGTTTATGTACCATAACATAGTGTAAGTTATGCAACCCACAGTATAAACTGTAAACATGGACTGTACATGAATTGTATTAAGAGTAACCCAACCTTTGCCGAAAATGGGTATGTTGCCCAGCGACCAACCTGGTACACATGTAAATAAAATAAAAACGCATAGTACAGTACCACGTTTGAACTTTGACCGCCGGCGCCTACATCTAAATGCAATCAAGCATGCAGTGCTCATCTGTCCAAACCGTTTCAGGTCACGTGTTTGCCGTAGGCTGCCGCAGCCGCACTCTGCTGGAGCTGATTGAAAGGCGTTCACTTTACGCACGCGCAAGAGAAATCCAAGATGGCGGCCCCGTAGACATGGAACTCAAAAGGTACACATAAATATTTCTGTTTATTTTAGAATAATAAAGCTTCACATCAGGGCGTTAGTTAATATGCACTATTTAAAAACGCAAACGTGGCTGCTGGTCATTATACGTATTTGTCAAATAATATGTACGATCATTCACAGTGTGCAGCAAATGCTGAAACGTGCTGAATCCTGTCGTTATGCTGGAAGTACTGATTTGATAGCGATGCTTACTGTATTTTTCAAATGTAGGTTGCATTATTAATTCCATATTTAAAAATTAAGGGTGGGGTATGACTTGGTTTTGTATTGGCGTGTCATATACACAAAGACCGTTACTAAGCAAATAAAGTAAGGGTTAGTGCAGGGACTATATGGTATGGTGACCCTGTTGTTCCATTTTTCTTCTTTATAATTTCATGCAAAGTATTACATTTCATATATTATTGACATCACGTGCGTAATCAAGATATGGCGAGTCACTGTTCATTTGTTTCAAGATATTGCAGATTATAAAAACTCTTACAGAAATAGAATAATCCATATTATGTAGTTAATGCAACGCCAGTTCTGTTGCATGTCCAAATGATGTAAATGTAATATATTGCTAACCCTAGTGCTATCTTTGTAGGGATATCGATTCCTTCCTCTTTCAGAAGTGGGAGGTGGTTGTTCATCAAAGTAAGCTAATGAGAACTGATGCTCTAGCATCATCCCGGGGTATAGTTTTGGAGTGGGGAGCAGTTTACTAGAGTTGATGAGTTGCTGGAAGAGGTCCCTGGGGGTCGTGGGTAGTGAACTGGCGTGGAGGCAGAAGTTGGCAGTGAAAGTGCCTGGTGTGCAGCAAAGGGGTTGTCGGGTTCCTTGTGCTCTTGGGTGGGCTGTGGTCCGAGGCACTGTGATGAGCCAAGAGCGTCAGCATCTTTTCGATTGAGATGCTGGTAGCCACCCAGTGAGGGACCTCTCGCACCAGGGAGAGCCATGGGACTTGGGATCTGAGATTACTGTGCTGCTCTGGAAGCACTGGGAGGGTGGGAACTCATGGGGTGTTCCTCCTAAAGGGAACAACCTAAAGACCTGTTGGGTTTCTCCAAAGATATCAGTGGAGGTCCTGATGGGGTGACAATCCTGGAGATTGGCCCGTGCATTGCTGTCACACCTGAGGAAGGCCAGCAAGGTTGTGGAAGAAGTGAAGTCAGCAGGACAAGGTAGGAGATTTGTCTCTAAGGCATGAAGGATTCACACCCTTGGCACTGATGCTTGTTAATCTTACCTGTGTAAGGAGGTCCACACAGGTGTATTGATGGGTCACACGAGAGTGCACACAGCTGTGTGTGAATTCACTAAGTGGACCCCTGTTTGGATTAGAACAGGTGGAGAGGAAGTGGGTTATGGTGCAGGAGAAGACGCCAGACCCCTGATGCTCTGTCCTGGTGGACACTGAGCTTGACCGTGGATGTAAGGGTCTCTGTGTGTGTCCCAGGTAACTTTTGGTTTGGGTGTATGCATAGTTTATTTATTTATTTATTTAAGGTCTAGGAATTACAACCCTTTGAGTCAGGGACTCATTTGCAAAGGCTCCATCCGACAGAAAATGGATTAGAACACAGTACAATATGTAATAAACAATTTAGACATTCGCTCTTGAACAAAGAAAGACAGTAACACACAGAGATGAACGAAAAATACAATGGCACTAATCATGGAACAAACAGCAGTTTGTGAAGTACTAGTACAATAGAGATTTATAGTGATTCATCTGCAGTCACAGTGGGAGCTAGACATAATGTGATTCATAACTCGGGTTTAAAGGGACCCAGCCTGGGAATTGATAAAATGCAGTCGGGATTGAGTTCATCCAGAGTGGGGCCCTGGAAGCAAAAGACCTTTTGGCCAGCAGTGGTCTTTACAAAAGGGACACGGAATGGCAGTGTCAGTGTGTCTAGTGGAGCGAGCAGGAAGGTTCTTTTGGAGGAGTTGTAGACAACCAGGGGGCTAGGCCCAACTGGATTTTTTTGCCAGCAGACAGGTCTGATAAACTAGCTGCCCATGGAAATTTAGCCAGGATGAGCGCAGATAGAGGTCACAGGTGTGCGTAAACCCGATCACCACCTATGGCCAATCTGCAGGCTTTGTTTAGAACGCGTTTAATGCTGGACAGTGCTGTGTCAGGGTGGCCCCGAAGATGATTATGCCGTAGTCTACCAGTGAGAGGATGGAGCTGGAGATAGCTAGCGTGAGCCTCGAAGGTAGACATGGCCTAACCTGTAGAGAGGACCGATTCTTTGTTAATTTCTGTACAAGTTGACGCGATGTGCTCATGATAGGTAAGGGCAGAGTCTAGGGTAACCCCAAGATATTTGAAATTGGAAACCGGTTCCAGCGTGGTGCCTGTCACATTAAGTATAGATAATTTTGTATTGCTGTGCTTATGTTGTGGATGGGCGAATAGCATGACTTTCGTCTTTTGCGTTGAGTACGAGCTTGTGAGAGGAAACCAGGCTTCAATTTGAGAGAAAGAGCCCTGCAAGGATTTTTGAACATCATGGGGTCAGGGTGTCAACTGAAAATCACAGCATCATCTGCATAGAGGAGAAAACGCCCAGAGGAGGCTAGAGGTAACGAGTTCAGGAAAAGTGAGAAGAGGAGCGGACCTGATGATAGATCCTTGTGGGACACCCGATCGGACTGGAAGGTTAGCAGAGAGGGTGTTTCTTACCATCACCTGTTGCGTATGCCAGAGAGATAACTAGAGAACCAGCAAGTAGTTTCATTGGAGACTCGACAGAGAGGAGGGAGTTTATGAGCATGGTGTGATTGACGGTATCAAATGCCTTGAGAGATCTATAAAGACTGAGCCAGCCAGGTCTCCTGGTCCAGAGCACCATGTACAAAGGAGGTGAGTTCTAGTAGGGCAGTGATGGTGCTGTGACCTTTCCTAAAACCCTGTTGTTGTTGGCAAATTAGGTGTTGTGCATCTAGATAGTTGGAAAGTTGATCAGCCACTATTTTCTCCAAAGCTTTAGAGAGTGGGGGAGTATGGAGATGGGCCTGTAGTTACTAGTGGAAGTACGTGCACCACTTTTATGTACTGGTGTAATCCTCGCTTTTTCCACAAAGCTGGGAATTGTCCCAGGCAGAGGGACATGTTGAAAATTTTTGTGAGCGGTACTAGAACAGCATCAAGTGTTAGGGATAGCAGTTTAGCATCTAGTGAGTCACCACTATGTCTGGACTTACCTAGGAACCTGGCAATATAAGCACGGCATCACTAGTGGAGATAGCCTTTAGACTAAAGGAGGCTTAGTGGGGGGTGGCGGGAAATATCCCAACAGCACTGAAAAAGTCGGGAGGGAGAATCGAATTAGATCTGAGAATGATATATTGAATGCATCCGCTATTTTTTAGGTTCTTGGGTGGGGGTACCATCCAGGAATAGCATGGTAGGGGAGAGGAGGGAGACTTTCCACTAAGTTCCTGTATATTATCCCAGAACCTCTTTCCATCACCCCAGGTGACAGTGAGTTTTGTTTGGTAGTAAGCAGTCTTTGCCAGCCGTGATGGCCCAGGTACAGGCGCTTGGCGGCACGATAGCGCTGTCGGTCAGCGGGTTGACCTGACTGAAGAGCCTGCACCACAGGTCATCACGTGCCTTCATTTGATCAAGCAAGTCCGAGTTACCCAGGGGATGATTTAGACTTTCAAACCGTTTGACATGGGGGTGAAAATGTCACAGGCGGATTGGAAGGAACTAATGAAGAAGGCCAGGCGGCATCAACTGGACGCCAGGTGATCAAGAGGGACCAGTCAATATTCAAGTAGGTTTCTGAGATGTTTTAGAGCCCCTTCTTGAGCTGGCGACACATGGAGATCCTAGGTGGGGCGGTTTCCAGCTATTTGACCAGAGGCGTGTTACCGGGAGTGATCACTAATGGAGTCCGATTGTACCTGGAACATCCAGTATGTGCTCAGGATGGTTTGTGAGTATAAGGTCAAGGAGGGAGCTCATCATCTAGAAATGCAAGTGAACTCCTAATGAGCTTAATATCACTTTAGACACAGGAGGTATCCTGGCCCATGCTTTCCTATTACAGGCAGTGACAGTGCTAGACAGTTTTAAAACATTGGTCAAATTAAACCCATTGGTGTAACAAAAAAAAAGGTCCGAATGAGAATAACTGAGTCAAAACCTAATCAAAGTAAAATGTTGCTGGCCCATGGGCGCAACAGTTGGATTTCTGCATGACGCTGGCTAACCTGGGTTCAGGGATGGACCTGTCGCTGGAGGGCCGCCATGAGGAGAAGGGCTTGAGTGTCTGACAACTGCTTGCCTTCTCCCGGGGTGGGGAGGGAATGTGGCGCTGTGCAGCCTCCCGCAAGACTGGAGTCAATAGTTTGAACCCCGCTGAATGCAAGGGCGGTGGATGTCAGCAAGTGCCTTGACGCCTGTGGCACACCAAATGGAAAACTCCTTGTCTGGCTCAATGATGGCCGCTGGCTTCTGCCGCTGTGAGTGCCCTGAGACCTCGAAGCCACCTTAGCAGCTCCCAGGGCCCAAACTGGTAGTGTAATAGTTGTCCTCCTGGCGCCTTCCCCTCAGAGGGACCCATCCAGTGAAAGGATACACTAGGTTACCCTGGGATGGCTGCCATATGAGGTAGGTAGAGGGGTTGGGGAGAGTATCGGTGGGGTCCATGGCTGGCGGAAGGAGAGGTGGAAGCCTAAGGAAGGAGCATTAAAATAAATAAATAAATAAATAAATAATGTCACCAGTACAGAAGCAGAAACATGTGAAGAAAAATAGTTTTCTATTGTTCAGTTTTACATCTTACAGCTGTTGTTACAGACCGGTATACTGCTAGGGATCTACTGTCAAGTGGAAAGTGGGTAATTTCTGCTGCAGCTGTTTCCCTTTTGCCTCATATAGCTGTCCCTAATCCCAAAGCATGCGACACAGAATAGTGTACATTATGGGGGTGTTTGCAGTGGTGTTTCATTTTAGGTACAGTATTCTTTGTATTTGTACCCCCCAAATCAGGAGCTTATCTGTGCTGCCTCCTCCAGTGAGCAGGATGCTGTCTTCACCCTCTGGTCCCCAGGACTGCAGGGCACTTGAGTTTTCAGTGAAAATCCCGGTGGGGTGCAAACTAGGGCTCTACCTCGATTTTGTTGCCATGGCTGTACAGCTTCTCCTGCTCTGTGGACCTCAGGAGTGCTTGTGGGGTGGGGCAGGAGCAGGGAAAGGAGCAGCAGCTGTCTGAGCCTAGGAGATGCAGCAGGCCAGAGAATGAAATGGAGAGGAGTGTGGTGGCCATGTAGCTCCTTTTCAGCTGTCGAGTCATGTGCCTGCCTCCTTGAAAAATCCCTGCTCCAGGGAAGGCAGTGGAGCCAGGACCATAGTTGATGTGCCATCAGGGCATGTATAAGTATTTCCCTCCAGGGCAGGCAGTGGGCAGGGAAGAGGAAAAGTAAAATTGCATGTGTGTACTCACTCTGAGAGAAGCTGCTCAGGTGGCCATTTCCCACTATGGAGTCCCCAAGTGGGCAATGGGCTAAATGCTCCAGAGAAACAGTACCACCCTGGCCCCAGGACAGTCACTGGGGCCAGTGCAAGGAAAAGCAACCTCACAGGATCTAAGAAGTGGCAGCAAGCTGCCAAAGAGGGACATGGATCGTAAACAAATATGGAAGCCCAATGTTTTCAGAACACTACAAAGACTTCTGGGAAGGAGGTCTGCCAGGAGCTGCCCATGAATTTCATCCAGTGAGGAGCCTGCAAAGATAGAAAGCCTGCATGCACGCTCAGCATGGCTGAATGAACATTCTTCAGACTATTTGCTCAGGAACAAAGCAGACCAATCAGGTGTCGAGTTTCACATCAGATAAAAGGGCTGTTCCCAGGATCGAGAGCAGTTTAGTCAGATTGGCAAGTGAGTGACTATGTATTGAGGCGGAAGCTGGTGTGCCACTCTTGAGTCCAGTCACTGCAGGCTTGGCAGATCTGAAGCGCCTGGATCCTGGTAAAAGTGTTTATGTAAAGAAAAGCAACAATTTTAAACAAGACTGCAGACTGAAGGCAAGTTTGGAGCTGGGATTTTCCTGTTGCCACCACAGACCTTCCCTCTGGGGACAAGCTCCTGCAGCATCTATAGTCCGAGAAGGCCACTGCCTTGTTTCAGGTCCTGAGCCTCGCGAGAGAGGAGTGACACTAGTAAGAGACCGGTCAGAGATCCTGGGGAAACCTGCATCCCAGCTAGGAGTAACTGCTTCCATCCTGCCTGTTCCAACAACTGACACTGGAGGTATTGTTTTAGGCATAAAATCATGAGGGAAATACCAGGGTTTTGGCCCTGCAGCTGGGGAGAAAGTGTACTCTGCCAGGGACTGAGGGAGAAGTCTCTAGGGACTTGCCAAGTGTGAGAGCCCAAGCAGAATATCTGTGGAGGCCCCCTGGCCACCCATCTTCTGTGGATTACAAATAAGGCCCCTTTCAACCATTTGAAATAGTTATAGTTTTGTTCAGGAACAGTGGTGTTTGAAGCGTGTTTTACCTGCAGCAATTTAAGGTGTGCTACCAAGCTCCACCCTGCTAGCAGCTCCATCAGCATCCCCAGCGTGGTACCTACTGCAGCCCAAAACTATAGAGAGTTCTCTCCCACCATGGCCTTTGGAGGGAATTAAGACGCATGCACCCACATTGTGGGTTTGAGGACTGCAGGGCGGTAGGCAAATCTAGTGGGGTGAATTGTTGAACTGTTTTATTGTTGCATGAGGTATCTTTATTTGACTGCATAGAGTTTAAGAACTACTGCCACACCCATTGCTCCATTTTACCCTCCTGTCCCTCTTTTTTTCAGTACCCTCCCTTTTAAATAAATTTTGTTGAATCACATTTCTTGTTACTTTGTCACCTGTTTGGGGTGGAACTCTGTTGGCAGATTATGCTCTGATCTTCTTTGTGGCAGTGTAGTTCACGATAAACTTGGCTGTAGAGTCAAACCATACAAAAAGTGAAGGTACTGGGCTTCAGGAGGACTGATTTTGTCAAAATGGGAGAGTGCCTCAGAAAGCACTAGCAAACAGGCAAGAAGGTGGGGTGGTGGAGCAACAATGGGGAAACATCAGAACGCCATCACAGAGGCAACAAGCCTTTGTGTGAAGCAAATAAATCAAAACAAAAGAAAAACACTATGGTTCTCAAAAGAAGTGGTGGGGAGGTTAGGGAGAAAAGATATCATTCAGGAAGTATAAGGAAACACAGAAGGAGCAGGACAGAGAAAGCAGAAGGAAGTGGGGAAGGCAGAATAGCAAAGGCCCAAACCAAGGAAAAGATGGCCAACTTGGTTAAGAAGGGAGATAAAACCTTTTATAGGTACATTAGGGAGCAAAGAAAGAGTAAGGCAGGGATACTAAGACTGAATAAGGAGGAGGGTAGTTGGGCGCAGAGGACAGTGAAAAAGCAGGGATCCTGAACAAATACTTCTGCTCGGTATTCACAGAGGAAGAGAAGGGGAGATCATCTAATCCAGTCAATAGGAGCACTCTGGACAGGGGAGTTGATATCAGTCCTTTCACAGAAGAAAGGGATCTGAAAGAACTCCTAAAACTGAAGGTGGATAAAGCAGTGGGGCCTGATGGGATTCACCCAGAATTCTGAAAGAACTAGGGGAGAACTAGTAACACCACTGACTACCCTTTTCAATAAATCATGGGAGGATGGTGTGGTACCTGAGGACTGGAGGAGGGTGGATATGATTCCCTTCACAAAGTGGGAGCAAGACAGAGGCAGGAAACTACAGACCTGTCAGTTTGACCTCAGTGGTAGGGAAAATGATAGAATCACTCTGAAGGAAAGAATTGTCGAGTACCTAGAGGCCAGAGGGGCACAGGACCCAAGGCAACATGGATTCACAGCGGAAGGTCATGTCAGATGTATCTAATCGATTTCTTTGACTGGGTGACCAAAGTAGTAGACCAGGGGCGGTCTGGACATGGCCTACCTAGACTTTAGCAAGGCATTTGACACAGTGCTGCACAAAGATTAATAAACAATTAGCCAGCCTGGGAGTGGGTCCCAGGGTGGTAGCTCATGAAAACAATGTCTGGACAACAGGACACAGAGGGTAATAGTAAATGGAGTCCACAGTGAAAAAAGGGGGGTTACTAGTGGGGTACCGAGAGGTTCAGTGCTGTGGCGGTCCTTTTAATGTTTTTATAAATGACATTGCAGAGGGTCTGGAAAGAAAAGTATGTTTCTTTGCAGATGACACAAAATCTGCAACAGGGTTGATACACAAGGTGCAGTGGAAAGGATGAGAAGGGACTTGGCAAGGTTAGAGGAATGGGCAAATGTGTGGCAGCTTAGATTGAATGTCAAGAAGTGCAAGTAATACACCTGGGAAACAAAACCTAGGAAGAGTACATTATAAAGGATATCGATGGCAACAGAAATGGAAAGGGGCCTGGGGGTAGTTATATCAGATGACCTAAAGGTGGGCAAGCAATGTGAGAAGGCAGTAAGGAGGGCTGGGGATAACTGGGATGCGAGGAGAGGCACCACCAGTAGAAAATAGGAAGAAGTTATCCTCTGTACAGACAGTTGCTAAGGCCACATCTGGAGTATCGCATGCAGTTCTGGAGACCCCATCTCTGCAAAGACATAGACAGGGTAGAGGCTGTACAGGGTCTGCACCAGAAGACATATGAAGGAAAACTAAAAGAGCTTAATATGTATATTATAAGTATAAGTATAGCATATATGCAGATTGGGCAGGGAAGAGTGGTGGTGTTGGGGGACTTAAACATTCCAGGACGGACTGGGAGATTATGACATCCTCGGTGGCCAGGAAAAGAGGTTGTTGGATGTCTTTCAGGACACGTTCCTAACTCAGCAGGTGGAGGAACCAACCAGGGAGGCGGATACTGGATATGGGTCTGGCAGACAGTGACCAGATTGGGGGCCTGGAGGTAAAGGGACCTGTTGGCGAGGGCGACCATGCCACGGTCTGGTTCTGCCTGGACCTAGGGAGGGAGAAGGCTGCACAAAGACGGAGGTAACTGACTTCAGGGGTGGATTTCAAGGAAATGGGAAGGATCCTTAAGGAACATTTGGATGGGATTGGGCCAGACATGGACGCTGACAGTAGGTGGAAATTATCAGGAGGGGTGCAGGATGCTACCAGCACGTGTGTAAGAGTGAGACGAAAATGTGGTAGGGCCTGAAAACCCAGCTGGTGGACCACAGGGAGTTTCAGGAGGTGGTGAGGGAAAGAAGGTGGCCTATAGGCATTTCAAGTGCTCAAGGAGGAAAGGATAGAGAGGCGTATGAGATGATGGCCAGAAGTGCCACTAGGGTGGTGAGAGTGGCTAAGGCAAGGAAGGAGCAGAACCTGGCCAGGACATTAGGAGAGGTAAAATATTGGGTTCTTTAGGTACATTGGGAAAAAACGAAGGGTGAAGGGGCAGATTAGCAGGATTAAAAGCAGGAGGGATGGGCACAAGACCGGGGGAGCAGGCTGAGGTACTAAATGAGTACTTCGCCTCCAGTTTTCACCAAAGAAAATGGGGGCTGCATCATACATGGGAGGAGGCAGTGAAACTGAGGGAGAGGGACCCTACCGATCGGGCGGGTCTGGGGAGAAGGGGGCCATCACTGGCAGAAGGGGGAAGACAAAGCAGGGGACGGGTAGCGGAGGTGGAAATCATGGCAGAAAGTGAGTGAGGGAAGCCTCAGGTCCCTTAAGATGGAGAAAACACGGGGCCAGATAAATTACATCCCATAGTGCTGAAGGAACTGCGGAAGTCCTGGCAAAACCCCTGGTGGAGCTTTTCAGCATCTCTCTGAGGACAGGGTGGGTGCCCCAGGACTGTAAGGTAGTGCATTTTTTATTTATTTATTTTATTTAAACAGCAGTTTGAAAACCTTTGAGCCATAGGCTCATTTACAAAAGGTACCTTGTCACAGTAAGACAAACCAAAATACACAGTATAGCAGTACAACACATAAGTATAACAGTAAATTAAGACATAGATACAAACAAGCTGGTACAGGTAGGATGGATGCAAACAATACCAGAGTTATGTAGTCTTTAGCAGCTTAGTAATAAGCTTTGTCATAAGTATTGAGTACGGCTTTGACTAGCGGCAGTTACAGCATCAAAAGTTAATAAGGTGGTTACGTAAGGAAGTTTTGAAGCACGATACAGTTGGAGTTTCGGAGATGGAGGGGCAGTATGTTGAACCAGGAGGGGCCCTAAAGCTGAAGGCTCTTTGGCCATGAGAGGTCCTAGCTCTAGGGATAACAAGAGAGGTTTTCCCAGAGGTCCGAGTATGAAGTAGTGGGACAGAGCGCGTATGGTGGTGGTCAATCCTGGTGGGGAAAGCCCAGGAGGGCCTCTTTGTAAGGGTACAGGTAAGATATTTGAGGCTCACGAGACATCAAGTACCAGCGCTTTAGCATACAGTAGACAGGTGTGTCATCCTAGGTGCTCCAGTAATTAACCTGCAGGCCTTATTCAGAGTAGTGTGAATTTTATGGAGTGCGGTCTGATCAGCAGCACCATACCGGCAGTCCATAGTCCACTAGGGACAGGATAGAGGAGGTGACTGCGTGGTCAAGAGCCTCCGGGGAGGTAGTGTTTATACCGATGTAGATACTGCCCAATGGATATTAGTGGCAGTGGCTAGGGCAGAGATGTGTCCATGGAAGGAGAGGGAGGGGTCAAAATGGATCCCTAGGTATTTATAGAGCAAACTTGTTCGAGTGGGAATGAGACCCAGAGTGAATGAGGAGTTTGAAGTTGCAGGACTTGTTTGGGGATGAGTGAAGAACATGGTTTTGTTTTTTAAGATTTATCACCAATCTATGTTCCTTGAACCAGCCCTCGGCTTCAGTGAAGGACTTCTGCAGCGAGTCCTGGAGGGCAGTAGGGTTACGATTTGAGGCAAAGATGACTGCATCATCAGCGTACAATAGAATGTTCCCCGAGCAAGAGCGTGGAAGGGTGTTAAGGTAAAGGAGAATAGTAAGGGCCCAGAATGGAGCCCTGGGAACCCAGAAAAGATGGGACAGATGTCTGAGTAGGTCCCATTAATTTTACACGCTGTGGCTGTCAGACAGATAACTGGTGCACCAGGAGATAGGCCCAGCAGCAAAACCAGAGAGACTAAGGGCATCAAGAAGGAGGTGGGGAGACAGTGTCGAAAGCTTTCAGAGGTCAATGAAGACAGCACCAGCCAGAGAACCAGTGTCTAAGGAGGAGTGGAGAAAGTTGGAGAACTCTAGGAGGGCTGTGTTGGTACTGTGGCCCTCGGAAGCCATGCTGCTCAGGACAAAGGATGTTGTAGGTGGAGAGGTAGTCAGAGATTTGAGGCCACCACTTTTTCCAAGGCCTTGGAGAGAGGAGAATGGAGATCGGTCAATAGTTTCCAGCCACAGTCCTATCACAACCTTTAAAGATAGGGGTGACAGTGGCGACTTTCCAGGCAGTTGGAACCTTCCCCAGGCAAAGAGAGTGGTTGATGGGAGCATGTGATGGGGTGAGAGTTGTGTCTAAGACCAGCCGTGAGGATACGGATCCAGGGTGTCTGTACACTGCCTATACTCTTGAGGGCAGTGACAAGGTGCGGCCTAAGTTCTTGGGCAGAAACACGGAGGAGGAGAAAATAAGAGGCGAGAAAGATTTATGGCAGGTGCTGGGGAGGAGGGTCAAAAAATTTGTAGGAGGATAGGGCTAAGATCAGTGAATGAGGTGTTGAGGTGGTTGGCTATGAGGGCTGGGTCTGAGGAGATCACACCATTAATGTTGATCTGGGTGGGTGGGTGGGGAGTGTGCACTCCCATTTAACTGTTTAATGTTATCCCAGAAGGTTCTGGGATTCCCACATGAGCAGTAGTGAGGACCGATAGTGCTCAGACTTGGCCTTTCTGATGGCCGAGTGCACTTGTTTGGCGGCAGCATATAACCGCCTGTCATTGGGCGGCCAGTCTCAATGGCACGGTGCCATAGGTTGTCCCTATGTTTGAGCTGGTGGATCAAAGCTGGGGTAACCGGGGCATTCTTCCTTTTAGAGCAGTGGGTCAACACTGGGGCAAAGATATCACAGGCATTATTAAAAGTTTGGGTAAAGAAGGAGAGAGCTGTGTCGATGTCAGGAGTTGCCTGTATAGGAGACCAGTCAATTTGGGACAGAAGTTCCTTAAGTTTTATCAGTCCACCAGGTATTAGCAGCCGCATGTGGACTGTGCTATGGGTTTAGGGACTGAGGCTGACCAGTGGAATAGAATGGGGAGTGATCGCTGAGAGAGTCTGGGAGGACTTGTACATTGGGGATCCGATTAGAGGCGTTGGTGGTACCACATCAAGCAGGGTACTGGAGCCTCTCTTGGGGTTAGTCCTGGTAGGGTGGGTAACTAGTTGCTTTAGGTCTATTGCAGAAAAGGAGTCTCGGGTAGAGGAGGAGGAGGGGCTGAGCCAGTTGACATTTAAGTCACCCACCAGAATTTGATCAGCGGAAGGAGGTAGAGAGGTAAGGTATTCTGTAAGAGAGGCAATGGCCTGCGTTTGGTCCCTGGGGGCACATATGCAGTAGTCAGATAAGGGGTCCTTTAAAGGGTCGGGGTTAGTTTCAGCGTAAGCGCCCTGGGCCCTGGAGTCAAGGATGGGAGTGGGCAGGGCTAGTAACGGGAGAGATTCCTTGGACATAAATAGCGCAGTCACGCCTGCCTCCCAACACGGTCGGACCGGAAAAGGGTGAAACCAGGAAGGGAGACTAGGAGTCAGGGAGGATTTGACAGCCAAGTCTCAACCAGGGTGATGACATCAGGGTTAATTGATGTGACCAGGCATATAGTGCCTATTCACAAGGGGGATCAAGGGAGGTGGCAGGGAACTACAGGTCCGTCAGCCGGACATCGGTGGTGGGCAAGGTGATGGAGGGCATTGTCAAGGAGAGGCTGGGGGGACCTGGAAAAGTCGGGTGCCTGGATGATAGACAGCATGGATTCGTCCTGGGGAAATTGTGTCAGACAAACCTTGTGGAGTTCTATGACTGGGTGGCAGAGTGCCTTGGACCTGGGCAGACCAGTGGGCGTCCTCTTTCTTGACTTCAGCAAGGCATTTGACTCTGTTCCTCACGGGGGCCTGTTGGATAAGCTGGGATAAATGGGGTGGGGAACAGATGATCAGATAGATGGGCAATTGGCTCCAGGACAGGAGTGGTTGGGGGTTAGTCTCATCCTCAAGGAGGGTCATTAGTGGGGTCCCTCAGGGATTGGTCCTTGGGCCCCTCCTGTTCAACGCTTATGTCTCTGACATAAGGAAGGGTATCAGGAGTGAGATGAGTCTCTGCGGATGACTCAAAACTGGGGCGGTAGTGGATGGGGAGGAGGGAGGGTGGCTCTGCACGGGACCTGGAGGCTCTGGCAAGGTGGTCTAGAAAGTGGAGGCTGAGGTTCAGTGCAGGAAATGCAAGGTACTGCACCAGGGAGCCAGAAACCCGGCCAAGTGTACACCCTGGGAGGGAAATGCTGCAAGTCTCGATGGCTGAGAGGGACCTGGGGTTGGTGGTGTATGTCAAGATGAACAACTCAGAGACTTGTCGTTGGTCCGTCCCCAGGTGCCTTCAAGGAGCTGGCTCGGAAACAACCTTTAAGGTTCTCTCAGGGTTTATTTAACCCTAAAATTGATTAGCTTTGCTCATAAAAGTTATAAAACATTGTGAAAATGCATTGCATTTGCCTCACTGTGTTTAACAAACATAACACTTCTAGAAAACCTATATAAATACTTTCTATACAGTTAGTATTGTCCCAAGAAAAAAAACTGCTAATCAATTATTTGAAACCCTGCTGTCCAACCTCGAAAATCTGATAGGATTTGTCAGGCTCTGGTAGCTCACCCAGATTTCATGTCTTTGCCTCAGGCGACTTGGTGGTGATCAGTGCTGCATGTGATAGGTCCCTTCAGACCTCAACATATGAGTGCATAGCCCTCAGATACAGAATCCAAGAAATTGGATGCCATGGGAAAAAGGTTTGCTCTTGACCACATGTCCCTATGTATGCTTAATTACATGGGCCATCTCCTGAAATATCAGGAGGAAATCCTTAAAGCCTCCCAGGCAACAGTCCAGTCCCTTCCAGCTGGTTCTGTTCGAGAGGACCTGACGGTGAAAATACCGCGGCAGCTGTATGCTGCCACCTGCGGCGGACCACTTATGATACCGCTTGATACTACGGCTCATACATCCTCAGCTGGAGTCTGCCTCAGAAGACACGCCTGGTTCCGGTGTCGGGCTTTTCACAGGATATACAATAATCTGTTCTGAATGCTCCCTTTAAAGAATTTCAGCTGTTTGGTCTACAGACCCATGACATCTTGAAAGATCTGCAGGACTGTGGTTGTACCCTTCAGTCGGTGTGATCCCCTCACCGCTCAAAGCCAAACCAGCCTTCACGGGTTCCTCGAGGCCACCCGCAAGGGCCGCCCCTCCGCTTGAAAGCAACCTGCCAAAAAGAGACAATCTCAGTTACAATTGCCAGGTCCTATAAATACTTAGAAACACCGTTACATCCCTGCCCTCAGCAGGCCAGCCTTCTGCCGGAAGGTCTTTTCCAGTCGTGGGACTAGAGTCCTACCCATAGCCATCGGGGACAGGTTTTCCTGCGCCTGCCAGGGTGGCAAGCCATCTCCACCAACCAGTGGCTGCTGTAACTGATCGAGACAGGATACACACTGGAGTTCACGGGATACCTCTTCCTTTACCACCCAGGGTTTCTCACTACCCTGCAGACCAGGCACAGGTCTTCTGGACTGAGCTCGGTGCCTTACTGTCGAAACAGGCTATTAAACCAGTTCCCCTTCTCCAGAAGGGTGTGGGATTTACTCACTTTTTTCTGGTTCCAAAATGAAATGTATTTCGCCCCATTTTAGATCTGAAGTATCTCAACCTCTACATTACTTACCAAAAGTTCTGCATGGTGTCTCGACTGACACATCTCCTTTGCTGAACACGGAGATTGTCTCTGCTTTCAAGATGTGAAGGACATACCTCCTATCATGATGCACCCAACTCACAGAGCTTTTCTCTGTTTCATGTTCCAAGATCATCATTATCAATTCAGGGCCCTCCTTTTGGACTTTCCTTGGCCCCACGGTATTTACAAAATGCGTGAGTGGCGGTAGCGGCCCTCCACAGGAAGGCCTCTGTATCTTTCCCTACCTGGACGACTGACTCCTGAAAGCGTCTTCCAGCCAACAGCTGTCTCTGATGCTTTCGAACCCTACAGTTGTTTGCACAGGTAGGGATTGTAACTATCCAAAATCCAAGATGGACCCTACACAAAGCCTCCAATGTATCGGAGCTGTACTAGACACCTCTGTAGGAAAGGCATATCTGTCCATGGCTCAGGTGGATATCCTGATCGCTTTGGTATGCAGATTAGAGTCTAGCAGGTTTGTCTCCATAAGAGACTACCTCGCCTCCTGGGACATTTGGCAGGCGCGATACTGACGGTCCCCAATGCCAGGTTAAATATGTGGGTATTTCAATGGTCCCTCAGAGCCCAATGGGACCAAAAACAGGATGATTTTGATGCCCAGGTCCTGATGTCTTCCCAGCTCTTCAAGCTCTACAGTGGTGGAAGACCAGAGACAATCTAATGCGAGGCATGCCGCTCTGATTTCCTGTACCAAGTCTCATTCTGACTACAGACGCCTCCTTGATGGAGTGGGTGCTCATCTCCTGTACATCAGTTCACAAGGATCTTGGATGTCTTGGAGCTGAGAGCAGTTTTCTCGCCCTACAGGCATTCGAGACTGCATCCCCCTGAGTTGCCTGTAAGTGCAATCAGAAATTCTACAGTAGTTCACTATCTAAACAAACAAGTAGGCACCCATTCTTACCTTCTCTGCAGAGAATCGATGAGTGTATGGTATTGGGCACTCCAGAGACATATTCATCTTCTGGCAGTACATATTCCAGGGTGTTGAACACCCTCGCGGATACCCTGAGCAGATCCACTGACCAGGCCCACAAGTGGGAACTCTACCAGGTGTTCTAAACGGCATCTTCCACTTGTGGGGCCGACTGGAGTTGGACCTATTTGCCTCTCTGCAAAACTGCTGCTACTGCTCTCGTATGCAGGTCCTGGAACTGTGTGGTGGGATGCATTCTGTCTTTCCTGACAGGAAGATTTCTTTACTACTCCCCGCCTTTTCCACTTGTTCAGAGAGTACTCCTGAAACTGGTCCAAGACAGGCGTTGATGATTCTCGTTACGCCATTCTGGCCAAGACAAGTTTGGTTCCTTTACTTTTACAACATTTGGAACCAGAGCCAATACCTTTACCAATTTATTGGGCTTTACTGTCCCAGGCACAAGGCTCGCTGTTACACCGGACCTTCGCTCCTCCATCTGCACACCTGGCTTCTAAGGACTTACTCCTCTCGTGCTTTAGGGTGTCCCAAAGGTGGCGGAGGTTCTCCGGGCAGCCCAAGCCTTCTACTAGGTCTTCCTATTCCCAGAAGTGGAAACACTTCTCTATTTGGGCGTCTTTCTTGGACTTAGATCCTTACGGATGTTCCCTCAAAGCATCTTAGATTATTTGTTTCCTTATCGGAGGGTGGACTGAAATATTTCTCTTGAAAGTCCACCTTCGCCGTTGCTGCATTTCATTTGCCTGTGGACAGATACCTTTGTCCCAGTTGCCCGCTGATTCAAACCTTTTTTTTCTTTCCATATACAGTTTCTGTTTTTTTTTTGTTTTTTTTTAATACGGGTTTTCTCCCGGCTCCTACACCCACGCATCCTCCCAGTTGTGCCATTAACTGCCTGCACTGCACCGAGCCTGCATTCGGAGATGGCAGGACTATGGATGGGTGACCCCACCTTCCCCGGGAGAGGAGAGCCAACACTGATCCTTACTCCCACCCGCTTGCACCCCGGTGACCCAAGGTCGTCCTGAACCAGGGTCGCTGGCATAGCTCGAGGTGTGGCTTCCAGCGCCTCAGTCCTCTGTGCCACTGGGCCAGCTGATTAAATGGTATTCTGCACCTACATCTTCCTATCAGGGATCCAGTCCCTGTCTGGGACTTGAATTTTGTGCTTGAAAAATTGACTACAATTCCGTTTAAGCCGCTGAAACCAGTGACCTCCATTATCTTTCATGGAAAACTATGTTTTAATTGCCCCACGATCTGGTAGACCTGTCTCGGAGTTGCACGCCTAATGTGCAAGCCTCCATACATACAATTTCACAATGACGGGGTGTCTTTATGCACTAACCCGGCGTTTTGGCAAAAAGTTGTTTCTGAATTTACTTTAAATCAGATAATCAATTGCCAGTATACTTTGTGGAACGTCAGAATCCTGGGAAGCCTACTTCATACTCTCGGCGTGCATAGAACATTGAGCATTTACCTTTTCCTCACTTTACAGTTGCAAAAAAACTGAGCAACTTTTTGTTTCTTCGCCTGGAAACCAGGGTGTTTGTGTTCAAAGCAGTGCTTCTCCATGGTTGGCCAACTGCATTATATTTATTTTGCAAAATGCAAAAAAACTCACAGGAGTTGTAAAACCACATTCTACCAGAGGCATGGCTGCCTCTGTGGCATTTCAGCGTTGGATATTTGTGAAGCTGCCACGTGGTGTGCTGTACATACTTTCACTAAGCATTACAGTCTAAACATACCTTCAAGAGGCGCACGGTTTTGGACGGGCTGTCCTACAAGGACTACTGTCCTAAGCTTCATGATTGCTCCTCCTCCTGCTGAGTATAATAACTGTTTGGGAATCTTCCCACACGTCTGACCTGCTGTAAAGATTGCCTCAAGAAGATAGTATGGTTGCATAAGAACTTACTGTAACAGTAGATCTTCGAGTATCTCTGCAGCCCCACCTCCTTCCTCCTTTCTGTTGCTTCTGAAGGATTCCTTTGTCCTGTCTTAAGACTCCAAGAGCTGCTGCTTTAATTTCCTTCTGGGTTCCCATCTGAGGCCTGAGATATGTTTACACATTCGATCGCCAGGATGGAAAAAACTGAGCAGTAGCTGGGATCTCTCCTTTATACCTGCCAGGTGAACACCATGTGGTGGTGCTGGGATAGGTCCCAGGTTAGATTACTGAGAAAGTCATCTGGAGGAAATACACCTCGCGGCTGAATCCCACCGTTATGACCTGCTGCAGGAGATACTCTCAAGATCTACTGTTGTGGTAAATTCTTACCAACTGTACTTTTCTGGGGTAACCATGTGTGTGTCAGCATCCAGGTACCCTGTTTTACCACCCCATGTGGAGGCACTGTTCCACATTGGGACTGTGTACCCAGTGTAGTAGTAGTACAGGTTTTATGTAACTAAGGGCCCCTAGGATGGGGTGGAGAGGTGAACCACAAGGGCCCTGGAGGGAGAGAGAGAGAGAGGAGGGAGGAAGGGTAGACGGGAGAGAGGAGGGGCGAGCCAGAACTATTCCCTTGAGGATGCTGAGAACCCTGCAAGGGGACAGGACCTGGCGGAGAAGGAGAGGAGTGAGGGGAAGCGGGGTAGGGAGGGAGGGCAAGACAAGAACTGTTCCCTTCAGGATGCTGAGAACCCAGCAAGCGGACCGGACCTGGCAGAGAAGGGAAGAGATAGAGGAGGAGAAGAGGCAACCCAGAACTATTCCCCTTCAGGATGTTGAGAACCCGGCAAGGAGAGGACCCAGTAGGAGAGGAGAGGAGGAGAGAAGGAGAAGAGAGAGGAGGGGAGGCAACAAGGACTAGTCCCTTCCGGATTTGAGAACCCTGCAAGAGGAAAGGACCTGGGAGAAGAAGGAGAAGAGAGAGGGAGGGGAAGAAAAGAGGCAGGTTAGAATTATTCCCTTCAGGATGCTGAGAATCCTGCAAGGGGACAGGACCTGTGGGAAAGGAGAGAAAGAGAAGAAAGAGGGGAGGGGGTAGTAATGGGGCATGGGAGTGGTGGGGGTTAAGAGGAGGAAACTATAGTGCAGCAGGCTAAAGCTAGGGGTAATCTAGAGATGGAGAGTGGGCATTTGGGGAGGAGGAAGAGAGGATGGCAAGGGGGTGGGGATGAGAGGATTGGTGGGGAGGCCATGGAGGTTAATTGGGAGAGAAGGTGATTAGCTGCATTTACAGACATGAACAGTGTGCTTAGAGTGAAAGGAGTGGAGGGATTGTGCAGAGCGAATTTCTAGCGGGAGGAGTTCCAGATATTGGGAAACTTATGAGAAGGCTGAGCAACCTGACGAAGTGCACTGGGATGGGTGTCGAGGGTTCTGTGGGTGGAGGTGCAGAGGGTATAGCACAAAGGGAGTCGCTGCGCTCTTTGCTTGTGTTCATGCAGCTCTGCAGCTCCTTAACTCTCAGAAGTCCAACTTTATGCTTTTCAGTATCTTTGCTACTTTGCTTCACAATAAAGTATTTTGGAATTGTCTAGGAGGTCACGCACTGAACATACAATATCACATACACTTGATATACTTGATAGAAACATAGAAATGTGTCAGCAGAAAAGGACCCCAGGCCCACCCACTCTGCCCAATGTGCCTAACAAGCTGCTGGAACTTTGCAATTTCATACCACCCCCGATCCAAGAGACCCTTGTGTCTATCCCATGCTCCCTTGAATCCCCACAGTCCCTGCTCCCACCACCTCCTCTGGGAGTTTGTTCCAGTTATCCATCACCATCTCCATGAAGTAGAATTTTCTTGTTGCTGGACAATATGAGGAAGTGGAGCATAATTACTTATGAGAGGCTATCGGCACCGCAGTGTCCACCATATTATAAGTCCGTATCTATACTACCATTTGAGTTACTGACATCAGCCAATGGGATGTGAGGAGAAAACTTTCAAAGATTCATGGCAGGGCTGCCTGATCACATCATAGTTAGTGTTACTGCTACCAAGGTGCTGAACAAGCTTGGTGCCAAAGTCCAGAGTATTGCACATCAAGTGGCAGACTTGGTGACAATTGGCACTGGATGCTTCATGACTGACAAATGCTCTGGTAACCAAAGATTATGTTGGCAGAGATTTGCAGTTCAGAAATATTGCCAGATGGTAGCACCGCTTGCTGTACTTGACACTGAATGCAGAAGCACCAGACATGCCATGTGTTTTTACATGTAGCAGGTCGGGCCTGGTAGATGTCCATGCTCAGCCACCCTTGCCTGACTAAGACATCAGTGCCCCAAGTGGGAGGGACAGATGGACTCTACCTCAGATACACAGGATGGTCCAGCCAGTTATTTTGTCATCCTTCTCCATCTCTTAACAGGTGCTGAGCACTCTATGTACTTTATTGTGCTAGCCTCACATCATTTGAGTACTAGGTGGGGTGATGGGTGCAACCACAGTTACATCAGGATGCTATGTAGCATTCAGATAATTAGAAAGGCAGTTGTTTGTCAGGCAGGGTAGAAGGCTGTGGAGATAGAAGGAGGACTGAGTCAAGGCCTGCAAGGTCATACAACTGCAAGAAATATTAACGGACATTGTCAACCTTTTTTATTATATTATGTTAGATAAAAATCCACATTTTATGATTACTTTCTTTCTCTAAAATTCATTTATGTTGCTGGTTGCTTTATCTACCTCATTGCTTATTAGAAATGAAATGCATGGTAAAGTACAGCTATGCCCAGCTCTGTTTTGCTTCAAATCATTGAACTACTCTTAGTGCATATTTCCTGAACATAAGAAACACCATCTAACAGTGCAGCCACTCATGATACAATAGTCTCTCTACTCCCACTGCATAATAAGTGGCTATATTGTGTTGGGGTGTTCCCAGTCCAGGAAAGATTCAGTGTGATGTGGTCAAGAAATGTAAACAAACATGTTTTGGTGTGGTAACACCAGTATGGTGGTAAGCTAGTTTTCACTTTTAAAAGAAAAAGGGATGTGAATTAGAACAAAATGTTTTTCTGGACTAACGGTGCACAGGGCCAAACATGAGGTATATTAGCTGGCAAAGGATTGTGAAGGTTCCCGGATATACTGGTTCACCTGGGTACCAATGAAATTGAGGAAATAGTGAGCTAGAGATACAGGCAAGGTTCAGGGAGCTTGCCAGGGTCTGTCATGACATAGGATCGTAATTTCCTTCTCTTGAGATCCTGCGGTGCCAAGGGCTAGTGGGGAACACAAGAGGAAGATCAGGAGATCAACCAGTGGCTCAGGGAGTTGTGTGGGGCCAGAGGGTATGGGTTGATGGGGATTGGGGGACCTGGGAGCATAAGGGGCTATATGCTAGAGATAGGCTCCATCTCAGTTTGGGAGGAGGAAATCCTTAAGTTGAAAATAGAGGGGTTTGTTGGTGAAAGGTGGGGTTTGTGAAGGGGAGGGATGGGGAAAAAGGCTGTCGAGGGGGTCCGATAAAGGAGGACTCGGTCTCCACCACCTGGGGAGCTGGAGGAATGTGGAAAAGGCCGACTGGTAAGGTGCTGACCAGGGAAGACTGAATCCCCTGGAAGCAGCAGTAGGGAAATGGAAGTGTACGGAAAGGGTGGAAGGTAGTCCTGCTAAATGCCAGGAGCTTGGGCAATAAAATGCCTGAGCTCCAGGCGATGCTAACTGAGGAGAGGTGGATGTGGCCGGTCACTGAGACCTGGGCCACCACAGGGCACGACTGGGACCTGAACCTGGAGGGTTGCACTATGTTCAGGAAGGACAGGGGGAGGAGGGTAGCAATAATAGTCAAAAACTGCATTGGCATAGGAGGAGTGGAGGAGGCGGAGGGAACTGTGGAGGCGATTTAATACCTGATAACAAATGGGGGCAAGAGAGCAAAATAGGAGTGGTGTGAGACCCCTGCACTGGCGGAGGAGCTGGAGGAGAGTCTGGTGGCAGATGTTGGGAGGCACTGCAGATTGGGCAGGGAAGGGTGGTGGTGTTGGGGGACTTAAACATGCCAGGAGCGGACTGGGAGACTATGACATCATCGGTGTCCAGGGAACAGAGGTTGTTGGATGTCTTTCAGGATTTTCCTAACTCAGCAGGTGGGGAACCGACCAGGAGGCGCTGGATACTGGATGTGGTCCTGGCAGACAGTGGCAGATTGGGGGCCTGGAGGTAAGGGACCCATTGATGGGAGCGACCATGCCACGGTCTGGTTCTGCCTGGACCTAGGAGGGGTAGAAGGCTACACAAAGATGGGGTAACTGACTTTGGGGGCGGATTTCAAGGAAATGGGAAGGATCCTTAAGAAGCATTTGGGTGGGATTGGGCCAGACATGGACGCTGACAGTAGGTGGGAAATCATCCGGGGGTGCAGGATGCTACCAGCACCTGTGCAAGAGGAAGTCGAATGTGGTAGGCCGTCAGAACCCTGCTGGTGGACCAGGGAGGTTCAGGAGGTGGTGAGAGGAAAGAAGGCAGCTCATAGGCATTTCAAGTGCTGAAGGAGTGAAAGGATCGAGTGGTCACGAACTGATGGCCAGAAGGGCCACTAGGGTGGGAGGGCGGCTAGGCAAGGAAGAAGCAGAACCTGGCCAGGGAAATTAGGAGAGGGAACAAGGGGTTCTTTAAATACATTGGGAAAAGCGAAGGGTGAATGGGGCAGATTAGGAAGGGTTAAAAAGAGGGATGGGCACAAGATCCGGGGGCAGGCTGAGGTACTAAATGAGTACTTAGCCTCAGTTTTCAAAATGGGAGGGGAGCTGCATCATACATGGGAGGAATGGTGAAACTGAAGGGGGGACCCTTGCCGATCGTCAGTCTGGGGAGAGGTGGACCTTCACTGGCAGGAGGGGAAGCAAAGCAGGGGATGAGGTGGAAATCACGGCAGAGAGAGTGAGGGAAGCCCTCAGGTCCCTTAAGATGGTGAAAGCACGGGCTGGATAAATTACATCCCAGAGTGCTGAAGGAACTGGCAGATGTCCTGGCGAAACCCCTGGTGGAGCTTTTCAGCATCTCTGAGGACAGTGTAGGTGCTCCAGGACTGGAAGGTGGTGCATATAGTGCCTCATCCACAGGGGGATCAGGGAGGTGGCAGGAACTACAGGCCCATCAGCCTAATATCGGTGGTGGGCAAGGTGATGGAGGGCATTGTCAAGGAGAGGCTGGGGACCTGGAAAAGTGGGGTGCCTGGATGATAGATAGCATATCTGCCCGGGAAATCGTGTCAGACAAACTTTGTGGAGTTCTATGACTGGTGATGAGAGCCTTGGACCTGGGTAGACCGTGGACGCCCTCTATCTTGACTTCAGCAAGGCGTTTGATTCTGTTCCTCACGGGGCCTGTTGAATAAGCTAGGAGAAATGGGTGGGAACCAGATGATCAGATGGATGAGCAGTTGGCTCCAGGACCGGAGGTTGGTGGGATAGTCTCATCCCAAGGAGGGTCATTAGTGGGTCCCTCAGGGATCAGTCCTTGTGCCCTGCTGTTCAATGCCTCGTCTCTGACATAAGGAAGGGTATCAGGAGTGAGATGAGTCTCTTCTGAGGATGACTCAAAACTGGGGGCAGTGGTGGATGGGGTGGAGGGAGGGTGGCCCTACAAGGGACCTGGAGGCTCTGGAAAGGTGGTCTAGAAAGTGGAAGCTGAGGTTTAATGCAGGGAAGTGCAAGGTACTGCATCTGAGGCCAGAAACCCGGGCCAGAGTACACCCGGGAGGGAATGCTACAAGTCTCAGTGGCTGAGAGGGACCTGGGGGTGGTGGTGGATGTCAAGATGAACAACTCTGAGACTTATAGGAGGGCAGCAGCCAAGGCCAACATGATGCTGGGATGCATCGCTAGGGGATCACCTCCAGAAGGAGGGAAGTGATACTCCCCTGTATAACTGCTTGGTGAGGCCACCTCGAGTACTGCGTGTAGTTTGGAGGCCACACTTAAAGAGGGACATTAAACTGCTGGAGAGGGTTCAGAGGAGGGCAACCAAAATGATCTGGGGCTTGGGGGACAGGACCTATGGGTAGAAGCTCAAGAGCTAAATATGTACACATTGGAAGAGAAGGGACCGGGGTCATGATAGAGGTCTTCAAGTACATGAAGGGGTTAAATAGGGAGGAGCAGTCAAGGTGCTCCGAAGGAAGAGGGGTCAACTAGAGGCATGGGTGGAAGCTGGAGGGGAGATTTAGGGAGAAAGGAGGAGGTGCTACTTCACTGAGAGGGTGGTGGAGCCATGGAATGTGCTGCCCAGGGAGCTGGTGGAGGCAGAGACGGTGGAGGGTTCCAGAGGGAGTGGGACAGGTACAGGGACGGGTTCTGGAAGCAAAGTCCTGTGCAGCGGGAATATCCGGGACTGGGAAGGAGAAGCCAGAGAGGCGAGGGGCAGCAAGGGCAGCTCCCAGAGTGGGGCTGACAAACAAGCAGACACGAAAGACCTTAGGCTTATTCTGTTGGCATTTTAGTATGTTAGTAATTAAACTACCAGTTGCTCTAACAGTCTACATATACAGTAATGTAAACAGTCATAAAATGTGCGTTTAAACTAGGGCAGCTTTGAAGCTTAAGTAAGTTGACAGTGTTCCTTTAAGCGTGATTAAACAAAGCTTTGCTAATATTAAGGTGGCACTGATGCTGTGAATCAACCATACATTTTATGATAAACTGGCACACCCAACAAAGAAAAATCATAGATGAGAACATAGCTTTTCTAGAAGACTGGGGTGCTTTTGGTTTCATCAGCAGGGGTGGATGAATGTTTCAAGTGATTTGCAGCCAAAGTTTCCAAAAATACTACTAATTCCAGGGCATGTCCCAACCAAACATTCTATATATGCCACAGGGTTACGACAAATCCGATAGCCTGGCGTCCCGGACTATCAGATCTCAAGCAGGGACAAGCATTTTTACGCCCCTGTAGTCCACGGACAAATACAATCAGATTTGCCTGTGGTGCTGCATTTACTGTTTTGGCCAGCAGGGTGAGTACGGGAGCGGAGCCACTGAAACAAGACCCGTGTCTGTCTGTCTGCTGGTGGTCAGGTGATCAGCGGAACAGCGAGCAGGTGATGAAGGGCAGTACTGGAGGGCTAGGCAAGCTGGAGCGTCGCCCGATGTGTGAGGAGCTGAGGCGAGCATAGCGAGGGCAGTGGGGCGCACCAATCAGAGTAAGAGCTGATACAGGAGGAGCAGAGGAGACTGACTGGCAGGTCATACTGCCAATCTGTTGGCAGGTTGGGGATTGTTGCACTCTTGTCTCGTCTGAAGATGGCTCACTTTGGGTTCACCACAACATATCCCAGACAGACCGTCTTAGGGTAGCTGGTTCATTCCACTGGGGTGTCAAACAGGCGAGCATACTGATAAGTCCTGGTAGGACGAAACACGTGTCTATGTCATCTGTTAGCACCCTTTGCAAACTGTGTGAGAGGGCCTTTCGGCACCATGCAATTCTGCTTAAAGTTGAACCAGCATAACATACTGTGGTGATTTGTATATGCTCCCATGATGCTTTGCATTGTGTGGGCATGTGTGATTTTGTATTTTCTTGAAACTTGGCTTCCCAGCCAAATGCCCTTGGGTAACCTTGCCTCAGTGTTTGCGCACAGAGGTTCTTTGTCTTTAAATAGTTTTTATTTTAATGGGTTCACCACAACATATCCCAGACAGACCATCTTAGGGTAGCTGGTTCATTCCACTGGGGTGTCAAACAGACAGGTATACTGATGAGTCCTGGTAGGACCCTTTGCAAACTGTGTGAGAGGCCATTCGGCACCATGCAATTCTGGTTAAAGTTGAACCAGCATAACATTCTGTGGTGATTTGCATATGCTGCCCATGATGCTTTGCATTGTGTGGGCATGTGTGATTTTGTATTCACTGTGAGATAAGTGAGCGCCACTTTACCAAGCCTTTGCACAGCTGGAAGAGGCCACAAAGGTGAAAATGAGACGTCTGTTTACACAGTGTACCCATTGCCAAAAATCTGCACCTTTCTCAGACATGGAGTGGCTCTGTGAATTACAAGAAAAAATGGCATTAAGCTAGGTTCTAATTATACTAATGATAAGCGAGCCAGGGCCTTTGTGGTGCTATATCAGCAGTTATGTCCAGAACCCAGATGCAGACGCTCACTGATAAGTATGTGACAGTTCTTGCTGGCGGCAGTACTGAGTCCAGTATAACTGAGTGGAAAATGTTTTTCTACAGTTTGTTAGCTGAATTCAAAACAGGTTTGTACACTGCTTATCCAAGCTGTGCCACTGGAACATGCACATGCGGAAGGTGTATTTCACGTAGTACCTACTGCATTGAGTCAGTAAATCTTCCCAATACCAGAGCCATGGCTCCTTTCCCAAAATGCAGCTTCACATCTTTCAGCTCCTCTCACCAGAAACTGCACGCCTGATGTAGCAGCTGAAACCACAGGCCCAACAAGGGAACCTCTGCAACTGGGGCTCCCACAACTTTCTGCAGCTCCGCAGGGCTGATATAGGGCTCTAACCTTTTCACACAGTGTCTTTTACCGTGGACATGGAACATGGCTAAGGATCTTAAAGCTGCCACCTTCAAGTCCCCATGACCTGGTCCCTCACATTCCGGCCTACGGCCAGTTCATGACAGCCACCAGCCTCGAGGTAACATCTGCTGCCGAGGCTTCCACCACTTTCTGCAGCTTCCTAGGTGCATTCTAACCTTTCCACATAGTGACTTTTTACCGTGGACATGGAACATGGCTAAGGATCTTAAAGCTGTCACCTTCAGTGTCCATGGCCCAGCCTCTCACATTCCAGCCCACGGCCAATCCATGGCGGCCACCAGTCTCTCCGGATGTCTGGGCTCAGCTGCCTGGCCCGCCCCAGTGCCAAGGATCATGGCACGGCCCCTTTCTCCAGGGCTCGGCCCACCTTGCAGCACACAACCAACATCCTCTTAAGGCCGTGAGAAGCACTGGGTACCACAGCCCTTTTCTGATGCATTTACACAGGGATCCGAACTTCAGTGGGGCCGGGTGGCTGTTACCCCACCCTAGGCCCACAACACCAATCCTGTGAACATCCACTCCCCGGACTATCGCCACTGCCAACAACGAAGACTCCGATTTCCCACCATGTGGAAGCATTTATTCCCTTGATGCTAGGGCCTCTCCTTTAACTACTGGTTCTTGCACCTAAACAGGCACTACTATTTCTAGGCATTGTACTAAGCCCCACAAAATGGGGGCTGACATGCTTTACCCACAGAAAACTTCACCTCCTAGTGGAGATTCCTACCAGCTACCCCAGAGAATGGACCGGCAGGAGAATGTGCATCTCTTCCACCTGGAACACTTCCCAGGGCTCTGCTGGCACGACTGCACAGTACGGTCACCGCAGTAACACAGTGGGCAAACCAACCCTTTGATTATACACACTGGTGCTACCTGCCGCGCAGCTGTAGTACTATCGCCAGACACCAGTGACACGGGTTTGACAGCGAGCCTGGGTTGCTGAAGCACTGGCCTGGGAAGGAGGATAGAGTGTCAGAGGGCTGCTCTCCTCTTCTGGGGAGGGTGGGCTGCAGGTTCCCGCAACACCACCACCTGGGTGACCACAGATGGAGGTACAGGTGGAGCAACAGAAACATAAGGAGGGAGTACATTTGCTGAGGTGGAAGTGGTGACACTTATCAGTGTGTCTCGCCTCCTTGACCTCTCTGTATGTCACCGCCCTTGAGGAGGGACACTAGGACAATGGAATATACCCCGAGTCGTACCTGTAGACAGGCCCCGGCTCCTCAGCAGCAGTGACCGGGATCTGGGGATAAGTCCATCAGACCACCCAACACGATGGAATGGTTTAGGGGATGAACAAGGTCCCCTCCTACCTATCCCATGGGGGTTATCTGAGGGAATATGGGGTCTGGTCCTGGTAGCATGTCCTGAAGATGCCTGGCAAAGCCTGGGAGGATGCCTGGGGAGTCCTGAAGGAAGGTATGGCTACAGAGAAAGGAGGGCATATAAACAGCAAGTAAAAGGGGAAAAAAAAAGACTATACACACTGGTTCCCTACCCAGGGGTTGGCTATGGTGACCCAAGACATAAATTAGTGTTGAGAGTTGATTATGGCCTTTGCTAATCAAAATGAAAATGATTAGCAATCAGCCGATTTTGATTAGCAGTTTTATAAAATGGGTACTTTTATTTTAAACCATGTAATTATTACTTATTATACCATGCACATATGTGAACAGCCAATGAAATTGTCAGACAGGCAGTTTACCACCAGTGTAAATCCTCTGATAACCAATGGCTGTTGATGAGTATATCCAATATATTCTCTGCAGCATAGGAATAAATACAATAAAAAAAAAAAAAAAAAGCAACCTCTTTAATATTTGTGTTTTACTATAGTAAAAAATTAACCTTGGTATAATCACAGTAAGCCACTCTGAGAATGTGGGTTATCGGAGATTTACCCACTTGGCTGCGCCTCGTGGCAAACCACTCCAGCCATGGTAAATCCCCTGGTAACCCACACCCCTTGTGGCTTATTGCTTAATTATTGTATGTATTGATGAAATGGCCATTGCATTTAGTTCTGAAACTGAATTTGCCATTTTGACCAAATTGTCTGCATAGCTTTCTTATTCTACACCTCATGTACCTGGTGCAGAAATTTTTCCAGTCCCTTAAATTATAATTCTATGGCAACGCAATGCCATTACAGCAGCACAGGTGCGAAAACACATTTTGGCCAGGATTTGAAAATGACAGCTGTGACATACATGAAGTGTGGTAAAAGAAGGCTATGTTAATCTAAGGTCCAAAATATTTAAAATTCAAAGTTCTGAGGGTGCGAGTTTAAATTGCAACGAATGGTCATAATCTCTTGTCATTTTTTCATATTTTGACCCCAAATTTTCAACATAGCCTTTTATTTATTTATTGTATACTGGATTTACAACTTTGAGCCAGAGGCTCGCTTACTTAAGGTACTTCATCGCAGAGAGGACATAGAGAGTCAACATACCAACAGAATACAATCATACAGAATAACATAGTTTTACATAATTGCTTGAACACAAAGAGTAATTAAAAACATTTCAGAATTGACAGGTTTAGTACAGCAGGTACTGGCAGTGGAGAGGAGGCCATAGGGGAGTGGGGGTGGGGTGAGGGTAGTTCGGCCCAGAGGCTATGTTAGTAGTGTTTGAGAGCAGCAGAGCATCTGTTGTCAAGGTGCAGCAGCAGGTGTTGAATAATAGGTTCCGTGAGGGCAGTTTTGAAGGGGGCGATTTTGGTGGTGTTGGAAATGGCTATGGGGGAGCAAAGTTGAACCAGGACGAGGCTCTGTAGCCGAATGACCTCTGTGCTCGGGTGGTCCTAGTTCTGGGTACTAGTAGGGTGACCTTGTCAGTGGTTCGGGTAGTGACTCTGGAAGCGTAAGTTGGATGGAGGCAGAAACCCCAGGGGAGAGCCCAGTAGAATCTTATTGGTTAGTAGGCAAGTTTGGTAGCAGAGGTGTTCGAGGCTTAGAGTTTGGCCATGTCATAGAGCTGACAGGTGTGGGTGAGCCTAGGGGCACTGGTCACTAGTCTGCAAGCCTTGTTTAGGGTAAGTCGAATCTTGCTGAGGGCTGTGGAGTCGGCAGCACCATAGACTGGATGGCTGTAATCAACAGGGAACATTACTGAGGACGTGGCAAGCCTGAGGGCATCAGGTGGGAGGCAGTCCTTGTGACGGTAGAGGATGCCAAGACGAGCGTTAGTGGCGGAAGCGAGGGCTATAATGTGGGCATGAAAGGTGAGGGCTGAGTCAGAGGTGATCCCAAGGTATTTTGTAAGAGTAAATTTGTTCAATTGGTTGATGAGTGCTGGGGAAGATTTGGAGGGGCTGTTGCTGGCTTTGCTCTGGTGGTGGGCAAAGAGCATTGCCTTAGTTTTTGGAGGTTAATGACTAGTCTGCTCTCCTTAAACCAGTTCTCAGTATCATTGAAGGAGGGAGTCTTGGAGGGAGGTGGGATTTCTGGTGGGCGGTATAAATAATGGTGTAGTGGTGTACAGGAGAATATTGCCAGAACAGGCACTGTGCAGGGTGTTTAGGTGGAGGCTAAAGAGTAGTGGGCCCAAGATAGAGGCCTGGGGAACCCCTGAGCGGATTTATGACCCTCCTTGAGAACAATATGACTGTCATTAAGCAAATCCTGCCGAAGGTGAATTCACCAGCGACTGAAATCACCTTTGGGAAGGTTGCTTTATGACAATTATATTGTTCATGAATAGGGTCCCAAAAGGCTATGTTGAAAATGTTAGGTCAATATGTCAAAAATTACCAAGTTATGCACCAAAGTTGAAACCCCCATTGAACACATAGGACCACATTTACCTTTGTTCTCATACTGCAGTCTCAGGTTCCAGCAGCAAGATGTGTCTTCGATTGGGGCGTGGTGGGTGATCAGGTGGGATCACGGGTGATCGGTGATGGGCGTGTTTTTTTTTTTTTTTACGGTTCAAATTTAAAAATAAAAACAGCAGGGGACAAAAGCGGACAGCGATGGGATGGTGGGGAGTGGTACTAGACACCAGGAACCCTCACAATAACGGTGGCAGCATTTGATTGAGGGGTGCCACTAGACACCAGAGAACATTAAAAATTATGGGGACAGTGATCAGATGGGGGAGTCCACTAGAGACCAGGGATAAAAGTTATTATGGGGATGGTGATCAGTGGAGGGAGGGGGCACTAAATGTCACCAGGCAAACAAAGGGACAAAGGGCTGGCAACTGGTGGGTGAGGGTCACCACTAGACACCAGGGAAAGTAAAAAAAAAAAAAAATAAAAAAATAAAAAAATTCGGGGACGGCCAGCTTCTATGATTGGTAACCATTGCTAATCAAGCTGAAATTGACTTGTGTTTCCTGATTCTTGGGTCACAAATTGCAATGTGAACTCGCTTATTTTATGCCTTGTGACCCATCCTGGTGCCCATGGGCGGTTAGCGCGGTACTCCCAGGAGCAGCGTCCCACCCTCCTCCCGTATACCTGTTATCCAGACCTCCCAAACCTTAAAGCTGCTGTCATCATGGTGGGGACATAACCATCAGCACCTAGGGGACAGTTGGTGCAGTTAATAAACAGTTATCATAATTGCCATTCACTTAAATGTAACACACTCTTACTCTAGCCCCACAAAGGAAGGGTCGCTGCTATCTATAATAAAATTTTTAACAGGCTAGGCTGCTGTCTATGTTCTCCCCGCCCCAACTATTTCATCTCTACATACAGTACTTTTAATAATTTTCTGCACATTAGCTATCTTACCATAAAGTACAGTTACGTAAGAACTTACCGTAACAGTAGATCTTCGAGAACAGCTCTTGCAGCAGGTTACACCATTAGAACTGAAGGCAACAGGACCTAATGGAAAACTTCTAGCTAGCTACATACAGTGGGGACCACCCACCGACATTGGCCCTACCCCGACATCCCTTACATCATAAAGGGAGGTCACAGCATCCTCAATCCTCCACCAGAAACTCTGGCATAGTGATAGAAATTCTGAAAGGAGACTGAGGATTAGCCTCAAGGAAGACTAATAAGTATTGTCAATGCGACTACAGATGACCTCCTGAGGGGAAGGTGGGTGGAAAGCGTGCTGCAAGAGCTGTTCTCGAAGATCTACTGTTATGGTACTTTCTTACATAACTGTACTATCTTACTGAGATACAGCTCTTGCAGCAGGTTACACCATTAGGGCTGAGCCCCAAGCAATGTGCAGTAACCCTAAAACAGGAGGAGGACAGAGGAAGGTAAAGGAACCCCTCAAGAAAGAAGCCTCTGCAGAACATCAAGACCAAAGCCAGCTCTGCGTCTGAAGACAGTGTCTAGACTGTAGTGTCTGATGGATGTGTGCACAGTACTCCCAGTAGTTGCTGTGCAAATGTCTGAGGCTGATATGTTCTTCACAGAAGCAAATGAGGCTGCCATCCCTCTGGTGGAATGACACTTAACTGGTCCTGGTAAGGGTTTGTTATGCTTCTGATAACAGAACACAATGCAGTTTACCAACCAGTTCGAAAGTGTCTGTTTAGGACGCAGGTGCTCGAGTGTCCTGGAGGCAAATGAAACAAACAACTGATCTGACTTATGGAGCAGTCTGGTTCTAATCAGATAATACGTGAGTATCCTGTGCACATCCAAAGTGTGCAGGAGAGCCTCCTCTATTGGAATACTCAGGAAATAAATGGGAAGATTAATCTCTTGATTAAGAGTAAGCTCTGACACTACCTTAGGTAAAACTTAGGATTAGTTCTTAAGGACACCCTGTCCTTATGAAAAACCAGATCTGACTCTTTCCACATAAGTGCCTGGAGCTCTGAAATTCTTCTGGCAGAAGTAACTGCAACTAAAATAATGCCTTTCGGGGTGTGGCTTGACAGCAGAAGCGGAGCAGGCAGCTTTCTTACAGAGCTCCGAGGATTTTAGCCGTTATACTATTTAAAATCATATAACTACTAATCTTTTGGATGCCCTGTAAGATTGATACCTGCCTCACTGTGTCAGAAGCAAGAAATGGGCAAACAGAGAAATACGTTATCGCCAGCCGACGCCTTTAATCCTAAAACGACTGTTTCACGTACGTAGTGGGCATACAGCAGCAGCCCGATGAAGCCTGTGGTGGTAATGGTTCTGGATCGAGGAGGTGTCCCTAGGCACAGTAAACTCCACACTGGCCCAGCTAGTGAAAACGGTGAGTGACGCAGGATAAGAAATTTGATGTCCTACCTCGAGTAAATGCTGTGGAGACCCACGTGGATGAATGGAGAGCAACGATGCAGTGGGTGGGGCCTCTCTTAAGTCAGTGGATGCAACTGCTAAATTGGTGAAAGAAAACTCTCTACTCCGTCAGTGTTTAGAAAATATAGAGAATCTAGTAAGAGAGCATAATATCTGGATCATTGGGCTGCGGAGCAGTCTGAAGGAGAGGATCCTCTATCCTTTGCCTCAGCTATGCTACCACAACTTTTGGGACTGTCTGAAAAAGACTGCCCTTAGCCTCGAAAAGCATACCACATCACTCCTTGTTGGGTGGGGTCTACTGCCTCAGGCCCTCTGACATTTCTTGTGGTGTGCACCAGTGTGGGAGTTCGAGACAGGATCTTAGCTGTCACAAGGCATAAGCAGCATCTGCACTACAGAGAAGTGGATCTGTCTCTGTTCCTTGACTTATCCTACTCGACCAAGCAACGTAGGAAAGCCTTGATCAGATACAAAATACGCTGAGGTCTGTAAAGATACAGCATCAACTTCTTTGCCCGCCAACCTGAAGGTACAATGGAAGGGCCATACATACCTATTTAATGACCCATCTGAGGCGTGTAAGCTGCAGGAGAGGATCGAGGCCGAGTTAACTGAGATTGAAGATAACTCATCAGATGATGGTGCATTGCTGGGAAAATGAATCGTAGTGGGACAGTGAGTACTATGTGGGATGTTCCCTACAGAGTGCCTATGGTACTCTAAATTATGACTTTGTAGTTCTGTTATATTTGGCTTTGGTGTAACACATAGGCCTTATCTGTTTGGGCCTCATGGCTGCTGTTTGACGCTGCATGCAGCAACACTGAAGGTTTTAAGTTAACAGGGCTCATTTAAATGTATACTTATATTTTCTAAGTTTAAAGAAGGTTCATCCTTGGGGAATGTTTGGTAATTCCCCTAATGGTGTAACATATGGCAGGATGTATTTCTGATCTTTAGTAAGTGGATGATCTTGGACTATTTAATTGTGTATGCCTCTGTGCAAACTTTTGTAAGTTTTTGGTGAAACTTATAAATAAACAATTACAAAATAAAATAAAAAATAACGCCTTTCAAGAAAGGTAGCTTGCAGTCTGCGGCTGGTTCAAGAAGGAGAGTATGAGCTGTTTCAAAATGAAAAGAAGGGACCCAAGGAGGGCTTGGGTCCCTAATGAGCAGTTTTAAGTGGAGAATGCCACACAGAAAGGTGCATGACAGGTCCAATTAGGCTAAAGATTTGTCCTCAAAAGGTGCATGGTATGCTGATAATGCTGAAAGGTGCACCTTTATGGAGGAGTAACTTAACCCTGCATCTGACAGTGAGAAGGTGCTTTGGTGCCAAGTTCACTGGGCAAGTCAATGGTCCAGGCCACGTGCGAGGACCAGATGCAGAAGCGATGCCATTTCATGGCATACGTGGCCCTAGTAGAGGGTTTCCTTCCTGCCACAGGATCTCTGCTACCTGAGTTGAGACCCCATGGTGAGAAATCGCTAGGTCTTCAGGAGCCAAGCATGCAGGTGTAAGGATCGTAAGTTCGGATGGACTAGTGATCCGTTGCTCTGGGACAGTAAATGTAAGCTGAGAGGTAGAAGGAATGGAGACTCGCTCGCTAGATGTTGGAGTAAGGGGAACCAAATCTGTCTGGGCCAAAATGGGCTACTAGAATCACGTCTGCTCATTCTGCTTGCAGTTTGAGCAGGACTCACTGAATGAGAGGAAGGGAAGGGAGGCATAAAGAAATTTGCCTGTCCAGGAGAGGGACAACATGTCTCACTGAAAACACCAGGCCCTGGATCTAGCGAGCAAAAATTGGGTAGTTTTGCGTTGTATGGGAAGTTGAACAGATCTAACTCTGGAATGCCCCATTTGTCAAACAACATTTCTGCTACTTGCTGAAGAAGCTGCCACTCGTGTGCGCTGGATCTGGACCGGCAATATGTCCGCCAGCATGTTTTGCACTCCTGGGACATGAACTGCAGGCAGGGGTGATGTTGTGGTCTGTGGCCCAATACCATACTCTCATTGCTCTCCGACAGAGTTGGTATGAGTGGGTACCTCCTGTTTGTTGATGTAGAGTACTACTGACATGTTGTCTGTTTGAATCAGTAGATGTCCTGGGCGTAGGGTCTGTCTGTAGGCGTGTAGGGCATACAGGACTGCTCTCATCTCTAGAATGTTTATGTATAGAGCTCTTTCTGAGCTGGACCATAATCCTATTCCTTTTGTCACCTAGATGGGCTCCCTACCCGATCCTGATCGTCTGTGGTCAGGATCTGTGAATGTGTGGCTGACAGGAAGGTACTGCTGCTGCTAGGTGCTCTGGAACCAGCCATCACTGAAGGACTCAGTGTATGGAGATGGGGACTGAAACCAACAGATAGAGATCGTCCGACATTGGTCCCACTGGACTCGGAGGGTCCACTGAATGGTCCTCATATGGAGCGAAAAAGAGGTACTGTGGCTATGGTGGCTGCCATATGGCCCAACAGTTGTAGCATGGTCGCCACTGTGACCTGTTTCTGTCCCTGGATGTGTCTGATCAATCCTCTGAGGCGATCTGCCTGTCTTCTGATAGGAAGGCCTTCCCTCTGGTTGTATCCAGGACTACTCCTGTGAACTGTAGTCTCTGGCACAGGGTGACTAATGACTTTTGCAGGTTGTTGGTGACACCTATTTCTTTGAAGATGGAAAAGGTGTCTTGTAATGCCTGATTGAGTCCCTCAGTATATGATACCATGAGGAGCCAGTCATCCAGGTAGGGAAGAAGTAGTGTGTCCTTCTGAGGGCTGCAGTTACCACTGCCAGGCAATTTGGTAAAACTCTGGTGCCGATGACAGGCTGAATGGCAGCACCTGGAATTGGTAATGTTGGCCTCTGAATTCAAACCGCAGAAACCTCCTCTGGTGTTGTGCGATTGGAATGTGGAGATATCGTCTTGCATATCCAGCGATGCTAACCCGGCATCTGGGCATAGCATCGGGATCAACCCTAGTAACTTGACCCATCCTGTATCGTTTATATTTATTTATTTCATTTTAGTAACGGGTAGGCCCACTAAGACCAGAGGTCCCTTTTTCAGGGCGACCGGAGTTAATTAATACAATAAAAAATACAAGGTACAGACATTTAAGTACATACAGAGGTAAAGCAGATTGGATAGAAGAGGTTTGTTAATTATACACTACACAATACACATTGAGAATGGGTGGTAGACAGTATGTTATCTAATGGTACTCAAGGTCTGTTGTAACTGATGTGACATAACTACCCTATAACTAGGGAACTACAGGCCTGTCAGCCTGACATCGGTGGTGAGCAAGGTGATGGAGGGCATTGTCAAGGAGGAGGCTAGGAGGGACCTGGATAAGTCAGGGTGCCTGGGCGATGAACAGCATGGATTCATCCGGGAAATCGTGTCAGACAAACCTGGTGGAGTTCTATGACTGGGTGACAAGTGCCTTGGACCTGGGTAGACCAGTGGATGTCCTCTTTCTAGACTTCAGCAAGGCATTTGACTCTGTTCCTCACGTGGGCCTGTTGGATAAGCTGGGAGAAATGGGGTGGGAACCAGATGATCAGATGGATGAGCAATTGGCTCCAGGACGGACCCAGAGGGTAGTAGTTGGTGGGATAGTCTCATCCCAAGGAGGGTCATTAGTGGGGTCCCACAGGGATCAGGCCTTGGGCCCCTTCTGTTCAACGCCTCACGTATCTGACATAAGGACAGGAATCAGGAGTGAGATGAGTCTCTTGCAGATGACTCGAAACTGGGGCGGTGGTGGATGGAGGAGGGGAGGGTGGCCCTCACAGGGGACCTGGAGGCTCTGGAAAGATGGTCTAGAAAGTGGAAGCTGAGGTTCAATGCAGGAAATGCAAGGTACCCACCTGGGGCCAGAAACCCAGGCCAAGTATACACCCTGGGGAATGCTACAAGTCTCGATGGCTGAGAGGGACCTGGGGTGGTGGTGAATGTCAAGATGAACAACTCTGAGACTTGTAGGAGGGCAGCAGCCAAGGCCAACAGGATGCTGGGATGCATCGCTGAGGGATCACCTCCAGAAGGAGGGAAGTGATACTCCCTCTGTATAACTGCTTGGTGAGGCCGCACCTTGAGTACTCGTGCAGTTTTGGAGCCACACTTAAACGGGACATTAACCTCCTGGAGAGGGTTCAAGGAGGGCAAACAAAATGATTTGGGGCTTGGGGACAGGACCTATGAGGAGAGGCTCAAGGCTAAATATGTACACATTGGAAGAGAGAAGGGACCGGGGGACATGATAGAGGTCTTTAGGTACATGGAAGAGGGTAAATAGGGGAGGAACAGTCAGGGTGCTTCAAGAAGGAGGAAGGGCCACTAGAGGGCATGGGTGGAAGCTGGAGGGGGAAGATTCAGGGGAGAAAGGAGGAGGTGCTACTTCACTGAGAGGGTGGTGGAGCCATGGAATGCACTGCCTAGGGGCTGGTGGAGGCAGAGACAGTGGAGGGGTTCAAGAGGGTGGGACAGGTACAGGGAAGGGTTCTGGAAGCAAAATCCAATGCAGCAAGAATATCCGAACTGGGAAGGAGAAGCCAGAAAAGGCGGCAGGACAGCAAGGTCAACACCCAGGTTGGGGCTGACCAACGAGCAGACACGAAAGACCGCTAGGCCTATTCTGCTGGCATTTTAGTATGTTAGTATAAGTTGACTGGGAAATCTTACATAGAAATATATAGCGCCAGGAGCTCTACTTTGTTAGGCTCCCCGTCAGGGATGACAGAGGCAGGTGGGGAGGTCACTGAGAGGTAAAGTAGCCAGGAGCCCATGAGTTCTTTGTATACTACAAGAGAAGGGGATTGAAGGTCCAGTGAATAGGGACTAACAGTAACAACCACAGAGACTCAACCCCATCAGGTACACTTTCGGGGCAGACTTGAAGTCATGGAGAGTGGGACAACCTGTCAGATTCCCTGGGAGAGAGTTCCATTGGTTAGGGCAGCATACCTAAAAGATCTTTGCCCAAGTTGGTCCATACTCGGGAGAGGGATATCCGGGCGTGATCAATGACTGCAGGTCGCGACTTGTGATCTTGAGGTTAAGCAAGCCACACAGATTGGGTGGAGGGCCATTGGCAGTGAATTTGTATGTTAGACATTGTAAAGGATAGGGCAGTTTGTGCCCTATGGAGGCCAGTTAAGGTCTGCAAGGACCTCAGTGATGCCTCCTGGAGGTGGGTAGCGGCGTGCAATCCTATTGTAGAGTACAGAGAGCTTTCTTAGTTCACTCTCCTGAGAAACTGTGAGAAGGGGCACCGTGAGGAGGGTAGGAAGCAGGGTGCATTGCTATAGCTCGTCTCGCCTCATCCGAGATGGAGTTTCCCAACATGTATAGTAGGCCAGTCTTCTGATGAGTGGTCTTGGCTAGAAGTCAATGTGCGGCTTGAGGACACATCCTGGTCAAGGATGTATGCTAGGTAATTGACCTTGTCAGTGACTTCCGCTCGATTCCCTTGGGCTGTGTGGAGCTGGAGCAGGTTGGTTTGTCTGCTCCCAGACAGGACAGCCTTTGTTTTCTCCTCGTTCAGTACTAGTGAGTTAGCAGTGAAGCAGGCCTCAAGTGCTACAAGACAGGCCTGAAGTTTTGCAGAGATAGCACTAGGTTGCGGATCACCGCAGTATGCCACTGTATCGCCGGCATACAGGATTAGGTTGTCCAGACCACATTCCTGCTCAATGTTGTCAACAAAGAGGGTAAATAGTAGAGGACCCAGGATTGAGCCCTGGGGTACTTGGAGGACACAGGTCTGGCGCCGATTGAACTCCTCTCATTGAACTTTCTGGGACCTGTTGAGCAAGTAGCTCTCAGACCAGGTCACCGAGAGGCTGTCCAGTCCCAGCAGTTGGAGCTTGGAGAGAAGCAATTCATGACTAACCAGATCGAATGCCTTGGACAGGTTGATGAATAATGCTCCAGTTGGGAGCCTCTGTCCATGGAATCGAGGATGTCAGGCGTAAGCGGAATTAGGGCAGTGTCAGTTCTGTGGCCTTTCCTGAAACCGTGTTGATTATCGGCTAGGGTAAGTGCAACTCAAGGTAGTCCTGCAGTTGGTGGTACCACTCTGTCCTGCACCTTTGCCAGAGGGCAGAGAATGGAAATGGGCCTGTAGTTTCCACATTTGCCCGAGGCCCTTTTTGTGTCAAACTCTTGGGACAATGGTCGCAACTTTCCATTTGCTGGGGACTTTTCCTTGATAGGGATCTGTTAATGAGCATGGAGACAGGAAGGGTGATAGCTGGGACAGCGGCCACAGCAGCCTGGGTTCGAGTTGGTTGTGTCCTGGGAAGGAGTCTGGGTTAATCCAATTCAGAAGGGGCAGCACCTCGGGTGGCTTGACCAGTTTCAGATGAAAGTGAGGCCTAGGGTGTTCCCATCCAATTCCATTGCTGTGGGGAGCACCTGGGGGCCAGGAAGCTTAGTAGCACTGGGGTTTGAAAAGAAGGCATTAAAGGCCTCAGCTACCATAGAGGGTCATTGGTAAGGTTGTCCCCAACCAGAAGAGCTCCATCCTGGGCACTAGTGGCACCTTTCAGAAGTAGGTGATTTGGCCCCAGAATTTCTTTTGGATCCCTAGTGTCGAGACTGAAGATCATGCAGGTTCTTAGATTTTGCATTTTGGTAGCTTTCTTGCACTTGTTTCTCTTTGTCCTGTATTTCTCCCAGTCAGACCTTGACTTGTGGACTTGTGGAAGTGTTCCCAGGCCCTATCCTGAGTAGCATGATCCATTTGAGGTCTGGGTTAATCCGCTTAGACACTTGCCCTGTACCTTTAGCTTCTTGTGGGGGCACACCTCATCCAAGGTAAGGAGGGTAGCTATAGGCTCCCAGTTAGCAGTACTTAGATTGGAGCAGAACTCAGCCGGGACCAGTCTGGCATAGTTTCTGGCTTCAAATACCCTAGCAGGCAATTTCGGGGCTTATTTGATCATGTGCAGAAGACCGGCAAGTGGTCACTCATTGAGTCCGCTATAATTCCAGCTGCCAATATCTTCTCAGGGTTCGAGACAAGAGCCCAGTCTAGCAGGGTGTGGTTTCCAGATTTGGCATTGTGCCTGTGGGTAACTCAGTGACTTGGGTCAGGCTAGTGTCAAGGACAGGGCCACAAAGGTGTTGAGGCTGCTGAGGTCCAGGATGGGGACTAGGTCCCCAGTCTTTCTGGGTACTAGGAAGAAGTGGGAACAGTACTCTCTCCTCGTTGAACCCTTGGGACAGGTTCTGTAGCCTCTTTCTCTAAGAGGGCTTGGATTTTCTGGATGAGTGTGGCGTGATGGTGGAAATACTGGGATAAGCAGGGGTGGCCTGGACGGTGGCTGCCCAGTGAACTCAACAGAGTGGTCTCTTTGAATCGGCTGAAGAACCCATTGGTAAGAGGTAATTCCCTGCTACCCTTCCAGATGTTTTGAAGCGACCCTGACTGCCTCTTCCTCCTGTACAGGTGGGAGGCGGGCTCTGAGGAGTCAGGCTGGGGAGGGAGGTTTGCCTGGGGAACTTGGTATTACATGGCTTGCGCCACCTGCAGCTCGTGAGGGGCCTTTGTGGGTGAAGTTACCTCTGCTGTTGGCCATATCTAGGTGGTTATCCTTGTTTCCTCCAAAACGCAGTTGATGTCACGAAATGGCTTCGCTTCAGTTTATACATGGTCTGTTCTGACCAGGTCACTTTGCCTGCATCTTGTAGTTGTGTGATAATCTTTTCAGATTCTTCTCCAAAAGCACTGTCCCTTTGAAGGGGGCCCAGAATGCCTGTCTGAACATCGGTGTGAAGCCTGAAACTCTTAGCCAAGAGTGTCCTTGAAGGCACACGCCTGCTGTTGCCCCTCTGGCGGCTGAGTCTGCGAATCATAAGCCGCTTGCAGTACCTGGGTGCCCACATCAGAGCCTGTTTGTAAAAGCTTGATGAATTCCTCTTTCTGTTCCCCTTCTGGCAGGTTTTGGCCAAATCCAGCCCCTTTTCCCACAGGGCATTTGAAACTGGACCATGTGGGTTAAGAAGTTTAAGGCCGGATGGAGCATGTAGAGGATGCATACATCTTCTGACCTAAAGAGTCAAGCTGCTTTGACTCTCAGTCCAGACTGAATGCTCAGGTGTCTTGGCCTCTGGGACCTATCATGTGTGGCGTAATACCATAGAATCCACCACCGGTTGCTCTGCCAGGTAAGGCTTTTCAGCAGTGCCCTATACAGGCGGTCAGCCTTTTAGGAACCACTGAGGATGTGTAGGGGTACTTCCAGGTGGCCTTGGTCATGTCCTGAAAGGTATCCACCAATGGTGGGACCACTTTTGGCTTAGGGTCCTTCTGGCACAAATACTTTGTCAGGCGGTGCCGCTCATGGTCCAAGTCCTGTGTCCCATCCTATGTTATATTGGATATGTCTCATATCCATGAAAGTGGGATCATCTGAGGGGTGGACCTTGGAAAATTCCTCGGGTCTGGGAGGGAATGCTAAATGGAGAGACAGACCTTGAAGATGAAGCAGAGGATGAGTAAGCTTCTTCTGAAGAGGAAGACTCCGACCTCCGGTGACAGGGCTTCTTTTGTGCCCTGTTGGTGGCGGGAAAGGGTCCTTGATGGGAACCTCTGCTGCTGCTTTTCATGAGAATGGCCCCTTTTGGAATGAGGCTTTTCTCTTTGGGAGGAGGGCTAGGGGACCTCGGAGGTGACTGGTCTTTTGGTGGAGTCTTAGTGGGGATCACATCCTTTCTGATTGTCTCCCACCAAAATGAAAATAAGTCTTTGACCTGTGACATGTAGAGGCCTGTAGCTGGGCCCTTCAGTGGCTGCGGCGTCTGGCCGTTGTCGGTGCTCTTTGGACAGTCACCCAATGCACCTGTCTTCTGGTTATAGGTAAGGCTGTAAGAAAATCACAGACGCATCGCAGTTCCACGATCTCCACGATTTTCAAGCTGTTCCGTGAAAATGACTAATTTATTTGTTTTACCGTGAATTTGATTGAAATGTTATAAAAGCCCCAAAAATCTCACAATCCTATCCTACAGTTCAAATAAATTCATTGTTGTGTGCCAGATTTTTGCTGTGATTTTCTTACAGCGTTAATAATGATCACATTATTCATACTGGTTTTGTGCAACAGGTCTAAGTAAAGAAGATGTTTCTATCATAACTGCAGAGGAATACAGTCTGCTGCATTGAAGTACGTTCTCCACCAGGCTCACTAGATACGATGTCTACTGGTATAAACAGAGTGCAAGGATAGCATTTTTTCCCCAGAAAAGATACCGATGGAGATCGCTATGACTTTAATCAAACCGGTGACCGATTTTCTTCTGTTCTTAGAAAAGCCGAAAGTTACAGCACTTTGACCATCACAGGTCTGCAGATCAGCGACTCTGGTACTTACCTCTGTTTTGTAGCAAGCCAACACAGTGAATCGAAACATAGGAGGGTTTGTACAAATACCATACAGGGAACCAAGTCTGCCATCCACCTGCAACATACAGTACTGCTCCTGCTGTTACATTTTAGAATACATTGTTCCAGTAAACTACAATAGTTTAGGTAATGTTAAGAATTTTCTTCCATGATGCTGTATTTGAAACAAAACCTATGCTGTTTACAATTGCCAAGAGTTTAAAAGTTTATAAGATTCATTTAATAGGGTCTGATGATAGTACACACACAAATCCATGCATATGCTGCCTTAAATTTTGCTTTACCGTGAAAAGTGGAATTTTTGCCATACAGATGCCGTGAAAAGGCAATTTTGCTGTGATTTTCTTACAGCCTTAGTTATAGGATGTCTGTGGCTCCTGGGTGATGTCTGCCTCCTTGAGCCCAACTGGCGTAGAGATCGTCACTCAGGCAGTCGACACCGACATCGGTATCCTCAGTATAGGTACATCGGGATGTACTGACCTCCGGATGAAGTCCGACAAGGACGTAGCGACCTCGGTAGCAATGGAGGTATCATTGTCCCGACAGTGAGTGTGGACCTCTGTCAGTAGTCTTTTGTCTGATGTCCTCTTGGCCAGCGTCTGGTCGGTTGACTGTTTGCAGATGTTGCCAGGAGCGTAAGGTTTCTGGGGCTGAGAGGCTGACCTAGACTGGTCGACCCTGGCGTTGGTCAGGCAGTCGAACTCGCTACTGAGGCTGACTTGGATGGTGCGTTGCTGGGCGGTCTGTAGAGGAAGACCATCCGGCAGTACCTGAAGACTTGCTAGTGGAGTGCCTAGAGGCGAATCTTCATAGGCTGGAGGATTGTTTCCGAACCAGAACCACCCAACATCTGAGTCTTCGCCTTGGTTTTGGGCCTTCGATTGATATGGAGAGCAAGTTGACCGGCTGACGAGTCTGAACTCCCTGGAGTCGGACGTCCGTGATTTGGATGGAGGCGCTCTTCCTTCCTTTCCTCCTTTTTCTTTGTTTCCCGACCTATGAGAGGAGTCTTCCCTAGAGGAGGTGCTTTTCTGCATTGCTGCTAGTTTTGTTCCAAGAGGAAAGTCTCCAAAGCGTTTTGGCAGCAGATCCTCATTCTGCTATTAAATTTCTGGCAAATGGGGCAGGCCTTGGTATCATGCTCTGGGCCTAGGCATTGCACACAGGCCAAGTGGTCATCCTTGAGCGGAATCTGTTGCCACAGGCACCTTGGAGGAGCACCTTTCTATGGAGGACATCGGTTAAGGCGACATACAAGAAATAAAGTGAGAAAAACAAACTTAAGTGTGGCATCGATTGATGCTGATGGCATCTAGGAACCAATGCTTGCAAGTCGACAGCGGAAAAGAACTGAGAGATGCTGGGCGCCCTTTTATAATGTAAGGGATGTTGGGGCGGGGCCAACATCAGTGGGCAGTCCCCGCTGTATGTAGCTAGCTAGTTTTCTGTGGGTCCTGCTGCCTGCCGGCTTCAGTCCTAATGGTGTAACCTGCTGCAAGAGCTGTATCTCAAGTAAGATCAACCTATTCTGCCATCCTATAAGGTACAATTTCTAACATTTCTGTGTCTGTACTAAATGTAGTTAACAGTCTGTCAGCACTGCAGTGCTCAGTCCAATCTGAGGTGCCAGAATTTCAGTCTATAAGTAGTCCCATTTTAATAGTGTCCATTATCACTGGCTCTTGTTTTCATTGTCAAGGCAAGACCACCACGTCGTGTACATTATTATTCTACTAGCCCCAAATTAGAAACTCTACTACTACTTGTCACCCCACCCCAAAGGTGGGTGTAAACTGCTACAATCCTGTCATGCTTAAGCAATTTAACAGCACAAACATTGCAATGTTTAAATTTTTTTCTTTTTCACAGATATCAAGCTAAGATAGCACATTGTGTAACAACAAATTGAAACAATCTCACCATTTGTCCTTCAAAGGGCAGCAGCAGTCTAAGAGCAGCTCGAGGAGGCACTGTTGGCAAAGTTATTCACTTTTTCTTCTTTGCTTGTGTCCCTTAGGTGCAGCATCAGGGGCATAATAAAACAAGGGTCAGGCTTGGTGCATTTGGCTCCAAGGCCGTCCTTGTTGACCACATAGTACTTACAGTGGGTCCCGGTCTTGTCCTGCACCATTGCAGATGTTTTAAACAGGGTGACCCCTGTCCACACAGTGAGGCCCACATGCACCGGGCAGTTGTCATCACCTTCTCCTTGTGTGGGCTTGATCTCCCTGTCGTAGGCTTGACTGAGACTTCTATTACTTGATCAGCAGCCTAGCCTGTTAAATGTTGTTATATATAGTAGCACTCTGTTCTGGAGGTGGATCTTCTCAACAGCTGCATAAAATACCAGTCCGAGCACGGTCTTCAGTGATGTCCCACATCGCTCACTCACATAAGGATAGTTTTCCTCAGTATTCCTCCTTCATATGCCTCCGCACCAGCGTTTGGCTTCTGACTGTTCCAGAATTGATCTGATACTGGTCCAATGTGCCTGACCTTTTGAGAGCCAACTACCTTCACAATATCTTAAGTAATTCAGGTCAGTGGGGCGAGAGTCCATATCCGCCAGTCGGTGGCAACACTAGTCAGGCAGCAGGGGGTACTGTACACAATTCCCGGCACAGGCAGAGTATAGGGTTGGGGAATATCTCTTTCCACCACTGATGTCCTCATATTGACGGGTCACCCCTTCCTTGGGATTTGTCTCTCTTTCAAAGGCCACATCCACCATAGACTTGGAGTCATCACAGGATTCTCCCCTTCCAGCAAGGCTTCTCGTCAACATCAGGGTCCCTGCGCACCAGTGGCCTCCTCCTGTGCTTTCTGGGTCTCCAGTGTCTTCTCCCTGCCAGCTGTCGCAGCCGCTGGTGGGTCCCTTGAAGTTGCCGAGAATGAGGAAACCAGCCTCGGGAGATCAGACTGTGTTTTCTACCATAGCCCCTCCTTTGCCATGGGAAAGTTCATGGGCAGCTGGCGGTGGGAAGGGCTGGGCAAACGCTGTGCCTGTTGCCCACCGACTCCACTCCATGAATGCTCTCTTTCACCTCGTCCCAACTCTCAGTGGATCATCAGTGGAGACATCACTCTGTGACGTAGTGGAAGGTCCTCCCAGCTACCCCAGGGCAGTGCATAGGGGTCCAGTAGTAGCAGGCCATGGAGCAGTGCCGCTAGAGCACTGGAGGCATACTAACTGCAGAATGCCACTTCCTCGTGGCCACACAACACACACTTCAGTTGCAGAACTTCTCTCTAGCATATTCCAGAGCCATGCCAGCAAGGTTTGGGAAGAGTAACAGTCTAGGCGGAAGAACTGGGAGCTGATGCCATTGTGCAAAGTCTCTATCTCCGCTCCCCACAAGCAAACACTCCACCTCAGTTTTCCTGCACTGGTGACAATTATTCTAGTTGCTCCTTTCTTTTCAGCAGCAATGGTCAAAATGGTGCTTTCTCTTCAGTCTCACAGTTGACCCCTTTTAAGTGTCCAGCTACCCTACAGGCTCCACCAACCATAATCCAGTTCCCTCTTCCATTATGCATGCATGCATGTTTTTATCATGACACCAGGCACCATTTTGTGTATACGAGGTGCACAGTTTGCATGGCAGAACGAAAAACCTCTACAGCGCTTTACACAGTGCCTTCAGCGTCTTCCTACTAGGTGGCATCCACACCCAATGCTCAGGCATGTTGAATTACACCTCAAAATAGGATCCCAGATGAGCCCCACGTTGCAGACCCCCTCCTGTCTAGGGACATTCAGATGGTAACGTTCATGGGGAGGGAAGCCTCAGCCAGAAACACTGTCAGAACACTACTGATGAAGATTAAAGTTAAACCTGAAATCCAGGAGTCCCTTGGTGATGGATTGGTTCCATCAAGGCAAGGAGGGTGACCAGGTGGTGCAGCTAGGCAGTCCTTGGCCACAGGAGAGTCTTACCAGCACGGATTCGGGAACAGTAACAGTCGGGGCAGAAGAACTGGGAGCTGATGCCATGGTGCATCAGCTCCCAGTTCTTCTGCCGGACTGATGGCAGGAGGAGGCAGTATAAGCGTAGTGGTTAAGGGCACTGAGCTGCAAACCTGAAAACTGGGGTTTGAATCCCATCCGCCCTAAATCTTGCATCAGTTATTCAGAGAATTTCAATGGGCTGTGAATTAATGTTAATTGGTGACTTTAGCATGGCGTGGGAAAACGAGGGTCTTGCATTGGAGAATAGTTTTAAAATATTAGAGGTAGAGCAGATTATTTTTACCACAAGGAAAACTTCTCAATCTAGTGCAGGTAACATTCTGGATTTAAACTTTGTTACAGCAAAAATTAGTATCAAGTCAATTGAAGTAAAACAACCAATAATGGGGACCATAGCTCAATAAACTGCTCATTTGTTATAGAAGATAGAAAATGCTATCATACTAAATTTTCCTCTAAAATAAAGCGTAGAAGTTTCAGGAGCTACAGTAAAAAGCATTTGTAGCTAGATTGATGTTAGTAAGATGGGCTAGATTATTCTTAATACCATCTGTGAATGTAGCGATCCAGGAATTTTCAAAATGGTTCTTAGAGATTTGTAAAGAAATGGCTCCTATATATATATGTATGCAAAGTAAATCTCATGTTCCTTGGGTATCGGAAAAATAAAAAGATTAATACGTGGAAAGAATTGCTTATGGAAGAAGGCAAGTAAATCTTTAAAAAATGAGGATTGGGAAAAATATAAAAAGCTAGAAACCACTTGAAATTTCAAATAAAAAATTGAAGCATAATTACTTTGAGGAAAAGTTAAACAGACTTCAGATAATAAAAGTATTGGTCATTACTAAAATCTTTTGAAACTTCACAAATGCATGGCCCTCCTATACAAATGTTAAGCAGAGGTGTTCCTCAGAACATAAGGTGTTCAACAAACATTTTAAGTGATTACTTCATTACACTGCCTGATTTAGACCTTATTGATTTAAAAGTTGAGGATGGAGTTAATGAAAATTTGAATATAAATACCCGAGGTTTAGGTTTAGAAAATTTCTTGTAAACAGGTAAAGGTAGAGATAAGAAAGTTAAAAACTAATAAGGCTTTTGGTCTTGATTTTATTGAAAATGCGTTTTCTGAAAGATTCTGTCCAGGTGATAGCCCTATATTAACTGAATTGTTTAACTGGTCTCTGACTGAAGCGTTTTCTAGATGTTTGGAAAACTAAAATTATACCTATATATAAAGGTACAGGTGACTCATTTCAACCAACAAATTATAGGCCCATTGCTTTATTGTCTGGGTTATCCAAAATTCTGGAAAGACTAATTCAGGTACAATTGATTGATTACTTAGAAAAATACTCATTAATTACAAAACAACAATCTGGTTTTGAAAAGGGTACTCCACGAGCACTGCACTCCCGATATGGTGGGTACTATTGCATCAAAATTAGAGGGGCCCAATCGGTGGAGTGCGGTGTTAGTGGATTTATCAAAGCCTTTGATACTGTTAACCATGGGCTCTTGGTTAAACGACTGGCTGAGATTGGATTTGCTGAGGAGATAGGTTATTGGTTCAAGTCTTACCTTTCAAATAGAACACAGCAAGTTTGTATAAATGGAGTACTATCTGATAAGTTAAATGTCCTAAGAGGAGTACCTCAGGGCTCCATTTTGGAGCCAATATTGTTTCTGATTTACAGTAATAAAGTTGTGGATTGTGTAAAATAGTCTAATATAAATCTTTATGCAGGCGATACTCTATTAATTGCTAGTGGACTTTGGTACTTTGGTATTTTTGGACAAAGAAGGCAGAAAGCCCATCACGATTGTCCTCCATATTTGTGGATCATTCAGTGGGTCCCTGGTCAATCAACCATTTGTCAAGTTTGTTTTAAATGATAGAATGTTTGGAGAATCGACTATTTCCTACGGTAGTTTGTTCAGATTCTGGGTGTCCTTATTGTAAAGTAATTCATTCTTTTATTGGTTTTAGCCCTCATGATCTCCAATTGTCTGTTATGCAATCTTGCTGCTGTTTTCTGTTAGAGTATTTGAGACCACAGATTTGCATCTGTTCACTATTTGCTGTTATTTTAAATAGTAGTAACAAGTTTCCCCTAAGTCTTCTTTGGGCTAATGTATGTAGTCCTGTTCTTTCTAATCTAGTGGTATAGTTGAGTTTGGAAAGGTGGGGTATGAGCTTTGTTGCTTTATGCTGAATGTTTTCGATTCTGTGGATGTCAGAGTTTAGATAGGGGCTCCAAAAGGGGAACAGTAGTCGAGGTGGTCTAATGTGAGATCTATACAGGGCAATAGACATTATTCTGTTCTGTTTATAAATGTTTTACTTATCCTCAAGAAGAATGGCGTTTGCTTGATTAGCTATTTTAGTACAGTGGGAAGTAGAAGACAGTTTATTGTTGACCAAGATGCCTAGATCTTTTTCTACTGTCGAGGTTTTAATGACTATATTGTTTAAGTAATATGTTCATAGCGGATTATTTCTTCCCAAGTGTAATGTCGCATTTAGTGACATTAAAGTGCATCTCGTTTGTGTTTGCCCATTGTTCTACTAGAAGTAAATCAGATTGTAAGCCAGAATTTACGTTTGATTAATAGCTTTCCCCAGAGTTTTGTGTCATCAGCAAATTTAACCATTTTGTTGTTAGTTGATATATGCATGTCACCAATAAATAGGTTGAAAAGGATTGGTCCGAGCACAGAGCCCTGGGGACCCCACTGCTCACTCTTCTCTCCTTGGACATTACGTTATTTACCCTAACTCTCTGTGTTCTTTTGTCCAGCCACTGATTTATCCAGGAGGTTAGTGAAGATGACAGTCCTATATTTGTAAGTTTTTGATTAGTAAGTAATGAGAAACTTTGTGAAAGCTTACTGTAGTAAAGTAATATTACATCCATAGGGGTGTTATCATCCAGATGATAGCTGATATACTCAGTAAAGAGATAAGGTTTGTGGCATATGAATAGCCCTGTTTAAAGCCATGTTGGTGTGTGTCAATTATATTTAATGTTGATAATTCATCTTCAATTTTAAGTTTAATAATCTTTTCCATAAGTTTACATGGAATGGATGTAAGGCTTATAGGTCGGTAATTTTCAGTTTTGAATGAGAACCTTTTTAAAGATGGGTGTTATTATTGCGAGCGTAATCATTTGGCACTGATGATTCATTCAGGGATTTGTTGAATAATATTTTAATGGTTGAATGATAGCACTTTTTGTTTCTATTAGAAATCTAGACTAATCCCATCTGGTCCTGAGCTTGTGTGTTTTAGATTATTTAATGCATTTTCGACATCCTTTTCAGAAATTATGTTTACACTTAGATTGACATTAGAGGTACAGTGATGAGGAGTTAAATCAGGTTTGTGTGTGTAAACAGAAGAAAAATAGTTATTTAGTTCAGTGGCAGTTTCACTATCTGAAGTGATAGTGCATTTATAATTAATGGTCCGATTTGGTTATTACAGCTCTTTTTTCATTTAAGTATGAATATAGAGCCTTATGAGAGTCCTTCGTATGGAGCTATCTTAAATTCCAGGTTGCGTTTGGCCATTGTTATGTGTTTTTAGCTGTTTGTCTATAAGATGTTAGTGTTTTATTTGCTTGAGATGCTGGGTTTTTTAAGTTTGGAAAACAGTTTCTTTTTGCGAGTTATTAAAGTTTTAATCGTTTGTTAAACCATTGTGGGATTTTAGCCTTGTTGTTATATTTGTCTCTCTGGGATATATTGTTTATCCATTTGTATTACATTGTGTTTTAGTACTTCCCATGCTTCATTCATTTTAGGGGAGAGTCTGTTCCCAGTTGATTTTCCTAAGTCCTGATTTATGAGATCAAATTAGCTTTATGGTATTGCTTAATTCTAATGTTGTTTATTTTGGGTTGTGAAGGAAGTTGAATTGAAAAAGTATAGACTTGTGATCACTGTTTCCTATTGGAGGTAAAATCGTGGTGTCAGATGTTGGAGTTTCTAAGTTGGTTATAATAAGGTCCAATATATTTTTTTCCTAGTTGGCTCCTTACCATCTGTTTTAAACCTTGGTCAATTATGGCAGATAGGAATTGTTGGTCATGCTGGTTTGTTCCAGATAGAAGATCCCAGTTTATGGTTGGTAGATTAAAGTCTCCTAATATTAATACAGTATTTTTATTGGCAAATTGCTGTATTTCTTCAGCTAACAGCCTAGTAGTGTTTAAATCTGAGGCTGGTGGCCTATAACAGGCTCCAATCAAAGTTTATGAGAACAAGTAACTTGGATTTAACTTACTTATAGAGAAATGGAGAGGAACCTACAGAAAGATTTTATAGGATTATCTAAGTGGTTGACTGAATCTGGTTTAATACTTAACAGCAAAAAACTAAACTAATGGTTTTGGAAGAAAGCAAAATTACTCAAACAATAGTAAAGAAATAGTTAATATAAAAACATTACAAAATGAAACCCTAGAGCAAGTTTCAGAATACAAATATTTGGGGTCTGGATAGATGCATCTTTAAAATTTGAATATCATATATCAGAAACTATAATAAAAGTAAACAAAGGTTTGGAGCATTCAGGCGTTCTGGTTTCTGTATGAACAGATCCATGAGGAACAGGTCATAAATCAACTTCTTCTTCTAGTTTTGGAATATGGAAATCATATTTATGGTCTAGCATCTAAGAGATTGTTATTGAAGGTTGATCAATTATATTATAAGATGGCTAGATTTATAATACAAAAGATTACAAACACATCACTGTGATGTACTTAGTGAATTAGGATGGCTTACACAGGACAGTAAGCGTCAGATCTCCTGGGCAATTCAAATTTTAAAGTAATAAAATTTCAACAACCGGGGGTCTTTATGATAAATTGGAAATAAGAAGCATATTTATAATTTGAGATATAAATTTGAGGGGTTTGTGTTTCCAAAAATCATAAATACATATAGTAATTTAAGATTTCGGTTATTGTTAATGGTGGGCTTTGAAACCTGTATTTGATAATCAAATTAACGATGTGAAAGCATTTTTAATTAGTCTGAGGCTTGAACTAAAAGTTTGTTGTGATTGTTATAGATGAGTTTTATTATAGGTGTTTGATGTATTAGATTGTGAATGTTTGATTTTGACACATGTAAAAATATGTTTATTGTTGTATGTTGTGAGTTATATGTTTAGAAGTACTTTATATCTTTACAGGACCATCTTGAAAATAGGACTCTGTCCTAATGATGTGATATTCCACCCACACTCCTGTCTAAAAATAAAGGTTTTAACTAACTACTTGCATACTAAGTGACTCTGAGCAAGTCACTTAATTTCCTTGTGCTCCCAGGTTGCACCTGAAACAAGCTCTGGCTTAGTGTGCCTTTCCTGGTTAAACAATCCCCCACCCCTCCGAGGTGCAAAACTGTTAGCCAAACTTAGGCAGGATAACAGTTCATGCTTTAAACTCCACCAATGAAGGGTAATATCCAGGCAGGATAAAAGTTTTAAAACAATCTGGGTTTATTTGCAAGTCCCAAACTTAACAGTTCATAAAGGCTCAAGCCATATTTAAATTGTCAACTCCATGGGTGAGGGGCACAATTGGTTTTGTACTTAGAGCAGTGGCTACAGCCATGATACATACTTAGGGCACACAGTCCCAAACTTTAGTCCGTCAGGCGAGACCTAGGCCAGCTCCAGATAGTATTTATGATGGCAGCAGCTTGATATATTTTAAACACTCAAGGCATTACTGTACTCCTCCTCTTCCCACTCAGCAGCGGGGCTAAAAAACTGACTGTTCTCTCTGTGGGCCAATACCAGAGCCACGGCTCCCCTTTCCCAAAATGCAGCTTCAAATCTCAGCCTCTCTCACCAGAGACTGCATGCCTGATGTAGCAGCCAACACGCAGACCCAGTGACGGAAGCTCTGCAGCCTGGGATTATACCACCTTCTGCAGCTCCACGGGCTGATGCAGGGCTCTAACCTATTCACACGGTGATATTACTTTACTGGTGGACATTGAAAACGGCTAAGGATCTTAATGCTGCCACCTTTGAGTCCCCATGGCCCGGCCTCTCACATTCTGACCCACAGCTAATCCATGGCAGCCACCAGTCTCGCTGGATGTCTGGGCTCAACTGCCTGGCCTGCCCCAGTGCCAAGGATCATGGCATGGGCCCCCTTCCTCTGAGGGCTCGGCTTCAATACTCGCAGCAGCTACACAGTCCACAACCTCTTAAGGGATGCAAGAAGCACCCAGGTACCACAGCCCTTTTCTGATGCATTTTACAGGGGATCCGAACTTCAATGGGGCTGGGGTGGCTATTACCCCACCCGACCCTGGGCCCATGGCCCAATCCTCCGAATCTCCACTTCCTTGGATTTCCACGGCACTGCCAGTGACAAGGACCCCGATTTCCTGCTGCGTGGCGGCATTTATACCCCGCTTTTAACTACAGGTCCTGGCACCTAAAGATGTACTACTACTTTCTAGGCAATGTAGTGAGCCCTGCAAAATGGGAGACTTGCACTTGCAAGCCCAACTTTAATTTTACCTCGGTGTTTTATTTCCAGTATTCATGTAGAATGTGTCTTCCAGAGGTGGTAGTACAATCCTGCTAAACATAATACTCAACCATGTGGTTTTGTGTCTGAAATTCAACAAAGGCAGAATTTCTGTGAAATATAGGGTCACATACAAAATCCAGTGTTACATTCCATTCAAGAAATTCTCTAATTTAACTGGTGTGTTTTTGCCTGCTGAAGCCATAAGACTTGCGTATTTGTCAAATTTGCTGTTCTAAGTACTTACTGTATTCGCAATAGATTTTTTCATTACTTTTGTAGCCATATTCATTTACCTTGTCCAGTATGGTACTTGTAAACCAGTCCAGGTGATGCACAGCTGCTGGGACATATACATAGCACTATCCAAATGTGGACAGTGTGTGTGGACTGTGGAAACTGATGTTAGCCAACTGATGGGGTAGTGAAACAGTAAGCGATATAAAGATAGGAAACTTATTAGTTCTTGAGAAAATTAATTTCAACAGGACCAGTTACTTAAAGAGAACTGAAACCTGTCTTTCTTGCATAATAATTTTCTGTTTTCCGTCCTTACTCATTGAGGCTGGCTTTCCCTCAGCCAGCCCATTATATAATACCTAGCTTCTGTAAGGGCCCCTTTCTGGTTATGGGATATCCACTGCCTGTTTTGCCCCAGACTTGCCCCTCAGTAGGTGACCAGCCATGGGTTTCCTTTAACCATTTAGAGCTACACTTCCAAATCCCCCCAAAAAAAACTTAGATTGTAAGCCCTGGTTAGCGAAATAATTTTTGTGATTGGCTCATTTTCTGCACTACAGTTTTATAACTGAAGAGATGGACTGTCTGGAATGTAATGTTGGCAGTTTTGTCTTCTTTGATGATTTGTCCTTGACTAATACAAAGGCGTTACAGTGGCACAACCCCACTTTGAAGAGGACCAAGTAGAGCCTTCAGTGAAGTAGGCTGACTGGATTTGGGTGTCCCACATGTTGGATGAGAGGACGGACCTTTATCAATAACAAATAGTAAGGTTAACAGTCCTCCTTTGAAATATTTTTTGTAGCAGTAATAAGAACCAAGCGTTTCACCAGAAGTGATGAGCCGGTTCAGTTCTATGATTAATAAGTAGGTTTTGCTCATCCCGGCCAACTCTTATGTTGGTGCCAAGTATTTCTAATTCAGTGATGTAGACTTCCTGTTTGGTGATTTATTTTCCCCAGGTGAATCACAGGCAGATGTCGATTTGGCCTGTGTATTATTTCCATTTGTGTTGGTCATTACCGAAGAATGAGCTGTAGGTGTCGTGTATGTTGATTGTGTCACAATCTTATTTTTGTTGTCATTGAAACATTGAAAGTGCTAAAGATGTTGGATGTTTTGGGTGAGAGTTTATGGTAGTAGTTTTTGGCCCTTTCAGAAATGTTTCATGATGTTTCCAATTTCTGTGAGTAGGTTATATTTATGTAGCTTTATCATTTCTAGCTTGGATGTTTGGTTCATTTCTTAAGAGGCAGTGGGTGCCGTATTTGGTGAAGCGTTAAACCGAGGTCCCATCTGCCTGGATTGGTGGTAGTTCAGGTGGATGTTAAAGATCCCATGACACTTATCGAAAAGAGTAGAATTTCCCGGTGTCCTGTCAAATTTCCCTCATTCACTAAATATACCACCAAGTGCTAATCTGGTTCAAGGTCAGTTGGCATTCATCTGTATCCCTTCCCCGGGTCATGCCTGAAAATAGGCAGGATTTGTCTAGTGCACTTACCGGTCAACAAAACTAAATAAATAAACCCATTGACTGATGAATCAGTCTTCAAATCAAGGGCAGAAATAAACTCTCTTTAGTGCTTGCACAGTGGCACATGTGGCAAAAGTTGCATGCACCAGAATCAGGTTACCTGTACTGGTTGAAAGAGGCCCTAGTGTTTGCCTCTTTCATGGACTTGCTTCTGGGCATGGCAGCAGTTGTATTTAACTTCGTGGACAGATATATTATTTACTGTGGCACTACCGGCAGCTCGTAAGGCCCTGTATATGTACCTGTACAGGTAAAAAAAAAAAGATTAAAAACAAAACAATGGGCCAGCCCGGTGGCACTGGAAGTTGAGGTGCTGGTCGCTACACCGCAACCCAGGTTCGGGAATGAGGCCAGACCGCCAGAGGTCTGCAGGGCAAGGGAGGATCGGCGTCTGGAGGACTGCTCTTGTCTCTCGGGGTGGGGTGGGTGGGAGGTTTGTCATCCCGCTGTTGACTGCCCTCTGGCGGCGACTGGAGGCAGCTGCAGGTCGGGTGGCATGTACTGTCATCTCTACATCCGTGGGGAGGGGATGGAAGTAAAAGGGTGGAAAAGGGGCCGGCAGGCTCCATGATAACCCAGCGTCTGTGCGCTCCCGGTTCTAGATTGTGCTCTGGAGGGAGGATGGCTGGCACTCTCCTCCTTTGTCCTGCCGTGGGAGGCAAGCCGTGGGAAGCTACTGAGGGTTGGCATGGCGAGGGGCGTGCTGGGCGGAGGATGAGTCTCTCGAGGAAGACCATAGCCACCTGCTATGCTCTGGGGCAACAATAGAATAATAAAAAAAAAAAAAAAAAAAACTGAAAACCGGTATTGATTCTGTAAAAGAGGTCTTCTTTTTTTTTCTGCTGGAATTATCTCGAGCAGAAACATGAGAACACTGCTAAGGATGGTGCAAGGAGGGCGAAATACAAGTGAATAGCAAAAACAAAGAAAGAACTCTCTGCTCACTCCATCGGACCAAAACAAAACCACGCCATGAGTTAGCGTACTATAAAAGAATGAATTCATATCGGTAGCACTCCTTGTGAGGGGGTGCTGCATGATATGAATATAGTCTTTATAGCACGCTAACTCGCGGCGTGGTTTTGTTTTGGTCTGATGGAGTGAGCTGAGATTCTTTTTGGAATTTGTCTCAGGAGTCCAGAATGGCTTTACACTTCACGAGCCATAAAAAAGGGCTTTTATATATTTTTTCTGTACAATAGCCTTTTTTTTTCCATTTCTTTTTATTAGGATTTTCTATTAACTTTATGAGACACAGTACATAGTGATATTCTGTTAAATAATTCAGTGTAACTTTCATAATATATCGAATGTCAAGTATCAACTACTCATTTCAGTTATATTTGTGTAAATAAGAAAGGAGACCATATAAATAGACAACATCCTATGTGAGGGTTGACAGCAAGGTAACTCACTGAAATCTCCTCCTTTCACACTCCCCATGGACAAAACTCGGGTCCACCACTGCCTGATGTATTATCCATCTTTGCCGTAATCTGGTTACAGTCGAGACTGATTATTCGTTTTGCAGACAAACTTTCCATCTGACATATTGAAATCATGATATGCCTCCAATCACGTATGGTGGGATGTCCTTTGACATCCATTTTTTGTGAGTGATTTTTGCTGTTAGTATAAAGGTGGGTAACAAAGACTTTGTCCATGGAGGGTGATTCAAGTAAATGGCCAACAGAACCACCTCTGCGTTAATTCAACACTTTATCCCAGACATTCTATGATCCATAAAGGCATCAATCAGTAGTGGACATTGCCACATTATGGGAGCAGTATCAGCCAATTTACACCTACATCCTCTCCAGCAATGCCCGTATTCTGCTGGCAGGTATTTCGTCAACCTTGCGGTGATCTAAAATATCTGGACCTACATTTCCACGATACTCGCTCCATATATGTGACTGGGTAATCTTAAGCGACTTTAAAGCTGCAGTGGCCCATTTTACTATTGATATGTTTAAATCTTTTTCTGTACAGTGGTCTTAATTAAAGGCACCAGTTGTGCTTGTTTGCAATATCTGCTAAGCCTCCAGCAGCAGCTGACCTGGTAAGGACTTCAAAATACATTTTCTCGAATTTATTAAATGGCTGTGTTCCGTGGAAAGGATCATAATTCCTCAGTCAGAGGAGCTGGCTTGATCCTTTCATACCAATCAGTAGCAGGTGCCACCCTGTGCTCTCACGTTTGTGATGTATTAGTTTGGAAAGCCGGGAGGCGTGCTGTGTTGATAGCACTGGGGCAGGTTTTGAAGTCTAATTTTGATTTGACTTCTGTAAAGTTGATTTCAAAACCAGCCACCATACTATCAATAAGACGCAGCTCACGCTCTCCCAAACTAATACCTCACAAAATGTGAGTGCGGGAAGCTATTACCAGCTACTGTTGGGGACCAGGAAAGGTTAGCGCCAGCTCCTCTAACCGAGGAATTACAATCTCTTCTCCTTGGAAAAAGAGCCATTAATAAATTCAGAAAAATGGACTTTAGGAGTCCTACCAGGTCAGCTGCTGCTGGGTATTGAGCAGATGACTGAAACTGGTGCTGTTTAAGAGGACTTAATTTTTTCTGCCCAGCCGAATTTATTACTGAGGCTCAGAAGTCCAGAAGGGCTTTTAATCTTCTCCCTGAGCCCTGAAAATATCTTTCATTTTTTTAATATATAATAGCCCTTAAGAGTTTTTTTTTTTTTCTGCAAGCCCTGAAAAGGGCTTTCTTGAATTAATTAAAGACATTTGTATGCTGTTATGCTCGTCTTGTGCTGCTTTCACGAACACAGTAAGGAATGCAGCAGTGTAGGTGAGCATGAATGTACAGCTGCACATGCACATTCTGGCTACCTGTGCAGTTGGTACTTAACTATGTCTCTCTTAGTCTTCCTGGACTTCAGTGAGCCCAAGATCTGCAGTACTGCACTTTGAAAACTTGGTGGACCACATGACATTGGGTCAGGATATTGGAATTTGAGCATGTGTCATCTCCTCAGCTTCAGCTCAGTGGTGTGCTGAAGTGTTCTCCGACAGACTACATGCAAGCAAAGGAAATAACTACATGCACTAGCCTGTTCCTGCTTGCACAGGGAACAGCTGTACATTGTAATTTCAAACCCTGTTTCAGATAGGTTGTATTTTTAAGTGTCTTTCTTTAAGAAAAATGTCATGATTTATAATTTGCTAATCAGGATTCTTTCTTTCTAATTATTCCAGTTATTCTTACAACCACAGTATGGGTGTCTCATGCAGATAGTTCTAAAATTTTGAAGATATTAGTCAGTTGGCACAGTCCATTTCTCACACAGGGGTTTCTCTTAATTTTCAACAAAGCAAAACATTTTGGTTTTAAATTCTAGCTTCAGTTAAAAAAAAAAAAAAAAAAAAAAAATGAAATCTTCAATGTGATGAATACTATGTGTTTATATGTACAGTTCCTGTGTCTCTTATAAGAGTTGCTCAGGTCCTCTGTGTGTCAGAACTGCTCGCTTTGCTTCACAGTTCTCTCACACAAACAGCTAATGCACTGTTATAATCACAAGAGGCACTGGAACTGAACATCTAAACATATATTTATTAATATGTACAGTAGTGTGCAAGTTCCTGTCGTTTAGATGGTGGCCTGTTGAGGTAGTGAGCAGAGGGGCTGTGCTGGTTTGGTCTCCTTCGGCGGACTGCCTGGCTTTAGTGAGTGGGGACAGGGGTTGGCGTGAGGGTCCTGAACAGGTGGATGGGGGCACAGATGGTCATTCAGGGGTTAGGATTAGGGTATGTGGGGATCACTTGACACTAGGAAATGTATTTATCAAATTAGGGTGTGGCAGTTGAGGGGCACTGGACACCAGGGGCATGAGGTACTTGTACATGGGGAGTGATGATGGGTGGTGGGGGACCACTGGGTACCAGGGAACAGTACTTGTACAGAAGGCGGGGTGATTGAGGGAGGAAGCTGCACAGTGCTGCCAAACAGTTGTACAGATTGGTACTGTGTGGCATGCTAGTGAGCCCAATAATGGACATTCAGATGACCCTTTGTACCTTGCATACCCCATGGGCTTATTAGCATGTAAGGGCTGAATATGGTTCGCAGGAGTGCTGGCAGTGTCCCGCTGGGACGCACTATCTCCATTCGGCTCCTGTGGGCCATATTCCAGTAGTCATTTTGAGTTTGTTCCATTGTTAAACCATCACAGATTTCACAGTTACAACACATACATTACAAAAAATTTAAATATTTTTAATTACCAAAGAGAATATTCAGTACAGTTAAAAGCCCATTTGCTAACCTGGCACAACTTTACATACCCCTTATGGATGATCTCACCCTGTCATTTAAATATGGTTGAGGGATGACTGTAACATTCCACTGCTTTTCCTTATAAGCCACTTATCCTATTTTCTGTGCAAAACTTTGTTTAACTGTAGTGGCTAAAATTCAAGTTTGCTAGACCTGTTCCAGATTTCTTAAAGCTAAAAACTGCTGTGGTATAAGGGTAGTGTAATTCATATAAAACATATAGTATGGGAGCAGGGTCATTTTAATTGCTGTTATATGGTGTGTTTTGGTGCTTCTTAATACTTATGCATGTCACTCCATAATATGTCTCCAAAAATGGGGTGATTTTCATTACTCTTAAATTATAATAAAATGAGGGAACATCTCAAATAAATTCTTATTATAGACCAGGGATACACTTTCAAGGAATGCCACTGCCAGCATCAGAATGCCCAGTGTTCAGGCAGAGTAGTCCTCAGACAGCACAGTTTGCTTCAAAATGCGCTTCCGCTCTTGGACTTATTTCAGTTTACAGGCTGCAGCACTTGAGTCTAACTGGGAATCGCCATGTAAAGCATCCCATAAATAGGGCCAAAGAACCAATCCCATAGGCACCCTAAGCCGCTTCAGGCATTGCTTAGGCAAACTAAACCCACATAATTGTTTGTATTCAGGAATCAAATAACTAATGCTTCAATAACCTGGATTAACATACTAAAATGTCATCAGAATAGGCCTAATGGTCTTTTGAGTCTGCTCGATTTTCAGCACCCGCACTGAGGGCCGATTTTGGTGTCCCTCCCCTTGGGTATATTATTCCCTCCCAGATGTTCCACCTGTAATGGGCCTGGTCAGATTTACCTCCCTGTACCATCCCCTCTTAAACCCATCCACAATCTCCACCTCTACCAGCTCCTTGGGCAGTGCATTCCATGCCCCACCACCCTTTCAGTGAAATAACACCTCTTTCTCTCCTCTTAGCCTGCCCCTTCCAGCTTACACCTGTGACCTTTCGTTGCCCCACCCTCCTTCCTTTGGAGCACCCTAACTGGGCCTCCTTATTGATCCCTTGCATGTGCTTAAGAGACCTCTATTATGTCCCCGTCCCTCCTCTCCTCCAGGGTGTACATGTTGAGCTCCTTGAGCCTCTCCTCATAGGTCCTCTCCCCAGACCTCAAATCATTTGGTTGCCCTCCTTTGGACCCTCTCTATGAGTGTAATGTTCCTCTTTAAATGTGGCCTCCAAAATTGCACACAGTACTGAGGTGTGCCTAACCAAGCAGTTGTTCAGTGGAAGGATCACTTCTGCTTTTCTGGAGGTTATCCCCTAGCGATGCATCCCAGCATCCTATTTGCCCTTGCCGCTGCCCTCCTACAGGTCTCTGAGTCATTCATTTCGACATCTACCACTACCCTCAGGTCCCTCTCACCCTCTGTGACTTGAATCGTGTCTCCTCCCATGGTATACCCCTGGTCTGGATTTCTGACTTTCAGATAATGCCACTGCCAGCACCTGAACACCGATATTTGGGAAAGCCACTTTAGGACAGCGCTCACTTAGCACCTAATACACTTCAGCTGTTGGCCCTGTTCCTGGCTACACCCTGCAACATATATTGCTCCATGTCTTAACCAAAAATCCACCATGTTGAACAACCCATGCCTAATGCCTTGGTGCTTCTCCATGAGCACCCACCGCCCATCTAGAATTACTTCAGTGAACTAAGCCCTTGTACAAGTTATACTCTGAAAACCAGTAAGAATGTTCGGTGCTCCATTTCCCCAAAATAATATCTTTACCAACTGTAATAAGAGCTGATGATGAGTACTAATAGAAGTTTCCCCACTTAAAAATGTGACAAGGGTGATCAAGTCACACATATAGCATATAAGGTAGATAGCTATTAACAGTACTGAGCTCATATCAGATCATGGTTAAATAACCTAAATTCAGTTCTTAATCAGAGTTCTTATGCATTATTTTCTGAAGTCTCATTTTGTATCCCAAGGCAAGGCCAAAATAGGTCAGAATCATTTTTGTTCTTTCTAAGCCCCTGTAATAAAGTAGGGCTGTCAGTCATTGTTTAAAGGAGAACCACCAGTTTTAGAATTGAGCATCCCATGCTTCACTGTCTATAGTCTGGTCATTCAAAAATAATTCCATTATAAATAGATTATACCATTAATTACATATATAACTGCTACAAAAACACCTTTGTAAGAGAGCGGGCAAAAATCTAATATTCAAATCTTCCATGAGTAATTGTTTAAAATGTACAGTGCAATCCACAGCTGAAAAGTTCTTGACCCATGAGGTAGCTTCCTTCTTTTCTGGGTAGCATGATACAATCCTCAACAAAGCGTTAGGTGGTCAAAATATATATGAGGTAATACTTAAATATTATAACTACACTCGGTTCACATAAAATTAGCTGTAAATAAATATGAAAGGGAAAAATGACATTTAAATCACTAGAGTAATAATCAGAAAAAATTGAAGTAAAGTCAGTAGTCAGAAGAGTAGAAAAAAATAGCTTACTTTTATGTTTAGATGCATGTTAGTAACGCTGTATGAACTACACATAGAATAATGCTTCAAGCAACCTTGGGCGATCATCCGTTACGGCAGTTCTTTAGCTTTTCAAACCACAGGGCACTGCAGCGGTATGAGTCGAGTACTCGCTACAGCCAGGATGCAGTGCAGTAATGCTGCACTATATACTGCAGAGGAACAGTGTAATTCAATGGCAGGTAGGCCCTTTTGTCATGCAGTATTCTGTTGACGTGCCACTTACGCAAGTTACTACGTTGAGTCCTGAATGGCTCCACTATGTATCAGCAATGAAGCAAGTCAAGGCGTGGAGAAAATCAGAATGAACTCTGGGGCTATGCAGGAATATCTGGCTCTGACTTCCGGTAGTTCGAGCCTATGAATCCAGAAATAGGGGCTGCTGAATGTCCAAACGCTGTCTGATTGTCTTAGAATTAAACTTTCAAATATTCAAATGAGCGATCCTGTGTTAAGCGAAAACAAACCACATAATATAAAATAAAAGTCCAAAAATAACATTTCCACAGTTTGGGAAGGTAAAGCCAATGAGGCGTTACGGAGGAGGAATGCACTTGATCTCCTAATACGCTAACATAAATAAACCTGGTAAGCAGCATATTTCAGTGATGTCCCTGAGTTAAGAAGGCAGACATTCAGGTATACAACTTCTTATGTGGCTGGTAGCTTTAGATTTGAAACAACGAAGATTTTATCACGAATGATAAAAACTTCACAGAGTGAACAATCTGACGCTGGGGCGGTGTTTCAACTTTCACGTCACTGGGCGTACTGTGATAACAGGCACCCTTCTGAGCCAAATAAACAGTTTCTATCTGTTGGATTGAAAATTAGCTCCACTCCATGTTTGCACCTTTCAGAGCTCCTCCTGTTATTCTTTAAATTTAGTCCCTCTGTCTCCTTAACTGTGCAGGCTCATCTAATACCCCCTGCCTCTGGATGTTCCACTCTGCATACCACAGTCAGGGCCCACATGGTTGCTAGCAGCACTAGCTCCTAATGTCCCAGACTGGCTTCTAGCCTCCCAGTCTGCTCTCCTCCATGTGGTTTTCCATGTCCTATTAAACAAAAATCAAAAATCAAAGAGAACCAGCAGTTCTTTACAGTGAAGGATTTAATCTTTTAAACTGGTAGGTACTCTTACGCCCTCTTAGCTCATTAGTTAGCCATGATCAATAAATCACATTTTGGACAGAACAGTTTTAGCTGTCCTCCAAGCTCTATAAGCAGATCAGATCTGTTCCTGTTAAAAGCTTAGAAGCTTGTTTTTCCAACCAAATTTCCAATATTCCAGTAGGGAACTGTGTCAGTGGAGAACATAATCGGTATGTGCAGTGCGCCCACAGGCCTATGTTCAGTTTAGGTGCCCTGTTCAGAGCTTGCTAACTGAATATTGCCCCCGAGCTGGTTGTACACTATCTCATGCACAGTGTGGCCAGATGTGCACATGGCTACCTCTGAATATGGGGTCCCAAGTGCTTTACAGTCCACGAAGAATTGACAGCAGCTATTAAAGACACACTGAAAAGGTTAAGGAAGGTCAGGAGGTGATGTACAGCGAAAGAAAGAGAGAGAGAGACCAAACAGAGGGTGGTTAAATGTCTTGCTGAGGGCTGCAGAATAAGTGAGAGCTGTGGTATGTAAACCAAGGTCTGCTGGTTCAGAACTTAGTGAATTGCCACATCACCTTCAGGATTAGCTTGCTAACATACAAAGCTCAACACAGGCTGGGTCTTGGCTACCTAATCTTAAGGTGGCTTCTCGCTGTGAATGTCCTAAGCCTCCTTAGCCTCCCGGTGTCCACTGGTGCAGCTTCTTCTCTCCTGCTCTGGCGTCACCACTCTTGCGCTATGTCCTCGTCCAAATCCCCTCCCTTGCTTGACCGGCGCTATGATGTTACTATGCTCATAATCCTCACCAGCCCTGTTGGTCATTGAATTTATCTCTAACTTATACCTTGCCCCAGCACTGTATCTGGGTGTACCTTCCACATAAATGTAAAAACTGTAAAATTGTCTTTTCTTCTGTTTTGTACCTGAATGTATTCGTCTGAACCAATTACTGTATCAATGTACCTGTTGTACCCTTTTGTACTCTCCCGGTCGCTCCTGAAAATAGGCATAAAACCTGTCTAGTGTACTTACCTGGTAAACAAAACTAAATAAATAAAGGACCTCCTGTCACCGTATACCCCAGTTTGTCTGCTCTGCTCACGAGGCATTTCTTCTCTCTGTGCTTTGCTCTGATTAGGCGGTCGGGGGGAGATAGCATTCACAGTTGCAGTTCCGTTATTCTGGAATACTGCTCCATTGCAACTTTAGGCCAGCTGCTTGTTGGAGGCATTTAAAAGGGACTAAGAATGCATTTGTTCCAGCTTACTACAGCGTTAGTGGAATTATTATGGGACCCTTGGAATATGTAGTGTTTATTGTCAGATTTTGATTCTGCAGTTATCTCTCTTTGAAACTGTTACAATCTTACTATTATTTGTTATATGTAAAGTGCTCTGAATCATTTGGAAAGGGTTCTGTATGAAATAAAATGCCGTGTCTGGCCCTCTAACTACAAGACTGTATTGCGTCTGTCCTTTTAATCATGTTTGTAGCCTATGCTGTACACCTCTACTTCTAACATATTAACATACTAAAATGCTAGCAGAATAGGTCTAACGGGTCTTTCATGTCTGCTGGTTTGGTCAGCCCCACCCTGGGAGCTGACCTTGCTGCCCTCTCCCTCTGGCTTTTCCTTCCAGTCCTGGATATTCTCACTGCACTGGTTTATGCTTCCAGAACCCTTCCTGTACCTGTCCCACCCTCTTGAATCCCTCCACCAGCCTCTGGGCAGCATTCCATGGCTCCACCACCCTCTCAGTGAAGTAGCACCTCCTCCTTTCTCCCTGAATCTTCCCCTCCAGCTTCCACCCATGTCCTCTAGTTGGCCCCCCTTTCCTTTGGAGCACCCTGACGGCTCCCCCTGTTTACCCCTTCATGTACCTGAATACCTCTATCATGTCCCCGGTCCCTTATCTCTTCCAATGTGTACATATTTAGCTCTTGAGCCTCTCCCATAGGTCCTATCCCCAAGCCCCAAATCATTTGGTTGCCCTCCTCTGGACCCTATCCAGGAGTTCAGTGTCCCTCTTTAAATGTGGCCTCCAAAACTGCATGCAGTACTCAGTGCGGTCTCACCAAGCAGTTATACAGCGGGAGTATCACTAACTTCCTTCTGGAGGTGATCCCCTAGCGATGCATCCAAGCATCCTGTTGGCCTTGCTGCTGCCCTCCTACAAGTCTCTGAGTTGTTCATCTTGACATCCACCGCCACCCCCCAGGTCCCTCTCAGCCATCGAGACTTGTAGCATCCCCGGGTGTACACTTGGCCCAGGTTTCTGGCTCCCAGGTGCAGTACCTTGCATTTCCTGCATTGAACCTCAGCTTCCACTTTCTAGACCACCTTTCCAGAACCTCCAGGTCCTCTGTAGGGCCCCCTCCCTCCTCCCATCCACCACCGCCCCAGTTTTGAGTCTTACGTAAAGACTCATCTCACTCCTGATACTCTTCCTATGTCAGGTAGGGCGTTGAACAGGAGGGGCCCAAGGACCAATCCCTGAGGGATCCCACTGATGACCCTCCTTGGGGATGAGACTATCCCGCCAACCATCCGGTCCTGGAGCCAGTTGCCTATCCATCTGATCATCTGGTTCCCCACCCCATTTCTCCCAGCTTATCAACAGGCCTTCGTGAGAACAGAGTCAAATGCCTTGCTGAAGTCAAGAAAGGGGCGTCCACTGGTCTACCAGGTCCGAGGCACTCGTCACCCAGTCATAGAACTCCACAAGGTTTGTCTGACATGATTTCCTCGGGACAAATACATGCTGCCTATTGTCCAGGCACCCCAACTTTACAGGTCCTCCCCAGTCTCTCCTTGACAATGCCCTCCATCACCTTGCCCACCACCGATGTCAGTCTGACGGGCCTGTAGTTCCCAGCCACCTCCCTTGATCCCCTTGTGGACAGTCACTATATGCGCCACCTTCCAGTCCTGGGGCACCCACCCTGTCCTCAGAGAGATGCTGAAGAGCTCCTGCCAGGGTTTTGCCAGGACATCTACCAGTTCCTTCAGCACTCTGGGATGTAATTATCGGTCCTGGTGCTTTCTCCGTCTTAAGGGACCTGAGGGCATCCCTCTCTCTCTCTGCCGTGATTGCCACCTCTGCTACCTCATCCCTTGCTTTGCCTTCCCCCACCTGCCAGTGATGCCCCTCCTCCCCAGACCCGCCGATCGGTATGGGTCTCCCCTTCTCAGTTTCACCGTCTTCTGCCATGTGATGCAGCCCCCATTTTCCTTGGTGAAAACTAGGCGAACTACTCATTTAGTACCTCAACCTGCTCCCCAGATCTTGTGCCCATCCCTCCCTCCCTGTTTTAATCCTGTTAATCTGCCCCTTCATTTTCCCCAATGTATCTAAAGAACCCCTTGTTCCCTCTCCTAATTTCCCTGGCCAGGTTCTGCTCCTTCCTTGCCTTAGCTGCCCTCACCACCCTAGTGGCCCTTCAGCCATCAGCTAAGTACTCTCCTCGATTCCTTTCACTCCTTGAGCACTTGAATTGCCTATAGGCTGCCTTCTTTCCCTCACCACCTCCTGAACCTCCTTGGTCCACCAGCAGGGTTTTGGGCTCCACCACATTTTGTCTTACTCTTGTGCAGGTGCTGGTAGCATCCTGCACCCCCCTCCTGATGATTTCCCACCTACTGTCAGCATCCATGTCTGGCCCAATCCCATCCAAGTGCTCCTTAAGGATCCTTCCCATTTCCTTGAAATCTGCCCCTGAAGTCAGTTCACGTCCGTCTTTGTGCAGCCTTCTAACCCGCCTAGGTTCAGGCAGAACCAGACTGTGGCATAGTCGCTCCAGCCAATGGGTCCCTTTCCTCCAGGCCCCAATCTGGTCACTGTCCGCCAGGAACACATCCAGTATCTGCTTCTCTCTGGTCGGATCCCCACCTGCTGAGTTAGGAATGGTCCTGAAAGACATCCAACAATCTCTGTTTCCTGGCCACTGAGGGTGTCAGTCTCCCAGTCCATTCCTGGCATGTTTAAGTCCCCAACACCACCACCCTTCCTTTCCAATCTGCAGTGTCTCCAACATCTGCCACCAGACTCTCCTCCAGCTCCTCCGCCAGTGCAGGGGTCTATACACCACTCCTATTTTTACTCTCTTGCCCCCTTGTTATCAAGGTGACCCAAATCGCCTCCCGCCTCCTCCACTTTTCCTATGGCAATGCAGTTTTGACTATTATTGCTACCCCTCTTCCCCTTCCTCCCCTGTCCTTCCTGAACATGGTGAACCCTCCAGGTTCAGGTCCCAATCGTGCCCTCGGTGGCCCAGGTCTCAGTGACTACTGCCCGTCCACCTCTCCCTCAGTTAGCATCGCCTGGAGCTCAGGCATTTTATTGCCCAAGCTCCTGGCATTTATAGGACTACCTCCTATACTTCTATTTACCCTGCTCAGGTTCCCGTGAGGATTCTTTCTTCCCTGGTCCGCACCACCAGTCAGCCTTTTCCTGCATTCCTCCAGCTGCCCGGTGGGGGTGGAGACAAGTCCCTCCTTTATCGGACCCCTCGACAGCCTTTTCTCCCATCCTCCCCCTTCACAAGTTTAAACCCTTCTGCAGGAATCTTTGAGTACTCTGGTGACAAAACTACATGCAGTTTTCAAGCACACCTTGCTAGTTCTCTGCACACCAATATCTACTTCGCGGCCTTACTTAATACTCCTTGTATTATGAAGCCTAGCTTGCAAAAGAACCTCAGTTATAGACCAGATTGAATTAGGCTGGGTATGGTCAGGATCAGTGTAGCTTGGGTCGAACAGGCGTTCAGGCTGTGATTGGACCTGGATCCAGTTCTTTAAGTTACTGATCACCGCAATGCCTGTAGATGTAAAACCGTTGTGTGGCACCTTCTCTGGCCCCACACCTGGCCAGATAGCTGATGACCACCACGCTGCTAGATATCAAGCAACTGTATGGCACTTTCTCAGCCCCACCTGCCCAACCAGTCAACTGATACTGGCATTGGCAGTAAATATAAGATCACTGTGTGCCGCCCGCTGCAGTATTACTTTCTTTCTCTCTTAGGATTATCAGACTCCACCACTACAGGAAAGTCCTTATTTTAATTTACTTCCATCTGTCATTTACAAAGTGTAACAGTTTCACTATTAAAACTTGCAAGCAGACATGATAGGGATTACTGGCACAGCTATAGCTTTAAGAAGCTGTGGCTGCAGCTCAGAACATTGGTGACCTCTGTGTTTCAAAGCTGCCAGTTCCTCAGTCTTTGCTGTTCAGTGATAGGAAAGCGCAGCTTCCAGTCAGAGATCTTCATCACAGCCCTTTTCCAACATCATTTTTATTGTTTTCTGAAGGAGAATTACTGTAGTTTTACAGAGTGAGCTGGGTGTTTCTCCAGACAGCTTCCTTCTGTTTTAAGTGCCTGTGATTTAAAGGGATAAGTGGATTACAGAGGTGCACTACAGCTTCAGCCTTTGAGGCTCTGGGTGTCCTGCCACTGCCTGGTGCATATAGGATACTGTAGGTACCTTTTATTGACAGTTTATTAGTTTCAGGAGTTTGTTGATCGGGTCTTGCTTTGAGTGCGTCAGTAAATGTCTGTCTGCCCTTTTACTTAACCCCCAGTCCATCATTGCTAGCTTTTGTTTCCTTTCCCTCCTTTGGGTGATCTTTGTCTGTTTTAACTACTTATTGTCCCTTTTTTGGGACCCTTTGTTCCCGTCTTTGAGGTGTGTTCTGTTTTGTGGGGCTGGCTGATGGAGCACAGGCGTGGTTTTGAACCCTTTTAGATAGCTCTTCTTGACCAGCTCTGTTTCTTCTTGATAATGTGACTGGTTATGCGCATCTGGGCCTAGGGCAAGTGCACTTGTCTGGGGCACACACTGTTCTCAGTAACAGACCGCCGTGCCTCCAGGCCTTCCAGGGAACTGTATACGATCCGATTCAGTACATTCCTCCTTCTCAGCCCAGTAGGTATTCTTGTAGAGTAGTTATCCAGATAGTTGTTAGGGATTGATTGTTTCTTGATAGAGATTGTGTTGGGGAAGGGGCGACACTTCAGGAAGGAGATCATTTTAGTTGCAATGTCCCTTGGTTTGAGCCACAGCTGTGACCTCTCCTACTTTCCATTGGTTAAGTGTGCTGTGTTCTTTTTATTGGAACAAAGTTGTACTGAAAATTAGGCAATGCTACAGTCAGCTCCTTATTTGCAGTTGACAAATCAGTGGCATCATGGCTTTCAAGAGGTCATATCTTTTTAAAAATGTAAAGCATGTAAAAGACAGTGAGACAGTCTCTATCTGGCTGTTTTGCCTTTTTCTTTTTTTGGGTACTTCACAGGCCAACACTTATTTTCATCCCCAAGTCACAGAACCCTGGTGATGTGAATGAAAGGCTACGTCAGCAGCAAGCAAGAGCAGTGGCAAACTAGAGTTGCATAGGTCCTTCTAAAAATTTTGAATGAGATTTTTAAAGTCAGAGGACCCCAATCTTGGGCGGAACCCATGCACGGTGGTCCTTAGGTCCCCTGAGGGTCAGAACAAGAAAAGATCCATCATAGGAGGAGGAGGTGGATGAGGTCCCAGATGGATCTGGACCAAGATCCAAAAGTGAAGTTAGCAGGAGAGGACAGCAGTGATCCGAAGGGACCCACAAGCTGACAGATGAAGGAGAATTAGTCTCCTCTGAGGAAGATGAATGGTCTGACTGTGCCCAGGTAGCATTCTTGCCTTTTCTCTTTGATTTGCAGTTCAACTCTTATCTGGTTTTGGAGACTTGTAGAGCTCTGGTCCTTGTTGAAATCCAGTTGGTGGCCCCCTTCCAAGTGAAGCCAGTCCTGTCAACTACAGGAGTGCACAAAAAATGCTGCCTGCGTTTTCAGCATTGTGACCAGCTTATTGGCCAAGAATGGTCTGAGGTGGATAGGGAAAGATCTTTCAGCAAGAACAGGCGAGATGCTATCCCTCCAGGAAGATATGCTGAAAAGTTAGGAGTGTCTGCTGCGCTGATGTCAGCAGCCAATATTCTCAAGCTCACCATGATCCCGATTGAGGCTCATTAGTGCTCTCTAGGGCTAATGACAAGAGAATAGATGCTGCATGCAGCAGGGGTTTCATGGTGGCAGGGCAGGCACCAGGGTCAGTTATGCAGCTATTCAATATCAGGGCACTCTGTGAATGGGTGGGTAGCATCCCTCTCTGTGGGTATGCCAGATGATTCCTGGTGGAAAATTACTTTCCTTGTTAATATGTTGACTTTCTTTTGGGGATGTAGCTAGACAACCTGTATCTCGTGGCTAGATGGTCTGTCACCAGCGTCTCAAGCTATGAGAGGAGTGTGGCTGTAATACTGGGCTGCAGCCCATGTTTCCTAAGTCACATTTGTTGGGAATGTCTTTTTCAGACAAATTACTGCTCATCCCTATAAGGTTAAGGATAGCCAGGGCCAGTTGCCAGTTTTAAGGGGGCAACAAGGGTACTCCAGTCCTTTTGAGATGGAGGATTTGGGTGGTCCAGATCCCACAAAGCGGCTTTGTTCCTTTTGAGGTATGGGAGCAGCCAAGGAAGAGTTTCCTTTTTCGTCAGTTCAATTATAATCAGTACCATGGCTCCTTCCCTGTAGGCGCATAAATGGAGTTGACAAGAAAAACATATTCTCAACATGAGGTCCGTAGGCTGCGTCTTGTCCTATGGTGCTCAAGGGGATGGGGAGGTCAACAGTTCTTTGTAGAAAGATGAGCCCAGGCTCGTCACATTCTTGGGTTCTGGAAGTTGTGTGTTGAGGCTATGCAATAAGAATTCTCTACATTGCCCTTAAGAGGTGATTTATCTGTTCTCCACTTCAAAAGATTCAGTGAAAAGGAATGGGTGGAACAAACTCTGACTCACCTGCTCCAGACAGGGGCTATTGTGCTGGTTTCCCCATCTGAAAGGAACAGGATTCTATCAGATTTGCTTTGTAGTCCCGAAAGGGGGGCCTCCGTGCAATTCTGGATCTCCACAGCTTGAACAGGTTTGTCAGGAAGACAAAATTCAAAATGGAATCCCATCTTAAGAGCATTCCATCGTGAAGACTGTTTGGCTTCCACAGATCTCTCAGATCGTGTCTGCGAATCTCCACATCCCGATATGCAAAGACCACCACAGGTTCCTTAGGTTTGCTATTCAGAACCAGCATTTCCAGTATCAGGCTCTCCCGTTCAGCCTGGTATCAACACCTAATATATTCTTAAAGGTGTTAAAATATAGAAAAATAGAATTTGTTGCAGATCGGGCTGCATGGCCTACTCGGTCTGCCCATTTTTCCTTGCCATAGTGTAACTGTAGACCCTACCTGATCTCTGGCCATCCACCTATTTTTCTATCAAGTTTCCTTTGTGCCTATAGCATGCATGCATGCTTGAAGCTTCACTGTTTTGCACCACCACCTCGTCTGGAAGACTATTCCAGACCTCTATCAGTCTCAATGAAGAAGTACTTCCTCACATCTCTCTAAATATCTCCCTTTCCAGTTTCATTGCATGCCCCTTGTTCTTGTGCATCTCCTCTGAAAAATACTCCCTCCTGTACCTTATTCATCTGTGAGGTATTAATAGGCCCTCTATTATGTCTCCACCCCACCACCACCAGGGTGTGCATATAGAGATCCCTCAGTCTGTCCTCATAGGGCTTTTGATGTGTTAATAGTGGTAGCAGTCTTGCTCAGACAGGAAGGACACTGTTTTAACCCCTTCCTAGACAGTCTACTCATTATAGCAAGTTGCAAGGCTGTCAGTGGTAAGGACTCTATGGGTCCTAGAGCAACAAGGATGGATAATCAACAAGAAGAGTTTGTTGATTCTGCCTATGAGACTAGAACACCTAGGGCCTATTTTCTTTCTTTTTAGTTACTTTTCTCCCCTGCCTGGTTGGACCACATTCCTGCTGTCCTCCCAGCCCCATCCCCTGACCTTCAAGCCTACCTCCAGTCTGCTCCCATGCCTACACTCCATGGCAGCGTGGCAGGAGATCTCTTTCTACTTGCCAGATCCAGATCTAGTTTGGGAGGTGCCTTCTCTGGGTGGTACCTGCAGAGGATGGTCTTCATCAGCTCGAGCCAGGACCTTTTCACTTTTCTGCGGAGGGCATGCAGTGTAACAGTGGCCAAGCTGTGCAGCTTCTGCACACAACACACCCAGTCGGCTGCTCACCTTGAGCCCCACAGTACAAGACCGGCATGCTAACACCCAGCCTCCGCTAGGTGTCAGGCAGGTGCCTGTCTCTGTTCCACACTCCTGGGAGGAGAACTGTCCCCATGGCACTCAATCCTCTCCTCCCGGCCGACCCTCCCCAGCGACCCACCCGCACCATGAACATGAGCGCGGTGTGGCAGGAGGTAAGGCATGATGCCTCAGCCCTCTGCGCTGGCCAGTATAGAGGCCTATTTTCAAATGAATCAGAACAGAGTTCTTCTATTCCAGCTGGATTGGAGGTCCTTCAGTGGGACATTCAGTTGCTATGGTCCTGAAAGGTTGCCTCAGCTCACAGGGTTTGCAGACCCTTAATCTCTTAGTATTCGGAGAAAGTGCTCAGGTTCCCGATTTATTTATTTTTTATTATTTTTTCAGTCACTTTGAATGCCCACAGGCAGAAACAGCGGATGCACTGTTGCAGACCTAGAACTTCAGAATAGCATACCTGTTTCCGCTTCCGCTAATCCCAAGGGTGCAGTCAGAGGAAGCTTCCTGCTGATAGCCTCAGAGTGGCTAAGAAGGGTAGTTCTTGGATCCGATAAACCCTGCAATAGGAGCTGTTTTGACTACTGTATCTCAGGGATCTGCTAAGTCAGAGACCCATGTTTTACGAGTCTAGGTTCTCTACACAGCTGGCTGCTTGGATACTGAGAGGATGCTTGTTAAAGCAGGGTTTTTCATCCAGGGTTGTGGACACTCTTATGTCTTCCAGAAAGGATTCAATTTCCTCGACATGGTAAAACATGGACAGCGTTTGCTGCCTTGGCTAAAGGGAGGATCATCAAGCCTACTAAAGCTTCAGTGTTGCAAATCCTGGATTTTCTTCAGTCTGGGGTAGACAAAGGTTTAGCATGCTCCAACTCTTTGCAGGCGGGTCTCAGCAATAGGGGCAGCACTGGACCCTTGGATGGAGTCTCTCTAGGCACTCATCCAGAGCGATTAGGTTCTTGCGGGCAGTTAGCCACCTAGATCTTCTTATCATTCTCAGTCTCACCTTCGGTTTGATCTGAGTGCTTGACAGTCTTTGTAAACTGCTGTTTGAACCTTTGTTGTCCATTCAGAGAATATTTTATCTTAAGAAGGTGTGTTTTCTTCTAGCCATGTGTTTGGCTAGAAGAATTGAGTGAAACTTCAGGGCTTATCCTGCAAGGAGCCTAATCTAGTGATACATAAAAACAAGAATGTCTTAAGAACAGTACCTTCCTTTCTCCCGAAGGTACCATCTTCTTTCTATGTGAATCAAGAAGTCTGCCTCTGCTCTTTCTGCACTAAACCTGCCAACTCAAAGAAAGAACTACATGAATTGGGCCTGCATAGGGTGGAGAAAATATATCTCAGGAAATTGGCGGGTTTCGAGCGCGAGCAACCTGTTTGTTCTCTTGGGGTGGCAGAGAAAGACCAAAAGCTTCCAGGCTACTGTGGCAAGGTGGATCAGATCTTGCATAACGAAGGCTTATGTATGGTTGCGAAAAGAGTCTCCCGTCAGCCTTAGTCAGAGCACATTCCACCAAGGCGGTGGCAGCTTCTTGGGCTGAAAAGGTAGAAACTTTGATGGTGGAACTTTGCAGGTGGCCTTCTGGTCCTCCTCTACACTTTACGAAGCAGTCTAAGCTAGACCCCAATAAATACCGTAATATCTCTGGCTAGACTTCTAATTCCTCACTCTTCTTCTCATGGACTGAGATCAGCTGACAAATTTCTCCTAATTGTGCCCTGGTGTCACACCTCAAAGGCTCTGGTGCTTTCAAGCATGTGGTTCCTCAGTTTTGGAATACACTTCCCTAGAACTTAGGCAGACTGGATCCCACCAACACTTTAAAAAGACCTACGGCAGAATATATTGCGTACTGACCCCTGCTCTTGCTTTGACCCCACCTAATGGCTCAGAGCTTGCCTCCCCCTATTGGCCTCCGTCTTTCCGACCTGAGCACTTGTCCCTGTCCTCTTCTTATAGCCCTGATAGGCCCTGCCCTGCAAGACCTTTACTGGTTTCCACCAGTCTTCTCCCCTCTCTCATCTCCATACACTTCTCTTTTCAGCTACTTCCCCCTTTCTTGTCTACTACCCTTGCCTCCTGTTCTTCTCTCCTTTCCTCTCCTCCTGTCTATATCCACTTCCACTGATATAAGCTCATCTCTGCTCTAGCTCTCCCACCAAACCTTCTTTCCTCTGTTACCTTACTGTAGCGCTCCTGCCCACCTCTTGCTTTTCTCATTTTCTTTATATCCCATAGCGCATATGCATGCTAGTTGTTTCCTATTATTGTTTCCTGTATTATCTCATACTTAACCTATTTACATTTGCTACTTGTTTGCATTCTTCCTATAGGTTTGGCATGTTATATTTCCAGCTTCCTTATATTGTACCATTTGTTAACTTGTTCTGCTCAAGAAAAGTGTAAAATGTTATTTTCTTCGTTACTGTTCTGCATTCACTGTACACTGCCCTCCTTTCTTGTAAAGTGTATGGTTTGCTCTGTACCTGTTTGAAATGTTCTTGTATTTGTTTAGATCATGTCCTGTACTCTCCTGGGTTGTGCCTGAAAATAGTCATGTTGTTGGCTAGTGCACCTACAGTAAACAAAGATAAATAAATAAATAGACATGAAAACAGACATTGTCAACAGAAAATGACTGCTTGGCTCTCCCAGTCTGCTCAGTTCTTCTCCTGCCTATTCTGCTCCAGCAGATTCTAACTGGTCTTTGACAACCCTCATGCCACCCTTTTATTCACTAGTATTCCCCTTTGTCTATTCCATGCATTTTGAAATCCCCCACAGTTCGTACCCCTGCTACCTCTTGTGACGGGCTGTTCAGCTGTCCATCACTTTTTCAATGAAGTGGTATTTCCTCAGATCCCTCTTAAATGTTCCGCCTTCTAGCTTGATGCATGCCCTCTTGTTCTGTTGCACTTTTCATTTGAAACAGGCTCCCCACCTGTACCCTGTTCCTCCCCATGGGTACTTGTAGGTCCTTATGTCTCTCTCCCACCTCGCTTCCAGGTTGTACATTGAGATCCCTCAGTCTCTCTCATTGTATGGTTTCTCATGTAACCCATTGTACCATTTTAGTTGCCCTTCTCTGGACTGCCTTTACCTTGTCCTTGTCTTTTCTGAGACAAAGCCTCCAGAACTGTACACAGTATTTCAGTTGTGGTTTCAACAATTCAGCTGATGCAGTATTTGGTAGTTGCAGTGGTGCAGAAGCAGTCTTCAAATTTGGTCCACGGGACCTTATAAGAGTCAGTGTTAGCCCCTCTCAGTTCAGGATGGGTACTGCTTTCTAGAACCCACGTAAGAGTCGTATTGGCAATGTGGGTGACACAGAAAAAGAAATTCATACTTACCATAATTTATTTTCTGTTAGCTCCATCGTTGTTGATGAGACCACTCCAGAGTTGTAACTGTTTGGGAGAATATTGTCTTGATACAGAGTGGTTAATTTTAGAGGATTGGCTTGCTTATATTTAGCAAGCAGGGATGTTTATGGACTGCATTACCACTATTCAGAAGCACAGACAGCACAATAATAAGGCATTTTGACCAGATGAACAATCTCATTCAGGGCCTTGAGGGAATGGGCAGGTTAGATCTATAAGGTAAGAGTCATTCGTTCTTTGTTCATAGTCAGGAGCTTGGCTGGAAACAACAGTTAGTGTCCCTTTTGGTATTTGTGTTCAGAGGTTCAGAATTTTTGCTACATTGCAATAGGTGTTGACTGAGGAACTGGCAGCCACAGGACACTGACATCGAACCAACATTCTGAACTTCTTAAAGCTATAGCCATGCCAGTGATGCCTAGTTGGGGTGCATTAGTACCCATGTAAAGATTCCTTTTCACATCATTGGAGCTAACAGAAAAGTAATTATAGTAAGTCTGATAACATTTCTTCTATGACTTCAGAACAGAAAAAGCTGCAGTGATAGATGAAGTCTTTAGGCTATTAGAGCTTTGCTTTCATGAAAACGTCTTTAGTAATAAAGAAGCAAATATTCTGAAATTCTAATTTTGAGGAGAATGTTAAGAGATTTACGACTTACCAATACCAGCTATCGTTGCACAGGAACCTGGAAAATCACTTTTAAGAGTATAACATAGTCGTATATGCGATGGAGTATGGCAGACATTACAAACAGGTAGTCATCATTCCTTTAGTATGTCCCCACAAGCATTTCTAAATGATACTAGTTTATAAGGGGACAGGCTCCACCTTAATTTGAGGAAGGAAATCCTAAAGCTCAAACTAGCCGGTTCATCAGCGAAAGGTGGGGTTTAAACTTGTGAAGGGGAGGGATCAAAAAGGGTCGGTGCAAGCAGGTATGATAAATGAGGGACATGGTCTCCACTTCTCTAGGGGATAGGGAGATATGGAAATGGGTCACCAGGTAGGGTGCAGGAGCTGAAATGGGAGCTCAAGGGAGAAAGGAGAGGAGGGAAAGGGGTGGAGTGGTCCTGATAAATGCCAGGAGCTTAGGAAATAAAATGCCTGAGCTCCAGGCAATGCCAGTTGAGGGAGGTAGATGTGGCAGCAGTCACTGAGACCTGGGCCACTCAAGGGCAGAGTGGAATCTAAATCTGGAGGGCTACACTATGTTCCAGAAAGATGAGGGAGGAAGTGGTGGTGGTGTAGCACTGTTAGTCAGAAATGGCGTGAGTATTGGAGGGTGAGGAGGCAGAGGGATGTGGTGGCTATTTGGGTCACCTTGCTGATGCAGGGGGTAAGTGAGTAAAGGTTGTAGTGGTATACAGGCCACCAGCACTGGCGGAGGTCCTGGAAGAAAGTTTGGTGGCAAATCTTGAGGACACTGTAGATTGGGAAAGGAAGGGTAGTGGTAATGGGGACCTCAGCATGCTAGGAACAGACTGAGGACTGTGACATCACCAGTGGCCAGAGGCAGAGGCTGCTGGATGTCTTCCAGGATGCGTTTCTGACACAACACGTGGTGAGCCAACTAGGGAGGCCGGACACTGGGCGTGGTCCTGGCGACAGTGATCAGATTAGGGGCCTAGGGTGAGGGACCCGTTGGCTGGAAGTGATCATGCCACAGTCTGGTTCTTCCTGGACCTAGGGGAAGGAAAGCCAAACAAGGACAGTATTAACCAACTTTAGGGGTGCAGACTTCAGGGAGATAGGAAGGATCATAAAGATCATCTGGACAGGATAGGGCCAGATATGGATGCTGACGGCAGGTGGGGGATCATGTGGAGGGAATACAGGAGGTTACAGATCCTGCATGAGAAGGCATAAGTTTGGTAAGGCCAGAAAACCCTGCTGGTGGACCTGGGAGGTACAGGAGGTGGTGAGGGAAAAGAAGGCGGCCTAGAGGCGCTTCAAGCACTCAAGGAATGAAAGGGATCAGGAGGAATATGAGCTGAAAGCCAAGAGAATCACCAGGGTGGAGAGGCAGCTAAGGCAAAAGGAGAAGTCCTTTGCCAGTGGGATCTGGAGGGGACAAGGGGTTCTATAGATACATGGGAAAAAGGAAAGTAAGGGGCAGATCAGCAAGATAAGGATAGGGGATGGTTGGGCACAGGAGGCGGGGGAGCAGGCAGAAGTCTAAATAAGTACTTTGCCTCAGTTTTACCAGGGGGATGGAGGGGCTATGTCTTGCGGGGGCGGGGGCAAACAAGAGCAAGGGGTGGGACGGTAGGGACCAGAGGCCCTTGATGGGTCTGGGGAAGGGAAGTGGCCACCACAGACAGGTGGGGGGCCTAGCAGTGCAGGGTGAAAAGGGGAGGACGTGGAGGCTGAAATCCCAGTAGAGAGAGTAAGGAAGCCCTAAGGTCCTTCTGACGGAGAAAGCACCTGGGCCAGATGAGATACATCCCTGGGTGCTGAGGGAACTGGCGGATGTCCTGGCAGTCCCTCTAGTGGAGCTTTCAACATCTCTCTGAGGACTGGGTGGGTGCCCCAAGACTGGAGGGTGGCCCATGTCGTGCCGATCCACAAGGAGGGATCAAGAGGAGGTGGAAATTACAGATCCGTCAGCCTGACGTCAGTGGTCAGCAAGGTGATGGAGGTATTGTCTAGGAAAGGCTGGGGGGTACTGGAGCAAACTGGGTACTTGGATGATAGGTAGCATGACTTTGTCACGGAAGATCGTGCCAGACAAATCTTGTTGAGTTCTTTGACTTGGTGACAAGGGCCCTGGACCAGGATAGGCCAGTGGATGTCCTCTTTCTGGACTTTGCAAGGCGTTTGATTCAGTACCCACAGTGACCTGCCTGCTAAGTGGAAGGAAATGGGGTAGGAGATAGTTGTTAAGATGGATAGGAAATTGGCTCTCTGAGTACTCAGAAGGTGATGGTTGGAGGGTTAGCCTCATCCCATGGTGGGTTACTAGTGGGGTTCCCCAGGGGTCAGTGCTGGGGCCACTCCTGTTCAACGCCTATATCTCGGACATCAGGAGGGATCAGGAGTGAGATGAGTCTTTGCAGATGACTCAAGCTGGGTGCAGTGATGAATGGGGAGGAGGAGGTAGCCTTGCAGGAGGACCTGGAGGCTTTGGAAGGTGGTTGGGAAAATGGAAATTAAAATTCAACATGGGGAAGTGCAAGGTTCTGCGCCTGGGGTCAGAAATCAGGCCAGGGGTATACCTGGGAGGAGACATGATTCAAGTCCGGAGGGTGAGAGGGACCTGGGGTAGTGGTAGATGTCAAAATGAACAACTTTGAGACCTGTAGGAGGGCAGCAAGGGCAAATAAGATGCTGGAGACATCGCCAGAGGATACCTCCAGAAAGCAGAAGTGATCCTTCCACTGTACAACTGCTTGGTTAGGCTACCTCAGTATTGTGTACAGTTTTGGAGACCACATTTAAAGAGGGACATTACACTCTAGAGAGGTCAAGGAGGCAACCAAAATGATCTGGGGCCTGAGGGAGGACCTATGAGGAGAGGCTCAAGCAGCTCGAGCATGTACACCTTGGAGGAGAGGAGGGACAGCGGGGACATGATAGAGTTCTTTAAGTATGAAAGGATCAATAAAGGAGGCGCAGTCAGGGTGTTCCAAAGGAAGGAGGTGGGGCAACAAGAGGTCATGGATATAAGCTGGAAGGGGCAGGCTCCAGGAGAGGAGGAGATGTTATTTCACTGAAAGGGTGGTGGAGCCATGGAATGCACTGCCCAGGGAGCTGGTAGAGGTGGAGACTGTGGGCCAGTTTAAGAGGATGGGACAGGTACAGGGGAGGGTAAATCTGACCTTTCCCAATACAGGTGGAACATCTGGGACTGGGGACAGTATAAGCCAAGGGAGGGGCACCAAAATCTACCCTCAGTGCGGGTGCTGAAAATCAAGCAGACTTGAGAGACGTTAGGCTATTCTGCTGGCATTTTGGTATGTTAACATGCTAACATACTAAAATGCCAGCAGAATAGACTAACGATGTCTTCTGTCTGTTTAATCAGCCCCACCCTGGGTGCTGACCTTGCTGTCCCTCCCGCCTTCTGCTTCTCCCTTCCCAGTTCCGGATATTCTTGCTGCATTGGATTTTGCTTCCTGGATCCTTCCTTGTACCTGTCCCCACCTCTTGAACCCTCCACTGTCTCTGCCTCCACCAGCCCCCTAGGTAGTGCATTCCATGGCTCCACCACCCTCTCACTGAAGTAGCACCTCCTCCTTTCTCCCAGATCTTCCCCTCCAGCTTCCACCCATGCCTCTAGTGGCCCTTCCTCCTTCCTTGAAGCACCCTGACTGTTCCTCCCCCTATTTACCCTCTTCATGTACCTGAAGACCTCTATCATGTCCCCGGTCCTTCAGCTTCCAATGTGTACATATTTAGCTCTTGAGCCTCTCCTCATAGGTCTGTCCCCAAGCCCCAAACCATTTTGGTTGCCCTCCTCTGGACCCTCTCCAGGAGGTTAATGTCCTCTTTAAGTGTGGCCTCAAAACTGCACACAGTACTCCAGGTGCGGCCTCACCAGCAGTTATACAGAGGGAGTATCACTTCCCTCCTTCTGGAAGTGATCCCTAGTGATGCATCCCAGCATCCTGTTGGCCTTGGCTGCTGCCCTCCTACAAGTCTCAGAGTTGTTCATCTTGACATCCACCACCACCCCAGGTCCCTCTCAGCCTGTGAGACTTGTAGTATTCCCCCTCAGGGTGTACACTTGGCCTGGGTTTCCCCCCAGGTGGAGTACCTTGCATTTCCTGCATTGAACCTCAGCTTCCACTTTCTAGACCATCTTTCCAGAGCCTCCAGGTCCCTCTGCAGGCCACCCCTCCCTCCCCACCACCACCCCCCCAGTTTCGAGTCATCTGCAAAGAGACTCATCTCCTCCTGATTCCTGTCCTTATGTCAGATACGTAGGCATTGAACAGAAGGGCCCAGGACTGATCCTGTGGGACCCCACTAATGACCCTCCTTGGGGATGAGACTATCCCACCAACTCGACCCTCTGGGTCCGGTCCTGGAGCCAATTGCCTATCCATCTGATCATCTGGTTTCCCACCCCCATTTCTCCTGAGCTTATCCAACAGGCCCACGCGGGGAACAGAGTCAAATGCCTTGCTGAAGTCTAGAAAGAGGACATCCACTGTTACCCAGGTCCAGGCACTTGTCACCCAGTCATAGAACTCCACCAGGTTTGTCTGACACGATTTCCCTGGGATGAATCCATGCTGTCTATCGTCCAGGCACCCTGACTTATCCAGATCCCCCTAGCCTCTCCTTGACAATGCCCTCCATCACCTTGCCCGCCCGATGTCAGGCTGACAGGCCTGTAGTTCCCTACCAGCTCCATTGATCCCCCTTGTGGATAGGCACTACATCGCCACCTTCCAGTCTTGGGGCACCCTCTGTCCTCAGAGAGATGGTGAAAAGCTCTGCCAGGGGTTTGCCAGGACATCTGCAAGTTCCTTCAGCACTCTGGGTGTAATTTATCAGGCCCCAGATGCTTTCTCCGTCTTAAGGAGCTGAGGGCTTCCCTCACTCTCTGCTGTGATTTCACTTCTGGTACCTCTTCTCCCTGCTTAGCCCTCCCCACCTGCCAGTGATGCCCCCCTCTCCCCAGACCTGCCGATGGTGAGGGTCCCCCTCCTCATTATCTGTCTCCTCCCATGTATTGCAGCATCCCCATTTTCCGTGGTGAAAACTGAGGTGAAGTACTCATTTAGTACCTCAGCCTGCTCCCCTGGGTCTTGTGCCCATCTCTCCCCTGATTTAATCCTGCTAATCTGCCCCTTCACCCTTCATGTTTCCCCAGTGTATTCTAAAGAACCCTTTTTCCCTCTCCTAATTTCCCTGGCCAGGTTCTCCTTCCTTGCCTTAGCCGCCTCACCACTCTAGTGGCCCTTCTAGCCATCAGCTCGTGCTCCCTCATCCTTTCACTCCTTGAGCACTTGAATTTCTTATAGGCTGCTTTCTTTCCCGCACCACCTCCTGGACCTCCCTGGTCCACCAACAGAGTTTTGGGCCCTACCACATTTAGGTCTTACTCTTGCACAGGTGCTGGTAGCATCCTGCACCCCTCTCCTGATGATTTCCACCTACTATCAGCGTCCATGTCTGACCCAATCCCATCCAAATGCTCATAAGGATCCTTCCCATTTCCTTAAAATCCCCCCCTGAGTGGTTACTTCCGTCTTTGTGCAGCCTTCTACACCTCTAGTTCCAGGCAGAACTAGACCGTGGCATGGTCACTCCCGCCAATAGGTCCCTTACCTCCAGGCCCCAATCTGGTCATTGTCTGCCAGGACCACATCCAGTACCCGTGCCTCCCTGGTGGGTTCCCTCACCTGCTGAGTTAGGAGCGTCTTGAAAGACGCCAACAACCTCTGTTCCCTGGTCACAGAGGATGTCATAGTCTCCCAGTCTGTTCCTGGCATGTTTAAGTCCCTAACACCACCTTTCCTCTGCCCAGTCTGCAGTGTCTCTAACATCTGCCACCAGACTGTCCTCCAGCTCCTCCGCCAGGGCAGGGTCTACACACCACTCCTATTTTTCTCTCTTGCCCCCCTTGTTATCAAGGTGACCCAAATCGCCTCCACGGTTCCCTCCGCCTCCTCTACTCCCCTATGCCAATGCAGTTTTTGACTATCATAGCTACCCTCCTCCCTTCCCTCCCCTGTCCTTCCTGAACATAGTGTAACCCTCCAGGTTCAGGTCCCAGTCATGTCTTGCAGTGGCCCAAGTCTCAGTGACCGCTGCCACATCCACTGCTCCCTCAGTTAACATCGCCTGGAGCTCAGGCATTTTGTGCCCAAGCTCCTGGCATTTGAGGACTACCTTCCACCCTTTCCTATAGTTCCATTTCCCTGCTCGTGTTCCCATGGGATTCTGTTTTCTCCTGGTCTGCACTTTGCCAGTTGGCCTTTTCCTGCAATCCTCCTGGTCCCCAGGGGGTGGAGACAAGTCCTCCTTTATCGGCACCCCTTGACAGCCTTTTCTCCCATCCCACCCTCACAAGTTTAAACCCCACTTTTCACCAATGAACTCCTCTATTTTCAACTTAGGATTCCCTCTCTCCAAATTGAGATGGATCTATCTCTAGCATACAGCTCCTTATCCTCCCAGGTCTCTCCCAATCCCCTCAACCCATACCCTCTGGCCTCACACCACTCCCTGAGCCACTGGTTTATCTCCCTAATTTTCCTTTTGTGTTCCCCACTAGCCCTTGGCACTGCAGGATTTCTGAGAAGAAACTGTGCATCCTATGTCATGACAGACCCTGGCGAGCTCTCCTGAATCTTGCCTGTATCTCTAGCTCCTTATTCCCTCAATGTCATTTGTACCCAGGTGGACCAGTATGTCTGGGGAACCCCCACAGTCCTTTGCCAGCTGATATACCTGTGTTTAGCCCTGTGTACTGTTAGTCCAGGAAGCATCTTGTTCTAACTGGCCAGGCTTCCCTCCTATCCCATTTGATACCCCTGATCATAGAATCCGCCAGCAGGAGCACTCTGACCACTCCTTTTCCTCCATTCCCCCTTCCATGTCCTCATCCTTTCTACCGGCCCCTCCACCCAGCTGGCTCCTTGTTCTTCCCCTATCTGGGTGCCATACCACCCCTCCTTATTTACCATGGCCACTCCCTCCGCTCCAATCCATGCCTCTCCTCCTCCTCAGTATCCTTCTGTACCTTGCTAATTCCCCCTCACTGCTCACAACTGGTCCTTCTCTCCCATCTGCTAAACTAGCCTGACTCATCCTCCCTTCTTTCCTGTCTCCATTTAGTTTCCTCCTTGCTCGTCGTGCTCCCCTGGCTCTAAACCCTCAGCTCCCTTTACTGAATCCTCCTTGTACTTCCGGTCCTTCTCCTTTACCTTTCCTCCAACTGGTCCTTCTCCTTGCGCTTTCCTCCTCTTCCCCTGCCCCTCCTGCTCTGATTCCTCCCCCATTCTCCTGCATTCCAGGTCCCCCCTGTTCTTCCTGCTATCAGCCCTGCCTCCCACTCCCACACCTTTCCATCTCTAACCACCTCTGTCGTGGCTACATCACCCCTCATCCTTGAGCAGAAGAAGAGAATTGAGCGGTTACTGAGTAAAGGTCTGATCCACCTCCCGCCCTGCTTCCTTCTGTCCAGCCCTGGCCATCTGCCTACTTCCCTGAGAATGTTGTCCCTCAGTCCCCCTTTGTGAGGGTCCCAGTTACGTGCCTGCTGCCTTGGTAGTGTCCTTTTGGACCCCCTCTGCAGAGGGTCCCTATGTGACCCTAGTGTCTCCCTGCACTCCTTTCCTATACCCCCACCCCAGTGCTTGGTGCAACCCTGTGGGAGATTTGAGCCCCTTCCCCAACCACACCACCCCTTCCCCAGCTTTCTCCTCATCCCCAACCTCCTCCCTAAGCTGTGCTAGCTGGTAGCATACTGGGCAACCACCAAACTTCAAGCCCAGTCCAGTATCATGGCTGCTCCACACCCTGTACCCCACCACCCTCCCAAAGATGCAGCCCTAATGATGTGTGGTTCCATCCCTTCCAAATAGGTTTCCTTGGGTGAGCCACCAGGTTCCCCCTAGTCCAAGATACCCCTACTGCCTAATCAGGTCACCCACTAATCTTAGAGACAGTCCCACTGTACACCAGTAACTCTGTTACTAGGTGCAGTACAACACATTAAACTTATAAGGAAATGAACAACTCCCTAAGCTCCTCTCTTCCAGCCTTTAAATCCAACCCCCAGTGGCTGAGAACTACATGAGCTGCACCAGCAGCCTTTTCCTCCAATTGCAGGGCAGGTGTTCCCCTATAAATTTGCAGACTTCTGGGGAGGGAGGTCTTGGGCAGACACCTGACAAGAGAGAGTGTATCAGCCCTGTGTCTCCCTCCAAGCCCTGCAGCTAAAGAACCATCTCCAAGCAAATCCCACCAAATAGGTTTGAAATCAGAAGAAATAGGCCTCTACCAGCGCAGCCTGTTACACAGTGAAACATCCACAAAAGAGCCCCACTACAGCCACCAAATCAGTTTACAAACATCCAGCATCCCCAAAACAATACCCTGCTAGCCCCTTAGAAGTAAGAAAAAAAGAACTAACCTACCAAGTAAAATCCACAAGAACCCTCTGAAAACAACAGCAGCAGCTACTGTCCTGGAACACAACTGATCCTGTCCCTTCCAGTTCTTTCTTTCTCTTAGTGGTGGGATTAGAAAGATAGAGAAGGGCAAGGAAAGAGGGATGGTGCAGAGGGCAGGTTTTGGTCACTGTTTTATATATTGATCATCTGTGAGAGAGAAAATAAGAAGAGCTTGTGTAAAGTTCTATTTTAAAACAGGAGCTGAGCCAGCGACCGGGTTCGAGAATGAGCCGGGAAGCTGGAGCAGCCAGGGGAGAAGGCTCACGCATCCCAGGGACTGCTGCCTTCTCGGGGACTGAGAGCTCAGTGTTGGCTGACCCTGGGTGGAACCCAAGGTACGACAGTCCCAGCCAGTAGTAGAGAGGCGTGGTGGTGGATGTCGCGCTTTATGCCTTGACATCAGGGTGCACACCACGGACAAAAGAAAAGCGGAAATGACTCATGGCACTCCAGTAGACGAGTGTATGCCCCATCCTCAACACCTCCTGCCTGCTTCCGAACCGCATCCCAACGAAACAAGAAGTATGGGTAAGGGCCCCACATCGACTTCTGCCTGGGGGTAGATGCAAGGCTGTGGTGGGGATGGACCGCCGGAAGGTAAGGATGGAGAGCGGGGACATAAAGCCATGGCGACTCCCAAAGAGTGGAGTGCCGCAGGCTCAGGGGGGATAAAAAAAAAAGATTAAAAAAAAAAAAAAAAGGAACCGAATAGTACTATGTTTGATGGGTACTGAATAGTCTAATGTTTATGCAAATCTCTTAAAGAGCATTTATTGCCTAAGGAGGTGAGTATGGCTTAATTTGTGGAAGGGACTGATGAAACATACCCTTTGCAATCCTTACGGTCACCAGCTTACAACACATTTGCAAGGATGGTAGTCATCTGAAGTAAAATTGTGTCCTCCATTCTGCAGCAGTGCAGAAATGTTGTACCTGCACACCTCTTTGTGGATGCAGTAAGACTGTCTCATAGTGGTTTCTAATGCTGTCCGATGGGGCATTATTTATGTATTTTTAAATTCTTCAGATGCAACCTTTGAGCAATGTGCTGTTTTAAAGGTTCCACGTCATGGACACAAGACATATTTCATTACGTATATTCACGCCATGTACACAAAACTTTTACAGTAAACAGAGTCCAAATGCAACAAGCAATTCATTTGCCATAAGAGAGGTTTAGGGCATCCGGTCAGGCATTATGAAGTGCTAAAGTTCTAGTCATTGCAGGCGCTTTGAATATTGTGCATGTAGGTTATCTTGTTTTCTAAAACCTTATCCTTTCATTTTCTTTAGCAGCCAAGCATGTTGGCATTGACATTGGGATAGTAAGTTTTCAGGGGCGTGGGTGTTGCATTTTGCTGTTAGAAGACTGACCTGCGGCTTGGTAAAAGCTTGCTGGGGTTCCATGTGGGAGATGTAGGTTTGGGAGCTACCTTTTGTCTTACGCTCACTGTGGTGGTGGAGGATTGGTGCATCAGTGGAGCTAATGAGCTTACTTTGAAAGGAGGATGGGCTAAAATGTGCCACTTTATAGCACCCCTATTATGACCTAGTTACAGGCAGGACTAGATGAGGTCTGGAGGAGATCATCCCTGCACTGCACCAGTCTGGCCAGTGTTGGTATTATTTCGTGCTACATGAGCAGTGGATATCTGTCCCCAGGAAGAAAATAAATTTGCTAGCAAAGTAGTATGAAGTGAGACTGAAGGCCTTTACATGTTTACCCTCAAGAAAAGGAGGCAGGGGAGGATGCACTCAGTTTTCCACTTACTTAAGGGAATCGTCAAGGTTGAACAGAATGTTTGATTTGATGTACTGTAGCAAGATGCTGGGACATGCTCTGAAGCTCAGAGATGGTAAATTCATGGGCAGTGTGACAAAGCAATTATTTTTGCCGGTGGGTGGTTAACCTATGGAACAGCCTATCAGTAGAGACAATGGACATGAAAACAGTACAGGCCTTTTTATTTTATTTATTGAAAGGTTTCACCAGGAAAGGCATACTGAGCTGGAAGCTCATTTCCAGATGCGTCTTGGGGAAGAGAGAGAAAGGTTTAGAGGGCATGATAGCCTGAGAACGCAAGTACAGTTACAAGTTGACAGGCCAATTATAGAGCAAAATATTGCAATAATACAAGGAAATGTGGTACAGTTACAAGTTGGCAAATCCATTTACAGAGCAGGAGTGGTGCACAAGTGCAATATAACAAGAGGTTTGGTGCAGTAACAAGGCATGAATAACTGGATTTAAGCGCTAGAAGTGCAGTATAACAAATGAGTTAGGTACAGTAATGAGGCATGAATGACTGGATTTTGTACAGTTTCTGTTAACCAACAACAAATGTAGAGTAGATGAAGCATAAGTGCCTTTAAGCAGTGGTATATACCACTTGGACAATGAGGGAGGAAGAGGAATAGGTGGGAAGGGAGGGCAGGGGGGAGGAGATTTAGGAGCAGTTGCAGGAGGGAGGTAAGGCCTCTGAGGTGGTTTGAGAGGGCCCAAGGGTGGGAGCAAGTCAGATGACAAGAGGTGGAGTTCCAAATTTTAGGGGCGGTGGCTGAAAGCAGCTTGGCCAGTGGTCGTGGAGAGCTGGAGGGACTACGAGGTGCGATCACTGGAGCTTCTAAGGGTATGGGGTGTGTGTTGGGGGTGGCAGGGGAGAGCCGAACCAGAATCGGGGTGGAAGGGATTTTATAGATACATAGGGGAGGCGAGAAAGGGAGAGCGCAGATCTCCAGGATTAGGACTGGGGAGGATGGGCTCAGGAGGCAGGGGAGCAGTCAGAGGTACTAAACAAGTACTTGCCTCAGTATTTATGGAAGGAGATGGGGATCCATTCTGCCAGAAGGAGAGAGAGAGAGGGAGACAGCTGGGAGGAGAGGACAGATGGAGATGAGAGGACCAGAAGAGGCAGGGCACCAGGTGGACCAGGCCTAGAAGGGATGGGTGCTTTGTTGAGGAGGGAGAAATCACAGAGGACAGCATGGCGGAGGCTCACGGGTGCTGAAAACTGACAAGGCACGGGACAGAATGGGCTCGTCAAGGAGTTCTGAAGGAACCGGCGGATGAACTAGCAGCTCCACTAGCTGCACTTTTCAACGCCTCTCTGCAGACGGGATGGGTGCCTCAAGACTGGAGGGTGGTTCATGTGGTGCCTATCCCCAAGGGGGGGTCTAGGGAGGGAGATGGGAAATTACAGGCCTGTCAGCCCAATGTCAGTGGTAGGCAAACTAATGGAGGCTTCATCAAGGAGAAGCTTGGGAGGTACCTGGAAAGGCTGGAGCACATGGATAACAAACAGTATGGTTTTGTCCTGGGAGTTCATGTCAGACCAACCTCAGAGGTTTTACGACTGGGTGACAGGGACCCTGGACCGACAGTTATCGGTGGACATCCTGTATCTGGATTTCAGTAAGGTGTTTGACTCTGTACTCCACATCGGGTTGTAGACAAAGTTGGGGGGATGGGGGAGACAGTTGCTTAGATGGGTAGAAAATTGGCTTACAGATAGAACACAGGCGTGAGTGGTTGGTGGGATAGTCTCCTCCCTAGGAAGATCTTCAGTGGGGTTCCCCAAGGTTCTGCATGTGGCCACTCCTGTTCAATGCCTATATCTCAGATATAGGGAGGGGTTAGGAGCAGGTTGAGCCTCTTTGTGGATGACTCAAAACTGGGAGCACTGGCTGACGGGAGGAGGCGAGAGAGAGAGAGAGACAGTCCAGAGGGATCTGAATACCCTGGAGGGTTGGTCAAGGAGGTGGGGTCTGAGGTTTAATTCAGGGGGAGGGTGCTGCATCTGAGGTCAGAAACCCAAGTCATGTACACACACTGGGGGTCTCACTGCAAGCCACAGTGAGTGAAAGGGACCTGAAGGTGGTGGTAGACACCAGAATGAATAACACTGAAAACTGCAGAAGATCTGCGGCAAGGCAAACAGTATTCTGGGCTGCATAGTCTGGGAATAACGTCCAGGAGGAGGAGGTGATCCTCCCCTGTTCAATGCCTTGGTCAGGCCGCATCTTGAGTACCTGCGCAGTTCTGGAAACCCCACTTTAGGAAGGACATAGCATTGTTGGAGAGGGTTCAGAGGAGGGCAACCAGGATGATCCAGGGCATGAGTGAAAGGACCTATGAGGAAAGGCTGAAGTCCTTGGGCTGTACTCACTGGAGGAGAGGAGAGACAGGGAGACATGATTGAGGTTTTCAAATATGTGAAAGGGATTAACAGGGGCAGAGCAAAGGAAATGTTGAGCTAGGAAAGGGGCACATTCAGGGTGCATGAGTGGAAGTTGGAGGAACCTACAGAGAACGTAGAAGGCATTACTTCAGTGAGAGGGTGGTGGAGCCATGGAATGCATTGCCCGGTAGTGTGGTGGAGCAGGGCACAGTGGGCGGCTTTAAGAGGGGTGGGACAGATGCATGGGTATACAAGTCAAGTTGACCTCTCGGGGCTGGGGGGAGGATGAGCTAGTGCCCAATAGGGGCTGGCTAATGACGAAGACACGAAGACTGTTTGGCCTATTCTGCTGGCTTCTAGTATGTTAAGTAAAGTTGGTGCAATGGGCACGACGTCTGTCCTCAAGAGGAGGAAGAGAGAGACTGATACATCGAGCAGTGATGAGTGCGAGGAGGATAATTGAGCATAGCGGCAAAAAGAGTGGAAGAGAGTATCTAGTTTGGCAAGTTCAGTACCTGGGCAGCACTGTAGACTACATCATCAGAATCAAAGATTAGGAGGATCATTCTCTTGATAATAGCACGCAGGCTGGCAGTGGATGCAGTCTTGGTTTCTGTGCAGTGCACCAAGCTTGGGGTGCAGTTTTTACAATAGCATCCACGTGGTCAGAGAAGTTTAGGTGTTGGTCAAGCTAGATTCCCAAGTGCCTAAAGGTGGTAACATCCTCCAGTGGGATTAGTCCAGGGTGCAGAAGGCGGGAAGGGAGGGAGCCTAGAGTCTGTGTCTTGTGCCAAAGTACATGGAGATGGTCTTCTTGGCATTGAGGAAAAGCAGATTAGAGCATAGCCAGAGCTGAACTTGATCGAAGTTGAGCTGGAGTCTGTGCCCACATCAGCGGAAGGGCCTGTGGTGAAAAGGACAATGTCATCCGCATAAATGTGGAATGGATGCGGTCAAGCAGATGGAGGGAGATCATTGAGGAAGGCGGAGAATAGTATTGGGCCTAGCACAGAACCTTGGAGGACCCCAGTGGTTATATGGCAAGGCAGGGCATCACCAATTTTGATTGATTGGGACCTGCCCAAGAGGTAGGAGTGGAACCAGCTGATGGGCCATGTCAGAGGCCAGCAGCCTGGAGTTTGGATAATGTCAAGGAATGTGAGGCCGTGCAGGAATACCTTGCTAGATGCGGAAGATGGCAGCAGTGAGGAGACTGCAGTCCATACCATTGTGAGAGTGGAGTCAGTGAGCCTGAGGAGGAGGAGGTGGTTGTGGGTGATTCTTCTGGAAGCCAGACTGGTAGGGGGTGAAGAAAGACGCTGAGTCCAAATAAGGAGAGAGATGGGATAAGACAATACATTCCTGTGTTTTAGATAGGATAGGGAGGAGGAGATGGGTGATAGTTGCTAGAAGCAGATGGGGCTCCATGTTTTGAAAGAAGGAAAAACAGTGGCCATCTTCCAGTCAGTGATGGAGAACAGAAAGGAAGGTGAGAGGTCAGCCAGAAGCGAGGAGATAGGGGCAGAAAGATGGAGGAGCTTACTATGTAGACAGTCTGGGCTCTTACCCTTGGATGGATTGAGGGCAAGAAGGGCATATGCCTGGACCATTTCTGCACACAAGGTTATCAGAGGGTACCCTGCATTGTATGGTGGGTAGGAAATCTCTATGAATTAGTATATGTTGACGTGTACACTTGTTGGGTCCTACTTATGATGTGGAGGGTGGACTTGATGGAGCTAGTGTTCCTTCTGACCATTACCATGTTGGTTGCAGCTTCTTTCAGTGTCTGGTATCAGCAGTAGTTTGTGCCAGGCTATATATTATAGGTTGATATGTGCAGCCTATGCATAGTAATGTTCTGATAAGTTTTTTTTGTATGAAAATTGATTCTAACTGTGAGTTTAAAATGGAAAATTTGTTTTTGTTTTTCAGTTCTATTTTCTGTGTTAGCAAACAAAATCAGTGACCTTGTGTATGTTTACCAAGTCGGGTTCTTTTTGTGGGAGGCATGTTTGTGATGTCTTATGCACCTGTGTGGGAGTTTGGATTTTCAGATGCCGACATTGGCGAGTAATGTAGTCACTAAAACTGTCAGGGACACCAACGAGAGATTCTGTGAAGTCTGCACAAACCAAATCTAGTCAGCTAGTGATTTCCTAATTTCCAGTTCCACCAGAATAGGGTTTGGATTTGGGTTAATTGTAGGTCAGTTAGGTGGAGTTGCTTTGTTGCTCAGTTTGTCCAGCTAGTTGGAACTCGCTAGTATGAGGAATTCGGCTTGCTTGTTACTGACTTGATGTATCAGCTCAGGGCTGTGCTTAGGTGGTCTAAATGCATTCTGTTAGTAACAGGCTGTTACAGGCTTTTCTTGTGTCAGGCGATGCTAGAAGGGCCTTGACATATTAGGGAGTTTGTGACTGATTACTTTTCATAAGAGCAACAGCCGTAGAAACCTGCCCTGTTATTCGTTATTTTATATTTTATTGAAATTTGCAAAACAAGTTTAAAGCAGTGCAGTTTCCATGATCACATAAATGACATTGAACACTTTCATCCGTATTAGAAGTTTTCACTGGTAATTTTTAATCTTAGATACCAGACAACAAAAACAGACTTGCTCTAGAAAGTTCATGCTTCCTTAAGATTATTATCTGACACGGCACTTAACTGAGCTGTCCTGCATCTGGACCATTTATTAGACTGTATGGGCTACTACATTGCTAATTTAATTTGTTGTCCCCATCCCCATTCGGTTTGAAAGGTAACCAACTTATGTTTCATGCTTATGTTCAGTTGGATATGTCTTCCGTGACAGTAGTCAAAGATTTTTAGTATTGATAACTAGTCCAGGACCAGTCTTCTGGAAAGACTTACTAATGTTAGATATGCATTCACTGGTTCTCCCAGATAAAACAAACAAAAACAAACAAAAAAAAAAGAATATTAATTGACATTAAGTTACGATGAAAAATGGCTAATGGGGTAAACAAACATTTTTAGGAAATGTTATGCAGAATCCGTCTCAGACACAGAACAGACCCGAAGTTGATGTCTGTTCAGAGTTCAATTCGATTATCCCAGTATCCAGTGTTCCACAGGGCCAGTAAAATTAAGCTTTAGTGGTATAGGACAGAAATCCCCAGGACCAGTAGGGATTTCAACCCCTCTTGATACATTTTTTTTTTTTTTTTTTGAGCTTTTGTTGACCGGTAAGTACACTAGACAAGTATTATGCCTATTTTCAGGAACGACCGGGAGAGTACAACATAGGAAACAGACATTTTTACAGTAGAGAGTAAGCACAGCATGACAGCATGTAGGAAATAGTAACATAGTCCAGGGTATGGACGGTCATAATACAACTTATAACTTTAAGGTTAATGTACCCCAGGGTGAGTAGGTCACCTACAGATTCCAACAAAAACCATATACATTTTCACATTAGAGACAATTTAGAAAGGCAATGTCCAGGGAACCTTGACATGGGCAGCATGCCCTAGGTCGGGTACCCTGGTAAATTGGTAGAGCAGAAAACAGCAGGAGTTATGGTAGCATCTGAGGGAGGCAAACTTTGAACCGGAAGAACAACCATATTGAGAAATTCTCTAGGGAGGCTTAGGGCAGTCACACGCTGAGGCTAGTTTCAGGAAACCCCAGAGGGAGTCACGGGCACAGGTGGGAGGAGGTCAAGCAGGTATGCACAGGAAGGGAGTTCCAGAGTCTGGGCGCATGCGGCTGAGTCCCAGTCACCCATGAGGTGCAGGTGGAGGGGACCTTGAGCATCCCAGGGGCCTGGGACCTAAGGTGGTAGATAGTAATGTCAGTTGCGGCAGGAGCAGTGCCAGCCTCTGGGGGTGCCAGTTCTGACCACTTTGTCCGTGAGACAGCCCACCCTGAAGTCCAGGTACCTAGTTGGGAGAGCCATCGAAGTTTATCAGTATAACTGCAGCGATGGGTGAGGCGAGAGGACAGCAAAGAGCAAAGCGACAGATGTTATTGTATGTAGCGTGTGCCACGAGTAAGATGAGTCTGGGGAGAGCGGCGAATAGGGTGCAGCCCATAGCTGAGAGAGGGAAGAAGAACATCTTCGCGAGGCTAGTCTAAGCCACTGGTGTAAGGTTGAACTTGGCCCTGTGAGAATAATGGCTGTGCAGGTATTAGAGGATTTTTAACTCACCCAAGCGTGTGAAAATCCTCATAACAGAAACCTTGCACAGGCAATATTTTATAATTACTGGTGCAAGACAGTGAATGCTAAAGCTGCTGAAGCAACTCCACACACAGACCTACACGCACACACACACACCTTTCCTTTGTTTGTTTTTACATTACAGTGCGAATCCTTGATTAGAGCAGTAGACAGCCACGCCCTTTGCAATGCAGTGGTTGCCCCTGAAGCTGTGCTTGAAGGCGAACCGTAGGATCAACCAGATAGATTTTTAAAATCTGTAAAGGCAAGATCAACCAGATAAATATTGAAATGGTTTAAAAAGTACCTGCCATGGCAGCGAGGTGCGAGAAAGGATCAGTGTGGCTGCTCCATAGCGGAAAAATGGAGCTGCCATGTTTGATTAGATATTGACCTGCACTACAAAATAAGTGCCAATGAGGTGGGCGCACTAACTATAACTGTCAGAAAGCGTCGTAATAACCAGTTCTACTGGTTATTATAGCATTGAAAGGATTGACTCCGTGAATTAAAGAGGGTCAGCAGTAATTATAGATTTAACTGGTTTAACCATTTTGTTGGCTCAGTATGTTTCTAGTGAGCCATTATCTGTGATAATTTTCACAGCTGCAACATTCAGAATGCAAAGGAGTTATACTGCCTTTCTTTATTCTTATAATTCCTATTGATCAGGCCTTGGCATAGTACCTGAGATGAACAGAGGAGTTCTGCGTCTCGAATTCTTGAGCAGCTTCTACTCAGTTGAGTCCAGTAAAGAAGCAGAAGTGGGCATCCCCATAATGTAACAATCAGGGCTGCTGGAAAATCGCTGGAGAAAATCCCAAAATGTAGAGATTTTTTGCATAAATTCAGCGGACGTTACGAGTTATATATCCCTAGTGCTCCACAATATGAGTTATTGTTTTCTGAACTGTTAATTAACCAGATTAAACTAAATAGATATATGTTTTTCTTTATGTTTACAGTTTGAAGAAAAGCTTTTTAAGCCCTTTGGCCACTGGCCAAGACCTTCTTCAGCAATTACCAGTGCCTTTTACTTGTCCCTTGAGGGGCGCTGTCAATGAACTCCCTGGACTTCATAGCCCATCTATGACACACAGCAGTGCTGCTCCCCAGCTTGCCCATGGGACTGGGGTTGTCCATAGTTCCTTGACATACTTATCCTGTTTCTTCTGGCCATCCACACGAAATGAAGGATGGGATTATCCTGAGTCGTCATTGAAAGCCTGAGACCAACGTGGGGGCAGGCAGAGGTTTCATCATCCCAGCCAGTGCCTGTCTTTCCTACTCAAGGCCTCTTCTCCCCAGTGTGCTGATGTCATTGGATCCCAGCAAGCCTGATGCCCAAATGAACAGATGCACTCAGTCATCACCCATCCATGCACAGCTGCCTTGCACCTCCAGCTGTGGTCATACAAGTGGTGGTATAACAGCGGGATCGGGATGTGGATACCCCTCCTCCTCCTCCTCCAAGAGCATCAAATGGGATGCTCAGTTCTCCCTCTCCCAGCCAGCCATCGTCTGGGCCAGGCTCATTCCTGAACCTGTGTCGTCAGCATCACGGCACAAGTGGTAGATCTACCGCTGTGCTGTGCAGGCCAACTCTTGAAGAAAGGTTTGTGATGTTGAACTTATGTAGCATATTATCTAAAATCTAAAAACATAAAACGTATGCAGTGCTAACTAGATTTTACTGAGTAATCCATAGCTCATCAAATTAAATACATTTAGAAGCAACATATTTTGTAAGGGCATACTGTAGTTGCAAAATATTTGTCAAAAAATAAATATATCATACATCTTTTCACTGCATTCTACAGTGGCATGTAATGCACTTTTATTTTAATCTGCATGCAGTGACTTTTGTCTATTTGAAGTAAAAATGTTTAAAAATATTTTCTACCAGATTGTTTTTTTTTTTTTGTCATATACTCTCCCAGATTGTGCATGAAAATAGGCATTTGCATGCCTCATACACTGTCCTGGAAAACAAAAACAAATATGTTTTCACTGCAATCTTGCATGATGGACTGCCGCCATTAACTTCCTCAAAAGCAAATTCAAGTTTAGAATCATCAGGTCCATCCTAAAACCACAGCTGTGTGACCCATGATCCATTTAGAATGAAATGCGAAAAGAACAGCAATAATTGTCTTTTGTATTAGACATTAAACCGAGGTCCTGTTTGCTGGTTCTGGTGGTTGTTCACACGGATGTTAAAATAGCCATGGCATTTCTTGAAAAGAGTAGGGAATTCCCGGTGTCCTAGCCAAAATTTCGATTCACTAAAATAACACCAACAGCTTAATGTGGTTCAATTCCAGTTGGTTACCCTCTGTATTCCACCCCCGGTCACCCCTGAAAAGGGACTTTTAGTCTCAGTGGGCCTGCTCAGTCAACAAAATTCAATAAATAAATAAATAACCTACCTTTCTACTTGCAAAATGTTTTGTAGTTAACACTCCATTTAAGTAAATTTACGCAAGTTCCACTTTCACTATTAGCCATTGTTTGGTTGCTGTGGCAATTTAGGCATCTTCCACACAGATGTCAAGTGCTTAATGCACACTTGTTTGGCTCTAGTTTTTAAAAGGGCACCAACCCCTTAGGCGCTCAAAGTGTCCCAAGTTTAAAAACACATTTTATAATGGTTCACAATCTGTAGGAACTGCTGATAGCTGGTAATTTGATTCTGGTTCTTTTTCTTTTAAAAAAGTGAAAACAGACTGCCCACCATACTGATGTTACCACACAAACATGTTTGCTTACATTCCTTGATCAACTCCCACTGCTTCTTTCCTGGACATAGGAACACCTATTGTTACTCATTGCTAACCGACCAGTGGCATTGACATCTCTAGTGAAGTCAGTCACTCTCCCTTGTTGAAGGAAGAAGGATGTAGCAGTGATGGCCCCAGATTACCATGGTGGGGCAAAATAGAGGTAGGAAATGGGTGAAACTTTTTTTAAATTGTATCAGGCACCAAATGCTGTGTTTCCAAACATATCTAAAAGTTGGTAGACACAGTTTAAAAACAACTCTGCACTTAAACATGTGCTTGCATAAGATGTTTGAGCTGGTATTTACGAGAGAATACCTGTTAACCTCCATATTGCCTTTGACACCATATGCTCACCATGACAACAGACTGGTGTTGCAAACAGTAATTGCGTGGTTAGCAGGGGAGAATCGGCATACATTTAAGACTGTGTAAAATAATTGCATTATCTACGATATTTAGTAGACCAGCAGGGAAATTAAAAGCAAAAAACTTTAAAACAATAAAGTTTAAGTGGACACAGATGAAGGGATACAGGACTTGCAGGAAGATCTGGAAAAGCTGGGAGGTGGTCCAGGATCTGGCAGCTTAGTTGTGTGCCAGTAAATGAAAAGTTATGCATATTGAGTCAAGAATCCCAGGACAGAGTACTACCTGGGTGGAGTCTGAGTGTCTGCATCAGCTGAGGAGAAGGACCTGGGAGTAATGATCACTAGTGACCTGAAGCACTTCACACAGTGCAAAAAGCAGCAGCAAACAAACAAGATGCTGGGATGCATATCTAGGGAGATCAGTAGTAGGAGAGGAGGTTATACTGCCCTTGTATAAGTCACTAGTAAGCCGCATATAGAGTATGGAGTTCAGTACTTGTGCCCACACCTTGAAAAGACATTAACCTGCTGGAGAAGGTCCAGAGGGGAGCTAAAAAGATGAAGGGTCAGCAGGGTAAGGCATACAGGGAGAGGTTGAGGGCACTGAACATGTACTCCTGAGAGAGAGAGAGAGAGAGAGAGAAAGAGAGAAAACCATACATGATTGGGACCTTCAGGTGCTTGAAAGGGATAAATAAGGTTGATAAGGAGAGTCTCTTTAAGCTGAGTGGCGACCATAACACGAGGGGCACAGACTTAAGCTGGAGGCTGGGAGGTTTAGGAGGAGGGAGGTCCGGAAGCACTTCTTCACAGAGAGGGTGGTGGACACTTGGAATATGTTGTCGGAAGAGGTCATCTCATTGAAGACAGTGGGCAGCTTTAAGAGAGGCTGGGATGGACATAGGGGAGGGAAGGTAAGGAGGATGGGAGGGTGGGAGGGATGGCAGGGACATTAGCTGAAGCTGTGACCCTGCAATATGAGCAGACTTGATAGACCAAATGGCCTTCCTCTGCTGGCTTCTTCAATATGTTCATATAACACAGCCTAGTCACTCATGATACAGTGTGAGAGGAGGAGACTATTGCATCATAAGTGAAGCATTGTCTGGGGCTGTTTCTGATATTAGGAAGTATGCAATAAGAGTAGATCAATGATTTGAAACAAACAAGGCTGTGTGTAACTATATATTAGCATGTATTTGATGCAGATAAAACAACCAGCAACATTAATGAACTTTAGAGAAGGTACACAATCATAAAATGTGGGTTTTAACTAGAAATACAGATGCAAAAAGGTTGACAACGTTCTTTTGAAACCAAACCAGGTAGTGCAAGCAGCATTACACTGAACACATCGGAACCCCTCCCCACCTCACACTGTACTGATTTGCCAAGCCCAAGTCTGCTTGCTACATTGTCAGTGTTTGAAAGTTTTCTTTGAAAATGTGTATACTTTTAAAGTAATTTGGGAAAACTCCAAAAATTGAAAAATCTTTAAAATTATTGTAGAAAATGGTGACAGTTGCAGATTTTGCAAAATATTCCAGGTGCAGTTTTCCAGTGGTCCTGGTATTGATCCCATTTCATACCTCAAGATCTCTTAACACTTTAGGGTATCAATCAGCCAATCGATCTTCATTTTACCAGGCGAAACACCATTGAGTGAACCTCATTTCAAGGTGGACCTGGGCAGTTAGTAAATAAATATAAAGTACAATAAGCAAACAGTAAGCAGAATACAGAATATGGGTGCATAGGGCAGTACATATCAATATAAAACATACACAATAAAGGATTTTGGAGCACAATACAGCCGGAAAAGGGCAAATGACTTGTATACAATATATACAAAGATCTTGCTGTTTGCAGTGTATACAAGTGCCTGCAGGTAGTCGTGTGAGAATGTCCTTGAGACAGACATATAATGAAAACTAGGTTTCACATTGAGTACCCCTAATGGGAAGGGAAGAGGAAGTATGGACATATTTCATAGTAGAAGGGAGGAGAAAGAGAAGGATGAAGGAGAAGGAAGGAGGAGATACAAGACGTTGTGTGGCACCAGTATACTTAGCGATGGATAGGTGCCATAGGCTCCAAGGGAAGCAGCTACAGACAGGTAATACATGGCCACAATCAGGGAAGCATTTGCATGACTCCTTGATAAAGCGTGCATATAGCATCTTTTTTTTTTTTTTAGCTTTCTTTCTCTTCGGTTGCGCCTGGATCATCTCTCAGGCAGCCTAGTCCTTTTCTGCCCAGCCTGAAGCCTCCCAATCTGCACCTCCTCTCTCCTCCCGTCCCGAAGCCAGTACCCCGGTTTAACCGCCGCCCGGGTGGCATCCTCTCCTCTTGGGTGCGCTTAAAGAGTCAGACTCTGGCTCAGGTAGGGCTGTGGAACAGAGGACCTGGAAGGTCAGTCGGGGAAGGCCAGCAGGAGGACATGGTGGACTGGTGCTGTCACCTACCCAGAGCTGTTGTTTTCCATGTTCTTGCGAGCTTCACCCTCCCTCCCTGCGTGGTGCACAGCGGCCACTGGCTGACGGCAACCCTGCTGGCCCGACCACGCTTGATTATGTGCATGTCTGGCTGCTGTGAATGCCTCGGTCTCACCGGGGTCACTAGCACACTGAGACAACCCTCCCATGCTACCTGGGGAGGAGAGGAGGCACCACATGGGCACTCATCCTCAACCCTCCCCTTCGAACCAGATTAGCCCGTGCGTGGTGCGAGGTGTGGTGTCCAGCGCCTCAACCTCAGTGCCACCTGGCCGCGATATAGCATCTTAAATGAGGGCAGGGAGATAGGTGGGCCACCTTCACAGTTTCTTGCAATCTATTCTATAGTTGGGGTAGAGCGAAACTTTGAGGACCTACCAGATCTTGACTTGACCTTGGGTAAAGATAGTGATATATGAGGAGCTTCTCAGTGCATACTTGCTGACTGTAAGGGGTAGACAGTTGGCTATGTACTTAGGCAGCTTCTTTGTGATTAGTCTGTATATCCAGAAGGCATCATTTCTTTGCCTTCTAAAAGTGAGGATGACCAGCCAACTAGGGTGTAGAGGAGCAGTGATGTATGAATACAGTGCACCAGAAATGAATCTTAAGACTCTGTGGTACAGCACATCAGGATTGGTAAGTGCAGAGGCAGGACCCTGTCCATAAAGGAAGTCGCCATAACCCAGAATCAAAAGGAAGGTAGATTGGACCAGCCTTTTTTGGCATCCTGGGTCAGCAGGTGTTTGATCCTATAGAATAGTACAAGTTGCTGCTTAAGCTTTTTATTATTTCCTCGATGTGAGCAAGGAAGGAGAGATTATGGTCAGTCCAGACCCCAGGTATTTGAATGTGGGTATGAAGTCTAAAGGTTGACCTAGGAGAGTGATAAGCTTCAGTACTGATCCTAGGGTAGCAGGATTAGGGATATTGATTAAGGGTGAGTTAAGCTGTACATCTATACAGTATTGCTCTTTGTCTTACAATACATAAAATGTTCTTCAGGTTGGCAATTCATGTTTCTACAACATCATTCTGTTATATATCAAATGACACTACATCAAAATTCATATCCTACAAAAATTGGTCACTTTCAAATAGCTCTATCAGGGAACAAATGTTTCATCCAGAGGCGAGATGTAGAAAACCCATGGCCTCCATTGGAGCTCAAATTGTGACCTCCTTCCAGCTCTAGAAGCTACTATCCTCTAGATAGTATAATAGGTCATCAATGAATGCCAATCAGAGAGGATGGGTACTTACTTAGCTGCTCACATAGGCTTAGGTATAACCTTTAGCTGCTGCCAGGTACAGGTATAACTTATTTCTACTTGGTGGAACTTTTCCGCCTTTCTCCAATATAAAGCAGAATCATCTGATTGGATAATTTAATTTTTGGTCCCACAGTATTTTGTATGCTCTTTCCTATATCTAACAGTACTGGATAACTTTCAGACAAGCACAAATATATGTGTTACATTTACCATTTTTCTCCACATTCTCTCCAACAAAGGCCATGCCCCATAGATACAAATTTAGCAGTTTTGTCAGGGTATAAAAATCTACTACTTACATTTCCATATATATTCTGACCAGTATGATGACTGTGATACTCTCATCGAGTGAGGAATAGGTTCCAACCATTTCTCATGAGTTATCCGATCCCTAATTCTTTATTCCATCTCCTAAGATATCCTCGTGAATTCCTTGCAAAAATCTCTTAATGCTTTATATATTTGTCCAATTAGATGAATTTGTTCCCTGCTTTCTATAGCGTCCCTAAAAGGGACATCAACATAGGTATGAGAGGGGCAGAGTATTTAATGCTAATTCTTTCTGTATAAATGTCAGAATCTGTAAATATCTATAATGACGTGTATGGGGATTTGATATTTTGCCTATAGTGTGGCAAAGGCAGTACTCCATTCCATCCAGGTATAACAAAGCAGACATTTTTTCTGCCATTCTTGATGGACCCGAATAGCACCCATCTCTAAAGAGACACTTTCTGTACCTATTAGTTTAAAATAACCGAAAACTTCGGGTAATGTAGTAGGCGCCTTTATCTCATACCAAAGCATTTAACGATAACAGGTTCCAAATGTAAAGTTTTGTAACTGTGGATAAGAATTTTGGGGGCAAATATAATAGGGATAATGTTTATTAGATCATTTAGTATAAATTCAATGAATTTCCATGGTTTCTCTACCTGAGGATTCAGCCATGTCATCACTATTTTACATGTTACTGCCTTATGGTACTTTCTAAGGTTTGGAAGATTACAACCTCCTTTGCCACTGGTAACTGTAAAAAGACCATTTGACCCTTGGCTGTTGCCCAGCCCATACAAACCCTCGAAAAAGTCTAGCCCAGGATGCAAAGTAGAATTGTGATGGAATAATCCGTAAAGTCTGGAAATAATATATCATCTTAGGAAATAAGGTCATGCTAATAGCTTGTATTCGAGCTGGAAAGATAATGCCTGATGTGTCCAGTTCCCAACTAAATTCTCTATCTCTATCGATAGAGGCTCTAAATTAAACAGTTCCAATTGTTCCAGTTTCTGGGGAATATTTACACCTAAATATTTAATCTTATTATTTCTCCATTTAAGAGGGATCTGGTTCTTCAGAGACTGAGGGGTGAAATTTAAACATACTAACTCTGTTTTTGTATATTTATTTTGTATCCAGCTATTTCTGAAAACTTATCTATCACTTGTAAAGTAGCAGGAATGGACTTTTCAGGTTCTAGGAGTGTTAATACATCATCTGCACATAATGATATAGTAAAATCTCTCCTTCCTAAAGGGACCCCTGAATATTAGGATGTTGCCTTATAGCTTCAGCCAATGGCTCAATGTATATGGCAAACAGTAAGGGGAAAGGGGCAACCCTGCCTAGTTCCCCTTCCCAGCTGTATCATTGAAGATAACTGTCCAATCACTTTAACATATGCCTTCAGAGAGGTATAAATTCTCTGTATCATGCTAGAGAATTCCCAGGAAATCCAAATTTACACAGTTTCCCATAAAAAAGGCCAACTGATGTGATCAAAAGCTTTGTCTGCGCCGAGGCTGAGCAACACTGCCTGTATCTGTCTCTGATTTAAGTGGTCCAACAAATGGATCGTTTCATTATATTATCTGTGGTTTCTCTGGCTCGAATGAACCCAGATTGATCTGAATTAATCAAATAGGGTAACAGTTCCTCCAGTCTATGTGCCCATATGGACATAAATAACTTGTAGTCCATGTTTAATATGGATATTGACCTATATGAAGTAGTTAATTCTGCTGGTTTGCCTACTTTTTAAGATAGGTGAAATATTAGTGCAATCCCATGATGGAGGAGGGGACTCTCCTGTTGAATTTCTAAAAGGCCTTTAGTAGTAAAGGAGTCAGTTGTTTACTAAAGCCTTGTACCACTCGGACGGAAACCGCCTGGGCCTGGGGTTTTAATGATTTACTTTCTTTTATGATACGCCTTACTTCCTCTGGTCTGATAGGGGCTTTAATCTGATTTCCATTTCCTTAGTTAGCTTTCTTAATGTAAGGGGAAAAATTCTCGATTTTGCTAAACTCTGGACCTTGTGGTTTCTCATACAGCTGCCTATAATATTTCTGGAACAGTTGTAGTATCTGCTGTGAGATAAGAGCTCTTGTTTTCTCTCAATCCACTAAATGTGTTACAGTTGTGGCTGCGCTAAGCCTCCGGCTCATTCTCGCCCCTTTTGGCCCTCCCTCACATATATTTTTTAAGTAAAATAGTGCCTGTTGTGTTTTTCATCTAAAAGTTTCTGGAGCTCAGACTTTGTCTGATTAATCTGAGTGGTAATAGGGTAAACTTTGTTTGTAGTCCCTTAATTTCTCATGTAATTCACCATATCTTGTTTCCCAATATCTCTTCTTGTATGCTGAATCACGAGTCATCTCCCCCTGATCACAACCTTCACAGTATCCCAAGCTATTGTATTGATGTCTCCTAGGATGAATTTTCTGCAATAGCTGAGCTATTTTTGAGTTAAAGCTGTCCTAAAAGCTTTATCCTGTAAAAAGGTGTATTCAAGCCACCCAGTGAATTTCTTTGGTATTTTAAAATCTAGCCTCAAAAATAGGGAGAATGATCAGAAAGAAATCTAGGTCCTATAGTTAAATCTTGCAAACAGTCCAAATGTTCTTTTGAAATGAAAAGTAGTCAAATCTTGGGTAGGAATTGTGTCTAGGGAGAAAACGATATCCCCCGAAAGAGGATAAAATGTTCCATACATCGATTAGGCATAATGCCCTAAGTTGAGAAATAAATAGTCTTTGAGCTGATATTAGCCTATATTTGGAAGGTGCAGAGGAGTCCAACCGAGGGTCAAAGTTAAATTGATATCTCCCCTATGATAAGGCAGCCGTGCATAATGTCTAGGAGTTTTGCAAAAATCTTTAAAAGAAAAGACGAAGAGGGGGAAAATACACACTCACTTACGTGACCTTGCCCATAAAGGGTACCTTTTAAGATTACATGCCTTCCTCTGGGTCTACGACTGTGTTTCTAAATGAAAAGGAGAGGTCCTAGGTATTAAATGGTTACTCCTCGCCGCTTTCCCTTTAGGAAAGGACGACGACATACCCAAAAACCTGCCCTCAACCCAATTTTGCATGATCGGTATCTGTTAAATGTGTTTTCTGGAGATAATAAAAATCACTGGGGTGTTTCTTGATATATTGGAACAGTCTGGCCCTTTTAATGGGGTTTAAGCCCATTTATATTAGCAGTGCTTTTACTATCTGAGTACAGTCTTATTCCCTTATGGAAACATATTCTCTCCTGTTGTCCCAATCTTAATAATCCCATTCCTGAGGAATCACCATACTGATGTTCTCCCCAGAGCCATCTTTCTGAACGTCCACTTTTTTGAAACATTTTATGCCATTCCTGTCTAGATTATTCTTAAACATCTCCTGCTGCGATCTTATCAAACCTTTTTGAAATCTGAAGCAAATTGTCAGTATATGTCTGACCTTTGTCTTGATAACTATGTACATACCCTGTATTCAAATAAAATTGACTTCCAAGGTAGGGAGTTTAAGAACCTACTCCCTAAGTGTGCCTCCTGATAGTCTGGGGTCACCGGAGGATATCTGTAACACCAAATGCCCAGGCCTCCTGGGGATATACTGCTCCCCTAATAAAAATAAAAAGAAATATGCAGACAAGCTAATTAAAAATCCAAATGTTAACTCAAAATATTCTGCCTGTCTGTCTTTGATTTGAAATGGGCTTCCTGTAACGTCTAGAGATGCTTCTCTCCCACCGACAAAGTAAATTGTTTATTTTATGATTAATTAAATTCTGAATTATTCAACTAGGGCAACTTTTCTCAGGCCCTTATGCCAGGTTAACCCTGAAAACAAATCAAGCAGAGCACAATCTGCTCTTTTAAAGTTATATCCGTTGTCCTCCTTCAAAGCGATCGTCAGGGCCAGTTCAAACAGCCAGATCAAATGTTATACTTGTTTCTTTGTTATGGCAAAGTTCTCTGCAGGTACACTTATTAAGCATTTCTTTCTCTGTTCAACCTCCTGTGAGAGAGTTGTCGTCTAATAAAGATCCCAGTTCAGACAACTGAATTCCCAGTCCCTCTCATCAGATATAAGCTCAAAGACCTCTAGCCAGAGGACCATCGAGGAATCATAAGCCAAGCTTCCACTTCTATCAGTCGGTTCTTCCTTGCCGATCGACGGTGTTGCCAGACAATAGAAATATTCCCCTCTTTGTTAATCCTCCGCCATTCTGTTTTCTGCCCAAATTCACCATATACCAGCGCGGTGGGTCAGTTTTCTGTAATCCTAACGTGGATTTTGTTTTATTTGAATTCCTGCTTTAAGGCGCCTCTCTGGCCTCCTCTGCAGTATAGAAATTCCTTCCTTCCTTCCGATGGAAGTTGCACCACTAAGTCTGGCTGGGTACAGTGTTGTGAATCTAATGGCTGCCTCCTTCATAGCTGGTAAGATGTCTGCATATGCTCTGCGATTATGCATAGTTTGTGGAGCGTGAATCGTTATCAACATGAAGCGAGTTTGTCCGTAAAAGACCTTGCCCTTTGCCATGCTGTTGTTAATACTGTCTCCTTGACTGGGTAGCTAAGAAAGCATAATACAGATCGAGGCCTAGCATTTGGGGTCTGTAGGCCATGGGCCCAGCACGGTGAACTCTCTCTAATGATAATTGAATATCTGAGGGCAATTCAAGAGCTGTTTTGAGAAAAGCAATAGTAAACTCAGTAATGTCCTGACCTCCTGAGCCTTCAGAGAATGCAATATAATCTTAGGTTCTTTTGCATGCTCTGTTTTCCATATCTTCTTGTTTTTCTTGCAGTTGTATACATTGATCTTGTAAGAGTTGAATTGTATTTTCCATGTCGCCTGCTCTGTTCTCTACTGCTGTTATCTGTCTCTCTGATGCATCGGCTTGTTGCTCCGAGGCTCACTACGTCTTTGCGAAGCTCTCCGTGAAAGATCTTTAATTTCTGCACGAAACGATCATAGCTCCTTGTATATAGTATCTAACTTTATGCGCTTTGTTTCTCGCTTATTATTGGTATGGTTGTCTGTCCTGCTGCTTGCTGGCGCTGAGAGTTTCCTGAGTCGGAGGGCTCAATGAGCATTGCTGCTCGATTTTTATTCTGCTCACTGCTGCCCGTAGTTGTACAATTTATTTTATTTTTCTTTACAATACTTCTTCACGTATGTCCCCGATTTCTAGATCTTGTTTTTTTTTTTAAGTTGTTTGTCGTTAAAGCGCCAAATCAGGAGATTAGCGAGGTTGTAGTGGAGCTCTACTTTACACCGCCATGCTGCTTGAAGCTCAACCGAAGTCCAGCGGGCCGCATTTTGTTACTGCGGTGCCGTGAAGAGCATAGTATGTCTTTTGTTTTTGTTTTTTTATAGTTGAGCAGGAGTTTATTCTGGACAAACCATGTTTCTAGCCTTTGAAGTTGGCTTGCAGTTCAGATGTGATTTTGGTCAAATCTCGCCAGGTACTGAGATGATGGGCGTCATTGGAATAGAGCATCATTCGTGCCGGGCAGGCAGATGGTAGGAATTAATAACATACTAACGCATTAAAAGTCAGCAGAATAGGCCTGTCGGGTCTTCGTGTCTGCGGGTAGCCAGCCCCTAACAGGCGCTCCTCCCTTCCCCGTGAGGGTCAATCTGGCTTCAGTACCCCATGCATCTGTTCCACCCCTCTTGAAGCCCTCCACAGTGTCTTGCTCGACCAGACTCCCAGGCAAGCCATTCCATGGCTCCGCCGCCTCTCTGTGAAGTAATTCCTTCTATGTTCTCCTCTATAGGTTCCCTCCAGTTTCCATTTATGCCCTCTGGTTGAGCCCCTTTGCTTTAGCCTGAACATTTCTTTGGCTCTACCCTGTTAATCCTTTCACATATTTGAAAACCTCAGTCATGTCCCTCATCTCTTCTCTCCTCCAGTTACATATAGCCAGGGCTTCCATTCTGTCCTCATAGGTCCTATCCCCATGCCCCGGATCATCCTGGTTGCCCTCCTCTGACCCTCTCCAATAATACTATGTCCTTCTTAAGGTACGGCCTCCAGAACTGCACACAGTACTCAAGGGTTACCTAACTAAGGCATTATACAGAGGTAGGATCACCTCACTCCTCCTGGGACGTTATTCCCCGGCTATGCAGCCCAGCAACTTGTTTGCCTTTGCGCCACATTCTTCTGCAGTTCTCACTGTTGTTCATTTTGGTGTCTACCACCACCCGAGGTCCCTTTCACTGAAGTGGCTTGCAGTGGAACCCTCCCAAGGTATAAACATGCCCTGGGTTTCTGACCCTCAGATGCAACACCCTACACTTCTCGGTTAAACCTCAGCTCACACCTCCTTGCCCAGCCCTCCAGGGTGTCCAGATCCCTCTGGACTGCCATCCTTGCTTCCTCCCTGTCGGCCAATGCTCCCAGCTTAGAGTCATCTGCGAAGAGGCTCATCCTACTCCTAACTGCTGTCCTTGTATTGGAGACATAGGCGTTGAACAGGAGTGGCCCAGTACCGACCCCGGGGCACCCCACTGATGACCTTCCTGGGAGAGAGACAGTCCTCTCACCACCCCCTCTGTGTTCTATCTGTAAGCCAGTTTCCACCCATCTAAGCAACTGTCTTCCCACCCCATCTCCCTAACTTTGTCAACAACCATGAGAGTGGGGTACCGAGTCAAGCAGCGTTACTAAAATCCAGATACAAAGGCGTCCACTGGACTCTGTCTGTATAGGGGTCCTGTCACCCAGTCATGAAATCTTATGAGGTTGGTCTGGCACGATCTCCCTGGGACAAAATCATACTGCTTGTCATCCATGTGTCCCAGCCTATCCAGTTGTCTTCCGAGCATCCCTTTGATGAAGTCCTCCATTAGTTTGCCTACCACTGGCGTTAAACTGACCGCCTGTAGTTCCCGTCTTCTCCTAGACCCCCCTTTGTGGATGGGCACCACGTGAGCCACCCTCCAATCCTGAGACACCCTTCCTGTCTGGAGAGAAGCGTTGAACAGCACAGCTAGTGGAGCTGCTAGTTACGCCTGCCAGTTCCTTCAGTACTCTTGGATGCAGTCCATCCGGTCCTGGTGCCTCGTCAGTTTTTCAGCGCCAGTAGAGATTCTCCCCTCACACTGCCGTCTGTGATTTTCCCCTCCCTAGCCCCTCTTCTCGGTAAAGGCCCTGTCCTCTTCTGGGCCCTGGCCACTTAATTGCCCGGCCTCTTTTGACCTTGCATCTCCTGTGCCCTATCCTCTCATGCCCCCCCGTTTTCTGGTTGAATGAGTCCATGTCTCTCTCCATAAAACCAAGGCAAAATACTTGTTCAGTACCTCTGCCTGCTCCCCTGCCTCCTGAGCCCATCCACCCCAGTCCTAATCCTAGGGATCTGTGCTCTCCCCTTCCTCTTTTCCCCCTATGTATCTATAAAAAACCCTTCCCACGTATATCCTAAGCCAGGGTTGTGCTCCATCCTCGCCTTGATCTCCTCACCACCCTTGTGACCCTTCTAGCTGACAACTCGTATCTCTCCATCTCCAAGCTTAAACGTGCGAGGGCAGCCTTCTTATCTCTACCGCCTTGCACCTCCCGGTCCCCAGCATGGCTTGCTGGCCCTGCCATTTTGCTCATTACCCTTGCACACAAGCTAGTAGCCTCCTGTACCCCTTTTTAATGGCCTTCCACAATCTATCTACATCCATGTCTGCACTGATCTGGCTCAAGTCTCCCCTCAGTATACTGCCCATGCCCATGAAGTCCGCCCTGAAATCCAGTACCACTGTTTTGAGCGGTTGTCTCCACCCCAGGCTCATCATAAACCAGATCGTGTGCATGGTCTCCTCCTCCCACTGCCAGTGGGCTACATATCTCCAGATCCCTTATCCGGTCACTGTCTGCAAGGACAGCGTTCAGTATCCTCCACCTGTTGGACCAGAAAGGCATCTTGAAACACATCAGCTGATGTCATGGTGTCCCAGTCCGCCCCGGCATATTCAGGTCCCCATGACCCACCACCCCTACCCTTTCCCCGGTCACAGTGCCTTGGTGTGCTCAACCAGTTTCCCTCAGATCCTCATCCATTACGAGGTGGTCTGTATACCACCCTACTTTTAATCTCCCCTCTGCCTCTTCCACTCCTCTTACCAATATTCCATCCTTGATTATCCAGTGCTTCGCCTCCTCCTCTACCCACTTCTCTGCTCTCCTGAATATTTTATAGCCCTCCAAATTTAGGTCCCAATCATTCTTCTGGGTGGCCCATGTTTCCGTAATCGTTACCCATCCGCTGATCCTTGACCAGCATCGCCTTTAGCTCGGGCATTTTGTTGCCCATACTCCTAGCGTTGACCAGGACCGTCCTCCACCCACTTTCCACTGATTTTGGCCCAGCACTCCCTATTTGACCTCTCCTGCACAGCTCTTGCATTGTGTCCATCGGAGTCCCCTGCCCTATTGCCGCAGTAGACCAGGGACCACGGTCAAGGCCTCCTGTCTCCAGTCCTGCACTAGTCCCTCCCCTTTACAAGTTTAAACCCACTTCATTACATTTATGAATTCTCTGAGTTTCAGCTTTAAGATATCCTTCCTTCTAGGTTAATATGTAGCCTATCCCTAGCAATAACCTCTTGTCATCCCATGTGTCTCCCCAAATCCCCCACCAGTCCAAACCCTTCCTCCTGCACCACTCCCTGAGCCACTGGTTCACACGTCTTAGTTGTGCTGGCCTCCCCAGATGCCCTAGGAACCCGGCAGATTTCTGAGAAAGAAATTGAACTCCCAATAGAATGGTAGACCCTGGCTAGGAGTCGAACTCGCCTGGGTTTCCAGGTCACTGTTCCCTTCCAAATCATTTGTGCCCAGGTGTACAGAAATCAGGGATCCCCGCATTCCAAAGCTAAGGAATATAGCTGAATTTGGTCTTGTGAGCGGATAGTCCCGGGATACATTAACCCTGACTTTGCTGCTTGTATCCTCCCTACTCCCTCCCACTGGATGCCCCTGGTCATGGAGTCCCAGCAGGATCACCTTTACCACCCCTTTCCTGCTCTTTGGCCCTTCTAGGCTCTTCCTTCTATCGTCGACCCCAGCTTACTCCTCGCACCCTCATTAGTCCGGGGTTCACTATTCTGTGCGTGACCTACCATTCTCTTCCTTCTGCATGCAGTTTCCAGTTTACTCTTCTCCCCTCCTCCAACCTCCTGGCCATCACAGCTGCCTCCCCCACTCCCCCCTGGACTCCCTTTTGTGCCCAGAGCCTACAGATCCCCTCCACTGCCCTCCTCCCTGCCTCCTCCCTCCTCGGATCTTGTCTCCCCTCCCTTCTGGCATAATTCTCTCCTCCTGTCCCCTCCTCATCCGCCTTCCACTCTCGCAACATTCTCCTCCCATCCTGGCCCCTCTAGGAGTGCCCTACCACCTCCCCCTTGGCTGACCCCCAGCCTGGGTGTCTGCTCAGCCCCAGTTCTCCCCCTCCCACCACCTCCGACACTGGTCCCTCTCCCTGCCTGCCTTCTCCTCAGTGTCATTACCCCTCCTACTGCATATATGGTGTAGGGTGCAGTTCTGGAGACCTCACCTACGAAAGAGATGTTGAGCTGATGGAGGGGTACAGAGAAGAGCACCCAAAATGGTATGAGGATGCAGAATGCCCTATGAGAGAATATTGAAAGGGCTGAATTTGTACCCTCCTGAAGAACTAGAAGGGAGGGACATGATTGAGACAACTTTAAGTATCGGAAGGAATAAATAAGGTAGAGGGTAACAGCTTGTTTAAATTGAAGAAGGGAGTGAACATGAGGGACATAGCCTCAAACTGGAAGGTGGGCAATACAGAGGTAATGTCCGGGGCAGTTTTTCATGGAGAGGGTGGTGGAGGCCTGGAACAAGCTGCCAGAGGAGGTAGTGGCAGCTGAAACGGTGGAGGGGTTCAAGAGGGCTTGGGATAGATTTAAGGGTTGGGAAAAGAGGGTGGAAGCATAACAGAAGGGGAGGTAGGGTGTTGGGCAGACTAGATGGGCCGTGGTGCCTTCTCTGCGTCCACATATCTGTGTGTACTCCCACCCCTCCGGCAGTCTAACCAAATGTTCTAGGGACATGGATATGTTGTTCATCCACACTTGACTGGCAGGTATCCTTGCACGCTTTAAATCTTGCGGAAGGTCTTCAAGCTGGCTCCTCCCACCCACCCGGTGGTATAACTCGGCTCTCCCGCCCCATGACGCTCAGATCTTCCTTACCGCTTGGGCTCAGGTTCCCTCCTTAACGCTCTGCGTTTGAGACTGGTTCCTATTTTCTTCCGTTTTGCGGGTGGAAAGTTTTTGCTAAAAGACTTGGTCTTGATCCCTCGCGGCTGCGATGGACCGTCGACTCCGGTTTTGGAGATGCTCCTGCGGGCAGAAGATGTCTCAAGCCGGATCCACACTCACGTGTGTCTACTGTTTTAGGCCTTGAGCACGACCCGCAGGATTGCGACCTGTGCTCTTCTTTCTCGGCCCTCGTCCTCGATGACCGTGCTGCCCGATTGCAACTGGGCCGTCGCAGAGCGTTCCCTCCGGTGAAGTCTCAAGGAGGCCCGTCGAGCGGTGTCCGCTGGGCGGCGCGCAGCGGATCAGCTCGAGCAGATGATCGCCCTCGAAGAGGAGGCGGCGTGGGCCGTATCTTCTCGGCCGTGGCATTTATCCGCTCTCTGGGTTCTTCCCACACAGCTTCCTTTAAGACTCTGTCTGTCCCTCCCTCCACTAAGGGAGAAGGGCCAGCGTCTGCTGGACCTTTTCTCGGTCCAAAAAGAGGGACAAGGCAAATCCCCGTCCGTCGGCTCTTGGGGCGGGGAAGGTCCCCTCCCGAGTGAGTGGGCCAGTCGACTTCGATCGACCGCCGGCTTGACCACTGGCCTCACGGTGTCCCGTCAGGTCAGTTGCCGAGACTCCTGCCGATAAGTCGAGATTTTCTCGATCCGTTGGGCGGGCTGTCGCTAAAAGCCGAATTCCCTCTCCAGGTTCCCCGGAGTTGAGATCGATAGGCTTGCCTGTGCCTCGGTTCCGAGCCCTCGGATGAACCATCCGAGCCGAAGTGCCGGTTCCTGCCGACACTTCCCGCACCGACCTCGGAAGAGCCGAGGCTCTCGGTCTCAGTCTCGGACCTCTTCGCGGTCCAGCTGATCTCGCGTCATAGGGCGGTCTCGTCTCGCATCATGTAAGCGGCGTCGCCGCTGGCCCTCGGCTCCTCCCCTCGGATGAGGGAGGCTCCCGCGTAAGTTACGCCAATGGTACGAGGACCTTGTGGCAACAGCTCCTCCTGACGGGAATAAGCCGCGCGATCGCCTTCCCCCGACCATTGAGTGGCTGTCACCGGAGCGGCCGACACAACCCCTCGACTGAACTGAGCGAGCCTGTACCCAGGCGGTTGTTCGGCCAAAACCAGCTGCTCCACCGATTCTGGTGGAACCTCCGCCTCCACAGCCACTAATTGGGGCTCCGACCAAGGATTCTCGGTCAGCTAAGGTCTACCCAGCTCGGCTGTCGGGTTACCCTCCTTCCCCGACCGACCTCGACAGGTGAAGGGTGGCTCAGGCCAAGGCAGCTCTTCGAGGACTCGTCCGAGTCCGAAGATAATTCCTCCTTTTCTCAAACGTCTGGACTTGGAGTCCTCAGGAGGTCAGTCAATGGACGATAGCCCAGTCGTCCTTCCTAGGGATCTTCGGCTCATCTCAGAGTCCACCGGGATGAAGCTCGAACCCGTTCCAAACGGGCCAGCTATCCCTCACGGAGATTCTGGACCGAGGGATTCTCAACGGAGGCCTTTCCGGTGGCTTGAGGCCATAGTGGGTCGGTCCTGGAGCTTGTAGCGCCTCTGCTTCCTGTCCTGCGCCCGGCCAGGATGGCCAGAATCTGTGGTCCCTACCGGTTCCCTGTCCGGTTTCTCGGAGCACCCTCTGCTGAGGGGTTGGTTACCGACAGCGTTTTCGGTAGCGCACGAGCGCCAGGGATATGGACAAACCTCCCGACAAGAATCCAAGAAATTGGATTATGTCGGGTGAAAAGTCTATGCTGCGTCCTCTCCGCCTCCGCCAGGCCAGTTCTGGCCGTCCTCATGGCACATTTTTCTCATGCCCTGTTGGGCTCCTGGATGAGGTCATCCCTCATCTCCCATGCGATCTGCAACCACGGTCCAAGCAGGTGTGGGACCAGGCAGGGCAGTGGCCAAACAGCAGCTCCAGACTGCTTTGGATGTGGGGACTCATGTGCCAGGTCGGTGGCAGCCGCAGTGGCTATCGTCGGTGGGCTTGGCTGAGGATATCCACCTTTACTTGGATACCCAGCACAAGTTGGCGGATGTTCCTTTTTGGGACTGACCTCTTGGCCCTGGGGTGGAAGGTCACCTGCAGAGGATCGAGAAGTCCAATGCTACCTTGGACTCGGTCTCTTCGCTCAGAAGGACAAAGCGCAAACCACAGCCTAAGCCCTTTACGTCCTTCTGCGTCCCCCCCGGCCTGCCCAGAACGCCAGGGCAAGCAGGCTCGGCCTTGGCATCCCAAACCCAAACGCCGGCTTCCTCTAACAGGAGGCAGGAGGAAAGGCCCAGGAGGTCCCTCGGCCGGTCCTCCTCAAGCCTGCCCAGTGACGGGCTGAGGTGCTCGCCCATCCCGTCTACTACCCTGGTTCCCCGTAGGAAGGGCACAAGGCACTTCCATTCCGCCTGGTCCGCTGTTACCACGGGCAGGTGGGTTTTGAAGGTGGTGGGAAGAGCCTGCCTCTAGAATTGAGCAGGGACCACCCTTCAGAGCCGTCACCCCTCGGGGAAGCACGGGTTCCCAGGCCTCACGCAGCTGCTCTCAGCCGAACACATCGCCTCTCCTCCAGAAGGAGGTGATAAGAGGTGGCGGACCTCCTTCAGACCAGGGTTTGTGTCCAGGTACTTCCTGGTTCCGAAGCGGACGGGGGCTGGCCCCATTCTCGACCTACACGACTAAACAAGTTCCAAGGTCTCGAACCTTCAGGATGGTCACTCTGGCTCAGATAATACCATCCTTGGAATGCGGTGTGTGGTTCTGCTCTCTGGACTTGCAGGACGCGTTTTCACGTCCCTATCCGTCCGTCTCACCAGAGATTCCTTCGCTTCGGCGGAAGGATCCCTTCGGTTCAAGCCATGCCCTTCAGGCTTATCTCCAGCTCCCAGGGTCTTCACCAAATGCATGGCAGTGGTGACAGCATTCTGGCGGCGCCGAGGTCGGGTGTACCCTTACCTGGACGACTGGCTGATAGCAGCTCCCTCCAGGAAGGAGGTGGAGTGGTCCAGAGATCTGGCTCTCCAGGTCTGCTCTCAACTGGGCCTCCTTATCAACGAGGCCAAGTCGGAACTCAAGCAGCAGGTGATTCTGTTCATCGGGCGCAGCTCGACTCTCTTCGAGCCAAGAGCGGCTCCCGTGGACAGGGCCGAGATTCTTTCCTCCTTGCCCAATCATTTCTGGTTGGGCACGTTCTCCCGGGACTTCCTGCGCCTCCTGGGTCTCATGGCTGGCCTGCACCAGCGTGGTCGTTGGGCCCGCTGGAACATCGCGTCCCCTTCAGTGGGGACTGGCCAGCCAGTGGTCTGCACGCTGCGATCCTTTGGACCAGCTTGTGTCGGTGACACAGGGGATGGGCAGCTCTCCAGTGGTGGATCGTTCCAGGTCATTTGCAGGAGGGCATCCCGTTGCGTCCGCCCGACCCGGCGGACTGCTCTCATCGACCGATGCCTCTCTGATGGGTTGGGGTGCCCATCTGGGGAACACCGGGCTCCACGGCCTCTGGTCCCAGCGGGAGTCGATGCCACATCAACCTGCTGGAGCTCCGGCGTCGCCTAGCTCTCACCGCTCTGCCCCGTTCCTCCGGGTCAAGTGGTCCGAGTCCAGATGGACAACACCACGACCATGTACTATCTAAACCGCCAGGCGGGACAGCTCCATGCTTCTATGCAAGGAAGCTCTCCGCTTGAGTCGTTCGTCTTGCGCAGCCTGGGCGGATCTCCAGCCATTCATGTGGCAGGCCTCCAACACCCTGGCCGACGCCCTGAGCCGGATAGGGGCTGCATCCCACAGTGGTCTCTCCTGCCGGAGGTAGTACAGCATCTGTTCTCCCATTGAGTGCACCTCAGGTGGACCTGTTTGCCTCCAGGAGAACGCAAGCTGAGACTGTTCCATGCCGCCCCTCAGCAGGGCTCGCTGCAGGGGATGCCTTCTCGAGGGCAGTGGACCCGGGCCTCTTCTACACCTTCCCCATTTCCCTTGATCCACAAGGTGCTTCTCAAGGCGAGGAGGGACAAGGCGCAGGTGATTCTGATAGCCCCAGACTGGCCTCGCCAGTTCTGTACCCAGATCTCCTCAGTCTCAGCTCCAGGATTCCGCTGGCAGCTTCCAGCTCGCCTGGACCTGCTCTCAGTCATTCAGGGAAGGTGTTCCATCGGACCTTCAATCCCTGCACCTGACGGCCTGGTTCCTAGCGGCTAGAGTTCCAGGCCTTGGGTCTTTCCGACGAGGTCCTCAATGTAGTTGAGGCGTCCGTAGAGTCGACCAGAAAATGTTATGCCTTCAAATGGAAAAGGTTTTCCATTTGGTGTCAGAGCAAGGGCTTGGACCCTTCCTCCTGTTCCTTGGCAAGCATCTTGGACTATTTATGATCCCTTCTAATCAAGAGCTAGGTCGACGACCTAAAGGTGCACCTGGCAGCCATCTCGCTTCCCGGAGCGGGCTGGAGCAGTCGTGGGCGCAGGAGAAGGTGGTCTGGCGCTTTTTCAAAGGCCTTGATCACATATCTCCAGTGCGTGGAACCTCCACCTCCGTGGGATCTACTGCTGGTACTGGCAAAGCTCATGGGCAAGCCATTCGAACCTATGCACAGGTGTGCTCTCTCTCACCTGTCGTGGAAGACCGCCTTCTTGGTGGCTATCACGTCAGCCAGAAGGATGGGAGAGCTCCAGGCGCTTCCATCGAGTCTCCTTACCTGGTCTTCCACAGGGACAAAGTTGTCCGCGCCTCACCCGAAATTCCTTCCGAAGGTGGTGTCGGAGTTTCACCTTAACCAGGTGTTGACTCTGCGGTGTTCTACCCCAATCACACTCGGAGGCGAATATAGGCTCCATACTTTGGACCCTAGAAGGGCGCCGCTTATTACAAAGAGTGCACGGCTGAAATTCGGGAGAGGTTCGCCTAGCTGTTTGTCACCTACGCCTGAAGCCGCATCTGCAGACCCGCAGCCAAGCGGACGATAAGCAGGTGGGTCACCTCCTGCATAGATCTCTGCTATAAGTTGGCGGGCATGGAGCCTCCCAGAGGGATAAGAGCTCATTCTACCCGCCATACTGCTGCAACGGGTGGCTGCTTCCAGGACGTCTCATCCAGGAAATCTGCAGGGCTGCTACCTGGAAGTCAGCAAACACCTTCATTACCCATTACCACATCGACCTTGAGTCACGCTGGATGCTGGGTTTTGGGGCCTCTGCTCTCCAGTCTCTTCCCAAGTAAGTATTGGGGGTGTGCCTTTACCCTCCTCCCGGAGAACTGCTAGAGTCTGCCAATAAGTGTGGATGAACAACATATCCATGTCCTAGAAATACAGGTTGCTCACCTGTAACAGGAGTTCTAGGGCCTATGTTGTTCATCCAGACCCCGACGACCTCCCCGCCTGACGCACAACCTGAGCTTCCAGCGGGCCAGATCTGGCATCATGGGGCGGAGCCGAGTTATACCACCCGGTGGGTGGGAGGAGCCAGCTTGAAGACCTTCTGGCAAGATTTAAAGCGGCAAGGATACCTGCCAATAAGTGTGGATGAACAATATATACCATTCCTAGAACTCCTGTTACAGGTGAGTAACCTGTATTTCTCTGCCCAGCTGCCTCCCCGCCAACTACCTCCTCTCCTGGAGAGCATGGTGTATCTGTTGCATAGAGTAATGCCTGCCCCGGCATGTTGTCACCTGCCTCCCCACCCTCTTTATCTCCCTCTGGCCGGCCCCACTCCTGTGGGGTATTTTCCTTTGTTGCTTGTGATATGCCCTACCCTCCTGAGTTGCATGCATACGCCTTCCACCAGAGTCACCATGGGGCCCATTCCTACCTGCACCCTGGGTATGCTGTAGTGGCCTCTGCACCTCCATGGGACCATTTCCTCCCATCCCCCTCATGTCTTCCAGTTCTCTTCTGATCCTACCGCCGCCCCTAAGTCCGCCAGCTGGGAACACACTGTGCACCTCCGCTCTTCCATGCCCAGTTTAGAATTATCGCTGCCCAAGAATCTCAAACACCCAATCACCCTGCTGAAGATGGTCGCTCTGGTCAGCCCCTAATCCACCCCTCATTTTGGTGTGAGCAGGCCTAACCACTTGCAGCCCAATAGTTTTTCCCACCTCACTTGATCATTTAATGAAAAAGCTGAATAGTAGTGGTCCTAGCATCGATGCTTGAGAGACTCTGAGGCTGCCTCCCTTGGCTCAGAGAGTTTACTACGAATTCTCACGCATTGTGTCTTGCGGGAGAGGTAGCTATCAAACCAGGCTACAGTGCTTGTGGACAGGCCAGTGGATAGTAGATCGTTAAATAGAAGTTGATGGTTGACAGTGTCAAATGCCTTAGTGAGGTCTATGAAGATCGACTCCACTGCCACACCATTACCTAATGCATCATAGATCTGAGTAGTGTAGTCAGCCAAGGCAGTTAGGTGGAGTGTTTTTTCAAAATCCATGCTTTTGTGTGCATTGGAGATTGTACTTCTCCAGGTATTCTGTAAGTTGATCAGAAACCACTCATTCCAGGGCTTTGGGGGTAGTATTGAAATAGGTCTATAGTTCGAAGGTTAGTAAATGTATCTGGTCACTTGTGAAACTGGCAATTATTTGTACACAAGATTTACCAGTATAATGAATAAATGAATTAATAGCATTTGTTGTACCAAACACATAATTTTCCAGCACAGAGTGCATCTGTCACTCCTTACTAATGGATAGACATCCTTTGCTGCAGGCAGTCTGAAGACTATTAATGTCAAGACATTCTGTATGGTGTCTACCAGGGCCATAGCAACTCCATCCCTAGTTCATCTCCTGCCTTTGCAGGTATAGATCAGGGCAGGACTAGTGCTTCGTTAGTTTTTCAGGCTTGTTTTTTTTTTTTCCATGCCTGTTGTTTTCCTTCTCTACCCAGCCACATTCATGTTGCTCTGCTTGAGCAAGTGGGATTGTTGATGGCGACTCTAGAGACTGTCTTAACTCTGTGTGAGTTTTATTCAGTGGGACCTTTGCTGAAGGCTCAGTCAGCTCTGACCATGCGGATGCCTATGGTTGGGTGAGCATGTGACAACAAACGCCTCAGCTCCCTTGCATCAGATGCATTTCCAGGTGATTATAGAGTCTTTCCTGTACTGGGAGAAAAGGAGAAGCTGTAGCAGCTCCAACAGGAGTGTCATGTTGGCTGAAAAGTATAGAGAGAGAGCATGATCAAAGGTAGGGCAGAGCATGACACAACATTGACATGGTGCCAAACTGTGAGTAGTCAGGCTGGGTTCCAGACCTGGTAGTCCCAAGCCCATGTTGTGTTACTTGTTGGGGCTTCCTCTGTAAGTGCCTTGTCCCTGTGCTCCCTCTCACCTCCCCCAGACCTCCGGATTGGCACCAAACTTGATATAAATGGTGAGCATTATCGCTTGTGATGACAGGCAAAGCATGTGAAAGCAAGAAAGATGTGGGGTGAGTTATTGGGCGTAGTTGTGTGTGACTTGTGTGGCTTTGCTAATCCCATAGCAAGCATCCCTGGACCCCTGATTTTTACTTGATACTCTTGATTGGTGACTAGGAGGTCAAATGATGCACCACGCTTCCATCTCAAGCATCTTATGTTAGATTATTTCAGAGTTTTCCTTTATATGATTCAGTCAAGTTCCTTAACTGAGACATCTGTATGCAGTACTGGGATACTTGAAAATCTGAATGTGGTGGCCACAAAGTCTTCCTAGAAATTTGTACCAGAAATTAGGAAGAAGATTTTGTAAACTTAAATAAAATATTGCTGCAGAAGCCAGCTCCCCATAAGGGAGGTAACAGCTAACCCATATACAGTAAACACCCTTCAAACATGGGGATCCACACTGGAATCAGGACAGTTAGAGGGAGTTAGACATATGCTGCACTCACTCCTTGTCACCAGCCCTTTCTGCCTGCCCATCTGGATCATGGGTTCCAGCGATGGGAGAGACAAGGCCTGCATTTGGTGAGTCACTTCATTGGAAGGGAGGGGTTGTGCCTCATTTGCAGAATTGTGTACATACAGCCTATGATGTTAGACCACAAGATCAAGTTAGAGTATTACAAACACAAAACTTGTCAGATCCCTGCAGAGGGGACGAGGGGAGACTCGCACAACACCTCTGATCCTGGAACTTTTCCAGTTGGCACTGGAGGCAGAGCCCTCTGTTCCACACAATCTCATACCTATACAAAGCATTAATTTCTGTGAGAGAAGGTATGCTTCTAGAAGCTTAAAGGGGTTTGGGGAACTAGATTTACAGTAGGTATAACCATTGAGGAAAAAACATGGAGGGGCATCTGAGACTATTACAATCTGGCACAGCATCACCGACATGGAAGGAGTTTTCCTGGAAGGTCACACATAGATGTTTCAGGACACCTGCCATCCAGGTGAAATATTCCAGGTCGGGAGGTGCGGCGTGCTGGAGGGGTTGTGGCAGTCTCAGGGCTACACATGGGCACATTTTGGCAATGTGGGCAAATACAGCCCTTCCTGGAAGAGTTGTCAGGGGCGCTTGGGAGAAATGTTTCTATCATACGAACATACGAAGCCAGCAGAAGAAGGCCATTTGGTCTATCAAGTCTGCTTGTGTTGTGGGTCCACAGCTTGAGCTACTGTCCCTGCCCCTCTCCTCCCATCCTCCCTACCCATGACCCTCACTCCTCCTCTATACCTGTCCCAGCCTCTCTTAAAACTGCCCACTGTCTTCAACAAGATTACCTCTTCTGGCAGCAGATTCCAAGTGTCCACCACTCTCTCTGTGAAGAAGTGCTTCCTGACCTCCTCCTAAACCTCCCACCCTCCAGCTTCAGACTGTGCCCCTCATTATTATGGTTGCCACTCAGCTAAAGAGACTCTCCTTTGACCTTATTTATCCCTTTCAAGTACTTGAAGGTCCCAATCATGTCCCTCTCTCTCCTGTCTTCCAGGGAGTACATGTCCATCATTCCCAAAGATAACACCTCACATTTTCTTTTTTCACTTTCTTCCCTAGGGAATATCGGGTCCCATCACAAGGAAATTATTGTTTATGTGTATCTGAACAGCAAAAAAGTTATAACCAAAAACTGGTTATCACAGTCTCTAATAACATTAAACCAATGGCATGAGTTAATGATTAGAGTATACAAAATGAAACATTTAACTGCCATAGTCAACAAAAGGCAAGAACAATTTGAGCTGATATGGAGGAAGTGAGTATTGTGTGTTTCAAACACAGACCAGACTTTGTTCCATAGAAATAGTGTGAAATAAAAGATCAGTTGTTAAAGGAATAAATTAAATAATTGCATGAAATAGGGATAAAATGACTAAAAGACTGATAATGAAACGAGTGTGTGAATTGTATTTTGTTTTACTTAATGTACTGTACCTTTATTTATTTGATTGTAACAGTTATGGTTGATTACATGAAATGTATGTTTCCTGTTACGAAAAATGTAAAATAGAGTTTAAAAAAAAAAAAAAAAGAAAAGATTGTGTACAAAAACTGTGTAACATTATAAGGAATTACTCTAGATTAGTATAGAACTTCTTAGCATAATCTGAAGTTGAACCAAAAAATCGAAAATGTTAAACATATGTATTTGATAGCCCTTAGAGGCGATAGTGGAGATGTATCGGACCAGTGCTTCATAGTAGCGTGAATCGCTCGTGAATACAGCCTGCTTGTGGTTACTGGTAATGTTAGTGGTTGTGCAAGTTTATTTGAGTTGGGGCGAATCCGCCTTTGTTTCTTTTTATGAGGGTGTTGTGTTGAAGTCCACCAACTCAATAAACTACTAAAAATAACCCAAAGTCTGATTTTGAGAAAGTAGCGTGAATTTGATCCTACTCTAATAGCGTATGTCCGTTGGTGGTCCGATAATCTCCACCATCTCCGCTCTTAGATTTACAGCATCCTTCTAACCCCCATGGATTACTTTGACCAATACGTTGTTATTACAAGTACAACCCGCTGATTTATAATCAGTTGCACATTTTACGAGTATAAATCAGCTGATTTGTAGCTCTACCTGTGGCTCCCACTGAAAATAACAGGAACAAAAATAAAAAGGGGTGGGGCTGCAAATACCTTGTCTTCTCTCCCAACTGTTGAAACAGCAGCAGGGGAAAAGCTCATCCAGTTTCATCTGTGCAGGTATTTATGTTTTGAAATACTTGTTTAGAGGCAGAATTAATGACATTTAAAAGAACTTAAAATATGAGCTATAGGGGACTTCCGTGACGTCACCTGGTAAATGGTGGCTTAGTCCGACAGCTCTGTTCGCCATTAAACATTTAACTCCATCCAACACAGCAGAAAGCAAAATTTGTTGTAAAAAGCGAGCTCTGATAAATGTAGACATGTCCACGAGGCACAAAAACAGAGAATCGGCTGTAAATACGGTGCAGAAAATCGGAAAGCAGTCCACCTCAGCTGGCGGCCTCCACGGCTTCATCTGGACCGTGGCAGTCCAGTAGAGAATCGCTCAGACGGCCTTGAAGCAGAGGAAGACCGAGAGCAAGATTACACTATCATATCCAAACAACTAATCGGCAGCTGCAGAAGGTCAGGACACGCTTGCAAGAGGAATCCCTAGTAGCTGACAGTAAAGGGATATCCAGACCATGGAACACCGAACTGTGGCACTGGAGGAGGCGACCACGGACCTGATGACTGCGGTAGGGGTGAATAATTCTGCATTGCTGGACTTGAACCGGAGAGAATCAGTTTCTATATAATAGAATAGAGGAGCTCGGAACCGCAACTGTCTCAATAATGCGATTGCATGGACTGCCCAAAAAATCAGAGTCGGGAGATAGTGACTCGCTACATGGAAGGGCTCTTGAAGAGATCCTGCCCTTGCCTCAAGAGCTGCAGCTTGACTTAATACGTGTGCATAGGTCGTTGATAGCTCCACCTAAGGACTGCAATGCCAGGCCGCTGATGGCCTTCTTTGACTTTCTTGTAAAGTACTCAAAGTGGCCTGGAGCAAAAAGAAATATTTTTGGGGACAGGCACCTGTTCTTGGAACATGATTACCTCTGCGACTGTACAGCAGAGGCGCAAGGTGCTGGTAGTCCAAAGGCAACTAAGGGAGAAGGGCCTGAAGGTGTTCCTTGAATATCCGCCCACTTGAAGGTGATCACCCTGAAGGTATAAAAGATTCCAGGAGTTAAAGGATGCAGAGACCTTTCTGATGGGCATGGGCATTTCAGTTGAGAACACCACCCACGGACCTGGAGGAAGATCTTCAACAGGCAATGGCACCAGGTTTCGGGCCCCGTTCTACAAAAGGAGAGCCAAAGATCTTTGGAGGGTAGTACTAGAGAGAACGCGTCTAGAGAACAACCGCACAGCAGAAATCCACAGAACTGGCCCCTATGAAGGCGCCCCAAGCAGCAAAAAGAAGTGAACTTTTGATTGAGCCGACTGAAAATAAGAATGAAGCAGGGGCTTAAGTTTAAGCACCATATTCAGCTAAGGGACATAACATTTTCTGAACCTCTTTTCACCACTAATGGGGAAAGAGGAAAGGAGACTGGAGCATTTGTGTTATATCAAAATGGATGCAGTTTAAGCTTTGAAGTCGGGTCTGGTGTGGTGGAGGGAGATGAAACATTACTGAAAAGGCTGTTGAAAGTCCTAGGAGGGGCCTTGACTACATAAGGAGTTTCTGATTATCTCCCAGTATCCTCTCACCCCTTCCTATCCCCTCTTTTTTTTCTTTTTCTCTCAAGGGTATTATCACTAGGCCGACCTTTCAGTTTGCAACCATTAAAAGATGGGTGACAAAAGACGATCGCCAGTAGGCGCACCTGGTTCTGTAAGTATGTGTCATGAAGGTGACAACCCCCTCCCTCTTGGCTGATTTACAGTGCTAAGAGGAGTTAGCAAAACTTTGTGTGTACCATCTTTCTCCCTTGCCAGTCGATTCCTTAATAAGGGTGAAGGCTTGGGGAGATTGCAGAGGCGTTTTGCACCTTTGAGGTCAAGTATATTCATTTAGGGGCTAGACCATGAGCCCCACTCAAAAACGACTATAGTTTCTCTATAGAAGGTTACTACGAGTATTTGTTGAGATGTTAAAGTTGAAATGTTTGTTACATTTTCTAAGTTAATTACTGTTAAAAATGCTGTGTGTATGGTAAAAAGTGGTCGTGCTGCGAGGAGGCGTGTGGCACCCTTTGGTAAAATCTAAGATGGGAACCCTTAAAGTTATTACTTATAATGTGAGGGGCTTACATAGTCCCATAAAACACTCCAGACTTCTGCAGGAATTAAATAGACAAAGGGCCGACATTGTGTTTCTTCAAGAAACGCACCTCGGGCCTGAAGATCATAAAAGTTGAAAGGTCCTGGGTGGGAGGTGTATGCATCCCACTCGTGGGGACACACATGGAAAAGAGGCGTTGCCATCCTGTTCAGGAAAAATTGCATACTTAAGGTGAAGGATGCATTCACGGACCCCGAGCCGTTTCATCCAGGTAGTGGGAGATCTAGGGGACCACAAGGTAAATTTACTGAATGTCTGTGCCCCAATGAAGAACAGCTACGAGGCACCTTTTCCTGAAACCCTTACCAGGGGAAGGTGGATCCCAGTAGTATAAACATCATGGGGAGACTTCTGTCTGATTCTGTCCCCCTCTTGGACAGGTCGGGAAGTGGGGCTCAGGATTCAAACCCAGGTCATCTTCTACTCTCCAGAAAATTATGACCGAATTCGGTCTGCTTGACATTTGAAGAAGCTTGAATCCAAGAGAGAAGGATTATAGTTTCTTTCACCCAGACACAATCTGTATTCTAACATACTAACATACTAAAATGCCAGCAGAATAGGCCTAATGGTCTTTCGTGTCTGCTCGCTTGGTCAGTCCGACCACTAGGTGCTGACCTTGCTGTCCCCTCGCCTTCTCTGGCTTCTCCTTCCCAGTTCCGGATATTCTTGCTGCATTGGATTTTGCTTCCAGAACCCTTCCCCTGTACCTGTCCCACCTCTCTTGAACCCCTCCACTGTCTCTGCCTCCACTAGCCCCTAGGCAGTGCATTCCATGGCTCCACCACCCTCTCAGTGAAGTAGCACCTTCTCCTTTCTCCCCTGAATCTTCCCCTCCAGCTTCCAGCCATGCCTCTAGTGGCCCCTTCCTCCTTCCTTGAAGCACCGACTGTTCCTCCCTATTTACCCTCTTCATGTACCTAAAGACCTCTATCATGTCCCCCGGTCCCTTCTCTCTTCCAATGTGTACATATTTAGCTCTTGAGCCTCTCCTCATAGGTCCTGTCCCCAAGCCCCAAATCATTTTGGTTGCCCTCCTCTGGACCCTCTCCAGGAGGTTAATGTCCCGCTTTAAGTGTGGCCTCCAAAACTGCACGCAGTACTCAAGGTGCGGCCTCACCAAGCAGTTATACAGAGGGAGTATCACTTCCTCCTTCTGGAGGTGATCCCCTAGCGATGCATCCCAGCATCCTTTTGGCCTTGGCTGCTGCCCTCCTACAAGTCTCAGAGTTGTTCATCTTGACATCCACCACCACCCCAGGTCCCTCTCAGCCATCGAGACTTGTAGCATTTCCCCAAGGGTGTACACTTGACCTGGGTTTCAGCCCCCAGGTGGAGTACCTTTCATTTCCTGCATTGAACCTCAGCTTCCACTTTCTAGACCATCTTTCCAGAGCCTCCAGGTCCCCTGTAGGGCCACCCTCCCCTCCTCCCACCCACCACAGCCCCCAGTTTGAGTCATCTGCAAAGAGACTCATCTCACTCCTGATTCCTGTCCTTATGTCAGATCGTGGCGTTGAACAGAAGGGGCCCAAGGACTGATCCCTGTGGGACCCCACTAATGACCCTCCTTGGGGATGAGACTATCCGCCAACTACGACCCTCTGGGTCCGGTCCTGGAGCCAATTGCCTATCCATCTGATCATCTGGTTCCCCACCCCATTTCTCCCAGCTTATCCAACAGGCCCACGTGAGGAACAGAGTCAAATGCCTTGCTGAAGTCCAGAAAGAGACATCCACTGGTCTACCCAGGTCCAAGGCACTTGTCACCCAGTCATAGAACTCCACCAGGTTTGTCTGACACAATTTCCCGGGATGAATCCATGCTGTCTATCGTCCAGGCACCCTGACTTATCCAGGTCCACCCCTAGCCTCTCCTTGACAATGCCCTCCATCACCTTGCCCACCACCGAGGTCAGGCTGACAGGCCTGTAGTTCCCTGCCACCTCCCTTGATCCCCCTTGTGGATAGGCACTATATGCGCCACCTTCCAGTCTTGGGGCACCCACCCTGTCCTCAGAGAGATGGTGAAAGCTCTGCCAGGGTTTTGCCTGGACATCTGCAAGTTCCTTCAGCACTCTGGGATGTAATTTATCCGTAATTTATTCTAGACTAGACTTCTTTCTGTTGTCCACAGAGTGGCCCAGTTGTGGAAGCATCAAAGATTAGCATTTCTACACTTTCAGACCATGCCCCAGTTAGTGTGTCTCCATTTTGGAGAGGTTAAGAGAGACTCAATATGGAGGTTACACACCAGTCTGCTAAACCGGGCAGATTTTAAAGAAATGATTTCAAGAGAGATCAAATCCTTTTTAGAGCTGAATGAAGCAGATAATACTCTGCCACATATGGTCTGGGATGCCTTTAAGGCTCACCTATGGGGCAAAATAATATCCTTTTCCTCCCACCAATAAAAGCTGAACATAAGGCGTCAGCAGAAACTGGAACAAGTAGTAGCCGCATTGGAGGCCCTCCACAAGAAAAACAAGAATCCTGAGGTGAGGCAAGACTAAAGGTTGTCAGGACAGGACTAGGAGAATTCTTAGATCAAAAATTGAAGCTAAACTCAGGTATCTGAAACAGTTTTATTATGGACATGGAAACAAAGCAGGGACCTTACTGGCAGCTCAGCTCAGGAGAGGGACCGTTAATGATGTTATAAATTGAAGGTAAACTCACAGAGAACATTGACAGGTAAACCAAGGGAGACTGCAAAAGAGTTTGCAAACTTCTATGAAACCCTATATGATCGGGAAAGGGATCCAACCACACACAGGAGGTAGAGGAATTTGGACTCCATAGACTTACACTGTTAAGTGGAGCAGGGAGAGAGTTAGATGCCCGTATATCCCCAAAGAGCTTAAACAACATATCATGAATCAGAAAAACCGTAAGGCCCCAGGGCTAGATGGGCTCCCTATGGAATTTTATAAGGCCTTCTTACCAGATCTAATGCCCACTTTACAAAGAACCTTGAACTCAATATTGCTGAAGTCAGTCCAGCCCGCCGTCGTGGAAGTATGCACAAATCACCGTGCTGTCCAAACCGGGAAAGATCCTCAGAATGTGGTTTGTACAGGCCAATTTTTCTTACTAAACAATGACCTTAAAATAATTTCAGGGTCCTGGCGAATTGGTTGCAAAAGTTGTAGGCGCTTTGGTTCACTATAACCAAACAGGCTTTATTAGAGATAGACTCATACAAGATAATATTAGAAGATTCCTAAACATTATTTCATCCAAAGAGGTAAACAACAATTTCAAATTGCAGTAGGAGTCGATGCTGAAAAGGCCTTCAATGTGTCGATTGGCTCTATCTAAAAAAGTCTTATATAAATTAGGCCTGGGAGAGAGATTCATAGAAGCAATCTTAGTTTGTATGAAGGGCTGAAGCCTTGGTTAGAGTGAATGGGTGTGCATCCGCCGGTTTCAGTTACACAGGGAACTAGACAGGGTGTCCTTTGTCGCCTTTACTCTTGCCCTCTCATTAGAGCTCCTGGCGGTGAGGATCCGGGACAATGCATCAATAAAAGGGATAATGGTGGGAGGTGCTAATCAAAAATTGTGTTATATGCAGATGGTGCAATGCTCTTTTGTCAGACCTCCTAGCTCCCTCCCCCCCCCCCTTGTTAAAGGACCTTGAGCAGTTCCAAAATTAGCAGGCTACAAGATTAATAAAGACAAGTCTGAGGCCCTCCTGCTAAGCTGCTCCCCTCACACCCCCGATTCAACTCCTGTTTTCCTTTACATGGGCAAATAAGAATACGCTAAGATACTTGGGGTACAAATTCGAGAGGCTTGTCAAAACTGTTTCCCAATAATTATATGAAGCTTCTTCATACAGTGAAAGAGGATCTTGCTAGATGGCAAATTTTGCCCCTCTCTGTAATGTAGAACTCGGGTTATTAAAATGAACATCCTACCATGTTTTCTGTTCCTTTTCCAAACACTACCAATCTCCATTCAGACTGCTTTTGGAAAGAGTTAAACACACGATAAAGAGGTTTGTGGGGTGGTGGAAGGCCACGCCTCTCGCACACACTTTGACAACTCTCAGAACCAGAGGTGGCCTGGGGCTTCAGACTTTAGAAATATTATCTGGGCACAGGGCCATGGCTCTGGTCTTGGCTCAAACAAAGAGAGGAATCAGGGTGGTATAGAATTAAAGGACACAATTGGGGGTCACCACTTATGGACAATAGCCACGGGAAAATCACTTTGACCATGTGGGCTAAAACTGTTAATCCTGGACAAAGCATACCACTGGGTCGCTAATGAAACTAAAACAACTATTAGATACACCTAATGATTTGGGGCCACTTTCATTGATTAGATACCATGTGGATTTTATACCCCCATGCTAGATGGTGGTTATGTGTACTGGGAAAGTCAGGGATTGGTCTGTTTTACACAGTTGTTCTTCGAGGGAGAACATGAGTTTTGCCCTGCTTCAACAGTATAGATTAAGAAATGAGGACCATTTTAGGTTCCTACAGGTTAAAAACATCCTCCAGAAGATGACAAACAAATAAAAGTACTTATGAATCGATCTGAGTTGGAGGTGTTTGTTTTTCTGGTGGGTTACGCCTGTCTGCAAAAATGAAACCAATATCACAGTTGCAGTCCCTGCTAGTAGATAAGACCCTCCCATGGAGCGAGCAGCTGCACTCAAAATGGAGACAGAATCACAGGAACAGATCTCGACCTATAACTGGACTCGAAGACTGGAAAAAGGTTGGGAGGTTATCTAGTCACCATCACTGAGAAATTTAATTGGAAAATAATCACTAGATTCTTCTTGACTCCTTCTCGCACAAACCATTTTAGTCCTTCCAGCTCAAAGATAGATGTTGGAGAAGGTGTAGGGACAGAGGTACACATTGGCACATATTCTGGGGATGCCCAATATTGACACCATTCTGGCAACAGGCACATGCAAAAATCCAGGTAATCCAGAGTCCCCCTACCCCTGTTCCTTCCAGGCTTTGGTGTTAGGCCTGGGAGTGCAGGTTGGTGAGGCTAGGGAAAACATAAATTATTCCACATAATGATGGTGGCAGCTGTTAAGTGTATAACCACTAAATGGTCTCTCAGACCCTCCAACAATCTTCATGTGGTTCAGGAGATGGAGAAGTTGGAGAGGATGACAGCCTCAATTCATTTATGTCTGGAGAGGTTCCTCGGGAGTGGTCCCCATGGCATACCAGGGTTCCCTTATTGGAGGAGAGGTAAAAGGCCTGGAGTGGGAAGGCAGGGAAGATTCCTGACAGAGTCTTGGACTGAGTCTTTTTAAATATATTTCTTTTTGTTCCTTTTAAGCAGCAATGACCACACACAACAAAACAGTTTTATTTAATAGTTCAGCATTCACTTTATATAAGTTAAAGTTCAGTTTTCAAGTTTTTGGTTGATTATTAATTGAAGCATGATATAGAGGATGTGGAGGGTCTTTGGAGATAGGACCGCTGGAGAGTCCGGGAGACAACTGCTGCACTATCCTCTGGTCCAGTGTGGACTCTGTTAACAGACATCTTACCGCTCCTGGGAATGCAAGGACAATAAAATCAGATTGTATCAATCAAAATCTTTATTTATCCAGGTGGGCACTATTGAGCAGGGCTCATTTGCAAGATGGACCTGGTCATACAAAAATCATATGTACGGTAACATGGTAAAACATAATGCAGTATTATACAAAGAAGAAAAATATATGTACATTAATATTTGAGTGAGAGGGCCTTTACAGCAGATAGGCTCATAACTGGGTGCAGCAGAATTGCACTTAAAAAGGAGAGAAAGGCAGAAGAGGATACCAGCTTGGGAAGAAATGACGGGTTGGAATAGTTAACTACGACTTCAGGGAAGGTGGAATTTGGCCATGGCTAAAGAGAGGCAAAGAAGCCGTATTTTGGTAGGGAGAGGGAGGCAGGATGAAAACTGGAAAATAGGTGAGCTAGCAATGGGAAACATTTGCAGGATTCCTTCACGGATGATCATCTCTTGTATAACTAATTAACTGTGGAATACATGCCTGTATTTGTTCCTGCTAAAGGTAATTATAATGACCTGTATCTTTTTAACAAAGAGAAATAAAATTAAGTTACAAAAAATATGAGCTACAGAGAGGGCTGGCCCAGTGGCTTAGCTGTAGTGCTACCGTCTGTCACGCGGTGACCCTAGTTTAGGAGCAGACTTGGGTTGCTGAGGGTTGGCTGCGGAGGGAGGATCGATTGTCCCACAGACTGCGTTTCTTTCGGGGGGATATGGACACTGCCATCTGACTGCCATCTGGTGGAGACTGGGTGGTAGTACAGTGGAATACCGACATTCACTGATTCTCAAGCTGGGTGGATGCATGTGCATGTGGTGGCGTGTCGTGCATTTCAGCCATTGCATCGGCTAGCCTGGGAGGAAAGCATGGTGGAAAACTGTTTGTGGAGGCAGAATGATGCTGGCCCAACCCACTGAAGGACCCATGCCATCTCCCAGGTCCCTGCTGACTTTGCACTTGGTCATTGGGGGTCTCTGTCTCCTGGTCTTGTCATGGTGGGGGTAGTCTTGTGGGAACTCCTGGTAGATGAGCTCTGGGGGTTAGTAATGAGGTGGCTTGGGGAAGAGGGCCTTTGGGGCTAGCAGGGCTGAAACTACTAATTTGGGAGGGGGAGACCTACCTAGTGCCAGCTCACGTGCAGCAGTAGCACTACTGCTTGTGACGCTGGCAGCCCGGATTCAGGAACGAGCCTAGGTCATTGGGGGTGCAACTGGGAGGTGGACTGAGCATCCCAGTGAAAACTCTGCACCAGGGAAGGAGGCTGGCATGTTTATGACTATACTGCCTCCTGGGTGACCACAGTTGGAAACGCAGTCAGAGCCACTACACGGATGGGAAAGATGTAGGGTGGTGGTGTGTTTAGGCAATCATGTGCACATGGTTGCACACCAGTGCTAGCAACATCCTGTGGGTAAAGGGCAGAAAAGTTGTAAAACCCCCGACTGTGCAGGATGATTTCCAGCCTATGTGAGCTCCTCACTGGTAACCACTGCCACTTCCAGAATTTGGATCTGTACCATGGCAGGAAAGAGGGCTCCACTAACCCTGTCATGGGGAGGGAGGTAAAGCTGTGGGGAAGTTTGGAATGATGGTTAAGTCCTGGAGAAGCCAGGTGATGTGATGGGGCTGAGCAGGCTGGCAGCCTGATCGGGGACAGTGGGGGCATAAACAGCTAAACTACAAAAAGTATGTAAGCTAACAATTCTCCAGCACTCTGGGGACTCTTGACATGGCACTGGAATAAGTGCAGGGGCTGGAAGCTAATTTTACAGCTGGAGCATCTATCGAGCCTGCTTGAGTCCTACCCCATCCTCCAGGAGCAGATAGAAGTGGAATATCGGACTTCTCGTGAGCTGTGTCTGCTGCTGCTCGTGTGCTGAAATGCTACAGATGAAAAAATAACATAATACAGTTTTCATTCACAGTAAAAAAGATAAGTGTTAGCACAAGCATGAAGATCAAACAGCAGAACCACGTTATGGTCCTTCCACATGTTTGAAATCTGCTTTCACAGTGTACCAAGCTTGCAGTTGCAGGTTTGACTCGTGTTGCTCCTTGTGATAAGAAAAGCATCAGTACCCTAGGAGCTATTTAGTGTACAGTCATGTCATTCCAAATCCTTATTTCAGCATGTGTTCCAACAAAGAACAACCCATCTCGTCTAGTGGTTTAGACCCCCTCCCCAAAAAAAAAAAGATTTCAAGTGTAGCAGGAAACATGTCATTACGTTTTTGTATAAAAAAAACAAAAAAAAATGTTTGCTAGTCAAATAGCTGTGGGTGTTGATTATTCATGAGTTCATTCGAACTGCTGAAGAAACAAAGAATGTATTTAAGTTACAAGCAGTGTTGGAATTTGAGGGAGCAGAGCTTTGTGTTGGCAGTTCTTATCTGATGATTGCATCTGAGCCATATGGGCACAAAGGGTTTTATTGTTTCAGTTACTAGACACCTTGTAGGGCCTTTGATTTACATGGTGCGTGAAGCTTGCAGAAAAGCATTTGTGTTTCAGTGTAATTAGGTGAGTCCATGACGTACAGCTGTCCTCTTGGCACAGCACAATAGCAGGGCTTTATGCAGCCTAGGCTGGCACAGGTTACAGCATGTTACAAGGATTTTATATTTGTTCCTGGAGAAGGGTGTGTGAGATGTTGCATTCTAGTGCAGCACCCACCTCTGGCTAGTTCATATGGCTGCACTGAAGTCTGTAGCTGGTGGCTGTTTGCAGCTTGCTTTGCCTTTTTTGTGTTTTAGATATTTACTGAGTTTGTATAAAATATAGAAATTGTAGAAACATAGGAGCTTGATGGGGTAAAAAAAAAGGCCTGATGTCCCATTCAGTCTGCTCAACCCTACCTATTACTCATGTGATGGCCCTAATGACTATCTTCCTCCCTGTCACGCTCCTCTTTAACACCTCCACCTACCCTTATCAGGCCTAATTGCCTGCCCACCCATGTTCGAATTACACACTGCTTTGGGACGGACCACTTCTTCTGGCAGTCTGTTCCACTTACCCACCACTTTTTCTGTGAAAAGTGCTATGCCATCCCCTCCCGAACCTTCCCTCAGACAGCTTTAGTAGATTTCACTTAGTGTTTATGTTTGTAATTAAGGTGAACAATTCAATGCGTTTCATCTTGTTAATCCCATAGAGACATTTGAATGTTGCAGTCATGTTCCTCTCTCCCTTATTGTCTCCGTGGTTTACATGTTAAAGTTCCTCAGTATTCCTTCACTTGATTTCTCCTCCAGCCCTGGATTATTGTGGTCATCCGACTTGCCCTTCTCTGCACAGCCTTCACCCTGTCACAGTCCTACCGCGAGTCATAGGCTCCAGAACATTGCACAGTACTCCAGGTGAGGAGGAACGGAGACCTGTATAGGGAAGATCATCTCCCTGCTTCTGCTATGGATCCCCTTCTTATGCACTCCAGCATGCTGTTTGACCTCTCAGTAGCCCTGTTGCACTGTGCTGCAGATTTCAGGCTTTGTGACACATTACCCCCAGGTTCCTTTCCACAGTTGCGTTATCTAATAAAACACTCCATATCAGGTATTGTGTTCTGGGATTTTTGTTCCCACTATGCATTAACTTACGTTCTTGGTACTGAATCTCAGATGCCGTATCCCGGACCACTTAATGGATGTGTCCAGGTCCTTCCTCATTGTTCTACTCCCAACCTTGCTGTTCACCTTCCCACAGATCTTGGCATCGCAGTGAAGAGGCAGCTCTTCCCTGAACTCCTACCTCTGTGTCACAGATGAATATCTAATACAGGACAGGGATCCAGAACTGTGGTGCCCTACTTGTTATCTCCTTAACTTCAGAGTGCTCCTCCTTCTCTACCACCCTGTGTCTACCCTATTAGCCAGTTTTCCAATCATTTTATTTCCTTTTCTCCAGCTTTGATTCCTCAGGTTCTTGACTAGTTCCTGTGGGGACCAAGTCAGAGACCTTACTGAAGTCCAGGCATGGCACATCTGCTACCTGCCTTTGTCAACCACTCTAGTTACCCAGTCAGAGAATTCAGTAAGGTTCGTCTGGCATGACCTTTGCTGTGTGAACCCGTGTTACCTGCTGCCTTGTAGATTGTTAAACCAAGAGAATATCTACACGGCCTTTCTCTTAACATAGCTTCCAGTAATTTTCCCATGATGTCTGGCTGACAGGTCTGGAGTTACGGGATCATTCTTACTGCCGTGTGTTTGTGCAGGGGCACAAAGTCGACTGTCCTTCAGTCCGGGGATCACCTTAGTGTTCAACAAGCAGTTGAATGGGTGCACTACCATCTGTGCGCTTCCTTAGTATTCTTTCATGCATCCTGTCTGGACCCATTGATATGTCCACTTTTCGTGCTCTTAGCCCATCCAGCATTTTTCTTGTGTGAAGGGTGTATCTGGTATAAATGTGCCAACTGATTTACCGCAAACAGCTCAGGAACACACAAGCAAACAAATGCTTGGAGGAGGAAGACTGAGCTGTCGGCAGAGAAACCCTGTTGGGCTGCAGCCTACTGTGAACATAAAGAAACAAGTCAAGGAACAAACTTATCATCCTTATCCAATTCATACATCACTGGGTGAGCATGAGGGGGAGAATGTTTAGCTACATACTGCAAACTGTAGTCTTTGTGAAACAACAGAGTGAAGTTCAGTATTTCTCATTAGCTAAGTATTATTTTTAGTAGCCACATTGTTTTTTTTTTTTAAACTTAGATTGTTTTGACATGATCAAGACATTGAAATACCTAAGAGGTATCAACAAAGTGCCTGTGGAGAACCTTTTCCATTTAAAGGTGGCATAGGATGTGGGGACACAACTTCCAAATCGGATTTAGAGGAAACATCAGAAAGTACTTCTTCACAGAGAGGTGGTGAGACAGCTGGAATGGGCTACCGAGTGAGGTGGTGGAGGAGGCTATGGTGGGAGGTTCAAGTGAGCATTAAGCCATGACAAAGGAGGTTTCTATTCTACTGGGGAATGAATGCATGGTTTTGGGGGGGTTGTGGCACGAGACCAAGGCTGAGTACCTCAACACCCAACCATGCATTAATTCCCCGTAGAAGCCTCCTTTGGAGTGGCTTAATGTGCTTGTAACATGGCAAGCAGTGTTAGGAATGATATATATATATTTTTTTTTTTTTTTTTTTACAAAAAACAAAACATATATGGTTTGCATCTTTACTATTTTGAAACACGTCAGAAAATTACAATATTTATCATACTTATGCTATTCAAAATATACAGAGATAACATCTACAGTGTGCTATAACACATTTTTATCATTTTGAACATTTCTAGATGGCTATTTTGATGCTATATTCATGACATTTCAGAAATAAACAGTTTTATGCAGTGCTGACTACTGCTGCACTGAATGCTGGGATATAACTTTGCATATTTCCATAACTCCTTTTCTAAACTTTACAATGGTACGCTTTTCTCAAGAGCAAAATCCTGCTTTTTAACTAAGCACCCTGTGTTTGGTACATTTATTTTAAGGTGAATTATTTAAATGCTTCTTTTCTGTTTTAATCAGATTTCTTTTGCTACAATATTGGCAGCAGATGTAGTACCTGGGTTTGGTTGAATGTGACTACCTCCGCTTCATCAATCACACCACTGATACTATATGTTCCAGGTACATGTGTCCGATTACTGACACTATCACCAAACTTGCCATGAACCCATAGCAACTATTTCTGCCGATCCGCATATCTCGAAACTTATTTGAGTTTCTCTATCCCTTTACTTTACAATGCGCTACAGACAGAGAGGCTTTTTAGTGCGATATCTGAGATGGCCATTGGGTGGGTGGGTGTGAATTTCAATAAATATGATTGCGACACGAATAACAACTAGTGGCATAAAATGATACTACAAGTTGGGCCCGGGCATTACTTGGAAATTAATACCGTCTCCAACTTGTGATGTGATGCGTTTCAATCAATGGACTGTGTACTTTTTGGAGCTGTTTAAATTGCCATGTTACAAGAGGTCGTGCGATAAGCACGGGGAGGGATGACACAAGTGGGGGGAAGACTGCCTAGTGGATATCTAGGCAGACTGGGTGTGCCTGTAGTCCTTTTCTGCCATCACATTCCTATGTTTTCTTAAACAGTAAATACAGCTGTGCCTTATTATAATACATTACATACTGAAAGAGCTGATAGTCACATACATGCACCCTCTAACCTTGTATTGGTGAGGGCGGGGAGAAAACGAATAGTAAATTGCACTAGTTTATTTATTGCCAGCCAATACCTAGTAAAAGATGTTTTCATTTAGGTAGAACATTAAAGGATAATACTGCAGTTCCTAGGCTGCTATTTAACTTGATAATTTCTGAACAAATAGCAAAACTGGACCTCATGACTGGGCCATATTGATCCCTTACAACATTTTTCACTGCAATGTGCAACTAAAGTGTGACTCAAAAACAGCTGATTGCATTTTACTTTAAGTGCCAGCTTGCCATAATTCAGAACAGACCCAAGTTAGACTTGATTATTAAAACTACATGGACTTCATTAGAGAACTCTAGGTATACTTGAAATCCCTTCAATGCAAGCATTATGTGATCGGTGCCATTACTCCGAAGGGAATGGTTCTAGAATCGCATGAGTCCTGGTTGCAAAAGTACTGAAATGTCTTGCCTCCTTTGAAAATGGAGGGTCCCATAATCAAAGCCCAACATGGAAGTTCAGTTAAAAACAAAGCAAGACAAACTGCGGCATCAAGTTCCTATCTGACTCTCCAGGTGACTGTTGCCTTGAGTCATAAATGCCCGCTGAGTAAGCTATACTGGGAAGTGTTGTCTGTACATGATATGGAGGCAAGTCGGAAGGAGTAAAAATTGACAGTCCCCAAAGTCTGGAGTTTCTGGTGCTTTGGCTTCACACAGCTGCATCAGTGTAACGTTTGATTTACTTAGTAAAGGATATATTCAAAAGCAATCAGCTGTTTTTATACTGTCCTTTCCTTTATCCTCCTTGGCAGACTGGGCGACTGTGTCGGCCTGTCCGCTCCACAGCTGTCCCAAAGTCGCATCTCCTCCAACCTTGGGAAAACTGTCCGTGCTAGCTGGGAGGCCTTCATTAAGCTGCTACCCCCATTTTACACATATTTTCTCCCGTTGCGGAGCCCCAGACAAGGTCGGCGTGCGTGGAAGTGCGCAAGCATGCCTTGGCCGAATGACTCTATTCCACCCACCCCTGGCCTAGCGGCCTAGCTGTCCTCCATCACCTACCACCACCATGCCTCACATGGTGGTGGTCCACTCAGGAGAGCCAACCTCTCCTCTCTGGGAAGGAGAGCTGCCATTGGCTGCTCAATCCTCACCCAGCCCCCGGCCGACCTCCAGCATCCGTGCTCATCACCGAACACAGGTCGCTGGCGTGCTAGGAGGTATGGCGTGAGCACCTCAGCCCTCCATGCCACTCGCTGGCAAAGCTATCAGCTTTTAAGTGAATAATTAGAATTTGCTGAATACATCTGAGGAAACATGATTCACACTTTTTAGCACTTGAATTTTTCTGTGTATCTCTTCCAAAATTTAACATTCATGTATTCATTTGAATGCATCTTCAATAGCCATAAGTACGTACTTGATAACATGGAATATTGGCAGATAAGGACCGCTTAGCCCACCTAGTCTTGCCATTCTTTCCCTGCCTATACTGTCACCATAGTCTCTACTCGATCTCTGGCTACCCCGTGCTTCCCTACCAGGTTTCGCCTTCAGCCTATCCATGCATACTTGAAGCCCCTGCGGTTTTTGTCGCTACTCGTCTGCTGGAAGACTGTTCCAGGCATCCACCACTCTTTCATGAACAAGTACTTCCTCACATCACTCCTTAATGTACCCCTTCCAGCTTAAGTGCATGCCTCCTTGTTCTTGATCACCTTCTCCTGTGAAAAATACTCCTGTCCTGTACCTGATTAACCCCCGTGAGGTATTTATAGGTCTCTATCATTTCCCCGTCTCCCTCCTCTCTTCCAGACTACTGTAATTCATTTTAAACTGGACTGGTAACAAGTCATTGGATTTTTTTTTTATATTCTGTGGCACTCATTATACACTTAAACTGCTATATCATACTAAATATTGATGCAATCCTATAGTAACTATTATATCCAGAATTTTCCGATATTACATTTCTTTTATCACTGAAATTTGTAAAATTTGCGATCCAGAAATCACTTTTTTAGTTATAAACAAAGTTAGCATCTCTGTCTTCTGCACATTCAGGGCATAGCCAGAGTAACTTTTAAAGAGCTGCTGTCCCTCAGACTACAGGAAAGAGTTTGGGGCAAATCATAAATACTAATACCTGCGTGCACTAGATTCAACCAGAACCATTGGGTCAGCAATAAAGCAGAGAGGGGCTCCCTGTTGGGTGTCCTTATGCAGAGTGAGGGAAAAAGTGTACCATTTGCCATAACCAAGACCATTGGGGCACTATACAAATTACGAATCATTTGGACAAAAGCAGGGAAAACCAGAAGAGGACAAGGTGGCAAACAGATGGCCAAGCCACTCTGCCAAATACTTTCTCAGCCTCTATACTGACAAAAGGAAGGCATCTGGATGAAACAGTTTGGGATCTGCCGATTATGCTGGCTTTTATCACGGTCTGGCAGGACCAGACAAAACTCATCTGGTCTGTTGTAACACACTGAGGCACCAAAGGCTCTGGACTTTCGCTGTCCTGCTTGCTTTAACAAGCACATGATAGTACTGGTGGCAATTAACCTCAGATAGGAGCATTAAGTTCAGATCATTGCAGGGCTGTAAGTTTGTTTTGTCTTCTGAAGCCACTAACTCTAACTGAAAATATTTGGTCGTCAGTTTCTTTTAGGTACCAAATGAATATAGCAATACTTATTAAAAAAATAAGTATTTTCGGGAGGGTCGATGTGGAGCCCGAGCAAAATGGCTGCTACACTGTAGAACTCAGCACGACTTCAGAGATTATTAACCTAAAAAAAGCTAACTATGCAAAACCAATTGGGATAAAACTCGATTTGTTAAGATCGGAACCTGCCTACACTATGATGGAAAAACCTCGTAAGGATCAATCACATGGATCAGGAGCAAAAAGCAAAAGCGACTCCTGCGGCTCCCGCCATAAGCTCCAAGCTCAAGGCCATAGAGGATAGGTGCCACCAGAGCCTGGGAAGAAACTCTGCAAACACTCAGAATAAACATTAAGACTTATCTCTACCGTGGCAGGGCTAGCAAGAAGTTTGATAACTTAACAAACCTGGTGGTGGCTCTTGAGACTAGCGTGGGAGCGGTCCACATAACGGCTGGGGAATTGACTTGAGCCGATGCAGCAATGGAGCTGTCTGGGTCGAGGGTGAAGGAGGCCAACCACTGGTCCAGGCTTGAAACTCTGGAGAACCAGGTTTGAGCAGTGAACATTCGCATAGTCAGGATGCCAGAAGGAGCTGAGGGTGACCACCTATTACTTTTCCTTCAGGAATGGTTCACACACAATTATGGGAGGAAGTGGCTCCTAAAATTCAGAAAGCACAGAAGGCTTACTGCATTGCTCTGAGAGGACATCCGGTGAACCCAGAGGCACCTCGTTCTTTTGGTTTTGGTCACCGATGGCATGAGCACCGGGATCACCTGCTGGCATTGTCTAGACCAAGGGGCCTCTTCTATGTGATAGTCAAACTGTACAGATATACCGGACATTAGCTATGCAGCGTGCCAAAAAGAAAGAACTTTGGAGTGCGCTGTTGAGAACCAGGATTTCTACGGGATGGTATTTTCTGCAAGGCTGAGAATTGTACATAACAGCAAAAACTTTATTTTCCGTGACCTGGGTGAGGCACTAAAATGGAGTCAAACACGTGCAGCATGTTCGCAACAGGCAGAGGCGGAAGGTGGACTTCTCAGAAGGAGAGGAAGATGAGACCTGAAGGGTATGTACATTTCCAGCATTGATAGCTAGAAAGAACCAATTGATTTACATATAAAGTTCTTCTAACCATGGACACTGTATCTAGCTACTGTTGAGTCTAGAACTGTTTCTGGGTTTAAAACTTTTCAAAGTTTTTAAGTTATATTTTCTCACTATGAATACTGGACTCTAGTTTTACTCTAAATAATATGTTGGATCTAATTCCAATTGTTCGTTATAGCTCTTGGAGGTCTCCTCAGATATTTAAGCAATAAGGCACGGTAAGTGTGTGTGTTATCGTGTATTAGAAAATGGCAAGAAAAGAATTCTGAGTCCTGATTGGCTAACACTGCCTCCAAGCTGGGCATTTATTTCTCAATAGATGCCCAGCTAAAAAATAAGACCAGTCAAGTGCCACTTCACGGAGTAGCATTCTCCTGTGGTGCCCAGCCCATTTGTCACTGGCTGAAAGCACCCAGTAAAATTTGAAATCCCGCCATGTTTTTCTCTCACTTAGTGAGAGCTACTTCCCCACCCCCAATACTGCTTACCTCAGTGCCACTGCCAACATAACAAAAAAAAGTCCACACTCCGGATAGTTCGTGATCAGGAAGAGTAATCAAATAGCCGGTTTCACATAGTCATGTTATTTTACAGCGGTGCTACTCTCCTGACTGCACTCCTGCACTATTGCGGGGAACAGAAATGGCAAATGAAGCAGTCAGTCCATTTGCTTCATATTGTGAAGCCGTTTATAAAATGGCACAAAGCTACTCCCTCATACCACAGTGTCCCCACATTTTGTCAGGCTCCAGCTTCAAATGTAAAATAAATTACTATTTTACCTCTGCTTGTTCGTAAATCATTCATTAAGCGTAACAGCAAAAGGTTGGTGGCCAGCATTAACAGACCCATCTTCCGACGGCAAAAAAAAAAAACAACAAACATTCATGCAGAAAGGAGACAGACAATCTCCAGAGACTGCTGCGGTGAATCTTTTCTACACATTTCCTGCTGAAGAGGCAGTGTGTGTGTGTGTGTGTGTGTGTGTGTGTGTGTGTGTGTGTGTGTGGGCTCAATAGATTACAATAGTTCTGTGGGGAGGAGCAACAGCAGGTGGAACAGCCTTTAAACATATGGACTATTTTTTAATAAACACACTTTTCTACTACAATTAATTTTACACTTGTTTCCTCTCTTATTTCACCATATTAACTAAGATATCCATTTTCTAAGTGCAATAATACCCTCCAGGGTGGGCATTATTAGAAATACGGACCTTCCAGGGGCTATAAGGCCAGGCTGCCGCATGCCCTGGTCGGTCAGTATTTCAATAATACCCACCTACTCAGTATTGCTTATATAACGTCACTCCTGGGTGGGTTGAAGTGAGGGCTACAGAGTGCTTCCCACCACCCAGGAGTGATGTTATTACACGATGATACACACCTTGGAGTGCCTTATTGCAGTTATACAATAACTTGTTGTTATACAAAATAAAAAACTTTAAACAAATGTTTTTAATAGATTTTAGTGAGGCAGTATATCTTTGTTTCTTAAGAGAAAAGCAAACAATCAAGTTGCAGATCAGTACAGCGATGTTATACTGAGATATCATCACTGTCTCAGACACACACTAACCAATCAGAGTCCAGGAAATTTTCTTGCCATTGTATAATTCAATATAAACCTGTAACAGTACTAAACATAACTGTTTATTGGAGTTTTACTTTCCCTAGGGAAGAAGTAATCAGTAACAATGGGTTTGGTATTAATACAATTAATATATCCGTTACTAAGAAGTTAACTATTATAAAGATGGTTTAGCGGCATAACAAAGGGGAAAGCACCTAGGGTGCATAACTAGGAGATAGCATGGTGTACTTAGGTTCACCTATAGATTAAGTGACCTAATTAAGGGGTAGTCATTATTATACATGGGAGGTGTTTTATTTACCATGCAGCTTGTGGGCTTTATATCAGCTTAAGTGGAATTCCTTTCTTGAATTAATTGATATTTTTGTTTCCCTCCTTTGATGTATCAAAGAGAATGGGACAGACTTGTGAATAATAAGAGGGATGGCGACCTCATTGTTTACAGTAAGAAATGTAATGTCCTGATCATGCTTATAACTGTATGTTGTTTGCTATAAAACAATAAACATAAAGTTACAAGAAAAACAATATTTAGGTACCTCTAGCAACAAAACAAATGTTTTAGTTGTCAGACTGAAGACTCAGTGGTATGCGCCACCAAAATGGCAACCATGTGGAGCCCTGCAAGAGCTTGTACTAGTGTAATGGATTTCTATGGCCCCACAGTGAGCAGCACTTGGACATGTCTTCCAATTCAGAATTAGAAAATGCATCCATTTTACAAACCGGATTGGTGGTTCTGGGGATGAGAACTTGGAGAAGAGCCAGAATATTAAAATTTGATAGGTTATTTGTGATGGGAATCTCAACATTACAGCAAGAATAACAAGACACAGTTTGTGCATAAAAATCATTGCAGTTTGTCCCTAGCCGAACCCACTAATGAGCTCAAGTGTTGCATATGTCATCTGTGTCTGGGCCCATGTAAAATATTCGAGCATGTGAATCATCTTCCATTTAGGAACATGGCAGTGTCATTACCTGTGATATCCATGGATTTTATTAGCTCCATGATGTAAGTGTAATGATTATGCAAGAGTTCAAATACAAGTCTCATGCACACATGCAGCACAGAAGCGGTTGGGGAAGGAGTTGGTCAGCTGTAGGTGTTGTGGCACGGCAAATTCCAGAGGATTTCAGGGAGCTAGTGTGTGCCCAGTGTGTAGGAGAGTCATGTCCCGTGGTGTGAAGTTAGCTGCCTTCATGGCTGAAGAGCAGTGCCTGAGAAACAACTCAGCATGAGGACCACTGTGTACTGCAAGCCTGGTGCCTAGGCATGCACCATGTGTCTGGATTGGAGGATGGACTCGGGGAGTGGAACCAGCATGGGTGGGGACCTTGGGTGTACAAACCTTGAATCAGTTTGCACCACTGGAAGAATCTGTTCAAGAACTGCTTCTAGCATAAGCAGGGTTTTACCCCAAGGGTGTGGCTCTGTCCAGCAAGGATGCAGTAGAGTGGTGTGTGTGTGTGTGTGGGGGGAGAATCAGGCAGGGGAGCAAGAAGCACATCATAGTGGTAGGGACTCTGTAGTTAGAAGGACAGAGTGCTGGTATGCCACTCTGGCCATGTGGAGACATTTGTTCTATGTCTCCAAGGGGCACCTATGAAAGGCAACTCCCCAGCTGGAGGGCGATTGGTTTGGGGGGCCGTCATTGTGATACACTTAGGTATCAGTGACCTGGCAAGCCTTCAGGAACTAGGCAGTATGTTGTAGTTGACAGCAGATACAGTAGCCTTCTTTGAGGTGCAGTTGGTGCTGTGAGCAGAAGAGAAGCAGAATAAATGCCGGCTTGGTGGCACTGAGAGTTAAGGCGCACCTCTTGACACGCTGGCGATCTGGGTTTGGGGTCGGTGGGGAGGGAGGATAGCGGGCGTCTTGAGGGCAGCTCTCCCCTCCCAGGGTGGGTTCTGGGGTATGCCCGCTCCATTGTGGCGCCTAGAGGCCCTATAGGTATCAGGGCTTGGCTACATCAGGGCAGAGCAGCGGCATCCTGGCTGCGTGGTGCCCTGCCAGCATTGCGTCTGTGTGCTCTCGGGGGGACATGCAGTAAAACCGTGGTGGCCTAGTGGAGGTGAAGGGGGCCCGGAGACTTGCCCATGTCCCAACACTGGACCTGCCTCCCTGGGCTCCAGTTCTGCCAGCCCACGGCTGTCCCTCAAATAACAGTAATTCAGGGGCTGGTCAAGCGCCGTGGGGACCAGTGGAGACAGCTCGGAAGGAGCCCAGAAGAGGAAGTGTCAGGCAGGGAGTAGAGGCAGAAGTGGAGTGGTATCCTGGAGAGATGCCCTAGGTCCCAGTGAATAAACATACTAACATACTAAAATGCCAGCAGAATAGGCCTAATGGTCTTTCGTGTCTGCTCCATTTGGTCAGCCCCACCCTGGGTGCTGACTTTGCTGCCTCCCTCGCCTTCTCTGGCTTCTCCCTTCCGGATATTCTCGCTGCATTGGATTTTGCTTCCAGAACCCTTCCCTGTACCTGTCCCACCCCTCTTAACCCCTCCACCGTCTCTGCCTCCACCAACCCCTAGGCAGCACATTCATGGCTCCACCACCCTCTCAGTGAGTAGCACCTCCTCCTCCCCTGAATCTTCCCCTCCAGTTTCCACCCACGCCTCTAGTGGCCCCTCCTCCTTCCTTCAAGCACCCTGACTTTTCCTCCCTATTTACCCTCTTCATGTACCTGAAGACCTCTATCATGTCCCCTGGTCCCTTCTCTCTTCCAGTGTGTACATATTTAGCTCTTGAGCCTCTCCTCATAGGTCCTGTCCCCAAGCCCCAAATCATTTTGGTTGCCCTCCTCTGGACCCTCTCCAGGAGTTTAATGTCCCTCTTTAAGTATGCCTTCCAAAACTGCATGCAGTACTAAAGGTGCAGTCTCACCAAGCAGTTATACAGAGGAGTATCCTTCCCTCCTTCTGAGGTGATCCCCCTAGCGATGCATCCCATCATCCTGTTGGCCTTGGCTGCTGCCGTCCTACAAGTCTCCGAGTTGTTCATCTTGACATCCACCACCACCCCCAGGTCCCTCTCAGCCACGAGACTTGCAGCATTCCCCAGGGTGTACCTTGGCCGGGTTCTGAGCCCCCAGGTGGAGTACCTTGAATTTCCCTGCATTGAACCTCAGCTTCCACTTTCTAGACCATCTTTCCAGAGCCTCCAGGTCCCCTGTGGGCCACCTCCCTCCTCCCCATCCACCACCGCCCCCAGTTTTGAGTCATCACAAAGAGACTCATCTCACTCCCTGATTCCTGTCCTTATGTCAGAGGCGTGGGTGTTGAACAGGAGGGCCAGAGACTGATCCTGTGGGACCCCACTAATGACCCTCCTTGGGGATGAGACTATCCCGCCAACCACGGCCCTCTGGGTCTGGTCCTGTAGCCAATTGCCTATCCATCTGATCAACCGCTTCCCACCCCATTTCTCCCAGCTTATCCAACAGGCCCATGAGGAACAGAGTCAAATGCCTTGCTGAAGTCTAGAAAGAGGATGTCCACTGGTCTACCCAGATCCAAGGCTACCGTCACCAGTCATAGAACTCCACAAGGTTTGTCTTACATGATTTCCCGGGATGAATCCATGCTGTCTATCGTCCAGGCACCCTGACTTTTCCAGGTCCCCCAGCCTCTCCTTGACAATGCCCTCCATCACCTTGCCCACCACCGATGTCAGGCTGACAGGCCTGTAGTTCCCTACCACCTCCCTTGATCCCCCCTTGTGGATAGGCACTATGCGCCCACCTTCCAGTCCTGGGGCACCCACCCTGTCCTCAGAGATGGTGAAAAGCTCCGCCAGGACATCCATAGGATCCTTCAGCACTCTGGGATGTAATTTATACGGCCCCGGTGCTTTCTCCGTCTTAAAGGAGCTGAGGGCTTCCCTCACTCTCTCTGCTGTGAGTTTCACTTCCGTACCTCTTCTCCTGCTTAGGCCCTCCCCTCCTGCCAGTGATGCCTCCCCTCTCCTTAGACCCACCCGATCGGTGAGGGTCCCCCCTCCTCAGTATCTGTCTCCTCCATATATGATGCAGCACCCCCCATTTCCTTGGTGAAAACTGGGGTGAAGTACTCATTTAGTACCTCAGCCTGCTTCCCGGGTCTTGTTCCCATCTCTCCCCTGATTTAATCCTGCTAATCTGCCCTTCACCTTTGTTTTTCCCCAATGTATCTAAAGAACCCTTGTTCCTCTCCTAATTTCCCAGGCCAGGTTCTGCTCCTTCCTTGCCTTAGCTGCCCTCACCACCCTGAGTGGCCCGTCTAGCCATCAGCTCATACTCCTCTCGATCCCTTTCACTCCTTGAGCACTTGAATTGCCTATAGGCTACCTTCTTTCCCAGCACCACCTCCTGGACCTCCCTGGTCCACCAGCAGGGTTTGGGCCCTACCGCATTTTGTCTTACTGTTGCACAGGTGCTGGTAGCATCCTGCACCCCTCTTCTGATGATTTCCCACCTACTATCAGTGTCCATGTCTGACCCAATCACATCCAGATGCTCCTTAAGGATCCTTCCCATTTCCTTAAAATCCGTCCCCTGAGAGTCAGTTACCTCCGTCTTTGTGCAGCCTTCTAGCCCTCCTAGGTCCAGGCAGAACCAGACCGTGGCATGGTCACTCTCCATGCAGGTCCCTTACCTCAGGCCCCCCAGTCTGGTCACTGTCTGCCAGGACCACATCCAGTACCCGTGCCTCCCTGGTCGGTTCCCCACCTGCTGAGTTAGGGCGCGTCTTGAAAGACATCCAACAACCTCTGTTCCCTGGTCACAGAGGATGTCATAGTCTCCCAGTCTGTTCCTGGCATGTTTAAGTCCCCAACACCACCTACCTTCCTCTGCCCAGTCTGCAGTGTCTCCCAGCATCTGCCACAGACTCTCCTCCAGCTCCTCCGCCAGGGCAGAGGTCTATACACCACTCCTATTTTAATCTCTTGCCCCACTTGTTATCAAAGGTGACCCAAATCGCATGCGGTTCCCTCCGCCTCCTTTACTCTCCCATGCCAATGCAGTTTTTGACTATCATTGCTGCCCCTCCTCCCTTTCCCTCCCCCGTCCTTCCTGAACATAGGTGTAACTCTCCAGGTTCAGGTCCCTGTAGATGTCCTGCAGTGGCCCCGGTCTCATTGGCGCTGCCACATCCACTGCTCCCTCAGTTAGCATCGCCTGGAGCTCAGGCATTTTTGCCCAAGCTCCTGGCATTTAACAGGACTACCTTCCACCCCTTTCCCTATACTTCCATTTCCCTGCTCGTGTTCCCATGGGGATTCTGTTTCCCCTGGTCTGGTCTTAAAAAAGTTAAAAAAAAAAAAAAAAAAAAGTTTCAGAAGGAATTAAAGGGTTTTATCCCATGGCCAAGGGTTGGTGTGAAGGTGGGGGTTCCCCTTTTGGTGGACTGGGGAATCCATCTGGGAAAATGCAGTTCACGAAGGATGGCCAACACGTAAACTTGGCAAGGGAGGACAGTGTAACAGATAAAACACAAGAAGAAACAAGAGCCAAGGGAGTTAGGTTGGCTGTCCAGTGTACACAGAACATGGGAACATGGGGAGCAGACAAGGGATATTGTGGAAACAGTAGGAAATACAGATTCTACAGGGTTATGAGGCCAAGAGGCAGGAGCAGGGAAAATAGAAAGTATTGTGTACAAATGCAAGAAGTGTAAGTAATAAAATGGATGAACTGCAAGCAATAATGGCTGCAGAATACATGACTATTGTAGCAATAACTGAAACATGTTCAAATCAGAGCAATATCTGGGACCTAAATGTTCCTGACTGGACTATACCTTAATTAGAAGGGACAGGAAGGGCATCAGAATATGTATGTGTGTGTGTGTGTGTGTGTGTGTGTGTGTGTGTGTGTGTGTGTGTGTGTGTGTGTGTGTGTCAGTGTCAGTGTTTGTAAAAGGACACAAGGGTCTCTGAGGACTAGGATGCTGAGTCAGTGTGATGCCAAGTAATAGATTACCGTGGGGGGTGGTATTTGATAGGAGTGAGCTGTAGGCCTCAAACTAGGGGGCAGACAAAGGTGAGGAACTGGAAGGGGATATTAGGAAGACAACTAGGCAGGGTGGAACCATACTCACTGGAAACTTCAACCTCTGAGACATAATCTGCTTTTACAGCGTCTACCTGAAATGCTACTGTCGTTCAGCATTTCACTTTGCTCCCTATGTTGCCCCAGTCATCGACTTTACACACTGACCCTTGCATCAGCTTTCCTGGCCCTTCCTGTGTTTCAGCCATGTTTCGGGTAGCCAACAGGTCTGAGATTTCCTCAAGTTACATATTCAACCCGATTTCAGCTAACTATATCTTAAGATACTAGAAAGAACACTGAACTCAGAAACTAACTAATTTGCAGTAACCGGGCAAACAAGTACTTTAAAGGCACTCCAGTGGGGCTGTGATACTGGGCATGTGCTTATGCAGATTCATGGTGAATATACTAAGCACATACCTAATATCAATGACGCCTACTTCAGCGCTTTACAAGACTCTTGTATAGCCACCAGTACTGAAAATTAATTGAGTTTCCAGAGTTCAGTGTTCTTTGTAGTACCTTCAGATACATTTAACTGAACTTCGGCTGAAGATCCCATGCACGAGCCTCTGAACAAATATGGACAAGTGCAGCCTGGGAAAGCAGGAGGTTCTTGCGACATGCTCTCCTGGACCGATGAAAGTGCTCCCATTCAATTACACAGCCACTCGATGCGATGCAGAATGATGCACTGAAGCGGCAAAGCCAGAAAACATGGAATGCCATTTCAGCGAATGCTTGGTTTGTCTGTGGTGCTGTGAAAAGTTAATGTTACAGTTGCTCTGCACCACTCACAGCGGTGCAGAGCACATCGTGTAAAGGGGGCTAAAGATTAGGACATTCTGGTGCCAATAAGGCAGGCGAGCTCTGGTCAGAGCCAGAATGGCAGCTGAATTAATCGGATGAGGATTTAGACACAGACTAGACATTGCCCTGAACCCTCCTCTTCTATTACCTGCTCTCCTATCCCCACTTATATACCCTGTAACCTTGCCCCTCACACAGCCCTGCCCCTCTCTCTCCATTATCTGCCCATCCCTGGTACCAGCTCCCCGCCACTACCTTTGCTGTTTCAGTTCCTCATCCCCTTCATCTCATGACTTGCTTCCAAGAACATCCCTGCATCCCCTCAATTTTCTGCCTCTTCCCAGAGTACCGCTACCCACTCTTTCTGGACAGCATCCCGTCCCTCCTCTCTGCCACATAATGTGTCCCCACTCCTTCCACAGATTTACTTGCTCCCCCTTTCCATTACCAGCTTCTGTGGAACCCCTCCCATCACTCACACATGGCAGCCCTACTCTACTACTCTTGGGCCCCCATTTTATGCTCTTCAGCTGTGCCGCTCTGATATAATCTGATCTCGCTTACTCCGCAGGTTAGAAGGGGGCACTAGATGCCAGGTATTATTTAGAACAGGACGCATGAATTCTACTTCTATTTCTGAAGACATCAGACTGGGAATCAGCTTAAGAGTTTTTTATCAATATTTTTTTATTACTACTGTACCTATCTCTTGATGGTGCCATGCCCAGCTCCCATCCAGAGTCTCTTCTAGTTGCTGCAGTACATCCTTTAGCCATTACACCTTGCTTTCCTGTTTCCAGCTGCTCCTTTTACACCATATTCCAGAATGAGGTACGTATTTCAAAGCCATGGACATTTGGGGCCCACTTTTGAGTGCCTGGTGGGCATGGATGGAGATACTGTAAGTCCTTTATTATTCTGCCTCCAGTGGTTATTCTTTCCTGTTTCTGTTCCACACACCTTCCTCTTCTAAGCGTGTTTTTTTTCTTATAGTCCAATGGACTTGGTGTCACTGCCACGATTCTGAGTATTTCACCTTGCTGTTGGTGTTTGATTCAAATACACCCCCATTCAGTTACTGTCTGACAGCATTTTGGTTTAATTTGAATGAGCTGCCTACCAGCCTTTGTGATTTGGGGAGGATTTATTGTCATCTGGCCAAGGTGGTGAAAGGAGGGTCTGTACTAATCGGCACCCCATCGCTGTCAGTAGTTCTTGTAGTCTTTCCGGGTGGCACTGGGGTTGACATTGTGTATAGGTGGAATGGAGGTGTCTTTTCTTGGCTAAGATTAGTGGGATGGGTGGGGATTTGATGTTTCTCAGCAGGTGAGGGAAGAAATGTTTTATTGATTATTTTTCTGAGGTTGGGTAGCGTGTGAGACTGGACTGCTGAGTATGTCTGGGAGGTGGTTCTTCACGATACTGGCTGAAACTGGGGAAGAGGATGGGATATGGTGTTGAGAGGATGGGGAATGGAACTTTTAACATTTTGAGCATTTTATGTTGGCTTGTGCACATGTGCAAGCAACATTTGTAGTATTATAGCACTTTCAAAGGTGTCAGTGTTGGCGAATCAGGGGATGCTTTGGCAGTGTGTCCTCAGCCGCCCAACCCGGTGAGCATGCTGGGAGTGACAGCAGTTTCAGAGAGTGCATCAACTTGAAGAACTCCGCCCGCTCTAAGGGTGTAACAGAGAAGCGATGAAGCGTATACAGTGCTAACTCCTGGGGTATAACTGATTTGTTTAATTGCAATTTTTTTAAATAGTGACCATATATTCGAAGACTGTGATGTAAGATAGCATATGATTTATACAGTTCCAAGTGTCTCAACTGTACATAGAGTCTATGTTATCTATTTGTTTGTTAGGTATTTTATGTTTGTTCTTCCTTTCTGTTGAAAAATACAAAAAATCAATAAAGATTGAAAGTTCAAAAAAAAATCCGCCACTGCAATGAGAGACAGGCTCGCCATTACAGCGGCAGATCTGACACGCCCATTATGTGCCATTCCTGGTGAAACATTTCACAACCTGGGCAGGCGGCTCGGCTAGTCCGCCTTTCTGCAATCCCTTGTAACTGACTGGGTGCCCATTCCTCTTGGCATGCCCCTCCTCAGTTCAGTTTGTTTGCCGATGGGTGCCCAATCCCCATCGGCTCCATTCTCCCCCCAAAAAAAAACAGATTTCACACTGGGAGCCCACCCCTTTTGTGCCCAAATGTCTTAGTGTTACCTGTATAAGCAAAAACCTTCACCCCTAAAGTTTTGTTTTGTTTTTCCCTGCAAAACAAGAAAATGGTCCCTCTTTGTCCCCGGGCGCCCTCCTTCACCCAATACTTACCTCCAGAGGTCGGCATGTCTTTCTTCGGTGGAGCAGGAACATGTCTGCACTCTTCAAAGCCGATCGCAAGTGAAGAAATGCCAGTAAGCTGTATAATGGCATAAAATGGGGGGGATGGGGGGTTCAACATAGGTTAATATCTTGGCCATTTTTTCGATTTTGTCTCAATTTTCAACATGGGGTTCTTGGGACCCCACCTCATGAAATTAGTCACTGGTATTTGCGTTGTTGGTCCGAAAGGTGAATTTGCGGTCACTGCGCGGAATCATCTTTTGGGACTGATTAATATAGCGACAGAGCCACTGTTCATAAGGTGGGCTTCCAAAAGCATATATTGCAAATTTGGTGAAAAATTTCAAAAATTACTGTGTTAATTAGTGCGCTGCGCAGTTTCATGCATGCAACTTCTAGACTTTTAATATTTTCACCCAGATTTTCAATATTGCCATTTTTTCACACCTCCTTATGAATGGTACAGCTGTCATTTTTCACATATCCTGCCCTAATGTGGTGTCAAGACATGCGGTGCACAGTATGTGATCTCTGTGCTAAATCAACTTTCGGACAGAGTAGCAAATCGCAGTGCCACTGTTCATGAGGAGAGTTCCAAAATGCCCATGTTAAAAATTTGTAAAAGTGCTAGCCCACTGGTGGAAAGGCATGGCTGCTTATCTGGCTTGACGACCCAGGTTCGAGAACGGATCTGGGTGTCGGAGGGCTAGCCGGGAGGAGCAGGATTGAGCATCCACAGGACTGCTCTCCTGCTCTGGGGACAGGGGGCTGAGTGTCCAGTGCAATGTGGACCCAAGCGGAGGCTAGGGCACCGCAAATGTCCGGCACCTGAACATAAGGGGGTGGGGTGGATGCTAGCCATCATTGCACATCCCTGCTCTCCAGAAAAACCTGGGGAAAAAACATGCGGCTCTGGCACCGGCCCCTCTGGATGTCTAATTCCGCCGTTGGCAGACCCATTCGAGGTCAGTCCGAGCATGTGGGGGTCAGTTGCTGGAGCAGGACGATCCAGTTCTCGGGGTTAGAAACCTGCAGCAAAGGAATATTTAAAAAAAAAATGTTGGTTAAAAAAAAATCCAAAAATTACGCATTACGGGCGTATGCTATGCAGTATCTTACGCACACTTCGGTTTGAGATGTTTCATATTTTCCTTCTAGATTTTCAATATTGCCATTTTTTATACCTCCTCATGAACAGTACAGCTGTCATTTTTCACGTCCTGCCTAAAATGTGTTTCCCGCATCTGTGCTCTCCCAGTGGCACAGGTTGTTGTGCGTAAATCACCTTTCAGGGATCGAGTAATGAAATTATAGCACCACTGTTAATGAGGTAGGGTCCCAAAAAGCCACTGTTGAAAATTTGAAGTGAAAATACCAACAAACCCCGGGGCATTAAGGTTTGCAACCATACCCGCCCTGTAGAGACTGACAGGCGTGAGCACGTAACTTGGATTTGTCAGCCATAATGTACATAAATCTTACTCCACCCTACAGCCACTGACAGGCATTGAGGTGTGCCTTTGGTTTTGTCACCCCATTCTCCTATATTGCACCCATCTCAGCTTATTTCCTTATGGAATGGGGTGAGCATAAAGGCTGAAGACCCCAAGTCACACCCCAACACCTGTTGCTGTCTGCAGGGTGGGGTGAGGTGGAATATGCGTCAGCCTTATGGCTGACCCAGCTACACTCCCAACACCTTTCAGTCTCGGGGATGTTGGCGCTATTTCAGTTCTTCACTGCTATTATTATTTTGCATTTCTAACTCCTGCACTACCAGTGGCAGTGCCAGCAAACCAACATTCAGCATTGACAAATGCTTGCTTTAAAATATTTGCACTACAGATTGTTGGTGGAGTGCATGTGCAGCACTAAGTTTGGCTCTTGGTGAACAATTCACTGGCAAGTAAAACTTCACAACATACCTAGCAGCATGTCTTCCTTCTACTTAATTGTTTCAGTTCTTTCTGAGACTCTTCACACTCGAGATGGGCAGAACCATTCCTCATTAAAATGAGCCACCCCAAACTCACCTGGTAGGAAAAAGTTTGAGCCAGACCTTCCTGGTTTGGCTTTGAAAATGGCTTTGGAGCTTTTTGTTTTTAAGAAGAAACTTTTTTTTTTTTAACCTTCCTCTCCTGCCCACCTGCCTGTATTTGGGGCAAAAGGACCTGGAGCGTCTTTGCACCCACCTTCCTCAGCAACCTGTGGTTGATTGGAAGAAGTTGATGGACAGCAAGTTCAGTAGTCCATTATTTTTCCGGACTAGCTCAGCTGCCCCCTTTCCCCTACAGCATACCACTATGTCATTAGTTAGGTAGCACACTGAGGGGAGTTCTGCATTATACACATGTATTGTTGTAGGCAGTACTAAGCGATAGGAGCTCATTGATCTCTTCATCAATAAACTCCTACTCGCTCATAATCAATCTCTGAGATCGCATGTGTACTGTGCAGAAACTCCTCAGCTGCCTCAGCTACTGACCTAGTGGCGAGGAAAGGAGATGATTGAGCTAGCCCCCAAAACTAAAGGATCATGCTGCTGCCCATCAGGAACCTACCCAATCAAGAAGAGTTAGTGATCATGGAGGTGGGGGCAGGTGCAGTGATGCAGGAGGTACAGATGGACAGAGTGGTGGGAAGGAGAGGCGTCTAAAAGTGTCTCAGTGGAAACTGGCAGGAGGCGAGCTATGTATCTTATTTTTGAAGCGGGGGCAGTAAGGGCAGTTTGGTGTGTAGTGGTTAGAACAGAGCTTTGAACCCAGAGACCTAGATTTGAATCCCAGCATTGCCACTTACCATGCGACATTGAGCAACTCGCCTAACTGCCCTTTGCTTAACCTCTCTGTAATCTGTCTGCTCTTAGAATCTTTCTAATGGCAGCAACATTCTCTCCTTCTTTCTCCAAGATTGTAAATCATTTTAGGATAGAGATTGTATGAAATTGTATTCTGTTCAACAGTCTCTGCGCTACCAGTGTCCTACTCATTGCTTTGCCAAGCACTTTATGATCGAGTATGTATAAAATGTGCTGCAAAGCGCATTCTCCTTTTGGGAATGGGTTAGGGAGGGACTTTTATTAACTGTGTCTCTGTGGGGGGGACTGGCAGGAAGCCAGATGTGTTAAGGGGTGGACTGTGGGACCGTTGACCTGAGGTTTTTACCCTGTCAAGGGAAAGGCTTAGTTACATTAGTGAGTGGAGACTATTCTTGAAAATGATGTCAGGGGCAGGAGACGGTCTTGAATTCAAAACCAGAATCAGAACTTCCTTGGTTTTGCCCACCTCTACTCCAGACTAATTTGTTCTGTTAAAGAAAAACTTGGTAAGTTTAAACCTACTCACTTAAAAACATTGGTATGACTAAACCAGATTTGACATTGACTTATACTGTGTACAAAAACTATTATTCTGAACATGTGGTGTTAAAACAAATTCTAACCCCTGAGGTTGAGGGTTTCTAGTGACATAATATATCATGGGAGCAAAGCACAGCAGGACAATTTTTTGTATCATAAAAGTTCAGTCACTGTTTGAGTTTTCATAAATGAATAGAATACATTTGTTTTCCGTTAGTAGAATCTTATGCGACTGAAGCCAGCATTGTTCACCTCAGAATGTTATAGAGGCCACATTAGTAAAATTTATTGTGCAGGAAGAGGCTGTAACTACAGGATCACATTAGGCACAGTGCAGGAAAAATAAACAAGGAAAATTCTGGGAAAAGTAGCACTGGACCAATATTATGACATTCATTGCAAAGGAGAACAACTGCAGTTCCCATATCCCAGTCCGTATTTTCTATAGATAATTTCTAAACTCTTTATAATTAATGGGTCTCCCCTTTTGCCATAGAAACACGTGGCATAATTTGCCGTTATAAAGAATTGTTTATAACGGCAAACCTGTACATGGTTCTCCTCCCTCCTAGGCATGGAGTCCGCTGCAGCGTCTCCATCCTGGCTCATGCTTCCTTCGCCATAGAAACCACGCCAATGAAACACGGCGGTAAGTAAACTTATACACACAGAAAAGATGAACTACTGTTTTACAGATGAAGGATAGCAAAATATTTAAAAGAAAAAGTGAAAGCGCCAAAACAAAAAATCTGCCAACGGATGAAAAGCAAACTGGAGCATGGCCACACGAGAAGCTGCTGCTATTTTATATAATTGCTGTGGCCAAAAGGAGAGTCCCAACAATTATAAAATAAAATATGGGGTAGTGTGTGTAAACTTGAACTACCCACTCCCTCACTGCTAGATGCTTTGTAGCATCTGGACCCTCAGGTGTGTAAATTCTCGCAAACACACCACCCCATACTTTATTCTCTATGATTTGTAACACTGCAGATCCCTACATCTTCTATAGTTTTGCATTCCTGCTGCACAATCGTTATCTCCTTCTGAGTTGCTGTCCCTTGGAAGAGGCAAAATCGGTAGTTCAATTTTTCCTGTTTTTGACCAGACTCACCAGTCTGCTAACAAGAAATTTGCTTTTAGCTTCACTAAACAGCCTTTAATGTCAGAAGTTTATAGATGTAATAGTAACATAGGGCGTTTTCTCTCAGTGGGTGAGAAAAAGCAAGCGAGTGGAAACAGTTTAAATTGTTAATGTAACAAGGCATTATCCATGACATTCGATTGAAGATTCAGTCAGGTGACGACCACAACAGTATTTATTTATTTATTGAAAATTGGTGACTGGGAAAGAGACACTGAACCAAAGCTTGTTTCAGGTGCATGCCTGAAGAGGGTACAAGAACAACAGTTCTTACAGAGGTACAGTATGAATCATTATAAACAGTAAAATTGTACTGGCAATATGAACAACAAATTACAATATTAAAGTGGGGACATTACAGAGCATATGTACAGTAAACATTGTGCAGGGATATGTGCAACCTATGGCAGATATACAGTGGAAAGTTCCAGTCAATTTTACACAGTGAATTTGTACTGACATAGATATATATATATATATATTTTATTTATTAAAAGTTTAACCAGGAAAGCACACTGAGCAATAAATAGAAGTTGGATGTGGATTCAAGGCGTGGACTAGCAGTTTACACATCAAAGCATTATAGTCAATTCACATTCCTTACAAACAGGAAGACTCTAATTGTCATTGGAGTGACATTTGGGGGCTGACAAATAGTAGAAATAAGTTTTGTAAGCAGAAATTGGGGAAGTCGAAAACCAGAGGTGAACTGACAAATGCAACAAGGTAGAGGCGAAGTGGCGAGGATAGGGATGGGAGGTGGAATAGGGAAGGATCAGAGAAAATGTGGGGCGCAAAGATGGGAAGAGGTGCCAAAGGTAGGAGCAAGAGAACTGGGGGTATAAAGAAAGTGTATGTATGTGTGTGTATATGTGTGTGTGTGTGTGTGTATATATATATATATATATATATATATATATGTAGGAATGTTGCATTAGGGTTTCCAACCTAACTCCCTACTCCACCCCCAAACCAGCAAAAAAAAAAAAATTTGGAGTCTTGGCGAATCAGTGGTGATGTCTTCCTTGCGTGAAGAAAGGACATCATATCTGACTTTGTTCTGGGAATGGGGTGGGCATTTTGATTGACATCCCCAAGGGAAGACCTCACCACTGATTCACCAAGTCTCGAGACCCAAAATCTTAAAAGTTTTCCTTTTGCTGCTCGGTGGTGGTGGTGGTGGTGGTGGTGGTGGTGGAGTTAGGGTTGGAAACCCTGTCTATTCCTAATTTATTACATTAAGTTAAACCTTAACTGGTGCATTAACGTAGGTTTTTGGAAGAATTTCCTTTCTTTCTGAGATATTGAGGCTGTATAGTTCAGTGGGTTAAGGCTCTGAGCTGCAGATCTGGAGACCTGGGTTTGAATCCCACAGCCACCTAGGTACATACTGTGTGATCCTGAGCAAATCACTTAACTTCCTTGTGCTCCCAGGTGGCATCTGAAACAAGCAAACAGTGTGCTACTCCTGGTTAAACAATGTTCTCATATTGGAATTGTATCCTCATTCATGCAGGTCTCTGCTTGAACAGATGCAGACACACTTGGGGCCCTTTGAGCCTGTGCCAGAAAAAGACTCCTTCCAGCTATGTAGTGCAGGGCCACTGCCGGCCTTGCACTTCCATGCAGCGAGCGGATGTGAACAGTTCATGAAGCTGTCTGCCATGCTGCAGAAGGACAGGGCCTTATGGTCCCTGCGCTTGCATGTGGCCGGAGATAGACAACACAGGACCAACAGTCCATCTGTCAGCTATCGTCAGGGCCCTCTGCCACCCATGGATGCAGAGGTGCAGGGCCCAATGCCAAGAGGAGAACTGTCTTCACTATATGGTACCTGGGCTACTTCTGTCTGCTTTTAGTCTCTCAAGAAATATAGAGATGTGTGCAGATGACATTGAAGATGTCTCCTGTACTTTCCTTTTACTATCCAGCCCTATCAATTTGAGCCCATATAGCAAGCTCAACTCGATTTTGAAGGTGTTGCAGATGGAGGCTCTGATTCACTGTCGATCCCAGCAGTGATGAGGAGCCCAAGAGACTCCTAAACACAGACTGGTAAGTCTAAGTCCTTCATCCATTTGTATGCCATCCTTAATTTTTGTTTGTATAATTTTTTTTGTTTGTTTGTTAATGCAGGGCTGTCATCTGTATTTGCTCAGTGTCTTGTTTGGTTATGGTTCCTCTCCCTTCATCCAGCAGTACTGACAGTTGTACCAACGTTTCCCACCCTGTAGCCTCAGCGCTAACCAACCTTAATGATTCAGTCTCCTGTTTTTGTCTGCATGGTCTGGTTTTCTGTTTTCTGAAGTGTTACTGTCTCATGTAGTGATCCTCCATTGGAAGTGCAAAATCCCATTGAATTGAATGGGCTCATTCATTACAATGGGCCCTTTATTCAAGTTTTTTTTTTTTTGCTCAGTGCATAACTTTTTGTTTTACGCTATTTTAACCCATTCTTTCAGTCAGTGCTTTATAGCACCCACCCTCATGATCACAGTAGTATCAAACTTCAAATCTTAACCTAAAGTGGGTTTTTTGTGTGGACTGTGCTAACACGGGTCTGCAGACCCTTTAACAATAGTTTGCAAGTTGACATCCACTGTGTTAATGAGGGGTGGCAATAAAGACGTGACAGAAGTAGGGTTAAAATAGTCCAGCACAAAAAAGTAGAGAGAGAGAGGAAAGCATTGAAATGAATGGTCTCGTTGAAATAAATAGGACCATTCAGTTCAATAGGCCCATTCATTTCTGCTTTTTTTTTAATTTTTAATTTTTTTTGTAAGTGCATAACTTTTTTGTTTTAGACTATTTTTAACCCATTCTTTCAGTTGTGTGCTTTATGGCTCAAACCTCATGAACACAGAGGATGTCAACTTGCACAAATCTCACTGTAAATGGTTGTTTAGGACTCCACTAGCACAGTCTGCAAACACCCTTCATGGTAAAATTTGCAAGTTGACCCAATTATGTTTATGAGTGGGTGGGTACCATAAAGCACTGGACAGCAAGGATGCTTGAAAATATTCCTACAACAATAAAGTTATGCACCTGCAAGAAACCCCATTGAAATGAATGAACCATTCATTTCAATCAGCCCATTCTTTTCAGTTTTTTTTTTTTTGCGTGCATCACTTTTTTTTTTTTCGCACAATTTAATTGAACATTGTGTTGTTTGAATATATGAATTAAATAGCAGTGCAAAGCATCTCCTATATAAATTGAAACAAATGTTTAATGGTTGCCACTGTGCCATATTGTGACACCCTTACTTATGATATCAAATACAGTCTTGTAGGATATCGGATGTGATTTCAGACACAGGGCAGTTCTCTGAAACAGTATTCTGTAGTATACAGAGAACTGTTTCTGAGAACTGTTCCTGATGTCTGAAATTGTATCTGATATCCTGTGATGCGCATCTGATATCAGAGTAGTCACTCACTCAGTGACAACCTCTAAGCATTTCATCACTGAAATGAGGGACATGGGACTCAGAATGAGGGACAGTGAGGGACATGGGCACTCAGAATGAGGGACATGGGACTCAGAATGAGGGACAATGAGGGACATGGGCACTCAGAATGAGGGACAGTGAGGGACATGGGCACTCAGAATGAGGGACAATGAGGGACATGGGCACTCAGAATGAGGGACATTGAGGGACATGGGACTCAGAATGAGGGGCAATGAGGGACATGGGCCTCAGAATGAGGGACAATGAGGGACATGGGCCTCAGAATGAGGGACAATGAGGGACATGGGCACTCAGAATGAGGGACAATGAGGGACATGGGCACTCAGAATGAGGGACAATGAGGGACATGGGACTCAGAATGAGGGACAGTGAGGGACATGTGACTCAGAATGAGGGACATGGGCACTCAAAATGAGGGACATTGAGGGACATGGGACTCAGAATGAGGGACAGTGAGGGACATGGGACTCAGAATGAGGGACAGTGAGGGACATGGGACTCAGAATGTGGGACATGGGACTCAGAATGAGAGACAATGAGGGACATGGGCACTCAAAATGAGGGACAATGAGGGACATGGGACTCAGAATTAGGGACAATGAGGGACATGGGACTCAGAATTAGGGACAATGAGGGACATGGGACTCAGAATGAGGTACAATGAGGGACATGGGACTCAGAATGAGGTACAATGAGGGACATGGGACTCGAATGAGGGACATTGAGGGACATGGGACTCAGAATGAGGGGCAGTGAGGGACATGAGACTCAGAATGAGGGACAGTGAGGGACATGGGACTCAGAATGAGGGACAATGAGGGACATGGGCACTCAGAATGAGGACAATGAGGGACATGGGCACTCAGAATGAGGGACAATGAGGGACATGGGCATTCAGAATGAGGGACAATGAGGACATGGACTCAGAATGAGGGACATGGGACTCAGAATGAGGACATGGGACTCAGAATTAGGGACAATGAGGGACATAGGCACTCAGAATGAGGGACATGAGACTCAGAATGAGGGACATGGCACTCAGAATGAGGGACAATGAGGGACATGGGACTCAGAATGAGGGACAGTGAGGGACATGGCACTCAGAATGAGGGACATGGGACCAGAATTAGGGACAATGAGGGACATGGGCACTCAGAATGAGGGACATTGAGGGACATGGGACCTCAGAATGAGGGACAAGGGACATGGGACTCAGAATGAGGGACAATGAGGGACATGGGCACTCAGAATGAGGGACATTGAGGGACATGGGACTCAGAATGAGGGACAATGAGGGACATGAGCACTCAGAATGAGGACAATGAGGATATGGCTCAGAATGAGGACAGTGAGGGACATGGGCACTCAGAATGAGGGACAGTGAGGGACATGGGCACTCAGAATGAGGGACAGTGAGGGACATGGGCACTCAGAATGAGGGACAGTGAGGGACATGGGCACTCAGAATGAGGGACAGTGAGGGACATGGGACTCAGAATGAGGGACAGTGAGGGACATGGGACCCAGAATGAGGGACAATGAGGGACATAGGCACTCAGAATGAGGGACATGGGACTCAGAATGAGGGACATGGCACTCAGAATGAGGGACAATGAGGGACATGGGACTCAGAATGAGGGACAATGTGGGACATGGGACTCTGAATGAGGGACGAGGACATGGGACTCAGAATTAGGGACAATGAGGGACATGGGCACTCAGAATGAGGGACAATGAGGGACATGAGCACTCAGAATGAGGGACAATGAAGGACATGGGCACTCAGAATGAGGGACAATGAAGGACATGGGCACTCAGAATGAGGGACAATGAGGGACATGGGACTCAGAATGAGGGACAGTGAGGGACATGGGACCCAGAATGAGGGACAATCGGGACATAGGCACTCAGAATGAGGGACATGGGACTCAGAATGAGGGACATGGCACTCGAATGAGGGACAATGAGGGACATGGGACTCAGAATGAGGGACAATGTGGGACATGGGACTCGAATGAGGGACATGGCACTCAGAATGAGGGACATGGGACTCAGAATTAGGGACAATGAGGGACATGGGCACTCAGAATGAGGGACTTTGAGGGACATGGGACTCAGAATGAGGGACGAGGGACATGGGACTCAGAATGAGGGACAATGAGGGACATGGGCACTCAGAATGAGGGACAATGAGGGACATGAGCACTCAGAATGAGGGACAATGAAGGACATGGGCACTCAGAATGAGGGACAATGAGGGACATGAGCACTCAGAATGAGGGACAATGAAGGACATGGGCACTCAGAATGAGGGACAATGAGGACATGGGACTCAGAATGAGGGACAATGAGGGACATGGGACTCAGAATGAGGGGCAGTGAGGGACATGGGACTCAGAATGAGGGCAGAGGACATGGGCACTCAGAATGAGGGACAGTGAGGGACATGGGCACTCAGAATGAGGGACAGTGAGGGACATGGGCACTCAGAATGAGGGACAATGGGGGACATGGGACTCAGAATGAGGGACAATGAAGGACATGGGCACTCAGAATGAGGGACAGTGAGGGACACGGGACTCAGAATGAGGGACAGTGAGGGACACGGGACTCAGAATGAGGGACAATGAGGGACATGGGACTCAGAATGAGGACAGTGAGGGACATGGGACTCAGAATGAGGGACAGTGAGGGACATGGGACTCAGAATGAGGGACAGTGAGGGACATGGGCACTCAGAATGAGGGACAGATGAGGGACATGGGCACTCAGAATGAGGGAGAATGAATGACCATGAGGGACATGGGACCAGAATTAGGACAATGAGGGACATGGGACTCAGAATGAGGGACAGTGAGGGACATGGGACCCAGAATGAGGGACAGTGAGGGACATGGGACCCAGAATGAGGGACAATGAGGGACACAGCAGGCATGCAGCACTATGAATTTGTGACAGGGCAGCGCCTACTTAAATCTGTCCTCTTTGGTGCCACTGTATATGTAAGCACACACATGGCATATAGGCAATTTTTGAAAAAATAGCGTGGGCATGGAAAATAGAGATGTTTAAATCTTCATACATAAGGGCAGTAAACCAGAAGGGGCAAAACTGATCAACATATTACGCTTTTGGCAGCGCAGTCTCCAGGGGCTGGACCCTTTGTAAGAAAAATGCCAACTGCACCACAGCAGGAATAGAATTTTATGAGCGTGAATGTATTTTTATGGCAAAATATATATTGGGACTGGGGGGCCACAGTCTGCTCACAAGTAGCTTAATTAAGTTTGCTGGTAGATCTCCTTTAACACAGCCCAACTTCTCTCACTTTTCTCAATCCCATGCAACAATATTGAAACTGTTTGCGACGCTGTCTCTCAAGCGTGAGTGTGGAGCAGACTCTGAAATGCTAAAACATGATTTTTCAAAGTAAATATCTTAAAGAATACAGAACTCTCAAATATCAATCCTCCCTTAGAAGTCCTTCCCCACCAACCCATACAACCATACAGAATTTCACAGTTTAAAGAGTTTTAGTTGTTTTACCTAGACAAGAGCAACAATTCAGGAAAAAGAAACATTGAAGTCAATGGAAAATACATTTTTTTCACACTTCAGTATCTCTAAAATTTTAACTGATTTACTTGAGACTTTCAGGCTGTGTGAATTCTGCCACAGACAACATATCCCAAAGTTTAATGTAAATCTGTAAACCATCTTTCTGCAAGCAGAAGACAAAAATTGAGTTTAACATCGAACTTACCAGCCACCCTAACTATACAGGTGCTACTGTGCCCTGTAATGTACACAGCAGATGTGATGCTGTCAGGAAAGGGTGCAGGAAGAGTAATAGTGAGTTACCTGACCCACTGCTTGTAGGTAATGAGTATAATAATTAGTGGTAGGTGACAGAGAAGGGCAGGTTGAGGACACAGAACAGGCTAGCCAGGGGCAGGATAAGAGCAAGAGGAGTAAAAGAAGTTTGCGATGATTCTTGAGTTAAGGATTGGAAGAGACAGACCACTGTTCAAGGGCAGCGTAAAGACAAAATGCCAGTTCCTGCCAGGTGGCAGGATGGCTGTGATATCACAGCTTAGCTTGGAGAATCTTAATTGAAGAAAAATGCCACCGCCCACTTTTAATGCTTTGTTAAAGTGTGAAGTGATGACCCAAGTCGCCACTTTGCAGATGTCCATAAATGAAGCTCCTTCCATTTAGCCCAAGAGGCTGCCATGGCCCTTGAAGAAAATGCCTCCACACCAACAGGAAGTCCCTGACCTTCTGCTTGTATATGCCGCTGCAATACATTCAGTTATTCATCTCAGAATGGCGGTTTCTATGCCTTCTGACCTCTTTTCTGGATTGGGTGAAAACAAAGAGGCTTGATGACTGTCTGTGACTTCTGGTAGAAGGAAGCCAGCACCAACTCCTGCAAAAACTGATTTCACTTTCAGGATAAATTCTGGTGTCGTATCGAGAACCACCTTGTCACGTTAGAAAACAAGTAAGGTTTCAGAAGGACAACGATAGCACAAGAAAAGCCCTTTGAGGGTGAACCACTCTAGGTGCACTGTTGTGAGAGTTTTGAAGGGCTTCTTCATTAAAGCATCGAGGAAGAGGTTAGAAGTAGTAATGATTTTTATTCATTTCATGAATGAACATCGTTATATTCCCATTGAGCAGGAAGCTCTGCATAAGGGACACCATACAGCCATCCTGGTTACAAAAAGGAAGGAATTGGTGAACTTTACAAATATAAATAACAGTTCATTTAAAACATTTGAAGAGTGCATTATACATTAGCATAAAGAGTACAATACTGTCCAATTATATAACCACGAACACAAATACACAGCTCAAGGAGATAACCTTATTATATCTTGGGATCACAAAGCACCAATTTATTACTCCAGGCTACTTAATAGCACGACCACTACATTGTCTAACCTGAATCTGTAACTACACAACAAGTTCTTAAACAAGCAGCTTGTGAGTAATACCATGATTTAATATTTTCCAATTAATTCTAATGTTTGAGGTCTGAGGTAGGTAGTTTATTCCACACTGTTGGACCAAGGCATGAAATACTAACACCTCCAGCCTTAGTTCTAGGATTTGGAACTTCAAATTCTAAGTACTGTGAGGCTCTCAGTCCAGATTTTATTTGTTTTATTCGCAACTCATTAGTTAAGTATTCTGACAAGTCATTATTAATCCTAAATAGACACACTTTTTTCTGGAGGCTGTTATAGTGAAATAGCCCTGAAAAGGATGGTAGCATTATGTGGTTGAGTCTCAAAGGGTGGAGATTAAGGGAGGCACAGGAGAGTGCTGAGGGGGCACAGTGTACTCTGAGAGTCGGCAGGCTCATACCGATTTAGACTTCTTTAGAAGGAAAGCTGGCCAGCCGCGCGGCACAGTGGTTGGATTTCGCTTGCGGCACCAGTGACCCGGTTCGGGAATGGACCTGGGGCACTGGAGGGCTGGTTGGGGTGGGAAGGCTCACAGCATTGGAAGACTGCTCGCCTTCTCCTGGGGAGGTGGGGATGCAACCCGGAGGCTGGGAGCATGGCAGCATACTGGGCTTGATTTACTGGGGGTGTGGTGGATATCGGCAGCCTAGGTGTCTGTGGCATGCCATGCCCCGGGAAAAACGAGGAGGAAAAGGCAGCTCCGGGCTGGCTGGATGATGGTTGTGGCCCCGCCGACACAGAAAAGCCCTGTAGCCAGCCATACCTGCCTCAGTAGCAGTACCCAGGGCCAACTGAAGAGCGAGGCTAATCCCACCGTGCGCTCTCTGAGGAGAGGGACCCATCTGGTGAAGGGTTATGCCGGGTTACCCTGGGATGTTGACTGCAATGTGAGGTGGGGGCTGGGAGGAGTGTCAGGTGGGGGGCCTAGGAAGCCCGAATGAGTGGCCATTTCAGGGCAGGGAGCAAGGGAAAAAAAAAAGGAAAGCTAAAACTGCTGATACTGTGCATGAGCACACTGTGTCTATTTCACTCTGCCAGCGCAGATAACGCCCAGATACAGTGCATGTGCCTTGTTAGTGGACTTTCTCCTGGATTTGAGATTGTATCCGCTGTGTAACCACTGTGCTCACAGAGCACCATTCAGGTCCCAAGCTATCAACTGTAGGTTGGAATATCTGGCTGATCTTTGTGTGAGAAGACCTCCCAAAAGAAAATGGTTCCATTGACAGTAGGAGCAGGAAGGTAAGCCAAGTTGTTTCTGCCCTGCCATGTACAGCCGTAACCATGCAATTGCAGCTCCAGACACACTGGCATAGTCCTGTCCTCTAGTTCGCCACCAAAGAGTCCACCATATCGAACGTGGAATAGAGATTAAGGAAGATGACCACCTATACCTCACCGATCCCTGGCTCTGTAGAGATCATCATCATCATCACTCACCTTAAGTTGGGCTGTCTCTGTGCTGTGGCATTGGTGAAACCTGGACTGGTAGGGCTCAAAATGTTTTGCCTCTCCCAAGTGTTTACCTAACAGCACTGCCACCACTTTCTCCACATCCTTAGTCAACAATGACAAGTTGGAGATGGGCCATTCATTTGCAGGATTTCCAGATATAAAGACTGCTTCTTGAGCTGTGGTCTCAAAACAGCCTATTTTAAAGCTGTCAGAACCACCCTTCCTCAAAAAGAATTCTGAATCCTTGCAATGACGGGCTAGTTTCATCACCCCAGCCTTTATCAGCTGGAATGAAGCTAGAGTCAGCCTTGAAGTGATACAGTGCAGATTTTGTTACAGCCTAGATAGCACCCTCCACATTCAGAGTGGTCAAAGATGGCCCATGTCAAAGAGTATTCAAACTCCTTGCCTCTCTGCCACTGTCCTCCTTGTCTGAGCAGTGGAGGTAGAGCTGGTGTTGAGTGCCAACCATCTTGGCTTTAAAAGCTGATTCAGCTGCTCACACATCCATATATAACATCTCCTTACTCCACAGGCAAGCAGGACATAGAAACAACACACCAAAGCCACAGCCTTACTGCCCTACCAACATGTGTGAGCAAGAAGTCTGTATCAGGCACAAAGATAGCCTATTGCAAATATATTTATTTTACTCATGATACATGGAAATATGCTAACATACTAAAAGCCAGCAGAATAGGCCCAATGGTCTGTCAAGTCTGCCTGGGAGCCTTCCCAGGGCACCGCCATAGCCCTCCCCTTCGGTTTTCCTCTCCCTAGCCCCCAGAGAGGCTCTGGGATGCACCCTCCCCATACCTATCCCAGCCTCTCTTGAACTCCTCCACAGTTGTAACAGCCACCAGCTCCACTGACAGCACATTCCAGGGCTCCACCACCTCTCAGTGAAGTAACGTCTCCTTGTCCCCCCAGTCTCCCCGTCCAGCCTCATTGAGTGCCCCTTGGTGGCCCCTACCTCCCTCAGCTGCAGCACCCCATCAAGGTTGACCCTGTTAATTCCCTTGAGATATCTGAAGACCTCTATCATATTCCCTCGTCCCTCCTGTCCTCCAGCGAGTACAGTTTGAGCTCCTCTAGTCACTCCCATAGGGCTTTTCCCCAGACCCTGTATCATCCTGGTCACCCTACTCTGAACCCTCTCCAGCAGAGCAATATCAGTATCCCTTTTCAACTAATATGGTGCAGTCAAAAATGATGCAGAGTTCTCTGGCACCAAACAAAGACCCCAGTGCCATTTAGCACCTCAGACAGCTCTTTATCAAGGAATACTGTGATCAGTGATAATTCCCCATTTTATACTTTATGACGCCCCATAATGGTGATGTCATCAGGGTTGCATGACAGTGATAAAGTGAACTGTGCAAAAGTTATTCAAAAACAAGAAATAAATAACAATAGTGTAGTATATAACCCCATAATAATATTTGTTTTATTTATTTGAAGCATATTGAATTACAAACCTTTGAGTCAGAGACTCCTTTACAAAGACTCCACCTCAGATAATGAAACAGTTTCACAAAATACATAGGTAAGGGGTTACAGGCATGGACTAAACATTGGTCGAGGCTATTCATAGACAAACAGTGGAGTTACCTAGAACAGTGGTGTGCAAAAGAAAACAGTAAGGGCAGGAATACAGATCCTTTGTCTAGAGAGCAGGATTACAGGGATTAATGGGATTAGCAAGCGGGTTATAGGGTGACTGGCGCGGGAGGGGTGTTATTGTAGAGTCACAGGATGAGAGCAGATAGGGTGAGGATTTCATTTGGTAGTAGGTAGGGTGGAGTATCCCGGGATGGGGGGCTAGTAGCAGTCACAAGCACCAGAGGAACGGAGATGTTCCTGCAGAGGGTTTTGAAGTGGCCTAACTTATTTTCAGCAGTGATGGCACTGGGAAGCGATTCATCCAGGGAGGGGCCCTATAGCTGAATGTTCTCTGACACAGGGTAGTTCTGCAACAGGGATCAGGAAGAGAGATTTGGAGGAGATGCAGGTGGCTATCACCATGGGTGCACCTTACAAGAGGGTGGAGAGACCAGGGGCAAGTCCATTGGAGATCTTTTAGGCAAGGAGGCAAGTTTGATACCTAAGCCGTCTTTCAGAATTGAGCAAGCTGGAGACTATACAGGAGCAGGTGTGTCGTCCGGTCACAACCTGTAACAAGGTGGCAGGCTTTGTTTAGGGATACTGTGATTCTGTGATGGGAGGAATTGTCAGGCGCCCATAGACCAGGGTCCCATAGTCGGTTAGGGACAGGATTGAGGATGAGACAGCTAGATAGAGGGCCTCCAGAGGGAGACAATGTTTGTACTAGTAGAGCATGCCAATTCTGGTGTTGACAGCAGTGCTAAGGAGGTAGATATGCTCGTGGTAATTGAATGCTGAGTCTAGGTGATACCAAGGTATTTAAATGTATCTACCTGCTCTAGGGTTAGCATCTGGGAGTTAAGGATTTGCAGTGGAGGCCTTTGTGTTTGCTCTGGTGATGAGCAAACACCATAACTTTTGTTTTTGTAGTTTAACACTAACTGGTGCTCAGTAAACCAGTATTCTGCCTCTTTGAATGAGTTTTAGAGGGATAGCTGAAGCATGTGGGGATCTGTGTGGACGAGTAGAGAACCACATCGCCAATATAAGAACAGCTGTCTGAGCAGGCTTTAGGAGGGTATAGAAATAGACTAAAGAAGGGGCCCCAGGATAGACCCCTTGGGCACCCCTGACTTAACCAGGAGACAGGTGGAGAGCATATTGTTTATCTTGACGGTTGAGACCTACCAGTTAGGTAGTCAGTAGACCAATTTATGGAATCCTGGGAGAGACCTGTGAGGGTGAGGGCAGATAGGAGGAGGGAGAGGTTAACGTGTCAGAGGCTTTAGACAGATCCATAAAGACCGATCCAGCCAGACACCCTTTGTTGAGTGCAGTGTGGATAGCGCTGGAGAATTCCAGCAGAGCTGAGGTGGTGCTGTGGCCTTTTGAAAGCCATGTTGTTCTCTGCAGAGAAGGTCGATTTAAAGATGAGTTTAGTGAGTTGGTCCGAGATGATTTTCTCCAGTGCCTTGGAAAGGGATGGAAGTATAGAGATGGGGCAGTAGTTCCCCAGGCAGCAGGGTCGCCGCTTTGTGGATGGGGGTGATGACAGCAACTTTCATTTGGCTGGGAATTTACTAAGGCATAGGGACCGATTAAGAATGTTGTTTGGGGGCGGTGGGACTTCATAGAGGGTCAGGCGAGAGTTTAAGGTCCAGAATGACACTACTGAACCAGGACTTCCCTAAGGCTTTTAATAGATAGGGCTTTGCCTCCACAGTGCAAGAGTTTTGAAGCTTAAAAGGGTGGGGAATGGGGCGAGGTGTGGTATGGGGATCAAAGAAATGGGTGGGAGCCACTGCTGACTCCGAGAAGGAGGAATTGAGGGTATCAGCAATGAGTTTGGGGTCAGTGGAGATACTGCTGCTGATATTGATTTGGGTGTGGGGTGGGGCAGACACTGTTTTCCCATTGAGTCTCTAAGGTTATCCCAAAACTTTCTGCCCAAGCCCCAGGAGGAGCGGAGGGATGCCCTATAGTGCTCTGCTTGGCCTTCTGCATGTCTCAGGTACATTTATTTCTAGCAGACCGGCATCGCCTGTCAGCCGGTTTGCCCATTTTGAGGGCTAGGTGCCAGAGGGTGTCACGGAGATGCATCTGGTCTAGGAGTGCTTGTGAGATCCAGTGGGTGGCTGGGCCTCTTAACAATGCATTTAGAGAAGGGGCAAGTATGTCGCTGGGCGAGAGTTAAAGAGCTAATGAAATAGTCAAGAGCCGAGTCTATGTCTGGGGCCTAGTCAAGGGGGGGGACCAGTCCCAGTGAGTAAGGTGGTTTTTTAATAGCCCCAGTTTACCTGGTTTAAGTCGGCGTTGAAATATAATTTTGGTGCTGGCTTTTTACATTACATGACCAGGTACGGAGCACTGGTCAGTGGTCACCAGGGTATTAAGGAGCACTGAGACACCTGTAATCGTATTTGGACGATTGTTATACAAGGTCAAGTAGGGTGGCAGATACATTTTGGGGTTTAGTCGGTGGGGGAGAGGAAGACTTGAGAGAGGTCAATAGCAGCTATATTATCTTAATAAGGGACAGCAGAGTTAGATTGCCATTTGATGTTGTAGTCCCCTATTGCTATGAGCTCTGACTTAGGAGGCAGTAGGGAGAGGCAGTTCAGTACAGATTGAAATGCTGGTTGTTGGTTCTGAGGGGAATGTAAACCGAGGTGATGAAGAGAGGGCCCTGGCCTTGCCAGCAGTAATTTTCAGGGAGAGTGCTTGGGCACCATGGTCCAACTGGACAGGAGGGAGTGTGACCCTGCAAGGAGTCACGGAGATAATAGCACAGCCCCCACCACATTTCCCACATCTGTCCTCACGGAAGATGGAATATCCTGTAATGGTTACAGCCGAGTCAGGGGTATCCTTAGAGAGCCAGGTTTTGACAATGGATAAAATATCAGGCTGGTGTTGGGCCATCCACCCCTGGAGATTATCAATTTTTTCTGCAGGCTACAGATGTTAACGGTCGCTATGCGGAGTCTGTTGGTAGTGAGACATTTTGGGTTGGGGACTAAGGGGGATCCTGGGTTTGGGTGTATGTTCCCTGACAGCAGCAGCAGGAGTAGAAGGGCCCTGAGAAGGATATGCTGGAGTTGTTTACAAAGGACAGTGCCTAGGAGGGATAGACGGGTTGGTTTGGTGCAGACGCCCAGGATGGGGAGGGCTTGAAGATGGGGTATGGCAAGGAGGAGCGGTGGCCAGAGGGAGGCGGACTGGGAGGACGAGGTTATTGGGGGTGAGGGGTGACGGAGAAGCATCAGTGGATGCTGTGTGGATAAAAAGGTGTAGCTAGAGGGGGAGATAGTCCTATCAAGGGTCTTAGGGGCCGAGATGTGAGCGAAGTACAATGAGGAGCAGTAAGCAGAGAGAAATGAAGTAGGAATGAGGGGACAGAGGCCATGGTTACCATAATGAAATTAAGTATACCAGTGAACACGGACTTCACGACGTATGTATAGAGAATGTGGGAGGAGGGTGTCCGAGAGGAAGGTAATAATAAATGAGCATGGATAAATAATATTAAAGAACATTCAGTAATAGGGCAGCTCACCTGACGAGCGGTATTGTCACGGACTGGGGTGGAGAAGGTGCAGGGTCTGAGTCTGGAGGGGAGACTTGACAGAGAAGGCAAGGAGGGTGGAATGTGCCACAAGGTGAGGTGGAATAGAGGAGAAGGGGAGCAGAGCTAGAGTGGCTGGGAAGTGAAAAAGTGCTGCAGGGGAGGAGCAACACTGACTCCTAGTGGCTGTTCAGGATAATGGGCTAAGGGAAAATGGGCCATAGAAAAAGATGAGCGATCATGTGACCTGGTGAGATCAATAAATTAAGGGGCGCCCTGGGTGAGAGGGTGGCTGGGGTGGGGGGCAGTCGACATGAAGCGTTGACGGGTTAACACCCTCTCAAAACGCCTGCAGTTAGGTGGGACAACAGTTCTTAAAGTTCCAGTGGCATCTGCAGGTAATCCCGGTCCGTGGTACAGATGACCCTGCTGGAAAAAACAATCTGTCCTGTTTGGAGGGCAATAAAGGCCCTCAATACCCTCTCAAAATGGATGCCTTAGAAGGAGACGAATTACCTTAAGGGGCTCCTTGGACCACACTATCCCTGCAGCTGGTATGAGGTTGGATGGGGTTCCAGGGTAGCCTAAGTAGGGAAACACACAATGAAGGGCATTAGTATGCAGCGGAAATCGGGAGGGATCACTCCTCCACACACTCAGCAGGCAAAGACTACCATGATGCGCCGAGCAAATGTTGTAGTTCAGAGAGAACCACGGACGCTAAGATGGAGCCCAGCTGGAGACACAGAGAATGCTACCACCATGCGGTAGGCCTCACACAGTCCCAGGGGAACAGATACTAGACACGGTTCAGTAGTCAAGTGTCTAACAAATGCTAGCAGGTAACAGATTAAAAACAGCTATACCACATAGGAGAGCATACCAGAGGTAGGCAAAACAGCACTAAATAAAACTGCTCTAAAATGCACAAGTAAACACAACAATTAGGTGGGGAAATGGTTCTTAGTTTCTGTGGCATTCATGGTAATCCCCAGTCTGTGGTACAGATGATTTTGTGTCGACGGGCTAACACCCTCTCAAAACGGCTGCTGTAGAGGAGACAAATTACCTTTAGGGGTCTCCTTGGACCACACTATCCCTGCAGTGTGTGCTGTGTGCAGGCGGCTGTTGTGAGGTGGGATGGGTTTCAGGGCAGCCTGTAGGGCTCCTTGGACCACACTATCCCTGCAATATGCGCTGTGTGCAGGCAGTTTTGTGAGGTGGGATGGGGTTCCAGGGCAGCCTTTAAGGGCTCCTTGGACCACACTATCCCCACAGTGTGTTGCATGACAGGTGGCTGTTGTGAAGTGGGATGGGGTTCCAGGGCAGCCTTTAGGGGTCCTTGGACCACACTGTCCCACGCAGTGTGCTCTGTGTGCAGGCGCTGTTGTAATATTGTCTATATTTTGCATACATAAATAATTAACATCATTAATGTTGGTAAAGCACTACAAAAATCATGGGAGAGAGTGTGATGGTGATTCGTGGTGTCTGTTTCTCTTGGGCACCCTTTTCCTGTGACTCTTCATATTCTGATGTAGTCATACACCACTGAGCTTGTGAGCTCCACAGTCTGCTCAGTACTCTGAAGTTCCCACTGTGAGGTTATTTCACACAAGTTGGTCACACTGCTGAAATACAAAGCAGAAAAGAAGAAACTCATGTTAATGAGGCATCTGTAACTGAAATCCCATAGCAAACTGACAAACAGTATAACAATACGCTGAACAAAGAGGTAGCTACATAATGGATATGATAGCTAAACATGTAAAATCTCTTATTAAATGGGAGAGAAAATCATGCCCTCTGAGTTGTTACCTGTGCATCAAACCATTTGATGCACAGGTAAGCACAGATAACATTTTATTTTATCTAGCCCACCCCAGAGGCTGTGAGCGCTGTACAGGTAGGCAGGATTTTAAATAAATAAAATACAAAAACATATGTCAAACAGCAACGAATGAACATCAATACATAAGTGAAATTATTATTTGATATAAAACAATGCAGCAGTCTGCTATTTCAAGGATTCATAAGCAGTTAACAAACGCCTCCTAAAAGATGTGCCTTCAGACCCCACTTACACATCTCCACCTATGGGGCCTCCCTCAGAGATCTTGGAAGTGGGTTCCACAGGGCCAAGCCTGCCACCTCAAATGATCAATCTCCAGAGGTCTTCAGCTGGGCCCTGGGCACCACCAGGAGGCCTTCGTTGAAGAACGGAGCGATCAGACAGGAGTCAGATCATCACTCAGGTAGTCAGGGCCCAATCCATGTAGGGCCTTATAGCAGTAAGCCCACCCTGAAGGTGATTTCTCCATCTCACTGGTAGCCAGTGCAGGTCACACAGGACTGGGGACACATGATATGACCTCGAAGGCCCATCAGCAGCCTGGCTGCTGCATCCTACTAGCTGCAGGTGACTGAGAACCTCCACTAACCACAGAGGTAGAGAGCTTTGCAGTAGTCAAGTCTAGATGTTAGAAAAAGCGTATACTAGTGAGGGCAGGTCTTCTTCCATCCAGGTAAAACAAGATCTGAAAACGACTGCAGCAGTAAAATAAGGAATCAGCATGCTATTAGAACTCTATGGTTTTAAAATGCCACCATTTTTATTCATCCGGTACTGAGGAAATCTTCATTCAACATTTCTAAACAGCTCCGCTCTGCATTAACCGAGTTCCTAGTTTCTGTTGCTGATGAAGGCGTGCACATATATAACATGTAAGACAACATTTAAAACTGTATCGTTTTCTTCCCGTTTTCATTCTGGCTTCGTTCCAGTTCCTGTCTGCTCCTGCTTGTGTGCTGTGCTGCGTGACGCCTGCCGTGTGCTCAGGCGTGATCAGCACTTCAGTTTAAAATAATAAATCTTTTTTTTTCCCCTTAAACTTTTAAATTAAGGTTACAGACTCCATTCCCCTACTACACTGTTGGGGATGGGATATATAGCTGCCGGCCATTAAAGAGTCCCTGGCACCACTGAGACTACTTTCCAAAACTGAAATATTTAGGCACAATTTAGTCTATAGTTCATGTTGTTTTCTGTAATTCTCACCCTTCTTTATTACTAAGGACACTGACATGAAAAAGAATTTCTGTCCTGTTTGGTGTGGCTGCTTGTCTACAGCTGACATCACAACTATTACCACATGCCATGGGTCCGAGGGTAATATCTGTTCAATGCACACCTCGTGTCTCATTGCTTACATATATCAAGTTACTACAGGATAATTAAAAAGGGACTACCAGAGACTATTATATATGATTGGCAAACACGGCAGAAAATGTGCAGCAATAGGAATAACAAAAAGACGACTCTGTATTAAGCATACGTTTGGCCATAATTATTCGGAGTTAAAATTATCAAGGGAGGGAGAGAGAGAGTGATCAGATGAGGGAAAATCAAGCTTACTTACACACAACACTGTTATTTTAATGCAGAAATGGTTTGTTAAAATGCTTGTTTAGCCCTGAATACTTTATACCACCCAGCTTGTGGATCCAGAAAGCTTCATGACGCAGAACCTTACCATCCAGATACCCCCCACCCCACGCCCTGGGGTCCATGTTTACACATACAGTGCCTACAAAACTCAGATGCCAGTATGTTAAAACCTCATTTCATTTTTATTGGTTATACTGGAAAGGCATGTGAGCATTGCTGCCCATTTACACAAGCGTCCAGTTACATACAACAATCATGAGACATGACATAGGCTGAAACATTTAACTAACAGCGAGGATTAATAAAATGGTACATACATTTAGGATAATATAGACTAAAGGGCAGACCATGAACTAGCCTTGGTGAATTCACAAATACAAGGTGACATTAAGCATTCAGTGAGGGTTTAACAATAATATAATATAACAGTGGAAACAAAAATTTAAGTGCAATCTAAAAATTAGCCTAGGTGGATTAATAATACTACAAGTGCTAGAAAGAGAGGGTAAGTGCCAGAGGTGGATAACCAGAAAGTGAGGGAAAAGAGTGCAGAAGGGGAGCCAGATTAGGGCTGCGAGCAGGTGCATGGTGAGAGAAATGTCTCCTGATATTGTGTTTGAAGGCATTTGTGGAGGGACAGAGTTTGAGTTCTGGAGGAGAGAGCTGAAGAGCTTGGGTCTCTAGACTAAAACTTGCATACATACAGTACAGAAAGCTGCAGCAGGTCTGTTTTTTCTGGTGAGTTGAGAGTGCAGAACTTCCTGATAGCTATCATAATGAGTCATCAGGACAAGATTGTCAGCCATGATCTGAGATCTCAGCTTGCTGTCTGACTTATGCCCTTTTATTTTCAAATGCCATAGTTTTTCTGAAAACCATGGGGCCCTTCGCATGAAGTTCCCATGTTAAAATGAATAGGTGTCAGAATGTCAATTGCCTCTTGCCAGGGCTGTGTTCTAGTCCTCAACAGTTGCTGTGACAAACCCCTCCCCCAAGAAAGCCATAGCCAGACTTGAAATGAAAGCTTATTGGATCCTGATCCCATTTGAAGCAGTACTGTTTCTTTGGGTTCCATGACTGGGACATGGCCGTACCAGGCTATGCTCAGTTTAGGAAGGAGAGGATGGGAAGAAAAGGAGGAGTGTGGTGCTTTGTGTGAGGGAAGGCATAAAAGCAAAGGGATATATAGGAATCCGAGGGTGGGTGGAGGAGCTGTGGCTCACCCCTCACCCTGAGATGGAAAATGGAGCCACTGTTGCCGTAGTGTGATCTACAAACCTCCAGCACTTGGGGAAGTATAGATAAGGTACTGGTGGAAACCATTGGCAAGATGGCAGAGAAAGAGGGGAAGTGCTGCTGCTGGAGGACTTCAGTCTGCCAGATGTAGATTGGAGCCCCAGCTTCAGTTAGAAACAGGGACATCTTGAACCCTGGCAGGGGTGTTTCGCAGGCAACTAGGTCCGGGAGCCCACTCATGATTGGGCAAACTGGACTTGCTGCTCACTAACGGGACAGTGTTGCAGATGTCAAGGTGGGAAGCCACCTGGGACCAGGATCACCTTACAGTGTGTGTTCAACATAAGGTTGACTGTGGAATTGAACCACCTAAAGGTGAGGGTCCTGGACCTCGGGAGGGAGGATGACCTGGGTGAAGTGGAGGAACAGTGGCAAAGCTAAAGGAGAGTATAGGAAGGCAACAAACCTCTGCACCAAGCAAGTGAGCAAAAGCAAGAGGAAAGAATACTGCTGTGGCTCTCTGAAGAAGTATCTGAAAAGGTAAAGGCTAAAAGGGTAGCATTAAGAAGGTATAAGGAGACACAGAGAGGTGCATCATGGGAAATGGAGGAAGCAGGAAAGCAGTAAGGACCGCAAAGTCAGAAACTAAGGAGAGACTAGCCACAGGTGGCAACAAAAGAGGACTAGACAGTTTTAGGCATGTAAGGAAAAGAGGAAGATGGGAGGATTGTAAGGGTAAAGGAAGAGGGGATGTGCAGAGGAAGTCCAGGAAAAAGGCAGATATCCTGAAAAAATATTTTTGTTCAGTGTTCACAGAGGAAGGAGAAGGAGGGCCACAAAAAGTAAACTGAGCTTTGGAAGGAGGGAGGTGGATATTAGTCCTTTTTGGGAGGAGAGAGTCCTGGAGGGACTCGTGATCTGAAAGTGGACAGAGTGATGGGGCCAGACGGAGTGCATCCAAGAGTATTGAGAGCGCTTAGGAAAACTGGCTGCACCTCTGACAGCCCTGTTTAACAACCTCACTGGAAACAGGAGTGGTTCTGGAAGACTGAGGAGGGCAGATGTAGTCCCACTTCATAAAAGTGGTAGCAGGGAGGCGGCTGGTAACCATAGGTCAATCAGCCTGACATTGGTGTTGGAAAGATTAACGGAATCACTGCTGAAGGAAAGTATTGATAGAACCTCAATCCAGCAGGTTACAAGACCCAAGGCAGAATGGGGGGCATGTCAAAGAATGTGATGTATTTCTTTCACTGGGTGACCAGGAGTTAGGGCAGGTTGGACTGGGGTTGTAGCCTTCCTAGGTTTCAGTAAGGCTTTTGACACCATTCCACATAGGAGACTTGCAAGGAAGTTGGGCAGCCCAGGGTGGGTCCAAAGATGGTAAACTGGGAAAGAAATTGGTTAGGGTATGGGCAACAGAGGTGGTGGTAAACGAGTTCACTTTGGAGAAGGAGGTGACCAGCAGGGTGCCTCAGGAATCAGTACTAGGACCGGTCTTCTTTAGTATCTTTATAAGTGACATTACAGAGGATCTGGAAGGGAAGGTCTGCCTCTTTGCAGGTGACACCAAAAACTGCAGTAGAGTGAACAGTCCTGGCAGGGGTTTGAAAGAAGGAGCAGAGACCTGAGAAAAACCTCGGAGGAGTGATCTGGGATATGGCAGCTGGGTTTCAGTGCTAAAAAGTGCAAAATCATGCACTTAGGACACAGAAATCCAGGGTGGAGAAGTAGTGATGAGTGATCACCAAACAGGAAAGCGCCCTGGGTTAATCATATCTGATGACCTAAATGTATCCAGGCAGTGCGACAGGGCAGTTGGGAGGGCTAGTGGAATGTTGGGATGCAGAGAGAGGGGTATCACCAGCAGAAAAAGGAGTTGGTGTTTGCCTATATAGGTAGCTGGTGAGACCACCCAGAGTACTGTGTCCAGTTCTGGAGAACACGTCTCTAGAAAGACAGACAGAGTGGAGGCCATTCCAGAGGAGGGCAACTGAAATGTTGCAGGGTCTGCGCCAGAAACCCTTTGAGGAGAGACTAAGGAAACTCATGTACACCCTGGAAGAGAGGGATATGCTAGAATACTTCAATACCTCACGGGAGTAAGGTACACGAGGGAATATTTTCAAGAAATATGGTGCTTATGAACAAGGGACATGTAATGAAGCTGAAGAGGGTATATTCAGAGAGATGTGAGGAATTGCTTCTTCACAGAAAGAGTGGTGGATACCTCGAACAGTCTTCAACTGGACGTGGCAGTGGCGAAAGCAGTGGTGGGGTTCAAGAATGCATGGGATAGGCATAAGGGAGTCTTAGTGAAAACTGGGGGTGGGGACTGGAGATCAAGTAGAGTCCGCGGTGACACTGTAGGTAGGGAAAAATGGGCAGATTGATGGGCCATGTGGTCTTTACCTGTTGTCAGATTCTATGTTTCTGAATCACTTTAGTTGGAGGTGGCTTAGTGAGGCCCTGTAGGCAGAAACTTGTGGTACAGTGGTCTGACCATGTCACAGGGTCCAGTGAGACATTATCTGTCTTCAGCCCCATGATAAATGTCAGGTTCAGTGTGTGGCCCTTTGTGTTTGGCCAAGGTAACAATCGGTCTGAGCCCCAGAGCTTAAGTAGTCTGAGGAGCTTGCTAACAAAATAGTCAGAGCAATCACCCAACTTTCGCATTAAAATCACCCAGAGGCAAACACTTTGGTGATACCAAAGCAGCGGATATCTGTGCTGCAGACTCCGCAGAAACTCCATCTCACATCACGGAGAGTAGTAGAAAAGGGTGATTCTGCATCTCAAACCAGACAAAAGACAAAACAGTACACATTTGAGAGATCCTTGTTGTTCTACAGGTGACACATGAGGGCCATCTTCTGTCTGAAAAAGAAACCGAATTCACCACATTTGCATTCCAGTCTTGGCCATTGTATACAGAGAAACCAGCGCAGAACCAAAAGGATGATGTCAAGTGCCACCCAATAATTCTATTCTATTCTGCTGTGTTCTGTTCAGTGTTATACTATGCTATTTATAAGGGTAAGGCACAATAGGATGTGTGAGATATATATATATATATATATATATATATATATATATATATATATATATATATATATATAATGCATATGTGGCGATTGATATGAAGTTTTTTAAACACCAGGTGTGTGATCATAGAAGCCTCGGGAGTGAAGCTCTCGAGGGTTTCACTGTGATCAGACACCGAGGTAAAAACCGAATGTCAACTGCCTACATAAGTTTTATTTTTATAACAACTGGTGCAAAAAGACTACCTTACATTATGGTCATTAGTTCGAGTCGGTAAAGTAAATCACGATCTCAAGAATGAAGTAAAAAAAAAAACTCGAAAAATAGATTTTTTTAAAAGTTTATATTGTTTGCCAAGTCCTTTCACTTCAGTTTGTGTTGTTTCGTCATCTAGATGGGGTCAGGTTTTACAGTCACTGTGGGAACCAAGGTGAAAGTTCATGCCACCTGTGGACACAATATGGGTAGTCGGAAAGTATGCTTTAGTAGAGAGTCTTCCTGCTTGGTAAATACTAAAATTTAAGAAAGAAAAGGATTACGCTTTGTTACTTTGCCCTGTATGTTTTGTTTAAATGGAGCCTATGCTGCGAAGTTAGTCTGTGATCGGAGAACTGTCTGTTTAATTTGTCTGAACCGCTGCAGGCTTCTCGTGGCGAGACTGTAAAAGTCGTTATCAACCCGCGGGTTGATCACGAGTTTTTCGTATCAACCTGTGGGTTGATACGACTTTTACAACACTCAAAATGGGTTGATAATGGAGTAACCAGTTATTAATAGAGATATACGTGTGACATTAGCACCCAGAAGTGCGATGTATCAACAACTGCACATCCTGGAGTGTCTTATGCCACTTATGAAAGGAATGCCATTTGTAGTTAATTAAACCAGGAATAAGCACATTAATAACTGTCTAATACTGTCCCATTGATGTGGAGGGTTGAGCTGTTCGGGTTGCCACACCTGCCGGTGCACACCTGGCTGCTAGCTTGAGCCCATGGGCATGGCAGCTGGGACCGCCATGCAAGAGGAAAGGAGGAGCGGCAGCCACTGAAGTCCTACGCATAGGGAGATTGCATAGGGCTGTCTTGGGTGGTATTGCACACCACTCCTGCTCAGGGAGGAATATGGAACCCCGGCAGCTAGACAGTTCCCAACAACCTGCAGGCCCAGCACCTAATGAGCACTCAGTCCATGCTGTGGATGCGAAAGATAAGACCTGATGGAGCTGGGGTGACTGGCATGGAGGGAGGGCTGATCGGACCTGGGGATAGAGGATTAACTACAATTTTAAAAGGGTCTCATAAATGCTGCAATCAGATTGGCTGTTAGGATTCCAACAGCCTTACATTAATCCTGTTACACTGTCATTTACAGCCTGATCACCATGGCACATGGATTCTTCCTGTCAGGATTCCATCTCCTCTGCACTGACGAATGACTGGAATGATGCATTCTGATTTTGGACCAGCATTCTTTAACTGTTGGTGGAAAAAATATTTTTAAAATCTCTCAAATGAGGAAAACATTTAAAACTATACTTTTAACAGTTTTCTTTTGGAAAAATTTTCTATAATAGCAATAAGGCACTCCAGGAGTTAGATTAACAGTCAATCAGCCCCTTAGGGGTAATATATGTCACTTGCTTCACCTTTGCCACATTACACCCCTAGGGGTGATTAACTGACTGTTAATCTAACCTCTGGTCTTGCCTTATTGCTTAAAAAAAATTAACTGTCTAAACATTGTTTGGTCTTCTGTTTGTTCAGCTGTTTGTTTAATTTTCAATGCAGCAGAGCTGGACTGTGATGTCATCAAGCATAGTTGAAGCTGCCTTGCTACTGGATAGTGACTACACAGATGTGAAAATGGGAGGAGTGTTCAGCTGGAGGGATTATAATACAATGTAAGCCTGTTTTCCCAGTGTTTTCTAAACAATGTTCTTCACGTTTTGGAATGTAGAACCTGTTGTTCTTAACATTTGAATGTGAAGTATAAGATTCCCCTAAACCAACTACAGCATTGATTGCAAGTTCTGTTACAGAAGTGCAAGCTGAGCTGTCACGGATAGCAGACAGCCTCGTACACCAGCTCAAAATTGGCAGCTTGATGTGAACTTCATGAATCACTCTAATTGCCACCACTACGCAGCAATTCAGTGCCAGAAGTTGAAAACAGATTTGCACTGCATTATAAAACAACTCCCCCACCACCACTGAGAACTCACCAGATTCTCTGTGCCTTGTTAGTTTGGTGATATCAGGAAGGTACTTGAGCTTCATGGTCATGCCCCTGCTGTCACGGAATGAACTCGGTGTTGAGAATCAGCTCATTCTCAGTCGAGGGTGGGGGGGTTAGTAATTCTACATATGATGCACTTTCTGTAATCTCATCTGTATGTTAATATTTGTCCAGAAGCCACTCTACAGTTGTAGGAGTGGTCTCATGATCGCTCTTGGGGTATAAGGTCCACAAACAAAGGTGGACAGTTTTATACCCTAAGAATGCACTGAATACCAGTCTTTCGACTGTAACAGAGGTCCCTCGCAGTATTCAAATGTATTATTGGTTGTGGTCCACCAGTGATGCATTAAAAATTAAGGAGGAACTCCTAACAAGACCTTTTCCACATTTCCAGGGTACATATGCGGCAATACTTTTATAGTAAAACGGTTCTCAAACTCAGGAAAAGGAATGCTCTGACTGGCAAGAGTGGTTCCTTAATCTGTAAAGTCAATCACATTACTCAAATCTCTGCACATTCCAGGATCCTTTTTGTAATATTTTATTTTATTCCGTTGTTAATGATTTTTCGATTGCCCTGCTTCATGATGTAGAAGAACTTGTAAGTAGATGGACTAAAATGTTTTGACAAATTTCTGGTCAGAGTTATCAGTTTTATCCCTTCCAGCCTGCTTGTCTCTCTCGTTAGGGGCTCTGGTGACCTCAAAGCCCCAGCACCATGGGACCCAAGTACCTCTCAGAGTAGTATGGTTTCCAGGAGTACTAGGCTGCTGTCATTCTGAGTGCCTGGCAGTGTTTCTTCCCTCAGTTTTATTTCTTCCTACCACCCCCATTTTTGCACTATGCAGCGCCATGTGGCCTTCAAGTGACATAGCCAGACCCTTACAGAAAAAGATGACTCTTCCTGGTCCCCACAGGTGGCTGTGGTCATAAAGCCACAACGCCACCTCCCAGGTTGAAGCTGATATAGGTTTGCAGCCACATCTAGGTGGCCCCAGAGATGTGTTAATAGCTAAACATCTGGCCACCTGCATTGCTTCCCGCTGATTAGTGCAACGCTAACAGTTCTTGGAAGTTTTTCATCCTTTGTGCTCAGTTATGACCATCGCCAAAGTGTATAAGTTGAGGATCTGCACAGTCTTTGGTCAGTAAGAGGGCATGCAATGAAGCTGGAATAGGGGAAGCTTAGGAGGGATGTGAGGAAGTACTCACTGAAAGAGTGAAGGATGCTGGAACACTCTACCAGTGGAGGAGGTGGGAGTGAAAGCGGTGGTGGGCTTCAAGCATTCATTGGATAGGCACAAAAGAAATTTTAGTTGAAAAGTGGTGTTGGGAGTAGCTGGGGATCAGGTAGTTTCTGTGGTGACAGTATAAGCAGGGACAAACTGGTCAGACTAGGTGGGTCAAGTGGCCTTTATCTGCTGACAGATTCTGTAATTCTGTGTAGTACCACCATTTTGAAATGACTGCTGTGGATGAGCTGTCCTGATGTTTGAACTCCAATGTTTAGAGTCATCCTTTTGGTGTCTGCCAGTGAAAATGCCTCGTTTTTCAGTCTCTGAACATTTTAATTTGAATCTGCTTAGTTTGTTTGTGTAAGGGTCCACTGCATGTTCACATAAAGGCAATATTGGGGCCACTTCAAACCTCTTGCATCTTTGTCTCAAAGGCTCTTCAGACTGCACAGCAGGGTGGTGCCAGAGCAGTGTCGAGAAAACACTGACCGTTGTGCACCACAAAGTAGAGGGATAAAGATCACGCCTTATTTTATTGACTTTCATTTAAAAAAAACAATTTTTTTAATTATTCATTATTCTTGAACTGCTCTGCCCTAAGCTCCCTCTCACAGGGACACCAAGCTCAGATATACTCCATCCCTAGAGAGTACCTTGTTCTTCACTGGGCCCACATGGCTTATCCCCATTGTGGGGCTGTCGGCCTGCCCACACCTCTGGAAGACCTACTTCAGATCCAGCAGAGGAGAGCTGTCAAATCTACGAGGCCTGTAAGTGTCCCTCATCATCCTGCTGCGTGTCACGGTGTTTCTCCATGCTTCCTCTCCCCAAGACACTGACATGAATGTCACCCCACTGTTGCACTTGACAGGCATGCCCGGTGGAGTTTCATATCTTTTCCTTCCACAGGTGCCCTGCTTGCTGCTTCACCTGAGATACCCCAGTGGCACTCGCGACAACAGAAGCAGACAACCTCCCACCCTGGAGGAGGTGGCATCCCTGGGACCCTCAAGTCCTCCTCCCTAGCTGGCTCGGCCAGCATCCTGAGCTTATTGCCAAACCCCAGTCACGATCAAATTATTCTGTATAGAGTGGCAATGCTGCTGTTGTGCAGATGAGCTGATTGCTTCTATTATTACTTTCATAAAAACCTAAATTGACAAATGCACCAGCAACCACTGTAGCAGTGATCACATTCAGAGTATGGAAATAACAGATACAACTTTAAGTAAAAAAGGGCTTAGGTGAGGGTCTTTCTTAAAGGGTGGTGTTCTGAGATGTTATCTCAGTTCAGGTTGTTCCATGGATTTCTACTGAACCCCCCAACGAGTCATGTCTTGTTACTGTTGAAGTGTACCTGTCTGAAAGAATGCCTCTCTCTCTCTCTTACATTGTTTAACTAAGCTTTTGTGAGCCCCCACACCAGTTGCTGATTTACTGAAGTTGCATTTAACCTGTTAATCTACTAGTTTAGTTTCTAGCTTTGTTAATGTGCCTAGTGCCTAAATTTCTAATTGTCTTAGCACACTCTATTTGGGTATTCCTTAGTTTTGCTTAACAATTTATTTATCTTCCATGATCTCTGATTCTCAGTTGGTTTACCAGGCTTGTCTGTTGTGTAGTAGTATACATAGAAACATAGAAAGTGACCGGAGATGGGAACCAAAGATCCATCTAGTCTGCCCTCAGTCTTACCCCTCACTGTTAGAATTTCTTCGATACAATCCCAAGCTGATTTGAATTCCATTACTGTTTTGGAGTCGGTGACTTGCAGGTAGGCCATTCCTGGCTCAACCACCTTTTCCATGAAGAAAACTTACGCATGTTGCCCCTGAATCTTCCCTCCTCTTAATTTCATATCACGACCTCTTGTCCTTGTGGAGCTATTGACCAGAAAGAGCACTGGTGGGGACTCCTGTTTATACCCTTCAGATACTTGAATGACTCCAGTCATGCCCCCCATCTCTGCGCTGGTCCAGGAGTACATGTTGATTTCTAACCTGTTTGTATGGCAGTTTAAAGGAGACCATGTACCATTTTAGTTGCTCTCCTCTGCGCTGTCTCCAGTCTTTGTCCTTCCTGAGATAGAGGCCTCCAGAACTGGACACAGTATTCAAGGTGTGGCATTACCAGGGACCTGTGCAACAGCAGGATAACCTCCCTCCTTCTGCTTGTGATGCCCTTCCTTTGCATCCTAGCATTCTGCTTGCCTTTTGTGCTGCTTTTTGCATTGATTGCGTACTTAAAAACGCCTGACATTTGTGTATTGTAGAACTGCCTGGTTTATTTCAGCTATCCTTTTGGATTACACTGAACTACAGTACTTATTAACAATTTACTGTTGCTGAGATTGCTCAGTCTTATTAGGATTACCTTGTTATTCAGTATTTTTTTTTCCTCTGTTTTCCCATTTTATCTTACTTGTTTTCTCCTCACAGGTTTAATTTAATGCCCTGCTGGATTATATTGTTCATTCCAGGCCTCCTGATTTATTTTAATTCTGTCTCCATTTTGGTAGACAGCATTCACCTACTCAGCTTTTGCTCCTTGCCTCCTTGGAGTGTCTTGTCCCCCACATACTTTTAGTACACTGCAGAGTGTGTGTTTGACTTTTTCAGTTTCTAGTATGTTGCTCCTACATTTTCTCTCTTCCCTTCCTGTTTTCTCTCACCTCCACCCTCTTTCATCTTTCCTAACCTCCTTCTACCATCCCTTCCTCACCCTCTCCCACCTCTTGTCTCTCTGCATTACCTCCTCTCCCTAAGATCCTGGTGGCAGTTTCCTCTCATCTTCTTGGCTTCATCTCGAAACCCTCAGGTCCCTCCTAACTCTTACTTTTCCTATTACCCCCTTCTTCCAGTTTCAATGAACGTCTCACAGGTTCTCTTAAGCTCCTTGTCTTCTTGCATGTTTTAGTTGCAGGGATATTGGTCTCAGCCCTGCCCTCCCTATCTTCTCCTCTCCCCAAAGTTTTGAGTAGCCCATGTCAACATCTGCAGCCATCTCCCTAAGACTGACTTGTTGCAACAACTTACTGTTAACCTCAAACTTGATGTGTTAGTGAGCACGGAATCACGGGTCTTCCTGATCCCTGATTCTCTGTTGTCATCCCAGTTTTTCATTACTCGACAGGATCAAACAAAGAGGGTTGGTGGAGTAGCTTTCACCTCCTCAAACATCCAGTTTGAGCCTGCGCTGTCCACCTCTATCCCTCTGCCAATGAGGTGCTTTTCAGACTCTCCCTCCCTTCTTTGCCTCCATATTTATTGCTAGTGTTCTGCTGCTGTCCAGGCATGTCCCCACCTTCAGTAACTGAGTTACTCACCTCCCTCTCCTCCCGGCCTTGTCTGGTGAGCTGCTCATGCAAGGTGATTTCAATTTAAATTGGCTCTCCCCCTTCATAAATGTTTCTTTAATGTGAGCCTCTCCTTTAACTCAGCTAATTTCTGTCCCTACTCACTTTAATTTCAAATCTCTAAAATCACTCCCTCTTGGACTTGGTCCTCTGCTCCATCCCTATCAAATTGTGGATGCTAGCACCTTCGATGCACTCAGCGACCACCATATGGTCTACTGTGTGCAAGATCACACGGTCATAATGTTGTGCAAGCAATAGCTTACGGCATTATGGTGAAACCTGGACCTGTGCCCACCCAGGTTGGCCCCGGAGTTGGACTCTTTAGTGGGGGTGTCCGGTGGCACAGCCCCCTGTAACAGGGGTGTGGGGGCATAGCCCTCACAGAACAACAATAAACAGAAATCATGCAACGTGGTTCTGCCGTGACGTTATGACCTCGTGCTGCAAGATTCATCTCTCCAAAGCTTACCCCAAATTCATCCAGATTCGGTCACTTCATTTGCTGGACTTGTTCTGCTTCATGCTGATCTAGTAGCCAGTGATTGATCCCTACTTCTACCACTGACAATGTGGACAACACCCTCAAATTTTGCATCTCTAGATTTGTGTCTGTCTGGGTCTCACGCTCCCCTTTAGAAGAACCAGAGTCTGAGGTTCATACCTCCCTAGAATCTCAGCTGAGTTGCTGTCTTGCCACCATATGCATGACCTTTCCTGGAGGACCTACAAATCTTGTGACTCCACTTCTGACCTTATTAATTACCAGACCCTTTGTAACGCCTGTACTAAAGCTACTACTAGTGAAGTTTGAACACCCCTGTGATCCACAGTCCAGAACAACGTTAATCCCATCTCTAATTCTAGAAGGTAATTCATTCACTTTTCTCTGCTCCACCAACTCAGTCCCTCTCCCTGTTCTCGAGATGGACGATACTCCTATCTCTGACCACGCTACTGTAGCCTCATCTTCAGTTCCTTTTTCATCCTGTGCCCATTCCCCTCTCTTGCCCTCCTGCTCCCTCTCCTTCTCTCTTTTCTTTGCTTCCTCTCGCTTGTCTCCTCCACGTGTCCTAATGACCCCCTCTTTTTCTTTTTCACCCATTACCTTGCTGTTTCTCTTAAGACCCTCTTGGCTCTAAATCCTCACAAGGGTGGGATGGTCTTAGCCCTAGAGTCCTTTTCTCTTTGCTCATGCCATTGCCCTCCTAGTACATACCTCCTCAGTCTCTCTCTTATCCTGTGTCCCTAACTCTAGGAAGCTGGCTACTGTCATACCCCCTACCTAAAAGGGGTGACCTCTTCCCCAGTGAATTCCAACCTACCTCTTTCCTTCCTTCCCACTCTGGCCAAACTCCAGGAACACCTTGTTCTCTCCCAACTCTCCCTTTTCTTGACGCTCCTCCTCCTTCATCGCTTCTGGTCTGGCTTTAGAAAGTCACACTCCACTTCCACCTGTCTCCTCCGGCTCACTGATACAGTACTGTCCTCTCTGGAGTGGATCAGGGTCTTGTCACCTCCACCATTTTTGTCGACTTAGCCAGAAAGCTTTTGACACTGTAGTCTGTCCCATTCTTCTGGACAAGCTTAAGGCAGCTGGACTGTCAGCTTCCTCAGTTGAGTGGTTCCGCCTCTACCTTGAGGGCAGGTTGCAAGCTTGTCCATATTGGAGACTTCCTCTTGCCATATCAGCTCAGGTGTCCCACAAGGTCTATCCTTGGCCCAGTTCTGTTCTCCATTTTCTAAATAGCCTCCCAATTCCTGCTTCTCTATATCCATTTATAAGTATGCAGATGATACGGTACTGTTTTCCTCTGGCTCCTTTGCCCCTGCCTCATGAACTAGCTCCAACTGGACGCTCTAACAACATCAGTTATCCTCAATGCTAAAATAAAAAGAGTCTCTATGACTTTTGGCACCAGGCAGAGGCTTGCTAGTGTAGATGTCTCCTTCAAGCACATCGAGGCCTGGCTGGATTGCCACCTTGATTTTTCTGTTTATGTGGCTGCTATCCACAGAAGCTCCACTCCAACTTGAGGCTGAGAAATCCTCAGCAAGATGATTCTCTACATTTTAGCTATGGAGACACTGTTTATATTGCTGCTCTGAAGTCTACTTTAGCTAGACCAGGACCCTCTAATTCACTCTTTCTGTCGCTTTGCCCTTTACAAACCGTTAGCACACACTGTACTCTCCCCAATGCAGGCAACAACCTACAGTGCTTCTTTTGTCTCCATATACTGGTTTGGCTCTCTCACCGTAGCTTGCTTCTCTGTCTTTCCCTACTTCTTCCTCTTAGTTCCTTTGCACCTTGCACGCTCTCTTTCTCTCCCCCAAATGAAATCTACTGCAGTCCAAGCTGCCTTCCAGTTCTGGTTCCCAAACTATGTATTCTGTTCTCCCTTGCATTGTCAATAGATTTAAAATCGAGGTTAAAACCTATTTATTTAGCTTAGCTTTCCTAGTCATGGATGATTGTTTTAATGTTCTTGTCTATTTTATCTTTGTATCTGATTTTATGTACAAGCGCCTTCGTTCGAAGGCGCTGTAAAAATAAAGCTGATTTGATTTGATTCACGTTCACTCTGCTTCTCTTTTTCTGCTCTGAAATCTCCTCCATGAGTTCTTTATTCCTGCAGTTGCTAATGGTATTGGGTGGACTCTATTCACCTGCAACACACCCAACCCTTGTCACCAGCACTGCTGTGCCTCTAGTATCAGTGAGTTCTGCCTGTTCCTTATTTTGTTGTGTTGCTTCCTTCTGCTTAATGTTCTTTTGCCTGTTCCATGGTTTACTGAATGAAATTTACTGTTTGATAATTTATTCTTTAATGTTCTTGAATTGTATATTTTTATATACTTATTTCCATATTATTATTTTTATATTGTACTTTGTATCTGTTCTTGTTCTTCTCTTCTCCCTCCCCAGGACACATCTGAAATGAACTGATACCAGCTTGATATGACTTTCCTGGTATAACTTTTGAAATAAATAACTAAAATGAGAGGAGCTGAAGTGTGTAAACTGTTAGAACTGTTTTAGATGTTGCTAGGTTCCTGTGGCAACCAATAGAATGATGTTTATTGGAGCATTTTGCAGGCATTCACTAGCTGATTAAACGTTTGCCTGACCAGTTAAGACATAACGTTTAGTAGATGATGCAGACAAAAGTTTATAATATAGGAATAAGTGTTGTACAGTTCCTTAAGTGGATTTGACTTTTAATAAAACAAAGAACTACCACATAAATCAAATGAGTTGCAAAGGAACAGTATTTATATAAATCCTTTGCCTACAGAATTAGATATTATGTAGTGCATTAAAAACCTTAGCGTTAGCACAGCCGATCATTCTTCGTTGTTATTTTGCACCATATAAATATTAGTAGTCTCACTAAAGGGACAATCACAACCCCTTGGCCTCAAATTGTTCCTAGCTTAAAACACATTTTATGATTGTTTGCATTATGTAGAGATAGCAGATGTAGTGGGTTGATTGACTCGATTACTTTTTTTTTTTAAGTGAAAATGTCTGCATACCATACTAATGTTACCAGCCAGAAAGCATTGTTTGTTTACATTTCTGGATCACCGTCCACTGCATCTTTGTGAGCGTGGGTATCCCCACAGTCTAGTCACTCATGGGGCAGTGGGAGGAGAAGACTACTGCATCAAGAGTGGCTGCACTGTTTGGGGTGTTTATAGTGTTCAGGAAATATGCAATACAAGAGTTGATCAAGAATTTGAAACTAAACAAGGTGTGGATGTAATTACCCTGTTACTGTACATTTTAGTTCTACTAAGAAAAGAAGCAGATAAAACAACCAGCCAGATAAGTGAGTTTTGTGAAAGTAAGCAATCGTAAAGGTGGGGTCTCAGCTAGAAATAGTAAGATGCAAAAGGGTTGGCAGTGTTCCTTTAAAGGGACTGTTATGGAGGAAATGTTCAGGTCAGTTGAACCCTCTTCCTTTAACTGCATTTTGTTAGTTCTCCTAGCATATGCTGTGATGGATTAAGCCAAATAGAACATACTGCCAGAAAGTTGAAAACCTGACTGTCTTCCGAGTCGAATACACCTGTTACTCAGACAGCCCTGTAATCTCAGTGACATTTTTTGTATGGCAGGGCACCCAGTAGAAAAACACATGTACTGTCACGTGGTGACTGCCACTAAGTCTGACTATATTCCTGCGTGAGAAGAAAATCCACCTGGAGGCACTACATCTTCGACTTGCATGCGCTTATTATACAACTAGTACAGATTGAAGGAGTGCAACTGATGGGTCAGGGCCTTTTCCGCAGTGCACGTAGATAATTATTCTGAAAATAGTGTCTCACACTTAGCAGCCCTGCAAACAGACACATTTGGGAAAGGTTTTTTTTTTTTTTTTCCATTTTAGTATATTATTTATTGGTTAATCTCGCCAAGAATATATTAATACTGCCGCTGAGGCCACTCTTACATTCTTAGGGTATCAGGATGGCTTACCTTAGGTTCGTAATTTGGGCTGGGAGTATAGCCTAGAGGTTAGAGTAGTGATCTGTAAATGAGCTTGATACATCCAGCATACCTAGGTTTAATTCCCTCAACCTCCACTTGCATACTGTGTGACTCTGAGCAAGTCACTTAACCACCCAGTGCTCCCAGGTCACCCCTGAAAGCAGGCTCTTGTGCCTATTGGGCCTTACCCGTTACCAATCCCGAGAATGCTATATTAACATACAGAAAAGGGTGTGTTTATTTTGTACTGGAAAACCACTAGTATCTTTCAAACCCATATTCTTCCATGATATGTAGAATAAAATAAAGCCCTGCCTTCCAGCCTCCCCCAATATTTTCATAGAGTGATGCAGTTAAATAGAAAGTTGACAGCCTCTGGCATGGTGTCAGGAGCTGGCATGGTCTTCTTACTGAGCCCCAGACCCAAATAGCAATTTTTCACAAGTGGGCCTTTGACTTAACCCCTTAGCCATGATTTTAGGATCAAAGTAGTCAATGCCTAGCTAACTTAGTTGATCCTCCTCCCCAACCCATAGTGTGTTGTTTGTAAATTAAATTGTCATGTGACATCTGCAAGAGGAGGAGAAGTGATCCCACTGGCGGCTGCTGGTTAGACTGATTGGCAGACTGGCCTATCAGGTAGGTCTACTTTATATGTTTATGCTTTCTGCATCCTCCGGGCGGTACTTTCATGCCTGGTCCCTCACCCTGGACACAGCTTCCTGTGGGATTTTCAACTCAGTGAATTACCTCGCAGCGGGCTGCCCCGTGACAGAGACCACCTGGGTACCCCAGTGGAACCCCTTGAGACTTCAACCCACAAATTGCCCCTTAAATGAGGCTGCCCAGGGGTGGGAATCACTTGGGGTACCCCCTGGAGGTCAAGTATCCAGACTGGGAGACAAACCGGAGGATCAGGAAGCACTTAGGGGTTTTCCTTGCTTACTCCTGATTGTTCTCAAGGACAACAACATACTATGGGCCGAGGAGGCGGCACACGAAGACGGCCTCCGCCTGGACTCCTGCTGCCCTTCCCACCCGCTGCAATGCCCCAACTGCCTTGCCACCTGGGAACTTCAGATGGCAGTGAGCCATGGATGCAAAACACTCCCTGGCAGAAGAGGCGTGCCATATGGTGGCTCAATCCAGCTCACACCCTACCCCCAGCCGAACCCGATGGCCTGTGCTCGTTCTTGAACCGGGTCCGACGTAGCGCAAGTGTGGCATCCAGCACCTCAACCCTCAGTGCCACCAAGTCCTACTTTATATGTTAATCACTTTTCCTGTGTGTAAATGTACATCACTCAGCTGCAGGTGGAATTACCTAGGGGCCATGTGGACCTAAAGTGGAAATTTTCGGTCAAGTTGAAAACTTGATAGATTTGACACAAAGGCTTCTGGGAACCTTCTGCATGCCAAATATGACATTTCCCACAAATATTATAGTGTTAGGGTAACTGCTAAGTATGAAATAAATGTACAGGTTTAGGGGAGGGGCTAGGTCCATCATTTTTGACTGGGAGATAATAGGTCCCAAAAGGAGTTGGACTGGGCCTAAAATGAAAAAATAATAGTTCATAGTGACAGCATACAGTACAGAGGCTTATTGGTGTCAGTGGCTTAGCAGGTTGCACACTCCGCCTGAGGCCGGAAGATCAGAAGGCTGTGGTTCTATCCCCACTCCAGGCACTTGGGTCAGTCCTAATACTAACACTGTAGTGCAGCATGAGGGGTGCTGCACTTGAGGTGCTTTCGGATAAGATGTTTAACCGAGGTCCTGTCTGCCTACTCTGGTTGTTGTTAAGATGGACGTTAAAGATCCAGTGGCATTTCTAAAAGAGTAGGGGAATTTTATTATTTCAATATATACAACATACAAAGAAACAACCACGGGTATAACCTTTAAAACAAATAAATTACTTTCAAAACATTACATTACAGGGTTCCCTACTCTGAAAATATAGGGCGGGCAGTGGTGATTGGGTCAAAAGTGTTATTTCTGGACCTCCATATGCACTGTACATGTGCATAAGTAGATTTTAAGTAACATATGGTGTTGGTATTAAATGGTAGTAGTGCCATAAAAGATGTCAATAAAAGACAATTTTGGAGGATTTTATGAAGAAACAAAAACAATAATGGATAAAAAATAGGGTGGTGGTAAAATATAGGTGGTGGCCCACCAGGCTAAAACAATGAATGGGGAAACTGCATTATGTTCATCAGGCACTCAGTTCTGATTTTATACATGCAGTATTTTTCCAAATTCTCTTATGTTCATACTGTGATATTCTTTTCATTTCTTTAAAATAAACTCTTCTGACTTCCCTTCTATCATATTTAACAGATCTGCATATGATACTGTTTTCTTTAACACCCAAGCACATCTTGCCTCATATATAATATTTCAATATTGTACTAATAACCTGTATAGTTTCCTTATAGTATCTCTTCCAGTGTTTACTGTATAGGCCCTGTATTCTTCATATTTCATATTTTGATACATTGGTTCTCCCCATGTATCTGCCAAATATTTCAAAATCTCTGTACATATGGGCATGTTATATATAGATGTTCCTGTGTTTCTAATATCTGTATGCACCCTTCTCTTAAACAATATCTGTCCATCACCTGTTTGTGTTTATGGTTATTACATACTCCAATTTACTGTGTATCGTTAACCAGTGTACATCCCATACTTGCATAGGAATTCTCTTATTTATATACTGTAAGACTTTCCGTTATCTTGTACAGGACAGTATGGGATATTCAAGTCTGCTTGAAAATTTGGTTTGTTGTATATTTTGATATAACTGTTTTCATCCATAGTTAAGACTGTCTCCAATGTTATGTTCCATTGTTTAATCTTTCTTATAGTATCTAACATGTAATCAGGAACATTTTTCTGATTAAATTTCTTTAGCTGTCCCTCTGCCACTCCTTGCTGTAAGGTTCTATCCATCTCTTTACCCCTTGTACCCACATTTTACTCTTATTCCTTAGCACTTCTCCTGTATTGTGTGTTATGAATCTGCTATAAAAATGGATTTATCATACACACCCTCCTCTTCCTTACTATCATATATAATGTTTCTTTTATGGGATTGAGATGACTCCCCAAAAGCCCTGCAAAAATGCTTAATAGCCTGGTGTCCATCAGTTGTGGGATTGGGTAGACAGGCTTATGTACAAAAAGACTGCTAAAATTAAAGTTTTATCAATAACACTGTCTTTAACTTGGAGATTTTATTATTTCTCCATAATCTTACCTTATGGTTAGCTGCTTCCAGACAGGATTCCTAGTTCTTTCTGCTAGGTTATGTTTACCATAAAGGATTCCCAATATTTTAGTATCTTGCTCTTTTATTTCAATACCTGCTAATGTCAGATTTTGGGGTTTCATTCTTATCCCTATGTATGTACTTATGCTTTTGTTATAGTTTATTTTGGACCCAGATATTGTGGAAAATACTCCATTGTTTGTTTTACTATACTTTCATGTGTATCCTCATGTAATATTAATACCACATCATCTGCATATGCTAGTGTTTTTACTGCTGGAGATTGTGTGTCTACTGCTAAACCTTTAATGCTGTCCTGTTCCTGAATATGCCTTAATAAGGAATCTAACCCCAAAACATATAATATAGGTCTTAACGGCAGCCTTGCATTACTCCTCTGTGAAAATTATGCTTCTTCCCTAGCCAGCCCTTTATAAGAGGTGTAATACTTGCTTCTTGGTAGGTATACTGTATCCATTTTATGTAGGTTTCTGGGGTATCGTAATGCTTCAACACCATAAATAAAAACCTAATGCTTTCTCCTGATCAATAGTTAGGATGTACCTGTTAGTTCTCCTCTGTTCCCACGCTCAAATCAGTTATTCAGCTTATATTAGATTATTCTGTATATCCTGTTTTAATAGAACATGTCTGTTGTGTACATATTAATTTCCTGCCACCTCAGCTAGTCTGTTGTATTTTTGTTAGGATTTTGTAATCCACATTTAACAAGCTCAAAGGTCTCCAATTGTTAAGATTTGTTTTCTCACTTTTTATGTAATAGTATGAGTAATGCTTCATTCTGGCTAGATTTTAGCTGTCCATTGTCCATACTACAGTTATAAACTTTGGCTAATACAAGGGCTAATTGTTCCTTGAATGTCTTGTAAAACTCCACACTGAGCCCATCCTTCCCAGGAGCAGTGCCATTTTTTTTTGCCTCCCGTGCTTTGTATTACCTCCATAGCTGTAATTAGTTTTGCTAAATTAGTTTTTCCTGCTTCTGTTAATTTTGGTAATTTTAGTTTTTGTAGTAATTGTCTTGGATCTGTGGTTTCTGGTATGTCTTCAAATAACCTGAATACATAATCATCTATTACTTGTAAAATTTCTTGTTTACCTGTTTTCAGGGAACCTTCTATATCATATATTTCTTTATTATTCTTTTATCAATTCTAGTGCTGCAGTCTTTATATGGGTCAAATGTTTGTTTTTGTTTTGGGTTCAACGGCATTTCCTGTCTTAAAGATTGAGCTCTGTCATATGTAATTCTCTTAATTCTTTTTGTACTTGTATTAATTTACTGTAGTCATGGTTTTCTGTCTCGGATCAAGAAATTAGGGTCTGCAGCTGATTCTCAACTGAAGGTATTTTTGTATTCTGTTTGATTTTGTTCCCAGTGTATTTACTAAATAAATTTTTGTATCTTTTGCTATCTTCCCACCATTCTAATTTGTTTTTATGCATGCATTTGACAGACTTTCTCTGCTGTCCACAATTGGTACCATTTCTTTAGTAATTTTTCCTCTTTAGTATACTGTTGTTCATTTTCCATACTCCTTTCCCATATGTGGAAGTGCACCACATTGTACCATCCTATGGTCCATAAACTCATAACTCTGTATTTGACTGAAAGCTTATTTTACTGTATTAGAAACAAAAATAAAATCTATCCTTGTTTTAATGATTCCCCTAACATACGTAAATCCACCTGTTTTATGTATTTGTATATAGGCATCTGTCAATTTTTCCCATTTAATTATCTCATTTAGTTTATTTGTGTCATTAAACAATTTTGTTGCTAATCCTCTATCTGTTAATTTGTTCCATTAGTTGGAATCTCCAGCCAGATTACTGTCCTGGATGTGTACAAAGGGCTTGAATCTCATTGTACAGTTGTACTCTTTTGTACTCTTGCAGCTTTTGTCTGTGAGGCATAGATTGTTATCAGCTCAATTATTTGTGTCCCAAAATTCAAATCTAATGCTAGAGCCCTACCTGGTGCAATTTCAATTAATTTGGATACTTTTATATTCCATCTTTTAACAATATTCCAACCTCATCACATTTTTCTAAATCAGCTGACTAAAAAGACGGACCTGCAGTCCATAACTGAGAAGCTTGGGATAGTTCGTATTTCATTTTAACCTTATGTCTTGTATGACAAAGATCTGACTGGGAGAATTAGATAAACTAGCTATAACTGAGACCATTTTCCTATGTCCTTTCATGCTAGTCACATTAATTGTAGAAATAGTAAGTGTGGTCCTGTTATTTTCTTATGGAAAGAGGTGCCTACCTTAACATTTTTTTCTTATTCTATGACCTGAGGCTCCTTCCTTCCAATTTCTGAGAGGTTTCTGGAATACAATTTTCGCTATCTGACAGGCCTTCTTTAGTGGATGTCTAGCTGAGGAACCTTCCGAATCTTCATCTTCGTAATTGTGCTTCTCTCTGTCATTTTTGTTTTTGCTAACATGGAATATTTATTCTTGTGTATAAGCCCTGCTGAACTTGTAGTTTTTTCCCAGTCCTTTTGTCTGTATACAGACCCCCATGTCAGGGAGGGAATGGACAAGGATATGATGGAAGGCATACTTAGGATGGCAGAGAAAGGGAGATCCTGTTGATGGGGACCTTAATATGCCAGATGTTAACTGGAGCACCTTTGCTGCAGCCACATCCAAAAGCAGGGCCATTCTTGATGCCCTTCAGGTGGCATGCCCTCAGACAGCTAGTTTTGGAACCTACTCAGGAGGGAGCAATCTTAGACCTCATGCTCTCAAATGGGGACAGTGAGAGGATCTCAGATCTAGAAGTGGGTAGGCATTTGGGAACAAGTGACCACCAAACAGTGTGGTTCACGATAAACTCAGCTACAGAGTCAAGCCATCACAAAAGTGAGGGTTCTGGACTTCAGGAGGGCTGACTTTGGCAAGATGGGAGAGTGCCTTAAAAAGCATTAGCAAACAGGCTAGAAGGAGGGTGGAGCAACAATGGGGAAATATCAAACTGCCATCACAGAGCAACAAGCCTTTGTGTGAAGCAAATAAATCAAAATCTAAGAAAAGCCACTGTGGTTCTCAAAAGAAGTGGCGGTGAAGGTTAGGAGAAAAGATAGCATTTAGGAAGTATAAGGAACACAGAAGGAGCAGGACAGAGAACTGTACCAGTTAAGGCAGAAGGAAGCAGGGAGGGTAGTCAGAATAGCAAAGGCACAAACTGAGGATAAGATAGCCAACTCTGTTAAGAAGGGGATAAAACCTTTATAGGTATATCAGGGCGTAGAAAGACAAAGGGAGGGATAGTGAGGCTGAATAGAATGGATGATGGGTGGGCAGAGAGTGACAGTGAAAAAGCAGGGATACTGAATGAATACTTCTGTTCAGTATTCACAAAAGAGGAAGTGGGAGGTGCCTAATCCAATTAACAGAAGCACTCTGGAGAGGGGGTCGATCCCAGTCCTTTCACAGAAGAAAGGGTTCTGAAAGAACTCCAAAACTGAAGGTGGACAAAGCAATGGGGCCTGATGGAATTCACCCCAGAATTCTAAAATAATTAAGCAGAGAACTAGTGACACCACTGACTACCCTGTTTAACAAAGCATGGGGAGGATGGTGGTACCTGAGGACTGGAAGAAGGCTGATGTGATTCCCTTCACAAATGTGGGACCAAGACAGAGGCAGGAAACTACAGACCTGTCAGTTTGACCTCTGTGGTAGGGAAGGTGATGGAATCACTTCTGAAGGAAAGAATTGTTGAGTACCTAGAGGCCAGTGGGGCACAGGACCCAAGGCAGCATGGGCTCACAGCGGGAAGGTCATGTCAGGCGAATCTAATTGATTTCTTTGACTGGGTGACCAAAGTAGTAGACCAGGGAGGGCTTTGGACATGGCCTACCTGGACTTTAGCAAGGCATTTGACACAGTCCACACAAAAGATTACTAGTCAAATTAACCAGCCTGGGAGTGGGTCCCAGGGTAGTAGCCTGGGTAAAACATTGGCTGAACAACAGGACACAGAAGGTAATTGTAAATGGAGTCCACTCTGAAGAAAGAGGGGTTACTAGTGGGGTACCGCAGGGTTCAGTACTGGGTCCAGTCCTTTTAATGTCTTTATAAGTGACATTGCAGAAGGACTGAAGGAAAAGTATGCCTCTTTGCAGATGATACAAAGGTCTGCAACAGGGTTGATACATATGGAGGCGTGAAAGGATGAGAAGGACTTGGTAAGGTTGGAGAAATGGTCAGAAGTATGGCAGCTTGATTCAATGCAAAGAAGTGCAAAATAATGCACCTCGAAACAAAAACCAAGGGAAGATTACACAGTGGTGGGGGGTGAGGTAGTAACAACAACAAAAATGGAAAGGGACCTGGGGATAATCATATCAGATGACCTTAAGGTTGGCAAGCAATGTGAGAAGGCAGTAGGGAGGGCTGGGAGGATACTGGGATGTATAGGGAGAGGCATCACCAGCAGAAAACAGGAAGTTGTTATCCCCTGTACAGACGGTTGGTGAGACCCCATCTGGAGTACTAGCCCAGTTCTGGAGACCCCATCTCCGCAAGGACATAGACAGGATGGAGGCAGTTCAGAGAAGGGCAACTAAAATGATGCAGGTCTACAAGAGAAGCCACACGAGGAGAGACTAAAGGAGCTTAATAGGTATACCCTTGAGGAAAGGAGGAGAGGGGACATGATAGAAACGTTTAAGTACCTCAGTGGAATCAACAAAGTCCAAGAGGGTAGCATCTTTCAGAAAAGAGATGTGCAAGAACAAGGGACACAATTTGAAGATGGGGGACGGCTTAGGGGCAATGTGAGGAAGTATTTTTCACAGAGAGGGTGGTGGACGCATGGAACAGCCTGCCTGAGGAGGTTGTGGGGTCTAAAACTGTGGGAGAGTTCAAGAATGCATGGAACAGACATAAGGCAATTTTGTGGGGGTAGGAAGAAATAGGCTGTTGGTTAAATAGGATCTGCAGCTTATCCTCTAGGTAGGGAAATGGGCAGACTAGGTGGGCCAAGCGTCCTTATCTGCTGTCAGTCTGTGTTTCTATCTTACATCTTCTTTAGGCCTCTTTTTTCCCCTTTCTTCCTTGCCACAGTTGTAAACTCATTCTGACTTAAATGAGGGAGCCCTGGCTAGAAACACATGGGGAGGTTTGTCTTGGCCTGTTATCTTTTCTTGTAGTTTCCTCTTTTCCCTTGTCCTGAATGTCTTGTTCATGTTCTATTAGTCCAGTTCCTACTTTGTGTTCCTCTCCCTTCTTCCTGTATTTTTCCAATTTCTGGTTTATCACCTTCTAACGCCTTGTCTCTAGTCTCAATTATCTTGTTTTTTTTTTCCTTTCTTTTTGAATAATCTCTTCCAGTCTTTTTCTGAGACTTGAAGAGAGCCTTTTGTTGTGCCTTTGTGATTAGCTGCTCGGGTGATGTACTTTCCCTTTATTGTGTGAGACCGGGGCATTTTGCATATAAATGCCTCGTCCATCACATAGATTACATTTAAGCAATTTTGACATTCTGTAGGTGTGTGACCGTATTCAAAACATTTGGTACATTTTATACCATCCCATGCAGTAGTCTGATGACTTCTGGACCCACATTTAAAACATGATTTAGGTTGTCCTATGTAAAATAGGGATCCCTGATCCCTCCCAAAAGAAGCTTCCAGGAAGATGTAAAATTCCCATGTCTGTTTGTTTTAATTTAACTTGTGGTTTCCACCCCTGTCCATATCTGCTCAGAATCTATAATGAGGAGGGAGGCCCCAGCACCTTGTACCTTTGTCTTAACCAGAATAATATATCAGAAATGTTCACACCTTCATTTCTAAATAATATAGTAATGTTTCTTATCATAGGTTTTGTAAGCGGGACCGCCAAAAAAGGACTCCATATAGGATTTTTACACATAACATTGTACTTTGCCCAAAACCTTTCTAATCCTGTTACGGATTTAAAACTTCTGTCATAGTTTGCATCCCCACATGAATTAATGCATACATTTCCAAAGCAAAGAATCTCATTGAGTCTTTCAACAGTGTTTTGCAACATAAACCCTATCTGGTGGTATTTCCAGGCTTCCTTTGTAAATTAATCTAACAGTGTTTCTCCTAGAGCTGGCCCTCTAGGAGAAAAAGATCTGCAAACTGTCTCTGTTTTATATTTTCAGAGTCCATTTTATTTTGTTTCTCATTTTCTTCTTTATCCTCAGAAGAAATGCTGTTTTCATTAACATCTTGTTTATCTTTTTTCAAGTCAAAATCTTAGTTCCTGATATTGATGGGGTTTCCCATCTGGTTTTGGTGCTGGAGTATGTTCATTTGAGTTAGTATCTGCAATATATTGCTGCATTTTGGGGTCTAAGGGTCTGGTTTCCAATGACCTCCTTCCATTTTAACCATCATGCAGATTTTAGTGCTATTTCTGGTGTCCAGGTATCGCTAGACGCCTTGTTTCCTCTTTAGGTTTTTCCATACCTAAAATATTTTTCCTTTTGTTGCTCTGCCTGTTTTACACTGTCCGTTTCATATGCAACTGGGTTGAGCAAAGAATTTTCAGGAAATTCAAATTGTTTGGAAATTTCATTAGTACTCACTTTTTCAGGCACAATTGATTGTTCCTTTTATTGCCGCTGTTTTCTCTGCTGCGCTCCAGTCTGTGCGTTGCTGGCGTCTGGTGCGGCCCGCCCTGAATCTGGGGCCTCTGCCTCATCACTTGTCAGAATCAGCGGAGGATCCTTCTGACACTCGCCGTTCATTGCCGCTTCTCTGCTCGAGGGACTGCATTTTCTCCTTGCAAATAGTTGATTCTGTCAGTGTCAGCAAATTAAGTAGCTGCATCTTTTTCTTTTCGAGTGTTAAGGGTCCATTTTTTCCATGTTGCCTATGTCCATATCTGATTCCAACAGTAAGTTCTCCATTTCTTCTGCTTGTTCTAAGTCCAGTTTCACTGTCTCAGCCTCTCATTTTTTCAGAGTCAGGAGAGGCTAACTCCTGACTCCTACCTCCACCTTCTCTCTCCTCCTCGGTGGCCATCTTGGCAAACAGCCTGATGGCCAAGGGTCCCTAAGTTGAGTAGGGAATTTTCCTGATGCCCTGTCCAAATTTCCCCATTCACTAAAAATACCACCAACAGCTTAATCTGGTTCCAATTTCAGTTGGTTACCATCTGTAGCCCCCAGTTGCCCCAGAAAAAGGGACTTCTAGTCTCAGTGGGCCTACCGGGTCAACAAAATTAAATAAATAAATGTGATGTATGACTCACTAATATGATACATGCCTGAAAAGCTATCAAGTGGGACTGCTTCAGATGTAAGTCACTTTGACAAAGGTTGGAATGCGTAGGGGACAGTTGGACCTAAATCTAAAAAGTTTGGTCAAGTAGAAACATTTTAATATTTGCCATAATGGCTTCTGAAACCCACCAAATGATGTATTCGCCCAAATATTATACACTGTTAGAAACGGCAGCTTACTAAGCTTAACTGAATATAGGTGGTTCCTGGAACCATTTGCTTGTGTTTGCCATGTAAGGGGACCCAGATAAGTTGGGCATGGCTTGGAATGGGAATTATGGGTCATGGTGATTTGATACTGGGGTTAGTTGATGCTAGGTGCCAGGCCAAACCCCAGTTGTGATACAAGCCTGGAGAGCTATTATCTGGGACAACTTCCAGTGACGGTCACTTTTAAGAAGGAGTGAGTTACATATGGGCTGGGGAGGCATAAATATAAGAACTAAGATCAAGTTGAAAATGTTTAAATCACTGCAGTGATTTTCTGGACCTCTCTTTTCCTCCAAAAGTAGTTTTCCAAATGTCATACATTGCTGAAAAGGGCAGCTACTAAGTTTTCACTAAATGCTTGGGTTGAGGGGTTTATCTTTAGTGTCTTTGAGTTAAGGATGCCCAAAAGAGGGTAGGAAGGGCCAAAAACAGAACTTACAGGAAGAGGTGGCAAGACTTGGGGCCTATCTAGCGGAAATTACTTTGACCAAGGGAGAAAAGTACCTAGGGACAGGGGACCCAAACTGATTTCTCAAATCTGTTGTCATTCACTGTGCGATTTTTCATTTCACTATCATTGCCTCCCAAAAAGCCTAATATTCATGATTTCAGAGAATATCACCAGTAGAAAAGTATACAGTCCACTGATTAAAATTTGTGTATATTATATGTGTTCATACTTCTGGAACTGTGATATGCTGTGGTGGAATGTGGACTATGTAAATTTCAAAATTGTTTAGGCAAAGATGCACTTTTAATGGGAATGCTAGGCTCCATAAGGAACATTTTTTATTATAGTTTTTTTTTAACGTTTGTTGAACTTTGGTTCTGTTTTTAGTCAGTTTAACATACAGTACATCTAGCATAGTTTCATCCATGTACACATTCATTTAATGCCTTATGAACATTTTTTATTTTTTCACCCAGCCAACCCCTCATCTTTCTTGCTTTTGCAAGCTTCCTCTAAAGGCTTAGTCGAGACAATTCTCTCAGTTTTGTGTATATGACATGTCTTCCACTTGCTGAGCGATTAGGCAGTCAGGGTTTTCTTTAAGTCTGGATCCAGGCTGAAGTCTGTCACTTCAGGCGGATGCTTCTGCAGAGGTATCTGCATTGTTGGATTCTGGTTGAATGAGAAATATATCTGCTGATTACTGAAGCTATTTGGTGAAAAATAGCTTAAGCAACATCTGCAATCTGAACTATAGGATGACTCCTTCCGTAGCAGGCAGAGGCAGATAAAGGATTTGACTTGGACATTTTTGTCCCATGACCCTTGATCTTTGATGTCTCCTGTGGCAGGAGAGCAGTTGTTTCTGCACTCCACACATTTTGGCTGATTTTCCCAGTCATACCCATATCCTTCCATCCTGAAAGGTGTTACCATAAGGAATAACTGCTTCACAATGTGAACAGGCACACCTGGAAACTGAAGACTGATGGTAATATTCTTTTTGTCTGTGAGTTTACCTTTGCCTGTTTTTGTTAGGAAGCATAGTGCAAGTATGATGTGCAAGCAAGTACTAATTTAGAGAGTTCCCTATCCACTCTACTACCCTCGCCATCCAGTGATTCCCTTAATAAGCAGAAATTCTAGCAGGGCACACCTTGACGGCATGTATTGCCTTCATGGCCTCTGTTTCTACTTGTAGGCTGTTTCATAGGTTCACCTCCTTTAAAAAAAACAAAACAAAACAACATTTATTAGGACTTTACCATCTCTGAGCGCCAGGACATATGCCATGTCCTGCTGAAGGATACACAAGATCAAACATCTCTGTTTGTTAGAACTTGTCAATACCCTTCAGTGAATGAAAGATTGAGATGGGACTCCGTGACATCACACGCAGGAATGGCAGCCTAGTGTTCGCACTCCGAGCCACTCTGAGTAATAATAGACCTAACTGGCAGAAAAGTGGGAGAATTCTCGCAGAGCTCGTAAAATAATATTCATCAAAGTACAGGTGAATGGCATCAAATAGAATGAGACATAGATCTTCACAGGCAGCTAAATAAAAGTCTGATGGATTCGGAAGGACACAAGGCCTAACCAGGGATGTCGCTCGGCCTCACCAGTTAGTAGTATAGCGGATTCAGAAGATGGAATAGAAGGGGCGACCAAGGAGTTATATTGTCGAAACTGGATGGGATCATAAAAGCACTGCACAGGGTAGAATCTTGGTGGCAGATCTGAAGGCAGATTTAAGGAGCAATGGACAAGTGTGTACCTCAGCAATGGAGGACTGTGTAGAAATCTGGCAGATTCTTGATCCAACACGATCGTGCACTACTTTGTTACAAGAGAGAAGGAATTACAAACAAAATTAGATGATCAAGAGAACCCGGGCTGATCGAAATAATCTAAGAGCCTACGGTGTTCCAGAAGATATGGAGAAATCGTTCGAATATATGGGAAGCGTTTGTTTACATTTTGAGGGACGATACTAAAGCTAACAGAGGAGATCCCTCTCCGATCAAAAGAGCACACCGCTCACTAGCTGCAAAACCAAAAGATCAAGCATCCAGCCCGATCGATAATCATACGAATGCTGAACTATGAAGACCGACAGTTAGTACTACAAACGGCCTGGAAAATGAGAGAAGTTAAACTAGATAATAAAGGCTGTATTTCGACCAGGACTTGTCGGATCTGTTAAATGAAAAGAAAGGTAGCCGAGGCATAATAAGACAGGCTAAAGAGAAGAAGATCAGGATCCAATTGTATTACCCAGCAAAATTACACATACACACAGAGAAAGGTCCTATTATCTATGATACAGTATATGAAGCTGTCCCAATGTTAAAGCAACTTGGTCTCCAATGCCCCAAATGCCAAGACGACATTTTGAGAAGGAATATACGTTCAGCCTGGAAAGTGCAGGTAAACCTAGAGAGCACACACCTCATCCCTTACTTGGCCTCCCATTTAGGCCAAGACATGAAAGCTTATTGTGGAGCAAGAGAAGAAGATCTTGAATTCGGAATCTTCCCCTATGGAGTTTCCATTTAGAGAGGCTACGGAACCCATTAAAGTACTGTTTCCACTTAAAGCAGACGGTTTTGGGCTCATGTATGTTTTTTCTTGGGAATAGAGGAGAACCGTGGATGGATTAATATGCGAGCTGATGGACAGAAACAGTAAGGATGGACTACTGGTTAAGGTCCTTATCAAGGCCTAAGGACATAAAATATCGCTCTATTAATAATGTAATGACAAGAAAGTAAAGAGGATGAGTTACTCAGATGGGGAATGATGTTGATAACATGTGCAGGGCTTTAAGTTGCGGATGGGAGGGGAAAAATGGGGGCGGGGGTTTGGCAGGGGTGGGGACTCCCTCGCTTCACTCCTCCTTCCAATTCTCCTTCACAGAGGGGGACCGATGTCCAGTTGGGCTGAGTTCACCTCTTTCTTCCTCACTGGTTAAGGTATAGAGCGCCCGGATGGGAGCACTGGGCAGCCGCTGGTTTAGTGAAACTCTTGGTGAAACTTTACCGTGGGTGACGTCCACTTGATCACTGATTCTTTGAATCAGGCCTAAACAGTAGGCAAAGAGCTTCGCTCATTCCGTCCATAGTTGGGAGGTTGATACCGACACACCTAAACACCTTGGAAGTCAACGGTAATAATATTGAAAGGTATATTTTCCATCTTCTTTATGAACAACAAATTGAAGCACCAGAATGGTTTAAGGTGCAAGTTGAGTTATTGTGGTTATAATGTTAAATGTGTGACGAGGGTATTATTTAAAGGTCAGGGTTCAGAGGAAAAAGGAACTGTGATTAAAACAAGGAACACTGGAACACAAATGAGTAAGAACAGTTGTAATGAAGAAAGAGGGTCAAAGTTGATAGGGCTAGTTACTCAATTAAAAAACGGGTCTTTGAAGGTGATTTTTTAAGTGTTCAAGGGTTAACTCACCAGTTAAAGGCCAAGATACTTATTACTTGCAAAAAATGAAGGCAGATATTGGATTAATCCAAGAAACCAGACTTTCAGATTTAGAACATGAAAAACTGAGGAGAAGTTGGGTGGACAGGGTATATTTCTTCCACCTCTCAGGAAAAGAGCGGGAGTGGCTATATTGTGTAAGAAAAACATTCCTTTAGAAATTAGCTCACAGACAACAATAGAAAAGGGAGGGATTAACCATTACTGCAAAGATTTTGAATGAAGTGATTCATATCACTAATGTTTATGCCCCCAACAGGAAGAACCTTCTTTCTTCACTAAGATGTTCAGAAGTTTGGCAGACTTAAAGGAGGGAATGTTGTTGGTGGGTGGGGACTTCAACTGTGTCACTAACCCACAACTGATTGGTCCTCCCAGAACACAATAACAAATAAGGGAATGAATAGGGCAGTTAGAGGGAATGGTGAATTAGCATTAGTAGATATCTGAGAAATCAACACAAAACAGAGGGCATACTCTTCTCACCTCGCACAACAAAGGTTATTCTAGAATTGATTACTTTTTATGTATAACAGACTCTCACGGAGGTAATGTATGAAATTCTTCCCAGGTGGTATCAGATCACTCAGCAGTGAGTTAATGTTGAAGTTGTAGAAGTTGGGTAGAATTACACAATGGAGGATGGACTCTTCCCTGCTAGACAGGAGGTCTTCCACACCCACATACATGGGGTGCTGGAGAACTATCTGACCCACAATTCCCAGTGGGCCAGACTCCCAAAGTTTTGGGGATGGATGTAAAGCAGTTTTATGAAGGCAATAATCCCATATGCATCACAGTACAAAAATCTAAATAGGAGCAACAAAAAATCTAGAGAACAAGCTAAAATATCTAGAGGGAGGGCCCAGATGGAAGGAGTGGAGAACACAGGTCTTAGTAAGGAGCTTCAAGAGACAAGGAAAGCGACTAAATGACCTGTTCAACCACCAGGTGGAAGGAAACTTGTATACTTGAATCAAAGGTATTAGAATCAGGTAATAAAACAGGTCATCTGTTGGCTTTCCGCCTTAGGCGATAGGCAGGCAGACAGATATGCTAAAACGCTAACTATAGGAGACAGTCACCCCCCTCAAGTATATTTACCCAATGATATTGCAAATACTTTTAAAGAGTATTATAAGGAATTATACGATTCACCACCTAAAATAGTGCAAACTGAAGCTTTTATTAAAAAATTTCTAGCGGGTCTCCCTCCCAAGGCTAGAGAGAGCCTTAAGACACAGTTGGACTCGCCTATTACAGCACAGGAAATTGCCCAGGTTATTAAGGATCTTAATGGGGTAAATCACCTGGTCCTGATGGATTTAACTCAGAATTTTACCAAAAGTTAAAAGACTTTGATCCCAGTTCTGGTTCAGGTCTTTAATAGGGAAGGGAGGAGGGGGGTCACGTGCACATGAGGTGAAGCCTATATTCACGGTAATCCCCAAGGAAGGAAGCAGCCTGAGATATGTAGTTCATATAGACCAATTCGCTCCTTAATGTTGATTCAAGATTTTAGCTAAAATTTTGGCAAATGGAAGTAAATGCTGTTCTGCGGTTTGATCCACCGAATCAGGCTGGGTTTGTTCCGATGAGATTCCTCAGGGACAATGTAAGACTGTGTTTAAATATACTACATCTGGGGAAAAAGGAAAGACACTCAAATAGCAATAGCTATTGTGGAAAAAGGTGTTTGATAAACACGTTGGGATTTCTTAAGGAAGTTTTGGTTAAATTTGGATTTGGGCTCCAATTCATAGAATGGATAACAGGAATTTATAATCAACCTTCTGCGAAGTAAAAGTAAATGGTACAATTTCCCAAACACTGAGCATTAACAGGAGAACACGGCAGGGTGTCCCTTGTCCCCCTTCCTCTTTGCTCTTAGCATAGAACCCTAGCCCAGGTAATCAGGGATCATCAGGGACTAAAGGGATTATAACCGGTGGGAAGAAAACAGAATCTACTTTATGCGAACAATACCATGTTGTACTTGAGGGATCCGATGCAAACCTTCCACTGTTAGGAAATATTAGAACAATACAGTCAAGTCTAAGGATTTAAAATAAATGAGAATAAAACAGAAGTAGTGTTGGTCAGTGGTTATCGATCTGACAAACTAGATCGGATGATTCCATACAAATGGGTTTCTACCCAAATGAGATATCTGGGCATTTATATTCCAAATGATTTATTCAACTTTACCATGCAAATTATAATAAATTATTCCAGGAGGTTTTACTGATTTAAAGCAGTGGAGCCTCCTTCCATTACTACTTCTAGGGAGGATTGAGTCGATCAAAATGAGCGTACTGCCCGATTTCTGTTTTGTTCAACACTCTCCATTGCAGATTTCAAAACTAGATTGGAAAAAAATAAACAAAAGCTTTACACAGTCTTGTACTTGGGGTAAGAGACCAAGAATGCGTGGGAAACCCTAGAGAGAGTGAGGAGGCGTGCCTGGGACTCCTAATTTGAGATCAAATTACCAGATGGTGAACTTAGGGACTTGGGTTAATTATCTGGCTACAGATACCCTTAACAAATGGGTCTCTCAGGAGATACAGGAGAGCCGGAGTAAATCCCAGGTGGATTTGGGGTTCTACATGTTACTTGTTGAGTAAAGATATAGACAACCCTTGGACCAAACATACTTATAGAATATGGGAAATTAAGAGAGTTAAATATAAAGGAGACACTAAATAATAAGTCGGAGATAACCAAATGTCCAGAATTCATCCACCAGAATGGATAAGGTTTTGCTAACTGGAGCGTCTTGGTCTCAGGTATTTTAGTCAGTCAGTCTTAGATGGACATACTAAATCCTTTCAGAATCTTCGAGAAGGAATTTCAACTTCCACATTCCCACTTTTATAGATACCTCCAAGTTAGATCTTTAATTAATACAGGGAATAACCTAGACATTGTTCAACAACCCCTTCCCCACTAATTCAGGTTATTCTGGACTCAATTAGCAGCCAGGAGGGAAATTAATATCAAGACTCATTATGGCATATAGAGATACTAGGGCCTCACCTCCACTTCTTTGTCAAACAGAATGGGAAAAAGAACAAAATATATCTCTAGATGATGAAACCTGGCGTAGGGTTTGGAAAGGAGTTAAATGTACATCTTAGGTCAAACAATTGGAAAGAGTTAAGATGGAGGATTGTCACTAGGTACTTCCATACCCCTTCGAGGACGAAACACTATACACCAGGAGGGTCTGACTATTGTTGGAGAAATTGTCAGAGTAAAGGAACTCACTCCCATATTTTCTGGGATTGTCCTGTTATCAAACCCTTTTGGAGAAATAGGCTCCCATATGAAAAGCATGTTTGATTGGGAGAAACTCCAGAATTTCAGATTTTAAATTTTGGCGCATCACGAAGAGTCATAGTTCTAACAGACAGAAATCATTTATTAGGATCCTACTGGCTGCAGCATGCAAGGCTGTCACAAGATGTTAGCTCTCCCAGTGTCACCGACAGTTGGGGATTGGATAATCATAGTTAGGAAATTGCCAGGATGGAAAAAATCACAACAAATTTACATTTACATAAAGAAACACGATCAGGTCTGGCTTCCTTCATGAACTTGGTGGAGAGCAGACTGGGATCACAGTACTTGAACAGATGGCATTGGGATGATGGGGGCGGGATGGGGTGGTTTACCTTGGATTCCCTATTGGGAACTCTAAATAAATATGAAGAGGAGGCCTAAAATATTACTTGAAATTGAACCTGTATATTACAGTATATAAATAAAAGGTCTATACACCTATAAGTTTTGGTATAGACCAGTCACATATTGAGTTTGTTAAATGTTATGTTGCATATGCAAAAAAGTCTTATTTGTAATGAGCATATGGATTGTGTTAATCTGTGCGCTCGGAAGAATGGGACATTGATTGCTTGCAGACGGAGGGACCTAAACATCATTGAACTCAGCAGTGACTCATTCGTGTCTTTAGGAAGATCCATAGGAAAAAGAAAGACTGAGATGAACTCGCTGGTTTCTGGAGTGGACCTGTTGCTTTTCAGAAAGAGACTTGTTTGCAGCCCTCCCCTGGCCTGGTTGGAAGGTTGAGACTTCCTCAGAATGGCAAGGGAGGACCATATAAATTTGAAGTGGTTATCACAAAAGGACTGAAAAATCTTGGCAAACTCCTGGAAGTGAACCTGTGGCCTCATCCCCAATGCCTTCTGGAGCAATAGGGTTTCCTTCATCCTCCTCAAAATAGTCTTTGTTGTGGACAGTTGATATAGTTTGAAAGAAGTGCAACATTTGTGAAAAGTCTTCCACAGAGGCATTTGCCTGTAGAACAAGGCTGAATAACCGGTTCTACATGTATGAATTCTCTGGGTCCAGGTATTTTCTTTTCTTTTCCTACCTGAATGTGGAGGCACTCTTCAGCTGATCTCTTATTTGTGTCCCATTTATCAGAATGTCGTCTATAACGGACTTATGCTTCCTTTTTTTTCTTTTTAAGTCTATTTTTCTCAACACTGGAGAACTCCTTCCAGCGACCACAGAGCTACCCGCCTCTACCGCCTGCTGTGACCATTCCCTCTCCCCTCGTGCCGCAGGCACCACCTCCGGTCTGAGCCCTCCGGAGGTAGTGCCGCCCCATCCGCCCGGTGCTCTATCTAGTAGGGCAAAGTGCCCAGCAAACACGAGCCCGACAGGAGTAGGGAGATGGCCCGGAGTTGGGAGTGTGGGCAGTGAAGGTCGTGGCGCCTTCATCTATCTCAGGTTGGGGTATTTCTCTTCTTTTCTTCCCATCCCTCTGGAGCATGGCTAGCAAGGGCAGCGTGATGCCGTGACTCTGCCCAACCCTGGTGTTCACCGCACTGCTCAGTCGGTGCACCCCAACTACACCAGAGGTTGCTCGATGGCGAGCATCCACCCACACCCACCCGGGAAGAGAGAGAGAGCAGTCCTCCGGGCCTCGATCTCTCTCTCCCCGCCGACCCGGCAACTCCCGGCTCGTTCCGAACCGGGTCGCCGGCGTGGTGCGAGGTGTGGCGTCCAGCACCTCAACCCTCAGTGCCACCGGGCTGGCTGGACTTATGCTTCTTGTTAGATTTTTTTGGAGGCCTCATAGTTTAGGGGCTCCTTTGGAGGCTAGCATCACTGGATTTTTGTTAAGAAGGTTGTCGACCAGTTTAATAGGAAATTCTTTTTAGAGCTTGCTATTGATGCTGGAGTACACAAGGATAACCATTTTCCCCTTCTATTTTGTGTCTCTGGTCAAATTATTTACAGAATTCACAATTTTTTAAATCATAGTCTTGGCCCAGGCACTTGTAGCACAGTATCTGCCTATCTGTTTTTGGAATACATTTGCCCATGGGACACACATTTTATGGTAGTTCTGTTGTTTGTTTGTTTTTTTTTGGTGTAAATTTCAGCCTGTCATGAAAGCTCATAGAATCCGAGGAAAAAACACTTTGATTTCAGTTAACTCCAGTTTTTATAAATGCTTATTTGTGCTTACTGCTTTTAAAAATTTACAGAAGCACATTTCTTTTCTTTATTTGGCCCGGTCACTGAAAACCAGTTACAGGTTTTTATTTTAGATTTGACTACTGCTTTAAAACACTATCATTGTGAGCAAAATGTTAGTGTGTGATAGTTATGGTTTTCGAATTGTTGTGGAACTGGGAATTTAGTTAAAAAAAAAATAAGGAGTGTAGTTAAAAAAAATCAGAAAGAGGAAAACTACGCAGTGCAGGTAGTGAGAGAAATTACAGTTCAATTTTAAATACAGTTAAACTTTATTTTAATAAATCAATGTAGCCAAATTTTAGTGGAGTGACAATCCGTGGTGACCACTCTTTTGTGGAAAATAAAGATCAGGCATTTAGAGGCAGAGGAACATGCATCCAGCACAGTGCAGAGAGGTAGTTGCCCCCACTGTCACACCTAATATCAACATAACACTGATATCCCCAGTTAAATATCACTTGTTTCCCAAACAGTTTCCCCTTTGTGACTTTGAAAACAGTAGAGGTACAGAAACACCATCTTCATTTTCATACTGGCCTCATACTCACAGAAATACTTGTTCAATTTACAGTGTATTAGTAGTGTTCCATGTTGCTTCACCATATCTGTGCACGAGCATGATGTGTCATACCAAGCGTCACCCTGCCTTTAGAAAAATGGTGCTCCCAGGGAAAAGTGTGAAGGTCCCAACAGTTTCCCTGAGGGTTCCCTCTCCATCTTTAGTTCAGGTGTATACTGTGTAGTATAACATGCTGAACTGCAGGCAGAATGTCCACATTTGTTGGGAACAATTGCAGAACATTTTTCCACAGTTTGGCATTTTGATGGCAGTTGTAGGAAACTGCATGCATCTCAGGGATGCATATTGGGGAAGAAGCCACGTTCTGAACTGCCAGCTATATGTAAAGAATGCAGGTACCCGTGGTGTCAAAAGACCTGGTGGTTTGCATCCCCCTCAATTCTATCCCCGGCACCTCAGTCAGGACCCCGATTGGCCACTTCAAAGCCACGTTCCCGAGGCTTCTTCTTGTCTGGGCTTCCCTGGACTCATGGGCCACCGCAACCCTGCTGCCTTGCCCACTTGGCCAGGCTCCCCATGGTGGGCTGCCTGCTGCACCATGGCAGCTACCCTTTGCATCCAGCCACCCACAGTGGATGGCACCCATGAGCCATCTTGGGAGCCGGGAGAAGAGAGCCCACAGCACATTTGGGTGGGCAGGGCATCATCTGTCGAGCTGGCAGACATTTTTCTCCTTTCTCACTCCCAAGGAGGATAAGTTGGTCTACATCGAGGGCATATGATAGTGTGTGGTCAAATTTTTCCTCTTGGGTGAGAAAGGCAGGTATTCAACCTAGGAAGATATCTGTGCCCCAAATTTTGGATTTCATTCACGAGAGAGCAGACAAAGGTCAGGCTGTCAGCACATTGCAGTTGCAATTCGCAGTTTTGGGTACAGTGTATGTTTTTTGCGAAGGGACCCTTTAGGCTCACACTCAGACTTTAGCCAGTTTTTGAGCTCTCAACTGAACCAAACCGGTACATAAGTCTCCAGTCTCTCCTTGGATCTTAATGTGGTCCTTAATGCAATTTGTGAACCTCAGTTTGAGCTGCTGTTGCAAGTTTCAGAGGGCATCCTGTCCAGTAAGACTTCTTTTCTTGTCACAGTTTTTTCTGCAAGATGAATGGGAGAGCTGCAGGCTTTCTTATGCACAGAACCATATCTGTTTTTCATCAGGGAAAGGTAATGTTCCTTCCTCCCTTCCTTCTTTGTTGACCAAGAGGTGAGCCTCACTTCCTTTTGTCCAAAGCTCATGAACACTAAGGAGAAGCAGTTGCATAACCTAGATGTTACATGAGTAGTTAAGACATACTGTATATGAGCACAATCGTTTTTGCAGTCTGATAACCTTTTGTGTTGTTTGGATCAGAAATAATTTTGTTAGTCCAATAAAAGGTATCACATGCAAGATATCTGTTGTGTTTTTGTCTTCTACATTGTCGACCTACCACATTTCTTTGTTTCTGTATTTTTAAGGAATGTAAGTCAACCCTGTCATTATATTGCTGTAGGGCTTTAAAAGATTAATGAGTGAGGATTCTAAGCTAAATTACTCGAAATGGGGAGGAGTCAGAGGTTCTATGATAATGTCACATATTTGGAGTATGTTGCCCCTAGTAGGTGAGCATGTGTAACCAAGTAGTAAATGAAGGCAGAGTGACAATATTGAAACTAACATAAAAATAAATTATGGGAACTCTGTTAGAATGTTTATTCTTCTCATTTACCTTGCGTGGCGTGACATTTCTAAGTTGTTTGGGGGTGGTGTGCAGCTGCTGGAACATCTGAATAGCAATGCCGTAATGGGGCACTGAGGTGGAAATTGACATCAGTATTATTTCTTAAAAGTTTGTTTGAAGGCTACCAGATACTTAAACATGGCTTTCTCATTTTTAATTTTATAGGAACTTTAGGTGTGTGTGTGTAGTCTGTTTAATCTCTCTAGTGGAATGTTTTATAACTTTATGCATGAATTACAGTTTTTCATGACTCATGGCGATTGTAAATGTGATAAGGAGGCGGTGAAGCCCCAAATCCCGTATTTATTCAGTATGGCCTGTATCTCCAGCACACAGCTGAGGGACAACTGCAGTGACATTCTTCTATTCCTGAAGCTATGGATTTTCAAGCATCTCAACTCCTCAAGAACTTTGATCTGGCTGTGTTGTGATGGGCCTATCGCATCTGCCCTTGTACCACAGAAGCAACACTAAGCAGTTTTGCACTATTCATTGCACAGCAAGTGTGGAAGTCCATAACATATTTCTGACTGCAGCTCTCCTTATACCGTGGCTGTGGATAATAGTGATTTGAAGTATTTTCAGATCTTTCAAACCCACGTAAGAAGGGAAGCAGTTTGACTCCATTCATCAGTGCCTAGGGGCTTTGAAAATTGTGCAGTCCTTCCTATTTTGTTTAGTCTTGCAACCTTATTAACCAGATTAGTACTAAACTGCATAACAATGAGCTGATCGTGATGAATGATTTTAATCCAGATTGGCTTGGCAGTCAACCAGTGCTTTTGAGTCTTTAATCAGTGAATTAAGCCTTTACCAATTTATCTCTGAACCGACTAGACTATCACAGAAAGGTGGCTGTCACACTTTTACTTGATAGGGTTTTATTTAATATAAAGGATAGAATCCTTGGTGCTGCAGGTATTGTTGCTGACTCAGTCAGTGATCCTCTTGCATCTTCTGTGTATGGAAGGCCTGCTCCCACTTTTGCCTCTCTAAGGGAATTATTCTTTGAGATTTTCCAAGTTGAACCAAGTTGTCTTTTGTCTGAGTTTACCAAGGTGGATTTATCTCCCATAGGCTATACCTTACATCTGCTGTAATAGTTGCCTTTTCAAATTAATTTGGATTGTTTACAGTTATTAGAGATTTCCCAAGTTAAGTATTTGCACCACATGTAAGTAGTGCGAACTTCATCTATATGGCAAAAATGTGTTTGCTTGATTTAATAGTGGAAGGTTTGTAAATTTCTTCAGAGCTGATCCCATCCATTTCCAGGTTCTGGGAGCTGCTGAAGTCCCCCCCTGCACTCAGCAAAGTTATGGCGTGTGCCCGGGAGGCGGAGACGAGCTCCATTATAAGTTATGGGGGCATCTTTCTGATTGTTTTTTTTTTTTATATATTAAAATGGTCAATTGGTGATGAAATGTAGGGCACTGGTCAACTAACAGGCCCTTGTGCCCAAGTTTCATCACCAAGTGACCATTCTAATAAAAAACAATCAGAAAGATGTCCCCCATAACCTACAAGTGGACGGCGTCCGCTCTCTAGAAGACATGCATTGCTGAGGTAATAGGTCAGGACACGCTAACTCCAGAACCAGGAAATTGAAGGATCGGCTCTGAAGAAATTATGATCCTTCCACTATTAAATTAAACAACACATTTTGCCATATAAGCCAGTTCGCTCTGCTACAGGTAAGTCACTACGACATATGGTTCAAATCCAATCTAACATAACTTATTAAGTCCCTTTAAGAGCTACTGACTCTGGACTTCCAGTGACGTCACAGAGCTGTCAACTAGCTGGTGAGAGGTGCTCATCCCCAAAGCCCCAAAACATTAAAATTCTTTAACAACAGCTGCAAAAATACTCAAAATGGCAGGCAACAGGCCGTACAAAAGACCGGCAGAGCAGATCCAGACCAAAATGAATTCTGTGCCTCGGGATGCATCTGGCTTGAAATCGCATAAACAGGACATCAGCGGGCCCTTCCCTGCAAGCATGGCAGACATGGAGGAGGAAAGCGAACATTTATTTCAATCTAGAGCCAAGTGACTTTTCAAGAAATGAGAGAGATGAGGGCTGAAACAAAACTTGAGTTTCGCCAGCTAAACCAAAAATTATCCGGACTAGAACAAAGAATGGAAAATGTAGAGAAAGTGTGTCTGCAGCAAAGAATGGAGCAGTTCAGGGGGCCTAATACTGCAGGCTTTTATATCTCAAACCGAGCATCTGTAAGAAAATGTATAGACCTGAAAGCTGCTCTGGAGGAGAATATACGGATTTATGGTTTACGGAGGGTCAGAAACTGGCTGGATGGTCGATTTTATATCGGACCTACTCGTGGACGTCTTGCAGCCCCAAGGTTATCAGTTGGGCATAGAAAGACCCACCAAGCATTGCAGCCAAAACCAACAGAAGCAGGAGTGAGACCTCGATCCATTATCATCAAATTCAACATTTATAGAATAAAAGAGGATATACTAGTGAGGGCTTGGAAACAGAAAAGTAACTTACTTGTCCACCTGCCTTTTTCGATCACGATTTTCCTCCAGAAATCCAGAGACAGAAGCTCCAATATGTGGACATAATAAAGCTACTTGGGTCCAAAGGATTACGTTTCCATACACCATACCCTGCAAAATGAGGATTTTTCTGGCCAGAAGGAACCAAGTTCTACAACACTCTGGAGGCGACCAGAAGGGCTTTAGTGGAGAAGGCCTGTTGGAACCCAAGGAACCTGCAGCAAGAACTCAATACCCCAACAGGCATCAGAAGGCGACATGGATTTGTCCATAGCACTAAGCAAGAGGAAGAGGGCGCGGTGCTATGATGTCATCATTAGCTCCCTTCAAGCTGTCCGCAGAAAACTCAAGAAAGCCAGAGTAACCAACATAAAGACACATGATACTGAACTGTTAATCCAAGTTATTTTTGGTGTGTCTGTCTTGAGGTTTTAATCTAGCTAATTACCTTTTCAGGATTTTTTGACCCGCACAGTCGAGTTTGAGCAGCGAAATGAAAATCTCGGCACTGTGATAAGAAGAATTCTGCAGCAAGTGAGAGAACTGAGAGGCCTGTTATGCTGAATAGGTCTGAATGGTATTTTACATTTGTTTCAAGACTTAATTTGTTTTCCAGTCGCACTGAGAAAATATGACTATTAAGACAGCACAGACTTTTAAGTTTAAATACATTCAGCGCTTTTTAATTGGTTAGGGTCAGCCAATTTCAAATTCATGGAAGGAATTCTGTTTTATTTTTAGTAATTTAACTAAGCGGGTAGCTTAGGCCTTATTTTATTTCTAGATCTGACTCTAAATATAGTAAGCACAGGCCTGACGTTTATTACATTTGGTTTGGAAAAAAGGGCATAAAATGCAGCAAGTAATATAAAATTCTGACTCTGTAGTAGTTGGGTTGGAGAGGAGGGGGTTCTTATCCTTACAAAGGAGTATCTGTTACAGAACTACTGAGACAAGGCTGGTGCTCAGTGGCGTCCTAGTTGCTGCATTTGCAGCCTTTGAGCCTACTAATACAACTAGGGCTCCCGAGAGAGCCAATACATGTGTGGTGAGGTTTTCCAACTCATCGTTTGGCATCCCTCCTATTTAAAGGAGAGAGATGGTTACAGAGATCCTAATTCTCTATAAGGGGTCTCCACTTTTGGAAGCTAAATGAGTTTTTATCCTTATCATCTACAGTTTATAGTTACTATTAACTGTTCAAAATGTGTTCGCTAGTTTTCTGAGAGGAATTTTGAAAACCATGCGATACAGTGCGTGGGGATATGGGAAGGGCGCAGTGGATGTCCAGAAAACAAGGATGTGCCTTTTCAACATGTCAAATTATTGGAAAGATGGATAAATCAGAGGTAACAGTAATATCTTACAATGTCAATGGTTAACACATCCTTTAAAAGGAGCAGAATAGCGTCCTTTTGCGAAATAGGACTCTGCTTTTACAATGTTGCAGAGCGCATTTGAGTAAAAAGAGCATGTCAAACACGTAAATTCGAGTTACCAGGTGGTTCTAGCTTCAGCGATTAAAAAGGCAGGAGGAGGGGCACAGCAATTTTAATCCCTTTGAATTCCATGATTCTATAATGGATAAAGAGGCATGTTTGTTGGCTCAAAGGGAGTATAAATGGAGCTATGATCACTTTGGTATCAATTTATGCACCTTTTAGGGACTTTTATTTAAGATTACAGAATGGTCAGAGGGCCCTTAATTATAGGAGGGATTTAAATTTAAGATTAAACCCAGCTTTGGACATGTCTTCACAGACAGCAAAGCGGAAAATGGAAGTAACCAAAAGGTGGCGAAACTGGTTGGGGTTAGTGGATGTGTGGCATCAGATGCATAGGGGGTTCCAGGCAATACACTTTTTCTCACAAGCACATCAGACATATTCTAGATTGGACTACGTTTTGGTTTCCCAGGGATTCGCTGGGATTATGTTGTTCACGTGGTTGGGAGATATGACCTTATCGGACCACTCCCAGTCTATATGAAGGTCACTCTAGGGCCCATTAAACACTTGACTTTTGGAGGCTGAATGTCTCATTGATCCATAGTGAGGAAGCATGAAAATTATGCAAGAGACAATAGAGCAGGCAGTTAAGAATAGTGATAGTCAGAGATCTTACCGGGACTCTTTGGTACACCATAAAGCGATTATTCATGGAAAATTCATTGAAATCTCCTCCAGGCTCAGAAAACAGCGGAATATAGGAAATCATCCTTACAAGAACAGATAAGGGATCTAGAGCAAAACAACAGAAACTAGATAGAGAAAGAGGTAAAATGCTGGCAAAATTAAAAACAGAGCTGATAACTCTGTTGGATTATCAGGTGGAGAAGAGGCTGATATATCTAAAGCTACGCTACTATGAAGGGGCCCCAGGCCTCAGGTTATAAGTAGCAGCTTACGCCATCACAGAGCCAGAGCTAGCATCTCTAGGATAATGGACTCCTTGAATAAAAAATGGCAATACACAGTTGAGGGATAGTGGAAACTTTCAGATCCTTTTATTTAAAATTATATAGTAAAGGTGCTTCCGTGGCTCTGAAAATCAGTGGGTTTCTGTCTCCCCTCAGTTTGCCTAAACTTTCAGAACAACAGAAGAGAGCACTCATGTCCCCATTTACAATAGGAGAGATACAAGCAGAAATTAAATGGTTAGAAACAGGAAAAATGTCCTGGGACAGATGGTCTCTCTAATGAATTCTTCAAGCAATTTAGAGACAATATCTCCCTCTGCTATTAAGAGCATATAACCATGTATGGTCCGAAAAGGGTACCATGGCCTCATTTTGGTACTAAGCAATAATTTCTGTCCTTCCAAAAGCCAGCCAGGGACCTCACCAACTGTTCATCATATCAGCCAATCTCCATTTTAGACACAGATTATAAAATACTATCAGGTATACTAGCCAGGAGATTAGAACAAATACTGCCAGCAATCATACATTTAGATCAAATGGGTTTTGTACCTGCAGGCAGATTATGGACTATATAAGGAAATCTATGGACATTATAGAACACCTGCGAAGACAGCTTCAGCCTGCTTATATAATGAGCTTAGATGCTTTCTACGAGGTGTCCTGGCTGGCTTTGGATTCCCACCTCATTTCTCAGTTTTATTGCTAAACTTTACTCGGCCCCAACAGCCTACATTAGAGCTAATGGCTATATTCTCAATCATTCCGGCTTTCAAGTGGTACAAGGCAGGTAGCTCTTTATCACCTCTCCTTTAGCCTTATATATATTGAACCTTTAGCTCAAAGTATCAGGCAGAACCCAAATATAACAGGGTAGATCTTTGGAACACGCATCATAAGGTAGCCTTATACAGGACGATGTCCTACTTTATTTGACAAACCCAGTGTCTTCTATGCCGAAGTTTTCAAACAGATTGAAGTCTTCTCTAAGCTCTTGGGCTACACTTTAAACTGGTTGAAAACAGGTTCTGTATTGGCAGCCCAGTCCCCCAGACAATCAAATCGAAATACCTGATGAAATTGGATTGTGACAATATTAAGTACCTAGGGTGAGGCTAGGTAAGTGTCCAACCAAATTGTTTAAGGACAACTATCCCCACTGATTCGGCAAATAAAGACTGACTTGCAGAGGTGGGCATTGATGCCCTTCCCTATTACTCCAGACTTCAGATAATAAAACCAATGTTCTCCCAAGGCTGTTCATTTATATCAATGTGTTCCTTGTATAATCCCTCAGAAATAATTAGCAGACTGGCAGGCATTGTTGTTGGCATTCCTCTGGGCTCATGGTCGTCCCAGGCGCTTAGAAAACTTTGTTCCTTCCTAAACAGGAGGAGGCAGTGCCTGTCCAAGTCTGTTAGACTGCTGGATCGCAGCTCAGATGAAAGTGGCCCTGTTGTGGTCACACCAAACATATCAGGCCCACTGGCAGCAGATTGAACTTAAGCAGCAGAATAGCCTTTAGGGGCCATTTTGTTCAGTGCCCACCCACAACTAATAAGCACACATTCACCCTCACATCCATCTGCTCAACTCTAAGGGATAGTCTCAGGGAGTTAAGAGGGATTTACAGCCGGAAGCATGTGGAGGTTCGCCTGGTGGAGCATGGACTATGATTTTCCACCAGCAAGTCAATATTCTTGGTTTCAAAAGCAGGTAGACAGAGGTGTCTTTGCAACTTGACAGCTGCTTCATGGGAACACTCATTCCTTTTGAGGTAGCCCGAGCTAGATTTACATGGTTGGCCACAGATCTCTTTCATTATTACCAACTCAGGGATTATATAAATAACAAGCTGCAACATGCCACGGTCTTAGAGGACCTCAGACCTTATCCACAGTATTTGAATCAATATAGGCATCTCTTAGCAAAGGGCAATCGCAGTGCTATATTGGAATTTGGTAGCAAATCGGCTACGATATACATTCAATGCAAAAGAAATGGGTACAGGAGCTGGGAGTGGCATTAGATTCTTTCAAGTTTAGAGTGGTTTAGAAGTTACTGGAAAACCACCTCCTCCCAACCTGGCAGGCGTACACTTAGAATATCAGAATTAGATACTTCCTTACCCTTTACAGACAAGCCAAGATGGGCACCATACCACCGCAGAGTGTTGGAGGAAGTGTGGTTGTATAAATGCTGATCAGGCACATATACTGTGGCATTGCCCACTTATTAAGAAGTTTTGGGACCAAATAAAACATCATCTGGTGGAGTTGTTTGGGCTATCGTCTAATGAAGGTCGGAAAACTTGATTTTGGGAATTTTCCCACTGAGGTTGAGAGAGAGGTCAGTATCTATGGGCAATCTTAGCCATTGCAGCTCTGAAAACTATCACCAAAAGATGGCTTCAGCAGGCTCCACCAGATACTGCAGAATGGGTTATCATAATTAACTATGAGACAGTATAGCGCGGTGGTTTAAAGCTCTGAGCTGCTAATCCGGTGATATCCAGCAGACCAGACCTGGGTTTGAATCCCACAGCTTCCACTTGCATACTGTGTGACCCTGAGCAAGTCGTGTAACTTCCCTGTGCTCCCAGGTTGCTCCTGTAAAAAGCTTTCAGCTTAGTGTGCTACTCCTGGTTAAACAACTAAATAAAAAAACAAATCCATAGAATGGAACTTATTACCTTTGCAGCAAATCACAGAAAGGAAATGTATTTGAATAGATGGGCTCAATGGGAACTGTATAAAGATACTGGAAAATAAGAGACCCCTTCCTTTCCCTTCCCTGTTTTCATTATCTCTCCTTTTCCCTAAAAGCTGATGTGTTTCTTTCCTCCTATTCCTTACTTGATTGGATCAATTGCATGGTACATGTCTCCCTAGTTTTTAAAAGTAGACATCTTAGAAGACTAGAGGTTGAATTCAGATATTGTAATCTTACAAATGTTTACTAGAAATCATTACTGTATAATTAAGTTGTAAGAATAGTAACTGAATGTAATGGCAAAACACTTAATAAACAGTATATAAAAAGAGCTACTGACTCTCAAAGAAAACTTTCAAAACAATAATTAGGTACAGTTATGCTTGGATTCCAATATTTCTCCTCCTATAATTTATTACTAAAGAAATGTGCATGAATATATGATTGTTGTCCCTTAGAGTTCATTTTGAGTCCATCTACCTCTATATCTTACTCCTATTTCAAGTCATAATCCTCTGTTGTGGCATCACAGTTTGTTGCCATTATAATAACTGTGCTATCACAAGCAGTGCTCTGTGACTTTGGGTAGGGAGAAGGCAGCAGGAATAGACAAGCTCTTCAGGAGCAAAGATCTGTTTTCATGGAAATAACCTCACTACTAAATAATGGGAGGAGGAATACGAAGTCATGGAAATATAAGCTGGACAGTGTCTAAATATTATGTTTTGTTAAAGTTCACCTGAACATATCACCAGCTCTTTAAGTAATAGTACTGTTAATTAAAGTATGCATCTATGCAGATTAAGTCCCCAAGATTAAAGTTGTGGGGTTCCAATTTCAAAATATATTAAAACAAAGTGTATATTTTGGAATGATATGGTAAAACTTCCCCATCCTTTTCCCTGAAAATAATAAAATTCTAAGAGGTGCGGCACAATTATCTATTACTTCACTGTAAATGGTCAAGAAAAATTTATGGTAGATGCCATTTTCTTAGAGAAAGAAAGGAAAACATAAGTTATTGAAAAGAGTTATGCTAATCAAACGTTAGAACAGTTGCCTACCAATTTTCCATTATATTACTGAAAGTTATGTCTATTTCTGAATGTTCATCAAAAGATTAAACTTATGGCAGTCCCGTTCTTATTTGAGACCTTAGCGACAGGAGTGAGTTTTTTATGTAATAGGATCTCAATTTAAGTTTGCTGGCTTTTGTTACTTACTAGGACATCCATTCAGTTCTAAAATTGTAACTTCAAGAGCCTCTTTTCTATCATGTTTAGTTACAGGTGCAATTTCTTCTTGGGACCTGAGTGTCACCTCAGTTTGTGTAATGTGCAATACACTCGGAGATCCAACTGTAGATGCAGATTTTAAATTAGAGGTCCCACTTAGATTGCAATCACTTGAGATAAGAGCATCACTTGGGCAGCTTTCGCTGCTTGCTGCTGTCATATGAAACTTTTCACCTGGTCTTCATCGTAAAAATCCTCTTTAATATCTTCCAGTACCGTTTTGCTTTACAGGGTGGTTAAAAAAAAAAAAAAGCCGACCTCGGAGATCTTCAATCTCTTCTCTGAAGAGCAGAAACCTGCATCGCCTTTGCTGTGTAGCTGGAGTTACATTGGGATAGTTAAAAACTTTATCTGCTTTAAATGAATAAGTACCCTTCATTGAGCTGAGATTATTAATTAGCTGTCAGTCAAAGATGAAAAAATCACTATTATTGTGGTAGACTTTTGAGGGCTTGAAAAAGTTTCAGCTGGTAGTCTTTTGTGGTAGTAGAAAAACTTTAACTGTGTTAGGACAGTAGCTGTTTGGGAAGTTAATCTGTTCAACCAGAAACTGCTTAATAAGTTCCATGTATTTAATACTTGTGTCTCCAGTGACGGAACCCCAACAGAAACCATAAACGTAAGAGTCTGTGGTTATTCTCTATAGTCTCCAACTTGCAAGCCATAGCAGTTGACTCTTACACTGACGATAAAGCAGATGTCTCTAATTTACTTTGTAAGTCAAAATTTTTGTTTTCAAGGTTTTTAAGCTGTGTCTGAATTTCCTGTAGTAATACATCATTTTCTCAATTTGTTCCTGTTTTCGATCCAACTTTGCATCAGGTGTTTGTATCATACTGATTAGAATTCCAAAAGATCTGTTAACATCATTAAACATTTCAATTTTCTTTACTGATGGGAGATGGTATCAGTGTTTTTTTTTTTTTTGGGGGCGGATTGTACTTTGATGCCCTTCTTTTGAAACCACCAACTCCAGAACTCTGCTGCCATTTCCTTTTAACTGCTTTAAGCGATATATTGTTTTTGCACAGTGCCTTCCTCCTCACTTTCTGGCACCCGTACAGGTTAGGAATTCTCAGTGCTGAACAGCCCTCTTCCGTCACTTTGGCTGATAGTGGTTCTGATCCTTCTGAGCAGACCTGAAACAGGTATTTTCTAGTGGTCCCGTTCTTTCCTTCTTAGCTGGCTGTAGCAGCTCTGTAGGTGAGAAACTCGTGTTTCTTTTATTTTTGAGCTACTCTCAACTGTTTTCACCTTTCTTGGACAGAATTGGAGTAGCGATTCTGGCTCCATTGATTCAGGTGCAGATTGAGTATTTTCCATCGATGAGATTGTAAAAATCAGGAAAAGAACATGTCGGCATTCAGTGTTCTGTTTAGCATTGTCCTCATTGGCCATTTTGGAGCCCCTTAACATTTGCCTTGTCTTATTTTATTTCTGCCTTTAGTGCCTTACAACACAAAATGTTCTTATGATAAAAGATGAGTGAGGGCATGTTCATGATGTGGCTGCATTGTGCTCTCTCACTTTTCAAAAATAAATGTTGGTTCAAATTTAAGGCCTCTGCTCTTGACTCAGATTTGGTTGAATATAACAGACTCTTCTCTTAGCCTCTGCTGGTGGCACATGTAAATTGTGGAGCTACATTAAGGGAGTACTGGGAGATTGCATTAGCTATTCCTTCACGGACAAGGTCTTAGATGGCACTAATCATGACTGCAGATGCTTTCAACACCCACTTTTCTGATAATGTTAGCTGATTCTGTGCTGTTACCTACTCTGTGTATTCATCCTGCTAATCTTTCTCATCTCCCCAGCTCAGACCTTCCTCAGTTCTACCTATACATTGTGTCTCCCAAGAAAGTCTTTAACTTGTTAGGTGCCATGTCCTCTTACAGTAGTGTGGGCCATGATGGGCTAGAACCTAAGATTCTTAAGCTAGCAGTTCCATGTCTTGCTCCTCCCATTACCTGAATGTTTAGTACCTGACATTTGGAAATTTGCTAAGGTGCTACCTTTGTTCAAAAAGGAGACCCCAGTGTTATTAATAATTATGAATATACTGCCATTCTGTCTGTGCTTAGTAAATTGTTATAAAACACTTGTTTCAGCCCAACTTAACCAACTTACCTACTATTTACTTAAGTAAAACTTACTGTCTGTGGAACCGCATGGCTTTCTTACAGTACCACTACTGCACTAACTAAATTCACCAGTGATTTTAAATCTTTCATGGGCAAGGGTCTAGTAACTGAGCACTGTTTGTTGGCCTTACAAAGACATTAAACCTTTTAACATGGGGAGCTGTGGAGCCTGAGCTAAGCAGACTCAGAAAGCACAGCTCTGCATTAACGAACCTATAAAAGTACTTATTTTACAGTAAAATGAAAATAAAAGGGAAAATAGAACATCAGAAGGTAGAGGAGTACCTGGATCACGATAGGCAATCCAGAAGAAAAGATCAGGGCCATCACGGCAGCCCAGGACCATCGGCGGTGTCGACAGAACAGGCGACTTCATCAGGCGCCGAGGGGAGGAAACTCTACAGTCGCTAGGCCATAAGCTCAGATCTTTGATCGCTTCAGTCTCGACCATGAGCGCTAAACTAGATGGACTTTCTGGCGGATCACCCTGGTGGAATCATCGTGGAACAGTTAGGTTCCTTGGTGGATGAACTTCAGCAGCAGGCCAATAAATGTAATGCGCGATGGTGGGTCGAGCAAGAGAAACCCAGCATATGAATAATCGCCTTGAACAACTGGAAAATTGAGTGAGGAGCTTGAATATTCACCTGACCGGCCTTCCGGGGATTGAAGGGACCACCCTGTGCTCTTTTTAAGGACTGGATCAAGGAACAGTATATAGGACAAGGAGAATGTTCGGGTGGTGTTTTTGAGCGTGCAGAATTGGTCCCGAGGAAGACAGCGGAGGATTCCCACAGTGCTCATGGTAGAAACTGATAGTACGGTACTAGAGACACTATCTTAAGCTTGGCAAAACGAATGGGGCCCCTAAGCATACAAGGCCACCCGATTTACTTATTCCCAGATCTGTCTTATGCCACCCGCCACGTCTTAAAGAGATTCAACAGGTTTGGAGCATCGCGGGGACCTTGAGGTACCATGCTGTTCTTTTCCCTGCAAAACCTAGGATCGTCCTTCAAGACAAAGTCTTTATTTTCACTGACCCGATAGATGCTGGGAAATGGGTCAGCGTTTGGAGGCACAGCAGTCTGGCAATCGGGACGGACATCTGAAAACGACTCTCAGATGAAACCTGAAAGTGGACTTTTTGAGACTTTAATTTTATATGCTCGACTGCAAGGCAGTAGCAGATCCCAAGAGTCCCTAGAGACTTACATGGTGGCCTCGTTCATGTTCAGATTCATTTTACCTGTTAATAGATGGCTCTAAGTTAAGTTTAGGAAAGTATTTATTTATTTATTTATTACAGAGATCAGAAATACCTTTGAGTCAAAGACTCCTTTACAAAAGTTCCACGTCACATAGAATATCTACAGATATACAATACAGTGAGGACAGCTAATCAATACAGTACTTGTTACAGAGTAGAGCTATATTAATAACAGGAACAGTTAGGCTAACAATCAAAATTAGGTCAGTTTGAGGCAGTTGAAAAAAAACAAAAAAAAAACTGGGCTTAACATCCCTGGGAGGGCAGATTAAGAGCTGTTTGCAGAGGAAGACCATAGCACTGTCAGAAATAGACGGAACAGGTGGCTCCATTCATGACAGATGCAGTCACTTGTGGGCGAAGATGAGCCCTGAGGTGCATTTAAAGTGACCAATTCTATGATCAAAGCAAGGAGGAGGGTAGGTTATTCATCCACAAGGAGCCCTGTAACAAAAGGATCTTTGGAACCGAGCTGTGCGACAGGAGGGGATGGAGAAACGATGGGTGTCAGAGCTACGGGTGTGCTTAACTTTTGAGTCCTTAGTGATTAAAGGGGTGAGTGCCGTGGGGGAGAGGCCAAGGGTAATTTTTTGCCAAGACACAAGTGTGGAATTTGATTCTGTTGTCAAGGTTAAGCCAATTGGTGTCATTAAATAAAGACCAGGTATGGGTGAGTCTGTCGCATCCTAATATAAGACGACAGGCCTTGTTTAGGGCGAGTCTGACTATCAGGGCTGAGGAGCTAGCCCTCCAAAATCAGGAGACCATAGTCTAGCAGGGAGAGTACCGAGGAGGAAATAGCAAGCTTAAGGGCCTCCGGGTAAGGCAATGTTTATAGCGGTGCAAGAGCCCTAGCCGGATATTTAGGGCCTTGATAATTGTTGTATATTCTCATGATAGGTAAGGCCAGCATCCAAAGTGATGCCCAGGTATTTAAACTAATGCACAAATTCAAGGGGAGTCTGGGACTGATAGTATTTGTGGGAAAAGCCCAATTCTGGAATTTACTGTTGGTATAGGCATTAAAATATAGAGCCACAGTACTAATATTAATTGAATGATAGAAGACTGTTGGATTATTAAAATAGATTAAAAGTAGTGGAATATAGGAGAATTTAGCTGTGTTCTCCTACTGCTTTAGTATATATTCACAGCTTTACTGTTGCTGAGAGCTTTTTTGCCATTTTGGGGTAGTTTTATTTTCTCCCATTAGGTTACAGCTTCAGTTATAAGGTGGATCCAATACTGCTTTGAGTGCGGTTATTGAGTACTCTTTGAAATATAAATAGTTTTTCTTTCCACCTGCTCATGTGCTACAGCTACACAGAGTTTGGACTTTTAAGTGGTAGAAATATAACAATTTTAGCTTCTTCCCTGAAACTGGGAAAGGCTTGGAGATACTATAATCCTATATATACAGTTGCAATGTAGAGTACTACCTATGTGGATCTCATATTTTGAGCTGTTTCCAAGATGTAATGTAATGTGAATGTGAATTTACATGAAAACCTAATAAATATAAAATAACAAAAAAAACAACCTTTTAACATGGGTGGAAAAAAAGGAAAGCTAAGTACCAAACAGCATCACCTGACCGTGGATTAAATTCACTATTTAATCTACAGTTGAGATAGGTGTCTGGCCAGCAACATCCCTGGGTAGTGTGGGGCTTCTTATCTGTGGGAAAATGCAGCATTGACAGGCATCTATTAAAAATCCACCTAGGTGAGAGAGCAGCAGAGTGGTAACTTTGTGGCCGCTTGTCAGTGCTGAATGCAATTCCCTTGTTGTTTTGTAAGTGCTGTGCTGCCAGCTATATCCCATCCTACATATGTGCCTGATCCGGTACACCATGTGGTGATGTACTATACAGTGTCAGTCCCTGTTAGCACACACCTTGCACCCACAGCTCAGTGCCCCAACCCCAGAGAATCCCTTCAGTAATAATGGGTGTGATTCGCATTGCCATTCCATCGTCCTATCATACAGATATCAAGGCACCGTCTCTCCCCGTCTGACCATTGCAAGCAAGAGGTGGAAGGCGTTGGTGACCGCCTGGTGGGGTGGGGGAGTTGATGTCAGAGAAGTGCAGTTCTATCCTGTGGTGAAGCATGAATTGACTGTCACCTGCCATGTTGCTTGATAGAGAGATAGGGGTTCTGTAGCCATAGCAAGCCCTGCACAAACTCCAACAGTCACCAGTGTTGCACCGTGTTTGCCCTCTGGCTGCCCGCCTGCTCGTCCATCCATCCCTCCAGCATTGGTGACCATCTGAACTATAACTGAGTCAGCTGTCAGCAGTGTATTCAGGGAGTGAGAGAGGGAGACAGAGACAGCTGAATGCAGGAATGCTACTGTGTGGTGCAGTCCATAAGTCGTGTTCGCGGTAGTGTGTACATGTATGCGAGAGAGAGAGAGAAATAGACACAGCAAAACCAAGCGTGACATGCAGAATTACTTTTCTCTCTCTCTCTCATCAAATTCTGTTCATCCCACACAGGAGCAGTACATAGCACTAGTCTGCAGGCGCCCTGCAGTGTGCTGTACTGTTGTAACTTATTCCCTACTCACGGGTTAGTGTCTCCAAATGTTTAGGGATTTCTAATACTGTGGCAAGAATGGACCCCATTCTTTAGCCAGGCATATTCAAAACTCAAGAAATTAGTACTGTATTAATCTTTGATGTTTGCTGAGAGCTCTTCTTCTCAGCACACGCAACGTCCCCAAAATAGCTTCCTTTTGAAGTTCATAAGGTGTCACAAGTATTGGTAGCATATTTAAATGTGCCTGAAAGTTCTTTTGATTAGTCCCATTGCTCCAAGCACTACTGGAACAATCTGTGTGTCCTTATTCCACATCAGTTTAGTTTCTGACTGCATATCTTGGTATTTCATGATTTTGTGTCTCTCTGCACGCAGCACACTGTAGTCACTAGGGGTGGCTATTTCAATCAGTAATGCTACCTTTGTTCTCTTTTCTTGTATTACAATATCGGTTTTCTTGCTTCCACTTTCTTGGCTGCTGGTATTGGGTGATCCCATGTGATCATTACTTCTTCATTCTCTGTGATTCTTTGTGGTTCATGTTTCCAGTGTCTCTGCTACCTGTATGTTATAGTGTTTGCACTGTTTCCAGTGGATCAGTCTTGCTACATTGTTGTGTCTTTCAGTATACAGGCCTTCTGCCATGAGTACTTCACATCCAGCCACAAGATGCTAACTGTTTCTAATTCTGTACTACAGAACCTGCACTTGTCTGTTTCTCCTGTTTTTCTATGGATTTTGTGAACCATCTTGTGCGTAGCCCACTATCTTGGGCTGCCATTATTAGTCTCATCTAGTGGCCTAAATTCACCTCTTTTAACCACTCATGGGTCAGGGCTTGATTGACCTGTGTTGCTTCAGTAGCTCCTGTATTTTCCACTATAATTATGGACTTTCCAATTGTTTTTCTTTTCTGTTGGTCTTTATCCTTATACTCCTTTTTCTGATTCTTTGCGTTTTCTGTTGCTGACAACTCCTTATCTACTTTTGGATTGACATCAATCTCTGCTACCCTCCTGAAGGCTTCTCCTAATTTGATGAGTGTGAAGTCATTTTAGGCTTATTTTCTTCATGATGCAAGACCTTGGCTATATTTGGGTCCAAGGATGTCAGTATGTATGTATGCAGCCCACTATTGTGGATCTATATGTGTAATCAATCTCAATGAGGCCCATGCCTCCCTCTGCCCTTGGATGTATAATCTTGGCATGCACTGATTTTTGTATATTAATTGGTGAGCATGAAACATTTTTCTTGTTTTTATATCTAGCTGGTTCAACACTTTCTGTGGTCAGTCTATCACACCAAAGCTGTATGATATCACTGGAAGGCGAGAGTTGATTTATAGCTTGCACTTTATTTCGTGTTGTCAAGGCAGTTTTCAAAATAAGCTTTAACCTTCTAAAATATTCCTTGCTTACTTTTACTCTCATTTGTTCATGTTGTGCTGTTGCTCCTTCATCTATTCCCAGGTATTTATACACTCCCTCTTGCTCAAGTTCTTTTATGTCACAGACCTCCGCCAGATTCACGTTTTCTTTACGTAGTTAACTTTCCTGCTACAAATGTTGCTTTGGCACTTTTGTCTAGGCCAAACGTCATCCGTATGTCATCAGAAAAGGTCTTAACAATTTGTAGTTGTGCTTTCAAATGTTTGTCACATGAACTGTAAAGTTTTAGGTCATCTACAAATAGAAGGTGAGATGTTAGCTGTTGATTATTTTGTTTCTGGGATTCAAGCTGTATCCATAGCCTAGGTTGTTGATTAGGTTACTCAAGGGATTGAGGGCAAGGCAAAACAGAAGCGGTGACAAAGAGTCACCCTGAAATATCCTCGTTGGATACTTATATTTAGGATGGTGATTTGACCTTTCTCTTGATTTAATTGCAGGGTGGTTTGCCACTTTGTCATTGTTGTTGTGATGAAGTTTATCAGTGTAGGGTGTATCCTGTAGATCCGTAAGTACTCAGTGATCCAGGAGTGTGGGATACTGTCAAATGCTTTTGTAGTCGATCCATGCTACACTAAGATTTCGGCATTTTTGCAGCTCTCCATAATGGCTTTGTTCAACAAGAGATGGTCCTTTTGTGCCATATGATTTTCTTTTATTACCTTTTTGTTCTATTGCCATGAGTTTATTGCAGTCTAAATGATTGTAGACCCTATCTGCATCGATTCCAGTATATAGTTTATATGTTGTTGGTAAACGGGTTATTGGGCGATTGTTCTTGGGGAGACTGGCAGGTTCAGATTTAATAAGAAGTGTGGTATTCCTGTCGTTAACCAGATAGGTGTTAAGTCAGGATGTGCGTATAGATAGTTTTTGAGGTAGCTAAATCTTGGTGCAAAGATGTTAGTACTTTTAACCAGAAGTTGGGTACTGCATCTGGACCTGGGGTTTTCCAGTTGAGGCCTTCCTTATCTTCATTTCTATCTCCTTAGCTGTTACGTCAGGCCACTCCATATCTCTAGTAGTACCATTTCTAATGCTGTCTCTTATTTCCTGTATCCACTTTGCATCCCTATTATGTTCAACTGGATCTTCATAAATACTTCTCCAGAATTCCTCAATTTCTTTCTTTACTGGTGGAGTTTTTATGTTGGCTGTTTCTTTCCCAGCTCCTATAGAATTTCTTGGGTCTTCTCTAAACCATCTATTTTGCATTTTTCATTGTTCCTTTCACGTATCTCCTGAGCTTCTCAGCTTGAGCAGAAATCTTAAGCTTGTTATTTGACATGGTAAAATTTAGGTCCTGATCTGTTTTAATACAGCTTTTTGTTTGATTTCATCCACTTTCCTGTTGACTTTCATTGATCTATTACCTTTTCTAAACTCCTCCAGCAGTGATACTTCTGATCTTAATTCCATAATTGTCCCTTCTATCCGCTTTTTCCATGGTGGTATGCTGAATTTCCTCTTTTTGTTCTTCATTCCTTGCTTTTTGGCACTGCTCTATTTGTTATTAGTCTCGCTGCACAATAATGTATTCTGTTTATTTCAGTGACATAATATGGATCCTCTGGATGGTTCCAATAACTTTGTTTATCTGTTCCCTACTCACTAGTATTTTGGCAGCTGTGATTCTCCAGATAGCATGAGCCACAGTGAGAGAGAGAGATGGATGGAGACAGTGAGAAGGGTGGACGAGGTCCCTGGGAAGTGCCAGGTGCATCTCAATGTGTGTGTGTGTGTGTGTGTGTGTGGTGGTATGCCCTCAAGTAAAGGTTATAGGAAAGGTATCGGACATTGTTATGCTCAAGAAATGTGGCAAATTAAATGTCATATCATCTCAGAACTGTATGTGTGATATTTCCATGTGCATAACAGGAGAGCAGTATGCATTATTTGTTAGGGACTATTTTGCAAGGTGGCAGGATACAGTAGCTTTCTTGCTCTTTAAATGGGAGAAAAACCTTTTTGTGTGTTTTTCCTTGTGCACATAACTGCTATTATAAGCGCAGTAACCACTCCAGGGTATGGGATTATAGGCATTTAATCCACACCTGGGGTGCTGTGAGAACACACTGCCTGTGACCTCGTGCCTCACAGCGCACACCAGCTGTGGATTAAATGCCTATAACCCCAAACCCTGTTGTAGGTTGCTGACTTGTTAACCATAACCTTATATGCTGTAAACTATACAAACCTGGGTTTTCTTCCACTGCTGTAGCAAGGTTTAAGAATGGTCTATAGACCAGTAAGCAACTGATCAAGGTTACTTGGTCTTTTCTGGTGTTACATCCACTCATTTTGGATTTGCCTAGGGATCTACTTTTTGCATGTTGCTCTGCACTATTTTTATTTTATTATTTTTACACAGAAGTGTTTCTTTAGCCCTGCTCTGCCATAGCTTGCATCCCTAGCCCAACAGTTATCTCCCGGAGTCACGGTGGCATTTTCCACTATAGATTACCCCCTTCCGTGAGACCAAACAAAAGGGTATAGTTAAGGTACCAGTGCTCCCGCTCCCTGCCCCCTCCCACTCTGCTGCTTTAAAGCCTGCAATTTTTCAGATAACTCCAGTATTCTTACTTGTTATAAAATATTGGAGGGTTCTTAGTCTCATCATCCAGCTGAGTTATGATCAAGCCTGACCACCACAACAAGGTGACCACCTCCATCGGTCAGAAAAAAGCACTACATTTATTTTGCCATTCTGAGCTGAGGTTCCCTGGGGTGGAGGGGTGGGGAGCAGTGGTACTTAACTATACGCTTTTGTTTGGTCACAACGGGTGCCCCCCACAGATTTTACTAAGATGCATTGTAAATGCAAGGGTTGAGCTTGCCAAACCCTTTATACTGATTTGAATGTAGGAGAATTGTGGCCTTTTCTAATTGGAGAGCTCCTCAGTAAACATCTGTGAGTCTCATATTGGCCAGTGCACCCTACATAAGTAACAAAGCTAGAGAGTGGTTTCCCACAAGATGGAGAGAAAGCATGGGGACCTTAGCTCAGAATGGCAAGATAAAATGTTATGCTTTTACCTGACCGATGGAAGAGGTCACCTTGTTGTGGTGGCAGGCTTGATCATAATTCAGCTGGATGATGAGACTAAGAACCCTCCAATACTTTATAACAAGTAACAATATTGGAGTTATTTGAAAAAATTGCAGGCTTTAAAGCAGCAGAGTGGGGGGCACTGGTACTTTAACTATACAAATAGTGGGCCCGATATAGTTAATGATGAGGAATGTTTCTGTCAACTTAGTTCAGTGATTTAATAGTTTCTGTGTGCAGAAGTAGCTCTAACATTATTAAGAACATCAATAAACCTATCTGGGGCATGGGTAAATTTGAGTGTGAAAATCACAGTGCTATGTGAAATTCCTAGCAGTTGAGAGCTATGCTACCCTTTCCCCAGAGTACACATGTAGGCATTCAGATCTCCTCAGGGCATCCCGGTGTGATGGTATGGGCCAGAGGACAAGCCCAGCATCATCCAGTGGCTTTTCCTGTTTTCTTCCCTGACCTGGGAGTGTACAGTGAGTGCCAGGGTGCACGCATGTGGAGGCACGCACACACTACACGCTCTGGTGCTGGCCTCCCCCAATGTGTTGCTCCTGCTGCTTGTTGCCCATGCCTCCAGGTGGTGGCAGTCTAGGAGAGGTGTGGTAAGATCTCCCACCCTGGGAGGGAGAGCAGTCCTCTAGACACTCAATCCTCTCCCTCGTGGCTGACCCCTGCGATCTGAGTTCGCTCCCAAACCTGGGTTGCCAGCATGGTGCGAGGTATAGTGTCCAGCTACTCAACCCTCAGCACTACTGGCGGTCCTTCACTATTTTATTACTAGTCTTCTGCAGGTGCCCACTTTTTCTCCCCATTGCTGTATGCGGATGATCTTGTTCTATACTTTAGTTCTAAAACCTCCCTGGCGTAAAATACTATCTGAAGTGTGACTTCCACCTTATTCAAACCTGGCACTTACAAAACAAGTTGATCCTCAATGTAAATAAGTCACAGTCCATTTTATTGTGGTCTAATGCTAAATTGTGGACCAGTGCAGGGACTCTCTCTGTTTCTGTCTTGATGGATTTCTGCTTGCCACTGTTAATCTCTCAAATGCCTGGGTATCACCCTTGATCACACATTAAATTTTTTCTACACTTCTCAATTGCCTTCAAGTCTGTTAACTGCAAACTAGGTTTAACACAGAGTTAGACATGACCTTACCCCTAATGCTCAACTTGCTATTGGTTAAGGTGTTCCTTGCCCTGCCTGACCGATGGTATAGCATCCCTTCTTAACTCCTCCAGGAGTAACCTGGCAAGTGGGATGTAATCTTCTTTTTCTTTTTTTTACTTTATCTCTTTATCCCTCCTATCTACTCTCGGTGCCTCCCTTCCATCCACTCATGTCCTCCAATCACCTTCTGTGGGATCTGCCCCTAGAGTTCCTCTTCCCCTCTCCTTGCACAGTGGGGTCTGTCCCTTCTTGGTGGTCTGGATGGAACGGAGGCGGCTTTCATCCAGGGCTGCCGAGGTGTTTTCCGTTTTCTCCCTAGATCCCCTACCCTCTGAGGCGTCTGGGCGCTTGGGGCGTACGTCCCGGTGGTGGCGTGCTGGCGCTGCCGAGCCTCTCATGCGCTGCGGCGTCCCCTCCCGGCTCCGGCAAGCGGGCCGCCTCCATCCCTTCCTGATGACTGTGCTTCCACTGGTTGTGGAAGGGATGCGAACCATGAGTGCGTTCTTGGTCTCCCACCCTGAGGGAGGCATCCATTAGGGCATCGATCCTCCCTCTCCCTGCAGGCCCCGGCCACCTGAGCCTGTTCCCGAAACCGGGTTGCGGCGTAGTCGCGAGTGTGGCGTCCAGCGCCTCAACCCTCAGCGCCACCGGGCTGGCGGGATGTAATCTTCAACAATAGTTGTAATTTTTCCTGGACTACTAATTGCCTTACCCACCACTGCCTACTATATGACTGCTAGTGATATGGGGCAGAGCCTTCTCTTAGCTGCCCCAAGGCTCTGTAATGGCCTTCCAGCCACGCTTCACTCACTAGGCATTCCTTACCTATTCAAATTGCACTTTAAGAATACCCTTCTGTCTGCCTTGGCATATGTACACTTCCTAACTTTAGATAGGGTGGTGTTTCTTTTGTCATCCTTCTTACCCACCTGACTAAGGATGCCAGTCTGCTTGCTACATAATCCGATTTCATTTCTCATTTGTATGGATAGTCTGTATTTCTGTCGACCCCTAGGCGTGGTGTAGGCTCTCCTCCACCAGCTCTCCTCTCTGTCAGTGCCTGTGAACTGCTCCTCTGAGAGCAATTATTTAAACCCCTCCCCCATGTGAAAATTTCAAACAGCACCTTGTAGCATCTCTCTCCTGATTGTCTCACGCCTTATATGCTGTTTCTTTTGCACTAACTCATTTGATGGTACTGCTGGACCATGAGTACTACATCCAACTCTGTAACTGTGTTACCTATGTATTATATTCCATGTACTGTATGCTGTATCTTATGTATTGTATTCCATGTTCTGTATGTGCCATCTATATGGCCTGGGTCGTATTGAAAATGGTCCCTGGGCCCAGTGTACCTACCCAGTTATCAAATAACTAACTAAATATTTGGGACTAGACTAGTTTTCTCCACTGGCTAGGCATTCTTTTGGCCTTAGCTGCTTTATTGATAAGATTTGTAGGTCCTCTACCTCTGCCTTTCTTGCTGCTGTGTTACATTATCCTCATTAGGCCTACCACCTTAAGTCAGTTGATAAATTCCTGCTGCAGTTTTGTTCCCAAGAGTACTAGTACTAATATGGGTGAACAGGCTTTCTTGTTTGCCTCCAAATTTTGGAGCTCCTCTCGATGGAGCTAGTTACTCCCATCTACTGTGATCTTTAGTTGTAGTTGCAACACTTTCTAATGGTCTTGTATGTAACTGTGCTTGATTGATTAACTGTTGTTTTTATGTACTTTATGTAGGTATTTCATACCCTGTTACCCTGAATTATTCGTTTCTACATATTTGTCTGTGTTGCTTTGTTATTGTTCACTGTTCTGGCACTTTTGTGCTAGGGTGTACTAAGCTGCATCATATATAGTATTCTGTTCTGCTTTCTCACTGTTGTTGGCTGTTCCTAAAACAGTCATATCATATCTAGTGCACCTGCCTGTTTAACAAAAGCTAAATAAATAATACTTCCCAAGTGCCTGACAGTCATTTATGGGACGAGTCCTTCCAATGCAGTGACCCAGAAGATGCCAGTAGGTGGGTGGAAAGGCAGAGAGGAGTTTCAGGCCTCTTGAGTAGAAGGACTTTGAATTAGAAGAGGACTAACAGGTTTGATCTGGTTCATTAGGTCTCACACTTTGTTATAGTGAATCTCCCCAAGTCATGGAAAAGATTTTGAGCCTTCTTCAAATTTGAAAATAATCTTGGGCCTCCCCACAGAAAAAAAAAATATCATCTGGAAACTATGACACTGCACTTCATCCTGGTGGGCTTCACTGTACTTTGTACAGTACACCAGCAATAAAGTGAGACTAATAAAGTTGACTGAGTATATTCACTATTTATTCAACTTGTTATTCTCTGTCCAACCCCACCCCAGGTTATCCTTGTCCTCCACTTTTTTGACTCTTGGACCTTTGTTACTCCGTCTGTGTCCCCAACCATCCTAGCCACCTTCATCTGTCTCTCTCCTCTTCCCTGTTGTTAAGCAGCTTCCTGTACCCTTACCCTAAGTCACACCTGAAGGTCACTGATTTACATATAAACACCTGCTGTAGAAAAAGCCTGGACTCAAGTGTGTCTTTTCCAGTCACCAAGTTACATATAACCTACTGTTGAAACAAGTCTTGACTTGGTATGCCTTTCTAACCCCAGGAATCACTCATTATGATTAAACTGATGCAGTCAGCTTCCTGTGTTGAACTGCCCGGAGAGAGATGGAATGCTATGCAAATGATTTTTATTTTTTTATTTAGTTGTTTAACCAGGTATAGCACACTAAGCTGAAAGCTTTTTACAGGAGCGACCTGGGAGCACAAGGAGGTTAAATGACTTGCTCAGGGAACTCTAATTGGCTCGTGCCAATTTCAAACTGCTGCCCTAGCAACTGCTGTTCTCTGAGTGCTTCAGATTCTTTACTCTGCCTACCTAGTGAAAGCGTTCGGAGTTCTCCTTCAGCTTACTTCAAACACTTGAATTTGGTCAATAAGTACCGTTTTAAGTTATTAATTTTAGATTGCTGCCCTTATAAGTTAGTTTGGTGTAGTTTCCTAGTGTTTTATTGTTTATCGTTTTTTTACGGTTCCCTCACGGTTCCGTGGAACCGAGGACTCATGATTCTCTGTGAGGTTTTACCTCAAATTTAGCATTAATTCTTGTCTATTCGACAGTTCCCTTTCAGATTCGTTGACCTTTTTGTATTTTTATTTAAATTTAGCTTATTTCGGTTCCCTCTTCTGTCAGGAACCGATTAGCCTTCAGTTCCAGGAACCGTTAGTGGTTGTTTATATTTAAATTTGTCAGTTCAGGAACCGATTATTTTCATAAACCTCTAAATTTCTGTATTTTACTCAATGTCAGAGGTCCCTGTTGATAAACCTAAAAATGCACAGGACCCACGGGTTTAAATATTGTTAGTCTTGTGATCAGGTTATAGCAAAAGCAGACAAGCATTCACTTTGTGTGTTTTGTTTGGGAACTAGTCATATTTTCAAACTGAAATTTGTAAAACGTTTTGTCCAAGACTTTGAAAAGAGATCTAAAAATTAGAGAATGGCTTCTGCATCTGCTAGTACTGCAGAAGGAACCCTCTCCCTCTGTCCCTAATAAGGACAGGGGTAAGCCCAAGGATATTGACAAGGGTCAGATAAGACTGAGCAAGGTAAATCTAAAGAGCTGTTGAGACAGTAGCTGAAACTGTCCCATTTAAGAAAAAATACAAATAAAAATATGTAGCTGCACCTCTGGCCGAGAAGGCTAAGGAGCTGCCAACAGACAAAATATGCCCTCAGCTGCGGACACTGCAAAGGCTTAACAGATTTTACAAGCCTTACAGGCTGTGATCCCAGTTCCTACACTGGTTGGGCTGGTTCCTGTTCAAGTTCCAGCACCACAGGAACCATAACCTCTGTATTATAACCTAGAGGAGGATGAAGAGGAATATGAAGGGAGCCTATAGAACCAGAGGTCTCCCTGAACAGGACTTGCTCCCCTCCCAGGGGACTAGAAGACTACACCTCTCATTATGCCTTTGTAAAAACATGGTGGCTACCCTCAATCTCCCCTCCAGGAGATGGAGGAGGATGTGGTGGAGGAAGTAGCTTTCCTGGATATGATGGGACTAGCTCCCACAAAACATCTTCTGTTGCCTATGCAAAATCTTAAAAAAGGCTGTGCTAGCCGGCCTGGTGTGGTGCTGTGGGTTGGGCGCTGGATGCCACACCTCGCATCATGCCAGTGACCCGGGTTCGGAGCAGGCCGGGTACTGAGAGTCGGCAGGGAGGGAGTAGGATTGAGCATCCATAGGACAGCTCTCCTCTCCCTGGGATGGGATCAGGGGCATCCTGGCACAGTGGTGACCTCCAGTGGAGGCTGGAGGTACTACTGGCGCTAGGAGCACATCAGGGCGCCTGCAGTGGACGTCTCTGGTAGCTCCTTGTTGACGTCATTGCATGGCTGCGTGTGTAGGGGTAAGGGAAAAAATTAAAAATACCTCGGTGCGCTGCTTGATGGCTGGCCTTGTGGCTCTGCCCGGCTTCAGCCTTGGATGCTCCCTCTGATCGAGACCCCTCGGATCCCGTGGTGGTGGTTACATGCCGCCGTGGTGGATCGCTGCGTGGGACCGAGGAAGAGGTAAGAGCCTGGGGTTTGGGGAAGAGTAAGGGCTATGAGGTCAGGCTAGACTGGGGGACCACAGGTAACACCCCCAGCTGCAGAGGAACTATAAGATATATAACAAAAAACAAAAAAAGGCTATGCTGCAAATATTAAAGACTCCACCTCGATACCTGGAGCGGACAAGAAAGTAGATAAGAAATATCAACTGGATAGAACCACTGCTGATTTTATGTTCAGTCACCCTGATCCTGAAGAGGTGGTCCAGGCTTCTTGTCGGAGGTTTTGTGGGATCACAGATGGACACAGACACGGTAGTGAGGTTCTGTAGAATCTTCTGCAATTAATTTATATACAGCTTCACAATATTAAGCGGACTGGTACGAAAATAATAATTAAAAAAAATTACACAGAAATAAAACAGCAGGCTTAACTTCAGCATGTAACATATACAAAACTGTAGATGAAGGAATAGTGCTAGAATAGGCTAGACACTTTTAACACGCTTCACTACACTGATCTCAGGTGTTCTATGCACTGGCTTTAAGGAGGGTGGGCCTAAGATGGACTTCCTCCTTGTCAATCAATGATTATTTAAAACATAATTTTAATACTTCAAAAACAAGGTAATAGTCCTTTTTCTTAACCCCACATGAATATTTTATAAAACACCATTTAATACATGTTGCAATTCCTAAACATAGCCTGGCTTAAATATTCTTAGTTTGGAACCGTCAATAAGCACAACCCCAGAGTTCCTGCATAAAAATAAGGAAAAGTGGTTGGCGGCTGTATAGAGCAGGACAACTGGGGTTGATGTTGCTGAGTGTTCGCCTGGAGAAAAAGCTGACGACCTGAATTTGAACTCTTAATGTTTTTATCGGAAAAATAACTTTTTAAACAGAAGCAGGTAAATTAGAAACCATTTTCCTACTAATGGCTCACTTCCTTATTTTGTTTATCAGCACTTGGTTATTTAATTATATTGTGCGATGATGTACGCCTTACGAGAGGTAGCAGAGCTTAAGAATGCCTGAAAAGTACCCTGTCCCCAAACTGCTAAATACAAGTATTCTCCCGAATTTGATAGCATAATCTTACTTATTTAAGGAGATAATCCGAAATAAGCAAGTTTGGCTTTTCATTAACCGTTTTCTGTGACTCAAGGAAATGAGATACAAATCGGTCCTGCGATCTGATAAGAGGACAGGGCACAACATCCTGAGGTTTTCTACCTTTTTTATTTCTTCTATACCTCTGCAGTAGTCTACACTATACTTATTCCAGCAACAAAAAATGAGGGGCATGAAAGTAAATTTTTCTACCCAATGCTTCGCATACAAAGGACCATTAGAAATGGAGAAAACGAGGATGATTTCTTAAATATATTTGAGACATCCCAATTGTCTAATATGGTGCTTGTCAGTGAAACATATTTGAAACTAAGAACCATTATCCAATGGATGGCCAGTCCATGAGATACTGATTCACAAAAACAAAAAGAAAAATAACAAATATACATGTAACACCCAGTCTTTCTTTCATGCATACAGGACATAATACAAAACAAAGTCTCTGACGTAACCACATTAGAGGTCCTCTCACATTTCCTCCCCTTAAGAGAAAATCAAAAGGTTTTCTTACTCTTCCTACAGATCAACACCTAATCGTCAGATTTCTCAGACAGGAGAGATGGACCCATAGTCCACCCTCTCCAAGGCTCCACTCGGGGTTCCTTTAATTACTAAATGTACTACGTGGAGGTGGAAACACACCTTCCATGATTTAACATAACAATACCCGAGGTCTGATAATAGGTGTAATTTCCCTGTCACATATCTTAACAAATAGTCAGCATTACAATGGGCAATCCCTTATCTATGTTTAATTGTAAAGCGATAGGGCTGTAATGAGAGATACCATCTCATAATTCTGGTATTCGATCTTTCATTACATGATGCAACCAACATAGGGATTATGGTCAGTCCATAATTCGAACTGCTCCCCATAGATAAAAGCGGAGCTTCAATAGCCATTTAACTGCTAAGCACTCTTTCTCAATGGTGGAGTACCAAGTTTCTCTTTCATGAAGCTTTCAGCTTACATATATAATGGGGTTTCTTCTCCTTTAATAATTTGTGTTAACACAGCACCTATACCACAATTGGAGGCATCAGTCTGGAGTATGAAGGGCTGTGTAAAATCTGAGTGTATGGAGTACGGAGAAGAACAGAGCCTGGCTTTTATGGAGCAGGCGCTTCTTCACACTCTGTTGACCATATGAGTTTGCCTGGTTTCTTCTTTTTATTAAATCTTTCAAAGGCCAGCCAGAGTGGAAAATGCAGGGATAAGCGATGGTAATAACCTACTAGGCCTAAAATGATTGAACATCCTTTATAGTTTGAGGCCTAGGGCTATAGCTTCTAGCGTCTACTTTAGTTACCTCTAGTTTGATTTTCCATTATCAATCTGGAAACCTAGATATTTGGTCTCCTGCATAGCTATGTTACATTTGGTGGGGTTAATAGTAAGGCCAGCGTCAGCAATGACTGACCATACCTTGGATAGGTGCTCCAGATGTTTGTCCCATGAGGGGCTAAAGATCTCACATCATCTAAATATGCAGCCCTGTATGCAGAATGTGGTGTAAGAATCTTATCCATAACCCTTTGAAAAGTGTCTGGAGCACCAATTAGCCCAAAGGGCATTACGTGAGAATTGAAAAAGACCGAGTGGTGTGCTGAATGCTGTTTTTCTCTTGTCTCGACATCTAAAGGTATTTGCCAATAAATCTTGGTTAAGTCCAAGGTTGTGATATATCAGGCATTACCTAAGTGGTATAAAATATCATCGATTCGAGGCATGGGATAGCTGTCATATTTGGTATGGCATTCAGCTTACGGAAATCCAAACACAGTCGTACCACCCTCCTTTTTGGCAACTACCGCTAAGGGAAAACTCTAGGCACTCTGTGAGGGCTCAATAATACCCATTTGCTGCATTTTGTTAATTTCTTTATTAACATCTTCCTTATTCTCTCGGGTAATCTATAAGCTTTTGTCTTATAGGATTTTCCTGTGTCAGATAATTATCAAATCAAATCATCTTTATTTTTATAGCGACTTTCAAAACCAAGGTACTGTACATAAAAAGTACATAAAGATAAAATTTAAGAACAGAACAGACATTAAAACTATCATCCGCAGCTAGGAAAAGCTAAGCCAAATAAATATATGGTGTGCTATATCTAGGGCTTGTCCTGGGGTCACAGTGAAAGTATTAACATACTCCTCAACAGTGTTTGCAAATCTGCAGTCTGGGAGGGGACAAATCAGGATTGATTTTTAACTCTTCTACTCCTGCTATATTTTCCAGTCTCTGATATGCCACATCAAGTTCACTAAATTGTGAGTCTGGGTGAATATAACCACAAAAGGAAGAGCTTGTTTCCACCATGGATGCAGGAGATTAGTCAGGTAGACACAAACTTTCTGGGTTTTATCATGCAATTCAATTTCATAGGTAACTGGTTCTAGTCTTCTCTTTATGGTATAAGGACCTTGCCACTTCATCAGAGTTTATTTTCTGAGGATGGCAATAGTAATAATAACTTATCCCCGTCACAAAATTCTTTCTTTCCTGTCCCTTTATCATTTTGTACCTTCTGTTGTTGCTGGTTAGTTATATGTGCCTTCTGACTGTATTGTGCTGTTCTTTGTCTTAAATCCCTCAAATATCCAACAGGTTTCAGGTCTTTGAAATTGTTTCCAACCTCCCAGTCCTCTTTTATTACATCTATAGGGCCCCTAAGTTGCGACCATAAAATAGTTCAAAGGGAAAAACCTGTTGAGGCCTGACGCACCTCGATATGCAAACATGAGGTATGGCAAATACATATCCCACTTCTCTCTCTTCTTGTACAAACTTCTGTAGCATTTTCTTTAGTGTCTGATTGAAATGCTCAACCAGACCATCAGTTTGAGGGTGATAAGGAGTAGTCGTATGGCCCCAATTCCCAGGGTCTGGTAGAGATGTTGCAAAACCACAGAACAAAAATTACTTCCACGATCAGTAAGGATTTCCTCGGGATGCCTACCTTGCTTAATATTTTGCCCAGTTCATCAGCTATTCTGGGGGCAGTTGCACTCGACAGGGAATAGCTTCCGCATATTTTGTAGCATAGTCACATTAATCTAGAATATACTGATTTCCCTTGAGCTTTTGGTAGGGGCCCACAATATCCATTGCAATACGTTCAAGCGGGACAGTAAATAAAGGCATTGACTGTAATGGGGCCTTGTCCTTTTACCCAATTTTGCCACTTTTGGCACTCAGAACAACCTGCAAAAGCTGAGATATGTTTATGTATACCTGGCCAAAAATTGGTAAAGGAGATGGCTAAGAGTACGATCTCTTCCCAAATGTTCAGCCATCGGATATTGTGGGCCATCTCTGTACATCTGAGTACCATAAGTTGGTTCGCTATTTCCCCAGATTTGGGGTTAGTACATATCCTGTACAACAATCCATTCTGTACTTGATATTTATCATGTTCAATGGACCCTGATCCCTGTAAAAAAAAAAAAAAAAAAACTTTCAGTGTTTCACCTTTCTGTTGTAAAGCTCTAAAATTATCAACATTCGTGTCTGTATATACATCATCAGACATCACTTTGTCATTTAACTTAAGAGTCCAGTTATGCCTTTTAGTTCTTTTTTTTACTTAGAGGTTTCGGTCTTTTCCTGTGGGCCCATAGATGTCCTCTTGAAAGGAAAATGTGTTGCAGTGTTTTGAGTTGTTGTGCCTGTGCTGTGGTCACCATGGCACAAACATTTGAAGATAAAAAAAGTCTGAAAACGTGGGTGATCATGACCTATCAGAACAGGAAGAGGTAGATTAGGGACAACACCAACTGCTAATGGCTGAGGATGAACTTGAATCGTGATTACTGTTTCTTTTAATGGATAGAAATGTACATCTCCATGGATGCATGTCACCGGTAGTTGATCCCCGGTGGCGGTTCATCTAATACATCATCCTGTACCAATGTTTGTTTGCTCCTGAATCAAGGAGCCGGTTACAGTATGAGGGCCTATTTGTACAGGTAATATATATTGTCCCCAATTGGCCAGAGCAATATGTGTAGATTTGACTTTCCTTTTTGGACAAAAGCGGGCTATATGACCTTTTCCATTGCCTTCTCTACAGATAATGTCTGGATTATACCCCGTCCTATTTTACTGTATGGTCTGTTAGTTGAGTTAGCTCCAGTTCCTCTAGTAGTATTGGTCTGTAAAGGGTTAGTAGAAGAAGGTCTTACTGTGGTGTGTTGGGTCACTTCTCTGGCGATGAGGTCGAGCTATTATGAAATTCTCTGCTAATCTTATGGCCACATCTGATTCCTCTGGGTGATGTTCTTTTACCCATAACTGAGCGTCCTAGGGCAAAATCCTGATAAACTGTTCCAAAACAATCACCTCAAGAATTTGTTCAAGAGTTTATTGGCAGGCAGTAACCATTTACACACAAGTATTTTAGATGAGTGTAGGCGTCCTGTGGGTTGTCAGCTGTTTGATACCTATATGAGCAAGCTGTGTCTATGGGTTCGACATTAATGTTGTATCTTTTAAGTATGGCCTGTTTTACTTTGTCATAGTCATTGGCATGTGCCACCTCCATCTGGCTGTAGGCCAGCTGGGCCTTCCCGTCAGATAAGGGCCAATCAGTGTGACCCACTGATCCCGTGGCCATGCACAGGCTGTGGCTACTCTTTCAAAAGTCATAATATGAGCCTCTATAGTGTCTGTTTCAGACAGTTTAACCATCTTAATGTCTTTTGCCTATTCTCTGGCCCTGGGGCTACCGGGGTCTGTTAATCAAATCTTTATTTATCCAGGCGATCATCATTGAGCAAGCTCATTTACAAGATGGACCTGCTGTTGTCCAAGACAGTTATACATACATAGATTGAGAATACAAAGTACAACATGTGCAAGAGTTACAAAAAATTTACAGAAAAGTGGTAGCTGCGATATACATTCCAAGCGTTCTTGTAGGAACATACATGCATCACTCAACTTTGCTGTGGTATATACAGACTCCATGTATGCAGAAGTTGAGGTGGTACGTTTAGTCATTCTTAGTCAAGCCTCCATCAGAGGATACAATTCTTTGCATTTCAGCCCTCAGTGACCGTTTACCTTACTTGAGTGAGGTCCTGGGCTGCATAAGGGCCCAATGAGGTCTGTATGTTCGCTTAAGCGGTGAGAGGAGAGTAATATGGGAGAAGTGGTACCTTGGGTGCTGAGGGCCACTATGGCAGCTGACTAGTGGACTTGATTAAAATAGGAGGAGGAACTATTAGCACCCAGGGTTTGTATGGCTTGCAGCGTATCATTCCAACACACTTCACTTTTTCTATCTCTTTCTCTCCATTTCTTGTTTGATGCACACGACCATTTCAATACGTCATGCATCTCCTCGGAGGAGTTTCGTCTTCTGGCTCACCCCACTGGCTTGGCTAAACCCTCCTTTTGGTCCTCCATCTTCTCTTTCTGCTCACCTGCTGTTCTCTTGGATTCCTTCTTCTGAACCACTGGATCTAGGCCTTGGAGTCAGGGTAGCTGATATCCGGCAACCACCGACCTTGTAGCAATAAGACCCTTCTGCCGATCCAATTGTTTGTCAGCCACTTTGTCAAGCTGCATCCAGTGCCCACCAGGACCTTAAGACAGATCCTCCTGCTGCAGGATGTTGCCCACTGTGTCCCACCACTGCCACTATGTGTCGGAGGTTTTGTGGGATCACAGATGGACACAGACATGGTAGTGAAGTTCTGCAGAATCTTCAGAATTAATATACCCACAGCTTCACAATATTAAGCGGACTGAAATGGAAATAATAAAAATCAAAATTATCCAGAAATGAAACAGCAAGCTTAACTTCAGCATGTAACATATAGTACAAAACAATAGACGAAAGAATAGTGCTAGAATAGGCTAGATACTCAGGTGTTCTCCTTTAATACCCTTCACCACACTGATCTCAAGTGTTCTATGCACTGGCTTTAAGGAGAGTGGGTCTAAGAGATTGGACCACCTCCTTGTCAGTCAATGATTATTTAAAAACATAATTTTAATACTTCAAAAACAAGGTAATAGTCCTTTTTCTTAACCCCATGAATATTTTATAAAACACCATTTGATACATGTATTGCAATTCCTAAACATAGCCTGGCTTAAATATTCTTAGTTTGGAACCATCAGTAAGCACCGCCCCCAGAGTTCCTGCATAAAAATAAGGAAGAGAGGCCAGCCGGCTCTATAGAGCAGGACAACTGGGGTTGATGTTGCTGAGCGTTCACCTGGAGAAAACGCTGATGACCTGAATTTGAACACTTAATGATTTATCGGAAAAAGAACTGTTTAAACAGAAGCAGGTAAACTAGAACCATTTTCCTACTAACGGCTCACTTTGTTATTTTTGTTCAGCAGAACTTGGTTATTTAATTATACTGTGTCACAATGCATACCTATGAGAGGCAACATAACTTAAGAGAATGCCTGAAAAGTACCCGTCCCCAAACTGCTAACTACAAGTATTGTCCCCAAATTTGATAGCATCACATTACTTATTTAATTGGAGGTGATCCAAAATAGAAGCAAGTTTGGCTTTTCATTAGCTGTTTTCTGTGACTCAAAGAAACGAGATACAAATGCGGTTCTGTGATCCAACTAGAGGTCAGGACACAGCGTCCTGAGGTTTTTGTACCTTTTTTTTATTTCTTCTGTACCTCTGCAGTAGTCTACACTATATTTATTCCAGCAACAAAAATGGGAAGGGGGACATGAAGTTAATTTTTCTACCCAATGTTTAAGCATACAAAGGACCATTAGAAAATGGAGAGAAAGCAAGGGATGATTTCTTAAATATATTTGAGGCGTCCCAATTGTCTAAAATGGTGCTTGTCAGAGAAAGCGTGTTTGGAAACTAAGAACCATTATCCAGGGTTTTAAATAATTGATTAGCAGTTTTTTCTTTGGGACGATATTAACTGTCACGGAAAGTATTTATATAGATTTTCTAAGAAGTGCTGCGTTTGTTAAACACAGTGAGGCAAGAGCTATTAATTTTCACAAAGTTTTAGCACTTTTATGAGCAAAATGCTAATCAATTTTTAGAGTTAAATAAAACCCTATTATCCAGTGGATGGCCAGTCCATGAGATACTGATTCACAAAAGCAGAAAAGAAAATAGCAAATATACATATAATACCCAAACTTTCATTCATGCGTACAGGACATAATACAAAACAAGGTCTCTGACTTACCCACATTAGAGGGTCCCTCTAACACTGATGCCTAGGATAAGGCCAGGATCCCTTAGCAACCCATCCTCCTGAAAAAGTCTCAAGAAAGATGGATACCATAGGAATGAAGGGTGATATGGCTGCCTCACTCAAGTTAGGCAGGCAAATTATATAGCCTATGCTGTCCAATATCAGAAGGCACTATGGAATTCTGTCCTTGCTCTGTCTGATAAAGCCCCAGGGGAAGTGGCAGTCGACTTGCAAAAACGGCAAGGGCTGCCCCTGATACAACCAAATATCAGTTCCACATGGCAGTGGATGCTAATGACACCGCAGCCAGCCTGATGGCTTTATCTGTCTCCCTCAGGAGGTTTGCCTGGCTAAGAGCTACCGACCTAACATTGGACACTCAAGCTAAGGCTATGGATTTTCCATGTGAGAAAATTCCTTATTTGGTGACAAAACAGAGGCCTACATGAAAAGGTTGGAGGAATATAAGGCCACCTATGAAGTAATTCTAAAGAAAAGCCTCCCACCACTATAGAGCCCAAAATAGGGAGGCAGGGGTAGAAGTTCCTATCCCAGACCTTTTCCAAGCACAGGCTTGCGATCTCCCAGCAGCTGAGAGACTATTTCAGAGGGAGTGGTTGAAGGGCCATGAAGCGGGTTTCTCCCTCACTACAAATCCAGGCTTAGCCCACACAGAATCCCTGACAGGCTGGTACAGATCGCTCCCTCACCACCATCACTAGCACTGGTGGGTGGCAGAGTGGCTCACTGTCTCTAGGTTTGGCATGCCATCACCACAGACAAGTGGGTCCTGAGGTAGTGAGCCAGGGGCTGTCACTCAGCTTCAAATCACTTCCCCAGCTGAGAGCAAGAACCTTTGCCCTAGTCACCTCTCATGGACGGAATCCTGCTGGAGTCAGAGGTAAAGCACCTCCTATCAATCAAAGCAGTGGAGCCAGTGTCCCCAAGTAAAGGGCAAGCACTTCTACTCCAGATACTTCCTTACCAAAAAGAAAAATGGGGACTGGCAACCTACCCTGGACCTAAGGCTTCTGAACAAGCACATTCTGAAGCCAAAGTTCAAAATAGTGACTCTCAGTAACCATACCCCACTGCAAAAGGAGATTGGTTAACTTCCCTGGACTTAGGGATGAATATTTTCACATTCCTGTCAGATCAACTCACAGAAGGTACCTATGGTTCAGACTGGCCTCTGGTCAGTACCAATTCTCAACACTCCCATTCAGTCTGACTTCTGCTCCAAGGGCATTCACGAAATGCCTAGCATTGGTAGTCGAATACCTGACAAAGCAAGGTGTGACAGTTTCCCCTACCTGGATGACTGGTTAGTTGTAAGCTAGTCCTGCAACATGCAAGGCAGTCAGTAGCACTCACAAAATCACACTGGAATCCCTAGGTTTCCTCATAAGCGAGCAGAAATCACAGCAAGAGCCAGTACAAGTGCTGGACTTCATTGGAGCAGAGTTGGACACCAGCCTGGGCAGAGCTTTCCTACTCCAGGACAGAGTCGCGGCATCTTACATATTGCAAGATCTTACTTCAAGAGGGTTCCTGCAGTAGCTCTTCACAAGTGGGACTGTGCCCTAGCATCGGACCGCACAACAAAATTATAGCTACTTGATCATCAGTGGGACCGCCCCGGTGTCAAGTGGCGGACGTCCAGCATGACTATAAATAGGGTGGCCCTGCCCGCTTCTTCAGTTCTTTCCGCCCGTAGAACCTGAATCGTCCGACCTCAGCGGTTAAAAACAGCTTCAGTCGCCCGCCATTTTTTCACATAATTGCGTTTGTATTTTCCTTCCTCACAACATTGCATGTCATCTCGTCAGCCCAAGAAAAAGTGCTCCAGGTGCAGTGTGCAGATCCAGCATGGGGACAAACACTCCTCTGCATCCTCTGCCTGGAGTCTAAACATAACACCGCAGAGTGTGCTATCTGCCAGGCCTTTAACCAGGCCAGGACACTCGATGCCCATTTATTAAAGCGACGACTAGCATCGATGGAAAAAGAGCTCCAGGAGCTAAGGAGCGATCATTCTAGGGACATGGATATGTTGTTCATCCACACTTATTGGCAGGTATCCTTGCGCTTTAAATCTTGCCGGAAGGTCTTCAAGCTGGCTCCTCCCACCCACCGGGTGGTATAACTCGGCTCTGCCCCATGACGCCAGATCTTCCTTACCGCTTGGAGCTCAGGTTCCCTCCTTAACATCTGCGTTTGAGACTAGTTCCTATTTCTCCGTTTTGCAATTTGAAAGTTTTTTGCTAAAAACTTCAGTCTTAAATCCCTAAGTAGCTGCGATGGACAAATCGACTCCCGGTTTCGGAGATGCCCTTGCGGGCAGAAGATGTCTCGGACGGATCCACACTCACGGTGTCTACTGTTTAGGCCTTGAGCACGACCCGCAGACCTGCGACTTGTGCTCTTCTTTTCGACATCGTCCCTCGAACCGTGCTGCCCGATTGCATCTGGGCCGTCCCGAGCGTTTTCCTCCGGTGAAGTCTAAGGAGGCCCGGTCGGCGGTGTCAGCGGCGGCGGGCTCAGCGGATCAGCTCGAGCAGATGATAGCCCTCGAAGAAGAAGGCGGCTTGAGCCGTATCTTCCTCGGCTGCGGCATTTATCCCGCTCTCTCTGGGTTCTTCCTACTCAGCCTCCTTCAAGGAGCTTTCTGTCTCTCTCCACTAAGGGAGAAGGGCCCAACGTCTGCTGGACCTTTTTCTCGGTCCAAAAGAAGGACAAGGTAAATCCCTCCGTCGGCGCTCTTGGGAGCCAGGAAGGTCCCTCTCCCGAGTCAATGGGCAGTCGACCCCGATCGACCGCTCGGCTTAGCCACTGGTCTCCACGGTGTCCCGTCAGATCAGTTGACCGAGACTCCCGTCGACGCGAGTCGAGATTTTTCTCGATCCGTTGGACGGGTTGTCGCTATAAACCGAGACTCCCCTCTCCCGGTTCCCGGAAGTTGAGATCCGTGGGCTGCCTGTGCCTCTGGTTCCGGAGCCCTCGGATGAACCCCCCGAGCTGAGGAGTGCGGTTCCTGCCGACACTTCCCCGCACCGACCTCGGGAAAAGCCGAGGCTCTCGGTCTCAGTCTCGGACCTCTTCGCGGTCCAGCCAATCCCGCTGTCATAGGCGGTCTCGGTCTCGGCACCGCGGTAAGGCGTCGGCCGTCCTCTTCCTCGGACGAGGGAGGCTTCGCGTAAGTTACGCCGACGGTACGAGACCCTCATGTGGCAACAGTTTCCTCCTGACCGGGAATAAGCCACGCCGGCCGCCTTCCCCGCCATTAAGTGGCTGTCACCGAGCGGCGATACAACCCCTCGACTTACCCGAGGAGCCTGTACCCAGGCCGGTTGTTCGCCAAAACCAGCTGCTCCACCGATTCGGTGGAACCTCCGCCTCCACAGCCACTATTTGGGGCTCCGACCAAGAGATTCTCGGTCGGCTAAGGGTCTACCCATAGCTGTCTGTTACCCTCACTCCCGACCGACCTCGGCAGGTGGAGGTGGCTCGAACCAAGCAGCTCTTCGAGGACTCGTCGAGTCAAGGATGATTCCTCCTTTTCTCCAAGCGACTGGACTTGGAGTCCTCAGGAGGACAGTCAATGGACGATAGCCTTCGTCCTTCCTAGGACTGCTTCGGCTCATCTCGGAGTCCACCGGGATGAAGCTCGAACCCGCTTCTAAACGGGCCAGGTATCCCCTCACGGAGATTCTGGACCGAGGATTCCCCACGGAGGCCTTTCGGTGGCGAGGCCATAGTGGGTCCGGCCTTGGAGCTTTGACAAGCGCCTGCTTCCTGCCCTGCGCCCGCCAGGATGGCCAGGAAGTGTCAGGTCCCCTACGGTTCCCTGTCCGGTTTTGGAGCACCCTCTGCTGAGGGTTGGTTACCGACAGCGTTTTCCGGTAGCACGCTAACGCCAGGGATGTGGACAAACCTCCCGACAAGGAATCCAAGAAATTGGATTATGTTGGCTAAAAGTCTATGCTGCGCCCTTCTCGGCCTTCACAGGCCAGTTCGGCCGTCCTCATGGCACACTTTTCTCATGCCCTGTTGGGCTCCCTGGATGAGGTCATCCTCATCTTCCCGCGGATCTGCAGACTACGGTCAAGCAGGTGCGGGACCAGGGCAGGGCAGTGGCCAAACAGCAGCTCCAGACTGCTTTAGCTATGGGGACTCATGTGCCAGGTCTGTGGCGGCCGCGGTGGCTATCGTCGGCGGCTTGGCTGAGGATATCCACCTTTACTTCGGATACCCAGCACAAGTTGGCGGATGTTCCCTTTTTGGGACTGACCTCTTCGGCCCTGGGTGGAAGGTCATCTGCAGAGATCGAGAAGTCCAATGCTACCTTGGACTCGGTCTCTTCCGCTCAGAGGACAAAGGCCGTAAGCCACAGCCTAAGCCTTTAGGTCTCTGCGTCCGCCCAGCAACGTCAGGGCCGGCAGGCTCGGCCTTGGCATCCCAAACCCAAGCCGTCGGCTTCCTCTAACAGGAGGCAGGGAGGAAAAGGCCCAGGAGGTCCTCGGCGGTCCCTGCTCTAAGTCTGCCCAGTGGACGGGCTGGGGGTGTCGCCCCATCCCGTCACCTCACCCCTAGTTCCCCGTGGAGGACGGCTCCGACACTTCCTTTCCACCTGGTCCGCTGTTACCTCGGACAGGTGGGTACTGAGGTGGTGGGAAAAGGCCTGCCTCTGGAATTGAGCAGGCCCGCCCTTCAGAGCGTCGCACCTCGGGGGCCTCGAATCCGTAGCCTCACTGTCGGCTCCGTCGACCGACAGCTCTCCTCCTCCAAGGAGGTGATCAGGGTGGTAGCGGACCCCCAGACCCGAGGTTTGTGTCTAGGTACTTCCTGGTTCCGAAGCGGACGGAGCTGGCGCCCATTCTCGACCTACCGACCTAAACAAGTTCCTAAGGTCTCGAACCTTCAGGATGGTCACTCTGGCTCAGATAATACCATCCTTGGAGCATGGCGTGTGGTTCTGCTCTCTGGACCTGCAGGGCCAGCGTTTTCACGTCCCTATCCGTCCGTCTCACAGAGATTCCTTCAGCTTCCGGCGGAGGGATCCCTTAAGTTCGAGCCATGCCCTTCGAGCTTGTCTCCAGCTCCCAGGGTCTTCACCAAATGCATGGCAGTGGTGACAGCATTCCTCTGCGGCGCCGAGGGGTCGGTGTACCCTTACCTGGCGACTGGCTGATAGCACCCCTCCAGGCAGGAGGTGGGCGGTCCAGAGATCTGGCCCTCCAGGTCTGCTCTCAACTGGGCCTCCTCATCAACGAGGCCAAGTCGGAACTCCAGCGAAGCAGGTGATTCTGTTCATCGGGCGCAGCTCGACTCTCTTCGAGCCAGAGCGGCTGCCGGCGGACAGGGCCGAGGTTCTTTCCTCCTTTGCCCAATCATTTCTGGTTGGGCAATTGCACCCTGCCCGGACTTCCTGCACCTCCTGGGTCTCATGGCGGCCTGCACCAGTGTGGTCCGCTGGGCCCGCTGGAACATCGTCCTCTTCAGTGGGGACTGGCCAGTCAGTGGTCACAATGCTGCGATCCTTTGGACCAGCTTGTGTCGGTGACCAGGGATGTGGAACTCTCCTGTGGTGGATCGTTCCAGGTCACTTGCAGGAGGGCATCCCGTTCGTCCGCCCGAGCCGACGGTCTCTCTATCGACCGATGCCTCTCTGATGGGTTGGGGTGCCCATCTGGGGAACACCGGCTCACGGCCTTTGGTCCCCGGAGTCGATGCCACATCAACCTGCTGGAGCTCGCGGTCCGCCTAGCTCTCACCGCCTTTGCTCCGTTCCTTGGGGTCAAGTGGTCCGAGTCAGGCGGACAACACCACGACCATGTACTACCTAAACCGCCAGGCGGGCCCGCTCCATGCTTCTATGCAAGGAGCTCTCGCATTTGGTCTTTCGTCTGCAGTCTGGAGGCGGATCTCCTAGCCATTCATGTGGCAGGAGCCTCCAACACCCTGGCCGATGCTCTAAGCCGGATAGGGGCTGCGTCCCACAGTGGTCTCTCCTGCCGGAGGTAGTACAGTATCTGTTCTCCCATTGGGGCACACCTCAGGTGGACCTGTTTGCCTCAGGAGAGCAGCAAGCTGAGGCTGTTCCATGCCGCCCCCTCAGCAGGGCTCGCTGCAAGGGGTTGCCTTCTCGAGGCAGTGGACCCGGGCCTCTTCTCGCCTTTCCCCATTTCCCTTGATCCACAAGGTGCTTCTCAAGGCGAGGAGGGACAAGGCGCAGGTGATTCTGATAGCCCCAGACTGGCCTCGCCAGTTCTGGTACCAGATCTCCTCAGCCTCGGCTCCAGGCTCCCGAGGCAGCTTCCAGCTTCGCCCGGACCTGATTTCTGTCAATCAGGGAAGGTGTTCCATCCGGACCTTCAATCCCTGCACCTGACGGCCTGGTTCCTGGCGGCTAGAGTTCCAGGCCTTGGGTCTTTCCGGCGAGGTCCTCAATGTAGTTGAGGCGTCCGTGAGTCGACCAGGAAATGCTATGCCTTCAAATAGAAAAGGTTTTCCATTTGGTGTCAGGGCAAGGGCTTGGACCCTTCCTCCTGTTCCTTGGCAAGCATCTTGGACTATTTATGGTCCCTTTCTAATCAAGGGCTTAGGTCGGCGACCCTAAGGGTGCACCTGGCAGCATCTCGCTTGCAGGCGCGGGCAGGAAGCAGTCGTCGCGCAAGGAGAAGGTGGTCTGGCGCTTTTCAAAGGCCTTGATCACATTTCCCCTCCGGTCGAGAACCTCCACCTCCGTGGGATCTACTGCTGGTACTGGCAAAGCTCATGGGCAAGCCATTGAACCTATGCACAGGTGTGCTCTCTCTCACCTGTCGTGGAAGACCGCCTTCTTGGTGGCTATCACGTCAGCCAGAAGGATGGGAGAGCTCCAGGCGCTTTCCATCGAGTCTCCTTACCTGGTCTTCCACAGGGACAAGGTTGTCCCTGCTCTCACGAAATTCCTTCCGAAGGTGGTGTCGGTTTCACCTTAACCAGGTGTTGACTCTGCGGTGTTCTACCCCAATCACACCTCGGAGGCCGAATATAGGCTCCATGCTTGGACCCTAGAAGATTGCTCGCCTATTACAAGCGCCTGCGGCTGAAGTCGGAGAGGTTCACCAGCTGGCTGTCACCCTACGCTGAAGCCATCTAGCAGACCTGCAGCCAAGCGGACGATAAGCAGGTGGGTCACCTCCTGCATAGATCTCTGCTATAAGTTGGCGGGCATGGAGCCTCCCAGAGGATGAGGCTCATTCTACCCGCCATACTGCTGCATTGGTGGCTGCTTCCAGGGGCGTCTATCCAGAAATCTGCAGGGCTGCTACCTGGAAGTCAGCACACACCTTCATTACCCATTACCACATCGACCTTGAGTCACCTTGGGATGCTGGTTTTGGGGCCTCGGTTCTCAGTCTCTCTTTCCCAAGTAAGTATTGGGGTGTCGTCTTGCCTCCCTCCTCCCGGAGAACTGCTAGGAGTCTGCCAATAAGTGTGGATGAACAACATATCCATGTCCTAGAAATACAGGTTACTCACCTGTAACAGGAGTTCTAGGAATGGTATATGTTGTTCATCCCACGATTTCCCGACCTCCCCAGCTTGACGCACAACCTGAGCTTCCAGCGGGCACAGATCTGGCGTCATGGGGTGGAGCCGAGAGTTATACCACCCGGCTGGGTGGGAGGAGCCAACTGAAGACCTTCGGCAAGATGTAAGCGGCAAGGATACCTGCCAATAAGTGTGGATGAACAACATATACCATTCCTAGAACTCCTGTTACAGGTGAGTAACCTGTATTTATCATCTGCCCTGGAAAGAAAGAAGAAGAAATGCGGGAGCAGAGCTGTTCTCCTCAGAGGAAAAGCAGCCAGACAGCCAGTGCCATCTTGGGTGGGGCCTCCACCCCTGTGAGTACTCCACCTCCTGAGCCTTTGTCCACTCCAGCCGACTGGGCGCCTTCCCCACGCTGAGTCAGTGGGCAGTGAGTTTTTCTCTTCTGAGGAAACAGTTGTGGTTCCTGCTCTAGCTCGGCGATAAGCCACCCTCTGGCTCTGCTGCTGGGCGCCGCCTAGAGCCGATCAGCCTGACTCTAGCTCACCGGCTTCTGTCACCCGGCTGTGATCGCTAAGTCGACCGTCGGCTCCTCCGATGCTCGCCAGACTGTCACCTCTAAGTCGGATGCCGCCTTACCTGGCGACCGTGTGGTGACTGCTCTCCGTGGACTCCCTTGTTGTCCCTGACATCCGGTGGAGCAAGCTTGCAGGTCCCTCTTCTTCCTTCTAGGGTTCTCCCTCTAGGGAATCACTAACCTTACCGACCACTTTGGGCCTGATTTCCAGGAGCCCCTAACATGGGACATCCGTGAGGCACCTGCCTCACCAGCAGACCTTTCAACAGGGATCCATCTGGACTTACCCCCTCGCCTGTCTCTGTTCTGCCGTCGGATGGGCACCCGGCCAGGTCACTGCTGGATCCTTTGGGGGCAGCATGACAAAATCTTCCTGAACCTATTGGGGCTACCCCCCCACATCCGTCGACTGACCCACATCCCAGTAGTCCCTCCGCTCTGCATCCCTCCGGACCTTGCTCCTCCTCCGTCTGGCCCAGCGGATTACTACCCCAGCTACATGCTGCAGTATCCCCATTACCCGACACCAGGGGTCTGGTGGAGTTACCTTCCTCCGACGCCATGTTACCTGGCGCGGGTCAGGCTCTTCAGTACCAATACCCTTATGGGTACCAACCACCTAACTACCCCTTCTACACTATGGGGTACCCAGGATACCCTCCACCACGTCCTCCTCCTCCTCCACCGCCTCAGCTGGAGCCAGAATCCATACTGGTTTGGTGAAAGGATGCCAAGTCCTAGCTCTTGAGGGTTTGGTCGGCCCAGCTGATAGTCAGGGCTACCGTGTCCCACAGGGCACCCCGGGCAATCTTTCTCCTTCCAGCACAGTTTCTGACAGAGATACAGGTGCTCTGCTGCCAGGAATCTCTCTGGGCACAGAGTCATGGAGGTGTTTTCAGATGCCACTTCCTTGCCTAGTAGTCCGAGATTCTCTGACTCCGAGGATTTGGAAGTGGAGAACCAGTCAGAAACCCACTCTCTTATAGAGCCACAGCCAAAGTGTTACCTAAGTCTCCTCAGAGGATCCATCTTTTGCAGATCTCCTCTGGTCCATCCAGAGATCTCTCGGTGGGCATTCCAGGAATTGGACCCCAAACGCAGAAGTCTTTGGAACATCTGGACCTGGTCAATGCAGGCCCCTCCCATCCCTTCTTGGACAGGGCCACATGAAGATCTTACATCCACGATTTGGTAACAGCTGTCATCAATTCCTGCTGTTTCTAAGAAAGCCAACAGGACCTGCTACCTCCCTGAAAGGGTTTCCCACTGCCAGTACAATCCAAAGCTGACTCTGTCATAATCACTGCAAGCGCTACAATAGGTCTGCACAACCCAAACATCTTAGTGCCCTCTCCTCCTCCTCACAAGGTCGAAGCAAATGGACCAATATGGCCACATGGGCTACACTGTTTTATCTGCGCCATATGTTCATTAAACTATAGCCCAAAAGAAAGGAAAGGGAAGGGAAATTGTTTAACCAGGAAAGGCACACTAAGCTGGAGCTTGTTTCAGGTGCCACCTGGGAGCACAAAGGAAGTTATGTGACTTGCTCAGGGTAGCACAGTATGCAAGTGGAAGCTGTGGGATTCAAACCCAGGTCTGGTCTGCTGGATATCACCAGATTTGCAGCTCAGAGCCTGAGACCACTGCACTATACTGCTCACTGCTAGAGACCACATGGTGGCTTTTCAGAAGTCGGCCTTGTCCGACCTGGAAAGGACATCCAGGAAGTCCCGACGAGCAACTCTGGAACAAACTTCTGGACAAAATCAGGTTGAATAAATCATCCTGCCGCCATGCCTTCGGGTAACCCTCGACTTGGTACGTCGGTGGCACATTGTACAGCTAGGCGTTTGCCTGGGCGCCTTACATGGCTTCATCTTGTGGATTGGCACAAGATGTACAGTGCGCCTTCTGACTCTCCTTCAGGGATCCAGTTCTGTTTGCCGCCGACGCTAAAGATATAATCACAGAACTGCAAGAAAGCAGTAAATCTTTGAAAGATGTCCGCTTATGTACCGATTGGGTCAGAAACCCATCAGAATTTTGTACGCCCCAGCGGAAATGGAATAAACAGAACCAGGGCAGATGTCAGAGCAAGCATCGCACCTCTGGCTCTGGTGCCCAAACTCCCAGGCTAAATTCCCAAAGACAGCCGCTGGGGGCAGATGCCTCTCCTCTCAGTGTCCTGACTTACGGACCTCTCCCCATTACCTCTCTCCTCGCTGGAGGAACCAGTGGGGGAAGATTCGACCTCCACTTGGAAGGATGGAAAGCCGTAACTGCAGGCATGGGTCCTACAGCTAATCGCAAGAGATCACTCTATAGAGTTTCTGGAGAGACTACCCACCAGTTCACTGGGTAGGTCTTATTACCCGTCAGACCAACAGAACTTGGTCCTGAAGGACATCCAAGCTCTACTGCAAAATCAGCCATAGAACGGTTCCACCAGAGCAGATAGGAAGAGGTTTACTCCCACTTCTTTCCTAGTACCCAAAAGGTGGAGATCTCAGACCAATCCTAGATTCAGCATGCTCAACCTCTTGTGGAATACAAGAGGTTTCGTGATGTTGACACTTCAGGACTCTTGCCCTGCTCCAACCATACAATTGGCTGTGTTCCCTGGATATACAGGATGCCTACCTACATATTTTCATTTTCATTTATTCTTTGGTAACTGGTAAGGCACTGGACCAAAGGTCCTTTTCAGGCCCGACCTGGACAAAAAAATACACAAATACAATCAACAGCAATACAAAACCAAAAATACAAATTACAAATTGCAGTTACAAAACAGATTTATGTAATAAATAACTTGTTAACCTTTGTTTAAAAGTTAAAAAGAGGAGCAATCCTAACATCAAGTGGGAGTGAATTGCAATGCAATGGTGCTGCTATTGAAAAAGCTCTAGAGCTTAATCTAAGCCGAGAACCTGGGATAAAATATAGGGGGCCATCAGTCGAGCCTCAGGATGGGAAGCAATTCTCTCATTACAACAAGATAAGAAAGAGGAAAAAGGAGCAAAAGTAAAAACATTTATACATCAGACAGCCAACAAAATATTCTGTTCTGCAACTAGGGAAGACCACCCAAACTAAAAAATAGAGTACACCAATGTGTCCTACTGGGGCTCTTAAAATAAATCTACAAATATTATTATAGGTCACAGTTAGTGCTTGCATTTCCTTTGTACCTATGTTATAACATAAACAAGAACTGTAATCAAAATATTCAAGAAGAGAACCAATAGCAATTGCTAATCTAGTTGCTTTTGAGAAGAATGACTTGAATTTGTATAACACCGCTATTCTTTGATTTACTTCGTAACCATTGACTGAGTCTGAGGTGAAAAGGTCAAACTAGGGTACAATAGTGTGCCCAAATACTTAAGTTGAGACACTTATTCAAGCAGACCACCCTAAAATCGGATATCCTCATTTCCGTGGTGTCCACCAACATAAATTGCATGCCAAATAACATAACTTTTGTTTTAGCTGAGTTCAAAACCATAGCTTTTAATGTAAGCCAAGAACAGATGGCACCAAAATCCTTTTCTAGGGAACAAGAAAGTTCAGACATAGAATTTGACTGAGCACAAATTACAAGAACATCTCCATGAAGCAGTGACTCACTAGACTTACAAACTCCAGGAAGTTGATTAATAAAAATTGAAAATAACAGGGGTCCCAAAATGGACCCCTGAGGCTCACAACTAACTGGCAAGACATCAGAAACCACAGAACCTACTTGAACAAATAGACACCTGTTACTCAGATAATCATAGAACCAAGAAACAGCGACATCAGAAAACCCCAGATCTTTCAGTTTTGCAGGCCAAACCGTGATCAAGTCAAATCAAAAGCCTTGGTTAGGTCACGAACACACGCATGATCATCAACCCCTTCTCAAACCCATGTAGGACGATGTTCTTGAACCCAGCCAAGGCCATGCCGTACTTAAAGTGTTTATGGAACCCATATTGTTGCCTTGACAAGAAACCATGGGTAACCAAATAGGCATCAATTTGCTAGCCACTGAACACTCAAGTAGTTTGCTAAGAGGATTCAGTATTGTTATTGGCCTATAATCATCCATGGAAGCAGCACAGCTCTTTTTGGAATTGGAACACAGCCGCTTCCTTAGATTCTCCTTCCAGGTGGAGCATTTTCAGTTCAGAGCCCTTCCTTCGGCCTCACTTTGGCACCACAGGTTTTCACCAAGTGCCTAGTGGTGTAGCGGCAACCCTACATTGCAAGGGTATTTATGTGTTCCGTACTCGGGCGATTGGCTGCTTTCAGCCCTATCCCAGGACAGTCTGAAAGATTTCCTTTCCTTCACCCTGGACCTTTTCTCCAGACTTGGGATCACTGTCAGTTACCGAAGTCTCAGTTGTCACCCTCAGCACCGCCAATTCATAGGAGCAGTGCTGGACACAGTCAGGGCAGGGATTTCCTTCCATCCGACAGAGCAGAGACCCATATCTTTCTAGCAGCACTGGTGGCCTCCCTCTTGCTGGACCACAGCGCACTTCGGTCTTATGACTGCTGGGCCAGATGGCGACTGCCATACCTACAGTCCCATTGGCCAGACTGCACATAAAGGCTGATCCAGTGGTCTCTATGAGGTCAATGGGATCAGCGCTGGGCGTCATGGACCAAGTGGTTCTAGTCTCCAGCAGTCTTCAGAGGGACCTACTTTGGTGGCAGGACCTATCCAACCTCTCAGTGGGGTCTGTTTCCTCTCCATCCCCTACCATGACTCTCACGTCGGATGCATCGAACCTCGGATGGGGCTCACCTGGGAGACCATTGGACACAAGGAACTTGGTCCCTCACAGAGGAACCTTCACGTCAATATCTTGGAGACAAGAGCAGTGCTCTATGCTCTCCAAGCTTTTCAGTCCCTCTTAGTTCCGAGAACACTTCTCATCCAGACCGACAACATGGCAGTGGTCTGATACATCAACAAACAGGGAGGCACCCGTTCATACCCCTTTGCAGGGAGACTATGAGGGTGTGGGACTGGGCTGTTCAACATGGCCTGTCCTTGACAGCAGTCCACGTGCCAGGTGTTCACAACATTCTGGCGGACAGTCTCAGCCAGTCAGTCGCCAGGGCTCCGCGGCGTGAAATTAAACCAGGCAGTGGTAGAAGATATCTTGCTTCAGTGGGATCAGCCAGACATAGACCTCTTCACCTCCCATCCAATGCAAAACTACTCAGCTTTTGCTTGATCGTTCCCAGCGTGGTGCTTTATGGCAGGACGCACTGTCTTTATCTTGGACAGGGAGATTTCTGTATGCTTTCCTCCCTTTCCTATTCTTCAGAAGGTTCTGCTGAAGCTACAAGCAGAGGGCGCACTTGTTCCTCATTGTCCCCAATAGCCTTGGCAGAATGGTTCCCTCTACTAGAGCAGTTAGCACTGGAACCCCCAGTACCTCCTCCTCTCTCTCACGACCTTCTGTCCCAGGAGCTAGGCACCCTGGTACACCCGAGTCTGAGATCGCTCCACCTTCATGCGTGACACCTGTGGATATAGCGGTTTCTCACTATGGTGTCTCCTCTTGAGTTGCTCAGGTCATAGAGGAGGCCAGAAAACTCTCCACTAGATCCACATGTGCTATGAAGTGGAAGAGATTTTCCATCTGGGCCACAGCTAAAGGTCTAGACCCTTTTAGTGTTCAGCTTCCCAGGTCTTAGAGTACCTGCTGTACCTGTCAGATTTGGGCCTTGGTTATTCCTCTCTGAAAGTGCATCTCTCTGCAGTTTTGGCCTACCACCTTCGGTGGAAGGCAAAACCCTAGCTCAACTAGAGGTTTCCAGAACTTTTGAGAGGATCCTTCACCTCAAACCTCCAGTCCGAATCCTGTTCCCCTGGGATCTTAATTTTATTTTAGAAAACCTTACTTTGCCCTCTTTTGAGCTGGCAGCAAGTAGTGATATGCATTTCCTGTTGTGGAAAATGCTCTTTTAAGTTGCTATCACTTCAGCTTGAAGAGTTTAAGAGCTTCAGGCTCTAGTTTATAGAGAGCCTAATTTGATTTTCCACAGAGACCATGTGGCTCTGAGGACTAATCCTCTTTTCTTCCGAAGGTGGTTTCAGAACTCACCCTGAACCAGAATGTTGAACTGCTGGTGTTTTGCAGAACACTCAACAGGGAATATATCCTGCACACCCTTGCCGTGCACTGGATTTTGAGATATTATGTCTCAAGGACTAAGAAGGTTTATAAGTCGAACCAACTTTTGTAGCTGCTCCCAGGTGCAGGGCAAGGCTATTTCTAAACAGACTCTATATAGGTGATTGGCGAGTTGTATACATTACATTTACCAGAAGTACAAAAACCCTTTCCAGGAACAGTTAAGGGCCACTCAGCTAGGGAGTGGCCACTTCCATGCCTTTTTCAGGAATGTGTCCACTGCAGACATATGTGCAGCGGCCACTTGGTCCTCTGTCCACACTTTCACAAAAACATTACAGCCTGGACATTTCTTCTAGGTGCAGGGCTGGCTTTGGTCTAACAGTCTAGCAAGGACTTCTGTCATGAGTGACCTGTAGTTGGCAGACATTTTCCTCCTCCCGGAACCTCGTCTCGACTCCTCCTCCTTTTAGTTGACTGCTTGGTATTCAGTCCGACTTGTGAAGACCTACTGCAGGAACCCTCGAAGTAAGATATAGCAGTTAGCATAAGAACTTACCATAAGAGTAGATCTTGAGAAGTTCCTGCAGTAGGTCTAGATTTCCAACCCTCCTTCCCCAGCTCCTGTGTTTTTTCCTCTTTTTCCCTTCCAGGACTTTGTTTTATCCAGGGCTCAGGGTCCCAGGAGTCTTTCACTCCATTTTTCTGCATCCTCTTTGAGGTCTCCGGCGGAAGGATTGGAGGGCAGGCAGGGACCGCCCTTACTTATAGTCACGCTGATGTCTGTGATCTGGCCTTGGGGGGCAGTCCCTGATGATGATTGCTAGCTACAATTTTGCCATGCTGTCCTGATGCCAGGGGCGCAGTCCTACCTGTGAAGACCTACTGCAGGAACCTCGCTCGGAGATCTACTGTTACGGTAAGTTCTTACGTAACTGCTATTTCCTTCATGCTGTGCAAGCCCAAGCCAGCCAGGAATTCCTCAGGCTACTGGGACATATGGCAGCTGCCACACAGTGGTGCCAAATTCCAAATGAGAGAGATACAGTTTCACTTGAGACAGTACTGGTCACAAAGGACAGACCCCTCTGTCCAAACTGGTTCCATTCACACACCACCTACTGCAGGCACTTCAATGGTGACTGGACGAACACAACTTCAGGGTCGGTGTACCCTTTCTAAGGAACAGCCCTCCTAGTTCTCACAACAGATGCTTCCTTCTTGGTTGGGGGCACACATGCTGGATCACAGCAAGTGGCACATGGTGTCCCCAAGCATCCCTGTTGCACATAAATCTGCTGGAGCTTGGGGCAGTGTACCTGGCTGTATTGGCATTTGCCCCACATCTGCAAAACAAGGTGGTGCAGGTCAGGACAGACATCACCACAACCATGTACTGTATCAACAAACAAGGAGGAACTATGTCAGCCCCACTTTGCACAGAGGCAGTGAGGCTGTGGTCCCTGGCATACTCCATGCAGGTATCTCTATCAGCCATACACCTTCCAGGAAGGAAAATGTACTGGCAGAGTCTCTCAACAGGATAAGTCAGGACCACCACGGTGGTCTCTGAACCCTCAGATCCTCAGCTTAGTTTTCAGAAGGTGGGGCGCATCAGATGTGGCTCGCTTTGTCTCTGCAGAAAATCATCAATTGCCTCTGTACTGCTGCAGGCCCCTCACAAGGTTATGGTTCCTGTGGATGCAATGGCCCTGAATTGGTCAGGGAAGTTTGTGTATGCATGCCCTCCTTTCCCAGTGATATTCAGAACCCTACTGAAGTTAAGGTCCCAACCAGCAACAGTGATACTGGTGGCACCAGACTGGGTGAGTCAGCACTAGTACTTGCTTCTACAGACTGTTAGTGACCTTCCCAATTCACTTGCCCAGGAGGCACAACCTGCTGACCTCCTCTTAGGGCAGGATCATGTATCCCAGCCTCAAATCAATGAGACTCGAGGCCTGGTTCTTGAGGACTTAGAGTTTGCTAACCTCAAGCTGTCAGAACAAGTCCTGACAGTGCTTAGGGGCTCAGAAGACCTTCCACTAGAAAACATATTCCTCCAAGTGGAAGAGGTTCTCCATTTGGTGCTCAGGTAAGGGTACTGACCCTCCAGGGCTGACCTTGCTGTTCTCCTGTATTACCTGACACACCTGCACTCATTAGGACTGAGGCCCTCGACCCTTAAGGTCTACCTGGTTTCAGTCTCGGCTACCTGTCAGCTGGTAAGGAAAGGTCCATGGCCTCTCATCCAGTTTTCAGGAAATAACTTAGGGCCTCAGCCTCCTTCACCCTCCTCTGGGGAACCCGTCCTAGCCTGGAATCTAAATACCTGCATTGCCAAGCTGATAGAACCACCATTAGACCTATGGCAACTGCAGACCTGAAAGTATGTCACCTGGGAAACTGTGTTTCTGGTGGCTATCACCTCTGCCAGGAGGATCATTGAGCTGCAAGCCCTGTGTGTCAGATGTGGACTACATCTCATTTCACAGGGATAAGGTGGTCCTCAGGACCAATAGGAAATTTCTACTCAAAGTGGTATCTGATTTTCACTTGAATCAGTCTATGACTCTACCTGTTTTCTTTACAGAGAACTCTAGTTCTCCAGAAAGGAAACTTCACTGCCCTCAGTGTCAGAGGGCACTGAGCCATTGCATTGAGAGAACCAAGGCATACAGACCAGGACAAACACAGCTCTTCCTCACTTATGGTGAAGTGGGTAAAGGTAGAGCTGCCACAAAATATACAGTTGTTCACTGGATAGTGGCATGTGTTCAGTTTGTTACAGTAAAGTGGGTAAACAGGCATCCCTGGGCCTAAGGGCACATTCCACCGGGGATACAGCTGTGTCAGTGGTAGCTTCAAGAGATATCCAGTACTGGAAATCTGCAGAGCAGCTACATGGACAACAGTGCACACTTTCACAAAGCTCTACAGCCTGGATCTACAATCCAGAAGTGATGCCAGGTTTGGCACAGCAGTTCTGTAGAACCTGTTCCCCAGATTGATTCTCTGCCCAACCTCCAAAGGTACTGCTTGGTAATCTGCATCAGTTTAATCATAATGAGTGATTTCTGGGGTAAGAAGAAAAAATTACTCACCATAGTAATCTTGTTTCTTCAAAGGGATCACTTGTTATGATTAAAGTACCTCCCTGCCTCCCTACTAGAACCTTAAAAAAAAAAAAAAATGGAGGAATTTTTGTTCTGCATCTCTGCTTTAGTGTTGTATATAGGCCAGGTTAAAGACTCACCCTTTAAACCAGCGGGTTTCCTTGTGGTCTCATTTTAGGTCTGCCTCTTGGGGAGTTTTGATCTTGGGGAGCAGTCTTTTTCTTTATTATGTAAAGATTAGCTAGGGGGTATTGCTATGTAAGTAATAATACCTGACAGGTGGGCTTTATTGGGATATAACAGACTGCCCAGGGCGTAATGAGGCCCAGCCTGGAGAGTACTGTTACACTTAGAAAATGGGCATTGTAAAGGAGAAAAAATTGTTGTTAAAGAGGTAAAGATTAGTTTAAAAAGTTTTGTGATAAATTTGTAATAAAGTGGTTGCTCTGCCACTGTGGCTTTTGACTTACTGGGGACACCGTCGGAGAGGCTGGTGTACCGTTTGTGACAATAAGTGAAAGGTGAAGTGGGTTGGGCGTGGCTGAAAGCTATCGATTTGCGTGGAAGGTGCCACAAAAGAAAAACCTTGTGTTTTATCTTTTATTTTATGTTACTTGTGTAAATGTGTAAAGGGATTTTAGCTGTGCACTCTGAGTGTACAGTAGTTTCAATCGGACTGTGCTGGAATGCTGGCAGGATGCCTTGCTGCAGAGTGGAGAAAGCAGAAACTGGGGCAAAAATCAAGGGCTGCAGTGGAGCAGGGCTGTATTAATGAGATAGGAGGAAAATGGAAAAGTAAATTATCAGTTTGGTGTCACGTTTTGTTTAAAAAAAAAAAAAAGAAAAAAAAAGGCTGTGGATCGGTGAAAGGACTGCTGGTGGTGGGGTAGAAGACACTAGTGAGGAGAAAAAAATGTCAGCTGCTTGATATCATAATTGGGGTGTCCAATAATATAAGTGGGCAATGGAGTGTAGAATTGGTACTTGTTCTGAAGCGGGCCATTAAGAACTAACGACTCGGTGGCAAGCTCATTCAGCCAGTGAGGATGCTAGTTTCAATTTACCCATTATCTAAACCCAGTTAGGCTCCATAAGAATCTGAAGCACTCAGAGTGCAGCAGTTTAAAATTGCACGAGCCAATTAGAGTTCCATCATTGCATAACATTCCATCTCTCTGGCCAGTTCAACACAGGCTGACTGCATCAGTTTAATCATAATGAGTTTCTTTGAAGAAACAAGATTACTATGGTGAGTAATTTTTCTTCTTAGTCACCAATTTATATGTAAATGGACACCTACTATAGTAACATGCCTTGACTCTGTGTGCTTTGCCAGTCACCAATTTGCATTTAATTACACAATGACTACAAAAATAAACATGGACTTTGATGGCAGATAAGGACTGCTTAGGCCCAAACAGTCTGCCCATTTCCTACCTATTGGACACAGTCTGCCCATTTCCCTACCTATTGGATAAGCTGCAGATCCGAGTTAACCAATAGCCTCCTTCTTCCTACCCCCCACACCAGAATTGCCTTATGTCTGTCCCATGCATTCTTGAATTCCCCACTGTTTTGGACCCCGACCTCCTGAGGAAGGCCGTTCCATGTGTCCACCACCCTCTCTGGGAAAGAATACTTCCTCACATTGCCCCTGAGCTGTCCCCTCTGTCTCAAATTGTGCCCCTTGTACTTGCACATCTCTTTTCCTAAAGATGCTACCCTCTTGGACTTTGATTCCCTTGAGGTACTTGAAAGTTTTATCATGTCCCCTCTCCATCTTTTCCTCGAGGGTATACATATTTACAGTCGTGGCCAAAAATATTGGTGCCTTGCACTTTTTCAAATAGCTCACAATTTCCTCTAAACATAAGCTGAAATTAACAACAGTATTTGGTCTCCACAATTCTTTATTTCTCTGTTAATATTACAGAACCTTTGTTTTGATTCAGAATTTAATACTGTACAGTATATCCTTTTAAATCAGAACATGAAAAGAAATGGCATTGACAAAATTATTGACACCCTAGACTTAATATTTGGTAGCACAGCCTTTGATCAAAATAACTGCAATTAACCACTTCCTATAGCCATGGATGAGCTTCCTGCACCTCTCTACTGGCAGTTTGGCCACTCTTCTTGTGCAAACTGCTCCAGTTCTCCCAGATTTGAAGGGTGCCTTCTCCCAACTGCTGTTTTCACATCTCTCCACAGGTTTTCAATGGGATTTAGATCTGGACTCATTGCTGGCCACTTCAGAACAGTCCAGCGTCTTGTCTTGAACCATTCCTGGGTGCTTTTGAAGTGTGTTTGGGGTCATTGTCCTGCTGGAAGACCCATGACCTTCGGCGGGCCCAGCTTCCTGACACTGGGAGTTCAACATTGCGGCTCCAAGATGGCCTGGTAATCTCCAGATTTCATGATGCCATGCACACGTTCAAGGCACCCAGTGCCAGAGCAGCACAGCAACCCTAAAACATCACTGAACATCCTCCATGTTTGACTGTAGGGAAGGTGTTCTTTTCTTTGAAGGCTTCATTTTGTTTTCTGTAAACATAGAGATGATGTGCTTTACCAAAAAGCTCTAATTTGGTCTCATCTGTCCACAGGACATTCTCCCAGAAGGATTTTGGCTTGTTCAGGTGTGTTTGGCAAACTCCAGTCGGGCTTTCTTATGTCTCTCTCTCAGCAGTGGGGTCCTCCTGGGCCGCCTACCATATAACCCCTTTCATTGGTTGGCGGCCGAATGGTGCAAGTTGAAACTGTTGTACCTTGTGTCTGAAGGTCAGCTTGAATCTGTTTGGCAGTTGATCGAGGTGCTTTCTCCACCATTCAAACAATCCTGCGCTGCAATCTTGATCAAGTTTTCTCTTGCGGCCACGTCAGGGAGATTGGCTACAGTGCCATGGCCTAAACTTCCTGATAACATTATGTACAGTGGAAACAGGAACATCAAGGTCTCTGGAGATTGATTTGTAGCCTTGAGATTGTCCATGCTTGGCTACAATCTTCTGCCTGACCTCCTCAGACAATTCTCTGGCTTTCTTTCTTTTCTCCATGCTCATTGCGGTACACACAGTGACACAAAACAGGAGAATGAGTCCTTTTCTCTATTCAAACTGGTTGAATGAGTGATTTTTATATTGCAGGCACCTGCAACTCACCACAGGTGAGTTCAGTTCCAAAGTGAAGGAGAATCACCTGATTGAAATCTAATTATTTCTAACTACTTCTAAAAGGTGCCAATAATTTCTTCCGGCGTGTAAGGATTTCTGTGTGGAATAAGCTAAGACTTAGTACATTTTTCTGCTCTTTGTGTTTTATTCCACTGCAAACAAAGAAATACATATGTGGATACCAAAATATTTTTAATTTCAACAATTTGTTGGAAGGAATGGTGCATTAAAAAAACTGCAAGGCGCCAATATTTTTGGCCACGACTGTAACTCCTTTAGTCTCTCTTCAGTTATGGCCAAACAGCCAGCGAAGCATTCTGATTAGCTGGCTGGCACCTTCAGCCTTTGTAAATCCTAGTATCACCATGAAAAAGGTGCTGGCATGATCAACTGCATCAGGAACTCCCTTGAAATCACTCCGAGCATTTAAAACCCGAACTCCAAAGAGCGGCAGCTGTTGCTGTCATGCCAGACTGCAACAGAAACCCTCTGTCACTTGTAAAATCAACTGACATTCAAATTGATACACCAGGAGTCCCCAAATGTAGTATAAATACCAAAAGCGTTGTTTCCCAAACAAATGTAGTACACTTCATAATCTTCTTACCTGCAAAACACAAGTCAGGCCAAACTCACCCTGCAGCTTTCCCTGTACTACATGCCAACTTGCAAATGAGTTCCTCAGCTGTCAGCTGTTGTAATCCTTGGTCCCTCCAGTGATTGCTGCAGCGTCGCCTCCATTGCGACGCTGCTAGGTTCTCATCCCATGAAAAGACCCCCATGCCCCAGCAGTTAATAAAGCTGAAAAATAAGTAAGTACATAAAATTGAGCTCCAAGTCGAGCTGCATGAAAATTGCGATTCACTAGCTGTCCCTCACCATACAGTTTTCTCCCTCTCCATCTGCCAGTTATGAGTGTTAGCTTCCACACATGCCACTCTTCCTACAGGAATTGATACAGCAAACCAAACACAGAACTCTTTTCGTGCTCTAAACAAAATTACAAACTGTAAGTCTCTGTAAAACCAAAAAAGGAAAAGCAGCTAAAACCACACTGTCCATCTTTTTAAACATCAGACTGACTCAGTTGCAGGGACGGTGGAGGGAATTAAAACAAATGAAGGCTGGTGGACTCTCTCATACTGTAACCATATGGCAGTGAGAACTTATTCTAGGTAGCAACAGGGAACTATTTTTGTTGGCAGAACAATGATTGTAATAACAATTATTTAAAATACTAATAAACAGTATTTGTGTTTTATTTTTTATTTTAGGAGGCAATATAGCGCAGTGGTTTAAGGCTCTGAGCTGCAAACCTGGCGACCTGGGTTTGAATTCCACAGCTCCCACTTGCATACTGTGTGACCCTGAGCGAGTCACTTAACTTCCTTGTGCTCCCAGGTCGCACCTGTAAACAAGCTTCAGCTTGGTGTCTCTCCTGGTTAAAAAAAAAAAAAATTTGTGTGTGTAATAAAAAGGTGCCATTGTATAATCACAGATAAAGCCACTTCAGGGTGTGGGTGATGCCAGCATTTACTCACACCTGGCATGGTTACTCACTCACCTGTGGCCTCGTGACCAAACCACACTAGGCGTGGGTAAATCCTGGCATCACCCACACCCTGTCGTGATATATTGCTTAAAGAGCAGCCGACGCCTTCAACAGAACTTTCACAAAACATAATGTTCAGACACAGTTCAGCTTACTGTATATTTCACATTAGCTCTGTATGTTTTCTCTCTATTATTTATTATTTAGGACATTCACATGAAAACAGGAGCTTTGCTTCTAAAAATATGATCTATTCCAGTTGCTTTCTCCTACCTGAGGTCATAATGCACTGCTTGTGACATCTAAGTTACTCCATGGCAACAGATTGTGATGTAACAACAGAGGATTGTGACTTGAAATAGGGAGTAAGCTGCAGAAACAGATGAACTCTGGGGACAAAGATCATGTATTTATGCAAATTTCCTCAGTGATAAATAAGTGGGAGGAGAAATTTGTAGACTACACATGGAATGCGAACTGAATTGTACCTAATTGTTGTGTTTTCAAAGTTATCTTGGAGTTGTCAGCAGCTCTTTACATATACATCCAGAAACAAGATGTGACTCAGTGGGCCATTCCTGATTACCAATTTGTGCAAAAGAAAGTCACCTGCTATTATCCATATTTCGTTTTGATTCTTTCACACAAAACATTCAAAACTTTATACTCTACATTCTCTGACTTGATTTGGCCTCCTCTGGAACAGTCTGGGACCTTCCTTGGGCAGCTGGCCTCACCATTTGAGAACCACTGGTCTAGTTTTCTGCTGTGTTTATTCTGTTGATGTAGGCTGCAGTTAGGTGCACCCTCTGTTACAAGGACTATCGATAGGATACATTTGAACTTTGGCGTTGTGTGTGTGTGGGGTCTCGCCTGTGTATAATTTTGGAGGGTGCAGGACTTGGAGATTGGTTGTGGACTCATGGACTCAGTATCTAAAGCATTGAAGATGGCGTCAACCACATGGCTAAGTGTTGGGACTGAGGAAATGGCTTGTGGTGCTCGTGGAACTTTTGGATGTTTTAAATTCTTTGGTTCTGTTTCCATTAACTAATCTCTCTGACCTAACTGTGCCAATACTAGAGTTTTCTATTAAGCTGTTCTTCATTTGATGATTATATGGCATGGCTTAAGTCAAGATAATCCACTTTTATTCTGAGGATTATTTTTGCTATGCCAGGTTTATGCACATTATTAGGATTGTTTGCACATGTTTTGCCTTTGCATTGTAAAGTACATGTCTGAGACCACAATGAAATGAAACATTCCTAGATGTTTAAATCTTCTGTTTAAATAGTAACTAGGTAGCTATGTTTGGAATACTTATTCACATACCTACTATTTCTAATACCATAGTTATTGAATGAGCTGGCATTTCAGTTATACATTACTTGTGTTTCTCTTTACCCCTACTTCCTCACTTTCAAGCTTAAAAGGTAATGTGTGAATGTCAGCTGTTACCTAGAGTTCTGTACCTTTTAAGTAGATAATTTGTATATTATTATCTTGTAACAAAGCCATAAAGTAAAAGTTAAAAATTGTCTTGCAACAAGTTGAGTATTACGGGCTCATCCCAAGGAGGATTGGAGAATACAGAAAATGAGTAGGCCTTTAGATGATGATGTCACATGAGCTGCACCACCTCAGCGTGGACTGGTCAAGATATGCAGCCTTCACCTTCCTCTTTCTCTACTGGCTGTCGTCTCCTAAGAAGGAGCAAGCATGGTTGCTAGGGGAAGCAGGACACAATGTCTTGGTGCCAAGACTGGGACCCTCTTGTGAGCTGAAGGGGATGGCCCCTGTAGACTGAGGAGACCCTAAGGCTTTGGCAGGGAAGGAGGAATAAACAGAATAGTATTAAAAACATGACCTTCCGTTTTGAATGGCATGGAGTCATCATTGTGAAGCATAGTGAAGGTGCTGGGATCGTGGACTGCACTTGAGAGTTGGGGCTCTTTCTTTCTTTGATCACATTTACAATCTGCTGTGCGAAACAATGAATTTCTTTTGTCAACTTCTAATGAAATCTTATTCCGTAGCAAAAGTATTGGGATTTGAGCTCTTCAAAATGTTTAAAAAATACTCAAATATGTGGTATGGGGAATTATTGGAAGCTGTCTTATGACTTTACCATAAACATATTAAGTTGCACTGCTGTTTAAAATTGAGTTCTGAATGTTTTCTCTTGACGAATTTCATTTCATTTCGGTTTTGTTATACTGAGAATACCTTAATGGATAGTGACCCTTTTCATAAGTGCCCAGTGAGTATCAACAGTGGAAACAGAATAAATAACAATAGATATGTACACAGGATAAGTTAATAACAGTTGCTAGTAGGCTGTGATGATAAATATTGTGCACTGGCTGTTTCAAAACTGTGAATAGATTTCTGAGCAGTTATAGATATATTCAACTTGTTGATCTTGAGATACAGCTCTTGCAGCAGGTTACACTATTAGGACTGAAGCCGTCCAGGCATGGGACCACGGAAATTTTCTAGCTAGCAGTCTTCAGCGGGGACCGCCTCCGACGTCGGTCCTAGCCCCTGACATCAGGCGTAGTACATAGGAGGCGGTCCTGCCAGAATCCCCAGTTCTTTTCCCCATCGACTTTGCAAGCATCGGCCTCTCGGTCAGTTCTAGCGTCGCGGCGATCTAGGAAAATTTCAGCAGTTTTCTCAGGATTTGCGTCTGATGTCCTCTCAATCTCCGTGGAGGGCCATTCATCAAGTGTGCCTCGGCAAACAAATTCCTTTTAAGGATCCTCACTCAGCTTGTGTCCACTGCCTAGGCCCAGACCACGACACCCAGGCCTGCTCCTTCTTCCAGGGCTTCCAACAGCCACACGAGGATCTGCCATAGAAGGCCCTCAAGCTTTCCTCCTTGAGGAGAAAATAAAGGCTATGGACCGTGACCCTCCTTCCAGAGGAGAATCTTCTGGGAAGTCCACTGGCACCATCAAAAGCACCGGGAGAAGGAGATCTAGATCCCCTCAGGGCCTTGGACTCCCGCAGCTCCGGCTCCAGGTCGGACGCCTCCGTCTCCCCTGGTTCTGGTCAAATCGGTGAAGTGGTTCCTCTTCTCTGCAGCCTTTAAAGACCTCCAGGCCTGCCTCTTCCACTCCGGCTAAGGCCTTGTCCAGGTCTGGGAGCGCCACAAGTCGTCCTCCGGCCTCCGGCGTCAGGTCTGTCTCCCAACCGCCCGCCTCCCAGTGTAAGACCAAGGAGCTGACCTCTCTCAAGCAGACTTCGGATCCGATGTCGGCCCACCCGGCCTCGGTCAAGGCCCACAGGCACTCAAGGAACCAACGACCGCCCGTCGACCGTCGCTGGTCAGGCAGTCGCCGAGGGCGCCCGCCACCGCAGAGAAGAGACCACACCACCGCCTACTGACGTCGGTTGGGAGGTGGCGTCCGGAGGAGGAGTCTACTCAGCCCGAAGACCAGGCGGGCAACCCCAGACCCATCGAGCTCCCACGGAACCCTCTCCGGAACCAGAGACCCCGGGACCGCGCCTGGTCCCAACGACAGACCACCAGTGCCCGGCCCGTCGGGCATGAATCTGGCAGAAGTGAAGGAGTTCTTCACCTTCTGGTGGGACACCATCAAGAAGGATGGGTCACCATGCAACCTCCTCCTCGCCGCTGCCCTTGACCCCTGCACCCCTCGTCCACCCAGGGGTCAGCAGGATGGGCATCGCCCTAAGGGGCCAGCATCACCTCCTAGGGCAGATCTTTGGAGAAGAGGCGGCCTCCGTCAAGATCCACTTTTAGGTCACCCTAGCCCCAAGAGACCCAGGAGCGTCGGTACACCCGTCCATGGAGGATTCCAGATCTGACATCTCCAGTGCTCCAGATCTCCGTCTCCAATCAGCGTCCCTCTCCGGATCCATCGACCTTCCCAGGTCCCTCCGGATGACCCCTCGTTCTCCGAGATAATGAGGCATATTCAGGAGAACATGGGGTGGGGACGCTGAAGAGCTTGACCCCAAAAGACTACGCCTTGCCCGCTATCTTCGGCAAAAGATCCCAAGTCTGTGGTAGTGCCACCTTTGTGGACACCTTCGTGAGGCGCCACCAAGGCTGCGTGGAAGCGCCCACACTCGACCCGGCAATGCTAAAGAAGGCCGACCGCCTGTACAAGGCCCTGAGGGAGGACCAGTACTTGGCGAACCATCCTCTGGCCGACTCCTGGTCATTACAGCCTCACATGCTGGTCTCAAAAACCGCAGCATTTGAGCACACAGCCACGGACCCTGAGTCCAAGCAGTTGGACGTGCTGGGCGAAGCGCCCGTCTGCGGCTGCAACTTGCGCCATTAGGTCATTGAATTACCTCACCCACATGGTTCAGTTTCAGAATGCTTTGTGGGAGCAGGGACAGGACCTGGCTGAAAAATTGCCAGACGGTGGCCAGAAGGCGGAGCTGCTGCAGCTCCTCCGTCTGGGTTCGGACATGGGGACCCAGGTTCTTAGAGCAGCTTATGACTCTGCGGACTCTTGACAGAGCTGCAGCCTCAAGCGTGTGTCTCAAGAGACACTCATGGCTCCGATGTCTCCGGTTTACTCCGGACTCCAGAAGAACATCATGGGCGCCCCTTATGAGTAGTAAGTTCTCTTTGGTGAAGCCTCGGAAAGGTCATCACCAAATTGCAGGAAGCCGGAAGGCGATTAGATCTGTTCATGCCATGTACAGGTCTCGGCCAGTTCCTTCGCAGGAACCAGAGTCGCCGCAGCCGGACTCAAAGGCGCACCCTCGTTCCAGCCAGCAACAGAGGGCTCCTTCACTCGGAAGGCCCAGGCCAAGACATCCTCAGGCAGAGGCCAACGAGCCACAAAGTCGGCCCAGCCTGCAGGACCTAATGCTGCCACAGCATGACTCCTTCCGGCCCCGCCCCAACTCAGGATCAGCAGGGAAATGAAGGTCGGAGTCGCATCGTGAGACCACCTACAAGGGTGGCGTTCGATCACCACCGACAGGTGGGTGCTACAGTTAGTCCAAAAAGGCCATTATATAGAATTTGTAGACATCCTGCCCACAAGGCTTCCTTTGCTTTCTCGCTACCGGGTCAGCACACCCTGCTCATACAGCAGGAGGTGCTCACGCTCCTAGAGAAGGAAGCAGGAGAGAGCAGGATATTATTCACCGCCGTCCTGGTTCCAAAGAAAACAGGGCACCTCCATCCAATTACGGACCTCAGCAACCTCAATCTGTCGGTCGCTACAAAGCGCTTCCGCAGTGGTGACCCTTCAGGACAATCCCCATGCTGAAGAAGGATGCTTCTAGGGCCATGGATGTGTTGTTCATCCACACTTTCTGGCAGGTATCCTTGCCACTTTAATTCTTGCGGAAGGTCTTCAAGCTGGCTCCTCCCACCCACCGGGTAAAAAACTCGGCTCCCGCCCCATGACCCTAGATCTTCCTTACGCTTGGTAGCTCAGGTTCCTCCTAGCGCTCCGCGTTTAGACTGGATCCTAACTCTTGGTTCATCCAGGTGGTTTTAAGTTTTCTAAACTTGGTCTTCATCTTCCCTCGCGGCTGCGATGGACAAATCTGTTCCGCTTCCGGAGGTGCCCTTGTGGGCAGAAAATGTCAGGGCGGATCCGCACTCCATGTGCGTCTACTGCCTAGGCCTAGATCACGACCGCATGCCTGCGAGGTTGAGCGCTCTTTCTCAGCCAGCGTTCTGGATGATCGCGCTGCCGATTGAAGTTGAGCACCCGGCATTCCTGCCGGTAAAATCTAAAAAGAGCTTGTTGGGCGGTGTCGCGGCGGTTGGCTCGGCTGAGTAGCTCGAGCAGATGATGCCCCCTCGAGGAGGAGTGGCCCAGGCCGCATCTTCCTCCTCTCGACCCTTGACATTTATCCCGCGCTCTGAGTTCCTCATATCTGGCTTCATTCAGACTTTGTCAGTCCCTTTCCACGAGAGGAGGGCCTTGGGACATTCTTCTCGGCCCAAGAAAAGAGTGAAGAGTGGTCCACCGTCGGCGTTCAGTGGGAGTGGGAGAGGCCCTCTCGGCGTCGACTGTCGACTTCGTCGAGGTTGCGCTGAGGCCGCTGGCTTCGATGATGCCCCCGACAGGCCAGCCTGCGAGACTCCCGTCGACAAAGTCGAGATTTTTCTTGATCCGTTAGGCGGGCGGCTGTCGACTGGAGAAGCTGACGGCCTCCTCTACGGTTCTCGGTGGATACAGGATCTGCCTCGCCTTCTGGGCGCAGTCGGTTAAAGTGTCGAGCGAGGGAAGCGGGTGTCTGCCCCGGGCCCACCCTCGGTCCCCTGAGGTCGGTCTCTGACCTCTTCTCAGTCCAGCCGCTCCGCCGACATCGGGTGGTCTTGGTCTCAGCACCGAAGTAATCGGCGACACCGTTGTTCCTAAATCGTCCTCCTCGGGTGAGGAAGCTGCGGCGCAAATTCTTGCCGCTGCTCACGAAGAGACCTTATGTGGCAGCAGTTGCTGTTGTCGGAGCTAAGCCGACCCGGCCAAGACCCGGCCATCAAGTGGCTGTCGCCTGAACGACCGGCAACCTCTCTTTCCAGTCGAGTTGCCCCTCCAGGGCGGTTGCTCGGCGAAACCAAGCTGCTCCACCAATTGTGGTGGAACCTCCGCCTCCACAGCGAGTTGGGGCACCGACCAAAATTCTCGGTCGGGTTCACGGCCTGCCCCAGTGGTTGTTGGTCACCCTCACTCCCGACTGTCCTCGGCAGGTGGAGGGTGGCTCAGGACCGAGCAGTTCTTCACGGACTCTTCAGAATCTGGACGATTCCTCCCTGTTCTCCAGGCAGTTGACCTGGAGTCCTCAGGGGCCAGTCAGTGGGCGATGGCCCATCGTCCTTCTTGGAGTCTCTTGACTCATCTCGGAGTCCACGGGATGCAGCTCGAGCCCGTGTCCAAGCAGGCCAAGTATCCCCTACGGAGATTCTGGACCGAGGGATTCTCCCATGAGGCCTTTCCTGTGGCTGAGGCCATTGTTGGCCCCAGCCTTGGGCTTCTGCAGCAGCCTGCTTCCTGCCCTGCTCCTCGGCCAGGATGGCCAGGAGTATGCAGTCCCTACCGGCTCTTTGCCCCGGTTTCGGAGACACCCTTCTGCCGAGGGGGTTAGTCACTGGCGTTTTCCGGCGTTCGGTAATGCTCGGGGACGTGGATAAAACCCCCGACAAAGAGTCAAAAAGCTGGACTTTGCGGGTGCAAGGGTGTCGCTCGTCCCCTCGGCCTCCGACAGGCCAGCTCGGCCGTGCTGATGGCACACTTCTCCCGCCCTTATGGGCTCCCTGGATGGGTCGTTCCTCATCTCCTGCCTGACCTGAGACCACAGTCCGCCAGGTGCGGGACCAGGGTAAAGGCGGTGGCGAAGCAGCAGCCTCAGACTGCTCTGGACATGAGGTGATTCCTGTGCCAGGTCAGTAGTGGCAGCAGTGTGCATGCGGCGCAGGCGTGGCTGAGGATATCCACCTTCCGCGGCGGATACCCTGCAAGTTGGTGGACGTCCCTTCTTGGGGCAGCCTCTTGGCCCTGGGTGGAGAGACACTTCCAGCGGATGTCGAGAGTCTAATGCTACCCTGGACTCTGTCACCTCTGCCCAGAGGGACAAGGCCCGCCGTCAGCAGCAAGTCGCTTAGTCCTTCGGTCCCTGCTTCTCGACCGGCCCAGCAGCACAGGGCCAGCAGGCTCGCATGGCGTCCCAAACCCAGGCGTGCTTCCTCCAACAGGAAGCAAGGAAGTAAAGGCCCAGGAGGACCCTCGGCGGTCCTTCCTCCAAGCCTGCCCAGTAGCGGGTTGAGGGTGCCGCCCCAGCCCAGTCACTCCCCTTGGGTTCCCCGTCGAGGACAACTCCGTCACTTCCTTGCCGCCTGGTCCGCTATCACCATGGACCACTGGGTGTTGGAGGTGGTAGGAAAAGGCTTGCCTCTGGAGTTCGAGCAGGACCCCACCCCCTTTCGGGCCGTCGCCCCTCAGAGGCCAGGGTCCTTAGCCTCGCTGTCGGCCACGCCCGAGCCGATGTTGCCCTGCTCCTTGAAAGAGATAATCAGTAAGGTGGCGGATCCTCCTCCAGACCGGGGTTTGTGTCCAGGTACTTTCTGGTCCCCAAATGGACGGGGGCTGGCGCCCATTCTCAGCCCTGCACGACCCAGACAAGTTCCTAAGGTCTCGAACCTTCAGGATGGTCACTCTGGCTCAGATAATCCATCCTTGGAATGAGGCATATGGTTCTGTTCCTGGACCTCCAGGGCGCATTCTTTCACGTCCCAATCCATCCGTCCCACCAGAGAATCCTCCGCTTCAGAGCGGAGGATCACTACGAGTTCGGGCCATGCCTTTGGCCTCTCCTAGCTCCCAGGGTCTTCACCAAATGCATGGCAGTGGTGACAGTATTCCTCTCGGTGCCAGGTCCGGTCTACACTTACCTGAGCGATTGGCTGATAGCAGCCCCCTCCAGACAGGAGGTGGAGTGGTCAGAGATCTGGCCCTCAGGTTTGCTCTCAGGTTGGCCTCCTCATCAGCGAGGCCAAGTCGGGAACTTCGTGCCAAAGCAGGTGATACTGCTCATTGGGGCAGAGCTTGACTCTTCTGAGCAGAGCACGGCTCGGCGGACAGGGCCGAGGTTCTTTACTCCTTTGCCAATAATTTCTGGTTGGGCAATTGCGCCCTACCGGGACTTCCTGCACCTCCTGGGCCTCATGGCGGCCTGGCAAGCGTGGTCCGTTGGGCCCGTTGGTATCGTCCCCTTCAATGGGACTGGCCAGCCAATGGTCTGGCGCTGCGATCCGTTGGGCCAGCCCGTGACAGTGACCCAGGAGATGTGGAGCACTCTCCATGTGGATCATTCCAGCACATCTGCAGGAGGCGCATCCGTTCATCCGCCCGAGCCGCGGTCTCTCTCGACCGATGCATCTCTGATGGGTTGGGGTGCCATCTCGAGGAACATCGAGCACATGGCCTCCTGGTCCCTCAGGAGTCCCGATGCCACATCAACCTGCTGGAGCTCGGCGGTCCGTCTAGCTCTCACCGCCTTAGCTCTGTTTCTACGGGGTCAAGTGGTTCAGGTCAGGCGGACAGCACCACGACCATGTACTATCTGAACCGCCAGGCGGGGCGCACTCCTTGCTGTTATGCAAGGAAGCTCTCCATATGGTCCCTTGTCGCGCAGCCTGGAGGCGGATCTCCTGGCCATTCACGTGGCAGGGCCTCCAACACCCTGGCCAATGCCCTAAGCCGGATAGGGGCTGCGTCTCACGAGTGGTCTCTCCTGCGGAGGTAGTACAAGATCTGTTCTCCCACTGGGGGCACGCCTCAGGTGGACCTGTTTGCCTCAGGGAGAATACGAAGCTGATTCTGTTCCATGCCGCCCCCTCAGCAGGGGCTCGCTGCAGGGGATGCCTTCTCGAGGGCCGTGGACCTGGGCCTCTTCTCGCCTTTCCCCATTTCCCTTGATCCACAAGGTGCTTCTCAAGGTGAGGGAGGGACAAGGCGCGGGTGAGTTCTGGTAGCCCCAGACTAGCCCGCCAGTTCTGGTATCCAGATCTCCTCAGCCTCAGCTCAGGCTCCTGAGGCGGCTTCCAGCCCACCGGACCTGATCTCAGTCAATCAGGGAAGGTATTCCATCCGGACCTTCAATTCCTGCACCTGATGGCCTGGTTCCTAGCTGACTAGAGTTCCAGGCCTTGGGTCTTTCCGACACAAGGTCCTCAACGTCGTTGAGGCATCCCTAAGGAGTCGACCAGAAAATGCTATGCCTTCAAATGGAAGAGATTCTCCATTTGGTGTCAGGGGAAGGCTTGGACCCTTCCGACTGCCCATGGCAAGCATTCTGGACTACCTGTGGTCCCTTTCTCCAGCAAGGGCTTGATCGAGGTGCCTGGCAGCCATCTCTGCTTACGGCGGCCGGGCGGCAAGCAGTCGGTGGCGCAGGAGAAGATGGTCGGGGCGCTTTTTCAAAGGCCTTGACCACATTTCCCCTCCGGTGCGAACCTCCACCTCCGTGGGATCTACTGCTGGTATTGGCCAAGCTTATGGGCAAAACCATTGAACCAATGCACAGTGCGATATTTCACACCTGTCGTGGAAGACCAGCGTTCTTGGTGGCTGTCACATCAGCCAGGAGGATGGGAGAGCTCAGGCGCTTTCCATTGAGTCTCCTGCCTGGTCTTCCACAGGGACAAGGTTGTCCTGTGTCCCCACCAAGTTCCTTCTGAAGGTGGTGTCGGATTTCACCTTAACCAGGTGTTGACTCTGCCGTGTTCTACCCCAATCACACCTCAGAGGCGTATAGGCTCCATACTTTGGACCCTAGATGATCGCTCGCTTATTATAAGGAGCGGATGGCTGAGATTCGGGAGAGGTTGCCAGCTGTTTGTCACCTACGCTGAAGCACCTGGCAGACCTGCAGCAAAGCGGACGATAGGCAGGTGGATCACCTCCTGCATAGAGCTCTGCCACAGGTTGGCGGGCATAGAGCCTCCCAGAGGATAAGAGCTCATTCTACCCGCCATACCGCTGCATCGGTAGCTGCTTCCAGGGCGTCCCTATCCAGGATATCTGCAGGGCTGCTACCTGGAAGTCGGCACATACCTTTATCACCCACTACCACATCGACCTCGAGTCACGCCGGGATGCTGGTTTTGGGGCCTCGGTTCTCCAGTCTCTCTTTCCCAAGTAAGTATCGAAGTGTGCTTACCTCCTCCCTCCTCCCGGAGAACTGCTAGGAGTCTGCCAGAAAGTGTGGATGAACAACATATCCATGTCCCTAGAAATACAGGTTACTCACCTGTAACAGGAGTTCTAGGAATGGTATTGTTGTTCATCCTACGATCTCCGACCTCCCGGCCTGCGACGACAACCTGAGCTTCCAGCGGGCCAGATCTGGCGTCATGGGGCGGAGCCGAGGTTTTACCACCGGGTGGGTGGGAGGAGCCAGCTTGAAGACCTTCCGGCAAGAATTAAAGCGGCAAGGATACCTGCCAGAAAGTGTGGATGAACAACATATACCATTCCTAGAACTCCTGTTACAGGTGAGTAACCTGTATTTTCTTGGCGTCCCTGGACATGCAGGACACTTACCTGCACATTCCTATTGTTCAGTCTACAGGAGGTTCCTGCGCTTCGAGTTTCTCGCCGCCACTATCAGTTCTGGGCACTTCCCTTTGGACTGTCATCAGCACCTCGGTTTTTACCAAGTGCATGGCAGTGGTGGCAGCATCTCTGAGGAGACAGGGCCACTCCGTGTTCCGTACCTGGACAATTGGCTTCTCATGGCCCCTTCAAGGAGGCATTACGGATAGCCATTCAATGTACCCAGACCCTTTTTCAATCTCTGGGCATCCTCATCAACTCGAGAAGTCTCTCCTGGTACCGTCACGGTAACTGCAGTTTATAGGGGCAGTTCTGGACACGTCAAGGGAAAGCTTTTCTCCCTGAAGACAGGCGGGACGCATTCGATCCCTCATAAGGGACCTGTCAGCAAAGAAGACTGTCTCAGCCAGACTCGTCGCCGCCTGCTCGGACACATGGCTGCGCCATTCCTACAGTCCCGATGGCAAGACTCACATGCGGGTAACCCAGTGGATGTTGAGAGTGCAGTGGGACCAAAGGCAAGACCATCTGCAGCATCCAGTCCGAATCACGAGGCTGTGATTCGGGACTGGCAATGGTAGCTAGATCGGGAACCCTCTCTGTGGAGTTCCTTCACAGCGCCGTCCCGACGGTCACTCTTTTCCACAGATCGTCAGGGCTGGGGTGGGAGCACACTTGGACGGGGTGAGGTCTCGGGAACATGGACAGTCCAGGAGTCTCATCTCCACATCAACATATTGGAGATGAGGCGGTCCTTATGCCCTGCAAGCCTTCCAGTCGGACATTCCACCAAGTACCTTTCTGTTGCAAACAGACAATACTGCGGTGATGTATTACCTCAACAAGTAGGAGGCACACACTCCTACCCCTTTGCAGGGAGGCCATGAGAGTGTGGGAATGGGTAATATGACACGGCGCAAACCTCATTGCAGTTCACGTCCCGGGTGAACAGTACCATCTGAGACAGCCTGAGTCATTCCCAGGCCAGAGTTCACAGTGGGAACTTCTACAGGAGGTGGCAGAGGATCTGTTCCACAGATGGGGCACTCCAGAATTAGATCTATTGCCTCCCCATCAACAGCAAAACTGCCCAATTTTGCTCGCTAGATCCAGGGCCTGGTGTTTTCTGGCGAGGCAGCGTTGTCCCTCTCTTGGGTGGGCAGATTCCTCTATGCCTTCCCTCCTTTCCGTTGATCCAGAGAGTTCTTCTAAAACTTCGCAGGGAGCATGCGGCGCTTAGCTTGGTGGCGCCTTTCTGGCCCAGACAAATCTGGTTCCGCTTCTACATCAGCTATCCGGGAACCTCCGCTTCCTTTGCCAATCAGCTCCCATCTGTTGTCTCAGGAGGAAGGTTCACTGGTCCACCAGGACTTGCGTTCATTGAACCTACATGCTTGGCTCCCTAGAGACATAGCCATGATGAAACACAGGGTCTGCATAGGAAGTGGCGGATGTACTATCCGCTGCCAGAAAGCCAGCAACATACGCCATGAGTGGCGCAGGTTTTCTTATGGGCTCAAACGTGTGGTTTCTCGCCTTAGACTGTCCGAGAAGCTGGTCCTGGAATACCTGCTTTACTTTTTCAATCCGGACTAGCCTACTCCTCGATTAAGGTGCACTTGTGTGCAATTTGACTTATCATGCCCCCACTCGGCTGTCATACGGTGGCTCAATTGGACACTACTCCTGCCTTTTGAAGGGGTTCTCCACCTTAGGCCACCTATCAGGGACCGGTTCCTCCTGGGACCTGCCCTTTGTCCTGGAGCAGCTTACGCTGCCACCCTTTGAGCCAGCCAGCGGATTAAGAGTGCGTTTTCTGTCGTGGAAAACGTTGTTTTAGTTGCAGTTACTGATCAGAAGAATCTAGTGCACACTCATGTGTAAAGAGCCCTATTTAGTTTTCACCAGGATAGGGTGTCCCTGAGGACAAATCCTAAGTTTCTGCCTAAGGTGGTTTGCCCTTACCCTTAATCAGGATATCGACTTACCAGTGTACTTTCCTAAGTACACTAATCGAGGAGAAGCACTGCTTCACACCCTGGATGTTCACAGGTGCCTCAGATATTATCTGACCAGAACCAAACAGTACCGGAAAGCGGACCAGCTGTTTGTATCCTTTGCTGAGAGGATGAAAGGGGCCCTGTTTTGAAGCAGACCCTTTCACCGTGGCTCATCCAATGTATCTTTCTGTTATGACAAGCGAGCAAGCCCTTGCCAGGCGGGTTAAGGGCCATTCTACCAGAGGAGTGGCCACCTCCTTTGCAGCGCTGAAGAACGCTCCACTTCACCTATCTGTGCTGCAGCTACCTGGAGCTCGGTGCATACCTTTATTAGGCATTACAGCCTGGACATCGCTTCTAGGCGAAGGGCAGGTTCTCGCCTAGCCGTCCTTCAGGGACTTCTGTCCTAGGCTCGGACAGGGTCGTAATCTCTGTCTTCCTCCTCCCGTGGCGTAAGATTGTCGCCATAGCTTGGGAATCAGTCCTAATGGGGTAACCTGCTGCAAGAGCTGTATCTCAAGAAGATAGTACAGTTACGTAAGAACTTACTGTAACAGTAGATCTTCAAGAACAGCTCTTGCAGCAGGTACCTTCCGACCACCATTCCCCTTGGAGGAGGTAGGTTATAGCCTAATATCCATCTTCTGGGATGGAACGATTTATTTTAGTCTTGGCCATCTGATGGCGGATCCTCGGTCTCCTCTTCTGATGTCATCCAGCGGCCAGGAGTCTCCGGTGGGAGAACTGGGGATTCTGGCGGGACCGCCTCCTTATGTTACTCATGCCTGACGTCGGGGCAGGACCGACATCGGAGGCGGTCCCCGCTGAAGACTGCTAGCTAGAAAATTTCCGTGGGTCCTGGCGCCTGGACGGCTTCAGTCCTAATGGTGTAACCTGCTACAAGAGCTGTTCTCGAAGATCTACTGTTATGGTAAGTTCTTACGTAACTGTACTTTCCAACTTGTGACTCTGTAGACTAGAGATCTGTGACCCAGGTTACAATTCATTCTTGGGTGTGAAAAGCACTGCCCTCGGATGTTCTCGTGGTCCTATTATTTACTGGTTCTGGAAGAATTTCCTGGATACTTTGGAGGTGCTAAACCTAGGACCACCTTCTGTAGAAAAGCCAGTACCAGGAATTTTATGCAGTTGTCCAGCGAGAGGCGTGTGGCAGAGGAGAGGAATGAGCAGTGATGTGTGCGGCTCTGGCGGTTGGTGTGAAATCTGCAGACTCACTGGTTGAGGAATGTACTAACAGTCCGTAGTCAATCAAAGGGAATAGCTGGCTGGTGGATAGGATTCTCCTGGACTCAGCTGTTAAGCAGTTTTGACTCTGTATAGTACTCCCATTCGTTGATGGAATTTTTTCGTGACATATGACACATGGGGTTCAAAGGAAAGGAGTTGTCGAGGATGACACCCAAGTAATAGAATTTGCTTACTATTTTGATTTTCTCACGATGGAGTTAGACAAATTTAGTGAGTCATGAAGTGGTTTGTGGGGACTGAAGAATAGCGTAGCCTTTGTTTTTGTTTGTTTGTTTTGTGTTCAGGACCAGTTTTGTTGATTTAAACCAACGTTCCATGGAGGAAAAGTCTGACTGCAGTATCTGGTTTATGTAGCTTATCATTACCCTCATGGAAGATGACAGTGTTGTAGGTGTAAGGACCATGTCAGAGAGGGCACGCAGCTGGGACTGAGTTGATGAAGATTGAAAATAAGAGAGGCCCAAGGGTGATCCTTGGGGCACCTCCTGAGTAGTTGTTACTGGGTTGGATAAGGTGTTGTGGATTTTGGTTCTCTGTACGCTGTTACTTATGTAACTCTGGGGCAAGCTACAGTCTTGGGAGAAAAGTTCAAATGTGTTTATGTACCCAGCAGGGTGTATGGTCCACCAAGTTCGCTTTTGGTGAGAGTCACAAATATGCATCCAAGGTAGTTTTCAGCATCTGATGCTTTGTATATGTGAGTTGTGAACCTCACCAGGGCCATTTCTGTGTTTTGTGACTTGCGGAATCCATGTTGTACAGGTGTGAGGAGATCGTAATGTGTTTGAAATTCAAGTGTTTGTTCAAGTACTATCGTTCCAATAGTTTGGAGAGGATTAAGTAGTGAGATTGGTAGTTTGTTGACATGGTCTTGGTACCAGATTTTTGGATGAGTCTCACAACCATCTGCTTCCAAATATCTGGAAAATGCCACATCTAAGTGAAAAGTTGAAAGGCTTCATGATTTGTTCTGCTGATACTTCCTACCTAATTTTATTAAGCGGTAGTCAAGGCCGTCGGGTCCTGTGAGGGACTTGGGGTTAAATTTTGTAATGTACCTCAGTGCCTCATTTCTGGACAGGATCCTGAAATAAAATTTAGGAGGTGAACCAGTTTGTGGGAGCATCTAGGCTTGTCAAGTTGGAGGGGTCATATGATGAGAGGGTCCTGTATTTGGAAGGTCATCAAATTGTTAAGTGACCAGCTATTTCACTTGGGTGCGCTAACCATGTTGCCATCAACCTCGAGTGTAATTAACTCGACAGAATGATTACCCTAGTTAATTCTTTAAAATCTGCCAGGCATTTTTAGATTGAGCGGGCACATGTTTTTATCTGCCATACCTTGAAGTATGTTAGAAAACAGGACTGTCTTGTAAACTGGACTGACAACGTCCAAAATGGCATACTTCCTGTATAAAAATAAAGTTTTACTACTACTATGTTGATTTGGCATTTCCAACTAGGGTTTTACACTTGTTTCTTGCAGTTTTATACTCTAACAAATCCTGAGAATCTCTGGTCCTTTTGTATTTATTCAGATTTTATCTCTGTGCTTCACCTTACTGAAATTTCTGCATTTAGCAACCCGCTTTGTCACCTCTAACTCTCATACATTAAAGGGAAGCAACCATATGAACATATCTACCAGGACTTTGCAAACTGCATCATAAGCCAAGTTTGAGTCGGTGATGTTGTCCAGGAAAGACCAGTCTACGGACTTCAAACTGTTCAGATAAGATTAGCTGTTAAGTTTCTTTGCGTTTCTTGGTGGCTGTAACCTGGACATGGATAAGACTTTTTGCTGACCAGAGACATAAATTAGGAAAGTGGTCACTAAGATCGTCTGGTAGGGTACCTGCTGATAGGACCCTGTCTGGGTTTGATACTACTAACCAGTCCAAAGGTATTTTAGAGCCAGTTTGTAGTTGACCCATGTAGGAGTATCAATTACTTGATGTAGTCTTAACTTGTGGAATATTGTCAGGAAGATATTACCTGATTTCAAAGTCCAGTTTAGGCTGGCCCAGTGGCGCTGAGGGTTGAGGCGTTCGCCACACCAGCGACCGGGTTCGAGGAACAAGCCGGGCTGTTGGGGTCGGTAGGGGAGGACTGGTATCGAGTATCCGCAGACTGCTGTCCCTAGTCCTGGGGTGGGCTGGGGATCTTCACCGCGCTGTAGTGGCCCCTGGGGATGCCTGGAGGCACTACTAGCGTCTGTGATAACAGAGGGAGGCGTGGCGGATGTCTGCACGTTGTGCCTGGATGTCATTACGCGTCCATGCTTCAAGGGTGAATAGGAGGAAAATGGCTGGGCATGACCGTGCAGCTTGATGGCCGTGCTCGAGCCGCCCGGTGGACTTTGGCGGAGTCCTGTCAGGGAGGGTCAGGCTGTCCTGGCTGGCTGAGGCAGAGGGAGCCTTCCAGTGGGATGGCATGGCGGCCGTCCCGGATCCTCTAGATGCAGTTAGAGCTACCCAGCTCTCCAGGGCGAGGCGGAGCGGCGGCTGGGTGCACAAGCAGGAGTGTGCTGCAGCACTGGAGGAGAAAAACAGTAGTGATTAAAAAAAAAAAAAAAAAAAAAAGTCCAGTTTAGATTAAAGTCACCCAGAATGATCCACACACTATGGCGAGGAATGGAATTCCCAAATTGTTGGACCACTTTTGACCCTCTTCAGTAAAACCGGGGAATGTAAATTACAGATAATGTGAGAGTTTTGCAGCCCCAGCAGCAAGTTGATGGACAAAAAGTCACAGTTAGGGGTTTCAGGGAACCAGGGCATTCATTCACTATGCATTTGTTTGAAACTAAAGCAGCCATCCCCTCCACTTTTCCCTTGTGGCCCTTGCAAAGATTTTGTGGTTTTCTAAGGATACCTCATTATCGGAGATAGTCTCATTTAGCAAAGTTTCTGAAAGAGCTATGACATCAAATATAATGAGTAGCCCAGGCCTCAAAAGAGTTTCCACCTCCTGTAACGTGGCGTTGAAGAGCTTGCACTTACCCACCATTTAGCCCTAGATCCCCCCTTTTTTCTTCTTTTGCACTTCCTAAGGTTATTGTCTGGCCAGGTGTCCTAACCTATTAGTTTTGTTTTCTGTCTGCATTGTGTCTTCTGTTTTTCTACCTGTGTTACACTCCAGTTATGATTGTACCTACACTGACTGTCCACTGGTTGTCAACAGAATGTCGATCCTATTGTAACATGTAAAGATATTGTACCGTAACTGTATATTGCATTTCTGTATCATTAATTGGCTTGCCCTATCCACTGTTTGCTGCTGTCTCTACTACTTATGGCACCCAGGACCTCCTTGTGAATGAACTTGCTCAACAGAGTTTTTCCTGCAGTAAACTTGAAATCTTACTCTGAGTATGAGTTCCTGCAGCAGTCTACACCATAAAGACTGTGCAGCGGGCACTAGGACTCCACGAGACTTCTATCCAGCAGTACCCAGCTGGGGCCTTGCCCCTATGTCAGTCGCCCACCGATGTCACCCTCAGTATAAAGGGGCGGTCCCCAGCCCCACCACAGTTCTTTTCTCACACGTCGACCTGTGCGCTTCAGCTCCTAGGCCGCCTCATTGCATCTGTCGACTGCCATTTTCTTTCTTCAGTCAAAAGTACCTGTTTTCTTATTTTTCAGAAAAGTCTCAGTATACCAATTAGTTTATGTTGTCTTCGTCTTCTCGACCAAACAATGGAAATCCAAGTGTCCATGCGGGCGGCAGATTCCTGCAAGGGCGATCACTCTCGGTGCCGCTTCTGTTTGGGGCCTGATCAATGACGTTAACACCTGCCCAGACTGTGTCAGATTCAACCAATGAACCTGAACCCGCCACTGCAAGACCCTCCAGGCCTACATCATGGAGCAGCAGCTCACCACCCTTCAACGCCCATCGAAGGCAGCTCCTCAGCCTCCCATTCGCTGACTTCCCACAATGAGAAACACTCAAGAGGGAAGCACCAACAGCAGGACAAGGAGCACTGTAGGTCAGATTCAGATTCAAGTCTCCTCGTGAAGAGAGCACTCAAGTTCATGCTCTAGAAGCGGACTCAGCCCCGTTCAGGCCTGTTTTCCTCCGGCCTGCAGTTGATGAAGGTTGCCGCCTTACCCTCTCAGCGGGCGGCAGCTCTTGGGGCAAAGACCTCGGGTCTCTCCCTCAGTCTTAGGCCCTTCCAGCATTCCTTGAGGCCTAAGACGGGGACTTCATCTGATAAGGTTCAGGCATCTTTCACTTCCAGTTTGTCGTCGGACTCAGACGACAGACATAAATGCCAGGAGCATTCCTGCCCAGGGACAAGTTATCAGCAGCTCATCTAAAACCCTGGCGCATGTTGTCCCAGATGACCGGTCTTCCGACAAACAGAAGGACCAGCGGCAGGCATACAAAGTAAGGTGTCGACTACCCAGATGTCTGCAACAACTACTACAAGTCGGACGCTTGTGGCGCCGCCTCAGAAGCCGCGACACCAGCGCAAACCATTCAGCAGCCTGACGACAGGCCACCTGTTGACAAGTCACCAGACCAAACCCTTTGGTACCACGACGATCTGACATCAGTAACCCGATGATAGGCAACCAGGCGACAGACCATACTACTCCCACCAAGTCCTGACATACATCATGATGAGGCTCCAGGACTGGGTAACTACTGGTACTCCTGCCGACCCCAGTGGTGTGCCACCATCGCAAGTGCCAATGGTGCCCCTGGTGGATGTTGGGAAACTCTTTACCTCTTGGTGGAACACGGTAAAGGAGATTTACTCAAAAAGATGACCTCCTCCTCCTCCACCTCCACGACTCCCTACACCATTCCCGGACAAAGCACCAGTCCGGACTTCCGGCACAGTCTCCATTACACCCAGGAGCCCGTCTCAAAGGTTCTGACTCAGAGCACCCCAGGAGTAGGGGCAGGTGCCACCACTCCTTCTCCAGGTCATCTTCCTCAGACAAAAGGAGCAGACGCCCGGCATGAGTGTAAACACTTGAGGTCAGCCTCATCTACCTTCTCCAGAAGCTTCCTCACTCTTCAGACTCTTCATATTGAGGTTACTCTCCGGAACCAGAGGTCCCCACAGTTCACCCAGATCTCCCCAAGTAACCCGACATTTATGGATGTGATGCACCACATCCAATTCCTAAATCAATGGGACACTGAGAAATTAGACCCGGAGAGAAAAAGCTTCATACCTTTTGGGAATGAGTGACCCAAGACCTTGGTCATTCCCCTCTGGTCCCTCCATTTCAGGACCTAACCAGGCTGGCATGGACCACCTTCATCTTTTTCAGCTGTCCCAAGAAGGCAGACAGACTGTATAAACCTTCCAAGACAGAGCCCTTTTGGGAGAAAATCCGAGGGCAGACTCCATGATCCTGTCTCCAGCCCACGGCAGGACAAAGCAGCCTAAACATATGAGCTCACAGCCCCTGACAAGGAATCTAAGAAATCGGACCAGTTCAGGAAGAGAGTCTATGTTTCTTCCACATGCTGCATACAGTCCCTAAATTTTCTGATGCACATGGTGCTATACGAAAATTATGGAAGAAAGCCATTGAGTTGGCCCATTGAGTTGGCATCTTGCACTGAGCTTTTGCACGTACTTCAGTCTGGCCTGGACATAGGAAAACACTTGTTGAGGGCATCCTACGATTCAGCGGACACAGCAGCCAGAGCAGCGACCACTGAGGTGTCTCCATCGCCGCTCCTGGCTGAGAGTATCCAGTTTTCGGCAGAACCTCCAGGATTCTATCCTGAATATTCCATTCCACGGGTCTGTTCTCTTCGGAGAGGGTACAAAGATCATAATGGAACTGCAAGACTCAGGCAAAGTGGTCCAGTCCGTTTCACCACATGTACCAGTTGGACCCTCAGCAATCTAAGCGCAAGCTCTTTCAGCGCCAAGGTGCCAACAGACCGAAACCAACAGCCCAAGGCCCTTTCAGAGAAAGGCTTCCTCACAACCAGCAGGAACAGCGAGCCTAGGAATCCAAAATCCTCTCAGCCTTTGCTGCCCACCCCAGGCACACACACATGACTTCCTGCCAGCCCCACTCTTCTGGCAAAGTCGATGGGAAGCAGTAGGATGTCGGTTCTCCGCTACCTAGATGGGTGGACCAACATTATAACAGACATATGGGTGCAGGACATTATCAAAAGGTTTATGTGCTGGAGTTTATCGAACTTCCTCTGGACAAACCTCCAGCCCCTCTCGATATCCTCCCACCCACATAGCCCTCATCAGGGAAGAAATCCAGACCTTATTCTCAAAATGAGCCATCAAGCCTGTCCCCAAAAGGAACGGGTATTACTCCCATTTCTTCTTGGTCCCCAAGAAGAGGGGGACTCGAGACCTATACTAGACCTGAGTCACCTGAACCAATACATCGAATACAAAAGGTTCAGGATGGTATTCTTACCAGGGCTGATACCTATGCTACATCGAGGGACTGGCTCTGTCTCTCGACATGCAAGATGCATACTTGCACATAAGTGTTCCAGCTCACAAGAGGTATCTTGGTTCGCCTTTTAAGGAACCATTCCCAGTCCGGGCTTTGCCTTTGGTCTCTCCTCGGCTGCGAGGGTGTTCATCAAATGCCTTGCAGCAGTAGCAGCTGCTCTTCGCAGAGCGGGTAATTTAGTCTACCCTTACCTAGACGATTGGCTCCTAACTGCCCCTACCAGGTCGCATTTAGTCCACACCTATCAGACACATTCCAAATGTTCCAACAGCTGGGGATAACAATCAGTCTCCCAAAGTCCTGTCCTTGGCCCAGTCAGCGTCTACAGTACAAGCGGGCCATCCTGGATACACAGCAGGAAGAGCCTTTCTCTCACCCAGCAGGACCACTCGACTGAGAGACCAGGCCTCCAGAGTAGCTACAGCCAATCTAGTTACAGCAAGAACCATGTTATAGCTCCTAGGACATATGACTGCAGACATACTCATGGTACCACTAGCACGCTTGTGTATGAGAGTTCCTCAATGGAACCTAAGGGTGCAGTGGGAAGCAGAGCGTCCAAAGATCTCGAGCACCCGATAAGGATATCGAGAGCTGTTCAGCAAATGCTGTCATGGTGGCCGACTTCTCCCAGTTTGGATTCAGGAGTTCGTTCCAAATAGACTCACCGAGCCAGATCCTCACCACGGATGCATCGGTTCTAGGATGGGAGCTCATTTTCAGAATCACCATACTCGGGGCACATGGACAGACATAGAAGTGTTCCTGCATATCAACATCTTAGAGATGAGGGTGATTCTGTATGCCATACAGACCTTTCAGACTCACCTTTCCCAGGGTCCTATGCTCCTCAAACCAACAGTATGTCGGTGGTCTTTTATATCAAGCGGGGTGCACTCCTACCCTCTGTGCAGAGAAGCCATGAGAGTGTGGTACTGGGCCCTAGAACACAGACTCACACTGATAGCAGTTCATGTTCCAGGAATCCAAAACATCTTGGCAGGCAGGCTCAGCTGCTCACGATCCAGAAACCATGAGTGGGAGCTGCTTCAGGAAGTGGTGGACGACCTCTTGAAAGATGGGGACATCCAGGCTTGACCTATTCGGCGTCCTCGTGCAATGCCAAACTGCCCATTTTCTGCTCGCTAGATCCCGGCTTGGTGTTTTCTGGTGAGACGCGTTGTCCCTCTGCTGGACAAGGAGATTTCTTTACATCTTCCCTCCTTTCCCCTGCTGCAGAGGGTGTTACTCAAACTACAGAAGGATCGTGCCACAATGATTTTGGTATTTCCTTTCTGGCCACGTCAGATATGGTTCCCTCTCTTGAACGATTTGCAGTGGAACCTCCCATTTCAGTTACCGATATTACAGCTTGCTATCCCAAGACCAGGGCACGTTAGTCCACCCAGACCTTCCGTTCCTACACTTTCATGCATGGCTCCTGCAGACTTAACCATTTCCAGGCATGGAGTTTAATAAAGGGTGGCCAAAGTTGTAGTAAAAGTGAGAAAACCTTCTACAAGGGCCACTTATGCCATGAAGTGGAAGCGCTTCTGTATCTGGGCAGCTGCATGTTCCCTGGACCCAGTGTCTTGCGCTGTGAAGTCAGTCCTGGAATATCTCCTATCGCTTTCAGATGCGGGGCTGAGATACTCTTCCATAAATGTACATCTCTGTGCCATTTTCACTTATCACGCACCTGTGGAAGGTAGGAATCTTGCTCAACTGGACCGCTCGTACATTTCTAAGGGGCATACTACATGAAGCCTCCCATTAGGGATTCTATCCCCCATGGGACCTCCTCTTCGTTCCAGAGAAATTAACATTACCTCCCTCTGAACCGGCCGTGGATTTTGACCTCACGTTTTCTCTCATGGAAAGCATTATTTTTAGGTGCCATCACTTCAGCTTGGAGGATTTCTGAGCTGCAGACATTGATGTGTAAAGAACCTTATTTAATTTTGACAGAGACATGGTGTGTCTGCACACTAACCTAAGTTTCTTTTGAAGGTGGTATCTGAGTTGACATTGAATCAAGACATCTCCCTTCCAGTTTACTATCATGAGTATTCGAATCGGGAGGCCCTTCTTCACACATAGGCGTACATAGGATCCTCTGTTACTATTTGATTACGTACAAAATCGATCTGGCAGTTGGATCAGTTGTTTGTGTCCTTTGCCCCAGAATTTGGGGAAACCAGTTGCAAGGCAAACCATGTCTAAATGATTGACAAATTACATTACCTTCATCTACAGCGAGTACGAGAAACCCTTACGGGACCAGTCAAGGGATATTCGACCAGGGGATGGCTGCATCTTTCACAGCCATGAAAAAGTTTCAATGGCAGATATCTGCACTGCCGCAACATAGCATACTTTTGTCAAGCACTACACACTGGACATTGCTTCCAGAAAGAGAGCAGGATTTGATCTCATTGTGCTCCAAGGCCTAATTTCTTAAATAATTTTCTAAATATAATTCAGGAGTTTTATCCCTACCTCCTTTTTTCCTTCTTCTCTCTGGGGTCACTGCTTGGGACTCAGTCCTTCTTTGTGGTGTAACCTGCTGCAGGAGCTCATACTTGAAGTAGGATACTACAGTTAACGTAAAACACCGTAACAGAAGATCTTCAAGAAGAGCTCCTGCAGCAGGGCTATTTTCCCTCCATCCCCTTTTATGTTTCTCCTTCTGGAAATTTGTTTCGGCACCCACCTCAGATTTCTCTTGCTAAGCAACCTCGGGTCTCCAGCGGGTGAACTGAGGGGCTGGGAACCGCCCTCTAAACAGAGGGTGACGTTGGTGGCGGACTGATGTAGGCGGGTCCCAACTGGGTACTGCTGGCTAGAAGTTTTCTGTGGAGTCCTTCCTAGTGCCTGGCGGCACAGTCCTTATGGTGTAGCCTGCTGCAGGAGCTCTTCTCAAAGATCTACTGTTACAGTAAATTCTTACATAACTGTACTTTTCTGATGCCACAGAGAAAACGTTAAAAAAAAAACCTATAATTTTCAGATATATTTCAGCTTACAATTAATAAACGTTCTGCATTTGCTTCATTTCTTTATTAATATGTACATTAACATGAAAACAGGGTCTCTGTCTCCTGGACTTCATGTGTTCTAGAAGCTGCTTGCCTACACCCAACATTACAATCTCTACTTGTAACACTACAGTCTGTTGTTATGGAAATGATTATAATGCCATAAACAGATGTCCGTGTAGACAAACAGCCAGAGCAGATATTGGCAATTTTATTTATTTAGTTTTTGTTGACCGGGTAAGTGCATTAGACAATTCCTGCCTATTTTCAAGCACGACCGGGGGATACAGATGAATGCCAACTGACCTTGAACCAGATTAAGCTGTTGGTGGTATTTTGAGTGAATGAGGAAATTTGGCCAGATCACTGGAAATTCCCTACTCTTTTGAGAAGTGCCATGGGATCTTTAACATCCACCTGAACTACCACCAATCCAGGCAGATGGGACACATAGGCTAAATACAGAAAATATGTAAAATATAAGCCAATATGTCTAGCGTAATAAGTTACATTTATTTAAAGATGGGTCTTCTTCATGAATGTGTCATTTGCTTTTTGTGCTTTTCTTCAGGCTTTTGCAGAACTGCAGGCCAAAATGATTGATACCCAACAGAAGGCCAAGTTAGCAGACTTGCAGATTGAACAAATGAACAGGACTAAGAAGCATGCTCAGCTTACAGATGCAGAGATTCTGACGTTGCCAGATGACACTCGCATGTATGAAGGTGTAGGAAGGATGTAGTTAACAGAAGGGCTTTTATTCCTATTTTTGTAGAAGATATGCAGTTGTGTAACAGACCTGAAGCACAGCATTTTGTCATCAGGAAGTCAGAAAAAGACAGTATAAATTATATCAGTAATAAGCATCTCTCTCTCCTCTCCCCACCTCCAGGATTTGTTTTGGCATTGAGTAGCCATAAGAATGTCAGAAGATCAGAGAACAAAGGGGTTAGGGAGGGTAGGTAATAGCATTTGAATCTGTTGCAGTTGAATTCCCATGATGACGTCAGCCGCAGTGGCTCTGAGATACAAAACAATTGGTGTTTGTTTACCTTATGGCAAGGTTCTCAGGATTGTTAAAAATTGATGCACACAAATAGCTTGTACTAGCACTGTGCAAATTGTAGGTAACCCACACATTAGGTGTGAGTTTACAGTAAGGATGTTCTTTTAAACTTTGTGGCTGTTTTTGTAAGTAAAATGAGCATCTGAATATCTCGAACCCCACACAAAATTACAGTTTGCTGGTGAAAAATGGTCGGAATGATCATTTTGTGCTAGTACTCTGTTTTGCATCTAATCTTCTTATGTAACAAAGGGGGCATGTCACAGGAAGGAGGTGGGATGTAACAAAGCCTATTTCATTATGGGGCGCTCGGTACTTATTTTAACCAAGCCGGGGGCAGAAGGAGAACCAGTGTCTTTCTTTTCCCAGTGTTACAGAAAGGTCTCCCATTTCAGGTGACTATATGCATTATTAGGCGGGTCATTTCTTAGCTGTGTGATTAGATGAGAATTTTATCTATGTAGGGTGGCGCAAGGGTTGAGGCACTGGACACCACACCTGCTGCCCAAACCATCGACCCTGGTTCAGGAGTAAACCAGGGTTGCTGGGGGCGAGAGGTTGAGCATCCTGTGGACAGCCCTTCTCTCCCGGGGAGGGGAGGATATGGCACCGGTGCAAGCCTGGTCCCTAGCGATGGCTGATGGGCATGGAAGCTAGGACCATTACTTAAGGATTATGGGAGTTGGGGTTGCTGATGTCCTGCACCGCGAGGTGTGTGTGAGGCCTTCTTGGTCAACATTGTACACCCACTGCCTTAAGGGAGGAAAACAGAGGTGAAAGATGTCAGTTAAGTGGTTTGGTTGGCTGTCCCGGCCACTGTGAGCCACACACCTGGTGAGCACCGAACCACACAGCAGCACATGTGACCCTAAGTCCTTGTGGAAAGCCAGGGTGATATCTGATGACCTAAAGGTAAGCAAGCAATCTGAGAAGGCAGTAAGTAGGGCTGGGGTGATACTGGGATGTATAGGAGAGGTATCACCAGTAGAAAACAGGAAGTTGTCATCCTCTGTACAGACAGTTAATGAGACCTCATCTGGAGTACTGCGTGCAGTTCTGGAGACCCCATCTCCTCAAGGACATAGACAGGATGAGGCAGTCCAGAAGAGGGCAACTAAAATGGTGCAGGGTCTGCAGAAACCACTCTGAAGAGAGACTAAAGGTTAATATGTATACCCTCGAGGAAAAGGAGGGAGAGGGGGACATGATAGAAACTTTCAAGTACCTCGAGGGAATCAACAAAGTCCAAGAGGATAGCATCTTTCAGAAAAGAACTGTGCAAGAACAAGGGGCACAACTTGAAGATAGAGAGGATGGCTCAGGGGCAGTGTGAAGAAATATTTTTTCACGGAGAGGTGGTGGGCGCATAGAGCAGGCCTTCCTGAGGAGGTCGTGGGGTCAAAAACAGTGGGGAATTCAAGAATGCATGGGACAGACTTAAGGCAATTCTGGTGGGATTAGGAAGAAGTAGGCTGTTGGTTAACTAGGATCTGCAGCTTATCCAGTAGGTAGGGAAATGGGCAGACTGGTCGACCAAGCAGTCGTTATCTGCCGTAAAGTCTATGTTTCTATGTGACGGGCTTTTGGTGTTTAGTGGGGTAGGAAACTAACTGCAAAAAAAAAAAAGACAAAAAATTGCATCTGTGTGCAAATTCTTTTACTCTTAGAAAGGAAAGATGATTCCTGCTTAACTTCTAGAAATGTCAGCTCCTTCCCAGAGAGCGGTTCTGTTTTCCACTCAAACAGATACTTTCCTTCTGGAGGACAAAGCGGAATCCCCAGTGTACATGGCCTGAATTATCAGGGACAAAGCTCAAGTGACATGCACTCTGTGGGTAGAATGTTGGGCTGATGGCAAACATGGTTTTACTGTATCCTCACAAGGCTGTCTATGAGGAGATCCCAGTGGATGATCAGCATCCAGTGGTTACAAGCATCTCAACCTGTGTATCATCTGATTTTATTTTTTTTTATTTTAGTTTTTGTTGACTGGGTAAGTGCACTAGACAAATTCTGCCTATTTTCAGGCACGACACGGGTGAGGGGATACAGATGAATGACAGCTGATATTGAACCAGATTAAGCTGTTGGTGGTATTTTTGTTAGTGGGGGACTTTGGCCAGGGCACGAGGAAATTCCCAACTCTTTTCGAGAAGTGCCATGGGATCTTTAACATCCACCTGAACTACCACCAGAACAGGCAGCTAGGACTTCAGTTTAACGTCTCATCCCCCATGCTGCACTACAGTGTCAGTATTGGGATATTAACCCAAGTACCTGGTGTGGGGATAGAACCCACAGCCTTCTGATCTCCGCCTCAGAGGCGAGTGTGCTACCTGCTGAGCCACTGACACTGCACAGGTGTCAGAACCTCTGTCTCGCTTCTTCCTGTAGTGTGCCTTGAAGGAGAACCTCCTTCATGGGTTACCCTTCTCACTTCTGGAACTATGGTGACAGTAACAATGGATGCCTCTTCAGTGGGATAGGATGTACACTGCCAGGTTCCCCAGACACCAGGGACTTTGTGGTACATGGAACATCATCATCACATAAATGTGTAGATGAAAACTATCCTACATGAGCTGCAAGCTCTGTCAGACCTGGTTTGTAACAAGGTAGTACACATCCCCATATAGACAACCAGTGTGTCATATTCTGCCTCAACAAATTGGGGTGCTGGGAAGCCAGAGAGTCTGGTGGTGGCGGTGGCCAAAACCAAGGTTCTTTTCCAGGCCACCCATCTTCCCAGGGTAGAAACTGCCTTGGCAGACAGTCTCAAACAGTGACCAATCCTCATGAATGGTCTCTTGTGTGAGCCATTGTTCAGTCTCTGTTCAGTGCAGGCTGGAAATGGCACCTTTATGACCCACCACAATGCAAAATTGCCACTCTTTTGCCCCAGAAATCCAGTGTGTGGCATTTTCTGACAGGATGTGTTCCTGCCTTGGTGGACAATACTTTGTTACATTCCTGCCACTGCTGCTCATCCGAGAGTACTTCTCAAGCTGGAATCCCACAGAGGTTATATGATTCTTATAGCCCGTGTGTTGACCTTGACAAATCTGGTGCCGGCTACACCAGATGCGCAGTACAATAGTTGCAGACTTTACCTTTGAGGATGGCTCTCCTAATTTAGCTTCAGGCTCAGCTAGTGCATCTGGACTGATGACCCCTGTATCTCCAGTCTTGGTTCCTGAATAAATAGCAGTTGGCAGATTTCTGGTATCACAGTGTGTCTCCCAAGTCCTTTTAGCAGCTCTCAGGAATCCTCCGCCAGAAGAGCCTATGTGGCAAAATAAGTGGTTTTCCACTGGTGTTCCACCAATTTCAGGAATTCTTTTCATTTTCCTGCAGAGCCAGTTCTGGACTATCTTCTGGACCTCTTTGAGTCTGGCCTTCAGTACTCTTCCATAAAGTCCACTTGTTGGCCATTTCTGCATAGTATGAGTTGGTTAACAATCTTCCCATGTCCCAGCTCCCCACTTTAGAAGTTTCCTAAGGAATCCTGCACTTAAGACCCCCTATAAAGAAACCAGTTGTAAACTGGGATCTTAGTCTGGTGTTGGATATCCTCACATTCAAGCCCTTGAAACCAGCAGCCACTAGTGACATGAAGTACCTGACATGAAAACTGTGTACTAAGGGCCATTACTTCTGCAGAGGAGGTAATCTCATTGAAGACAGTGATCAGCTTTAGAGAGGCTGGGACAGGCATAGGGGAGGGTAAGGAGTAGGGAGGATGGGAGAAGTGGGGAGGGAGGGCAGGGACATTAGCTCAAGCTATGGACCCTGCAATACAAGCAGACTTGATAGACCAAATGGCCTTCTTCTGCTGGCTTCTTCATATGTTCGTATGTATGTATTCAGAGTATCTGAGTTACAAACCCTAATGACTCATCCTCCATACTCTTTTTTTTTTTTTTTTTTTTTTTTTTTCTTCTGAATCAGCTACTGTTACACTTCAAAGGCAGCCACCGCCCGAGTTGATAGATTACTGGTACTAAGACAATTCAAGGCTGAAGGGTATGCTTTGAGGAGAGACCTTATCAGCGTAGACAGTTGCATATATTGCGCTCTAGAAGAGGTCTTTAGCCCTGTCTTGAATCCCCAAGGGATGTGCAGTCTTGGAGGGAGGGATGGAAATTCTTCCATAGTGATGGGGCAGTAGTGGCAAAGGGCTTGCCCATCTTCCACCCCTGACTCACTTCATTTAGTCTTGTTTATTTGTTTTCCCATCTCCATCTTGAATGGATATGTTTTGTGAAGACTCTTGCTGTTAGCTTTTCGAGGGAGGGAGATAAGATGTCCGCCAGCTTGGGCATCCGTCTTCTGTGCTCTCGTAAGCACTGGATTAACCATCTTCTAAGTACCCCTAAAAGCGTTTTCTCTGATGTTTTTTAGTACTTACTTCACAGACGTTTTCTGGGGAGTACTAATTTTAAATTGTTTTGTAGTAATTGTTGTGTATCGTGTTAGTGTTGAGGGTAGGGTTTTAGTATTAGGCAGGGATGTCAGTGAGACAGTTTAGGAGTTTAGCTTTATTATTTTCAGCTTCCTGTATTTTTCTGTCCAGAGGACTGTGTTTACATTTAGTATTGTTTTAGCCACCTGTGCTAAGAGTCCCTGGTCAGAAACAAGGATCTGCTCCGACCAGGAGAAACTACCAGCTGGAAACCAAGGTAGAAGGAACTGCTGTCGGAGGGAGACGTTGGCTGAAGATCCGAACTGTGTTCCAGCATGCTAACTGCAGAGCATTTGTGTAGCTCTTTCTGGGGAGTGGAAGCAGAAGAAAATTCTTGGGATGGAGTCAGTTCTTATGCGGATTGTGGGAAAGTAGCCTACTCTGTTTGCTGCCTGTCAACCAAGCCGTGAGCCATAAGTCGAGTGAAGCAGCTGCTGGAGGAGCGAGATCTGTGGTGGCTGTATTGGACTGTGCCATGAGTGGAGTGGTTGCTGGAGGAGTGAGACCTGTCAGCAGCGTGTTTGCCAGTCGGACAGCTACAGAACTGATCACCATGCATCGGTGGTGGACCCTTGTCCTCCTGGAACTTCCTAGTGAGTACTGTAATGTTTTTCTGTCCCGGACAAGAGAGTGGTGAGATGGCTCTTTGTTTTGGCTGCTTGGTCTCCCCGGAAACCCTCTTTGGTGAATATTGTTGCTTGATTTATCCATAAGAGTGAGTGGTGAGTGTGCTCTTCTTATTTTGACTTCAAATTCCCAGCAATGAGGGTGCATAGCTGAAATCTGCATTTCTTTGTGGACTGAATTTGGACCTGGTGTTGGTGGCCCATGTCATTGTTTAAGAGAGTGGTGATAGAATTTCTCATTTTGGCCTGCATTTCTCCAAATCTGAGACTCTCTGCTGATTTGGCTTTGGATTTTGTTCAATAACCTGTTTGGACTCATTTGCCCTCTGGACAAAAAGCTGTTGAGGATTCTCCTGTTTATTTGCTTATTTATAATATATTTGAATTATGGACTGTTTAGGGTGGGTGTGTTTAGTTACTGTTGGAATGTGGTCTGGGTGTGTATAGGAACGTTTTTGTATTATAAGGTATGGATGACAGGTGTGTGTAGGGATAGGTTTTGAAATCCTGTTTTTGGTTGTTTGTTTATTTTATTTTTTGGGGCTATAGCAGGGACTTTTAGTTTGCTATTTATATTTCAGGTTTTAGCTATAGTATGGCTTTGTTAGTGGTTAGTTCGGAAGATGTGTAGGGTTACAGACCCCTCCGCATTGCCTACGCTGCATCCTTGCTGCGTGATCTCCCTCTATCTACCTCCCTGTTCCAGTAACAGCAGTGAGAAGCTGTCGGGAGGTGGAGGCGTATAGGTTGGCAGCAGGGCGTTGTGGCATAGTGGAGGTGAGTGGTATTGCAGTGGTTAGGAGCAGGAGGCGCCCTGGGGCTAAATGGAGGTGGCAAAGAGGCCCAAGTGTTTAGTGCCCATTCCAAGGGTTCCCACTGGACTGAGGGGCAGGTAGCTGGTGAGCCTGCAGTCTCTACCAGTCCCCTTCAGCTGTGCTGTGTAATGCCAGATCGATGAGGAACAAGACCGTAGTTATGGCAGACTTGATTTCTTCGGTTGATATGGCTTGCAGAGACCTGGCTGGGAGATGACGCCAGGTCGTTTTGGAGGCGCCATCCCCGCCAGGTACTCTTGTGTGCACTGCCCAAGGAGGGAACGAGGGGTGGGGTGTGGCCATCTGTTTTAGATCTAGCTCTGAACTGTGCCGTGGCACCCAATGGGTTCTGCCTCTGCCTTTGAATGTGTGGGCACTTGGGGCTCCAGGTCTGGGTTGCAGGATTCTCCTTGATTACCGCTGTCTGGGACGGGAGGAGATTTTCTGCAGGAGGTGCAGAATTTTGTCATTGACAGGGTATTGGAGTCCCCAAATGGTTAATTCTGGGGATTTCAACGCTTGGATTGATGATGAATCTCACATTTTGGTCACAACCTCCTCCAGTTGATGACATCAGTGGGCCTTGCACAAGCAGTTGCTTCTGCAACCCAACACCCTGGTCACACTTTGGACGTGGTGTTCTGACTGGAGTCTGAGGTCATGAACCTCAAGACTGATCGGTTGCTTGGTCCGATCATTGCATAATGGAGAGTTCTCGTTTGGGGTCCCCCGATAGTCCCTCCCTGTCAAGATGGTCAGCTATCACCCTTTAAGGGATTGTCCCCAGAGAGAGATATTTGGCGGTAGTAGATTTGTCTGGTGCGACACTGCATGTACGATTGGTGTGGGTGAGGCAGTGGCTGCCTATAATAAGGCCATTGCACTGGTCCGTGATATGACCCAGGTCTTCTCACTTGAGACCCTCATGGTTTGATGGTGCTCTCAAGATGATGAAGATCAAGGGTTGAAGTTGGATCATTGCTGGCAGAGGATCCGTTCTGGAGGAGGACAAACTGGCCTTGTGAGCTTACTATTCTGAGTACCAAGGGGCATTCGACTGTAAGAAGGCAGAGTTCCTGTCCATGGAGATTACCGCAGGAGGAACAGAGCAGCTCAACATTTTTGGACTGTGGACAGACTACTTCATCCGGTCTTTCTGCAGCTGAAAACATTTTCAGTCGCATTGTGCAATGAATTTGCTTAGTTCTTCTGTGACAGGGTGTCCTCCATCCGGTCCAGGATCTCCCAGTGGGGCAAGTTTTGCCCCGCGATGGATTGACCTGGTAGGAACATGGCACTCCTGTTGTCTGGGAGGAGTTTAAACCAGTGGGAAGTGGCTGAGGTTGTTTGGGTGATCTCGGAGCTGTGGCCCACCTTTGTGAACTGGACCCATCCCGCCCCATTCGTAGTAGGATGCACAGGGACCATTGGTCCAGTGTTCTCCAGGATAATCTGGTGTTCACTGTTGGAGAGGGTCTTTCCTGATGCTTTGAAGGAGGCACTGGTGAGACCTCTCCTGAAAAAATCATCACTCGATCCTGATGTCCTGGCAGAATTATCAACCTAACTCCAACCTCACATTTTAGGAAGGTTGTTGAGAAGATAGTGATGCTGCAGCTCGAGGCGCACCTCACGCCTTTTGACATCAGTGAGCCATTCCAGTCTGGTTTCAGGGCTAGGCATAGCACTGAAATGGCGATGGTCAGGGGTGCAAAATGACCTCTTCAGGGCAAGAGATAGAGGAGACTGGTCAGTTCTCTTTCTCCTCGATCTTGCTTCAGCATTTGACACCGTGGACCACATTGTGCTTTTTGGATCACCTTAGAGTATTGTGGACTCACGGTACTGTCATCAACTGGTGTGAGTCCTATCTCTCGGGCAGGAAGCAGTGGTGTGATGGGGAATTTCTCCTCCTCCCTGAAGCTCCTGACATATGGAGTTCCTCAAGGTTCCGTCCTGTCGCCACTGTTCTTCACAGTGTACATGCTACCCTGGGAGAGCTCATTAGATATTACAGTCTGGGTTTCACTGCTATATAGATGATACCCAGCTGTGTATATCTTATGCCCTGGAACAAATGACACAGTGGAAGTGCTAAACAACTGCTTGAATGAGTTCCAGGACTGGATGCCCTCCAACTGGGTGAGGCTGAATCCCGACAAGGCGGAGGTCCTGATGTTTGAGCCTGTTTGCGGGCGTGATGGAGGTGCCTCGGGACAGCAACAGGATTGGTTCCGGAACTACCCATTTATGGCTTCCTCTAGGGTGAGAAATCAGGCGTCTTCCTGGATTACAGATCGACACTTGATGTTCAGATGTCATCTGTTGTCCAAAGAGGTTTTACCACTTAAGCAATGTTGCCTGGATTAAACCCTAGTTCCGCCCGAGGACCTGCCATCACTAGTACATGCCTTTGTTACATCCAGGCTTGACTACTGTAATGCTCTGTACTTCAGGGTCTGTGGAGGGACCTCATCTGGCTGTAGCTGGTGCAGAGTGCAGCGGCCGGGTTACTGATGGGCCTGTCTAGGTCATGTCATGTGACCCTGGTTCTGCAGGATCTACACTGGCTGCCTGTCAGGTGGAGGATAATCTTCAAGGTAAGCTTGCCCACCTATAAGGCCCTATACGGATCGGCCCTGGCCACCTGACTGATCTCCTCATAGCTGCCATTCTAGGGACATGGATATGTTGTTCATCCACACTCATTGGCAGGTATCCTTGCCGCTTTAAATCTTGCCGGAAGGTCTTAAGCTTGCTCCTCCCACCCACCGGGTGGTATAACCTCGGCTCCGCCCCCATGACGCCAGATCTTCCTTACCGCTTGGAAGCTCAGGTTCCCTCCTTAACGCTCTGCGTTTGAGACTGGTTCCTATTTCTCCGTTTCATGGATTTAAAAATAAATTTTCGAAAAGACTTCCAGTCTTCTATCCCTCGCGGCTGCGATGGACAAATCGACTCGGTTTGGAGATGCCCATGCGGGCAGAAGATGTCTCGGACGGATCCACACTCCGTGTCTACTGCTTAGGCCTTGAGCACGACCCGCGGGCTTGCGACCTGTGCTCATCTTTCTCGGCCTCGTCCTCGAACACGTGCTGCCCGATTGCAACTGGGCCGTCCGAGGCGTTTCCCTCAGTGAAGTCCAAGGAAGCCCGGTTGGCGGTGTCCCGGCGGGATTTCGGCGGATCAGCTCGGCGGATGGTAGCCCTCGAAGAGAGGCGGCGCGGGCACGTATCTTCCTCGGCGCTGGCATTTATCCACTCTCTCTGGGCTCTTCTTACGGCTTCCTTTAGAGAGCTTTGTCTGTCCCTCTCCACTAAAGGAGAAGGGCCTACGTCTAGGGACCTTATTCTCGGTCCAAAAGAGGACAGGGGTAAGTCCCTCCGTCGGCGCTCTTGGGAGGCGGAAGGTCCCCTCTCCCGGGCCGTGGACCGTCGGCTTCGATCGACCGCTCGGCATCGACCTCTGGCCTCATGGATGTCCCGTCAGGCCAGTTGACCGAGACTCCCACCGATGAAGTCGAGATTTTTCTCGGCCCATTGGGCCGGGCCTGTCGCCTTTAGCAGCCGAGATTCCCCTCTCCCAGTTCCCCGGGAGGAGTTGAGATCCCGTGGGCTCGCCTGTGCCTCGGTTCCAGAGCCCTCGGATGGACCATCGAGCGAAGGAGTGCGGTTCCGCCGACACCTCCCGCATCGACCTCAAATTCCGGGACTCTCGGTCTAGGTCTCAGGACCTCTTCGGCGGTCCAGCCGATCCCGTCATAGGGCGGTCTCGGTCTCGGCACCCGCGCAGTAAGCGGCGTCGCCGCTCGTCCTCGTCCTCCTCCTCGGATGAGGAGGCCGGCGTAAATTACGTCTGACAGTGCGAGACCTTATGTTGCAACAACTCCTCCTGGCGGGAGTAAGCCGACCCGTCGCCTTCCCGGCCATTAAGTGGCTGTCACGGGCGGCCCGACACAACCCTCGACTTATCCGAGCCTATACCCAGGCGGTTGTTTGGCCAAAACCAGCTGCTCCACGATTCCGGTGGAACCTCCGCCTCCACAGCCACCAATTGGGGCTCCGACCAAGGATTCTCGGTCGGCTAAGGGTCTACCCATCGGCTGTCAGTTACCCTCACTCCCGACCGACCTCGGCAGGTGAAGGTGGCTCAGGCCAGAGGCAGCTCTTCGAGGACTCTTCGAGTCCGAAGATGATTCCTCCTTTTCTCTCAAGCGACTGGACTTGGAGTCTTCAGGAGGTCAGTCAATGGGCGATAGCCCGTCGTCCTTCCTAGGACTGCTTGGCTCATCTCGAGTCACGGGATGGAGCTCGAACCCGTTTCAAAGCAGGCAGGTATCCCCTCGCGGAGATTCTGGACGGGGGTTCTCCGGCGGAGGCCTTTCCGATGGCCGAGGCCATAGTGGGTCCGGCACTGGAGCTTTGGCGGCGCCCTGCTTCCTGCCCTGCGCCTTGGCCAGGATGGCCAGGAAGTATCACGGTCTACCGGTTCCTTGTCGGTTTTTCGGAACACCCTCTGCTGAGGGTTGGTTACCGACACGCGTTTCGGCGGCGCCCGCTGCGCCCAGAGATGTGGACAAACCTCCTGACATGGGTCAAGAAATGGACTATGTCGGGCGAAAAGTCTACACTGCGTCCTCCTGGACGCCCGTCAAGGCCAGTTCAGCCGTCCTCATGGCACATTTTTCTCATGCCCTGTTGGGCTCCCTGGATGAGGTCATCCCTCATCTTCCCCTGATCTGCAGACTACGGTTAAGCAGGTGCGGGACCAAGGTGAGCAGTGGCCAAACAGCAGCTCCAGACTGCTTTGGATATAGGGACTCATGTGCCAGATCGGTGGCGACCGCGAGTGGCTATCGTCGGCGGGCTTGGCTGAGGATATCCACCTTTACTTTGGATACCCAGCACAAGTTGGCGGATGTTCCTTTGGGGACTGACCTCTTGACCCTGGGGTGGAAGGTCACCTGCAGAGGATCGAGAAGTCCAATGCTACCTTGGACTCGGTCTCTTCCGCTCAGAAGGACAAAGGCAGCAAGCCACAGCCTAAGCCCTTTCGTCCTTCTGGCCCGTTGGCCCGGCCCAGCAACGTCAGGGCCAGCAGGCTCGGCCTTGGCATCCCAAACCCAAACCGCCGGCTTCCTCTAACAGGAGGCAGGGAGGAAAAGGCCCAGGAGGTCCCTCGGCGGTCCCTCCTCCAAGCCTGCCCAGTGGCGGGCTGAGGGGTGTCGCCCCATTCCGTCACCTACCCTTTCTGGGTCCCCGTGAGAGAGATGGCTCCCACTTCCGTTCCGCCTGGTCGCTGTTACCACGGACAGGTGGGTCTTGAAGGTGGTGGAAGGAGCCTGCCTCTGGAATTGAGCAGGCACCACCCTTCAGAGCCGTCGCCCTCGGAAACCTCGGGATCCCAGCCTCACTGGCGGCTCGTCGAGCCAACATCGCTCTCCTCCTCCAGAAGGAGGTGATAAGAGAGGTGGTGGACCCTCCTTCAGACCCAGGGTTTGTGTCCAGGTACTTCCTGGTTCGAAGTGGGACGAGGGGCTGGCGCCCCATTCTGCGACCTACCACGACCTAAACAAGTTCCTAAGGTCTCAAACCTTCAGGATGGTCACTCTGGCTCAGATAATACCATCCTTGGAGCAGGGCGTGTGGTTCTGCTCTCTGGACTTGCAGGGCAGCGTTTTTCACGTCCCTATCCGTCCGTCTCACCAGAGATTCCTTCGCTTCGGCGGAAGGATCCTCTTGAGTTCAAGCCATGCCCTCGGCTTGTCTCCAGCTCCCAGGGTCTTCACCAAATGCATGGCAGTGGTGACAGCATTCCCTGGCGCCAAGGGGTCCGGGTGTACCCTTACCTGGACGACTGGCTGATAGCAGCTCCTCCAGGAAGGAGGCGGAGTGGTCAGAGATCTGGCCCTCCAGGTCTGCTCTCAACTGGGCCTCCTTATCAACGAGGCCAAGTCGGAACTCGAGCGAAGCAGGTGATTCTATTCATCGGGCGCAGCTCGACTCTCTTCGAGCAGAGCCTTGTCCCAGGCGGACAGGGCCGAGGTTCTTTCCTCCTTGCCCGATCATTTCTGGTTGGGCATTGCGCCCTGCCGGGACTTCCTGCGCCTCCTGGGTCTCATGGCGGCCTGCACCAGCGTGGTCCGTTGGGCCCGCTGGAACATGCGTCCCTTCAGTGGGGACTGGCCAGCCAGTGGTTACAACGCTGCGATCCTTTGGACCAGCTTGTGTCGGTGACACAGGAGATATGGGCAGCTCTCCAGTGGTGGATCGTTCCAGATCATTTGCAGGAGGGCATCCCGTTCATCCGCCCGAGCGCGACGGTCTCTCTTTCGACCGATGCCTCTCTGATGGGTTGAGGTGCCCATCTGGGGAACACGGGCTCATGGCCTCTGGTCCCCAGGGAGTCGATGCCACATCAACCTGCTGGAGCTCCGGCGGTCCGCCTAGCTCTCACGCCTTTGCTCCGTTCCTCCGGGTCAAGTGGTCGAGTCAGGCGGACAATACCATGACCATGTACTATCTAAACCGCCAGGGCGGGGCCCGCTCCATGCTTCTATGCAAGGAAGCTCTCGCATTTGGTCACTGTGCGCAGCCTGGAGGCGGATCTCCTAGCCATTCACGTGGCAGGAGCCTCCAACACCCTGGCCGTTGCCCTGAGCCGGATAGGGGCTGCATCCCACCAGTGGTCTCTCTCCTGCCGGAGGTAGTACAGCATCTGTTCTCCCATTGGGGCACTCCTCAGGTGGACCCTGTTTTTCTCCAGGAAGCAGCTGAGTGTCTGTTCCATGCCGCCCCTCAGCAGGGCTGCTGCAGGGGATGCCTTCGAGGCAGTGGACCCCGGGCCTCTTTTACGCCTTTCCCCATTTCCCTTGATCCAAGGTGCTTCTCAAGGCGAGGAGGGACAAGGCGCAGGTGATTCTGATAGCCCCAGACTGGCCTCGCCAGTTCTGGTACCCAGATCTCCTCAGTCTCAGCTCCAGGACTCAGCGCAGCTTCCAGCTCGCCGGACCTGCTCTCAGTCAATCAGGGAAGGTGTTCCATCCGGACCTTCAATCCCTGCACCTGACGGCCTGGTTCCTGAGCGGCTAGAGTTCCAGGCCTTGGGTCTTTCCGACGAGGTCCTCAATGTAGTTGAGGCATCCCGTATGAGTCGACCAGAAAATGCTATGCCTTCAAATGGAAAAGGTTTTCCATTTGGTGTCAGAACAAGGGCTTGGACCCTTCCTCCTGTTCCTTGGCAAGCATCTTGGACTATTTATGGTCCTTTCTAGTCAAGGGCTTAGGTCGGCGACCCTAAGGGTGCACCTGGCAGCCATCTCTGCTTACGGACGCGGGCGGGAAGCCGATCGATGGCATAGGAGAAGATGGTCTGGCGCTTTTTCAAAGGCCTTGATCACATTTCCTCAGTTGGGAACCCCACCTCCGTGGGATCTACTGCTGGTACTGGCAAAGCTCATGGGCAAGCCATTCGAACCTATGCACAGGTGTGCTCTCTCTCACCTGTCGTGGAAGACCGCCTTCTTGGTGGCTATCGTCAGCCAGAAGGATGGGAGAGCTCCAGGCGCTTTCCATCAGAGTCTCCTTACCTGGTCTTCCACAGGGACAAGGTTGTCCTCGCGCCCCACCGAAATTCCTTCGAAGGTGGTGTCGGAGTTTCACCTTAACCAGGTGTTGACTCTGCGGTGTTCTACCCCAATCACACCTCGGAGGCCGAATAGGCTCCATACTCTGGACCCTAGAAGGCTCGCTTATTATAAGGAGCGCATGGCTGAAATATCGGGAGAGGTTAGCCAGTTGTTTGTCACCTACGCTGAAGCCGCATCTGGCAGACCTGCAGCCAAGCGGACGATAAGCAGGTGGGTAACCTCCTGCATAGATCTCTGCTATAAGTTGGCGGGCATGGAGCCTCCCAGAGGGATAAGAGCTCATTCTACCAGCCATACTGCTGCAGCAGTGGCTGCTTCCAGGGGCGTCCCTATCCAGGAAATCTGCAGGGTGCTACCTGGAAGTCAGCAAACACCTTCATTACCCATTACCACATCGACCTTGAGTCACGCGGGATGCTGGTTTGGGGCCTCGGTTCTCCAGTCTCTCTTTCCCAAGTAAGTATTGGGGGTGTCGTCTTGCCTCCTCCTCCAGGAGAACTGCTAGGAGTCTGCCAATGAGTGTGGATGAACAACATATCCATGTCCCTAGAAATACAGGTTACTCACCTGTAACAGGGAGTTCTAGGAATGGTATATGTTGTTCATCCACGACTCCACCCGACCCGGCTCGGCGCACAACCTGAGCTTCCAGCGGGCAGATCTGGTGTCATGGGGCGGGCCGAGTTATACCACCGGGTGGGTGGGAGGAGCAAGCTTGAAGACCTTCCGGCAAGATTTAGCGGCAAGGATACCTGCCAATGAGTGTGGATGAACAACATATACCATTCCTAGAACTCCTGTTACAGGTGAGTAACCTGTATTTACAGTCCGCCCCTCACTCTTGACCAGGGTCTTCTTGCGGTCCGAGGTCAAGCTGAAAACCTCTGTTGATTGAGTATTCGAGGTAGCTGGCCTGGACCTCTGGAACTCGTTCCCAGCTTTGTAAGGAGGCCCGTTGGTGGAGGCATTTAAGAGGAGCCTAAAGACTCATCTTTTTAAACAGGCTTTTCCAGCTACAGATATTTTATAAGTCTGTATTTATTAATTATTTATAAATGTTTATGCTAGTAATTTTAAACTTATCCAGTACAGGCTTGGTTTATTTGTTGTCACAGTTTTAGCCTGCCTGCTGATTGTGTATGGCGCCCAGGCGTCTGGGATTGGGTGCCATATAAACACATTTACCTTACCTGACCTTTCTTACAGGGGCCAGTGAGCTTTCTTATGCTCTTTTTATTGTTTGCTGGTAACATTTTTGGATCGGTACTTTTTCCATTTTCTCTCAACAAAAAGGGACAGAGGTAATTGAAGTAGTGACACTGTATGCCACGTAGGTGTGAAGATGATGCCATGCATTGGTGCTGGGCATGTACACCTTCAACCCTAAATGTTCCATTTCCTGTGATCCTTTATTTTATTTTATTTTTTTTTAATGGCTGTTTTCAACTTTTTCTCATTTGGGTCTGGGTGAGTAATCCTACCAGCTTATATCAGAACCTTGTAAGATGCAGCCTGGGAAGCTCATTGAGAGGAAGCAGAACAGTATAAGGGGAGAACACAAGTCTAGATCTGTAGCCTGCCCACCTCCAGGTGACTGAATTGTAACCCCTTTGTTGCCGGGGTTCTAGAATCCCAGTAAGACCTAGTGGTAGGCAGGGAAGGCAGCTGTGAAACTCCAGTTAAATGGATTTCACACTATCTCACTCTGTTCTCAGTCTCAGCTGAGAATGAGGATGACATCCTCAATAGAACTATCGCGGCTGCATGAGCCACATTGGAATCTGCAGCAAAAGGAGTTAGTTAGAACGTTGGGAGGATTTTGAAGTCAGTCTTCAGTGAGTGAGCCACAATGGAATCTGCAGCAGGGAGTTGGAATAGAATGTTGGGAGGTTTGAACAGTAGTCTGTAGGTCAGTTGGTGTTTGGAGCTTGCTGAGAGAGCAGCACAGCAGCTCTGGTGTGAGCTCGTGAAGCCTCAGCCCTGACATGGGGCTACATTCTGGGGAAAAAGGTGTGTGTTTCCACCAAAGAGAGACAGAAGATAGTTTGAAGTGGTGGAGACCGCTGAATCGGGTCTCAGTGCCCCATCCTTAGGGGATGGGGGCAGAAAGGATTGTCCTCCATATTCCTGGGGCAACCCCTGTTTTTTCTACTATTGGAGAAGCTGCCTTATTTTGTTCCAGAGTTTTGGGAAATAAGAAGAGTTTGTGATTCACCTGTGGGGCACCTGCAACCGGAGGGTGAGTTTCTGCTCTTTCTAAAGGGCCTATGTTTTCACCCTGGGACTTGTGTGATAGTGGGGATTGGACTACTAAAGTAGTGGGAGGCCTAGGTAATATGCTTAGCCAAAAGTAAAAGTATGTTCAAGTCCAGCACTTATGGGAAGTCAAGACATGTAGAGGAGTTGTGACGTACGTCTACCCAGTAATCTACATTGCCAAGCTTTCAGAAAAGAGTTGTTTAGTTTCAGAGAAATGGCGGGTATGGATTGTGGGAGCTGGAGGTGGGAGACCCCCATCTTTAGTGACCAGGTCCACCTCTCTGTTGCTCTGTGGATTTCTACTTTGCCTCATGCACTTGGCCAGTGATGAGAAGTACCCAGACGTGGGATTGGAAGGAGAATTCTCTAGGAGTCGAAGGCTCTAAGGTGGTTTAGAGGAGCCACCAACTGGAAAACTGGTTCATTTCCCAAAATGGACCGTGGATCAAGTGGGGTGGGAGCCAGACCAGTGGGGAAAACCCAAGTAGTGTACAAGTCGGGCTGTGTACCCAAAGCTGCGTGCAAGTCCGGGCTGTGTGCCTGGTAGGTTCAGAGCCTGAGGGCTGGAAATAGTGAAGAAGTGTTCTGTTGTCTCTAATCTGCATTAACATGAATGTAGCCCTGTAGGAGTTCCATCTATACTTTGTTTGTTCGGCTTGGATGTGAATAAAAGCCACACTGTAGAATCCATTCCTGGTTTTGGACATTACAGTTATTGCTTCCTGTGTTCAGATTTACTTGGGTGCCCCTGTGCAGAGTAGCCAAACCTAGGTTTCTGTGCCGAGTAACCTTATCCTCCCGACAGTCCCACCAGGTACTGCTGTCGGCTTCAACAGCATGCCACCTGTCATTTGCAAAAGGCAGGGGTCCGGGGATACAGAATAAAAGGCTCTTGCATTGGCTTAATAGGTAATGATTTTACTCAACTTGACGCTGTGTCTGGAAAAACTGTGTGTGTGTGGGCACGCGCATCTGACGTTAGACTTAATTCAAAGTTAAAACTACTAACTCTAAAGTTTTTGCATTTGTGCTTAAATTTTGAAGGTACAAAGGTAGTATCTTTCCTAGTGCTGTTAGCAAGTCTGTGGTACCACTGGCATCTTCTCTCTGGTCTTCCATAGAGGCAGGAAGTAGACATTTAGCACAGGTGACAGATACCTCCCTCATGGGTGCCAGTCATCTTCTTGCCTCCATGAGCAGGCAGCTCAGGCTGTCACTGTGTGACAGTTGCACATGTTTTGCTTTCAGTTCTATTATGTTATTTACTTGCAGCAGCTAACTTCACATTTAGTGGGTACTTCTGTGCTAGAGTCCTCCCTGAATGGACCTACCCTGCATTGACCGGGATCATGGCCACCTGGCCAGGAGCTACCAAGACATAGCTTTGTTGCACAGTCTGGGTCCCCCACCCCATCGGTTAAACAACCACCAGCCCAGACAAAAAGGAAACAGAGGCGCTTCCTATGAAGATGTTTCTAGACCCGAGCAAGAGCCAGTCACATGTGGTGGAGAGAAGATGCCAAGACCAGTACACCGCTGCCACCACTTCAGCTAGACTCCTGGTGGCTTTTGGCTGCTTGTCAGCGGATCACGATTCAGGCCCCAACAAGAGCCAGCCACACGCAGTGAGGGAAAAGATGAGGGCTAACAGCATTACACTGCGGTCGCCACATCTGCTTCCACGACCGGTGGCTTTTGACACTTTGCCAGCGGATCATGACCTTGTTCCAGCAGTGTCATTAATGTCCCGGCGACTTCTGCATAAACGGATCGGCGCTGCAGCCTGTGTGAGTAGGGGCATTGGGGAGGGGCAAAAGAGCCCTGGTTGCCTCTTCACGCACGCTTCAAGGGCTCACCAATCAGGCACCATATGCATGGTGCTCACCATACCGTTTGTTTCCTTTCAGATAACCACTTTGCAGCGTGGGTGAATTCCTGCCTTGTCAGCTAAGTAAAAAGCCCACCAAATTCCACCTTTAGTTAAGCATGACTCTCAGTAACCATTGTCGCATCTCTGCTTGCTCCCTGTTTGGAGCAGCACTTGAAATGCATTTCTGTGCCACCACAATGCTTGTCACTACTAGGACAGGGACTGTGTAAAGCTTGGAGCCTGATTCAAGAGTTCGGCTCTGCTTTTCATCAGACTGTCACAGCTCTGTAACAGTCTTTTTCCTGTTACTGCCACCCCATCTCCAGTATTGCATTTGATCTTCCATTACTTGGCTGGACTGTGAGTTTGCTTCTGTTAGGTGGACTTCTTGTCTGTCTGAGACAGGAGCTGCTTGACACCAGGGGCACAGGATTGTATAGCGGCACAGTTTTGTCCCCTGGACTAAATACACATCTCCAGCATTTTATTTGCTCCCCATTACTTAGCTGAACTGTAAAGTTGCCTCTGTAGGTGTCGTTGTTACTTCTTCTCTGTCTCTGAGACAGGAGCTGCTATGCACGAAGGTCTAGGACTGTGTACTGGTACAGTTTTTCCCTCTCACTAAATACCACGACAGGCAGGCAGGTAGCAGTGCAGTGTCTTCAGTGTCAGTGGACAAAACAGGGAGCAAGTTCTCCGTGGTAAAGTTCACTAAGGGAAGAAAATGTTCAACATGTTCGTCACCCCTACTGGCCACATTTGCGGTATCGCTGTGCCTTTAATGTGAGGCTGCAGCAGAGATGACATGCTTCACTCAATCTACAAAAGCAAAAGGCCACCAGAAATAGGACCCGCCAACTTTCTCAGATGAAGCAGACCCGTCCCTCTAAGAAAAATAAACTATCTTGGTCTCCACCACAGTCTGAAGGAGAGGATGACAGACCTCATTGTCACAGAAAGAAAAGTGCAATGTCTCCCTCATCGATTCGACTTCTTCATCTACAGAAGAAGGAGATCTGCAGAGTGACTCTTCAGATACCAAAGCGGAAGAGGACAGACACTTTGATATGGTGATCTAGAATTCTTTATTAAGGAAGTATTGTGGAGATGCACCTCAGTCCTGCAACTTACATGTCAAAGGAGGAAAACAGTCTTTCAAGTTTTAGACTGCGACACAAGTCTCAGCGATACAGTGATTTGTAAAGTGAATACAGCCTTACAACCCCCTCAAAAAGCAAGAGGCCTTCCAGGCCACTGCAGCATCCATAAAGATTACAACTGCAACCTTGTTTCCGCCAGGGCAGCTCTGTCTTGGGCTACAGAAGTGGCATACAAGTTGGCTGAGAGTTCAGGGAAGTGCAGAGATCTTTATCAGTTACAGCTTATGGGTCTGGCTTCAGCTTACTTGGTGCGCGTCTTAGAGCAGCAGTCCGCTGGACAGCAGGGGTAATGTTCTACTAAACCTCCACATGATGGACCCTATGGCTAAGGGTCCTGCAGGCAAATACCTCTTTAGAATCCCCCAGTTAATGCCCTATACAGGCGGGTCTGCTAGGAACCGCTCTCAAGGACATAGTGAAAGATTAGGAGAGACTAAAGATCTATTTACTGTAATTTAAGTCAAAGGAAAATAATTGTTTTGTGCGGTCTTGCAAACCTTTTAGTGCCAATCGTCCTTCAACAGATCTAGAACCAGAACAGGGGCTACAACAACAAACAACCTGGTTCACCTCATGTAATCACCGTAACAGCTGGGACAGAGCAGAAGCAACTAGAACATGGGCTCCTCATCTTGAAAAGCCTCACAATGAGACACTCTGGACCCATCCCCAGATCGGAAGCAGCCTGTCCAATTTCTTAGGGAATGGGTCCACCCACAACAGACAGACAGATGGGTCTTGGATATCATCAACATGGAATTACCTTATCAAATCCAAATGGAAGCCTCCAGTACCTTATATCATCCCATCGCTGCTATCTTTTGACCCTTCAAGCACATTTCAGTGCTTCAAGCAGTCATGTACTTACTTTAGAAAAGTGACATAGAACCAGTGCCTCCTCTGGAACTCAGCAAGGTGTACTCCCTATTCTTTGTCATTCCAAAATACAAGGGGTTTTAGACCCATGCCTGACTCGAAAATTCCTAGATCAGGCCGTTGTAGCAAGTCCTTCAAGATGGAGACCCTCTGTTCCATCATTAGGGAAGTACAACAGGAGAATGCCTGGCATCCAAAGACCTTCAGGGCGCCTACCTATATATCTCCATCTGGAAGTCTCACAGGCAATATCTAGGATTCAAAATACAGGAGCGTCATTACCAGTTCAAAGCCCTGCCATTTGGTCCTTCATCAACCCCACAAGTATTTTTCAAAGGTACTAGTGACTATAATTGCACATCTCTGAAGTCAAGAGACACAGCTGTTTCCTTATCTTGACTACATCTTGATCCAGGCTTCGTAGATCCAGCAAGCTTAGCAAGCAGTAGCCTCAGTCACCAATGCCTGACTGCTCCTGGCTTTGACATCAACCATCAGAAGAGCTCTCTGGAACCAACACAAACCCTGGACTTACTAAACATCTTCACAAGCTTCAACATGCCAGTGCACCTACTAGCCTATTTCTTACAGCTCATTAGGACAATGGTTTCTCTGGTGGACTCGGTACCATGAACCATAATACACATGAGACCAACTCAGGCAACTCTCCTCAAATAGTGGTCTCACAAAGGCAACCAAAATCATAAAGTAAAATACTGCAGCACATTAAGGACAGTCTCATGGTTTGACCATCCAGGTGAACCTCATGAAGGGCTGCTTCTTAGGACATTTACAGGCAATGAGGATCTTCATCAATGGCAGCCCTTTAGAGGATGTAGTGCCCACATAAATCAGCTGTCATCTTAAGACAAATGGGCATAACTGGAATCATCTCTCCACATGCTCGGAAATGCAAGCAGTATGTGTAGCTTTCCAGATGTTCAGGGTCACAATTTTCTGCTAAGATGTCCTGATTTTCATGGATGATAGAATCACAGTGGCATACATCAACTGGCAAGGCAGTACCAGCAGCAGATGCATGCTTTGAAACAATGCAGTTACTCCACTGGGTGAAGAATACCTAACCAGCCTCTCTGCGGCTTACCTCCCGAGAGAGGAGAACTACACAGCTGACTGGCTGAGCTGCAGAGACATCCTACCAGGAAACTGAGAACTCATCAAAAGTGCCTTTTAACTACAAAACACTGCTGGGATCACCTCAAGTCAACAGCTTTGCCTCAAGAAAAGACCAGAGTGCAGCCATTTTCTGTTCTCTTGGAAGGGGCGATTGAGCCCTGCGGGGAGCTGCCTTCTCTCTCTCTCTCTCTCTGTCTCTGCTGGTGTAAAAGGGACTTTTTACTTCTTTCCTGCCATTCCTATTCTGTCCAGAGCGTTACAAAAGCAATGCAAGACAAAGCAGAGCTCATCTTGGTCTGCCCCTCCTGGCCCTTCCATCCATGGTTCCCATATCTAATCCACATGTCGATGGATCCACCACTAAGATTTCCAGTCAGCCTGGATCTTCTTCATCAGGGTCCCATAACTTATAAAGATCTCTGCAATCTGTCTTTATTGTCCTGGAGATTAAACGGGAAACTCTGGTACATTTAGGTTATTAGCCTGGAGGTTACAAAGTGGTGATACCTTCTAGATGCCAGCAAACCCTCAAAGGTGTACTCCACAGTATGGTGAAAATTCTTATTCTGTCTCATATCCAGGAATATAGGCAGCCAGGCTGTCTCATTATCAACAAATCAAAAGGCAGAGTAGTGGCACCGAGACCAGATAATAGTATAATGTACCAAATTTGTTGCAAGTGAAAAATAACAAATAATAAAGCTACAAAGGTCTAACAGCAGTTCTGCTGCTCCAGCGACTGACCTCAGCACTTCAACTCTCACATGAGTTTTCCTCAGAAACCCTTGAGCTGGCAAGGATCAGTCAGTAAATAATCAGAGTTAGTAAATGCACCTGGTGAGAGAAGAGCCCTGGCAGCATAAAGAAGCTGTAGAAGCAGACAAAGAAGAGAGAGACAAAGGGACTGGGGATGAGGTGCTGGTCCTGACTCTAAGGATGTTAAGGCCTTAAAAGGCCCCCAAAAGAAAGGATACAGGCTGGTAGTTGAAGTTGGTGGGCTGCAGACACAGAGAGAAGCTGAATTTTCTGTGTGTCAGAGAGAGAAAGAAAGATTTTTATTCTGAGCAGCTGAGAAGTCAGAACACACTGACTGAGAAGTCTGTATGAGCAGATTGAAACAGTAAATTGACTGAGAAGGAGCCATGAAGAGAAGTAGCTGCAGGAGAACTATATGGATATGTGTTCCAGCAGTGTCCCCCAGTACTGCTTTGGTCACCAGTTTACACTATCTGCTTACAGTTGGTGGCTTTAGTAGATGGGATAGCACTCCCCTAGTGTCTATCGTATGATGGACACCAAGAAAGGTTAGAGTGGTAGATGGGCAGCCATTGCTGCAGCAGCAGCAGGAAGTTCATGTAGGCGGAAAGCCCTACAAGAGCAGAACACCCACAGTGCTGCTAATGGAATGGTGCTGAGAGAATTGAAGAAGACCTGATGAAGTGTGCAGAACAGGTTTATATAGCAGCACCAAAACTGAGTAAATCCCTCTCACTGACATTTTGAGCTGCTGAACTTTTCAGGTCCTGTGAGTTAGGGCCACGTTTATTGACTTGGTGGTCTGAGAGGAAAAGAGGCAACAAATCCTTCCTGTAGTGGCTACCCATAAGGACAAGTTTAGCTGCCTTGATTGTGGAGAGGAACTGGCTCCTGCAGTGGATGGTGGTTACTGCAGTTGTATGGCTGTAGTGACGAGCCCATAGATTCTCTCTCTTCAAAGAGGAGGTGAGGCAGATGGCTGTTATAGGAGCTGCCATAGTGATTGATTGCTGCGGGATCCCAGAGATAATGACAGAAGTAGACAGTACAGGAGGTTGGTAAAGAGCTTGAGGGAGAATGACAAAATGGTTACGTAAAAGTATCAGTGATAAAATGTTTTCCCTGATAGAACAAAACCTGTGGTCATTGAAGAAAATGATAAAAGTAAAGAAAGTGAAGGGTCACCCAGTGATCCGAGAAACACGTTGTGCCTCCATTCCAGTATTCTGGGATCAGAAGAAGACTTTGAAGGCTAGGATTGAGTACTGGCAGGATGGGCGAGTGCTGCCAAGAGCTGTGTGAGCCAGTCTGGGGAGGGTGGTGGCAGCTGTGGACCAGGTTCCTGCTCCCTCATGATGGATGGCACATGTGCATAAGTGTACTGTGTTGGATGAAGCCGGTGAGCTGAAGCTGATGACAGGGTGGTAGGTGTATTAGAAAAACTTGCAGAAAAACCCAGACTCTCTCAAATGACAGGGCCCATCGTTCGGACTTCACAGCGTATAGCCTACAGTCAGACTGCTACTAGATCCATATGCGTGGTGGGAGGCAGCCTCCCTGGAACCTCGCTATGAGGTGGAAAGCCATGGGGACAGACGACCGTAGCAACAGGTTTGCAGTGCTTGGGCTAGGTGGTTGTACTTCTAAGGAGGCAGCAGTGAGAGGCTGACCAGGAAAATAAATTTGTATACAAAGTCAAAAACATAAGGTAAAGGTAGTGTGTTAATAGACAGAATGAATATGAAGGACACGTAGTAAAATATTGATGAAAACTGGTCCAAGCCATATTAAAATGAACACTCCTTTTATTACTTCAACTGTTAAAAAAAAAAAAAAAAAGTGGTCAAGAAGACTTAAAATGTGGAAAAAAAGGGTAACATACAAGTCAGGAGCGGGGCAATCTAAAATGGAATAAAAGTTATGGGTCAAACTTTCACCGCTGTCATGCACTGCTGCTTTAAATGGAATCCTCATCACTGAGGTAGACATTATGAATGTATGGACTGCAGAAAAATTACCGTGCCAGATATACTAGGTCAGGACTGGAAAGGGTTGCAGAGAGAACTTAATATTGCTGGCACATTTGTAGCAAATGACAGTGATCAGAAAAACTTGAGGCAGGGCACCCCTTTTTGAACCCACCTACAAACCAAGAAATTCCAGAAACAGAGATGAAGGGAAAAAGGTGGGGCCCTCTCTTTATGGAGCCGGGTTTAAATGGGACTGCAAGAGGCACTCAGGTATGCACAGATAATAATTGTTGGCTTGACTATAGAAAATAGAGAAGCTTATGCTGAACAGAGTTATGATCTAACCAAAATCCTTCTAGAACTAGCATACAGCAAAGAGCTGATGACATGTTAAAGCATGCCTGTTAGCGGCTAGCGAGTAAATATGCACATGTCTGAGGAATATCAGATGACAATGTGCTCTTATTTTGAGCTAAAGGAGATGAAAAATTCTGGGGCCCTTAGAAACCAGGTATTAGTTCCTGCTCAAAAATAAATGAGGAAGATGACAGAGGTGACCTTCCTTTCTGGACATTTATGGCTAGATAAAATGCCCAGAGATGCCAAGAAAGCAGAGTTAATTCCCATGCCAATAAGATAGATTCCCTTTGAAAGATTGTGCTAGTCATAGTTGAACCCCCGGTCAAAGTGCTGGTGGATGTCAACATATAATGTAAATGTTGGATTATGTAACTGATTCTGACAGACCAACATATAAACTTTGTCATATATATATATATATATATATATATAATGAAGTCTATAGTTCAAGTCTGTAGCTGAGAATGATGGGAATTGGGAACAGATAGTACCTGGTGTAGTATTTGCAATTGGAGAAGTGCCTCAGGTTTCCACAGGGTTTGCCCCTTAAACTACTGTAAGAGTGACAACCCACAGGAATCCTAGATCTCATAAAGACAGTGTTAGAAGAACAGTCCTATATTCTGAGGAAGTAGTCCAGTATGTGGTAGATATCTAATAAACTGGATATGGTTGTCAGATTTGCCAGAGAAAATTGGATATTGACTGAGTTCAGACCTTTGCACTATAATCATGTTGTGAAGAGTTTGGTTCTGGAGACAAAGTAACACTCTTTTGTGACGTGAGACTCCTTACCCAGTGGCAACACCAGATGAAGTGGTTCACAGGGTTGGGACAGTAGACTATAATATTTTTCATTTTGATAGCCAAAACCTCTGTTGAGTAAATCTGGTAAAACCCTAAAAGCCAGGAATGTGTTGAGTAGGGACCCAGAAGAAAAGCATACTACCTCAGATGTATTGAATACTGTCGTCCAGCAGGAGAACTTGCTGACTTAAGTGTCATAATGACAGAAGAGAAAATGGTGTCCCACTGGATGATTTAATAGTGGCAATCCAGAGTGATGAGACTTTGGAGTTTGGGCACCCCTTATTCAGGGTACTGAAAATCATCTTTTCCACAGTTCATTTTCTAGTACAAAGGGAGACAACTTTTCACCCTATAAAGCACCCCAAGTTTTGCAGAGGATTTGAAAACTAAGTTGGTTGTATGAGCTGTTTAGACCATGGACTGATTGAGAATCAAACCCAGGTATTTATAGGAATATGCATCACCAAGGTAGGCATCTGTCAAGTAGTAGATGTTAGAGATGAAGGAATTTGGAAAGTCATTGTATGGAACCAAATAGCATGGTGACCATTTTCTTCAAATGACCACTAGCTGATTAGAGTTGGAAAAAGCGCACAGGACTAAACTCCCTTCTGACTGGACAGCTTTTTGAGTCACTAGGAAACTTTACTAAGCTTACCAGAACATCAAAGTTAGATACTTCAATAATAAATTAGACTATCCACAAATTGCTTCACCCAATTTTGGAAGATCCTGAAGGAGATTGAGGGCCATAGGTCTACAAATTCCCTTCCTGCAAAAATTGTTACCAGTAGTTCCACCAGCACAGACAGACACGAAATACTGAATCTTAACAACCATTTCAGCACAGCTGGCTGGCATACAATTCTTCTCCTGCCCACAGCTTTCATGATCAGCTCTGTGGCCTAGACCAACCCTCCATTACCCTAGTCTTTCCTGCATCTGAAGCATGCTTCTCTTTAGCCCAGTTTCCTGAAACAAGTAGAGGACTTGCTACTTAATTTAGACACCAGGAAAAGTGCTGGCGCCGACTCCATTGACCCTTACTTTCTAAGAATAAGTTACCATGTCCTGGTGGTTCCGTCACTCACCTCTTTAATCTTTCCCTTGTGCAAGGAACCCTTCCTGCAATCTGGAAAACTGCCGTGTTATCCCTCTTTCAAATCATGCGACCCTAGTGACCCTCATAATTATAGGCCTATTCCTCTCAGTACCCTTTCCAAGTTGTTAGAATAACTAGTTAACCAACAGCTTAGGAACTACCTTGACTCCTTTAATCTACTCAAGCCAACTCAATCAGGATTCAGACTGTGCCATAGCACTATCTTTACGCTTGCCAGAGTATCGAATGACTGGCTGAATGCCCTTGATAGTAAACAATACATATGCGCCTTGTTTTGGACTTAAGCAAGGACTTTGACACAGTGGACCACATACTGCTTCTACATCCTTCCAAAACTGGCCTCGATACTGTGGCCATCAAATGGTTAAACAGTTACCTCATTGAATGCTCTAAGCAGGTCAAAGTAGAAGAGACCTCCCCACTAAAAACCCTTCCGAGAGGTGTACCTCAGGGCTCTATCTTGGGCCTGCTCCTTTTGCCATCTACATTAACAGCATTCATTCCGCATAAAATCCACCAATATACATCTGTTGGCCAGTGATACGGTACTTTATATTGCCAGGCCTACTCCTGAAAAACCTGCCTAGACCTGCAACTTGAGTTCAGCCATCTTCAGCAAAACCTATTAAAACTAAAATTCTTACTGAATGCTAAGAAAACCAAGGCAATGTTCTTTTAACCAACCCTAAGAACTGCATACTACCACACGAAGGTGCTTTGCCCCAAATCACCACACTCCTGGGCGAACAGCTAGAATTCGTCCCAAATTTAAATATCTGGGTGTTTGAATTGACTTCAAACTGTCTTTTCCTGTCACATAGATTAGTTAACAAAAAAACTCAAACGGAGACACAGAATCTTTTTCTGAATTAAGCATTTACTCACTGTGGAAGCAGAAACCAGACTTGTCCAAACCACCTTCCTCCCCTGTTGGATTATGGTGATTTCTTTACAGACAAGGTACTAGTGCTGCCTTATCCAAGCTTGACACCCTTTACCACCGGGCAACCAGATTTATTACTGGACCACCTATTCCACACATCACTGCACTCTGTACGCACTAGTAGATTGAACATCTCTCAAATTCAGGCGCCAGAAAATTGCAGCCTACTGGACGCTACGAGCCATTATAAGAAAACTTCCCAGTGTATTACTGACTGCCTTCCTTATGCTCACCTGGAAGCTACCCTCAGAAGTCTATCTACTTCTCTCTAACTATCCCCAAAGTTAGAACCTGCTTTGGTAAATCATTCATAAGCCATTTTCTTCCCTCTCTGTGGAACAAACTGCAGAAAACCCTTAGGTTAGTCTTCCCTGTAAAATGATCTACCTTTAAAACCCTGTTAGCCGTGCTTTCTCAGAATAACTGCAGTTGCACTCCCGATGTTCTGAGTACAGTAGTACAATATTATTCCCCCTCCATCTAGTCTTTTACCCTATACCATTCCTAACTGCTCACCTCCTCTTGTTTTCCTCTATTTTTCATTCTCTCTCTCTACCACCTTATACGAACTCTTGTCTACATGTATTTATGACTTCATGCTTCTAATGGCTGCTTCCTTTCTCTGTATCTCCCATAGATGTGCTATATTTGCACTGTATGCTATACTTCCTATGTTGCACCATTGTGATTGCTTTTGTACCTACACAGGTCCTTCATGGAAGCAAGCTCATCTCATTGCTGTCTGAAAATTTAGACTGATTGGATTGATCGATTATTAGACAGTATGTGCACTTATGTCTATCTCTCCTCTTGAATCTCTTAGATTTATAAGTATATAGTACTGTAAATATATTCTCTGTATTTTCTGTTCCATTTGTTGTGTAAATTATGTTTTACTTGTATAACTCCTGCCTTGCTGTGTCGTTAAACTGCTATTTGCAACCCTTCATTATTGTGTACCTATTATACTGCTATATATTTTTTTCCTGAGTACCTTTCCAGGTCCACCTTGTAAATGAGCCCACCAGTGGTGCTTCGCCTGGTAAATAAAGATTGATTGATTGATAGAGTGGAACCAGTTTTGAATATTTGAGTAGTCATGCTGAACTTGCTGTTTGATGAAAGGTGAGGTGGCTCGAAAGAATAAATTATGGTGTCATCAGCATGCATGTAAATTCTACAGCTGTCAAGTGACCTTTGGAGGTCATTGATGAATACTGAAAACAGTAGGGACCCTAGAACTGAACCTCTGGACACCAGTTGTGACTGGGAGTAGTGAGAAAGAGTGGCTAACCAACTACCTGTGATCTGTCAGATGGTTGAAAAGCTTAAATCAGTGGAGGGGTATCCGACAGACCTAAGAAGGCTAATTTAGAAAAAGTAGTGGTGGCTAACAGTACCAAAGGCCTTGGTCAAATTGATGAAGATTGTCACAGTGCCATAGCCACAAGCCATCTGTACCATGGCCCCAGTCGATCTCGTATGTATGTGATCAGAGATCTGGATAAGGGAGGTGGTGGAGTTATTCGATTGGATTGGAAGGGGTCAGAAAGCCTGTCTTGGATTAGAGGTAAGAATGTTGCTTATGGACTACTCACTCCAAGACTTTGAATGGGACAGGCAGTTGGGAGATGGGGCAGTAGTTCCCAGAGGTATCATCAGCACCAGTTTTGTGAAAAGGTATCACTGTAGCATGTTTCCTGGAGGAGGCGTACAGTCTCATGGTGGGGAGCAGTTAAGGATGTGGGTTAGTAGTTTGGCAGTGGCTTGGACTCCTAAGGAGAAGAATTTGGGTAAGATGCCATCAGGACCACTGCTAGAGTGACCAGTCAGCATGGATAGTTCTTTAAAGACACAGCTGAAACAGGAATAATAGAGCATAATCACCTGTTTTTTTTTTGGGGCACTTTGGTTGAGCAGAATGGAGCTGAGAAAGTTAATGGGGCTTTGTGGCCTTCAATAAAGTACTGATTTTTTTCAGATTTAATATTCTTTATTACATTTTCAAGAATAACAAGAATGAGAGTGAATACACAGCGACCATAACAACAGTTACAACAAGGCAAAGCAAATAAAAACAAAAAAAAACAATCACGTCCAAGATAAACCACCCTCCCTCCCAGTACCCACCCACAATAATGTATCCATAATCAAAATGCAGGGTAACATAGTGAATATACTGAGATCATCTCAAAATACAGTGAAAACCTGAAAAGAAAAAGATTATGGTGAAACAAATAACACAACCCTGCAAATGAAACCACCTCCACCTTCAAACAACCCTCCTTCCCATACAGAGAACCCACCTTCTTAAAACATGAATACTAACTAGGGGCAGAGAGAGAGCAGGGCATTATCTGAATGCATGAGCAAAGAGATTCAAAGGCACCCAGATAATTCAAAACAAAGCTAACTAAGGGGACCCTGTCGAGAGGAGCAGGAAAGCGTAAAGAAGATAAAAACTTATAAAGTTAATAACGTATATGAGGTTCCATATTTTCCGGTAAGCGGAGTTCTATGAGAAACATTAGTAATGATCCATTCGGCTTGTAAGCTAACAATATTTCCCAGAACCACTCTGTGAAATTGGGGATGTTTTGGTCAAGCCATGTCTTAACATCACTTTTTTGCACAGAGGAAATAAGGGACATGTGATAACTTTAATTACCAACCAGATTATTTTCAGAATCTCCCAATATACATATCTCCAGGAGAAAGGCCTCGGAGAGACCAAGTAGTGGATCCAGGCATGATTGAATCACGGTCCAGAAGGGGCAACTTTTCACAAAGCCAAAGAACATGAAGTAAAGTACCGGGTTCTTTAGTACATCTGGAACAAATATCAGAGGGTAATCTTCTCATTTTATATAGTTTATCCAGGGTATAATAGAGATTGTGCAAAATCTGAAACTGAAGAAGGTGGTATCTGTCCCATTTAATGTATCTGTATAAGCTCCAAATCGTGGCCAATTACGAGAGAATTGGAAGAGGTAAAGCCTGATCCTAGTAATAAAGGTTGCCCCAACTAAGCCAAATAATCCAGGAGAGAATGGTAATAAAAGAATAATAAAGTACTGATTTAAAGTGTAGGCAGACAAAAGGGGTTGCCAGTTTACTGGGGAACAGTAGAGGAGTTTAATAGACCGAAAGTGGCTCACCAGAATCTAGAGGGGTGGAAGAAATTTGTTCTTGCAGAATGCAGCGTTTGCCTTTCTAATGGTTTTGGTACAGTGGTTGTCACATCTGCTGTAGTACAGCCTGTTGAATCTGGACCCAGTATTTTTATTATGGGTCCAGCCAGTATCTCTCACGTGGAAGAGGGTTAGGTTAGAAAAGACCCAGGAAAGGGTGTGAGCCCCAGACCTCAGATTTGTTAAGGGAGCATATTGTCACAGAGTTAAAAGTGAATTGCAAATGCCGCCCAGTGGGATGGAGGGATGAGGTGCTGGGTGCCTCAACTGCCACCACACTGGCGACCTGGGTTCTGAAACAGACCAGGTTTGCTCAGGAACATCCGAGAGGCGAGGATTGAGTATCCAGGGACACCTCTCCTTTGGGGAAGGTGACAGCGCATGCCCTGCTTGATCGCCACCTAGTGGAGGCAGGTGACATGGCAGCCACCACCTACCTAGTCAGCCAGGAGGCGGTGAGTGTTGTTACTGTCTTCACGTGAGTACATGAGCCAGAACATGTTTCACAGTGCAGGTAAGGGGCAAAGGGAGGAAAGCTCCTGGCAGCAGTTGATGGTGACACCTGCAGGCTCCACAGCACTCCTAAGGTGCCCACCCACCTATGGTGGTTCAAAAGGTGCTGGTTGGTCTCGGATGGGCAGGTGGGTGAGGAGGCTGGGGTGTCTCCAGAGGTGGGCCACTGGGGGCAGAAAGGAGCATAAATAGAGGATGGAACTAGCTGCAATAAAAATAGATAAGGCAATGGGTCCAGATGGGTGCACTCCAGGGAGCTGAGGGAGGTGTTGGCGCACCACTTGCAGCTTTGTTCAGTCTATCATTGGAGACAGTGGAGGTGCCAGAGGACTGGAGGAGGCGGATGTGGTCTCACTACAAAGAGTGGTAGTGAGGAGAGCAGGAAACTACAGGTCAGTAAACCTAACCTCAGTGGCATATAAACTAATGGAAAACTGCTGAAGGAAAGGATAGTGGACTACCTGGCAGCAAACTGCCTACAGGACCCAAGGCAATATGGGTTTCACTGAGGGCAAGTCATGCCAAACAAATCTTATAGAATTCTTCAACTGGGTACCAGGGAGGTGGACCAGGGCAGAGGCGGTGGATGTGGCATATCTGGATTTTGTAAGGCTTTCAATACAGTACCACACAGAAGGCTGCTAAATAAACTAGGGAGCTTCAGGGTGAGGGTGCAAGATACTGATATTGGTGAGAAACTGGCTAGGCAACAGAACTCAGAGGTGGTGGTAAATGGTGCATGTTCTGTAGAGGAAGGGTGACCAGCAAGTACCACAAGGATCAGTGTTGGGCTCAGTCCTCTTCAGTGTCTTAACCAGTGACATTGCTGAGTGACTGGAAGGGAAGGTTTGCAGGTTTGTAGACACAAAATCTGCAACAGGTGGACCTCGGATGGGGTGGATAAAATGCAAAGAGGCCTAAAACACTAGATAACTAGTCTAGGGAGTGGCAGCTTGGTTCCGTGCTAAAAAATGCAAGATTATGCAATGGGTAACAATAACCCAGGGCAGTGTTAAACCTAGGGGAGAGCATTTCAAGTTCCAAATAGGAGTGGGATCTGGGTGTCATCATCTCAGATGACATGAGGAAGGCAAACAATGTGACAAGGCAGTAGCAAAAGCAAGCGGGATGCTGGGTTGCATAGGCAGGGGTTGTAACCAGCAGAAGGAGGAGGTTGTACTCACTATATAGATCATTGGTGAGGCCTCACCTTGAGTATAGCATCCAGTTCTGGAGATCCTATCTCCATGGGGACATAAACAGAGTGGAGGTGGTGCAGAGGGCAACCAAGATGGTGGGAGGCCTACACAATAAACCTTATGGAGACAGGCTGAGGGAGCTGAACACGTACTCAGTGGAGGAGAGAGGAGGGACATGATTGAAACATATAAATACCTCACAGGAAGAAACAGAGTGCAAGTGGATGAAATTTTCCAAGAAAAAAGAAGTGCTCAAGAACTAGAAACCATGACATGACACCAAAAGGGGGGCTCAGGAAGCGTGAGGAAGTACTTTTACGGAGGGGGTGGTGGATAGATGGAACAGTCTGCGGCTGAGGTGGTGGGGTCAGAAAGCGGTTTACAGGCTTCAAGAAGGCATGGGACAGGCACATAGGAAGCTTGAGGACACTAAGCGAGGAACCATTAGGGTAATCTAGGTTACACTAGGTACAAAATAGAGCAGGCACGGTGGGCCTGTGGCCCTTATCTGCCGTCAGCTTCTATGTTTCTGTGTTTGGGAGGTGATGAGTTGGAACAGATTTACCATTTTAATTTTAGTATGCAAGGAGGAGATTTGGGCTGAATCGGGCCTGAGTCAGCCAGTTGGAATTAGTCATCCAACATGATATGCTTGCAGTTGAAAGTATTGGAGGCATGCAGTACTTTCTAGATGATATCTGTGATGCAGTAAGGAAATTTGCCTGGTATCGACAGATCCCAGAGGTGAGTATGGTGATCAAATGAGTGAAAGCCATTTGCAAATCAGAAATTAATGTGACTTGAGGATGGAGTCCTGTAGCCAGGGGTGAAGTTTAGGGTGGTAAACTGAGCACACACCAGCCCATTAGATCTGTCTTGCATGTGGGATACAAAACCATGGCGAGCAGTAGCATATGAATCAATCCTGGCAGATAACCAGGTTGTGGTAGGTATCGGCACATCAGGTTTGTTTTGATATACGAAGGCACAAAAGATGGCAGCTCGGAGCAGTGGTGCCTCAGGAAAACTATTATGTACATCACAAACCCGGGCACTTACCTCACCTTACTCCCGTGAGATGAGTGTGCCCTGCTTTGTTTGATGTACCCAGACTCAGATTAAGTAGTGTTTGGGTAGTAAGCTATAGATGTTGATACAGAGTCCGTTAGAAAGGTTGGGTGGCCTGGTACCTAAGGAGGAGCTGGACTGAGCTTGATATTCAGGAGGAGTATACACTAACAGTATCTGGGTAACTCTAGTGGAGTTGGTTGACTTGTGTGGGGGGCATGGCTGAAGATGCTACAGTTCAAGGGCAGGTGAACCTGGGCCTTCTTTGGAGTTTGTGTGGAACCTGTTGTAGTGTAGGAGACCAGAGTGACACTGTAATGAGGGTGTGTGCATATGTACGTATGCACTGATTGGGGGAAAAGGCCGGGGAGGAAGGAGAAGGACTGGCCGAGACTTGGAACAACAGTCTTATTGTCAACAATATCATAGAACAGTAGCTGGTATGGCTATCTGCAGAGAACTGCAATTTGTTGCAAAAAGAGAAAGCAGTATACCGTGTTTCACCGACTATAAGCCATCCTCAAATACTAACCACAGGTCTAATGAATACTTTTAATAAAAGCTGCCATCAGATAGAAAGCCATGGCTTCTAATTAGGAGTTGAAATTACGTCAGATAAAGCTCTGTAGGTAGGACTCTATGATTTTATCTCTGTAAATATGATCGTTATATTTCTTTTAAAATTGTTGATCTTAGTTCATGTTTGTTGTGCTTATTTTGCTATGAAGTAGACCAATGACTAGCGCTACTGGCTCCTTAGCTGTCAACTTGATCTGCGCTAACCTCACTGAAACTGCAGAGTGAGAATCTAACTAGCGTGCAGCTGAAGAAAGACACATTTCTCACAGAAATGAAAAATAACCAATGACCTACTAACATCTGTCCACCTAAAAAATGGCACAGTCATCACCATTTCAGCAACTTGGTGACCTAGAAGGACAAAATTCATAGAGCAGCAAGAAAACAGAAACACTCTAAGGAAAAAGCGAGACCGACATTAGGCTGTTCAATGAGAACCTGTCCGACAAAAAAACTCAAAGCAGATGTTATAAGAAAATAAAACATGGCAAAGTGTGTGTCAGCTCGGATTTTACCTTAATAAATCCCTTGAGTTTCATTGTTGGGCTTATGAGGCACCGCACACCTCAGGTGTGCATAAAATCCCTCATTACACACACTTCCCATACCTTATTCTATATTTAGAAAATGGCAGTGTAAATGCTAGCATCCTGATTGGCTAGCACAGTTACATTGCCGAGAGGTATTACCGATAAAGCCCTGCAGAAAACAAGGGCCAATTTAGGAGTACCCATTACTCATAATATCGTTGGGCACCCAATTTTCACAGTGACCAGCTGCCATTTTCTCTCTCGCTTACTGGACAAGCAGGCGGTTAGCTAGTACCCCCACCGAGCCACATAAAAAGTCCTTCTGGTCAAAAATAGTAGTACCTCCGAATATGCTTAACACTGAAGTCTGCCACAGACATCCCGATGGCAATGCATCATCTAACAGGAAACCGCCAAAGCAAGTTGCCGCAAATGGAAACTGCTCGTTCAACAAGTTACCTTAGGACAGCCTTTTAAAACTACAGCAGTGCTGTTCTCTGAAAATAAAAGAGAGCATCTTTGTGAAACTGTGTACATAAAAAAAAAAAAATTTACCAAAGCTGTCATGCTACATTGTACCTGCCGGTGTGCACTTTTGGATTTTACATGGCAGGGCCATGAAAGATCACGCATCTAACAGCCACAATTCCCGAACAGTGGACAAGGAAAAAGTCTACGAGAAGAGCAGAAAACAGCTTTTGCTTTGTTTTGTAGAGGTTGCTGGAGAAGTTAAAAAAACAAACAAAAAAAAACCCATATCTTGTACTTGAACTGGTTATGGTGTGTGTGTGTGTGTGTTGGTGGGGGATAAGTTGAACAGAATGTCTAGGGGCAACATACGATGGAACATCACACAATGAAGGGACTGCTTTACAACAAAGAAACCTAAAAATAATTATTCTTTTAAATTTCTAAAATGTTCTTTAAAATTTTTAAATCCCATCTAAAAATGCTGCAGTTTGCCATTTCTAAGTGCAATGATACCCTCCAGGGTGTGTAGTATTGAAATACTGGACCTTCCAGGGCTGTAAGGCCTTCCGCCTGCGGCGTCGGGCGCATCACGCCCTTAGGCGGTCCGGTATTTCCAACACCCCACCCTGTCTGGTAATACTACTTACTTAATGCACACCTAGCTAGTGAGGCACAAGGTCAAATCCCTTATACTAAGCGCATTCAAATCCTTTAGTCCATACCCTGGTGTGGGTTTTTGTGCTCGTAAAATGGCTCAGTGCTTTTAAGTATTGAATGTAAATGAAACATTTTACTACGATTTTGTTTGCATAAAATATCTGTTTAAAAGCGAACTAAATCAATATCTTTATTTATCCAGGTGGGCAACATTGAGCAGGCTGATTTACAAGGTGGACCTGCGGTCCTACAGTAATAATACAGAAAGACAAGTTACAATAGTACAAACAGTAAAAATAGCTGCTATTATAGTAAAAATGCACATTTACAGGTAATATACATTGAACATAGAACAACAAGAGTACGTGGATAATGAACTTGTGCTGTGTCCAAGCCCAAATACTGTGCATTTTGTAGTAGGAAATGTTAGGGAGAGGATAGGCATACCAGATAGAAGATATCAAACACATTATGTAGGGAGAGGTGGGGAATAGGGGTGCAATCGAAGAGGACCCAATTGTTAAAGCAGAGTGAGGGATTGGGAGGGCGGAGGACCGTACAAAAGGTGACAAAGTGATTTTGCCCCAAAATGAGGTGACATATGGAGGAGAAAAGCTGCCATTGTACTATGTGCAAGAGGAGGAATATAGTAGCAGGGGCATAACTGGGAGGGTCCTGGAGGTTGGGGCAGAGGAGGTGTTGACTGGATGAGGGACCAAATATTTTTGGGTGAAGGGCGATAATTATCCCCAAGTGCAGTAGCATTGCTAGAATCAGGCTGCAGCTGTTCAGAGCGTCAAAGAATAAGATATGGGAGTTCGACAATAAATCCTATGGATCTGTTGGTGGGCATGCTAGAGGCAGAGTCACACATTTCAGCTGGGGGGCCACCGTTTGTGGGCCGCCATTTGAGAGGGAGGTTAGTGTCTAGTAAAGCAGTTGCAAATTTCCGTAATGCAATCAGTAGCAGCCTTTTGAACAAAAGGGTACTTACTGGGGTTTTCAGCTTAAGTATTTTTGGGTTTTATTCCATATTTATGGGAGTGAGAATCCAAAGGCGGCTCTCCGACTCGTGTGAGTGCCCTGGGTATATTTAGCAGGAGTTGTGAGCAGCTTCTAAGGAATAATTCCTGGGCACATTCAGAGACAGACATTGACGTTGTATTGAGGGTTTGCCACTGGGGCTCTAGGTGTCCAAGTGCTGCATTAGTTGCGCCTATGGTGATGAGGTCCATCCCGTGGCGGCATATAGTGTAATGATGGTTGAGGATGGGAGGTCAGTGAAAGGCGTATAGCTCTGTGGTAGGCGTATCCAGTTTTCAAGATAGGAAGCTGCACAGCTACTGTATATGAAGTCTGCATAGTCAATTAAGTACAGGAACGTGGCTTGGACTAATGGTTTCTTTGCGTCTGCTGTAAGAAGTCTTCTTATCCTGTAAAAAGGCCAAGTCTTTGCCTTAATTTTTTCAGCAAGTCTTCCAGGTGGTCAGTGAAGGAGAGATTACAGTCGATCCAGACCCCAAGATATCTGAATTTTGGAGCGTGTACTCAAGCACTCTCCCAGCATCGTGGTTATTGGTAGGGGGAGTCAGTAGCGCTTGTGTAGTTTGCAGAGGAAAATAACATGGCTTTAGTTTTCTTAGCGTTTAATAGCAGTTTTATTGATTAGTTGGAGTTGCAGGAGGTTGAAATCTTTTGTAGGTCAGTACAAGCTTCTTTTGGTGTGGGGCGACTCAGGTACAGCACTGTGTCATCCTGAATAAGTGAATACTTGCATCCTTGATTCCCTCATCAATGTTGTTGATATACACTCGAAGAGATGGGGACATAATATGGATCCCTGAGGAACACCTCTTTGTAAGAGTTTAAGGGCAGATAGTTACGCCATCTGCTTTCACCTGCTGGTATCTGTCTGTCAGATATTCAAAGAAATGACATGAAGTAGTCCCTGATTTTGTAGGAAAAGAAGGCTTTTTGCCTTGATGATGAGATCTGGCACCTGACTGTGCATCACTAACTTTTTAATGCATGGTAAGGTGATATAACTCAGCCAATGAGGTTTCAGGGTTTTTCCTTGCCATTTTATAATTAGTAGTACATGCTGCCCATACATTAAAACAAAGATTTATTTGAAGTGTCCAGTGATCTAAAAGAACAATTTCTAGTTTCATCATCTGCCATGGTGGTCAAAGTAACTTCCATACAGCAAAACTGAGAAAACCACTGAAGTGCCTCCAGCTTCACTTTCTTTAATGTGTCTGTATCATGGTTACTTTCTGTGAAACAGTTGTGGTCTGGCTGAGTCATGATTGGTGTAGGCGTTGTCTGTGATCAGCCGGCCTTCCAAATAGTTGTTGTCTTGGGTCACCAACACTAATGCTCATATCCTGCTGCTCCCAAAATGGAAACATCCTATTTTCAGTTGTAAATAGACTATGGTAAGCAGCCACTTCCCTGCTGGATTCTAGCCTCTTGGAAGTGATTCATGACTAGGGTTTTGTTTTGTTTTTTTGGAAATCCCCTAATGTCATACAACACTGTTTCCAATTAATCTATTGACCCTCGCCTCCTCCTCCTCCTTCATGAGCTGCTGTGCTGGATTTAGGAATAGGCAAACAAAAGTTGCCTTAGAGGCAACACTTGGCAGCTGACGCTTTCTGTCTCATAACCCAGCCACTGTTTGTATATTTACTATTGCTCTGCACCTTTTACAGTCTGAACTACAGGGCTAATTACTCCCATGTCGCACCCATGGATTACCACTTTGGTGACATTAAAACTTAAAATGTTACTTTTTTGTAAATAAAACGTCAGCATTAATGACATTAGTGTTGGTGAAATTGGCATTGCAAAGATTTATTTGTAATGTAACTTGCAGCCAGAAGGGGTGTAATTGTGATGAACAGCCCCTCCACCCTTCAGAAGAACAAAACTACAGATGTAGATGTTCTTCCAAAATTCAAGTATTCATTTCTTAAATACTGTTGGGAGTTTTAGCATTAAAGGTCTCAAACTGGTGGGTGTTACATCAACTGGGCAATGACCCAGACTTTGTACGTGAGACAGCTTCCCCCTCCTTTTTCTTCTTTCTCTCCTCTTTCCCTCTCCTTACTTCTGCTATTTATCCTACCATTCTATAAAGTCACAGGCCTACATTCGACCAGCCTTATATTGTAACCTCAGTGACTAGGTCTACTGCTATGAGGACCTTTACTAGTCTACCTGTTGTATACTATGGGCTTAATGCAGGGCATTAAAGAGTTTTAATTGTTTTAATCTTTCTAATAACTACAGGGGCTGAGCTCCTAATTTGTTAAACCATTATATGCTAGGAATGGCTGTATAGATTACTATGCTTAAGTGTGTGTAGATCCTAGAAAAGACACAGACACTTAAAGGGGCACTGTCAGCTTTGGTAATCCGTTTTGTGCATATGCAAGTAATGTGCCTTTAGCACACAAGTATTAAGACTGATTCTATTATTCCCTCATACATCACAAATGGATGAAAGTTTTCTAGTTATGCTTATTTTTAAAGATTTGCTTGCGGTCGGGCTGACATAAACTCACCACCACCCGGAAGCACATGCTGCATGAGCCGAGCATCTGGAACAAGCGTGGTCCCAAAGTGTAGTTTTGGGCATGCAGCATGGAAAATTAAACTTCTCAGCAGCATTGCGGTCTTCTACAGTTCTGGTGGTGTGCGTAAATAAAAACCGAGCACAGAGAGTCAAGTAATTCACTTTTTAAAGCGGGGCGGAAATCCCGGCATGAGGCGGCATGAGTATAGACTCGCACATGCAAGAACATGCTACCCTTGCGCGGGATTTCAGCCCGTTTAAAAAGTGAATTACTTGACCCTCGATTGCTTGGTTTTATTCGCACACCACCAGAACTATAGAAACGGCGGCAATGCTGCTGAGAAGCTTAATTTTCCATTCTGCGTGCCCAAAAACTACACTTCGGGACGGTGCTTGTTCCAGATGCTCGGGCTCATGCAGCATGTGTTTCTGGGTGGTGGATGAGCTTATAGTCGGCCCGACTGGCAAGCAAATCATTTAAAATAAGCATAACTGAAAACTTTCATCTGTTTGTGATGTATGAGGAATAATAGAATCAGTCTTTAATACTTGTGTGCTAAGAGGCACACTACTTGCGTATGCACAAAAACGGATGACCAAAGCTGACAGTGCCCCTTTAACAGCAAACTTTATTTTCTTTCCTATTATATCAATAATTGTTCAGACATCATGTATTATAGGATATATTACAAACATCAACTACATATATCTTAAATGTATATAGTTTACTCTGTATTCTTTCTGTAAGCGTTGTCAAAAAGTCATTAAAACATTTTTTTTTTTTTAAAGTATCATACTTTCATTGTATTTGTTCTTGGACATGGTATTGTTTTGAATTAACTCAGTACTGACTCTCCAAGATTCATGTGTGCCTGGGTCTCCACTCCTGATATGGTTTCCACCATTGTGAGGGGTTGGGGATGCTGAGAAGAAACAGTCATGGGTCTAGGGATGGTCTTGGGTTGGGTGTTGGCAGGGCAGGATATGGACCATGAAACTGAGGAGCATCCACAAAAATTGGAACATGGATAAGGATTCTCTAGGCCTGGCTCTGATCTCTAGGGATCCCCTGTTATGGAGGGCAGAGTCACCAAGGGACCAGCTGCCCCAATCTCTCCCTTGGCCATCCTGTGATGGCTGTCCCGCCAGGCCTTTTGGGGGGCCCTTTGTCCATCTGGAAACCTCAGGCACGCTGACCATAGACTCCTCAATGGTGACCTGGGGTGCACATCTGCAAGACCATATGGTCTTATACCATAAGACCAAATGAGGGTACTGATGGATGAGTTTTAAAGCAAGGGCCATTTTTGTGGTTTTAGGTGGTATGCTCCTCTCCCCACAGTGGTGAGAGTACTGTGGGTGGGGTAGAAATATAATATGTTTTGATAATTTGCAGCACTAGAATTGGTTAATAGATTTTGTATTATATTATGATTATTTAGTGTTTTATTTTTAGTTCTGTTTGAAATTCTGTTTTATATAAGTTTATTTAATTTTGTTTTATATAAGTTGAGTAGTGTTGATTATTATTAATTGTGGTGTGAACTATGTGCTGGAATGATAATAAAGTGATCGAGTATTATTCCCCTCTGCATCAAGGACCTCCGTCCTTTCTCCTGTCCACCTTTGTCACCGAAGTCTACAGAAAATGTAGGGCTCTGAGGGATTGTGAGAGGAGACGGAGGGTTGGTGCTGGAGCTTGGGGGGAATGGAAAGGTGGGGCGGATTGGGATAGTGGGGTCAAGGAGAGCCCTGGGGCGAAATGGGCACAGGAGAGGGTCCTCCTGGCTTGTGCCCATACCAAGGGTTCTGATTTGGATCAGCTGGTGGGGCGGTCATTATGGGAGGTTTATCCTACTCGGTGTTATGCAATGCCAGGTCTTATTAAAAACAAGGCGGGCTGTTATAGCTGATCTTGTCGGTCATCTGACCTGGCGTGCATCACGAGACTTGGCTGGATGGCAGCTAGGCCAGTTTAGCAAGCAATTTCAGCTGGTACTGTGATACACCGCGAGGCAGGATCGTAGGCGGGGGTGTTGCCATATGTTTTAAGTCAGAACTGGGTCTGGTGGAGGTACCAGCAGGAATCACCAGATCTTTGAGTGTATTGTGGGCGAGGGTGTAGGTGCAGGATACTTCTTGTATACCGTCCACCAGGTGGCGAGAATGTCTTCCTGCAGAAAGTCGCAGACTTCATTGTAGACCCTAACGTTGGGGTCCCCAGATGGTTGGTTCTGGAGGATTTCAATGCTTGGGTCAACGATGAACTCTCTCGATTTGGTCAAGACTTCCTCCAGTTGATGATATCACTGGGCTTCACACAGGTGGTTCCCTCCTCGACTCATGTTGGTGGACACTCATTGGACCTGGTGTTCCTTCTGGGGATGGGGATATCCGACTTGGTGGTGGAACCCGGTCGGATGGTCTGACCATCACTCCATTAGGTTCAGTTTTGAGGCCACCACTGTTAGGTCTGCCCCATGGAGATGGTCCGATACCTCCCTTGAGGGTGTATCCCCAGATGACCTGATGGCAGTGTTGGACCTATCAAGCCTACCGATGGATGCTTAGATCCAGGTGACCTGGTACATGCTTATAATGAGGCAGTAACAGGGGCCCTGGATTCTATTACACCAGTTCGTGTTAGATCCTCTTACTCCTCGCTTCAGGTCTCCCTGGTTTGATGAGACCATGAGGGAGTTGAGGAGGGTTGGACGAAGGCTGGAGAGGCATTGGCGAAGGTCCGGTCTTGATGATGACAGGCTTAGTTTGATGGACCATTATTGGCCTATCAATCCATAATCTCTCGTAGAAGGCAGAGTTCCTGTCCAGAGAGATAGCGGCTGCACGAGAATAGACCAGCTCAGCTCTTTCGGACTGTGGACAGACTGTGCAATCCAGTCTGTCTTCAGCCAGAAGAGCTTTATCTCAAGAATGGTGTGAGGGCTTGCTCTCTTCTTTGCAGATAAGGTTGTCAAAATCAGATCGGATATTAGCTCTTCCCTCCCCAATGGGAGCTGACGGTGGTCAGCAGGAGATGTCGAACACCAGTTTAGATAGTCTGACTTCAGCCTTCCCACAATTGATGATGTTGTGATGATCATTCGAGCACTGCGACCGACTTGCTGTGATTTGGACCCTGGCCCTACCGCCTTTTAGTGGGTTGTGTGGATAAGATCGGCCTAGTCTAGCTTTGATCGCCTGAAGTCTTTGGAGAGGGGATTTTCCAGATCCTTAAAGAGGCTATAGTTAAGCCTCTATTAAAGAAATCCTCCTTAGATCCAGATTGTCTAGCAAATTACAGGCCAGTCTCTAACTACCCTTTGTGGGTAAAGTTATTGAGAAAGTGGTAGCAGTGCAGTTGGAGGATCATCTGACCAACAACAAAATCTACGATTCTCTCCAGTCTGGATTTAGGAAAGGCATAGTACCGAGACAGCGCTCGTGCGGGTACTAAATGACCTCCTAATAGCGAGAGATCGTAGGACCCGATCCATCTTGGTACTGCCAGATCTCTGCAGCGTTTGACACCGTTGACCATGGTGTGCTGTTGGGCGTCTGCGGTCAGTCTGTGGACTGTCTGAGTACAGTCCTCAGATGGTTTCAATCTTACCTCGAGGTAGGACTCAGAGAGTGGTGTGAAGAATTTTTCCTCAGCATCATTCTCTCTACCCTGCAAGAAGTACCATGAGGATTCTATTTTAGCACCTATGTTGTTTTCAGTGTATATAGCTACCGTTAGGAAGCGATTATTAGGCGATACGGTTTGGGTTTTCACTGCTACATGAATGATACCCAGCTGTATATGTCTTTTGTGCCAGCCAGGCGCTGCCTTATCGGTATTTAATAACTGCCTTGAAGAAATCCAAGACTGGATGAATGGGGAGTTGGCTGAGGTTAAACCGGAGAAAACTGAGGTGTTGGTTGTGGACAAAGGTCGCTGTGGCGGGTCTGCTGGAGGGATCACCCTCAGGCTTATGGCTTGGAGGTGTTCAACTGGCGACCTCAGATCAGGTGCGGAATCTTGGCGTAATAATTGGCGACTGCCTGACACTTAAATCTCAGGTGTCAGCGGTCGTCAAAACCTCCTTTTTCATCTGAGGAACATTGCCAGGGTGAAGCACCTGGTTCCTCCAGAGGACCTTCCAACATTGATCACGCATTCCGTTACCTCCCGTCTTGACTACTGTAATTCCTTATACCTAGGGCTATGGGGGTTGAACCGCCGTCTGCAGCTAGTGCAGAATCGGCAGCCAGGTTGTTGACTGGATCTTCTAGATCCAGCCATATAATACCTGTGCTTCGTGGACTGCACTGGCTGCCAGTATTTAGCGAATCACCTTCAAGGTCGGTTTACTGACCTATAAAGCCCTACATGATCTGGGACCTACCTACCTGAAAGAGCTCCTTTGCTCCTACAATCCCTCCCGCTCCCTCCGATCCACTGACGAGGGATTGCTAGAATTCAGGGTTCGTTTGAAAACATCTGGTGCTAGATCGTTTAGTTTTATGGCACCTACCCTGTGGAATTCTCTACCTCGTCAGGTGCGAGATTTGACAACGTCCTTAGTTTTAAGGGAGCTTGAAAACTCCACCTTTTAGTATAGCTTTAAGGACTAATATTACTTTTTAACTTTATTGTATTTATTGTTTTGTGACCTTGTACAGGCGCTTTGATTTAAGAAAAGCGCCTTTTAAAAATAAAGATGAATTGAATTGGTGCATAGCATTTGGTTGCCTATTGAATTCAGAATGCAAATCAATCTGCTGGTACTCTGTGCAGTATGCCTCTTGCTTTCGGGGTTCACTCCACTGGTTAAGGGCCAGGTTGGCCAGGTTAACAAGGACATCATTGACCACCATGGTTTACCTTTACTAACAGGGTGGCACACACTCATTTTCACTGTGTCAAGAGGTGTTGGACAGTGTCCTGGCTTTCTTGCTCCAGGTGGAACTCGTGGTCCATGTGGCAGGGGTGTACAACTAGCTTATAGATTTCCTTAGTCAGGAGTGGCTGCTGCTACTGCAGTTGGTGTCCCAGGTGTTCTCAGTTTGGGAACACTGCCAGTGGTCCTACTTATGTCCTGGAAAACAGGAAGCTGGGTCCATTGCACCTATACCCTGTCGGGGATGCATTTGCCCAGTCCAGGACTGAAGATCTCCTGCATGCCTTCCTATATTTCTACTGGTTCTCAAGGTGTTCCCCAAGGCTCAGAGGGTCAGGGCATCCCTGATACTGATTGTTCCAGACTGGCCTTACGGTTCTGGTACCAGGATCGCTGCAGCAAGCCAGCATGGCTGCTCCCACTCCATCCAGACCTGCTCCGACCCTACTTATGAAGTTTGAGAGGTTGGTTAGGTACCTAAACCTGCAGTCCCTGCACCGAAAACCCTGGTCCCTAAGTAACGAGAGTTTCAAACCATTGGGCTTTCTGAGAGCGTTCACAGGGTTCTGGAGGTGTCTTGGAAACAGTTGCATTATGATTTTAAGTGGAAGAGGTTTTCTTGCTGGTGTGTAGAGCATGGATTTCCTTGCATTCCTGCTGAGGAAAGACATTCTTGACTACCTCTGGTCCCTGTCCCAGTCTGGGCTGTAGTTTGTCTTTCATGATGCACCTGGCAGCTGTTTTGGCATCCTTGGTGAAGACCTTTGCTCTGACAGTGGCCCAGAGTAAGTGGTCACCAATTCTTTCAAAGGGCCAGCGTCTACCTCTTCTGGTCGCGAACTGCCTCCACTATGTGACTTAACTGCTGATACTAACTTGCCTTATGGGCAAAGCCATTTGAAGCTTATGGACAAGTGTCCTCTGTCACATTATCATGGTAGACTACATTTTTGGTCACCATCACCTTGGTCAGATGGGTGAGTGAATTCCTGGTATAGTGCCTGGAATCAGTAGTACTGCACTGTTCCTCCTAGCTAATGACTGTAAGCAGCATTCCTTGTCACATTATTTAAAGATAATAGCATTTTCTGAACACTGCAATCAGTTACTAGTGCTCAGGGCCAAATATATTGCTGCTAGCTACAGTCTTTCAAGTATTCTCTCACCCATTTTATTCATAACATTAGAACACTTTTAGCACTCACTGTTTGGGAGCTCAAGGTCCAGCAGTAACGAAAAAAAAGGCTGTGTTCTCAGAATCATGAAAGTCATGCAGGGAGCTGCAGTGATGTAATGGGAAAAAACAGACTGTAAAGTATTGAGCCATGCCGACCAACTGGTGTGCACATTCATTAGCTAAGCTTTTGACACTCTGTCTTCCTCAGTGCCTTCCATTCACCTTAAACTAAGTGTGGTGCTGGTGCAAATACCCCCAAAAAAAAAAAACTAGAAACTGAAGCAGGTTCCTCTATTTCCCAAACTAGGGTGACATTGGTCCCTTTCCTTCGAGGGTGATACTGGCCCTTGATTTCCTTCAGACTAGAGCAACATGAATCTATTTCCCCAGACTAGAGGCAACATGAATCTTATTTCCCCAAACTAGGGCATCATGAATCTATTTCCCCAGACTTGGGCTGCTGCTGGGCTCTTAATTTGTCTCCAAACTAGGGGTGACACATGCCTCTCAATTCTCCCAAACAAGGAGTGAAGTAGGGCCCTCGATTTCCCCAGAACTAACTAGGGATGACACATGTCCCTCGATTTTCCCTTCCAAACTAGGGGTGATAGAAGTTCCTGACTGCTCCAAATTGAGTGACACAGGTCCCTTGACCCCCTCCCAACTAGGGATGGCGCAGGTCTCTCGATTTTTCTCAGACCAGGGTGACAGGTCCCTCAAATTTCCCCAAACCAAGGTTGGCACAGCTCCTTTGATTTTCCCCAAACTAGGGTGACTCAGATCTTTCTATTCACCACAAACTGGAGTTTGATGTGGGTCCTTCTACCCCCATTTCAGATTAATACAGGTTCATCATTTTTTGTCAAAATAGGGGTGAAGCTGGTCCCGTGATCTCCTTCCAAACTAGGGGTGACTCGGGTCATCTGATTACTTCTTCAAAACTATGGGCTATGCAGATCCTTCCATTCTCTCAAATAAGAGTGATGAAGGTCCTCGATTTCTTTCAAGTTAATGGTGGTTTGGGTTCCTTGATTGCCCACAGACTAGTGATGGCACTAGCCTCCGCCCGGTTGGGAAGTCACACATCCTTTCTCCCCAAAATAGGGGTCCGTGTAAGTTCCTCCATTCCCCAACAAAAAGAGCCCCTCAGTACCACAGAAAGAAGTGACACAGATCTCTCAATTTCTTCCCCACCACACAAACTCCTGTGCTGCATGAAACCTTATCCTGTCATTTACAGTTTGATATCCTTTTGTGACTGACAGTCATTTACTGTCTCCAAGAATGCTGCATTTTTTTTGTTTTCTTATTGTGCAAATTTTTATGGTGGCCAGTCTTGAAATACAGGTGTGGTTCAGTGCATAGCTGGGATGATAGAAGCAGTGGTTTTGAATCTCATTTGCAAGGGATTATCACAAAATTGTTATGAAAATGGTTTTGCACCAGTCCTTGCCTGCAACCCCACCCCAGCTATCCAAAAAAGGGGGTGTCACAGCCCTTCTTCATGGTGGTCAGGAACCCACTGTAACCGCATGGGGAAGGGGTCCCTATAACACATAGCAGGCAGTGCCATTCTCCAAGCATAGTGACCTTCGGTCATCAAGTCACATAGTGACTGTCTGTAGAGCTGTTACTGGCAGTTCTTAGTAGTGTTACTAAAGAGTGACCACAGGCAGAGAAGATGGCGCGAGGATGGAGATAAGTGAATGACTAGACCAGGAGCAGCTGTGTATTGGGATATTGGGCTAGGGAGAGGTACTACAGGCACCAGGACTGCAGATGGGTCGAGAGTGCATATGCTACAAAGGACCACCAGAAGGGCCTGTTGCATAACAAGATCACTTTGGCCCACAAGCAGTCCTTAAGGTGTGGGGGGTGGGGGCAGTGGGAAGATTAAGGTGGCAATGCCTATCCCACAGACTTCTATGAATGATACAGTGCACACAACTAATGCTGTGTCATCCACAGAAGTCCATGGGTGTCACAACTCAAGTGTTAGGATTTCTTGCACCCACTGACATCTTGTGACTAGAGATGCATGGATATCCGACCCGGTATCCGGATCCAGACAGATAATCATTTCTGTGATATCTGGCCGGACAGATATCTTTCCGAAAAAACAGGCTGGATAGTACCCTTTGGTGATGTGAGTTTATGCTCCACATCTCTTTTTATTGCGGTATTCTTGGTCCTTTGATGCTATGCATGCAGACAGCACTGTGTGACATTCTAGTGACGTGGCAGCCGCAGACTTTAAAGCAAGTGTGCTAAGTTAAAAGAATAATGGCTACTGCTTTGAGTCACAAGCTGCCATTCACGTTAATTCCACATCACTGTCGGGAAGCTGCTGCCTAAGTTCTCGCCCTCGAGCTAGTATCCGCATTTATTTTGCCTTTGCCTTCTGCAAGTTGAGAGTCGGCAGTGGCACGATAACTCTCCATGGCGGGATGAAAGCAGCAGCCGAAAGAGACAGGAACGCCAGTGCTAGAGACGGTTACTGAATGGGAATGCTGCTGCTTGAAATGCTATTGTGAGACAACGCTGTGTCCTGCTGGCGGTAAATCAATTAAACTGAATACTCTGCAAACTATTATAGTACAAAATTACGCATACCCGACAATGCAAAGCATCAAGGGCTGCATATACAAATCACCACAGAATGTTATGCTGGTCCAACTTTAAGCTGAATTGTATGGTGCCGAAGGCCTCTCACACAGTTTGCAAAGGGTGCTAACAGAAAACATAGACACGTGTTTCATCCTACCAGGACTCATCAGTATGCCTCGCCTGTTTGACACCCCAGTGGAATGGACCAGCTACCCTTAAGGCAGTGTGCCTCGGATATATTGTGGTGAACCCATTAAAATAAAAAACTATTTAAAAGACAAAGAACCTCTGTGCGCAAACACTGAGGCAAGGTTACCCCAAAGGGCATTTGGCTGGGAAGCCAAGTTTGAAAATACAAAATCACACATACCCTCACAATGCAAAGCATCAGGGCTGCATATGCAAATCACCACAGAATGTTATGCTGGTCCAACTTTAAGCAGAATTGTATGGTGCCTATGGTATAGTAAACTATTATAGTGCTCACAGTCAGACTGCGGTTTTAAAATAATCAGTGTGCATAATACTGGCGCTCTTAATGAATGAATGCTGCATTTTAAATATATGGGCTGAGGTTCACAGTCACAATGCTGTTTTAAGAGAAATGTTATTTAAAGGTAAAAGAAAAAATTGTTAAAGTGCTTGAGTGCTCGAGTTGAAATTTTTCTCCAAATAGCTGCTGCTGGTGACAAATTGCATTTCATAATTAATGCTGCTGTGTAGTAAAACTGGTAAAGTGCCTACAGTGCTCAAAGTGGACAGTTCATTTTAAAATGCTGCATGCTGCTATCAGAGTTATGTATTCTGAGCGAATGCTGCTTATCGATCAAGTACTCATAAAAGGCTGACTGTGATGATGCTGTTTCATGAGACATGTTTTCTGTGGTGTGAGTTGGAGATGTCATCACAGATTTTAAGAAATACACAATTTATTTATTGAATAAACTGATTTACAACAAAATAATTACGTTTGCGTATTTTTTTTTCTAACGATCTGATCCAATAATATCCGATCCAGTTGTCGAAACAAATATCAAGTCCGATATCGGTGAAAATCACTATCCGTGCATCCCTACTTGTGACCATTATTTGCACTGGAACTTTGTCATGTGAGAGGCTCCTTCCTCAGCAGTGAAGCACTTTGTGGATAGCTGCTAAGTGTGTGGTTGCAAAGGGGCATCTGCTGCACCCTATTTTGCAGCTCTGCACCTAGCAACTGAGAATCATGCCCAAAATCCATCATCACTGCTTTAATAGGCTTTCAAATTCTGTCCGTCCATGGCGTGTGGCGATAGAATTATAAGCTAGGATAGTGGAACCACAGCAGTATGCGCTGGAAGCTTCGATATGTGCTTGTTTAAGATGCATTAAATAGTTTAAAATAATATGAGTTGAGCTGAAAACAAAATGGAATATTATCTGAAGGGTATTTTTCAAGGGTGAAGCCCTTAATGCTGAGCACTGCAGGAATAAACATATTTTTTCGATATTGAACAAAACCTATGTACAATATATGACCAACATAGAAAAGACTGAGATAAGAGATAAGTGAAGGTAAGCAGGAGAGGAATTGTTGTATAGTCCCTTCCATACATGCTTTTATCCCAAAGCGCTTTGCAAGCCATGAACAGTTAACAGCAGCTATTTGGCTTGCATATAGATAGAGGAGGTTCAGGAAGGCTTGCAGGGTGGGTTAAAGTACAGAGAGAGAGTATGAGGGAAGTTGAGCACAGGAGGTGACGTGGTTGCTCAAAGTCACATACTGAGCGACTGTGGCGAGTTCAGACTTGAATCTCTAGGTTCACAGCTTTGTACTAAATTGTGGAGTTCATTGCCTTACATGAGTGGTCTCCTGAAAATTATGTACCAAGGCCTGAGAAAGTTTGTAAGTGGATCCAAGTCTTGGATTGTTGTGTGGAAGTGAAGTAGAACAAATGTTTGCTTTAGGATCATTTGCAATTTTAGATAGTGCTAAATTATTACAAAGGATGTATTTTAGTGTTGTATAATTGAGAAAATTCTGTTATGGAGTTTCTTAGAAAGACTTAACAAATAATTTGTTCAGATAGGTGTGAATGTGTATGTGTTGGATGGGCTGTAAATGGCTTCTAGTGTTAAAACTGTTCTTGTTTATTGATTTTTCAGTACTTTTTATATATGGCTTGAAGATATTTCTGTACTTTTTGGCATGTTAATGATATTACAGTACTAACTTAACCTTATTATGGGAGACATTTCAGGAACCTTCCACGTGACATCAGATAATAATCTGAGTGTGTGCAGATGTGCGTGTGCAGCTAAGCTCTCATGCTAGTATCTGCGTGGTGAATTAATCTGTTTCATAATGACTCTACAGTTGTTCTCAGAAGAAAATGGTTTCAGAATGCTGATGCAATAGACTGGCATTCCGATCCTGTACAGTAGAAACTGCATATAACTTGAGAAATAGACCAGAGACTCGTACAGTAGCATGCTACTCTGTGGTTGTAAGCCATTGCACTCGGAACTGCAGACTAAATAGTGCCTGGTTTTCCCCAAATGCTACATTACCCTGTCACCGTCCATTACAGGTGTACGCCTTCCGTAACAGTAACAGCAAGTTACATTCTGCTTATGGAGATATGCCTCTTGTTTTGCCTTATTGGAAATTGGTACTTTTGATATTGCATACACTTCTGTACCCACCCTGGGACAGGTGAAAACAGATTATTTTACTAGTCCTCTTTTAGCGGCATGCATAACACACACACACTCTAGTACCTGGAAATGAATGTTTACCTTTTATGGTTTCCTTCCCTGTGCTACCCAGGCCTCTTTTTCTAAGTAGGCCGGTGCTCTCTCATCAGGGAGACAACAGGATTTTGGAAAGTAAAGGCTCAAGCATTGTTGAGGGGTGGGCAGTATCATGGCCTGCTGAGTTTAGGAACAGTGGTTAAACTTTACAAATAAAAATGAAGGCCAAGGCTGTCGGACTACAGCCTGGCAACTCCTACTAATTTCTCAGAGAAGGCACATCCTTGTGACCTCAGCATCCCTGTGTTGTTCAGCTCCCCTTTACACCTGATGTTTACTCTCACCAGAAAGACCCTACCCCACCCCAGACAGCCTAGGATGAAATTCATATCTGGTGCACTGTGTAGGAAGGAGGAGGAGATGGACCAGGTGTCCGCTGTCCCTAATAGAGGCAGAGTTGTGTGTGAGGCGTCATCCTCTTGATGGGCTGTCCTTTTTCCCCTTTGATCTCCGTTCTGGCAGAGTCCCAAGCCCCACCATCAGTTTCTACCTTCAGATGCTGCTCTGACTGGTGCATCTGACTGTGCTTGTACACCTGGGGAATGTTTTGCAGCATCTGCTGCACAGCATACCCACTTGGAATCAGAGAGCATCCTGTGGTGGAAGCTCAGTTCTCCTCCATGGGCCCCAACGGAATCTTGGGTTAGAACATGAACCCAGATCACAGGTATGGCAAGCGATTACCCAGCCACTAGACTTTAGAGCCATTCAAAATGACATGATTTTAACAGTTTTATTATTTGTCATTTAGTAACAGTTTTTGACCAGGAAAGGCACACTGAGCTGTGATAGCTTGTTTCCAGTTGTGTCCTGAGGGGTAGGTTGCATGGACCTGTTTTACTGATGGAGGAATGTTGGCCATGACACTGGGAAACTCCCTACTTTTCAGAGGAGGGTGCTGTGAGGCTGTCTTGCTACTTGTAAGATGGCTGATCCTGGAGGGTGGTGAGGAAGGAGGTGGAGGGAACTTGTGACTGCTGATCCTGTTTTTACTGTGAACATTGCAAGTGAAAAATTTACTATACTTTATGAAGCCAATTCTGAAACTCCTGATTTGTCCCAGTGGGAAAATGAGATTTTGTACAAGGAAAGATCTGTACGTGTGATTCCTGGCGTGGATGAACCTTTACACCATGCAGTAGCACTGGAGCCCAGAGCTGAGCGCCAATGACTGAATCCAGTCCTGCAGGCAGGCCTTTTTGGCTGGGATGTCAGAAGGCGTTCTTTGCTTCTGAAATTGCTGGCTGAGGAGGACACTGCTGTAGCAATGGCAAGCAGTGATAAACTAATGGGAAAAACTGATCTAATGATGCATCGGCTTCCTTTGAAGAATCCTGGACAGATGCTGTCAGTTTCACAGCTGACAGTGTCAAAGCCAGTAGTTGATTGTGGAACACAAGATGTAGGAACTCAGCTGAGGCTGAGCAAGGGTCATCCTGTTCCCATGATGACTGGCACCTCTGTGTGGTCTGTGGAACAAGCACTGATGGGAGTGGAATGGGAGAAGGCGGCAGATGGCAGTGGCTCCCAAGGAAACCACCTAGGGCTGAAGACCTGTTGGCATTCGGTAGACAGGTAAGGCCGTCCCCAGGACCATTCCGTAGCTAAAGGGTCGCTCTCTCACATAGCGATGCCACTACAGTAAACTCCAGACCACAATTGGTGCACAAAGTTTTGATCCACAGTAGAACTGAGACCCAGATTTAGCTTAGCTATATAAAAATCAATACCCTAGAATGGACTTTCTGTAGCTTTGCATCGAGGGGCTCAGGCTCCAAGTAACCTAGACTCTCAAATATAGACTTCAGCTGTCCCTGAGAAGTCTTTGCCTGCAAGTGTGTCCTGGATAAGGTGGAAGCTCCACTGTAGCACAGAGTAAGGCACCTCGACTGCATGTTTCTTTGGGAGTGCGCACCAAGCCAGGTTCCAACTGATAATCTTAAGTCAGAGTCTGTGCTTCAGTCATTTGGGAGAAAGGAGGTGGTGATAGAACTTAACGTGGATACTTTGGGAATAGCTCGGTAGAATATGGCTATGGGCTCTACTTTTGTCAAGGCAAGGACTGCATCCTCACTGCCACTGCCTCCGAGATAGACTCGGGAGCAGGTTCCATGGAGGTGGCACAGAAGGTGGTGGGCTCCCAAGTTTTCTGAACCTTTCATGCCTAATGTAGAGCCTGCACAGTGGCATCACGCTGTTCCAGTCTGTTGTGGGAGGGGAAGAAATCCTCCTGAGGTCAAATGTAATCGGACATTATTAGAAGCACCCAAAAAATTTATTGCTTCAGATTTATATGCTTTTATCCACAGCTCTGGTGAAGAAATTTATGATGTAAGTTTTAAAACTATCAAATCTTGGGACGCTTTGGGCACATTATGTCACCTAAAGATACCCCCTTTTGTGACTGTCCCTTTGGCTAAACCTGCTGTTAAAGTAATCACGGTTTTGAAGAGGTCAGTATTTCTGACATCTCATACTGGCTTAACCAGAGATGTGAGGTCCTGGTGTTCTGGCACCCATGTTGGATGGAGAAGAGGTGTGGACATGGGGCTGTAAATTCAGAGTAAAACTGAAATATGCAGAAAATCACCTTAGTCACTTCCCTAGCAGTTTCTCCTTGGATAACAGGGGTGGGGGTTTACTCAGGTCAACTTATGGCTTAATTCAAATGTGGGTCACTCTTTCATTACTGTAATACTTGTGACCAGCAAAAATGTGAGTTATACATCATGCAGGGACACAGTAGTGCTTCTTGTCTGAATCCTTTCGCGCAGTCTCTGTGAAGAGAATGGCGACACTTTCAGAAATTGCACCGGACCTCCTATAACAGAGCAGATATAATCAGGAAGGCTCAGCAGGCAAGACCACCAAGAAGGTCAGGTGAGTTTGAACTGTTTCTTGTAAGGCCAACACCAGGACCACCTCCTGACTCTTCTGAAACCCTGACCCCTGCTGAGAATACTCTTCAAGCAGAAAGGACACCCAAGTATAGAACTTTCAAATGAAAATGCTGTTCTAGTGTCTCTGGATAGGGAGACAGAAATACTTCCATGCCAGTAGCAACTCCTTTGCCACAGACCCACTGCAGGACCCTGGGGCTGTTTCAGAGGTTGCTGGGCTTGAAATGTCCTGCCCTCATCATCGCCATAGAAACATAGAAGTTGTCGGCAGATGAGGACCTTATGATCTATCAAGTCTGCCCTTATTTTCTTATCTTCCCCTACTTAGCTGCCTGCTTGAGTATCCCATAATGCCTGTCCCATGCCGCATTGAATTCCCCAACCATCTTCGCTCCCACGACCCCCTTCAGCAGGCTATTCCACAGCTCAACAACGCACTTCATGAAGAAGAATTTCCTGATATTGCTCTAAACCTGCCTCCCTTAAGGCGAAGGTCATACCCTCTTGTCCTGCTATAGTCTTTTACGGAAAGAAGTTCTGCACCTGTACCTTGTTGTTGCCTTTGAAGTATTTAAATGTATCTGTCATGTCCCCAATTCCTGCACTGCTCTAGGGAGTATAGATTGAATTAACTTAGTCTGGCCTAGTACAGTTTCTGGTGCAAGCCCTGCCATAACATAGATACTCTAACCTCCACTACGTCTGGGGATGTGGAACTGTTTCAACTCCTGAGAAGAAAAAAGATTGTGGCTTCAAGCCCAACTCTGTGAAACCTGCACCTGTCCCAGTATCCAGCAGATATGTGGCTTTGCATAGGAAGAAGCGGTGGGAGACACAGGAGGAGGAGGAGGAGGACTTTGAGGTCTCCTCAGTATACTCACAGAAGGATCTGTCCTCTGACCAGGAGGACTTCCAGGCTGAGTTCTTCTCAAAAAGGAAAAAGTGGAACCAGATGCCAGTCTAGAAGGATTAAGAAATTCATTATGAGATAGATCTGAGATCTTCTTCTTCTTTGCTTTATGGGTTTATGAAATATGACCTTCATTAACATGAACAGCATAAAGTCACAGAAGAAATGTCTCACCACCCTTTTCTCCTGCAGTGGCAAGCTGTGGAGGTTTTCTTGTGCTAGATACTAGGCTAAAATCCAAATTGGAAGGCTTGCCTGGTGGCGTAGAGGGCTGAGGCATTGTAAAGTGCCTTACCTCACATAAAGCCGACAACTCGAGCTGGAATGACCTTTGGTTGCTGAGGGCTGGCGGGGAGGTCTTGGAGATGGGTAAGCGGCAGATGGGCAGCTCTCGTGTCCCGGGTGAGGTGGCCTCCTTCTCTGGCTCTTAGCTGCCACCAGGTGGCGGTCTAATGGTAGTTTGAGGGGAGACAGACATCTGGGTGGGTGGATGGAGCCCACAGTTCCAGAGTGCTTGTGTACCTCCTCATTCACATGCTTCTGTACCACGCCCACGGTTCTGGAACAGTGGAAGAAAATGGAAGGGGACAGACTCGTGAAGCCCTACCTGAGGTACCATGGCCCTCCTTGTGCTCCCATGGGTAAGGATTGGCCTTCTGGATGACAGTCACCTGGGGATGGCCTCCTCCCATGATCCTGCCAGGGGAATCCATAAGGGAAATACCCCCAGCAGAGGAGAGTGGCAGCAGGCCTGCTGATGGCAGCCAGGGACAGGGCTGAACAGCCACCTGGTCAGCCCAGAAAGATAGAAACCTTTATTTAAAATAAATAAATAAATAAAAATATCAAAATTTAAATTCATGAAGGGTCAAGCACAGTGAACATCGGTCCTTCTTTTTGGTCACTGGGAAGATCTGTGTAATGGGGTGGGGATTTTGCAGGGGATATGAATTGGCACCTTATATGGCTCGTGGGCATCCTCCCATGCAGAGTATTGATGACAGATGTTAAGGGAGAGCTACAGATAGGGATATTTAGTGTTTATGTTCCCGACCAAAGCTTCATGTATTGATATGTTCATGGAAATGTCTTCTATTATTCACTTCAAAATTGTAATCTTGTGGGGCTATTCTTTAGGTTGCAAAAACCGAGCAGAAAAAGAACATTCATTGTAATTCAAACTACTTACTGAAATTGTCAGTCAATCGATTCATTATTTTACCAGGCAGAACACCATTGAGGAGAACTCATTTGCAAGGTGGACTGGGTATAACACAATATCAACAATATCCATGGCGACATAGGAGGCATAAGTTACAACAGTCATATAATCAGTTACAGTAATCATGTAGTCACAAATTGCAGTTACATATATACAAGTAGTAGGGAGTACAAAACAGGTAAAAGTGCATACTGTAATACATCAGCTAGAGTATTGGCTACATTGAGTTGTCAATCACATGAATCAGGGTACACACATGCAAAGGTTACATAAATACAATATGCAGTGAAATGAGAGGCAGTACAGAAAGAGTGCATTCAGTAGAAAGCGGTTTGTGGAACATAGCCTTATAGAACAAATCCTATGTCCTGCACATCTTTGAATTAGAACACACTTCATAGAATACTAATATACGATGTGCTCCACAAGTGAGAGGTTCCATCTGATACAAGGGTAAGGAGGGATGAGGAGAGGGAGGGTGGACTCTGTGGAAAATAACAGGAGAGGAGGGAAAACAAGCAGGGTAAGGCAGCTGATGGGATGAAACAAAAAGCAGGAGAAGGGACTCTGAGTTTGGAATTATTTGGAGCTGGAGAAAGGTGTTGGTGTGAAAAGAAATAGGATAATGTTGAGAGAAAGTAGGAGGTCATGTCAGTAGAACTATTGCTAAGTGACAAGGATAAAACCATTATTTGAAACAATTACAGGCCTCCGAAAAGGACCTCAGGAATAGTGCTTTGAAGAGTGACAGCGTCACAAAGAGTAACAAACCTTAGAGATTTTTGTGCATTATTCAGAGAACAGGAAGGGCATGGCTTATAGCATTTCTACGAGCGGCGTTTGACCTTAGGGATATTAAGGGATAAGAATGCAAGGTTTCTCAGGGGTAGCAGCCAGTGCTGCAAACAGGTAGACAGTCTGAGATATGCGGGAGCTTGTGGATAATAACTTTATAAGTCCGTGACTAGCATTCTTCTGTATCCTGAAGCTGAGAGAACTCCAACCTCGACAGAATAGAGTGTGCAGTGGTATGTGAGTGTGGATCTCCAGAGATAAATCTGAGCGCCCTGTGATAAGGGCATCAAGCTTGGAGAGGGGCCACATTGGTACCATGTCCATACAGGAAGTCTGCCATAGTCCAAGGCGGCAAGAAGATGGTGTAGACTAACAGTTTCCTGGCCTCTATGGTCAGTAAATGTTTAATCTTGAAAGAAACATAGAATTGTGACGAGAGTAAGGACCGCTTGGCCCACCAGTCTGCCCATTTCCCTACCTAATAGATAAGCTGCAGATCCTAGTTAACCAGCAGCCTACTTCTTACCCCACCCCTAGAATGGCCTTATGACTGTCCCATGTATGCTTGAATTCAACCACTGTTTCTGACTCCACAACCTCCTCGGAAGGCCATTCCAGCATCCACAACCCTCTCTGTGAAAAAATGCTTCCTTACATTACGTATGAGCCACCCCATCATCTTCAAATTGTCCCCTTGTTCTTGCACATCTCTTTTTGAAGATGCTACCCTCTTGGACTTTGTTGATTCCTTGAGGTGCTTGAAAGTTTCTATCATGTCCCCTCTCCCTCCTTTCCTCGAGGCTATACATATTAAGCTCCTTTAGTCTCTCCATGTCTTCTGGTGCAGACCCTGCACCATTTGGATGCCCTCCTCTGGACAGCTTCCATCTTGTCTATGTCCTTGCAGAGATTGGGTCTCCAGAACTGCACAGTACTCAGATGGGTCTGACCAGCTGTCTGTACAGAGGGATAACAACTTCTTGTTTTCTACTGTTGATGCCTCTCCCTATGCATCCCAGTATCCCCCAGCCCTCTTTACTGCCCTCTCCATTTGCCCACCTTTAAGTCATCTGATATGACTACCCCCAGGACCCTTTCCATTTTTGTTGTTGTTAGTATCTCACCCTCCCATTGTGTACTCTTCCCCTGGGTTTTGTTTCCCAGATGCATTACCTTGCACTTCTTAGCATTGAATCTAAGCTGCCATACATTTGACCATTTCTCTAACCTTGCCAGTCCCTTCTCATCCTTTCCACCCCACCTTGTGCATCAACTCTGTTGCAGATCTTTGTGTCATCTGCAAAGTGACATACTTTTCCTTCCAGTCCTTCTGCAATGTCACTATAAAGACATTGAAGAGGATCGGTCCTAATCTGGAACCCTCGATACCCCCAGTAACCCCCTTTTTCAAGTGGACTCATTTACTGTTACCCTTTGTGTCCTATTCTCAGCCAATTCTTTGCAGGCTATTATCTTGGGACCCACTCCCAGACTGGCCAACTTATATTAATCTTTTGTGTGGGACTGAGTCAAATGCCTTGCTAAAGTCTAGGTAGGCCATGTCCACAGCCCTCCCTGATCTACTACTTTGGTCACCCAGTCAAAGAAATCTATTAGATACGCCTGGCATGACCTTCCTGCTGTGAATCCATGCTGCTTTGGTTCCTTTGCCCTCTGGCCTCTAGGTACTTGACAATTCTTTCCTTCAGAAGTGATTCCATCATTTTCCCTATCACTGAGGTTAAACTAACAGGTCTGTAGTTTCCTGCTTCTGCCCTGCTCCCACTTTTGTGAGGGAATCACATCTGCCCTCCTCCAGTCCTCAGGTACCACCCCATCCACCCACGATTTGTTAAAGAGGGTAGTCAGTGGTGTCACTAGTTCTACCCTTAGTTCTTTTAGAATTCTGGGATGAATCCCATCAGGCCCCATTGCTTTGTCCACCTGAAGTTTTAGGAGTTCTTTCAGAACCCTTTCTTCTGTAAATGGGCTGGTATCAACTTCTGTATCCAGAGTGTTTCTATTGTTTGTTTAGGTACCTCCCCTCTTCATTTGTAAATACTGAGCAAAATATTTGTTTAGTATCTCTGCCTTTCACCGTCACCCTCTGCCCACCCACTTCCCTTTATTAAGCTTCACTATCCCTCCCTTAGTCTTCCTTCAGCTCCTTGATGTACCTGAAAAGGTTTTATCCCCTTCTTAACTGAGTTGGCTATCTTTTCCTCGGTTGGGCCTTTGCTGTTCTGACTGCCTTCCAGCTTCCTTTTGTTTAACTGATACAATTCTCTGTCCTGCTCCTTCTGTGATTCCTTGTACTTCCCTGAATGCTTTCTTTTCTCTTGAACCTTCACTGCTACCTTCTTTGAGAACCATAGTGGTTTCTTACATCGTTTTGTTTTATTTGCTTCACACAAATGCTTGTTACCTCTGTGATGGCAGTTTTATTCCCATTGTTGTTCCACCCTCCTTCCTGCCCATTTGTTAGTGCATTCCTTAGGCACTCACCCATTTAGCAAAGTCAGCCCTCCTGAAGTCCAGTACTTTTGCCTTTGTATGGCTTGACTCTATTGCTGTGTTTATTGTGAATCATACTGTTCGATGGTCGCTGGTTCCCAGATGGCTACCCACTTCTACATCTGTGATCCTCTCTCCATCTCCATGTGAGAGAACCAGGTCTAAGATTGCTTCCTCTCGAGTGGGTTCCAGTACTAGTTGTCTAAGGCATGCCCCTGTAGGGCATCTAGAATAACCCACTCTTTGAAGTGGCTGCTGCAACTGCACTCCAGTTAACATCTGGCATATTCAGATCTCCATCAGCAGTATCTCCCTTTATCTGCCATTCTAAGTATACTTTCTATCATTTCCTTGTCCATTTCCTCCCCTGAGAGGGGGTCTGTATACAACCCCTGTGCGGATTGTGGTGCCATTGCCTGCCTCCAAATTTATCCACAGTGCTTCTTCTCCTCCCTGTTTACCCTTTTGTTCTGTTGCTTTGATTCCTTCCCTTCTGTGAGAGCTGCTCCTCCTCCTCTTTTACCCTCCCTGTCCCTCCTGTAGATTGTATATCTTGGTATGTTTACGTCCCAGTCATGGTTCTGTGTGTACCATGTTTCTGTGACTCCATGATATCAGATGTTCCTCCTCCATCAAGGCCACTAATTCAGGAAGCTTGTTTGCCAGACTACGGTATTGGTACTCATTGTCTCCATTTTTGATGGCTTTACCTTCTGTAGCAGCATCCCCCACTGACCTTTCTACCTTGGTCTTTTTATTCATTTAGTACCCTGTTTTGTATGGGAGGCTGGGATTTTCCTGCTGCTTATCAGTGCCTCCCCTCTTGACTAGTTTAAAAGCTTGCCAATGAAGCATTTAAACCGATTGCCCAAAAGACTTGTTCCCTTCCTGGACAGATGCAGACCATCCTGCCAGTATAGGCTGAGTGTCCCTCCAGGTGGAACCCCAGTCCCCAATGAAGCCAAACCCTTGTGCTCCACACATTTTCAACATTTCGTTAAACTGCATGGTACAAAGTACCCTTGCCTCACCCATGCCACTAACAGGCAGCACCTCTGAGAAGGATACTGTGTGTGCTACTTGTCTTAGGCCCCTCCCCAACTCTACAAAGTCCTTCTGCACTGCTCTAATCTCATGATGAGCCAAGCCATTTGTCCCTAGGTGGACAATGACGTCCAGCTCAGACTCCCGTGCAACTGTTCTCGTATCCTAAGGATGCACTTCCTGTCCCTCAAGCCATGGCACCAGGCAGGCACCTTTAATTCAGTTTTCCCTGCCCCTCCAGTTCTATCCCCTAATAACTGAGCCCCACCAGGAGTTGCTTAGTTTCCCGTGGTGCCCTCTGCCTCTTTCCTGAGGGCCTCCCTTGTGACAGTTGTCTGCAACCTCCTTAGTCTCCTCTGCGGGTGCATCCATGGGAACTATGCTCCTCCAGAATGGTGTATGGATTGTGGAGTGGAACAACTGACTGGGTGTGCCTCTGTTCACCACCCTTACCCTCCCTGAGCCAACTGTGGTCCAACTGCTGTGCTTGCTAAGCCTCTGAGGTAGTGGTGGTGGCTCTGGTGCTCCCTGGATGGGGAGGTTCCTACTATTGTCCAGTGCAGCCTGAAAGCGGGCAACTTCCTCCATTAGGGCAGAGAGTTGTCTGCAAACAGGGCAGCATCTCAGCCTCCAGAAAGACTCCTGGAAGACTGCTGCCCCACAGCCATTACATTACTACTCCCACATGTCTGTCTACCTTAGAGTTTTTTTGTGTGTGTGTGTGATTTGTTTGTTATATAGAAATGTATATATTATATAATGTGTATGCTTATGTTGTCAGTGCAGTGTGCTAGAGAGGATATGACAGTGATATGCACCTTGCCCTCTTGAGAAATGATGTCAGAACCTCAGGTATAAAGGAACTATTTCCAGGGTTGGGTGGGGTGAGGAGTGGGAAGGGTTTGGGCTAAACTGTGCCCTCATGAAACAGTCAGCTAAAAGCTCTGACCTACTGCTGCGATGAGTGCCTTCCTGTCAGCAAGATGCCCTACACGACAATTTGACAGAGAAAATACCCTGCTTATCAAACAGAGAAAGATCCAAACATCCAAGTCAGACAGGTAAACCACCCCAGCCCCAAAACAGCCTGGTGACTTGTGATCTGAAAGCAGTCAGCCCCAAAACACGTCGGCTGTGCACAAGGACAGACACAGTAAACAGTATTGAGTCGCTGTGTGTTTAAACTCTTCCTGCACTGAAAATCTTAACAATTGTAACAAAGGTAAAGCAAGCTTCACCTCCCTCTGTTGACTGAAAGACTGCCTTTTCTGATGATTCTAAGTTCCTTATTTCACCCTTCAGTTAGAAGTATCCTCCACCTGAAGAATATTAACTTTCCTAAGGATCTGCTTCAAACAAAGACAACTGTAAATTATGAGTTCACCTCCCTCAGTTGGGAAGCACCTTTCGCTTTCTGCAAATCCTAAGCCCACTGTTGCAGCTTCCAGCCAGAGGTAGCTTCACCTGAAGAATCTTAGTCCAAGTCTCTGCTTTAGTTTCTTAGAGAGCTCCTCAATGTGGTCAAGGAAAGACAGCTTGAAGTCTATCCAGATACCCAAGTATTTGAATTTAGCCACAAATTCCAGGGATTCACCAGGAGTAATTACCGAAGGACCAATCCAGAGGATTTGTTTTGGAAGGAAGACTGGAGGGAAAAAGCATGGCTTTAGTTTTTTGGCATTTAGTAGCAGCTTCAGATGTAGTAAATTTTTCTGTAGGACATCAACATCACTTTGAAGGTCAGAACAGGCAGCCTCAGTGGTAGTCCTATTGATGTAAAGTACTGTATAAGTCAACAAATAGGTGAATATTTATTTATTTAACAGACTTTAGGATTACAACCTTTGAGTCAGAACTCATTTACAAAGACAGAAAAACAAACATAAACACTTGATACATATAGAATGGCAGCTAAAGGTTACAGTTCTTTTAGTTATACAATACTGCAGAAAATTTGCAGACTTGATACCTGTATAAGTTATTTATGTAGATAGCAAAGAGTAAGCAGACCAGAATGGACCCTCGGGCACACCTCTGAGCAGTCTTTGCATTGGAGAAATTTCACCATCCACTTTGACCTGTTGGTGCCTGTCTGTAAGGTAGTTGGAGAACCATTTAACACCAGGTTGTCCACCCTATATTTCTTAAGGTCTCCAGTAATAGGTCATGATCCACTATTATCAGGCCTTACAAAGGTCAACAAACAAGGCACATACATGTCGCTTGGCCTCTAGCGCAATCTGCCAATCATTTGTGACCTTAGCAAGAGCTGTGATGGGGTCTAAAAGCGTGATTGGGCCATGTTAAACACGTTGGAACTTTCAGGTGGGGTTTAAGCTGCAAGTTAACTACCTTCTCCAGCAGTTTGGCCAGGACTGGGAGCAGAGAAATAGGTCGATAATTGTTTAGGTCACAGGAATCCCCAGATTTAAACAGTGGGGATAACCTGTGCTGTTTTCAGATTATAGGAGAGAGCCTTGTGAGAGAGACATGTTAAACAGATGGGGAGAGGACAAGAAAAAATAGGCCAGTTTCAGAAAGTAGGGCTCAATTTGGTCAGCACCTGCACTTTTTCCATATCCAGAAGCAACAGTAGGTCCTCGACTTGTTTAATGGAGACTGGACTGAACAAGAAGATATTATTTTGGATTGAGGGTCCAGATTAGGACACTTGTCGCTCTGACAACATAGCTGTGACCTCAGAGTATTTGCTGGGAGGTGTCAAATACCATTCAGTCGTGGCAAAGTGGTTGTTAAGGAGATCAAGTATATCATGTTTGTTGGTGGTTGAAGTGCCACCGATTGTAATTTTGGATTGGATAGCGCTATCCGATCTATGACCTTTAAGGTTTCCCAGAATGTATGAGCAGATTTGGAAGATGTTTTAAGTTCTGTATGGAGGTAGTTTGCTTTTTCAGACCTGATTAATTTGGTACATTGATTTCTAGACCCTCTGAAAGCTGACCAGTCCGCAGCTAATTTTGATTTTCTTGCCTTCCTCCAAAGGGCATCCCTTTGCAACAGTGCAATTTTAGGCTTGCCATAAATCAAGGTCAGCTTTCTTTTTGGTCTGAATTTTGACAAAGGTGCATGTTTATTTAAGGTCCCAGTTAGTAAGTTTTGACAAGGTCTCATATGCTTCAGATACTGTAGGAGCTAGGTAGAACTTCTGCCAGTTTGCATACTGGACGTTAGAGAGAAATGCATTTGCGTAAATTTCTGTCTGCATCTCTTGAAGATATATTGTGTGATGAGGCTGTTTATGCACAGATTGCACACAGCCAGGACTCACTCCTCTTCTGAGCAGGACTGATCGCCCTCCAAGGGACAGTCTGCGAGACCTAAACTCTAGGATTTTCATAATAATTACAGGTAAAGGGTGGGAGGAGAAATCTGCCTCCGCCACGACTGGCAAGACCATTAATTCGCTTCAGACCTTGGTTCTATAACCTCTGTGACTGGCGGGATCCTTGCTCCCTTGTCTTCATTCCTGCAGGGTTTGAAAATCTCAAGCCTGTGGTCTTCCATTTAACTTGACAGAGCCCTCCTCCCTACCCCTTTATCCTTTACTTCCACCTCTTCTATCTTTCTGTCCTTTGCCTTCTCCCAAGACTGCCCATGGGTTGAGGCCCCATGGCCACTAGGTGAGGTTCTCTCTTTTTGTACTCTAATCGAAGCTTATACCCAGTGTATATCCTTTCCTTTGTCTATCCCTCGGCTCTCTTGCCTCACTCCCTTTCTGTGGAAACTGTTTCTCCTCTCCGACTCAACAGAACTGGGATGGAGGAGGAATCTGATGCCTAACGACCAACCTGTGTCGCCATCATTGGATCCGACTCCTCTCTCTCTCTCGAAAAAAAAAAAAAACTCCCATGGCGGTGCTTGCCTCGGCTTCCATTCAACAATGTGAATGGAGGAAGATCAAAATTACCGTGGAGTACGTAATTGTCATTTCTTCCTGAAAGGTTGTCTAGGAGTTCCACCTTAACCAGGTGATGAACCTCTCTGTGTTCTTCACCACCACACCTCAGGCTGAGCACAGGCTCCATACTGTGGACCTGAGGCGAGTGCTTGCCTACTATAAGGAGCACATGGCTGGAGTTTGGGGATAGGTTTGCTAGCGGTTTGTCACCTACACGAGCCGCACCTGGCAGACTGGCAAAGTGGACAGCTGGCAGGTGGATTTTATCCTGCATTGACCTCTGCTGTGGGTTGGCTGGTAGGGACTCAGAGCCTTCTGTGGGGCTAAGGGCTCATTCCACCAGACATACCGCTACCACGGTGGCTGCTTCCAGGGATATCCCTATCCAGGAGATCTGCAGTGCTGCTACCTGGAAGTCGCACACACCTTCATTTCCGATTACCACATCGACCTTGAGTCATGCTGGGATGCTGATTTTTGGGGCCTCAGTTCTCCAATCTTTGTTCCCTAAGTAGGGGTGTCGTCTTGCCCCGCCTCCTGGAGAACTGCTTGAGTCCACCAGCAGTGTGGCTAGTACACTATATCCATGTCCCTAGAAAACTGGTTACTCACCTGTAACAGTAATTCTAGGAGTGGTATATAGGTGTACATCCACAACCCACCCACCAACCTCCCTTGCAAGTGGCACATTGGTCTTGCTTCCAGCCGGGTAAGATCTGGCGTCACAGGGTGGTGCTGAGGGCCTTGTTAGTCGACCGGTGCCCGCATTTCATTACACAGTGGCCATTCTGATATAAAAATCAACCTGAAAGCTGGTGCCATTTGACTATAATGGAGTGCACCGCACTGTCCCTAGCATCTCATCATTACGCTAGTGAGAGTGGGCAGCCGAAAAAAATGGGAAGTCCATGGGACCTGGTTTAGTGCTTTTACGAGTAAAATAACTTTTTATGGATTATTTCTTGTGGTGCTGCTTTGAATCATAGTACTGCTGTGGAGGTAAAGCACCTGTACATGGGTGCAGGACACTGCAAGGTATATTAGTGGATCTCTTTAAATTGTGTATTTTGTTTAAGGTAGGTAATACATTTTACTTTGTAGATGATTTTTATGCCAAATCAGGAGTTAGTCTAGCCATGTCTTTTTTAATGCAACTTTACTGAGTAACATCATAGGTACATGGATTATTGTACAGTGCATTACACAAATAAAGAGTAGCTCAGCAGGTGTATTAGGAAAATTATCTTATCTGAAGTACAGACTTTAACACTGGTACAAATGGCATCTGGCCGAGCTATTGTAGGAAGTCGAAAGAGTACTATTGGTGCTATTCTGCCCACCTTCACTGTCCGTTCTTACTGCGATGTCCCCAGTATAAATTGGCCTTTGCTGGCAACTCTCATTGTACAGTGTTGGAGGAGGCGTGTCAGAGCTCTGTAGCAGTGATTCAATAGAACTGAAATTTAGCGGCGCGCAGAAGAGAAGGGAGTGAAGTATGTAATTTCATACTTCACCCCGTCTTCTGCTCTTGTCTCCAATTTCAGCTCTGTTGAATCACTGCTGGCTTCAGTTATCCCTCCTCAACAATGTTCCTGAGAAACTGCCAGCAAGAACCAGTCAATAACATAGCTTTTTTTTGCTTTTGTTTTTTGTTTGAGACTTCTGGGGCCTTTTGTGTGAGCGTTTCTGGGCCTTGCTTCAAATTTCAGAGCATCCCGATGCCCAAAATGAGCTTAAAGGACATGGGTACCCGAGTCCCCAGAGCCCTGTTGTTTTGTTTGTTTTACCTTAGGAAGTAGGGATTGTGAGATTTGTTTCATTTATTTTTATTTAATCTAGTAACTAAATTGCGACGTTATGTAAAATGTATTATTTTTACACAGTGTATGTGCAGATCCTAGTTATTATACAGTTGAATCTATTTGGCCTCTCAAGGGTTTTTATTGTATGTGGATTATAGTGAGAGGGAGAGTTTTAATGGGTATATGTGTATTTATTCAGTTCATAATGATATGCTTGGCATCACAGGAAATAGGAGTATATGGCGTCAAAGGAAGGATGGGGATGGAAGAAAAAATGTTTCCAGTTTTGATAAGTAATAACAGGAAAGTGCAAGTAAAATGAATTTGTCAAATCCAGTACATTTATGAGAAATAAAAAGGCGTGTGATATTGATCAAAATAAGTTTAATATTGCAATAGGGTCACTGAACGAAAGGAGAATCAAAGCATTATCAAGGAAAATATAAATTTGAAGAATATTATAGTTGTATAAAATGATGAGAGGTGAGCCCCAACCTTTTTTATTTTATTTTAGATTTACTTATTGAAAGTTTTACCAGGAAGAACATACTGAGCAGCAAGTACTCGTTCCAGATGTGTCCTGGGAGAGGGAACAGATTGGGAGAAATCAGGCAAGTACATAAACAGAATCACAAAATACAAAATTGTAGCAGCAGTGAGCAGTAAGTGGAATAAATATACAAATACAAATATAATGGCACTGACAACAAAAGTGGATGAGCTGGAAGTGTAGTGAAACAAAATGGAGTCTAGGTAGAGTTGATAACAGAGACATGATGTAGTCCCACACCCTGGCCAGCTCAGGTAGTTGCAATAAAAGATCACATGGAAAGGAAAGATAGGCAGGAATGTAGTGGAGGTGGGATTGCAGTGTATTTTCATAATAGTCTTCCACACAAAAGACTGTTGGAATTAGAGGTAGATGGTTTTGAAATGATGTGGGTGGAACTGAACATTTGTAATCTTCCTTGACAGTGTCAGTCATTGTTTGTGGGTAGATTTACCATCACCCAACAAGTAATAAACAGCAAATGATTAATCATATGAATTGGCGACTGGATAGGATTTTGAGCAATATGCTATGTGTGGAATTGTGATAATGGGAGCGCGATAGATTGCCACTTGGACCAGATATCGGGGAAGTGTTAAAGCACATAGTGGAAGAAGTTACTAGGAGGAGAATATTTTTGACCAATCTGAGTGATTTTATGGTAAGCCAAAGATCTTACCCTTAGCTGGATCATCCGATCATAAGGTTGTGTTAATAGTTAATAATCCTGAAGAATGTAAGAAACTGAGAGGATAGCACAACTATTTAGTTGTAGAAGGGTGAATGAGGTAGGTAAGGGCAGAACTTTAGATATAATGGTGGGGAAATTGCAAGAGAATATGATGAAAGTGTGGACAAGACATGGAAGTCAGTAATAACAGTAATAAATGAATCCTCAGACCAGGCTATGCCCGTGAGAGAAGTAATAAGGAAATGTGGGGAAAGTCCATGGGTTACTGGCAAGTTTAAAAATTGATTGCTGTGAGGCAGGCAGCACTTACATGAAAAGATATGGTGGTATATCATAGAATTAGTAATGAAGTGAATGGAAACAAAAGTGGTTAAGAAGACACTATTATGAAAGAAAGGTGGAAGGGTTAAGGAAATATGAACCATGAAAGTGGTGGAAGAAGACAAAAAGATTTTATGGGCACAGGTAAACAAACCAAATAGACAAATGGGAAAAAAAATCATATAGGGTATGATGATTTAATTCTAGCGTTTCTATTTTGAGCACTAAATAATGTGTTAAGTGACATGGTAGGAGGTATCCCTTTAGAAGCGAAGGATGCAGTAAAAACTAGTTCAGAATAGACATTTTGTAAAAACAGATGAAAGGGCTAAAGAATTGAAAACAATTATGGTAAATAAACAGTAGAACCAGATGCCATCCCAAAATGGATATGGAAAGAAGGAGCAGATTTACTTGCATCATGGGTGTGTCACATTTTATAAGTCAATTATAACTGGAAAAATCCTGCTACAGTGGAAGCAGGCAAAATTGTCCCTTTTCAAAAGTTTCGATACCCAAAATATGGTTACAGATTTTAGACCAATTACTTTGATGTGTACAGTATCAAAAGAGCTGTGACTTTCATTTGTAAATGGATTCTGGAATGTGTAGAGAGTTTGCTAGAAAAAATCAGTTTGGATCCCTGTGGGAAATTCAGCGACTGATACTGCCTTGAAATTTTATAGAGTTGAGTTTGAGAGCATGGAATAAAGAAATGAATGTTGAGCAGTCCTGTTAGATTATAACAAAGCTTTTGATCTTTTAGATCATAAAACAGTAGTTAAGAAATTGGAGGTTTTATTTTATTTATTTATTTATTGAAAAACTGGAGACAGTCTCTGTGCCTTGCATGTCCATTTCATTAACAAAAAAAAAAAAAATACTTCTACTAGGAAAACTTGTGCCCTACTATTTGCAGTGATGGGATTCATGCAAAGTAAACTGATGTTTATTAACTGACTCTGCCCTAGCAAAAGACAAAGTGAGAAGAAAATCAAGCTGAAAATTGACTCAAAACACTGTGATATGTTAATTTTATTACTGTTTAACAGATACAGTGAGTTATGATATAATATTGTTAAAATTGTTCCTCAAAACTGACGGTTGCTAATCAGTCTGTATTTTGATTCGTGATTCTGCTGATCAACATTTTGGAATTCATTTATGCCTTGGATCTGATAAAAGCCTGCATTTTTCACCAGGCCTTCATGTTCTGACAAGATGTGAACTAGATCTGTGGGTATAGATCTTGTGAGGTAGAAATAATCAGTATTTTCTCTAGGAAGGATTGAGATATTCCAGATATCAGTCCACCTGCTTTCCCTAATAATTGCTCTGCTCTTCTGTGGTTTAGTTGAGTGTCACTTGGTGGGAAGGGTTGGTGGTAACTTTTTTAATCAAAAATTATATTATAATACACACCAAGGAAGAAGCATACCTTTTTTTTTTTTTTAAATTAATTTTATTTATTGAAATCTTGGCAGAAAATATCTTTGAGCTAAAGCTCATTTACAGTGGTTCGCATCAGTATTTAGACAAGACATACATAGCATAAACAGGAGTGGAACATAAAGTAGTCACTATATACAGTACAAAAACAATTGACAAAACAAGGGTACATAGTTAGTGGGTAAACTGGCTAATACAAACGGCGACTCAGAGATTAAGGCTGCAAATAACCAGGAGGCAGGAGAGGTAGGTAGGCATGGACAGGTGGGGTAGGGAGCAGATTGGCAGCATATTAAGGTAGGCACCTGAGGAGGGTATAAAGGCAGAAAGCAGCTGATATGGGGGGGAGGAAAGAAGGAGGGGTGTCCAGGAGCAGCTCAGGCGAGTCTTGTCATCGAAGCAGGAATGGGGAATGCAAGGGATGGGAGGGGGTAGTGCACTGGGGAGGCTAGAGAGGCGGAAGTAAATCTGGGAAGGGGGCATCCGGGGAATTAGAGGGACAAGCGAGGAGTCATTAAGCAGTGAAGAGTGGCAGGGAGAGAATTTTGGGACTGCACTTTTTGTTAAAGGTCTTCAGACATCCCTTAGGGTAGTCTTAAATTGGCCAAGCTTAGTGCAGTACTGTAGGTTGGAGTTTAGGGAGTTCAGATATTTGGGGCTCTATATCAAAGAGCGCTGGCCTTGTGAGGTCTGTTGGAAGGGCACTTATAAAGACATATTATTAGCACTTCTGGTGTTCCTGATGTTGTCGTTAGGGTGGAGGGTAGAGTATCCCTGGGGTAGTGAGGCCCAGAGTAGTCTTCTTGGCAGTTAGGCAGACTCTGATGCTTAATCCTGTTTTCTAAGTGAGCCATCCAGTCCAGGAGTAGAGTTCACAGAAGTGTGTTAGAGCGGTGGGCTCTAGGATAAGTCTACAGGCTTTATTGAGAGACATTTTAATTTTTGTAGAGCTGTATCAGTAGCTCTCCATTTACAACCAGCCCATAGTCGATAACTGACGAAACTGAGCTTGATACAGCTAGGCTAAGGGCTTCTTCAGTAAGGCAGAGCTTGTGTTTATACAGTAGGCCAATCCTGGAATTGACTGACTTTGCACCCGATCGATGTGTTGTGTGAAAGAGAGTGAGTATTCAAGGGTGACCTCAAGATATTTGAAGGAGCTCACCATTTTAGTGGTCCACCTAGATGGTTAAGAATTTTCAGCTGATGGGGTCTGTGTCTGTTTTGGAGAGCGAAGAGTGTGGTATTTGTGTTGTAATTTAGAAGAAGCTTGTGGTTTTGGAACCATGACTCCACAGCCGTGAAGCTGGACTGCAGTTGTAGTTCAAGGGCAGTAGGGTTGGCCTGACTTGAGAACAACATAGCATCATCTGCATTCAAGAGGATATGGCTTGCACGGGTTGTTGGAAGATTGTTTAAAAATAAGCTAAATAGTAGGGTCCAGGATTGAGCCTTGAGGCACACCAGTTGTGACATTACAGGGATCCAAGTGGGTATCTAGGATTTTTACTTGCTGGAGTGCGATTTGTGAGGTAACTACGGAACCCATCCACAGTTCAGGTGAGAGGCGGTGGATGACAGTTGGTGTAGGAGTAGCTTGTGACTGACAATGTTAAAGGCCTTTGCTAGGTCTGTATAAGTAGCTCAACCATCTAACCTTGGTCAAAGGAGTTGTGAATGAAAGTTGTGTACTCAGTCAGGGCTGTTGTAGTGCTGTGTTGTTTCCGGAATCTGTGTTGTTTCTGGCATTGTAGCTGCTGTTTGTCTAGGTAGTCTACTAACTGGTCACTGATGATTCTTTCAAGTGCCTTTGGGGGGAATAGAAATAGGTTGGAAGTTTTTTAATGTCTTAATTTCATATCTGCGCAAAGGCCTGAACTACTGGGTATCCAGTCCTGGTAGAATGTAGTTACTATGAGGGTGTTTTCTTTTCTCAGATAGGACCCTGGTGCAATGGCTAGTCTGCCCTGTGGGTGTCTGAATAGGTAGTACATTGAAATAGTGTCTGCCTAGGAATGAGAATTCCAGCACCTCAGTGTTTACCTGTTTTATAGGAGGCTACCGCCTGCGAGAGACTCCGTTTGTGAAATTCTGGTGTACTTGTTCTGATAGGTGTCTCTCCTGTGGAACACAAATGTGAGGTGGAGTTTTCTGATAGAAGAGAGTACTTTAGTGCATTTTACTGGGTTATTGAGGCTATTAACATTTTGACAATATGTCATAGGACGACTAGCCATTGAGAGGGTAGGGCTGAAAAATCATCTGTCCTTTAGGGACAGCAGAGGGACAGACTCTGCACCGTAGTTAGAAGCATAATGAGGCAGCACATTTGAGAAAGACACTGGCATAAGAACAAGAACCATTAACGGTGTGAAGTTAGGGCATGTGTAACAGGCAACATGCAAATCAAGTGCCCAACAGCAGTGTTAGGGTATTGGACTTTCAAGGCAGGAGCTGCATTGCTAGCTCTCTAACATCCTGAGAGATCAATCAGAGAAGGTGAACAGTTTAACAGGCAGAAGGAGATGCAAGTGCCTACTGCACTTCAGGCCTTCTGTAAGAAAGCCTGAAGGCTGCAGGGGCTAGTGTTAAGGGGAGGATTCAGGGCAAATATGAGTGTAGCAACCAAGACAGAAGGGGTTACCATGCAGGTCTGATGAGACTGGTAAGCCCACTGCCTCACCTGTCAACTGTGTGATATAAAAGACTGGTATTGTTAACATTAGGGAAAGAGATTGCTCTCAATGATGCAGAGCCAGGTGATAGTGGGTTTGAGTTGCAACTCCATGTTGCTTAACTATTACATAAGAAATGTACAGGAAAACAACAGGCCTCATATTGGATGAAACTCACTACCTCCTGAGGGTCCTGTCCAACCCTCACGGCTTCACTGATGTTGAGTGTAGTGCTTGATAGTTAACTGGCTGTGGCTCAGGTAAAGACACTATGTGTCACCTCCAAAAAGCTGTTACAGTCAGGTTATGAAGGACTACTGCACTACCTGTAAGTTTCTGCATGATAATCAACCAGCCAGAAATGAGGCTTGACTTACAGAATGCAGCGGGAGCATTCTCCCAGACCTCAGGAAGTGTGGGGCTGTGGTGTGCTCCCCGCCCAGCAAAGCAGGATTCAAGAAGGCATGACTGCGCATTTGTGATGTGAGTGATATGGCTCCTCAGGTAGGCGCTACCCCAGCTACACAATCCAGGCGGAATGAAGTGATGTTCAGCCAAGTAATTGCGGGTGCAGCGAAGGAAGGAAGGTATGAGTGCTTGAAATAAATTACCTGCAGTTCACAGCAGCATATCAAGTCACAGAGCTGCAACCCATCAGAAAACCAGAATAATTCATCATAACATTAAACATTAAGAACCATTCATAAAATGTAAAACAGTCCATCTGAACATAACTATCATATCTTCTTCAGGGGTATCTGAGTCATGGGGTCCCACCGTGAAAATTCATAGTCAGTGAAGCAGGATCCTCATGGAAGATTTTCAGCAGTACCAGTGGGACTGCCCAAGTCGATGTCACCAACTCTGTAAAAGCCGTGAGTGGCCTCACTTCCTCCTCTGTTCTTTTCATCGACTCTGTTGCATGGGTCTCCACGAAGCTCCAATGCAGTTTCTGCCATTTTGCCTATGACTTTTATTTTGCTTAGTCTTTAGTCTTTAGAATTTTTTTTTTTTTTATAAGAGATTCCTTTACTTTGTTTGTTTCAAGAGTTAATCCTTCCATTTCTCTCTGCCACTCGGAAAAAAAGATTACTTCTTCAGGTGACTATATCCTTAGTGTCTGCTGTCTTGGGCCTGAACACAACGTCTTGGACTTGGACTGTGAGCTGCCAGAAATGTAATCAAACCACCCTTAGGCGAGGCAAAAGGCTCTCAAAAATCCTGATGGAACAACAGGTAGCCAATTCTGGGCAGAGGTCCTCATGGGTCCCTCCTTCCCAGTCGCCAGCGGGTTCATTGAGATCCCAGGCATAAAGACCTGAGACAAGTCCTCAGGAAAGGTTACAAAAGACTGAGAATGGGATTGCTCGCCTGGTGACATTCCTGATCCTTGATGGCCTCTTTTCCTCCATGAAGTACTCCATCGGCTACACTGATGCCTGTAGCTGTCCAGGCATCTGCCCTTCAAGCCCAAACCAGCAGCGCTACTGCCCTCCTCTCTGGGTGGCTGGTCTTCAACCCTAGGGTTGTTGGCCTCCAGTTGACCGACACTTGGCTCATCCATGACAGCCCCTCCGTCATGGCCTGATACTGCTCCAGGCCCATGGCTGTTGGGCTCTTTGGGCTCCTAGGCCCTGCTGGATGGGTCATCATGCCTTGTGCTGGTGACTCCTCTTCTGTCGACAAACCAGTCTCCTGTCGTTGACCTCAGTACGTTAGACATGCGCAGAATTTTAAAGTATTATCTGCTCGAACTAAGGTCTGCAGAAAGTCAAAGCAGCTTTTGTTTCTTCGCTCCAGGACGAGAGGGTGTGCAGGTTTCTTAAAAATGTTTGCCCGTATGATTGGCACATTGTATTGTGTTCTGCTACAACAAGCATGGCAAATAGTTACCAGGGCGGTGAAAGCCACACCACAAGCAGCATGGCTACCACTGTGGCCTGTATCAAGGGGTCTCAGCTGCTGACATCTGTATGGTTGCCACCTGGAGTACCGTCAACACCATCACTAAGCACTGCAGTCTAGATATTGCCTCTGGAGCCTGTGCAGGTTTTGTCAGGTTTGTTCTGCAGGTCCTTCTGTCCTAAGCCGTCTGGCCTTCCTCTCAGACTGTTCATTTGCACCCGTAACTGCTTGGGACTCATTCCTGTGGTGTAGCGTGATGACTGAGAACCCGAAGAAGACATAACAGTTACATAAGAACTTACCGTAACAGTAGACCTCAGTCATCAGGTCTGTCTTCCTCCCCACCCCCTTTTATGGGGTTCTCTTCTCAGAGCTGGCTAACTGGTGTATCAATCCTTTTATTTTGGCCTGGGTACTTCTCTCTCTTCTCAGTTCCCCATGGCGCGGGTTTATTCCCTAGTCTCAGGGGAAAGAAATGAGGAGGAAGCGACTGCTCACGCCTTTATAGGGTTAGTGGCGTTGGTGTGGATGGCTCCAGTGATACTACTGAAAATGTTGCGTGTGGATCCTGTTTCACCGATGGTGAAGTTCCTCTGGTGTGACCTGATGACTGATGACTGAGATCCTCGAAGACCTACTGTTACTTTAAATTCTTAATGTAACTGTTCTTTGTTGGTTGTGGAGTAAGAGAAAAGACATGCAGGTAACTGTTCATGTCCAGAGTTTTGCCGCCTCAGCCATGCATGTAGGAGGTGAAAAGACACACATGCTTGCATAGGCTGCATGGCATGCACAGAGGAAGGCAGCGAAGTTACTTAGGGTGCAACACAGTTGTACCTGCAGGGTCAGTTTAGGGATCTAGGACCCTTTTAAATGTTTGTAGCAGAGTCTGGATAGCTTTCAGCGTGGCAGCTGACTGTGCCTTCGATTCTACAGAGTAGGTTCTTAGATCCCAAGTCAGGAGACATGAGTGGTAAAGGAGGCAGCACTTGGTGGTATAGACACTGTAATCCCTTTGGTTTGTAGATCCATGATCACGGCTGGTATAGAGTCCTAAAGAACAGGGCTGTCAGGGTAAGATGCATGGAACTTAGCCAGGAAAAGGGTTTGAAAGTGGGGCTTTTGAACTCTGATTGCTGCAAAGACTGGACCATATTTCTTATTTTACTTCATCATGTTTGGGGGGGTCGTAATCCACATACAGTAGTACCCTTCATAGAAAAGTTATTTCTGCTGCCACAGCACTAATAGAATCTTTTGTTTTGTTGCATAACTAAGAATTGGAGAATAAGAGTGGGACTGCTGCTGTTTGTTAATTGGCCTAGTGGCAGTCCAAAACTCAGTGAGCCTGCCCTATACCTAGAAGAAAGTAAAGGGCACTTTCAGACAGGATTGAAAGAAGGTTTCAGAAATTAGTGAAGGTTTGTACCCTGCTTTCTCCCTCACACCATAAATCCATATATTTTTAGGCATAGACAACCTTCCAGGTCATCACATTTATTTTCCAGAGTGGAGTGGATTTTTGGGAGGCCTTTATTAGCAGTTGGTCTGTTCATTCGGCTCTGATGCACGGAGATCGCGGTTTGCTGCTTGGCCATAGTCTGCTTTAGCATGGTCATTTCAGAAACATTTCTGCAAAGTCTTTCTTAATTTATGTGCACAATTCTCTGAGTTCACTGGGAGTAAGGTCCAGCTTTTTCTTTTCAGCTAGTTCTCTGTAGATGAGCCCAATGATTTCTCAGGCGTCACCGTTGTTCTAGAGGCGGAGGCCTGGCTCATGGGCGATTGATTTTCCCATCCACTGGCATCTGCATGAAAATCCCCCACTGTCGTGTCTGCACCAGTCTCTCCCCCATATATTAAGCACTATAGGTCCTCAGGGTCAGAGTACACTTGATGTTTTATGGTTTGGTCAACAGTGTGGATCCTTGGGTCAGGAGGCAGGAGCAGATCTAAGATTGGCAATCTATGTCTTGTGCTGACGTCACTGGAAGTCCATAACATTTTTTTTAAACTTCATTTAGTTTGCAAAACTAAAATACAAAAAATAAGCATTCATAGCTGAAAGGCATAGACATGACAGAAAACAACATAGCTATGAGAGGTATACAAACAGCTATTTATTACTTCACTTGGGTCAGTTGTTTATGCATTCTGCCAAACACTGAATAGTCCTGAAAATCAGTCTACACTGGGCCCCTGTGACAGGACACTGAACCAAAGTACAGGAATGTCAGCCCATCAGTCTCCCTCACATTAAGTTGTCTTGTCTATCTATGAGGTTCAGAAAAGTATATATGTATCTGGTTTTAAAATTCGTAGTTGGACCAGCTCTGTGTTGCCCCACTTGGTGTAATCTCCTAACAAATGGTATATTGAATATAAGCATCCGTGTTGGAATCAGTCACATAAACAAATACAGTGCTGTAACTGTGTAGCAGTTTTAATGTACAAGACCCTGAACTGTAAATCAAGAACTGCAAGGAACTTGTGGCAGGTCCTAATATTACTTTATCATGTCACATCTTTATTTGCATCAGAGATGGAACTATTTGCTGTGCACTAGGTGCTCCTAGTAGCCCATAAAATGGCTGATCATGCAGCGTAGAAACATAGACTTTGATGGCAGATAAGGACTGCTTGGTCCACCTAGTTTGCCCGTTTCCCTACCTATTGGATAAGCTGCTGATCCTAGTTAACCAACAGCCTACTTCTTCCTACCCCCACCAGAATTGCCTTCTGTCTGTCCCATGCATTCTTGAATTCCCCCTGTTTTGACCCCATGATCTCCTCAGGAAGGCTGTTCCATCGTCCACCACCCTCTCTGTGAAAAATACTTACTCACATTGCCCTAGACGTCCCCTCTAGCTTCACATTGTCCCCCTTGTTCTTGCACATCTCTTTTCTGAAAGATGCTACCTCTTGGACTTTGTTGATTCCCTTGAGGTACTTCAAAGTTTCTGTCATGTCCCCCCTCCTCCTTTTCTCAAGGGTATATATATTAAGCTTCTTTAGTCTCTCTTTGTATGGCTTCTGTTGCAGACCTTGCACTATTTTAGTTGCCCTCCTCTGGACTGCCTCCATCCTGTCCATGTCCTTGCAGAGATGGGGTCTCCAGAACTGCACGCAGTACTCAGATGGGGTCTCACCAACTCTGTACAGAGGCATAACAACTTCCTGTTTTCTACTGGTGATGCCTCTCCCATAGATCCCAGTTTCTCCCCAGCCATCTTACTGCCTTCTCATTGCACATTCCTTCAGAAGTGCAAATTCAACCATGAGGTCTCCCACCATTTTGATCTAAGGCAAAATGCTGGGGCCCTGTTGTCACCTAAGAGAAAATGAGACTTTCACTAGTATCCTGCCACACAAAGCACCAAGAAATCAACAGTAGTACCCATGATATATCTTTATCTAGTGTAACTTCTTAATGTTGATTAAGAGAATTCACAAAGAATAGCAAACAGTCACTTCAGTCACAGATTAAACAAGGCTCCCCTCCTGCTCTGATCTCTGCTGCTCTGGGGAGGCACACTACAGTATCCCCATCACGACCTACCTGATCTGGGTGAATCCCCATGGAGCCTGCTATCCCCAGGTGAGTACAGGCGGGGCACAGACACCCCCGAGGATCAGGCAGGCATGATCCATCAGTGTTCCATCATCCCGGCAATCAGGTGCTGATTTTCCCTGTTCTTAGAGCAAGGTGTGTGCTCTGATGTCAAGGCGATGAACACGGCGTCCACCTTGCCCAGCTGTTTCTCCGGCCATGAGAGGCCAGTCAGAGTAGAGGCAAACCCTTCCCTCCGGAGGCGAAGCTGTCTGTGGATGCTCAGCCTTGTCCTTCCGCCGGTTGACGGTGTCGCAGGCAGTAGTGTTATTTCACTGCGCCGGGCGGGCCGCCAGACCTTTGGATGTTTGGTTTAACTTTGTCTCGCTTGATAAATGTTTAATGTCTAGAAAATGTTGAAAGGGAAAACAAACTATGGGTTCCCTGTTTCAGATATGGTTGCTTCCCTTTTACCGAACTGGCAAATGGGAAGGGTAGGTTATCATGAAAGAACTCGATAATAGACCTCCATGTTATGTGTTGACTCGTTCACAAAAATAAGACAGTGGAATTTGTCACTAGCACTGTTTGATTCATATACAAGGAGAGGGTGATATGATTCTGTCATGGTGAATAACTCGAGTTCCTCCAGATTGTCCAAATTGCCCAGAAGTACACATGAACATTGCCCTGTGGCTTCTGACTAGAAAAAACTGCCGCCACAAATGTGGGCCATTTTGTGGCTAGTGTGCAAGTCATTTGGGTGTGAAATACTCTTTTAAACACAAGGGCTAGATTTTCAAAACATTTGGGGATTAAGTCCCATGCTGCAACTACTGCTACGTCACAAAATCTCTGCACCTGCGGAGGTTCTGTTTTCAGCCCATGCTCTGCGGATGGCAGGCATGAGCAGGAGGTGTTGCTTGTTCTACCAGGCATAACATTTTGGCCAGATGTGCTGAAAAATGGCTAAAGCTGCCGTAAACTAGCTCCTACTTTGGAAATACGGTGCATGCAGGAAACTCCGGCTACACATGTGAAGCCCCACTTCGTGCAGTTTTCACCACACCTGCGCCTAATTTCAGATGGGCTGAAAATTCAGGCCAAGAGCATTGTTGAAAGAAACTGCCCCGTCCTGAGTCGAGACACTTCTAGCAACAGAAGATGATTTATTTCTTTTATGCCCTCTTGCTCAAGGATTTTGGCAGTATTTTGCCACGCGAGAACATAGCCAGGTGGACACATCCATATGATTGCTTAGTTTTGGTTTACAACCTGTGTGAAGGAAGATGGATCCTGAAATAGTAGGTGTCTCTTTACAGTTTGTGAATTTTATTTGTGGCAAGCACTCTGTACATTTTCTTTAAAACAAGCGACTGTACCTTTGGGGCAATACTGCAATTCATTACAGTTGCCTTAAGCAAAGCCTATCAGAGGGATATTGGGATATAATTATTAGAAGCTCAAACTTAGATAAGTTATGAAAGGGTGTTAACCCATGAGGCTTTGTATTGCTTTGTGTAGCGCTCCTCATACTGCTCTACAGTGTCAGTTATGGGTGTTACCAAAGTACCTGGTGTGGGCTAGAACCCATGACCATCTGATCTTCTGGCCCTAGAGGCGAGTGTGCTGCCTACTGAGCCACTGACACTACATGCACCACACATATGCATTACTTCAGACTACTACAGTGATTTCTCAGGCAGCACACAAGACATTAGTCACTGAAAAACATCTGATCTTCTGTGGGCATCTTCTTCCATAGAGCCACACTTTTGGAACTGTAAGCAGTGGACATCATGACCGTTCAGAAACTCTTGCCTGGCTGAGGCCACCCATGTTGATGTATGTTGGTACTGCCTGTATAACATAGGTGACCCTGTATCTCCAGTTTTATCTCCTGATGGCATACATCCCAGGGTGCTGAAGGAGCTAAAGGTGGAACTAGTAGAGCCATTATCAGAACTGTTTAGTGAGTCACTGAGCATGGGAGAGGTCCCAGAAGACTGGAGAAGGGCTCATATGATCCCGCTCCACAAAAGAGTGGTAGCAGGGAGGAGGCAGGGAACTACAGACCAGTCAGTCTTGCCTCAGCAGTGAGCAAGATTATGGAGGCACTCCTTAAGGAAAGGACAGTGCAACACCTGGAATCCATAGGAGCACAGGATCCAAGACGGCATGGGTTTACAACAGGAAGGTCCTGTCTGTCTAATCTCATAGATTTCTTTGACTGGGTAATTAGAGTGGTGGACCAAGGGGTGCAGTTGATGTTGCCTACCTTGACTTCAGCAAAGCTTTCGATACTGTTCCACATAGAAGATTGATTAATAAGCTGGGTAGGCTCGGATGGGTCAGAAGTTGGTCAACTGGGTGGCAAACTGGTTGGCGGGCAGAAAACAGAGAGTGGTGGTAAGCGGTATACAGTCGGAAGAGATGCAAGTCACAAGTGGGGTACCTGAGGGATCAGTCCTGGGGCCAGTCCTCTTCAATATCTTCATCAGTGACATTGCAGATGGACTAGAGGGGAGGTGCGTCTATTTGCAGATGACACCAAGATCTGCAACAAGTAGATGATCCAGATGGGGTGGGCAGAATGAGAAGAGATGTGGAAAAACTGGCAAAATGGTCAGAAGAGTGGCAACTGGGGTTTAATGCAAAGTGCAATATCATGCACATAGGGAAGATAAACCCGAAGCCACCTCTAGGTTGTGAGGGAGTTGCTGGCAATCACAGGGAAGAAAGAGCGTGGGCTTCATCATCACAGATGACCTGGAATCATCCAAACAGACCACTAAAGCAGTAGGTAAGGCTAGAGGGATGTTGGGGTGTATTAGTAGGGGTATCCAAGTCATAAGAGGAGATAATAATCTCTCTTACAAGACACTGGTTAGGCTCCATCTAGAGTACTGCTTGCAGTACTGGAGGACATAGCTGCATAAGGACATTAACAAAATGGAGGCAGTCCAGAGAAGGGCAACCAAAATGGTGCAGGTACTGCATCAGAAAACATATGAGGACAGATTAACGGAGCTCAATATGTATACTCTAGAGCAAAGGAGGGAGGGAGGTGATATGATCGAAACATTCAAACATCTTAAGGGCATTAATGAGGTGAAAGAGTCTAACATGTTTCAATATAAGAAAAATAGCAGAACAAGAGGACACAGCATGAGATTAGAGGGAGGCGATTAAGGGGTAATGTGATGAAGTTCTTTTTCACAGAAAGGGTGGTGGATCCATGGAGCGGCCTACCTCAGGAGGTGGTGTATATGAATACAGTGCAGGGCTTCAAACAGCCATGGGATAGGCATAAGGGAGCAGTACAGATGAGTATGAATAGATAGGTCATTGACAGAGTACAGGCCTATGGCACATTCATAAGGTAGAAAAAATGGACAGACTGGATGGACCTTGTGGTTCTTATCAACTGTCATCTATGTTTCAGTCACTCATTGAATGGTGGAAAAGACCTTTGTCAATTTTGGTCAACTGATGTTCAGATTTTCTTTATATCATTCTTACATGCCATCAATGATTCCTCCAAAGAAGCTTATGCTTTTACTTCTGTCTGTGCTGTGTGAAGATATTTTTGAAAACCCCTCACAGACTTTGTGTTTGCTGCCTGGGCCTTTCGCATGATATGAAGATCTGCACCATTTATCAAGGCTTCATCCGGACCACGAGGTGGCCGCGCTGGAATGGTTTAGAAAATTTTCTGCAAAAGATGATAGACACCAAGCAGCTGGCATCAGCGTCTATCTTGGGGTCTCTGGCTCATTGTAAAACATATGTTGCTGAGGACTGGAACCCTGCATGTCTTCTCATCAGGTGGCTACACTGTAGTCTTTGCACAAGTGCCAGTCATTGAAGGAGAAGCTGAAAAGAGCTTCTTCCACAGAACATACTAACATATGAACAGCCAGTAGAATAGGACTAATGGTCTGTTATGTCTGCTCGGTAGCCAGCCATCTAGTGGTGCTCGCCTTCCCACCCCAGCCCCGAGAAGGTGTTCTTTGGCTTCAGTTTCCCTTGTACCTATCCCACCCTTCTTGAAGCCCTCTACTGTGCCCTCCTCCACCAGTCTCCCAGGCAAGCGATTCCATGGCTCTACCACCCTCTCAGTGAAATAATGTCTCCCTCGTTCCCCTTGTAATTTCCCCTCAGCTTCCCTCATGCCCCTGGTTGTTCCCCCCTCTTTAGCCTGAACAACTCCTTGTTTCCACTCCTGGTTATTCATTTTCGTATTTAAAGACCCCTATCAAGTCTCCCCTACCTCTCCTCTCCTCCAGTGTGTACAGCCCAAGCTCTTCCAGTCTCTGCTCGTGAGGGCTTCCCCCATGCCCTGAATCATCCTCGTCCGCTCTCCATTGGACCCTGTCCAGCACTGCTATGTCCTTCATAAGATGAGGTGTCCAGAACTGTATACAGTACTGCATCTACTTAACAGCCAATAGCTCTGGAAGAATCTTACAGACCTTGATAAAAGTACTAATTTTAGCAGGCTCATCAGATAACCTCATAGTCTTCAGGTGAAGCTACCTCTGGCTGCAAGCTGCAACACTGGACTTAAGATTTGCAAGAAAGTGAGTAGTGCTCACAACAGAGGAGGTGAACCTTACAATTTACAATTGTCTTTGGTTTGAAGCAGATTCCTTAGGAAAGTTAATATTCTTCAGGTGGAGGATACTTCTAACTGAAGGGTGAAATAAGCAACTTAGAATTATCAGAAAAGGCAGTCTTTCAATCAACAGAGGAGGTGGAGTTGCTTTACTTGTGTTACAAGTGTTAAGGTTTTCAGTGCAGGAAGAGTTTAAACCACATAGGCTAAATACTGTTTTCTGTGTCTGCCCTTCTGCACAGCTGACGTGTTTTGGGGCTGACTGTTTTCAGAGCACAAGTCACCAGGCTCTTTTGGGGCTGGGGAGGTTTTCCTGTGTCTGACTTGGATGTTTGGATTTTCTCTGTTTGATTAGCAGGGTATTTTCTCTGTCAAATTGGTTTGAAGCAGTATTACAAATTGTCGTGTATGGCATCTTGCTGACAGGAAGGCACTCATCGCATCGGTAGGTCAGAGCGCTTGCTGATTGTTTCATGAGGCGGCACAGTTTAGGCCCAACCCCTTCCCCGCCTCACCCCACCCACCCCTGGAAATAGTTCATTTATACCTGGGGTTCTGACATCATTTCCTCAAGAGGGCAAGGTACACATCACTGTCATATCCTGTCTAGCACACTGCACTGACAATATAAGCATACACATTATATAAATACATATATTTCTATATAACGCACCAATCACACACACACAAAAAAAAAACTAAACAAGGTAGACAGTTATGTGGGAATAGTACAATGTAATGGCTGTGGGGCAGCAGTCTTCCGGAATCTTTCTGGAGGCTGAGATGCTGCCCTGTTTGCAGACAACTATCTGCCCTGAGGGAGGAAGTTGCCCATCTTCAGGCCACACTGGACAGTGGCAAGGAACCTCCCCATCCAGGGAGCACCACAGCCACCACCACTACCTCAGAGGTTGCGGAAAGCACAGCAGTTGGAACACAGTGGGCTCAGGGAGGTAAGGGTGGTGGAACAGAGGCACACCAGTCAGTTGTTACACTCACAATCCATACACCATTCTGGGGAGCATAGTTCCCTATGGATGCACCACAGAGGAGACTAAGGAGGGTGCAGACAACTGTCACAAGGAGGCCCTCAGGAAGGAGGCAGAGGGCACCACAGGGAAAAAAGCAGCTCCTGGTGGGGACTCAATTATTAGGGGATAGAACTGGGGGAGCAGGGAAAACTGAAGTAAGGTGCCTGCCTGGTGCCATGGCTTGAGGGACAGGAAGTGCATCCTTAGGATCACGAGAACAGTTGCACGGGAGTCTGAGCTGGACATTATTGTCCACCTAGGGACAAATGACTTGGCTCATCATGAGATTAGAGCAGTGCAAAAGGACTTTGTAGAGTTGGGGAGGGCTTAAGACAAGTAGCACACACAGTATCCTTCTCAGAGGTGCTGCCTGTCAGTGGCATGAGTGAGGCGAGGTACTTTGCACCATGCAGTTTAACAAATGGTTGAAAAATGGTGTGGAGCACAGGGGTTTGGCTTCATTGGGGACTGGGGTTCCACCTGGAGGACACTAGCCTATACTGGCAGGATGGTCTGCATCTGTCCAGGAAGGGAACAAGTCTTTTAGGCAATCGGTTTAAATGCTTCATTGGCAAGCCTTAAACTAGTCAAGGGGGAGGCACTGATAAGCAGAAGGAAAATCCCAGCCTCCCCTACAAAACAGGGTACTAAATGAGAAAAAGACCAAGGTAGAAAGGTCAGTGGGGTTGCCTACAGAAGGTAAAGCCATCAAAAATGGAGAGCAATGAGTACCAATGCCCCGTAGTCTGGGTAACAAGCTTCCTGAATTAGTGGCCTTGATGGAGGAGGAAGATCTGGATATTGTGGCAGTCACAGAAACATGGTACACACAGAACCATGACTGGGACGTAAACATACTAGGATACACTATCTACAGGAGGGACAGGGAGGGTAAAGAGGAGGAGGAGGAGTAGCTCTCACATAAGAGAAGAAATCAAAGCAACAGAACAAAAGAGTAAACAGGGAGGAGGAGAAGAAGCACTGTGGGTCAATTTGGAGGCAGGCAATGGCACCACAATCTGCACAGGGTGCTGAGACCCCTCTCAGGGAGGAAATGGACAAGGAAATGATAGAGTATACTTAGAATGGCAGATAAAGGGAGATGTTGCTGATGGGTGATCTGAATATGCCAGATGTTAACTGGAGTGCAGTTGCAGCAGCCACTTCTAAGAGTGGGGTTATTCTAGATGCCCTACAGGGGCATGCCTTAGACAACTAGTATTGGAGCCCACTCGAGAGGGAGCAATCTTAGACCTGGTTCTCTCAAATGGAGATGAAGAGAGGATCACAGATGTAGAAGTGGGTAGCCATCTGGGAACTAGCGACCATTGAACAGTATGGTTCACAATAAACACAGCAATAGAGTCAAGCCACACAAAGACAAAGGTACTGGATTTTAGGAGGGCTGACTTTGCTAAAATGGGTGAGTGCCTAAGAATGCACTAGCAAATGGGCAGGAAGGAGGGTGGAAGAACAATGGGGAATAATAAAAACTGCCATCACAGAGGTAACAAGCCTTTGTGTAAAGCAAATAAACAAAACGAAACAAGGTAAGAAACCACTATGGTTCTCAAAGGAAGTGGCAGTGAAGGTTCAAGAGAAAAGAAAGCATTCAGGAAGTACAAGGAATCACAGAAGGAACAGGACAGAGAAGTGTATCAGTTAAAGTAAAAGAAGCTGGAAAGGCAGTCAGAACAGCAAAGGCCCAAACCGAGGAAAAGACAGCCAACTCAGTTAAGAAGGGATAAAACCTTTTATAGGTACATCAGGAGCAAAGGAAGACCAAGGGAGGGATAGTGAGGCTTAATAAAGGGGAGGAGGGTGGGCAGAGGGTGACTGTGAAAAGGCAGAGATACTAAACAAATATTTTGCTCAGTATTTACAAAGGAAGAGGGAGGTACCTAAAACAAACAGTAGAAACACTCTGGATACAGAAGTTGATACCAGCCCATTTACAGAAGGAAGAGTTCTGAAAGAGCTCTTAAAACTGAAGGTGGACAAAGCAATGGGGCCTGATGGGATTCATCCCAGAATTCTAAAAAGAACAAAGGATAGAACTAGTGACACCACTGACACCGCTTTAACAAATCATGGGAGGATGGGGTGGTACCTGGGGACTGGAGGAGGGCAGATGTGATTCCCCTTCACAAAAGTGGGAGCAAGGCAGAAGCAGGAAACTACAGACCTGTTAGTTTAACCTCAGTGGTAGGGAAAATGATGGAATCACTTCTGAAGGAAAGAATTGTTAGCATCTAGAGGCCAGAGGGGCACAGGACCCAAGGCAGCATGGATTCACAGCGGAAGGTCATGCCAGACAAATCTGATAGATTTCTTTGACTGGGTGACCAAAGTAGTTGATCAGGGAGTGGCTGTGGACATGGCCTACCTAGACTTTAGCAAGGCATTTGACACAGTCCCACACAAAGATTAATATACAAGTTAGCCAGCCTGGGAGTGGGTCCCAAGATGACAGCCTGGGTAAAGGAATTGGCTAGAGAATAGGACACAGAGAGTAATAGTAAATGGAGTCCACTCTGAAAAGGGGGTTAGCAGTGGGGTACCACAGGGTTCAGTATTAGGACGGTCCTCTTCAATGTCTTTATAGCGACATTGCAGAGGGACTGGAAGGAAAAGTATGTCTCTTTGCAGATGACACAAAGATCTGCAACAGAGTTGATGCACAAGGTGGGGTGGAAAGGATGAGAAGGGACTTGGCAAGGTTAGAGGAATGGTCAAATGTATGGCAGCTTAGATTCAGTGCTAAGAAGTGCAAGGTAATGCACCTGGAAACAAAACCCAGGGAAGAGTACACAATGGGGGTGAGATACTAACAACAACAAAAATGGAAAGGACCTGGGGTAGTCATATCAGATGACCTAAAGGTGGGCAAGCAATGTGAGAGGGCAGCAAGGAGGGCTGGGGGATACTGGGATGCATAGGGAGAGGCATCACCAGTAGAAAACAAGAAGTTATTATCCCTCTGTACAGACAGCTGGTGAGACCACATCTGGAGTACTGCGTGCAGTTCTGGAGACCCAGTCTCCACAAAGACATAGGCAGGATGGAAGCTGTCCAGAGGAGGGCAACTAAAATGGTGCAGGGTCTGCACCGGAAGACATATGAAGAGAGACTTAAGGAGCTTAATATGTATAGCCCTCGAGGAAAGGAGGAGAGGGGGACATGATAAAACTTTCAAGTACCTCAAGGGAATCAACAAAGTCCAAGAGGGTAGCATCTTTCAAAAAGAGGTGTGCAAGAACAAGGGGCACAATTTGAAGATAGAAGGGGGGCGGCTGAGAGGTAATTTAAGGAAGTATTTTTCACAGAGAGGGTTGTGGTGTATGGAACAGCCTTCCAGAGGAGGTTGTGGAGTCAAAAACAGTGGTGGAATTCAAGCATGCATGGGACAGTCATAAGGCATTTCTAGTGGGGGTGGGAGGAAGTAGGCTGCTGGTTAACTAGAATCTGCAGCTTATCCATCAGGTAGGAAATGGGCAGACTGGTGGGCCAAACAGTCCTTATCTGCCGTCAAATTCTATGTTTCTATGTTTCTATGAGTTGCAGCCTGACCAAGACATTATATAGAGGGAGGATCACCTCCCCTCCTGGATGTAATTCCCCATGCTATGCAGCCCAATATCCTGTTTGCTTTGGCTGCGGTTCTTCTACTATTTTCAGAGTTATTCAGTTCACCCTCCCAGTCCAGGTCATTGCTGAATCTCTCTTGAGGGTAAGTCTCGGACCACTTCATCAGTCTCTGTTTTGACTCAACTGTACTTTATACACTAAGGTCAGGCTCGACTCTCCCACTCAGTTGCATGCAGCCCATTGCCAAAGCATCAGCAGTGGTCACTGTCCCATAGTTGCTTTCTTTGTTGATTTCTGCCATCTGGCATGGTCTGTTTCAGTGCTGTTGTGTGCCTACTGTCGAGTTATTTTAGTGACATTTGCTGTTCCTGCCATCTCGATTACTCTGTTCACGGCACAGCCATTACCATTGTTCCCATTGATGTTGGCTTTGTGTACCTCTGGGACTGCAGTCTCTACCACTTTGCCACCCAGCCACTGTCATGGCATCCTATGGCCCTGTGGCTCCTCCTATGCTCTCTACTCTTCCTAAAAAAAAACCCTTGCCAATAACCAGACTTAGATGATTAAATATCAGAAAAGCCTGGAATTCTTTATTTACTATGGTGGATAAATTCCCCAAGTGACACTGCTAAGACTGGAGTCCAACAGTGTGTTGTGCACAGGTAGGAGGTCAATAAACATTTACTGCATTCCGTTTACACCGTCTGTGATGGCTCTGCTTGACTTATGCAGGTGCATCTAGCATCTGCCTTCCGATATTCACAGCTGTGTGTTTCTGGTTTTGCTACCAGTGTTCAGCAGTTGGTCCTTAGCTTGTCTTTACATGGCCAGAAATTATTTGGGCACAGTGTAGAGCTAACGTTAAAGGGTTACACTCTTCAAAGATGACTGTTAACTTATTGAAGTCCCTTGCTCCCCAGCACCCATGTGGGCATGGTGGTGACACTTTTCACAGAGGTTTCCACTCCTCCTGTTTACAGGGTCCTGGTTTGTCTGCCCTTGGGGTTTCCACTCCAAAACCTTAGTCCTCAGGTGCCCATTTTAAGACTCCTTGAGGTCTGGGAGCCAGTGGTGCCTTTCACGCCCCTCCACCTTCTAAATGACTTTCTCCCTCTCCTGGGGTTCAGGTAGGGGCAGAATCTCACTTGTTTCTGACAAAATGACAGGAAATCACGTCAGATGGGTGGGTCCTCAATATTATTCAAGAGGATCATGCACTGAAATTAATATCACTCCCTCCTGTGCATCCTTCCAGTCCTTGTCTCTGAGCTTCATAGCACTTACCAGTTCTTATTCTTGAAGTCCACCTTCTCTTTGGCAGGAAGGCTGTTCAGCCTGTACCACTGGCCAAACTAAACAGTGGTTTCTGTTCAAGGTATTTCCTGGTTCAAAAGAAGATGAGAGATTTAAGCCCTGCCTTGGACCACAGAAGCCTGAACAGATACATTGCATGCAAAAAAGATTTAATAGGATCAAAATTCTGGGCACTCACTCTTGCTGAGATTGGCCACCTCCTTTGTTGTTTTACACAGGTCACTCAGTGAGGACCATGATTGCTGCTGGGCTCTGTGGAAACTGGAAGAGGAACAGGAATCTTTGGTATTGCTACTACTACCAATTGGTCCATGTTGAACTCTGGAGTTGGGACTGGTGGGCTGGTTACTAGTTGGGGGATGGAACTTGGTGGCAGGCATATGGTGGTCAGAGTGTGGCATGTTACTAGGGACAGGTCTTAGTTTATACTGTGGAATCGGACTGAGGACTATTACTTTTCACAGAAGCTAGACTGGAACCTCAGTGATTCCACTTTCCACCAGCACTGTCCAGCAGACAGCAGATTATACAGCCCTTCAGCGGACTCCAGCAGACCACCACAGCTGACCAGAAGGAGTCTGGATCCCCAGTAGCACATGCAACAGCTACGGTAAGGGAGTCTGGGAGGGAGACAAGTGTGTGGGAAGGGAGGAGGTCTTTCTTCTCAGGTATAAGTCTTACTCAGGAGGTCTACTGCATGTAGGAGGTGGAGTAGGTCTTAATATGTAGGTTGGATGCGGAATTGGAAATTCTGATTCAGACTCATTTCAATTCTGATGCCTTAACTGGCATTGTAACAGAATCAGACTTTGAATTGGAATCTCCAGTAATCTGACGGATGCCCAATGGAATGGATTATACAGATTCTGGGCATCCCTAGTTGGCATCAAGCATTTCTTTTGTTACGGAAACATGGTAACAAGCTTCCTCGTCCTGTCTGTGGGCATACCACCCATGGCATGATGACTTTTGTGGCTTGTTTTTGTTCAGTCTTGACAGCAGACATGCTCATTGCCTTTTGATTCTCAAGGCTGGCAGCTTGCCTTTCAGTGTCTTTGTTCCTCCTCTCGCTAGTGCAGATTAAAATTGCAAGGTGAAGTATGTGTTTTTTACAGCTGCGAAGGCGAGAGCTATGTAATGTATTGCTAACAAGAAGAGAGGGAGTAGGGCAGACAGAAACAGGACTGGACACATATTATCTTATACTTTCACTTTAGAATTGTGTCAGATCATTAGTATGTATGAGGTCCCTGTTTTTGTGCCTGTCTGTGCCTCTTCGTCCTCTTTCCAGATCTACTTTATTCATGAATGTCTTCTATTTTCTGTGCTACCTTTGCAGCTGGAAGAATGTTGCTGACTACACCAGTGGCAGTTCTGAAGAACAACTATCATCTTGTCATCAACTAATTTAAATCTGACATAGCAGTAACATTTTGCCTCCACAGTTTGTACTGATGGAACAGACAAATAATGGAAAGGGGAGACTGGAACATGCAGTCATTATGCTGCTAATATAACTCAGTTTACATAGGTATGCAGAGAATGGTAGTGTACACGTAATCTTCACAACTTAGGTTGGTCAGTTCATAGGTTGTTTACAAGTCAACGTCCATAAGCCATATCAGACTTGCCACATTTAGTGGATAAATTCTCTTGATTTGATGCCCATATTATAGTCCAGTCTGTTTCTAAAGGATGTCAAACTAGGTGCATTCACCACTTCTGCTGGGAGTACATTCCATGAATCCACCACTCTCTGGCTAAACCAGGATTCCCCTTTTGTTGTTTTGTACATTTTCACATGGAGAAGACTATGAGTTCTAGTTTCTCCCACACAGCTGTTTTTTCATCAAACCTGCTGATTCCCATAGTAGTGCATCCTGATATGCCTTATGGACAAAACAGAGATCCCTCTTGCATTTCTGTATTCCATAGAAATAAACCCAGACTGTCCAGTCTCTCTTTATATTCTTTTTTTTTTTTAATGTGATACTGTTTCTTCCACACTATGGGACGGCAGAGACTCGACCCCAGAGAGATGCGGCCTCCAGCCACAACAGAGCCATCATGGGTCCTGCCGGGTCCTGGCATTTCCTGTGATTTTTCTCCCTTTTGCTCAAGGCACCATGCAATGGCGCAGCAGCTGTCTCTACATCCGCCGAGGCAGCCAAGTACCCCTGGGCTGGGTGAGCCCCTATGGCTGTGCTGCCACTCACAGTACAGACCTCCCACCCTGAGGAAGGAGGCTGTGATGCAGAGAAACTTACCTCCTCCCAAGCTGGCCCCGAGCGACCAGAACCGTTCTTGAACCTGGGTCACCGGCATGGCGCGAGGTGGCATCCAGCGCCTCAACTTTCAGTGCCACTGGGCCAGACATATAATTCTTGTTTTTGATTTATTTAACTTTTTTGTGAACCATCTTGAGGATCAGTGAATAAGTCTAGAAATGTCAAACAGATACTCTATATTTAGTGAAACAGAGGCTGAGGTCATTAACAAGCAGGGGCACTGGTATGGCTGCTGGTATACAAGAACCTGAAAACTTCTTATAAATTTTGAGACTGACAGCATACCGTCCCCAGTACATTGTCTGCACAATCAAACGAGTCCAAATGGAGATTCTACTACATCAAGGATGGACAGAATCAAGGCAAACAATAGTGGTGGGGGATTCCTTACAGAATCACATAGACTTTTTATTATGTCAGGAGGATAAGTGAAATTAACTGGTTATATATTTAACAGGGGCCAGACAGAGGGATATAAAGTGCAGTCTTAAATTAATCAAAAATCATGTGGAAAACTCCTGATTGTTGTTCATGCAGCAGTCTGTGGTATTGGAAGAACTCCAGTGCATCAGATAGTAAATGAGATCAAAGAGATTAACATGCTTTTAAAAAGAAAGAAATGCAAAGTGATCTTCTTGGAAATACTGCTGGTACCAAGGGCAGGTAACATAAAACATAGAGAATTTGTAGGCATAACCAATGGCTTAGAGGTTTGGCAGCATAATAATGATTTAAATTTATATGAAGTTGGGCTACCTTCTAGGGAAGAAATGACTTACGTGGGAGAGATGAGCTGGAGTTTAAGTAGAAGGAACAATAGCATTAGGTTCATAGTGAATTTCGAGTTCTGTAGACAATTGTTTTTTCCAGTTGTTTAACCAGGTGAGACACACTAAGCTGAAAGCTCGTTTACAGGTGCAACCTGGGAGCACAGGGATGTTAAGTGACTTGCTCAGGGTCACACAGTATGCAAGTGGGGCTGTGGGATTCAAACCCAGGTCTTCCACTTTGGCGCTCAGAGCCTAAACCTTTGTCCTTAATGAACACGCCACCTTCTTACACTTATTGGTGGTACATTAATTGTTTGTATCCCAAGTATTGATCAAGTTTATATTTAAAACTTTCTATTTTTTCACTCTCCACTATGTGTTTTGGTAATTCATTCTAGCATTTTATTACTCTTTGTCTGAAGAATTCACAACATTTCTTGGTCGTGTTTATTTCACCTTTTAACCTATAATTATGTATTCTAGTTTTCTTGTTTGGTTCTTCACATCTCCTGATTCAATATTTTCCATCAATGATTGATCTTTAGTAGCTCTGAAGACTAAACATAGATCCTTGTAGTTGCCTATGTTGAGTAGAATATAATCCAAGTCTTTGTAGTCTGTCCCCATATATCAAGTGGGATAATGCCCTCACTTTTTTTGTTATTCTCCTTTGTACACCTTCCTTCAATTTCTGGCTGCCTACAGATGTTGCTGCTGCAGACTGGGAGCAATACTCCATATGTGGTCTTGCCAGACTTGTGTAAAGAGGAATAATCCCCTCTTTATCTCAACTCTTTATATTTGCCAAGATACATCCCAATATCTTTTGACTTTTTTCACCATTTTCTTTGTATGGATGTCTGTTGTTAATGTGTCGGTTATAGCTATCCCTAAATCCCTTTCCTCTGTAGTTGTTTCTAATATTTGATTATTTAATGAATATGTAAAATTTGGGTTCTTGGTACCAAAGTCGTTACTTTACACTTAGTTGTGTTAAACATAATTTTATTAGTTTTTGTCCATACTAGGAGTTTATCTAAGTTGTCTTGAAGTTTTTGGGCATCAGAATGATTCAGTACCAGACCCCTGGTTTACAATCATCTGCATATTTACTTATCCATGTGGTACCTGATGTTTCGAGTGTATTATCTAGTATATTAAACAATGTAGGCCCCAGGACCGATCCCTGGAGTACCCACTAGTAACCTCCCTCACTTGGATTGATGCCCTTACCATCACTCTCTGCCTCCTATCCTTCAACCAAGATGTTATGCATTCTATTATATTAGTCTCTAACTTGATTTGATAATGTTGTTCTATCAGTATTTTATGTGATACCTTATCAAAAGCTTTTGCAAAGTCAAGGTATATTACATCAACAGATATTCCTTTTCTATAGCTGCACTCACTGCCTCAAAGAATGTTATCAAGTTGGCGAGGCAAGACCTACCCCTTGTAAATCCATGCTGTGTGATATCTACTAACTGTTCCATTTCCAGATGTTCTAATATCCTGTATTGGATGAGTCGCTCATGTATTTTACCTATCACTGTGGTCAGACTTATGGGCCTGTAGTTCTTTACTTCTGACCTAGATCCTGATTTATACAGGTATAATGTATGTCCATCCCCAGTCTGGTATTGTCTTCCCACTTTGTAGTGATATATTATAGAAGTATGAGTGGTCCTACCAGTTCATTTATTAACTCCTGAAGGAACAGAACTCATACAGCTGTCAAGCACAGTTTAAACTAGTGATGGGGGGCTGTGTGGTCATTCTGTAAAAAAAAAAAAAAAAATACTATCATGAGTATCAGATTAGGTGTCACCAAGGGAGAGTGAATTTGACAACAGTACATAAGAACAAAAAAAAATATAAAAATTAAGCATATTGGCTTTTAATGCTAGGAACCTGAACAATAAGATGGATGACTTAAAACTGAGTGAGCACCACCGTAATATAATTTGGTCACTGAGACCTGGTGGAAGGATTCTTGCAATTAGGACCACAAATTGGATGGGTACAGTTTATATTAGGTGAACAGAAAGGCAAAAAAGAGAGAGGTGGCTATAGATATATATATCAATCAATCAAAGACTTTATTTATATGTATAATCTAGTAAGTAAGTAAGCAAGTTGTTGAAGGAAGCGAAGAAGCAAATGAGCCATGTATTGAAAAGTATAGATCGACATAACAAACAAAACCAGTTCTTGTGGGTAGCTGCTGTAGGTCTCAGAGAGCCATCATGAATATTCCAATAAATTATTCAATACTATTAGAGGTAAAAGTTGTTCAAAACAAAGATGTTGTTATACAGGAGGATTTTAGTATTTCCCAGTATAAACTGGGAAGACAGGACATTAAAAATATCATGGGTACAGGTCTGATAGACATCATGGATGAGTGTGAGTTAGCTCAAATAATGACTGAGCCAACAAGAGGTGAAAATGTAATTTTGATGCTCAGTTTTAATATGTTATTTTTTTTTTGAAACTTTCAAATGAAATATGTTATTTATTTATTTTGAAAATTGTAATAACATATTGTAGAGTAAAAAAGAGGGGAAAATGTTCTGGACCTAGTCCTTACCAACATCAGAGATCATGGTTTAAATTGATGTATGATAGAACCACTGGGAAGCAGTCTTTATTGGATGATTAAAGTAACCGTCAATAAAATTGTCAGGAATTTACTAAATAGAGCTGAGTTTTAACATTTTAAGGAAGCAGACTATGAAGCCATGGCCAGAGGTCTGACACTTGGGATTGGGAATTCGTTTATAAATCAAACTGTTAATGAAAATGAAACTTACAGCATTAAGGAAAGCCTGGATTCATAAAAAGAAGATATGGAAACGTGAAAATTAGACCTAAGTGGATGACAGTGAACATAAAAGGAAATGAATAAGAAAGAGATCATTCAAAAACTGGAGAATATATCATAGCGACATAAATAAACACATTTTCAAAAATGACCTAAGAGTGTGTGGATGGAAATAAAAAAAAAAAAAAAAAAAAAATGGAAATTTGAAACCAGGTGAGCTAAAAATAAAACCACTAACCCCAAAACATTTTATGGATACATTAATTAATTCCTTGAAAGATAAGGAAACTGTCATAGGTCTGCTAGAAATAAATGGCAAAACCATTGACTGGTCAGGGCTATAGCAAATGAATTTAATAACTATTTTGCCTCAGTGTTTAGCAAAGACCAGTGCTAAAGGATATGCTGGAGTAGTTAAGAAGTATACCACAGTACATATAGCGACTTTGTTTAACAGAGAAAGGGTTCTGAAAGAATTTTGTAAACTGGACTCCTTAAACTCTAGGGCAGATAATAGAAGCCCAAATTTGGTAAAAGATTTGGTGGACAATTTAACACTGTCCTTAACCGATGTATTTAAATCCTCAGTACAAACTGGTGACGTGCTAGAGGAATGGAAGAATCTACAACGATGGAACCAAGCATCTGGTCTCAAATTATACACTTGTAAGTTTAACACCGATAATAGTGAAAATCATGGTGGAAATTATAAAAGATTATCTTATTGAGACAAGCAGTATAGATGGGGTAATGGGCGGGAACTCAGTATGGGTTTACAAAGGGGCACTAATGTCTGATGAACCTAATATTTTTACAAGCCAATTAGTGAACTTTTGGACCACAGTATACCTAGTAACACAATTTATATGGACCGTAGCAAAGACCTTTGATAAGGTACCTTGTGGTAGGTTGGCTAATATGGACTTATATCTCAGAGTAGTGGTCTTGGTTAAAAATTGGCTGAAATACAGAAGACAGAGGGTGATAGTGAATGATGAGCTGTCGGGTGAAAGCATAGTGACCAGTAGAGTGCCTCAGGGATGAAGATGGTGCCCATACTCTTCAGTCTTTACCTTAAGGATATGCATGAAGGAGTTAGGGATATATCGGTAAGTGTGCGGTGACACAAGAAATTGGTGGACAAGCATTAACCACAGACAATACACGTAGTTTACAGGAAGACCTAGACAAACTGGACCAGTGGGACATTAATGGAGAGGCTGTTTAACTCTGAGAAATGTGTCATTTTGCATGTAGGGAAAAGTAGTGCTTGTGCTAAGTATATACTGAGAGGTAAAGAATTAAAAACAGTTATGGAGGAAAGGGACTTAACGAGTTATTGTGCAATTCAACTTGTCATTCAGAAGCAAGAATAATTTAGCAGTGGCTAAGGCATCAAGAATACTGGGTTGCATAAAGAAAAACTTTGTGAGTAGACATGAGAGTAATAATGCCACTGTATCGATCATTGGCTAGGCCCCATCTTGACTATTGTGCCCAGTTCTGGTCTCCTTATCAAAAGGGAAATCCAGCATATGGAAAGGGTGCAAAAGAAGTTCACCAAAATAGTTCATGGAGTAGGTGACAAAGATTATATAACAAGAATTAAATTTTTAAAGTGATGTTTGTGGCACTGAGTACCACTTTTGGGATATGGTACCTTAGGTCTGCAATAGTCTCTCTGTGTAATTTTAACGTTTTATTTACAGCCTTTTTTAAGTGGTAAGGGATCATAGTTTGGCCCGACAAGGTGGCCAGCCAATCCCTTTCACTTACTGATTCAACTACATGTCCCCAGCTCAGGCACATAGTGACATGAAGCAAGGAAGAGTGCAGAGCGAGCCCCTTTGAAATGAATGGGACTGATTTTTCCCTTACTTTTTTAATACATTGTGATGGTGACTTGGAGATTAATAAGGGCCACCGATGCGACTAACAAGGCCCTTGTTAGTTGATCAGTGGCCCTTATTAATCCAAGCACCATGATAATGTGTTAAAGGTGAAGAAGTCGGTCCCATTCAATGGACTAGCCCCCGCGCCTCTCTTTGCTTCACTTCACCACGCGTCTTATGTGGGGGCGGTAGATGAATCAGAAACTGGAAAGGATCGGCCTTGTTGGGCCAAACTATGATCCCTTACCGCTTAAAAAGGCTACAAATAAAATGTTAAAATTACAGAGAGATTATCATGCCCTAAGGTACCATATCCCAAAGTGGTACCTAGATCATAAATATACTAAATCACTTTAAGATTACATAGTCTAGAAAGGAGGACGTCCGAGGTGATCTGTTTTAGTGCTCAACATAATAAATGATGATTATATATTAACAGAAATGGGACTTGATAGAAAATATAGTGAAATGAACACTAAGAGATGCAGTAAACAGCGATAGCAAAAAAAAACAGGAGAGGGTATTATGTCCATTGTCAATTTATGGAAAAACCTGCCCTTGTATTGAATATTTTGAGAAAATGCTGAACAAAGAGAGGGACAGCTGGATTTGATGTATGGACACCACTGTGTAGTGGGGAGCTAGACTTGAAGCTCCACTGGATGCATTTCTTTTTTCCATAAAGATTTTTATTGTGTTTTTCAAATAATGCATACATAACATTTACACCAGTGAAAAACAGTAGTTATAACAGATTAACAGGCAGATGTGGTACGGTACAAGGCTGTCAGACAATCCCATTGACTTGTCATTTGCTAGATTCACACTTAAGTTATAATTCTATCACTACTCATTTGCTCAGGGTAGAGGCAGGCCCCTAGTAAGGTTCAGAATACAAGTTAAGTAAGGATAGGGAGGGGGTGGAGTTAGAAAGCTAAGAAAAGAGCATAGGAGATTTGGCATCCTCGCCATTTCACTATCCTACCTTTTGCCAGTGTTAACTGTAAGGTGAGTGATGGTGTTCCTGGTTATTTGGGCAAGGCTGAGTTGTTTGCTAGAAGGGTAAGACTGGTACCAGTATTATTATGCTTGTATAATTAGCTTATCTTGTGCTAGTAATGAGATAACCTCGTCCAACAAGGGAGAAGAACATATCATAGTTAAAGTGAAATTATAAACAGTGATATTGTTTGATATGGAAATAGTCACGCATTTATTTGTGCGATCTACCCTTATGTCACTACATATTCAGTTCTCTTAGTTATTAAGACACTAAATCCTTAAGATATTAAGACACTAAATCATTAAAACATTAAATGTGCAGGCTAAGGTTAGTCATTATACCAAAATAACTTGGGTCTAATTGATTCTAATTACTTGTGATTTGCAGGGGTTCAGTAGATAAACAGGCGGCTGTCCCATCTGGGGTTACCCTGTTTCAGAAACAGCTAAACGTCTAGTAGTTATGTTCTAATGTGTGTGGTGGTTCCCTATTGGCATGCAGCCACTCTGGTAGCTTGCCGAGTTGGGGGGGATCCCAGGGTTGCTCCTACTTTGGGAGGGGAGATATGCTTGACGGGAGTGGGCTCCCCATAGGAAAATGAACTGGGAGGGTGCATGCGACAGGGGATTGGGCATCCCCATCTGTTTCTTATCTTTTAACTGTGAGGGGGCATGCAGAAGTTCTGGGCTCAAGCGGCGTTCACACTGCTGTAGCTACAGCAGTGTGGCAGCAGCGACTCCCATAGTGCATGCAGAATGCAACTTCAAAGGACCAAGCTGTGCCACTACTGGTGCGGCTCCGTCCTTTGAGCAGTTGTCCATCTCCAGCCAGAACAGCTGAAATGGAGTCATCCCCAGCCTGCCAACTGATTAGCCTGCCGCCACCCGCCTAGCAACAGAGCTGTCCATTAGGCACACCCATGTAGAGCACCTTATAGCAATAAGTTTGTCTGCGCCGCCACGATTTAACTCAAAATGGTCACTTCAAACAACAAGCAGTCTTGCTGTATTCTGAGGTAGCAGTGTGTCCCAGCCTTCGAACTGCCCTGGAGATGAAAGAGTTAACTTTCCATGCCAGGCATGGGCGCTGAGCTCGAGCTCGGTTGAGACTCTTTCTGTTGTTCTTCAAACTCAAACCGTCAGATTCTTTTCTCCGCCTCACTGAACAGTCGCTCTGGAGATTTCTCCTTCTGCTCGGTTCAATTTCTCGGTTAAAGTACCGGTTTTGACTGAATTTAAACCGTAACCTGTCGGGTCAGTCTCTGTCTGTGGTATTTGTGAGTAGTAGATAGGTTGTATTTTATTCTTTCTGTGTGGAATTTGAACGGTTCATCGGTTCGGTTTGAACCGATCAAGCTGTTAAAAATCTTAATTTGTACTTTTCGAGTGTGGTTACTGATTCTTATCGGTTCTTAAAAACGGATTTTATTAGCGTTTTTTCCACGACCGTGACACAGTCAGGAACCGATAAGAGGTCTTGCCTGGCGGATTGCCATTAAAAGGGTAAGTTTGGTTAGGACTGGCACAATGTCTGAGAAACCCAAAAAAACCGGGCCCACTGGGTTTCAGCACTGTAGTGTGTGTGGGGAAGTCTTTGCTAAGGCTGACCCCACACCACCTGTGTTATTGTCTGGGGTTTGACCACCTCAATGCAGACTGCCAGATTTGTAAAATTTCCCTGCAGCTACCCTGGAAAGAGAGTTGGTAGGCTCAGGAAAGGGAGGCCAAAAGTCCGCTGATCCGGATGACCAGCCCGGTTTGGTTCAACCTCTGACCAGGCGAGACTTCTTTGGGCAAAAGGAGAGCCAATTCTGAGGAGTCGGTTCCTGCTAAGAAAACTAGAAAGAAAAGTCAGCTGGTGTGGGCCAAAACTTTCTCTCCAACCGCTGAAGAAATAGACCAGCGATCAAATTGTGCAGTCGCTTTCCATTCCGACCGAACCGCACCTTTAGGCAGGCGCTGTTCAGCTGGGTTCCACCGGGTTCAAGAGTATGATTTAGAGGAATTTTATGAACCGGAGGAAGAGGAGTATGAGGAAAGTGAATGTGGTTTTGAAAGTCTGGATGTGCCTATTGACCCGGACATCTCCCCAGACAGACCTTCAGGAGTGTCTCCTCCTAGGCTTTCTGAGTCCCCTCCCATTTCATGTTTTATAAAAAGTGGCTGAAACCCTACAGCTTCCTATGGAAGAAGTTGTGGATGACCAGGAGGAGCCTGACTATGTAGAAATGATGGATATCCCAGAGTCTAGGAGGCTGTCTATTCCCTTATACAAATCTTTGGGAAACAGACATTGAAGATTTTAAAGACTCCTAACACTATGCCTCCTGTGGATAAAAGAATGGACAAGAGGTATACATTGTCAGGCTCAGATACAGAGTTCCTTACACAACAATGCAGCCATGTTGGGAGTAGTAGGCTGCAGCCTGTGATAAGGCAAATATTCCCTTGGCTTCACACCCCCAGACAAGGACTCAGGAGGATTGATGCCATGGCAAAGAAACAGTACATGGCAGCATCTTTGGGACTCAGGACGGGCCAATTATATGGCCTATACTGCTAGGTATCAAAAATCCAGATGGGACACTGTTATGGCTTTAGCAAAACAGGTCCCTGGCCAGCTTACCAAGGAGCTGGAGCAGGTGGCTGCTGATGGTATTGAGGCATCCAAGGTGCAATTCCATGCTGCAGTGGACTCCAATGATGTGTCATCTAGAGTCATGGCTACATCTGTGGCACTTGGAGAATGGCTTGGCTCAGATGTACTAGCCTGTCACAGGATACCCAGACTAAGGCCATGGATTTTCCTGTTGTGGGTAATTCTCTGGGGAGCAGACAGAAATTACATGAAGAAAATGGACGAATATAGGACCACCTATAGGGTGCACAGGCCAGGAAAGGCAAGCCACTCTCAAAGGCAGCATCCCAGGGGCAGGGGCAGGCCTTTCCATAGGCCTTTCTATCAGGCCTCTGGCCGCCTTTTTGCTTATGCCCAGAGGGGGCCCTTAGAGGGAGAGGCAGACAGGGTACAAGCAGGCCTGCTTCGACCCCTCAGCCCAAAGCTCCCTGCCAAACAGGCACCCTAATGGGGTTGCCAGGGCCGATTCTCAACTACCTGTAGGGGCAGGCTGGCTTACTTTGTCCAGGACTGGGAGTCTCTGACATCAGACAAATGGGTCCTGGAAGTAGTAAGCCAGGGACTGGTTCTCAGCTTCAAAAGTTTCCAAGATGAGAACCAGATCCTTTCCACCTGCAAATCCTCAGAGACACTTGCCCCTAGAGGCAGAGGTCTCTTCCTCCTAGCTCTCAGAGCTGTGGAAAGGGTTCCACCCCACACCAGGGCAAAGGGTTGTACTCCAGGTACTTCCTTACCCCAAAAAGACAGGAGAATGGCGGCCCATCCTGGATCTCAGATACTTAAACAAGCACCTTTTAAAACCAAAATTCAAAATGGTGACTCTGGGAATTATTCTACCTCTCTAAGGCCAGGGACTGGCTAGTGTCCCTGGACCTCAAGGATGCCTATTTCCATATTCTCATCAGAAGCTCCCATCGAAAGTACCTCAGGTTCGAGCTGCCCTCAGGCCATTACCAGTTCAGAGCAATGCCCTTTGGTCTGACCTCTGCTCCAAGGGTATTCACAAAATGCCTGGCAGTGGTAGTTGCTTCTCTAAGGCGGCAAAGGATTGCCATCTTCCTTACCTGGATGACTGGCTCATAGTAGGCCAGTCCCCAGACCAAGTCAAGTTACACTTACAGATAACTCAGCAACTGCTCACCTCTTTGGGTTTCCTTCTGAATCTCTCAAAGTCAGTTCTAGAGCCTGTCCAGCTCCTCACCTTCATAGGTGCAGAGCTAGACACAAAAAAGGCCAGAGCTTTCCTTCCCTGGATAGGGCAAGGACCCTTGTCTCTCTGGCCTCCTCATTCACCCTGCAGGTGTCTCGACCAGCAAGGCATTTTCTACAGCTCCTGGGGCACATGGCTGCTTTCACAGCAGTAGTGCAGGAGCAAGATTTCAGATGAGGGACATTCAGTTCCATTTGAGAGCCTTCTGGTCTCAAAGGAAGGACCCCAGTAACTCGAACCCTGATCCAGGCCCTACAGTGGTGGCAGGATTAGAACAATCTGAGACAAGGGGTTCCTTTGTCACTCAGTCTCATTCTTTAATCCTACTACAGATGCCTCCCTCTTGGGGTGGGGGCTCACATGGGTGACCTGACCACCCAGGGGTTGTGGTCCCCTCAGGAATCTTTGCTTCACATCAATCTGTTGGAACTCAGAGCAGTATTTCTAGCACTTGAAGCCTTTTCCAATCTGTTCAGAACAAAGTTATCCAGGTCAGAACAGACAACACCACCACCACCACAGTGTGGTACATCAACAGCAAGGAGGCACTGGCTCACGGCGTGCACAGAAGCAGTGAAGTTGTGGTCTCTGGCTTACTCCTTGAACACCTCCCTCTCGGCAGTTCACCTCCCAGGCAAGGACAATGTCCTGGCATATGTCTCAGCTGGATATCCCAGGGCCATCACGAATGGTCACTGGATCCCCTGGTCTTGGAGGTGATATTTTCCAGATAGGGCACCCGCAGATAGATCTTTTGCAGCCCCAGGCAATCACCGACTTCCCTTTTTGCTGTAGGCCCCCAGTGTTGGGCTCAGTCCCTGGATGCCTTAGTTCTCAGTTGGGAAGGGAAGTTCCTGTATGCTTTTCCCTCCCTTCCTTCTCCTGTTCAAAGTGCTAGTCAAAATCAGATATCAACTGTGCAAGATGATCCTGATTGCTCCAGACTGGGCCAGGCAGCCCTGGTATCCACTCCTACTGTCTTAGCAGTCCATCTTCCCTATGTCTTCCCAGGAATTACAAACCGAATCTCAAATCTCTCAATCTCAAGGCCTGGCTCTTGAAGAGTTAGAGTTTGCTGATTTACACCTCTCCCAAGGTGTAATGGATATTCTGAAGGCTTCTAGGAAACCTTCCACCAGGGCTACTTATAATTCCAAATGGAAAAGATTTTCCATATGGTGCTCTGGGAAGCATATTTCCCCAGAGTCTGCTGATCTGCCCACAGTCCTTGATTATATGGTCCATTTAAATAGCTTGGGCTGAGACCAGCTACACTGAAGGTGCACCTGGCAGCTGTTTCTGCTTTTATTTCAGCAGGTAAGCCTCTCCTCTTTCAGCTCACCCTGTATTCTCCAAGTTTTTCAAGGATTGCTTCACCAACCCTCCATTCAGGGACCCTGCCCTGCTTGGGACCTTAATGTTTGCATTGCTCAGCTTATGCAACCCCTTTGAGCCTTTGTCTTCAGCAGAGCTTAAGTACTTGACTTGGAAAACTGTGTTTAGTAGCCATCACTTCTGCCAGACGATAAGTGAATTACAAGCTTTGTCAGTGGAGCCTGATTTTTATCTCCTTTCATAGAGATAAGGTGGTCCTTAGGACTAACAGGAAGTTCTTGCCTAAGGTGGTTTCAGATTTCCACCTTAATCAATCTGTCTCTCTTCCTGTGTACTTCACTGACCATTCCTCCTCTGGCGAGAGGAGGCTGCACAGTTTAGATGTGAAAGGGCCCTTAGCTACTACATAGAGCATACCAAGGGTCACAGGTTTGACTCTCCAACTGTTCCTCACTTATGGCGAGGTTGGTAAAGGGAAACCGCCACTAAAAGATCCATTGCCAGGTGGATTGTCTCTTGTATCCAATTTTGTTATGAAAACTGGGTAAGGTTCCACCCTCAGGCCTGAGGGCTCACTCTACCAGAGGTACAGCTGCTTCCCTGGCTGCTGCCAGGGACTTCCCTATTGTAGAGATATGTCAAGCAGCTACCTGGAAAACAGTTGACACTTTTACCAAGCATTACTCCTTGGATATCCAGGCTAGGAGTGATGCTCTGTTTGGCACAGCTGTGCTTCAGACCCTATTTCCTAAGTAGGTTCTGTCCCTCCTCCATGGAGGTACTGCTTTGTAGTTCGTTATTGTCAGAATACAGCAAGACTGTTGTTCAAGAAAAATTACTCACCTTAGTAATGTTGTTTCTTCTAATGGAGTCTTGCTGTATTCTGATTCCTCCTGCCTGCCCTCTCAGAACCTCTGTTTTGGGATGTGGGTGGGCAGTGCAGTGTTGGCATTCAGTAGGTGCCCACGTTGTTGTTTTCACCCCTTTTCTTGGGGTGAGTGGGTGTTGTGTTTTCATTTTTGGGTCTCCTGACTTGAATCTTTGTTTTGGGACCAAAAATGTGTTTTATGTTTAGTAGCCAGTTGGCTAGTGTAGGTTTACAGCTTCCACACGGACCTTAGTGAGTTTAGCTCAGAAAGATCTGACGGTTTGAGTTTAAAACAGCAACAGACAGAGTCTCAACCTAGCTCGAGCTCAGCTGCCCATGCCTGGCATGGAAAGTTAACTCTTCATCTCCGGGCAGTTCAAGGTTGGTACTCACTGCTATTGTCAGAATACAGCAAGACTCCATTAGAAGAAACAACATTACTAAGGTGAGTAATTTTTCTTTTGAAGAATACAGTATATCCTGTCGAACCTACCAGTCTCTCTACCGATTCCTTTTGCTGGACCTCAGCTCCAAGGTCTCCAAATTCATATGGGCAGGCACCAAACTCCAAATTAGTCTCTATAAGTACAAAACCACTGGAAAAATGGGGATTTGGCTTCCCTGATCTGTGTCTGTTTCACACGTGTGTAGCTGTTTGCCAGGATGTATTATGCTGTAACCCAGACCTGGTCTTCCTGCTACCAGCCTGGGTTGACCTGGAAATGTGCCAAACTGGGTATCCTAGCCCTGGTGCCCTGGTAGTTCAAGACTGGCCCATCCCCAGACAGGCCTCGCCATGTACGAAGCACTCCAGGCGGGAATGGAAACAGTTTCTCAAAGTCATGGGATGGTCTGCCAGGCTCTCCGCCACTGCCCAATTTGGGACAATCCCTGTCTACAGACTGACAGCAAACCAGTACACTGGGCAGCGTGGAGGAAGCTGGGCACATCAACCCTTGAGATATATATGACCCTGCCACAGGAGTCTTGGTACCTTCTGAAAACCTGAGGCAGAGGGTGAACCTTGGGGCCGTGGGAAACTATACTTTTGGCAATACTACAGATGTGCCTAATATCCCTGTAGAAAAGAAAACCTTCCGTGAGTTTTTTTTTTTTTTTTTAATTTAAGCCTGTAAACTAGAAAACGGTCCTCGTTGAGTCTGGTGGCCCCTCCCAAACCCGCGCCCACCCTCTGAACCACCCCATCTCCCACACCCCCACCCCATACTTATCTCCAGAGCCGGCGCGACGATTCGGTGGATCGGAACACGCCTGCTTTCTACAAAGCTGACTACTAACTGACGTAAATGCCGTAAGCTGTATAATGGCATAAATAGGGGTTTTCAACTTTGGCATATCTCCGCCATTTTGGGAATTCTGGCACTAAATTTTCAACATGGGATTTTGGGACCCCACCTCATGAATTCAGTCACTGTCTTCTGGTTTATTGGCCCCAAAAGGTGGTTTTGCAGTCACTGCGCGGAATCACCTTTTGGGACCAATTAATGAAACAACAGTGTCACTGTTCATGAGGAGGGCTCCCAGAAAGTCTATGTTGAAAATTTAGGACAAAATTCCAAAACATGACTGTTTTTAATGCGTAGTGCTATGCAGTTTCAACGCACACTTGTAATGTCTCTAATATGTAATATTTTCACTCCAGATTTTCAACATTGGTATTTTCTTACACCTCCTCATGAATAGTACAGCTGTCATTTTCAATATCCTGGCTGAAATGCATTTTGCACTTCCGCGAGAATAGTGCGGTCACTTTGGGAAATCAGTGTTCGGGACATTTACTAAACATCACAGAGACCCTGTTCATGAGCGCAGTTTACACACACACACACAAGTAACTTTGTGAATTTGTAAATTGTTCATCCAGATTTTCAACATGGCATTTTTTTATACCTCTATTATGAACAGTACAACTGTCATTTTTCATGTCCTGGCGAAATGTGTTTTGCACTTCCGCACAGGATAGCACAGTTACTGTGGGAAATCAGAGTTCAGGACATAGTAAGAAACTTACACTGACACTGTTCATGAGCGGAGATCCCAAAATGCCCACGTTGAAAATGTGGTAGACAAAGTCCATAAAATTACAATTTTATGAGCATGCATTGAGCAGTTTACATGGAGACTGTGAATGTCGAGGATTTGTAATATTTTCACCGAGAGTTTCAACATTGTCAGTTTTGCACACCTCCTTATGAACAGTACAGCTGTCATTGTTCACATCCTGCCTGAAATGTGTTTTCGCACATGTGGCACACAATGGCGTGGTCGCTGTGGGGAAATCAGTTTGGGACAGAGTAAGAAAATCATAGTGACAGTGTTCATGAATAGAGGTCAAAAATTGCCTATGTTGAAATTTTGGTGAAATGATTCCACTAAATGACTGTTACAAAGCGTCGTTGTGCAGTTTCCACGTCACCTTTCGAGCATTTTAATATTTTCACTCAGATGTTCAACACTGCCTTCTCTTCACCTCCCTAGGAATGGTACAGCTGTAATTTTTCAGATTCTGCCTGCTCTGTGTTTTCGCGACATCTGGCGACTCGTGCGCTGTTGCTGTGGGAAAACAAAGTTTGGGACAGAGTAAGAAAATCATAGTGACAGTGTTCATGAGTAGAGGTCAAAAATGCCTATGTTGAAATTTTGGTGAAATTATTCCACTAAATGACTGTTACGAGCGCATGCTGCAGTGTCCACGTATGCTCGAGCATTTTTATATTTTCACTCCAGATGTTCAACACTGCCTTCTCTTCACACCTCCTAGGAATGGTACAGCTGTACTTTTCCATTCTGCCTGAACTGTGTTTTCAAATCTGGTGCAGAATGGCGATTCGCTGTGAGAAATCATCGCTTGGGACAGATTAATAAAATCATAGTGACAGTGTTCATGAGCAGAGGTCACAAATACTTTCAGGAGGTGGGGGTCACAAAGGCCATGTTGAAAATGTGTAGTGCAAATACCAACAAACGCCCTGGGCATTAGGGTTTCTAACCATAAGGTTCCCACCCCAACCCATGGTGGGGCTCCAGTGCCCTTATCTTCTCGAACTGCAGACACATCATCACTCTTCAAAGCCAGATCACTAATTGGGAAACAGGTATGCACTTCACTGTATTTTAACAGGAATGTGAACTTGGTGACATAACTTGTTCTTTCTGCTGGGAACTATAGTCCTGCCAATCAGTGCATACCAACAGCAATCCCAACGATTTAACTCCGCATTGACAAATGCTTGTTAGTATGTTGACTCTTCCCATGGGGAGAGAATGTGTTTGCTCCATCTTTGTATGTCTTTGTCTAATTTATGAAGCATAAGCTGGACATTTGCTCCAATTGTCTTTCTGATTGTGGGAGAATCTTTATTCCCAGGCAGACCACACCCCAGGGGACCATTGATATGGGTATGATTTTATCAGGGATTGGGTGCATGTATCATTCAGTGGAGAATGTGGGATTTGTGGCATTCAGCTTGTATCCTGCAATGTTAGCCTATTCCCTAATAGGCCTTGGAGGGAACTCAAGACTCGGGATGTCTGTAAGAAATAGAGTAATATCATCTGCAAACAGCACCAGCCTGTGGCGCATCTCCCCACTTGTATACCTGGAAAGTCAGGGGCATCTCTGATTCTCTGTGCCAGGGGCTCCACTGCTAGCAGGAAGAGGAAGGGGTACAAGGCACCCTGACGAGTGTCTCACTCAGGTGAAAGGGGCTTGAGATCGTGGAGTTGGTTAGGATTCTTGCTGTCTGGTATTGATATAGCAGTCGAACCATGTTGACAAACTGGATAGGAAAACCGAATCTGCCCATGGCATCAAACAGGTATGTCCACTCCACCTTCTGTCAATGCTTTTTCCGCATCTTGTGACAGGGTGGCTGTGGGTACTGGTATCTGTCACGCCCCCATAACAAATCTAGTATCCATCTGGTGTTATCAGACCCCAGTCTACCTGGGACAAATCCTACCTGATCCGGGTGGATGATCCCTCCATTACTGGGCCCATCCTGGCAGCCAGGACTTTGGCAAATAGTTTCATATCAGTGTTAAGGAGGGAGATGGGATGGAATTTGGAACATTGTCTACTGTCTTTCCCTTTCTTTGGGGAGCAGGGTAATCAATGCCTCATGAAAAGATTGTGGCAGCTGCTGGCGCTTGGCTGCCTCATTGAATATCAATGCAAGCAGAGGTGCCAGTAACCTGCGGAATGCACAATAGAAGTCTGAGGGAAGTCATCTGGGCCGGGGACTTGCCCCTGGACATTGAGGAGATGGCTTCCATGATTTCCTGCTCCGTGAAGGAGCTGTCAGTGTTCCAAGGAGCTTTGATGGTACTTGTTGGAGGCTGATAGACTCAGAAGGAATCTAGCCCCCTTGACTAGGGTGGGCTTCTGAGGAGTAGAGAGCCTGGTAACTGTTTCAGTGTTGGAAACCTGGATCAGTGGGATGTACTTGGAGGTGTTCAGTGTTTTGACATGGTGGGCCTAGCAGCTTCCCTGGCTGCTCCCTGTCCCAATAGGCTTGGTGGAGCCTATACAGGCTGTATTCTACTTTATGGTGTAGGGCATCTTCTATTTCTCCCTAAATTAGTTAATCTGCAGTCTCAGCTCAGTCTCTCTACATGGGTTGTGCTATTTCCTGCTCCAGGTGTTTAAGGGACTCCTCCATATCCCAGCGTGATTTTATCCTTCTCCTCCATCTTCTCATGGCATATGCTATCAGTTTACCCTCAAGACAGCTTTTAAGATATCCCATTGAAGCCCTTTGTGCACATCCGAGGTGTCATTATACATATAGTATTCTGTGATTTACCTCCAACCATGTGAGGAAATCCCCATTGAATCTCCACTTATTTCTTGGGCCATGAGATTGTCCCCATGACAGGGTCACCACAACAAGGGCATGGTCTGATGTCAGTATATTTCCAAGGTTGCACTCCAGGTTTGCTGAACCAGTTTCTGGGATACCATAAGTGCATCTAGTCTACTGTACGAGGAGTGTGGAGCTGAGTAATGTGTCAAATCCTTTTCACATGGGTGCAGGACCCGCCAGATATCCTGTAGGCCCACCTCCTGAAAGGCTAGCGTTACCTGGTGCACCACCACAGCTTCTGCTCTGGTGCCCGGCCCTGTTCGGGTCTAAAGTTGGTGAGAGGGCTGTTAAGGTCCCCACCCAGCATTACATGAGACTGGTCTTGGACCATTTGGGATAGGAGTGTGGTGAAAAAAGCAACATCTGGGGTGTTTGGGGCGCATACACATCCCACTTGTAGGGCTTCTCCCAGGTATGTGTCCCTCACTAGCACATATCTCCCATCTTTATCTGTGGTGAATGTCTGAGCCCCAAACTGCAGTCCTTACGTATCAGGATTGCAGTCCCCTTAGTTCTTGAGTTGGCACAGCTGATGAAATGCTCCCCACCCACATACTTTTAAGTCTAGTGACTTTGCTAGGAGGAGGTGTGTCTCTTGAAGGAGCGCTATGTCACATCCCATGGCTTTCAGTTTAGTTAATATTTTACATTTCTTAATGGGGTTCAACATTCCATTAACATTCCAACAGATTACCTTTAACATGTGTACTTGAGCCATGATTGCAGGATTGTTTGCCCAGTCTCGTAGCCAGCTCACCAATATTCCACCCAGTTCCCTCACCACTCCAGCCCCCAACCCAGCCCCAAAGAACAGTAGTGAGAATGTCCACAGTTGCATAATATATTGACACATTATTTGGTCACTCCAGTTAAAAGAAAGCTAAAAAGTTATACAATTAACAGCATGCCTGGGACCACAGGGCAAATAGCGCTACTTGCACTTCCTCTTCAGTAACTGGCCAGGAATCCTGGACTTGACCACCTGCCTAGGGCTCCTCCTCCTCCCTGCAGGCACTTACCATTGTCTTTGCTTCTGTTTTACTCCGCTGTTCACCTCCTAATTATATCCCATACCCCATTCTATTGTAATGCACTGTGCCAACCTTTGTCCTAGAGCCAGCCTTGAAATGCCTGTTATTTTTGGTATTTTATTGATCCTCTACTGTTCATGTATGAACCTGGTGCCAGCCTTGCTCTAGAACCAGCTTTGAAATTGCCTGTTTAGTTCCTATGTAATTTTCTCCATCCCTCAACTGTCTATGAATGAATTTTGTACCACCTTGCTCTAGAGCCAGCCTTGTAATTGCCTGTTTAGTTCCTATGTAATTTTCTCCATCCCTCAACTGTCTATGAATGTATTTTGTGCCTACCTTGCTCTAGAGCCAGTCTTGAATTGCCTGTTTTTTTCCTATGTATTTCTTTCGATTCCTCAACTGTTTACGTATGAAGTTTTCATCTGTAACTCTCCTGGTCGCACCTGAAAATAGGCACTTGGCTATCTAGTGTGTTTGCAAGTTAACAAAAGCAAATAAATAAATAAATAGGATAAAGTTTCAGAAAATAAATAGAAAATTACTTTGAGTATTCCGACTGACTGAGGCATGTCAGTTAAGTGCTCTAAAGCAACTTAAGAGTTGTCAGTTAGACTTTATACTCTCACGGTAGACAAGACTAAGCTAAGTCCTGTCCCCTCTCTCAAGCCATCCCCTAGGGGTAACCACGTGTGGTCTGTTATATATTGTGGCCCGTTGAACCGAGACCCACTGACAACAGGTACACCGCCGTTGTCTATGGAGCATCTGGGGCCAGCAGGGAGGAAGGCTGTTACTGGTGTGGGGGGTGTCTTTGGATCATTAGTCTCTTTTCCATCTCATGAAACTGTAATTGCCACGCAAAGGTACAGAGAGGAAGTAGGTTCTGCACTGAGTCACCCACGTTATTCTCCAGATGGAAGGGTAATAGAGGGGTTCCCACATCAGCCCTGCATTTCTAGTTGATCATAACAGTTTTATATACAGCATTTAACTCTCTCACAGGAGACCCAAACAGTAAATCTTGCTTCTGCATTCCCGATAGTCTATGAAACATCTGGGGAGTATGCCCTGGTAGAAACAGCAAGATGCTGCATATTGTAAAATAGCCTCCTGGCATGGTCCATGAGGCCCCCTCGTGTCGCAGTTCGAGAGATGTTTTCAGCTTGTATCGGCAGTGCCAGGCATAAGCCAGTTAGTGCTGTGGATGGATTAAAGTTTAAGTTCCAACTGAGCATTCATCAGCCTGGATTATTTTGGGGGTGGCTCAACAAGACTAGAAAACAAAACTAGCCCAACAACTGTTAATTGGCAACTATTCTAGAGTAAACAGCAATCACAGTGGGCAGTGTTTCAAGGCTTGAAGGTGCCCCAACAACTTGGGGGCTCAAAACAAAAATGGCAACTGATGGTTAGCTCCCCATGCTTTGTTTGTGCTCCGGAGATGTGCACCATCTACCTCCATATACTGTAGATAGTTGAAGGGAGTCAGGTATCTGGCAGGTCCTCTGGCCTCGCATTATTGGTGGCATGTGGCACCTTGAAGTGGGGTGAGCTTTAGGGAGGTCTGCGCTTTAGATGGGCCCAGGGCTCATTGGAGAAACTCATTTGCTTCCTCTGGCGTGGTAAATTTATTTATTTAGTTTTTGATAACTGGGTGGATGTGCTTAGACACAAGCTGTGACTATTTTCAGACACGACCCAGAGGTTACAAAGTTACAAACAGTGTTACATCAAAGTAATACTGTTTCAGATTAGGAGCATCAACACAGTACAGTACATATAATGGTATAACAAGATAAGGTATACAAATTAACAATTACATTTGGTCATAGACAAAATTGACATCACAAAAATTGTGTGGCAGGATTTAAAAACAAATGGTAATACAAAGCAATAGGCAGACATAGTAATTAAGGCAAGTGCTATAAAAGATTGTTGCTTCCCATTAATTCGGACTGAGCGAGTGGGTGTAGTAGGGAGTAGATTAGCCCCGGTTTCTCAAGCCAGCTTTGATTTTGTCAAATTTTTGCCTTTTCTCCAGCACAGAGTGAGGGTAGTTAGGGTAGAAGGACACTTTGTCCCTCTGACTAGAATATCCTGCTTTTCCTTCACTCTCTGCAGTATCATTTCCTTGTCCTGGAACCTTAAAAGTTTGAAAATCAGGGGCCTGAGTCTGTCCCCTTAGGTCATCGAGCCACCCTGATTCTGTGGGCTCTATTGATTTCAAATTGAACCCAGTGGGTTCGAGGCCCAACCATGTTGGTAGATTCTCCCTCAGGTACTGGACTGGTCCGTCCCTCCGATCCCTCCTTTAGCCCAATTAGCCTTAAATATTTACACCTACCTCTCCCTCCAGGTCCTCAATCTTGTTGGTGAGCCACTTCACTTGGGCTTCGTGGCTTGCAGCCACGTTGTAGTCTCCTTTCCTGCCCGTCCAGCTCAATGATCTGAGCTTCAGCTTTAGTAACCCTCCCAGTTAGAACGGATATAGAGATCTGGTTTCCGTGACCGTATAGCATACTATTTCTATACTGCTTCCCATCTACTCCAGTGAGTTTGCTGATGTATCCTGTGCTGCCCACAAGGCATCCTGCACTGAGGCCGGGCCATTTTGGCTTGGGAAGCGTGAGGCCCGGCAGGGATTCTTCAATGTCTGTCTTTTTTACGCTTACTACCAATCTCCAGAGTTCTGATTTATACATATGCGGGGGTTCACCGATTGCTAGCTCCAGTTACTGTGGCTACTTGGACGTGAGAGATCAATAAATGAGAACATCGCTATGTGAGGTGACAGGGTGCTCAAAGCTTAAGCTGCCTTCCTGCATGGGTCTTCACGTGACTTCCTACTAGGTGCATTTCTGCCTTTGAAACACCTGAGTACCTAACCGCTAGACCTAATACCATCCCTCTTTCACATTGTTAGGGCTGCTTAGTGAAGCTTAAAGCATACAGTAGTGAAAATGGGAGAGAACCTGGGAGAACATAGTTCCTGGAGTGAAATTAAAAGTCTGAGCCTGTTCCAAAAGTAAAATGAGGAAGGACTGCTTCTGTGTAAAATGCATACATCTAAAGGCAAATAACTGTAAAGAGTAAAAATGCAGCATACTCTATAATGAAGAAACTTATCCCCAGATCCCTGTCAGATATGTTTGATACTAAATCAAAGGTGATGGATTCAAAGCAGACTTCATGTTAGTGGTCCACTGGACATGACCAAAAACGGAAAAGGAGAACATTGCTGTTTTAACCCTCCAAAGGAAAAGTCAGTGGGTGCCAACAACAACACAGCTGTAATGCAGTGCTGTAGATTGCGTAGGAATCTGTATAATTGCATGCCAGCTGCTTGGCCCTCTCCCTACCCCTGTGACAGGGAGCACCTGCCACTCTTGAGGACTGACCTTTTCTTAAATTTGTTGCAACAGTTCTTCTATTTCTTAACCTAATCTGTCCTTTACAATTTCTAGTCCATGAGGTTGGCCACCTATGGGCACCCCTTCCCTTTTCTTGACTATGCTATAGTGTCGCCTTTAATTTTCCTTTTCCCTCTCAGGTCCTTGTACAGGAGGTTATTGTGGTGACCTCCAAATGTATGTAAACAGGTTGTTTATCGTTGTTGGATTTAGTATTTAATAGCACTATGTCATAATATACCTTATGTCTATGAAACCTGTAAATGTTGAAAAATACCATGGCACTAGGTGTTTTTGATAATGGTAAAAAGTAGTAGGTGGCTATTATAGAAATTAAGTTAGTTGTGTTATTTAAAATGCATGTAAATTGCTGTAAACTGAATGTCTGAAATGTCATGGTGATTTGCAAATATCCCATGATGCTCTGCATTATGGAAGTATGTATGATGTTGTATTTCTTTGAAACTTGACTTGTTGCCAGTGCCCTTTGGGATAACCTTTTTCAGTGATTCTGCATTGAGGTTCTTTGTCTATAGCTTGTTTTTTTCTTCCTTTTGAGCTCCCACTACCCAAGCAAACGGGGCCCACATAGGGATGAAGGGTTTATTGAAAGTGGTTAGATCAGTTTCAGTAGGTGCTGGCTAAGTGCAGAGAAAGGACATTTATAGTCTGTTGCTGCAAACTGATATACTGAAGAAGGACTGTGCTATTGCTGAAGCTTATTTCTTGTATTCTGAATAAACATCACACAGAGATTGTGTGTTGAACCTGAAGTGTAGTGTCTGTCCATCTGTTATCCCACAACCCTCCACGGACTTGGTGTCAGAAGTGGGGTGTCAGAAGTGGATAACTTGCTGGAAGTGTCTAGCCTGGCCAAGAGGGACGTTTCTGGTGGATATTGCCCAGATATCCCAGTTGGACCGATGCACCAGGAGTTGCCAGAGGAGAACCTGGAGAAGAGAGTCTGTGGGGTTCTGGCCAGAACCATGGCTGACAGACAGAGAGAAGCTGCTGCCTGGACTGGACCTGGGAGCTTGGAGGAAGACCAAGCCTGAAGACGACTAAGAGATGCAGGTCAAGGCAGACTGGAGGTGCGAGCGACAACACCCAGGAGGTGGAGTCCCTGACAAGGATGATCTACTGGATGAGTGGACAATGGCTGGTGGAAGACCGACTACACAGAGAGGCGGCACTCCAATGCCAGGTGCTCGAGAGGTCCCTGCTGGAGAGTTTGATAAAGAGTCATAGGAGGATTTTTTGGGCTCAGTTTGAGGAGGATCCCCGACTGAGCAGGATATTCCTTTGTTCCTATGATGTTACCCGTTGGAGGTCAGAGATGCAAGTATGGAACTTGAATGCGAGGCGCCAGGTAAGACTGCGCTAGTGATATTGTGCTGGGGTTGAAGACTCCAAGCAAGAAGAAGCCTATGAGGCTGAAGGGACTTTTCTTGTATTGATGCAGCTAAATCTATTAACAGTATTGACTGGGGTATACTGCAGGCTAAAGATGCTAATATTGCCAGAATGTTACAATATGTTAAAACCAAGGAGGTGGTACATGTGTTTTATTTTTGTTAAAAAACCTACAAAGGAGGAGGTGGGTGATAGATGGATTGGAACCTGTGTTGGGGTAACACCAAAAGAGTGTCCACCTTCAGGTGTCTGTATCTGTAGAAAGTGAATTTTTTTATTTCTTTTGTTAACGGGTAAACATATGAGCCATGGCCCTTTTCATATGCGACCGAGACTATAAAATAGTCACAAGATGTTATACAAAAGATAACTTTTACATTCACTAATACAGGAATACAAATACATGGCATATCAGACAAACAGTATAATACAGATTATTTAAAATAGCAGTGACATTGCAAGCTGCTCAGTAAATGGTGCTTCAATTTCTTTTGAATAAATTATGACTAGTCATGGTTCTCAATTCAATTGGAAGATCATTCTAGTATGTTGGTGCTTGGATAGAAAAGCTTGAGCACCCATTTTAGTTTTAGTGACTTTCAAATTTAAACAAGAAAGAAAATTTGATCTCAAGTTTCTTGGAGCTTCCTTACAGATATCAGACAATACAAGGGAGGAGACTTTTGTCTCAATACATTATCCGTTTGACAACAAAGAGAGTAAATGGAACTTAAGTTAGCGGTAGAAACCCTGAAACTTGATATAAAGTACAATGATGTGTACTGTAAAGCAATCTATAAACAACTCTACAAATACTATGAAAAGTCATTGTTAAGTTATTCACCACATGTTTAGACAAACTAGGAAATAAAAATGAATTATAATTCAGTTGAGAAAGTAGTATACTTTGGGCTATATGTTTCCTGGCTTGTAAAGTTAACACATTCTGTAGTCTGAATAAAACCGCTAATTTTTGATTTACTGATTTTGTTAAAGTCAAGATATGATTTGAAAATGTTAAATTTGAGTCCAAATTCATTCCCAAATATCTAAAACTTTGCACCTGCTCCAAATTAGTTCCATTTTTACCAGAAATATTCAGTTTCAGTAATTTAACCAACTTTTGTTTAGAGGCAAATATCATACTCTTGGTTTTGAAATATTCAATGATAATTTTAAGTCCAACAAACAATTTTCTAGACTCTGAAAATCTACAGTCAAATCTTGGGCAATTTTATCTAATGAATTAGAGCTATTATGTAATATTATATCATCAGCATATAAGATTGTCTTTGCCTTAAGAATTTTACTTGGTATAATATCCACAAATATGGAAAACAATAGGGGTCCCTAGATTGACCCTTGAGGTACAACCTTTTCTAAAATTCTACTCTTTGACACTGAACTCATAAAGAACTTGTAGTTCCCTACCTGATAAATAACTCTCCACCCATTCTAATGACAATCTGGATAATCCCTTGGCAGCTAGGCTCCTGAGCAGCAGGCGATGGTCAACAAGGTCAAATGCCTTGGACAGGTCCTAAAAAACAGCACCAGTGAGCTCACCCCTCTCCATAGCCTCACTCATACCCTCTCAACCTTTTGTCCCCAAAATGTGGAACATTGCCTCTCAAAATGTGGAACAAATGAGCAAAATGTGGAACACTTAATCAAATCTTTACCTAAGAAGCTCAGAACACTGTTAAAATGTTTGCATTTATGTTCAGAAAGTCTGTTATTAATTGAATGATATCTTTTTGCATCATTTACTATAGATTTTGCTTTAAAATGTTAACACTGAATGTGGGACAAATCCTCACAATGTGGAACAGGGAACTTTGTGAAGTAAAATGTGGAGCGTTCCTCGTAATGTGGTACAGTTGAGAGGTTTGGCCTCACTGATTGGTTTGTGAACCCGGCCAGGCAGTTCCTGTACTATGAAATTTCCTAAAGCCATGCTGCTCAGGAGCCTGAAGCCCAGTCACTTGTAAGTAATCACCAATTTGTACCTCTGTTATCTTTTATAAAATTTTACCTAAAGGATGGAGAAGGGAAATATGGTGGTAATTCTCAAATCTTTACTGTTTCTCCTCTTAAAATTGGTCTTATTACAGTTTTTTCCATTGTTGTGGAAAGATCCCTGTTTCTAAGGACAAATTAAATAGTTTTGTCAAAGGCTTATAAATGTATGAAGATATTAACTTCAAAACCTTGGCTGTATATTATCAATTACAATATTTTTTAAAGGAATTTTCTTCAAAATTTTTAGTACGTGATCGGGCTCTATTTCTTTAAAATAAAATATTAAATCATTTTGAGATGCTATAACTGTGTTCTGTAAGTTCTGCTCATCCTTATCTACAATGTATTTACCCATATCCAAAAATTGTTGTAAAAGGCTGTACTTATTTCTTGTGCATCTTTATTGTAACTCCTTCAACAAGGAACTCACCTGATTGTACATCTATGGGAGGAGACACCAAAGATTTGATTGAAGACCAGATTTTTTTGGATTTGAAAAATTTAGATCTTGTTGTTTTGTATAATAATCAGATTTACAAACCTTAATTTTAGCTTACATTCATTTCTTAATTTCCAATAGCTTTGAAAATCACTAATATTTTACTCAAGCAAAATTGTTTCCATGCTTGATCTCTTTGTTTCACCAATTTAAACATCTCCAGAGTAATCCATTTATTCACTGTTCCCTTACTCTCCTTGTTAGTATTGGACAGAATTTATTTTGTAACTCCAAAATGTGTGTTGTAAAGTAATCTACTGCAGATTCTATCAAGGTATTATATCCAAGTAAGACCAATCAACATCTCTTAAATCAGACTTTAATCCATCATCTAAATCTTCGGACACTTTCTATAGGTAATCAAGCGAGGGGAGGCTTTATTTTCTTTGATTTCCAAGTACAATATATTGGCAGGTGGTCACTGATAACATCTGGTAAGACTCTAATCTTAATAATTTTAGTATGATTATTAGTCAAAATCCAGTCCAACATTGAATGATTATTTGTCTTCAGGTTCATGCGTAAAAGATTGTACTAACTGACACAAACCTGCATTCATCAACAAGGACTCCATATTAGAAGCATCACAGGAGTCCCAATGAATATTAAAATCACCCAACACTAAAAAGTCACCACTAAATTGGTAATTTGAAACAAATTGTAAAAACTCTTCAAGGCCTTTACATGCAAATTTTGGTGGATTATAAACAGTGCAATGTTTAAGTTTATAATTATCCCTTGTTTTATCTCAATCAATAACCATTCACACGTTAATGGGGAATCAACCTTTAACTCCAGTTTAGACACAGTTAATTCTGGTTTGTAATAAATAAGTATACCTCCACCCTTTTTTTTTTTTTTTTACCTGCCCTGTCTTTTCTTATTATTTTATAACCATCTAAGGCCAAGACACCATTAGTTACTGAAGGTTTTAACCAAGTTTCTGTTAAACTCAAAACATCAGGTTCATATTTTAGGATCCAAGCCTCTGACTCTTGTTTTTGGGAAATAAGCTACGAATATTCAAGTGTGCCACTTTAGCCCCCTTCCCCAAATTAAGTGATCACCATACAGACTGGGACCTGGGTTTACTTCTGTATCCCCAGATAGAGTTAATAATAACCCAATACAAAAGACAATACAATATTTGGGCATAAGTTAGGAATTGGTACACTATAACCACCTATTCTATACTGTGACTTTTTGTTCAACAACCCTACTACTTCTAATTTTAACATCATATTATGTCTAAATTCACAAAGAAGATTCAATATATAAAATTATCTTTGAAACTACATCGCTTAAACTTACTTACAGCATTATTTGATAGGATCCAGACACTTGAATCCACAAGCATCAGCCCCAGTACACATTCCACCATTATTAAGCACTTTTGCATTTTCATTCTTAAAAATGTTTGTAACACTTGCTTATACAAATATAATGTCAATTTGTAGTTTTAAAACATCAATAAGATTTATATCTTCCTTATTTCCTCTGCCGAGTGGCGCCACGCATGTGAGCAGCTCAGTTTATTACCTGACTGAAGCACTCAGCCACTGGGCCAGCTGAGCACAGTTGAACTAAACAGGGTAATTAAGCAGGAAAACACGGAGCCCTTATGTTAGAAATAGTAAAACAGCAATTCTGAACAGGTTCAAAGTCAGCAGTTACACACAGTATTTCCACTCACTCAGCCGCCAGTCCACCTCAGCAAGATGTTACAGTAATAGAGGGCATACAGAGCAGGATCGTCCAGTGTTTGCATGGAGCTCAATTTATTACCCTGACTGAAGCACTCAGCCACTGGGCCAGCTTAGCACAGTTGAACTAAACAGGGTAATTAAGCAGGAAACACAGAGCCCTTCTGTTAGAAATAGTAAAACAGCATCAAGAGACATAGTGGGTTTATGTAGAGGTTGAACCTAGGACTGGGCCCCTGCTTAAAACTGACAGTCTGGTGGGGTTGGAGCAAGTAATTACTCACCTCAGAGAAATTATTTCTATGGTACTGGACTTTACAGCCGTCCTAGATTTTTTGGTTAAGAAATATGATGTACTTTCCTAAAAGGAGATAGTTCAGGAAAGATACCATTAGTCTTTGTTGAGAAATGTGTTAAAGCCTTGAGAGGGGTGGGTAAAGAATGATGATATCCACTAGAACCTGAGACAGAGCTTCTGAAGATGGATGGAAGCTCCATCCCTTCCTGGGACCGAAGGTGACAAGCAGTCTGCAATAACTGCTTCCTCTTAAGGTGGGGATATGTGACAGGGAGCTCCTGCCACTCTTGAGGACCAACCTTTTCTTAAATCTGTTGCAACAGTTCTTCTATTTCTTAGCTTAATCTATCCTTTACAATTTCTATTCCATAAGATTGGCCTCATATGGGCACCCTCTTCCCTTCTTGACTATACCGTAGTGCTGTCTTTAATTTTCCTTTTCCTCTCATGTCCTTGTACAGGAGGTTATTGTGGTGACCTCCAAACAAATGTAAAACAGGTTGTGTTTATCGTTGTTGGATTTAGTATGTAATAGCTATATGTCATAATATACCTTATGTTTATGAAGCCTGTAAATGTTGAAAATACCATGACACTAGGTGTTTTGATAATGGTAAAATGTACTAGGTGACTATTATAGAAATTAAGTTAGTTGTGCTATTTAAAATGCATGTAGATTGCTGTAAACTGAACGTCTGAAATGTCATGGTGATTTGCATATATCCCATGATGCTCTGTATTATGGAAGTATGTGTGATGTTGTATTTCTTTGAAACTTGACTTGTTGCCAGTGCCCTTTGGGGTAACTTTTTTTCAGTGATTCTGCAGTGAGGTTCTTTGTCTATAGCTTGTTTTTTTTTGAGCCCCACTACCCAAGTAAACTGGGCCCACATAGGGATGAAGGGTTTCACTGAAAAGTGGGTAGATCAGAGATGAGTGTCAGTAAGTGCTGGCTAAGTGCAGAGAAAGGACGCTCATAGTCTGTTGCTGCAAACTGATGTACTGAAGAAGGAATATGTCTCAGACATCAGGAGGGAATCAGGAGTGAGATGAGTCTCTTGCAGCGACTCAAAGCTGGGTGCAGTGGCAGATGGGGAGGTGGCCGTGGCCGTGCAGGGAGGATCTGGAGGCTCTGGAAAGGTGGTCAGGAAAATGAGAACTATAATTCAGTGCAGGGAAGTGCAAGGTTCTATACCTGAGAGTCAGAAATCCAGGCCAGGGGTATGTCCTGGGGAGACACGATTCAAGTCACGGAGGTTGAGAGGGACCTGGGGTAGTGGTAGATGTCAAAATGAACAACTCAGAGACCTGTAGGAGAGCAGCGGCAAGGGCAGATAGGATGCTGGGATGCATCGCCAGGATTGCCTCCAGAAAGGCAGAACTGATCCTTCCACTGTACAACTGCTTGGTTAGGCCACACCTCGAGTATTGTGTGCAGTTTTGGAGACCACATTTAAAGAGGGACATTATACTTCTAGAGAGGGTCCAAAGGAGGGCTACCAAAATGATCTGGGGTAGAGGACCTATGAGGAGAGGCTCAAGGAGCTCGACATGTATGCCCTGGAAGAGTGGTGGGACGGGGGACATGATAGAGGTCTTTAAGTACATGACAGGGATCAATAAAGGAGGCCCAGTCAGGGTGCTCCAAAAGAAGGAGGGTGGAGCAACTAGAGGTCACGGGTGTAAGCTGGAAAGGGGCAGGCTCAGAGGGAGAGGAGGAGGAGGTGTTATTTCACTGAAAGGGTGGTGGAGCCATGGAATGCACTGCCCGGGAGCTGGTAGAGGTGGAGACTGTGGACGGGTTTAAGAGGGATGGACAGGTACAGGGGAGGGTAAATCTGACCAGACCCAGTACAGGTGGGACATCTGGGACGGGGACAGTATAACCCAAGGGGGGACACCAAATCGCCCTAAGTGAGGTGCTGAAAAACTGAGTAGACTTGAGAGACCGTATGGCCTATTCTGCTGCCATTTTAGTATGTTATCGCTGAAGCTTATTTCCTATATTCTGAATAAACATCACATAGGGATTGTGTTGAACCTGAAGTTGGGTGTCTGGTCCATCTGCTATCCCACAACCCCTTCACATCCCCCATGTCAAATGCTGGAATAACTTACCAGATTCTTTCCACAATGCTAAAAGTCATTCAGTTTTCAAACAGTAGTTAGTCATATCTGTTAAAACAGCTGGATTGTGTTTTATCGAGATTTGTATTGAATATGCTGTTGTGGCTATGTTAATCCTGCATATTGCATGTATCATTTTAAGTATTTATGACTAACATTTTGGCTGTTTGTAAGAATGGCCCTGGGTCGTTCCTGAAAAGAGACTTGGCTCATTGTACTTACCTGGTAAACAAAAGTAAAAAGAAATAAATAAAAATAAATTTCAAGTAGTTGCTAGAGGGTAGCGGAATCCATGCTCCATAAACGTTTTCCTGTTGTCCAATAAATGAGGGATTCTTACTTAACAAAAATACAAGTAAATTACTACTAAGCACACACTATTCTGTATCGCTTATCAGACTATTGCATTATTAGCCACATTGGCTGGACCAGATTTTGTTTCTCTCAATGAGAGACTGTATAATGTGTGATAAATGCTTTCAGTGGAGTTTGGTTGTGTTTAGGTAGATCTCCTTCATTTGGGCCACACCTTTGGAATTGTACTCTAGTAGCATTAGATCCACTTGGAAACCTGCTAGCCAGGGTCTGCCGACAGTGATATGCAATGTCAGCGCCTGTATAATTATAGGTGGCCCCATTGCGCCTTAATTTTTTTTTTTTTTTTTGCCACTAAACACTTGTTGGACCTCCAGAGAAATAATGCCGACATTTCTTAAAATATTTATAATAACTGGGGGCACATTCTCCCATAGGGAAACCTAGTTATAATTTTGCTGTTATAACGGCGAACACGCCGGGTTTCCCTTCTGTGCGTGCATCAGTCTCCACTTTTCACTTCCTCTGTCTGGCCACCAGTCCTCAGTGCTGCAGACATCATCGCTCTCCGAGTCGGCAGTAAGTTTAAAAAATTAATAATAAATTGCCTTACAAAGTTTTGAAATGGGGCTACTTTAAAAAAAAAAGTGAAAGTTTTATTTTCTTCACGAGCTACTACTGATCACTCTGAAACTCATCGGTCCACGGCTCTGTGGAGTTGCCTGTTTATTTTATATAACTGCTGTGGCGAAAAAACAATCCCCAGCAATATATAAAATAAAGGATAACAGGTAGCTAAAACTTCGGATTTTACATCCCCCCTCTTTGGTGTGGGATGCCTTAATAAACCCCTTGAGCTTGCCTCTTGGTTTATGTGGCACCCCACATGTACGTGTGTGTGTGTGTGTGCGTGTGTGTAAAACTCGCTATAACCACCTCCCATCCGTTATTCTCTGTATTATTTTTGAAGTTAACTTATCAACGTTGTCCCTGCATGCCACCGTTGAAAGAACCTTTATTTAGGTTTTGTACCTGCAGTAGCAAGATCTACAAAGACAAAGCTCACTGTGTGTGTGTGTGTGTGCGTGTCTGCACTGTTTGGGCTTGCCTCACAGTGTGAGGGCCTGTGAGATCTGTCAAGGATTTAACCGGTCACAAGGAGATGCCGTAAGGAGGCACTAGAAACCTTCAGTGCCATCAAGGTCATGGAAACCAAGTCAAGGCTGCTGGCTCCAAGCCAGCTTGTCCCTCATGCCCAACCACCACTAGGAAGGATACACCTGAAAACCAAAGAAAAGAAAGGTCATCATTGAAATCTTCTTCCTCCAGCACCATAAACATAGGGACAAACATACTTCTCCAGTGAAGTTGAGCTCTCCATTGAAGGAGTGTAAGTCCTCATCATCGTCCCGCACGACTATAGCCCTTCTGACTTTCGCTGAGACACTAAGGTTGACGCTGGCTCTGGCTGCTGTACCTACTATGGACAATATGCTGCCCTGTCTTCAAGTTCTGTCCCAGCGATGATGGCAATCACAAACCCTGAAATGGGTGTCATCGATTCCCATGCTATGCAGGCGTTATTTTTGAAAATGATGCTGCAGCATCAGTGACAGTAGTCCCCTCGAAAGGGCCTCCTTCATTGATACCATCATCAAAAGGACTTAAAAGCATGCCTTTAGCTCCTTTATCGCCGTCACCTCTGTCACGGTGCCACTGATTGCCCCGTTGTCATTTAGGAAGACGATGAGATAGAATACAGTCCAGATCTCCTGAACATGGAGGAGGATTTGGAGGATGAAGACGGGAAAGAAGACACTTATGAGGTGGGGAGGGTCCTTCCAGCTGTACTCTGTCCTCTTGCAGTGAGGAGACTCTGGTTTATAACCTCAGGTCTCCTTCTGAAGATCCCTCATTTCATTTGTTCAAGCAAATCCAAAATGTCCTGGGATTTGAAGGTGAAGAGGAAGACTCAGTAAACAAAATTTAATGGGGTTCTTAGAGGTTACAGCTGCACTTACTATTGTAGTCCATCCTGTATACCCTGCATTGGAGGTTGCTACCATTGTCGCCTGGCATAGGCCTAGCACTTTGCTTGCAGTTCCTTGAAAGGCTGATAAGCAGTATGCTGTTTCGCCTGTCAAGCCCTATTATGCTGCACAACCAGAAACTGATTTTGTGATGATCATGGCTGCTTATGATTGCTCTAGAGCCCTAGAGTGATGAGTATTTTGCCTCCTGACACTGAATCCAGGAAACTGAATCTTAGGGCAAAATAATAGTGTACATCTGCACCCTTAGGTGCAGGGCTTGCAAATTATTTACTGAGCTCAAAGTTATTTGGGCCAGATGTTGAAAATGCACTCAAGGACCTTTAAAATGTCCAAATGACTTTGATGTCTGTAAAATCCTTGACCCCGCATAATACAAGAAGGCGTGGTAAAGGTGCATTCTGTAGGTCAACAGGCTGTGGCAGCACTGAAAACAGTCATCCATTCTGTGGTTGAGGAGGTGGTCCCTTACAGGTCTCACCACTGGTGGCTATTCCACAGCAGGCAGAGGTACCGGTTCAGACTGCCCCTGGCATCTTCCTCCCTCTTCATTGTTGACTCTGGTGGTGCAAGTTTGGGAAGGGCCTCTCTTCACCTGCCAAATGGAGGGAGAGCACCATAGATGAGTGGGTCCTGGAATTAGTAGCAAAGGGCATACTCTGGAGTTGCTGTCTAACCCTCCAGTGCACCTTTCACCATTTTATCATTATCTTCTGGACCACTTGTCCCTTATGAAAGAAAAGTACAATCACCATTTATAAAGAAACCAATTGAACCCATCCCTACCAAGGAAAGGAACATGGGTTCTATTTGAGGTACTTTTGGTCCCCAATCCACAGGAGACCTACGTCCTGTATTGGAGCTCAGAGACTTTCTATTTATTTAGAAGTTGATAACCGGAAAGGCACACTGAGTCGTGGTTCGTTTCCAGGTGCGACCCGGGAGAAGGGAAGAGGGTAAAAACAGATACTCACACTACAAAAGGAGTTACATTAAACAAATTATCAAGTTACAAAGAATATACAGGTATTTACATTCCTTGAACAAACTGAATACAAATCATTTCAAATGATGTCTCCTCAGGTTGTCGCTCCTTCTGCGAAAAAGGGACATGAAGGATGCTTCCTTCATGAAAATAGGCAGACTTTGTCTAGTGCACTTACCTGTTAAAGAAAAACTAAATAAATGTCATCAGAATCCCAAAATACCACAGGCAGTACCTCCGCTTTATGCTGGAGGACAGCCATTATCAGTTCCAAGTGTTGCCCTGTGGCTTATCGTGGCAACGCAGGTATTTACCAAATGCTTTGTGGTGTGGCAGCAGCCCTCAGGAGGCTTTTTGTCTTCCCTTATCTAAATGACTGGCAACTGCAGAGTCCATCCAGGGAAGTAGTCTAATACACAGTATCCAAATCACAGCAATTGTTTGAGAACCTAGGTATTAGTCACTGTACCAAAATACGGTCTCTTTTCCGCCTCCGCTCTCCTTTAAACGCCAGCTAAAACTTCTTTCTGCCCGTCCTACTCTTGCCATACCTCTCCCAATCCCTCTCACTTGAAACCTCTGGTATACCTTTGTCACTGCTTTGTATCCAGCTGTACTGCCACTGCCTAGCCTCGACTGTATTCCATCATAAGAGCAGTGCTGCCAACTATATTCTTCTGCATTGTTTTCAGTTTATATTGCCATTTTTTGCTGCTCGTTGTTCCACCCTGTAATTTATACCATTGTCACTGCACTTTTATCTTATTTTTGCACTCATATTGCACTTTACTTTGTAACCAATCATTGATGATGTACTGTTTTGTCCACTTTACCTTCCCCTGGATCGCTCCTGAAAATGAGCCTCAGCTCGGTATGCCATTTCTAGTTACCAATTTTCAAGCAAATAAGTAAATACATTCCCTGTTAGCACCTCCAGTACATTGCTGTGGTACTGGACATGGTAGTGGGCAGTGCATTCCTGCCTACAGACAGTGCAGAGGCTGTGGTTGCCCAGGCCCGACTGGTACACAGGAGCCATTATGTATCTGCTCAGACAATGCTCCATCTTCTGGGAATTATGGCAGCTGCCATTGTGGCAACCCGCAATGGATACTTTGGTACAATGGTATTAACTGATTGAGGGGTTGGAACAAATCATTCTCATCATGACTCCCTCCAAATGTCACTGCTGTGGTGAATGGAGCACCTGAACTTGTTGCATAGCATGCTGTTCTTCTCCCCAGCTCTGGTGCAGATCCACACAACGGATGCCTTGGGTCAGCATGGGATGCCCAGCTGGGCCAGTTCCCAACTCAGGGGTTGTGGACTGACTTAGACTTGGATCTCCATATTAATGTTCTGAAAATAAGGGCAGTTCTTCTTGGTCTCCAGACCTTCACAGACCACCTATGTTCAGGCCCCTTCTTGATATGAACAGACAGTGTCCATATAATGCACTATATCAACCAACAAGAGGGACACTCACTCTTCTCGTATGCAGGAAAGTGATAACAGTATGGTACTGCTCTGTCTCACAACCGTTAACTGACAGTTGAGTCCAGAACATCTAGCAGACAGGCTCAGTTGATCCCAGTCAAGGGTACACAGATGGGAACTGCTGACCTCCGTGGTACATGACCTCTTTGCAAGATGGTGTCATCCACAACTGGACCTTTTGCATTCCCAACACAGTGAAAAACTGCCACTTTTCTGCTTCTTTGCTCCAGGGCCGTGTTTTCCCTCTCCTGAAAAGGGAGGTTCATTTATTTTCTCTGATCCCTCTCATTCAGAGGGTTCTACTCAGGCTGAAGGGTGAAAGGGCCTCACTCATACTGGTGGTACTCTCTTGGACTCACCAGATATGGTTTTCCTCCTACTGCATCTAGCAGTGGAGCCTCCTGTTGTAACAGAACTAGGGTTCCCTGGTCCATCTGAACCTGCCATCCCTACATCTGCACACATGGCTTCTGAAGACGTAGCCATTTTCGTTTGGGGTTTCTCCCCAGGTGGCTGATGTCTTCCTGGCAGCTGGCAGCCCTCCACCAGACACAACTATTCACTGAAGTGGAAATGTTTATTTAACTGGTGTGCTTCCCATTCTGAGGACCCATTACTTGTATCAGTACTGTATCTGCTGCCTTTCTCTGACTCCAGTCTCCAGTACTTGTTCATTAAAGTGTATTTGGCTGCCATGTCATCTTTCCATGCCCCTGTTGGTGCACGGTGGCGAACTAGAAGTGCCCTGTATGTTACTTATGGGTATTCTGCACATGTGTTCTGACTCATAAACTGATTCTGCCTTTGAATTCAGTTTGATACTTGAGAAGTTGACTGTGGCTCTTTTGAGCCTGCTGCACTTGTGAAATGTGCTTTTTTTCTTTCTCACATCTATATTTGTTGCCTTTCTACGCAAGACCGCCTGGGGCATCCAGCCACCGGCCCTGCCCATCCTGAGCAGGGTGGCTCATACCGCACCCAGGAGGTCCGGGATGGACATCATGCTGTCCCACGAGGCCCCTCTGCCACTCTAGCCAGGACAGCCCGGATCCTCCCGATGGGACTCCTCGCAAGTCCTCCCGGGCAGTGCAGGGCGCGGCCATCAAGCTGCATGGTTGCGCCCAGCCATTTTCCTCCGATTTTTTTTTTTTGTCCCTCGGGGATGCGGACGTGCAATGACTTCAGGCTCAGTGTTCCACGTCCGCTGCACTCCCCTCTCCCCAGCTGCCATCAGCGCTAACAGTACCTCCAGGCATCCCCAGAGGTCGCTGCTGTGTGACGGTGTGCCCCAACCCCACCCAGGGACTAGGAGAGCAGTCAACGGACGCTCGATCCTAGTCTCTCCCTGCCAGCCCTGGCGACTCTGGCTGGTCCCGAACCCGGTCGCCGGGTGTAGTGCGAGATGTGGCGTCCAGCGCCAACCTTCGCGCCACCGGCTGGGTGTGAAATGTGCTTTTTTCATGGAAGATGCTGTTTGTCACCATAACTTCAGCATGAGAATTTCTGAGCTCCATTCTCTGATGCATGAGCCTCGTATCTGATTTTCCACAGAAACCGGTTTCCTTGTGTACCAGTCCACACTTTCTACTAAAGGTGGTCTCTGATTTCACTTTGTCAGACTGTAATCCTTCCTATGTATTATCCTGAGCATGCTAACAGAGGTGAAGCTTTGCTCCATACACGCATTGCCATTTGTTACTGTATGTACTGTACATAGCTGTGCTTTTTGCTTATTAGATTACTGCGCTTTGCTTGTACTATGTATTTATTCCCACCCCTTCCCTCAGAAAACATCTGTAAACAAGCTTTGTGGCTCAGTATGTATTTCTTGGAAATCTCTTTCAATAGATAAATAAATCAATAAATACATAGAATACTACGCTTGTATCTCGGTCGTGCTGAGGACTGCAGAAAGTCATCTCAGCTTTTTGCCATGTTCACCCCTGGGAAAGAGGGTGCACCTGCCACTAAATGATGGCAGTCCAAATGGCTGGTTCACTGCACTGAATTTTGTTATGGGAAGTAAGGTAAGGAACTTCCTGGTGCTGTGGGTACTGTACACTTGATATGACCACATCTGTTCCCTGTTTCCAGAATGTTTCAGCAGCTGCCAAATGGAGCACTATGCATACTTTCACTAAGCACTGCAGTCTAGATATTGTTTCTTGCAGTTGTGCTGGCTTTGGTCTTGCTGTTTTGCAAGGAGGCCTTCTGTCCTGATTGCCTAGTGGACCTGAACATTCCCGGTACCTTGTGTATTGCTTGGAAATCACTCCAAAGATGTGGCCCATTGGAAGAGATACTGTCGATGAGGATAGAACAGTTACTCACCATAACAATAGATCTTCAAGGGAATCTTCATTGGGCCACAGTGCACCCACCTCCTTCCCTCATACGGAGGTATAAACCAGCTGGTTTCGTCTACAGCTTTGTTTGGAGGTATCCACAAGTGACTTATGTATGCCATTTGCCAGTCCCATACCTCTCTGTCTGTGCCTGGTACCAGTTTGGTCTCCTGGTTCCTCATGGTAAGAAACCCTCCGAGCTTGTCTCTGCAGGGGTTTAAATAATTGATTAGCAGTTTTTGCTTGGGACGATACTAGCTGTACAGAAAGTATTTATATAGATTTTTAGAAGTGCTGTGTTTGTTAAACACAGTGAGGCAAGAGCTATGCATTTTCACAGAAATTTAGCACTTTTATGAGCAAAATGCTAATTAATTTTTAGAGTTAAATAAAACCCTGCTCTGGTGGAGAACTAAGGAGCAGTGGGGCCACCACCATTATGTAGGTCCGACGTTACATGTCATCATGGGCGGCCTCCAGCTAGCAAAGTTTCGGGTGGCCCTGACACCAACACCTTACACTTTTAAAGGTGTGCCCAAGAAAGCAATAATACCCGACAGGGTGGGTAATATTGTGCAATACTGGACGACCTGGGCGTAGAGGTAGCCACAAGGTCCATGTGGCACTTTGCCCATTGTTTGAAACTGCAAGCTTCTCAGCACTCTTTGTAAGCAAATATACTTCTTTCACTTATAAGAGATTCATTAGTGAAGTATATTACATTGTTAGTATTGTTCATGTTTTAAAATAATGTTCATGTAAAAGCTGTGTGTACAAATGCAAGAAGTCTAGGAAATAAAATTCCGGGCCTAGAGGCCATTGTGGCACAGACTGACCTGGATATTCTAGCCATTATTGAGTTGTGGTGCACTGAAAACCATGGCTGGGATATGGCCATACCAGGCTATATGCTCTGTTCAGTAAGGACAGGATGGGAAGGAATGGAGGGGTGTGGTGGTTTATGTGAGGGAAGGCGTAAAGCGATGGAGAGTCTGTAGTCCCGGGGTGGGTCGGTCGAGATACTGTGGGTCATCCTGGAGATGGTAACAGAGCTATTATTCGCACTGACGTGATCTTCAGACCTCCGGCACAGGAGGAGATTTTGGATAAGGTACTGGTGGAAACCATTCGAAGATGGCAGCAAAGGAGTCGCAGGATTAGGCGGATGCAACTGGACACAGCCTGAAATTGCTCTGCCCCAACTGCCACATACTAAACTAAACAATTGCTTCCCAGCAAAACACAACTTGACTCATTATCAGAACACAGCAGGATGAATTTGGAGAGCTGAGCAGCCCGAAATCCCTGAAACAACAATGGAAGAAACTAGGGTGGGATCTCTCCTCAACTTGGCACCATGGGCGTGATTGAGCAGCTTAAACGGCTGTTCAAGAAATGACAGCCTTGTGGCCTTCAGTCACAAAGGCCCAGTGATGATCTGAAAACAGTAAAAGGACTGTAATAATCCACAAAATCTGCATCACGGACGTGGAAGCCTGTGATAGCAAGTTTGGAAACAGCCTTCGAATGAGAGAAGCAGAACAACGTAACGGCAAACCATAAAAGTAAGAAACTTGAGGATAGGGTGGAATACCAAGAAGATTACTTCAGCTGAAATGGCTTACTCCTCATTGGCCAGCCTGAGGGGACTGAAATGAACTGTGCTGACATAGTTCCTGAGCAAACTGTTACTATTTTGCACTTTCTTGCATTGAAACCTAGCTGCCATATCCTTGATCACTTCTCTAGTTTTCTCAGATCTCTGCTCATCCTTTCCACCCCCAAGTATCTACCCTGTTGCAGATTTTGGTGTCATCCAAAAAAGGCAGATCTTCCTTCCAGATCCTCTGCAATGCCGCTTATAAAAATATTAAAGAGGACCAGCACCACCAGCCTGGTGGCGCTGAAGGTTGAGGGCGCTACGCCACACCGCGCCATGCTGGTGACTCTGGTTGCTTGGGGTCGGCTGAGGAGGAAAGATTGCCGCCTTCAGACTGCCCTTCTTCCTCTGGGGATTTGCACTATGCACTGTTGACTGACACCCAGCAGTGGCTGGGTGTCAGCACAGTCGACAGCCACGCTCAGGGTTGACCCACGCGGCAGGGAGATTGGCTGCCACCGTGGAGGTGGAGACAGCCATCCCCACCCATTGCACGGGCGAGGGTGTGGCAGAAGAACGAGGAAACCTAGACCCATGATGGCTCGATCTCCTGCCAGCCGGCCCGATTCTGGATTTGTGCTCCAGGCATGAAAGCACGCTGGCACTACTCGCCTGCCCTGCCAGGGGTTGAATCTGTGGGGGTGGTGGAGCAGGATGATCAAGGGGCTGAGGACATATCCTCCGAGGGAGGGGTCGAGTTCCTGTCGGGTCAGTGGAGGAGCAGAAAATGTAAATGGGGAAAAAAGAATGAGGACTGATCCCAGCACTGATTCCTGAGGCACCCTGCTGGTCAGCCTCCTTACTCAGAGTGAACTCCGCTTACCACCACCCTCTGTCTCCTCTCCCTAATCAAATTCTTATCCAGTTTGACACCTCTGGACACACTCCTAAGTTACCCAGCTTGCTTACTAGTCTCCTGTGGGAATGGTGTCAATAGCCTTATTGAAATCTAGGTAGGCCACGTCTACCACTCCACTGTGATCTAAATTTTGTCACTGATTCAAAGAAATCTATGAAATTCGTTTGACATGACCTCCCTGTCAAACCGTGCTGCCTCGTGTCTTGTAACCTATTTAAATAATAATTAAAAAAAATGTTGCCCACCCATAGGCCCTCTATTTTCTATATGCCCTAGAGACAGGGATGGTATGGGAAAGACTTACTACAACAGACGCTTTGTGCATCTCAAATACCCTACTCAGAGGGGGCACAGGGGAGGCAGATGAGCTAGGTAGATATTTGTTTCAGCTTCTTCAGGCCAGGTTAAACCTTATCCCTTGACTCCCGCCCCCAAATTTTCACCCTTTCTACCAACAGCTGTAACTACAGCATTCAATTCAGTCTAATCCAAACTTTCTTTTCTTTGTATGTGTCTAGGTCTAGCCAACAGAAGTGAATTTTTTTTTTCCAAGAAAGCTTTTTGTTTCATCAAACTACACACAACCATTAAAAACACACAAATCACCCATGGTCACAAGTGCTATAATTAGTGAAGGCTCTAGCTGTTTCTTTACAGAGTAGCCCACTAATTATCCTCAGGCATTTGCCATCTGTAAATGTAGCCTTCATTAGAGCTCCCTGGACAAGGAGCATTACTTAAAATCACAGCTTTACTAATGTAAACTTGACAAAAAAAACAGCTCTTGTTGAATTAATGGTCCTAGATGCATCACTGTCACATGGCACAGGAGACATTGTAGGAGTAAGAGGAGTCAGAAAAATGCAACATGGATATCCCTAGGGCCATAAAACCAGCAGTCAGATTTAGAAAAACTCCTTTCAGCAGACAGAGGGACTTTACTTTTCCTTTAAGCATAGTTAGTAATGTCTAAAGTAATATTTACAAAAAAGTTAGTTTAAAATTATTAACCACACCAAAACCATTACAATTTGAAAGAACAGCCAAAGTCTTCAGGAAAAATATTACTTATTCCCCACATGAGGTCATCATACTCTTCTTCTGGCATCACAGTTATTCCCATGGCAACAGACTGTCACACCACAACAGAGAATGCCCCATAATGCAGTGTTGAACTCAGTCCAAACCAGTCATTACAGCTGTGATCTCAAAACTTGTTTGATACTAAACTACAGCCTACCACAAAATTATGTGTACATTCTTGTGAAATGTATATATTTCTGCTACTCTGCCATTGCTTTCTGTACCTTTGTGTCACTTTAGTGCTAATAAGATGTTTCTTAACCACTGCTTTCTGTGCACAGTACTTATTTAATGGATAATTCTTCCATTCCATTGTGTCTAGTCTTTATTGTAAAAGCTTCTAAATATACCTACCTCTGCAATGTCCCAATTGAAAAGTGCAGTCTCATTTCAGATATCTGACTGTAGCACACTGACCAGCTGGGTATGAACGAAGTGGTAAATGGAAAAAAAGGTATTTTTGTTAACAGAGCTCAGATTCTTATAGCCACAGTGTTAAGCCAGTAGAACAGTGATCCAGATTGAGCTGGCTCGTGGCATAACTGTAGTGCTGCCACTTGCAACGCGGGGTCACTGCAGGAATGGTGGGAGAGGAGATTAGATTTTCCATGAAAGTGCCTCTGGCACGCAGAGAGAAACACAGGCCATAGCTGTGGGCATGCCTGTTTTGTGTGTATGTAGCAAGTTGATGCAGCGCCTTGGGGTGGGAGCAAGGGGTTAACGCTGGCACCAACTGGATGATGAGTCCCACACACTGGTATGCCCAGTCCCTGCAGAGATCATCTGTTTAGCTGTTCCATCAAATTTGGTCTTTTGGGGGTGCTTTGAAGGTCCTCACCTTGAGGGGTCATTCAGAGCAGCAGGAGGTGAGCTGGTCTCTGGGGTTCAGTTCAGCTGACAGGACTGAGCAGTGGCCATGAAGGTAGAATATAAAAGGGGGCTGGTTGGCAGTCAGAAAGAGTTATTTTTAGAAAAGAAAACTCGATGGAGGCTGTTGCCAAGGGAAATAAAGTCACTCTACTACCCTAACAGTTTCTTTAATCAAGTTCACAGAATATACAGAGGCAACACAGTACACTTTCAGATGTAAACATATGACTCGTTTAGCAGCTATAGAATTTTTTAAATGTGGGAGCGTGTCATAGTTGGCATCAGTAAACTCACCATGCATGCCCCCAACACCAGATATGCTGCCCCAACTAATAACAACCAGTAAGCCCCATGTTCCTGCCCACCCCAAAACTACGATAGACAAGTGGCCCTATTCCACATTTTTGTTATATGCAGTGGAATTAGTTTTGACACCTGTTTTTGTTTAATTAAAATGTTGCTTTGCAGACATGCAGAACGGCAGTGGAGGCAGCCATGGTCCCTCTTAAGCCAATTTGTTTGGGAGATTTTGGGAGTTCAAATTGACTTGTAATCCCTTATTACACCAATGTTTGACAGTATAGTGGACTGGTACAGGTATTTGGGATGGCACTGAAAAATTGCTACTAAACTCATGGAGTACATCAACAAAAACAACATTTACGTGAGTTTTACCAGTGAAATTAAACAACGGAATATTCGGTGTTTGGATCTAGACCTAGGGGTCACTGAGAATGGTAAAATTACTTCAAGGGTTATGACAGACCTGCAGCGGGTAAGACCATACTACATGCCAGCAGCCCCCCTTGATTTCAAGTATCCCCTGTGGGCAGTTTCTGCGCTGGCACAGGATCTGTTCTGGGGAAGAGGATTTCAGGAACCAGTCTAATGAGTCCATAGAACGATTAAAACATAGGGTTACAAACAGGATGAGTTAGAGGAATCTTTTAGATGAGTGGAGGTTTTAAACAGAAAGGAACTTTGGTAACAAAAAGAAATATTTGGGGGGACAGCCACTCACATTTGTACTTGAGTACTACACTTTGGCTCAGAACACTGCAGCAGTATATATACACCCAGATGCTATATACAGTACATTCAAATGTGTTCAGTGCTCAGTGTTAAGAACATTAGTACGTTATTGGAACATCCTACAACAGTACGAAAAGCCTGAGGCCATTAGACTCCATGTGTAGCGATAGCAGAGCCCCAAATTGGAAAAACAGAAATGCTGGCTCATAGCAACTTTCCTGTGAGAAGAAAGACCAATGAAATGGTTACCAGTTAGACCTAAAGGATGTCACTGTTGTGGTAATTGCGCTACATGCAAGCATGTGCAGGTGTGGAAGGACTTTGTTCATCTATCTGGGACAGTAAGGTGGGAATTTTTTAACTGTTCCACAAGCTTTGTGGTTCACTGTTTGGTGTGAATGCCCAAATGATACTGGAAGACAGTAAAATCCCTAAGAGAAAAGGTGCACAAGCATGTTCGCGACATTAGAACTAGTAAGGAGAGCACATCTGTTGGAGCCAGTTTTTCAGGATTTCATAAGAAAAATCAGAAGGCCTTAAATGTGACTTAGAACATATTCCTGCACTGTTATGGGGAGGAGGAAGAGTACAATCCCTCCATTGGAAGGAATCCATTGGATTTACAGGATGAAGGCCTTGAGTCCTGAAGGACTCAGAATTGGACGGACAATATTTTTATAAAGCCTAGTGTAACCCTCTGCAATTGGGGTTTCCTATAACGCTCTCCTGGGCTCCCTAATGCCCACTGTCAGGATGGTTGTCTTGTCTGTAGTAGTTCTAATTGCCTGCATCAGAGTGCTCCAGTAAGCCTCTGTGCCTGTCTGTTTAAGAGAGTTCTATGCTGTGTTAGAAAATTAGTCTGGACTGGTTCTGAGTGATTTAAGGCTCGTGACCAGCCAGGCAGTCCATTATTCTGCTCCATTCTGCAGTCGCTATTTGCGCAAGGGAGCCCTGTTAGGAAAACTGATTATTTACTGTTTATCTGCTATAATAATAATGATAGAGGAGTTTGTCTAACCTGCTTTAAATTGCAGCTTGAACTTTGAATAGGAGCCACCATTTTGGTTCTGTATTCCAGTGATGGACCATTTGAACCTCAGGGGACCTAAAATGGAGACAGACCCCAGAGATCTTGTGTGAAGGAAATTCGTAGTAATTGTAGTTTTAAGGGTTTGGCACCTAAATGGACCTGTAGGGGAGCCCTTCCTGTGACAGACAGTTCCTTTAGCCAACCAAACCCTTTAAATCTCAGAGGAACTACCCAGAACTGCCTAAAGCAGAAGTTGAGTCAAGAGTTGGAGTTTGGAGAGTGAACAGTGTGAGCTATCTAGCAGCTGCTCCTGGTAGGAGCATAGGAGAATCGTTGGGAAGGCTCTGCTAGCCATCCTGTCACGTCACCAGCCTGGAGTATTGCCTTGTGTGTGAAAGTCAGACTTTTCTGAATGCTTGTTGAGACCTGCATCAGAAGAGAGAAAAGTGTGTTATTACATTGAGAGTGGACCAAGACTTGCTCCAGAAGTGATCGCCCACCAGATGCGAGAAGTGAGCCTTAGATTAAAAGGTTTGCACGGTGAAGCTATGATTGGCAAATGGACTTTATCCGAACTGTGGCTAGAAAGAGACGTGTTGTAGATGTGCTGAATGTGTTTTGTGGGTTGCGATTTGTTCCCATGGCAAGTTCTGTTACACTCGCTGGAGGGTTTTCCAGCATCCAGCAGTGGACACTTCCCAACTGTTTCTTCTGCATGGGCCTGCCACCTCAGCCCAGGTGGCTACTCTCAACTCAGAGACATCCTCGGCGAAAACCTGCTTGGGGATTTGGACCCTGCCCAACACCACAGAACAGGCAGCGACCACCAGGAGGTGGGTCGTGTAGGCCCTGCTTCTCCTGGCAATCCAGCGCGCACTCACCACGTGGTCTTTAATCTCGCCTGTCCTGCATCTTGGTCTGGATAGCATGAGTACAGATCAGGTAGCTCCTGCAGCAACAGCTGCAATCATAGTATGTCACCTGATTATCTTATTTTGGGTTTATTGCAATGGACTGAGCCATCCGGTCCGGATTACAAATATTGGGTTGTGTGCATGTTAACTGTTTTTCCTTCCTGAGGGCCCCACAACAGCTGCAATGTCAGCCTACCCGGGCAACGCCTCAGGCTAGCCTGTTTAACATGCTGGGTACCCAGGGTTGTGGGACTGTGTCAGAGGGACTTGCATTGCATGCTGAAACTATCTGAATTCAATCAGAAGTGGCAATCATTTGTTAGATTTACACCCCACCCTTGTTCACTCTCCCAAAATAAACCAGATTGTTGGTTTTCACGCTTAACCTGGCTAGAGTGAATCTTATTGGTTGTTACAGCCTTACTATTGTATTGTTGCATCACTGATCTTACTTTCCAGGGGTCTCCAAGGCTGTTGCAGAAGATCCAGCCCTGGTGGTAAGTGCAAAGAGTGTGAACATATCATTACTGTCAATTGGTAAATGTGAAGGTTCAATTGCTAAACTGTTTGGGCCACTAGAAGGGTTGGTGGATGTTGGTACATCCTGGAGCGCTTATACCAAAGCAGCTACGCTACCCCAGTACCATTTCTCCAAGTAGAGGCACCGTTCACTGAACTCTGGACCCTAACTGTGCATAGTCATGCAGGCAGGGTAGTGGTCCATAGGATAGTGTCTTGTAGGGGTTACACTGTTATGTTATCAGATGTCCTATTCCTGTCGTTTTGTTTTTTTTTAATCTCTATTTTTAGCCCTCCTCGTCCTGCGGACCCTGACCCTTTGGGAGCGCCAGAGTCATCCCACCTCACCTGCCTGGCCGTGCCCACCCAGTCCCCATGTAGCTGTGGCCCCAGGCGGGGCCGAGGTGGGCGGCAGACACCCGATACTGTAAGTGGGCGTCCGGATTGGGGTAGTCAGGCAGGTGAGGGCATATTGGGGGGCACACTCTGGGCACTGCCTTTCCCAGCATCGCAAACGCTTTCACGCTTTCCCTAAAGAGGAGTGGCACTTCTCACGCCATGGGCATTGCTGCCGATGTCGCCACTTCCCCATCCCCAACACCAACTCTGTGCCTGCCGTGCTCTGGCTTCTGCCAGGGCCAGTCAGGCACCGAGTATGGATCTCTCCCCACCCAGGTGAGGAGAGCTGTCCTCCAAACGCTCAATCCTGTCCTTCCCTGCCAACCCCGACGCCCTGGGCTCGCTCCAGAACCTGGGTCACCGGATTCTGTTTTTTTTAATTCCATTTCTAGATCTGCCTCATCTGGATATTAAAGGACATTATCAGTGCCACTCTCATGAGAATGACTGATGGGGAGTCTGTCATTATATATGACCTCAAAAATAAAATGGACTTTTGGAATCTCCTCTTGAGCTTGGACTTAAAATATTTATGAAAGAATCTTGCTAACATACTAAAATGCCAGCAGAATAGACCTAGCAGTCTTTTGTGTTCTGTGTGGTCAGCCCCCACCCTGGGAGCTGACCTTGCTGCCTCCCGCCCTCTCGGCTTCTTCCTTTCTATCCAGGGTATTCCCTCTGCATTGGACTTTGCTTCCACAACCCTTCCTCTGTACCTGTCCCACCCTCTCTTGAACCCTCCACAGTCTCTGCCTCACCAGCCACCCAGGCAGTGCATTCCATGGTTCAACCACCGCAGTGAAGTAGCACCTCCTTCTTTCAAACAACATGAAGTCTTGCTATATTATGACATATGCAGACTACACAGCAGTTTGTCCCAGCCTTAGAACTGCTCCGGAGGTGAAAGAGTTAACTTCCATGCCAGGCATGGAATCTTGAGCGAGCTCGGTTGAAAAAACTCTGTCTGTTGATCTTCAAACTGAAACTGTCAGATTCTTTACTCCGACCTCACTGAAAGTCGCTCCGAGATTCCTCCTACTGCTCGTTCATTTGTCGGTTAAAAAGTGTTATTTCTGTTTTCAAACCGCAATTATATATTTAACCGCAACCGGTCGGTTCAAGCTCTGTCTGTGGTATTGTAAGTAAAGATAGGTTTTACATTTCTCTGTGTGGAACTTGCAAACGTTATCGGTTCGGTTTGAACCGATCAGGTTGTTGTTAAAACTTATTAAATTACATTTAGAGTGCGGTTCCGGTTCTTATCGGTTCTAAAAAAGCAGTTCATTACGTTTTTCCACGACCAGTGACACGGTTGGGAACTGATAAGGGTGTCTTGGTTACATTTGCCGAAAAGGGCAAGTTTTGGTTAGGCTGGCATTATGTCTGAGAAACCCAAAAGAAAACTGGGCCCACTGGTTTCAAGACTGTAGTGTGTGTGGGGAAGCCTTTGCCAAGGCTGACCCACACACCACATGTGTTTATTGTCTGGGGTTTGACCACTCAATGCAGACTGCCAGATTTGCAAGAATTTCCCTGCAGCTACCCTGGATAAGAGAGTTGATAGGCTCAGGAACGAGAGGCCAAAAGTCCGCTGACCTGATGGACAGCCCGCTCAGTGCCAGCCGAACCGGAGGGAGTGCCCTCTGACCAGGGCGATACTCGGCAACGAAGAGCTGACTCGGAGGAGCCAGTTCCAGCAAAGAGGACTAGAAAATCAGCAGGTGTGGAGCCAAAATTTCCTTCTCCAACCGCTGCAGAGATAGCCAAAGCGATCAAATTGTCCAGTCGCTTTCTCGGTTCCGTCCGAACCGCACCATCAGGTAAACGGTCGGTTCGGCGGTTCCACGGTTCAAGAATATGATATAGAAGAATTTATGAACCGGAGGAGGGGAGGAGGATTATGAAGAGAGTGAATGTGATTTTGAAAGTCTGGATGTGCCCATTGAACTGGACATCTCCCAGACTGACCTTCAGGAGTGTCCCCAGGCTTTCTGAGTCCTCTCTCATTTTCTGTTTTATAAAAGTTGCTGAAACCCTCCAGCTCCCTTTGGAAGAAGCTGTGGATGAACAGGAGGAGCCTGACTATGTGAAATGATGGATATCCCAGAGTCTAGGAGATTGTCTATTCCTTTACATAAATCTTTTGGAAACAGACAATAAAGATGTTAAAGCTCCTAATTTTTACCTCCTGTGGATAAAAGATGGACAAGAGGTACCCATTGTCAGGCTCTGATACGGAGTTCCTTTCACAACAGTGCAGCCATGTTAGTAGTGCAGGCTGCAGCCTGTGATAAGGCAAATATTCCTTGGCTTCACACCCCTGACAAGGACTCCAGGAGGATTGATGCCATGGCAAAGGAACAATACATGGCAGCATCCTTGGGACTCAGACAGGCAAATTATATGGCATATGTTGCAAGATACCAGAAATCCAGATGGGATACTGTTATGGCTTTAGCAAACAGGTCCCTGGCCAGCTGCCAAGGAGCTGGAACAGGTGGTGCTGATGGTATTGAGGCATCCAAGGTGCAATTCCATGCTGCAGTGGACTCTAATGATGTATCTTCAAGAGTCATGGCTACATCTGTGGCTTTTTCAGAGAATGGCTTGGCTCAGATGTACTAGCCTGTCACAGGATACCCAGGCTAAGGCCATGGATTTTCCTGTTGTGGGTAAATCTGTTTGGGGAGCAGACAGAGAATTACATGAAGAAAATGGATGAGTATAGGACCACTTATAGGAGTGCACAGGCCAGGAGAGGCAAGCCACTCCTCAGAGGCAGCTTCCAGGGCAGGGGCAGGCCTTTTCACAGGCCTTTTCCCAAGCCCAGGCCTCCTCTTCAGCTTATGCCCAGAGGGGTTCTTCAGAGGAGAGGCAGACGTGTACGAGTAGGCCTGCTCCCACCCCTCAGCCTAAAGCTCCTGCCAAACAGGCACCTGATGGGATGCCCAGGGCCGATTCTCCATTACCTGTAGGGGGCAGGCTGGCTTACTTTGTCCAGGACTGGGAATCTTTAACATCAGACAAGTGGGTCCTGGAAGTAGTAAGCTAGGACTGGTTCTCAGCTTCAAAAATTTCCAAAGATGAGAACCAGATCCTTTCCACCTGCAAATCCATCAGAGGCTCTTGCTTTGGAAACAGAAGTCTCAACCCTCCTGGCTCTCTGGGGCTGTAGAAAGGGTTCCTCCCTCACACCAGGGCAAAGGACTGTACTCCAGGTACTTCCTTACCCCAAAAAGACAAGAGAATGGCGGCCCATCCTGGATCTAAGATACCTAAACAAGCACCTTTTAAACCAAAATTCAAAATGGTGACTTGGGAATTATTTTACCTCCCTAAGGCCAGGGGACTGGCTAGCGCCCCTGGACCTCAAGGATGCCTACTTCCATGTTCTCATCAGAAGCTCCCACCGAAAGTACCTCAGATTCGAACTGCCTCAGGCCATTACCAGTTCAGAGCAATGCCCTTCGGCCTCACCTCTGCCCCAAGGGTATTCACCAAATGCCTGGCAGTAGCAGTTGCTCACTTAAGAAGGCAAAAGATTGCCATCTTTCCTTACCTGGACGACTGGCTCATAGTGGGTCAGTCTCCAGACCAAGCTAAATCACACCTTCAGGTTACCCAGCAGCTGCTTACATCTCTAGGTTTTTTCTCAGTCTTCCAATGTCAGTTCTAGAGCCTGTTCAGCTACTCACTTCATAGGCGCAGAACTGGACACAAAGCAGGCCAGAGCTTCTTCCTCTAGAAAGAGTAAAGACCCTGGTGGCTCTGGCCTCCTCCTTCACTCTGCAGGTCTCGACCAGCAAGGCACTTTCTACAGCCCTTGGCCACATGGCTGCTTCCACAGCTGTAGTGCAAGGAGCAAGATTTCAGATGAGGGACATCCAGTTCCATTTGAGAGCCTTCTGGTCTTAAAGGAGAGATCCTCTAACCAAATTGATCCCAGTAACTCGAACCCTGATCCAGGCCCTGCAGTGGTGGCAGGATCAGAGCAATCTGAGACACGGGGTTTCTTTCATCCCTTAATCTCACTCCTTGACCCTTACTACAGATGCGTCCCTCTTGGGATGGGGAGCTCACATGGGCGACCTCAACACCCAGGGATTGTGGTCCCCTCAGGAATCTCTGCTCCACATCAATCTGTTGGAACTCAGAGCTGTTTTTCTAGCACTTCAGGTTTTCTGCATCTGTTCAGAACAAAGTGGTACAGGTCAGAACAGACAACACCACTACAATGTGGTACATCAACAAGCAAGGGGCACTCGGTCTTCGACCTTGTGCACCGAGGCGATGAAGTTGTGGCCTCTGGCTTATTCCTGAACACCTCCCTCATGGCAGTTCACGTCCCAGGCAAAGACAATGTCCTGGCAGATGCTCTCAGCAGGATTTCCAGGGCCATCACGAATGGTCACTGGATCCCCTAGTACTGGGGTTAGTATTTGCCAGGTGGGGCACCCCTCAGATAGATCTTTTGCAGCCCCAGACAATCACCAACTTCCGCTTTTTGTTGCAGGCCCCCAGTGTTGGGCTCAGTCCTCTGGATGCCTTCCTTCTCGATTGGGAAGGGAAGTTCCTCTATGCCTTTCCCCTTTTCTCTCTTGTTCAAGGTGCTAGTCAAAATCAGATCTCAACCTTGCAAGATGATTCTGATTGCTCCAGATTGGGCCAGACAGCCTGGTATCCACTCCTTCTGTCCTTAGCAGTCCACCTTCCCTGTGTCTCCCCAGGAATCACAATCTGTTAACCTGTGCCCAGGGAGAGTTTGGTATCCAATCTCAATCCTCAACCTCAAGGCCTGGCTCTTGAGGAGTTAGAGTTTGCTGACCTACACCTTTCTCAAGGTGTATTCGATATCTTGAAGCTTCTAGGAAGCCTTCCACCAGGGCTACTTATAATTCTAAATGGAAAAGGTTTTCCATGTGGTGCTCTGGAAACCATATTTCCCCAGAATCTGCTGATTTGCCCACAGTCCTGGACTATATGGTCCATCTAAATACTTTGGGGCTGAGGCCAGCTACCCTGAAAGTGCATTTGGCAGCTCTGTCTGCTTTTATTTCAGCAGGAAAGCCCTCTTCTCTTTCTGCTCACCCTGTATTCTCCAAGTTTTTCAAGGATTGCTTCACACCAACCCTCCATTCAGGGACCCTGCTCCTGCCTGGGATCTTAATGTTTGCATTGCTCAGCTAATGCAGCCCCCTTTGAGCCTTTGTCTTCAGCAGAGCTTAAGTACTTGACTTGGAAAACTGTGTTTCTAGTAGCCATCACTTCTGCCAGGCGATAAGTGAATTGCAAGCTTTGTCAGTGGAGCCTGATTTTATCTCCTTTCACAGAGATAAGGTAGTCCTCAGGACTAACTGAAGTTCTTGCCTAAGGTGGTTTCAGATTTCCACCTTAATCAATCTATATCTCTTCCAGTGTACTTCACTGACCATTCCTCCTCTGGCGAGAGGAGGCTGCACAGTTAGATGTAAAGAGAGCCCTTAGTTACTACATAGAGCGTACCAAGGGTCACAGGTTTGACTCCTCCAACTGTTCCTCACTTATGGTGAGGCTGGTAAGGAAACCTGCCACTAAAGATCCATTGCCAGGTGGATTGTCTCTTGTATCCAATTTTGCTATCAAAAACTGGGTAAGGTTCCCCTTCAGGCCTGAGGGCTCACTCTACCAGAGGTACAGCTGCGTCCCTAGCTGCAGCCAGGGATATCCCTATCTTAGAGATATGTCAAGCAGCTACCTGGAAAACAGTACACACTTTCACCAAGCATTACTCTCTGGACATCCAGGCTGGGAGTGATGCTCGGTTTTAACACAGCTGTGCCTTCGAGCCTATTCCTAAGTAGGTTCTGTCCCTCCTCCATGGAGGTACTGCTGTGTAGTCTGCATATGTCATAATATAGCAAGACTTCATGTTGTTTGAAGAAAAATTACTCACCTTAGTAATGTTTCTTCTAATGGAATCTTGCTATATTATGACCTCCCTGCCCTCTCAGAACCTCTGCTCTTGGGATGTGGGTGGGCAGTGCAGTGTTGGCACTTAATGATGCCCACCTTGTGTTTTCACCCCTCTTTTTGGGGTGTTTGGGTGTTGTATTTTATTTTATTTTATTTTTGGATCCACTGACTTAAGTCTTGGTTTTGGGACCAGAAAAATGTGTTAATATTTTAGTAGCCAGTTGGCTAGTGTAGGTTTACAGCTTCCACACAGAACCTTAGTGAGTTTTTGCTCAGTAAAGACCTGACAGTTTCAGTTTGAAGATCAACAGACAGAGTTTTTCAACCGAGCTCGCTCAAGATTCCATGCCTGGCATGGAAGTTAACTCTTTCACCTCTGGAGCAGTTCTAAGGCTGGGACAAACTGCTGTGTAGTCTGCATATGTCATAATATAGCAAGACTCCATTAGAAGAAACAACATTACTAAGGTGAGTAATTTTTCTTCTCCCTGAGTCCCAGCTTCCACCCATGCCCTGCCCCTTCCTTCGAGCACCTTGACTGAGCCCTCCCTATTTACCCCTTCATGTACTTGAAGCACTTTCAGTTCCCCCGTCCCTTCTCTCTTCCAATGTGTACATATTTAGCTCTTCAAGCCTTTCCCCAAGCCCCAGATCATTTTGGTTGCCCTCCTCTGGACCCTTTACAGGAGTTCATTGTCCCTTTTAAGTGTGTCCTCCAAAACTGCACGTGTGGCCTCACTAAGCAGTTATACAGAGAGTATCGCTTCCTCCTCCTTCTCTGCTTGTCTTATTTTGTTTTGCCTTGGTCTTTCTGTGATCAGCTATGTTGATATATATGGAATGTTAATCAGATGTAAAATTTGATATATATGGAATGTTAATCAGGCGTAAAAATTTTGCCTGAAATTTCTGCACAGTTTTAAAATTCTCCTTTTCTCCCCCATACTTTTTTTCTGTGAGGTTATTCCCACAGTGGGGACTACTGCAGAATTTCACAGGCTTGGGTAAATTATTGGGTGTTTTTTTTGGGGCGCGTGGCAAGTAGCTGACATAGATAGATGGGATCTCGCTTCTCCAGCATGAGGTCTGTTTAAAAGTTAAAAGCGCAGGAACCTTTTTATAATAACTGGTCAGCAATTTTTCCATAGGCTGACAGGTTACAATTTACTGTTATAACCCAAGGTTATAACTGCTGTGCACGTGCTGTCGCTCAGAAAACAGCTGTCTGATTGGCTGTTCATCTCCTTACTGGGCTGGCCAGACAGTTTTAGAAACATGGCAACACCTTATCCTGCATAGCAAAGAGTCACTAGACTGAGAGTCCTCCTTGTTTTTCTTTTGTAAACAAAACTTAGATGCAGCTCATCATTTAAAAACAAAACAAAAAGCTATCTGATTGATCCTGCCGTTCAGAAACTGCAACGGACTACCACCACCGGCAGAGAGCGGCTGCAACATGGCTCACTGAGGTAAGCCTGATCGCGATCGCAGTCTTAATGTCCAACTCTACAAGTGTACAAGTAAGAAAGTAAAAGCCAGATTAAATTAAAAAGGAAAAAACCAGCTCTACAAAAGAAAAAAAGTGACAAAGATTGTGTGTGTGTGTGTGTGTGTGTGTGTATGTCTCTGTCTCCAGGCTTTTCTTCTGCAGCAGAAGTTAGTGACGATGGAGGAGAAATCCAGGGCAAAAGCTCTTCCTCTTCCCGGCCTCCGGTCTTCTTTGTCTTCTTCTCTCAGGAGAAGTCATCAAGCGGAAGCTTAAGCACTGGGACAAGGATAGAGAACAAGCCTAGTCGGCTTTCTGCTCCAGGTCACCGCACAAGTCAGTGGCCTCCTCTGCATCTTCCTCCTGTGTGAGGTCGGTCCTTCTTCACGGTAACCCCTGGGCTGCCTGTGTCTCCGCCTCCTGCCCTCTTTACTCTCACAGGTGGGGGCACTTCTGAGTTCGGACTCAGCTCCAAAGCCCCTGAAGCTTAGCCCTTCTTCCAGTGGGTCCTCAGCCAGGCAGTTCGACCGGTTTTGTGAGTAGTGGGTCTCGGCCACTGCCCCCCCGACTTGGCATTGCCAACTCAGTCCCCAGCCCAGGGCCAACATCTCCTAGTTGGCACCCAGAGCATCGCTGCGCCTCTGACGGAGTCTCCTCCCTATGCAGGTTCCACCTGAATCACCAGCTTCTCTATTAGCACCTCAGCCGCAACTGCGACTGGTGTCTGAGGAACCGACACAGAGTCCTCAAGACCGTGAGGGATTGTCACCCGATTTTACCGGCTCCTGTGCATCAGCGCCGAGCCTAGTCTTCTTCAGGGGCTAACGGTGGTGGACCCAGTTCTGAGCAACCGGCCCCACGTCCCCTCCACCTCCAGTGGATTACAGTGCCCTCTTTACAGCATGGTGGGAGTTTATGCGGAATAAGGATGGGGGTAAGCTCTTTTCCCCTGCCCCAGACTGGGCTCACCCAGTTGCTTCCAGTCCCAAGATGTCAGGGGGCTGTCCTCAAAGGACTGACGCCCACTAACACTGGTCCTGGACTCTGACACATCTGGGAGGGGATTCCTTCTCTTCCACCGAGGACTCAGAGGACTCCAAGCTACCTCGGACCCGGAAGAACCATAGTATGTTCCTGGGTCCCTTCTGATGATCCATCTCTTTGGACGCCATGAGACACATTCAGTCCCTCATGGGTTGGGACTCTGAGGAGTTGGGCCCAGAACGCCAACGTTTGGCATCCTTCCTCCTTAAGAAGGGTAATCTGTCTTCAGTTATCCCTCCTCTCATCAAATCCTTTGAGGACATCAACAGGGCCACTTGGAACCATCCATCATCCACCCTGGCCCTGCCCAAGAAGGCAGACAGGCTTTACCACCCCCCGGGACAAGCCCTTCTATGGGAGAGCGCCTTTGTTAATTTTATGGTCATGAATGCGTCCCATGACTGTACCAAGCATCCTAGACACCACCACACACCTTCCAGACAAGTCGTGTCAGGTGGACCATTTAGGGAAGAAAGTTTACACCTCCTCGAGGAGTCTGTCAAGTCTCAGCTTGTTCAACTCCTGAAGTCCAGTTCAGACATAGCTAATCATATCCTACATGCTTTCTGTGATTCTGTGAACGTTAAAAGGGGACCCAAGAATTCTGAAAGAACTAAGGATAGAACAAATGACACCACGGACTACTCTCTTTAACAAATCATGGGAGGATGGGGTGATACCTGAGGACTGGAGGAGGCGGATGTGATTCCTCTTCACAAAAGTGGGAGCAGGGCAGAGGCAGGAAACTACAGACCTGTTAGTTTGACCTCAGTGGTAGGGAAAATGATGGAATCACTTCTGAAGGAAAGAATTGTTGAGTACTTAGAGCCAGTAAGGCACAAGACCCAAGGCAGCATGGATTCACAGCAGGAAGGTCATGTCAGGCAGATCAAATAGATTTCTTTGACTGGGTGACCAAAGTAGTAGACCAGGGAGGGGCTGTGAACATGGCCTACCTAGATTTTAGCAAGGCATTTGATACTGTCACACAAAAGATTAATATACAAGTTAGCCAGCCTTGTAGTGGTGCCAAGGTGGTAGCCTGGATAAAAAATTGGCTAGACAACAGGATGCAAAGGGTAACAGTAAGCGGAGTCCAGAGTGAAGAAAGGAGGGTTAGTAACGGGTACCGAGGGTTCAGTACTGGGACCAGTCCTTTTAATGTCTTTAAGTGACATTGCAGAGGAACTGGAAGGAAAAGTATGTCTCTTTGCAGATGACACAAAGATCTGCAACAGGGTTGGTACACTAGATGGATCTGCAACAGGATTGATACACAAGGTGGAGTGGAAAAGATGAGAAGGAACTTGGCAAGGTTGGAGGAATGGTCAAATGTATGGCAGCTTAGATTCAACTCAAAAAGTGCAAGGTAATGCACCTGGGAAACAGAACCAAGGGGACGAATACACAATGAGGGTGAGATACTGACAGCAGCAAAAATGGAAAGGGACCTGGGGTAATTATATCAGATGGCCTAAAGGTGGGCAAGCAATGTGAGAAGGCAGTAAGGAGGGCTGGGGATACTGGGTTGCATAGGAGAGGCATTAACAGTAGAAAACAGGAAGTTGTTATCCCTCTGTACAGACAGTTGGTGAGACCCCATCTGGAGTACTGTGTATAGTTCTGGAGACCTCATCTCCAAAAGACATAGACAGAGTGGAGGCCGTCCAGAGGAGGGCAACTAAAATGATGCAGGGTCTGCACCAGAAGACATGTGAAGAGAGACTAAATGAGCTTAATATGTATACCCTCCAGGAAAGAAGGGAGAGGGGACATGATAGAAACTATCAAGTACCTCGAGGAATCAACAAAGTCCATGAGGGTAGTATATTTCAGAAAAGAGATGTGCAAGAACAAGGGGCACAATTTGAAGATAGGGGATATGGCTCAGAGGTAATGTGAGGAAGTATTTTTCACGGAGAGGGTTGTGGATGCATGGAACAGCCTTCATGAGGAGGTTGTGGAGTCAAGAACAGTGGGGAATTCAAGAATGCATGGGACAGACATAAGGCAGTTCTAGTGGGGGAAGTGCAGGAAGTAGGCTGTTGGTTAACTAGAATCTGCAGCTTATCCATCAGGGAAAATGGGCAGATTAGGTGGCCAAGCGATCCTTATCTGCCATCAAATTCTATCTTTCTATGTTGCAGGGTGGGCAGTGGCTACGGGTATCTGCATCCACTGTTGCTCCTGGCTCAGGGTTTCAGGCTTGCTCCTGATGTACAGGCCAAAAATCCTTGATGCTCCTTCAAGAGAGCTGCCCTTTGGGTGAGGAGGTCCAAAGTTATTTCCCACTATAAGAATCGGGTCAGGCTCTAAAATCAGTACATTCCTTGTACTGTTCCCAGCCAAAACCCAGCCAACGCCAGTCCTTTTGGAGGAACCAACGCCAGCAGCCCCGAGGTCGACAGCCTAAGGGAGCTTTAAACGTAAGGGAAGAAAGAGAGCTTACCTGGGGTGTGGTTTAGACACTATAAAAGCTGGTGAGTCAAATTGCAACTTCCTGTTGCTAGCCTTGCTTGTAGAGCAGAAAGCAGCTAACAAAAGAAGCTACATTTTCTTCTTAATTTAAAACGATATCTCAGCAGGAGTCAGTGTCTGTTAAGATTAAGTAGACAGATAACCCTAAATACGCCCCTTCTACTTCTAATAAAGTTAAGAAAAGAAAGAAGGTAAGTGTGTATTCTGTGCAGTGAAAGGTACTGTATCAGCTGACTTTGCTAAACCAGTAGGAGGAAAGAGCTTACCTGGGGTGTGGTTTAGACACTACAAAAGCAGGTGAGTCAAATTACAACTTCCTGTTGCTAGCATTTTTCTTACTAATTACCCTCCAACCCACCCACCCAAAGCCAGTTCTACTTTTATAGTCACTGGATTTGACTGTCAACAGGAACTTCCTGTTTGGCAGTAGGAAGGAAAGGATCATAGAGAAACATTGGTTTTGTCAACCCTAAAGTAGAAAAGTAGCTCATTCTCCCCTAGCTGCTGGTGGTCTGATATTGAGCAAGGAAGAAGGAGGCTACTGAAGAAGATAGGAAGTTGCTGTCCCAGAACAGGAAGGTTGAGAATTGTAAGGAGAGGAGAGTAAGCATCCAGAGAAACAGTAGAGGGGACACAAAATAAGACATGATAGGAGTGGTGCAGTGCAATGGCTGGGGCGGCAGTGTCTCGGGAGACATTCTGGAGGCTGCGATGCTGCCCTATTTGCAGGCACCTCTCTGGTCTGAGAGAGGAGGTTGCCCGTCTCCAGGCTGACCTGGCTAGGATTAGTGAAACCTCCCCCCTGCCAGGGACCACCAGGGCCAATGCCACTACCTCAGAGGTTGCCAAGAAAGAGGAGAGGCTGGACCAGGGTGGGCTCAAGGAGGAGAGGGTGGTGGAACAGAGTTGCATCCCTCCAGCTGTACCTCTCCACAATTCATTCGCTCTTCTGGTGGATAGTGGTTCCTCTATGGAGGCACCTGCAGTGGAGACCAAGGAGAATGCGGGAACCTTCACAAAGGAGACCCAAGGAGGGTGGCATGGGACCCCACAGGGAAGAAACAACTCCTGGTGGGGACTCAATCATTAGGGGATAGAATTGGGGAGGAAGGGAGAGGGAGGTAAGGTGCCTTCCTGGAGCCACGGCTTGGAGGGACAGGAAGCGAATCCTCAGGATCGTGGGAGGAGCTGCACGAGGAAGGGAGCTGGATGTCATTGTCCACCTAGGGACAAATGACCTGGCTAGGAATGGGATCAGAGCAGTGCAAGAGGAGTTTGTAGAGTTGGGAAGGGGCCTTAGACAGGTAGCGATCAATGTAACCTTCTCGGAGGTGCTGCCTGTCTATGGCAAGGGAGATGCTAGGGCACTTCTCACCAGGAATTCAATGAGTGGTTGAAAAATTGGTGTGGAGCTCAGGGTTTTGGCTTCATTGGGGACTGGGAGCCACCTGGAGGGATGCAGACCTATACTGGTGTGATGGTCTGCATCTGTCCGGGGGACCAGGATCCTAGGTGAGAGGTTTGAATGCTTCATTGGCAAGCATTTAAAACTATGAAGGAGGCAATGAAAAGAGCGGGGAAATCAAGCCTCCCACAAAACATGGTGATTAGAGGTAAACACCAAGGTACAGAAGTTATTGAGGAGCAGAACAGATTTAAATGTAAAAAAAGGCAGTAAGGACAGAAATGGGGCTAAAAGCGGTAAGGCTATCAAAAGTGGAGGTGTGAGTACCAATGCCCGTGGTCTGTGTAACAAGCTCCCTGAACTAGTGGCCTTGATGGAAGAGGGTTGCCTGGATATTGTGGCAGTCACAGAAACATGGTACACAGAGAACCATGACTTGGATGTCAACATACCAGGATACACAATGTACAGGAGGGACAGGGAGGGTAAAAGAGGAGGAGGAGGAGGAGTAGCTCTCTATGTAAAGGAAGGGATCAAAGCAACAGAACTAAAGAGTAAACAGGGAGCAGATGAGGCACTTTGGGTCACCCTGGAGACAGGAAATGGCACCACAGTCTGCATGGGGTTGTATACAGACCCCCATCTCAGGGAGGAATGGACAAAGAAATGATAGAAGGCTTTCTTAGAATGGCAGAAAAAGGGAGATATTGTTGATGGGGGTCCTGAATATGCCAGATGTTAACTGGAGCACCTTTGCTGCAGACACGTCCAAGAGCAGGGTCATTCTTGATGCCCTACAGGGGCATGCCTCAGACAGCTAGTATCAGAACCCACTAGGAGGAGCAATCTTAGACCTGGTACTTTCAAATGGGGATGGAGAAAGAATCTCAGATTTAGAAGTGGGTAGCCATCTGGGAACAAGTGACCACCAAACAGTGTGGTTCACGATAAACACAGCCATACAATCAAGCCATACAAAAGCAAGTACTAGACTTTAGGAGGGCTGACTTTGGAAAAATGAGAGAGTGCCTCAGAAAACACTAGCAAACAGGCAAGAAGGAGGGTGGAGGAACAATGGGAGTGATCAAAACAGCCATCACAGAGGCAACAAGCCATTGTGTAAACAAATCAATAAAACACAACGAAAGAAAAGCTATGGTTCACAAAGAGGTGGCAGGGAACGTTAAGGAGAAAAGGACAGCATTCAGGAAATATAAGGAAACACAGAAGGAGCAGGACAGAGAACTTTATCAGTTAAAGCAGAAAGAGGCTGGAAGGCAGTCAGAATAGCAAAGGCAGAAACCGAGGAAAGGTTAGACAATTCTGTTAAGAAGGGGATAAAACATTTATAGGTACATTAGGAGGCGAAGAAAGACCAAAGGAGGGATACTGAAGCTTAGTCAAGGGAGGGAATGTGGGTAGAGGGTGACAGTGAAAAGCAGGGATACTGAACGAATATTTCTGCTCAGTATTCTCAAAGGAAGAGGAGGGGTTACCTAAACCAAACAAGAGAAACACTCTGAAGGCAGGGGTCGATACCAGTCCATTTACAGAAGAAAGGGTTCTGAAAGAACTAATAAAATTGAAGGTGGACAAAGCAATGGGGCCTGATGGGATTCACCCAAAATTCTAAAGAACTAAGGGTAGAACTAGTGACATTGCTGACTACTCTCTTTAACAAATCATGGGAGGATGGGGTGGTACCGAGGACTGGAGGAGGGCAGATGTGATTCCTCTCACAAAGTGGGAGCAGGACAGAGGCAGGAAACTACAGACCAGTTAGTTTGACCTCAGTGGTAGGGAAAATGATGGAATCACTTCTGAAGGAAAGAATTGTTGAGTTCCTAGAGGCCAGTGGGGCACAGGACCCAAGGCAACATGGATTCACGATGGGAAGGTGGTGTCAGGCGAATCTAGATTTCTTTGACTGGGTGACCAAAGTAGTAGACCAGGGAGGGGCTGTGGACATGGCCTACCTAGATTTTAGCAAGGCATTTGATACAGTCCCACACAAAAGATTAATAACAAGATAGCCAGCCTTGGAGTGGGTCCCAAGGTGGTAGCCTGGATAAACAATTGGCTAGACAACAGGACACAAAGGGTGGTAGTAAATGGAGTACACAGTGAAGAAAGGAGGGTTACTAGCGGGGTACCGAGGGTTCAGTACTGGGACGGTCCTTTTTAATGTCTTTAAGTGACATTGCAGTGGAACTGGAAGGAAAAGTATGTCTCTTTGCAGATGACACAAAGATCTGCAACAGGGTTGATACACAAGATGGAGTGGAAAGGATGAGAAGGGACTTGGCAAGGTTGGAGCAATGATCAAATGTTATGGCAGCTCAGATTCAATGCAAAGAAGTGCAAGGTAATGCACATGGGAAACAAAACCCAGGGAAGCATACACAATGGAGGGTGAGATACTGACAACAGTAAAATAGAAAGGACCTGGGGGTAATTATATCAGATGACCTAAAGGTGGGCAGGCAATGTGAGAAGGCAGTAAGGAAGGCTGGGGGATACTGGGATGCATAGGAAGAGGCATGAATAGTAGAAAACAGGAAGTTGTTATCCCTCTGTACAGAAAGTTGGTGAGACCCCATCTGAGTACTGTGTGCAGTTCTGGAGACCCCATCTCCGAAAGACTAGACAGAGTGGAGGCTGTCCAGAGGAGGGAACCAAAATGGTGCAGGGTCTGCACCAGAAGACATATGAAGAAAGACTAAAGGAGCTTAATATGTATACTCTTGAGGAAAGAAGGGAGAGAGGTGACATGATAGAAACTTTCAAGTACCTCAAGGGAATTAACAAAGTCCAAGAGGTAGCATCTTCCAGAAAAGAGATGTGCAAAACGAGGGCACAATTTGAAGATAGAGAGGGACGGCTCAGGGGTAATGTGAGAAGTATTTTTCACTGAGAGGGTTGTGGATGCATGGAACAGCCTCCCTGAGGAGGTCGTGGAGTCAAGAACAGTGAGGGACTTCAAGAATGCATGGGACAGGCATAAAGCAGTCCTAGGGGCGGGTAAGAGGAAGTAAGCTGTTGGTTAACTAGAATCTGCAGCTTATCTGTTAGGTAGGAAAATGGGCAGACTAGGTGGGCCAAGCGGTCCTTATCTGCCGTCAAATTCTATGTTTCTAAGGCCACCACCCAGGCGACAGGAGCATGAGGCACTAGGGCCCCGGACCTCTCCTGCCGCCCTTCTAGTCCCAGATTCCTCAGCATGGCTCGTTACCCAGCCCCCTTCCCCAGCAGAGAACTTGGAGGAGGCGATGGGGTCATTTCTCCCTTTACCTGGCTAGATGGAGGAAGATGACTTCAGATCAGTGGGTGTGCCAACTCATAGAAAAAGGTTACACTCTAGAGTTTCAAGAGGTGCCCCCATGCCTCCCTTGCACCACCATTACCCTCATCCAGGAGGAAATCCGGGCACTGCTTCTCAAAAGGCCATAGAACCCGTCCGCCCAATCAAAAGCGGAAAGGATTGTATTCCACTTCTTCTTGGTCCTGAAGAAGACCAGAGATCTCAGATCCATTCTGGACTCCAGCCACCTGAATCTGTTCATAGAATACAAATGCTTCAGGATGGTCACCCTCCAGGGTCTCCTTCCCTTCTTCATCAGGAAGATTGGCTTTCCTCCCTGGATATGCAGGACATGTACCTCCACATCCAGGTTTTCAGACCCTAAAGATGTTTCTATGCTTTTTGCTTCCAGGGTAACCGCTACCACTTCAGGGCCCTGCCTTTCGGCCTTTCCTCGGCCCTCGCATCTTCATGAAGTACCTAACTGTCATGGCTGCAGCCTTTAGGAGGCAAGGTCTTTATGTCTTCCCTATCTGGACGACTGAGTTCTCACAGCCCCATTCAGAGACCAGCTGCTCTGTACAATGCAGACCGCCTTGAGTTGTTTTCGGACACTATGCATCACTCTGAACCTGCCAAGTCTCTCTTTGGCCAAGTCAAAGATTGCAGCTCATAGGTGCGATCCTGGACTTGGCTCAAGGCAGACCAGCTGCTTGCACAGGCTTGTTTGGTGTTGTCACAACAAGTCTCAGCAGGTAATTTCTCAGGCTTTTGGGCCACATGGCAGTGGCCATTGTCACTGTATCCTTCACCCATTTGTACATGAGGGTACCCAGTGGACCCTCTGGTGCAATGGGACCAACGATGGACGATCTGAAGCAGGAAGTCCTAGTATCAACCCATTGCAACAGACACTGTCTTGGTGGCTGAATCCATCCAGCCTTCTCAGAGGGTCTCCTTCCAGGAGAATCGCCCTGCAGATTCTGACGACCAATGTGTCCTGCCTAGGCTGGGGTGCACACTTGGTGGACCACGGACCCAGGGGACATGGTCTTCTCCGAACATCATCTCCACATCAGTGTGCTAGAGATGTGATCAGTCGTCCTAGCCTTTAGGGCCTTTCAGTCTCATCTGCTTCCAGGCCTCTTCTGATCCAGACGGACAACATGTCAGTCGTCTACTACATCAACAAGCAGGGGGACACATTTTACTCCCTTTGCAGGGAGGCTGTGAGAGTTTGGCATTGGGCATAGAATCCGACCTGGCCCCTCAGCAGTCCATGTTCCAGGCATCCAGAATGTCCTGTCCTATAGCCTCAGGCGGTCCAGAACACAGATACACTAGTGGGAGCTCTCTAACCCTGTCACCAAGCTCTATTTGACAGGTGGGGCTGCTGCCAGTTGGACCTCTTTGTGTCTCCTCTCAGCATAAAACTGCCCAGTTTCTGCTCGCTAGATCAGGGCCTGATGTTTTCTGGTGAGACTCGTTATCCCTTTCCTGCACAGGGAGTTTTCTGTACATCTTCCTCCCTTCCAAATCCTGCAGAGAGTCCTACTCAAGCTGTAATCAGAGAGGCAGAGATGATTCTGATAGCGCCTTACTGGCCTCAGCAGATATGGTTCCCTTTGCTGCAGCAACTAGTAGTGGAACCTCTAGTCCCCTGCATCTGTGCTCCGACTTACATAGAAACAGAGAATTTGACGGCAGATAAGGACCGCATGGCCCACCTGCTCTGCCCATTTCCCTACCTAATGGATAAGCTGCAGATCCTAGTTAACCAACAGCCTACTTCCTCCTGCCCCCACTAGAATTGCCTTATGTCTGTCCCATGCATTCTTGACTTGCTCTCCCAGAAGCAGGAATACTCTGATCCATCTGGACATCAAGCCCCTTGATCTTCATGCATGGCTCCATCAGACTTAGCTATCTCATGCTTTGGGATTCGTCTTCAAGGTGGCAGATGTTTTAGTGGCCACTAGGAAACAATCTACTAGAGCCACTTACGCTATGAATTGGAAAAGGTCCTCCATATGGGCTATTTCCTGGCAGTTGAATCCCTTCACCTGTCTGGTATATCTCACCTGAGTACCTCCTTTCACTGCTGGATTCTGGTCTGGATTATTACTGTATCAAGGTGCACCCATCCACCATGTCTGCATCCCATGCACCAGTCGAGGGCAAGAACATTGCCCAGCTGGGCCTGTCCCACACCTTCCTGCGGGCATTCTCCATTTGAAACCTCCCATTAGGGATCCAGTCCCTCCATGGGATCTGTTGTTCATTTGGAGAAGCTCACTCTTCCTCCTTTGAACCAGCCCAAGCTGCGAGCTACACTTTCTATCATGGAAAGAGTTATGTTTAGTTGCCATTACTTCAGCTGGAAGGATTTCAGAGCTACATGCCCTGATGTGTAAAGGGCTTTATTTGGTTTTCCACAAAGACAGGGTGTCTTTAAAACCAGTCCTAAGTTTTTACCTGAGGTGGTATCTGAGTTTACTTTGAACCAATCTATCCACCTGCCTATGTGTTTTCCTGAGTATTCTAATCAAGGAGGCCTTACTTTATACTCTTGATGTCCATCAGGCGCTATGTTTTTATTTTGACCGCACCCGTGCCATTAGGAAGTCTGATCAGTTTGTTGTATTTTCCCCAGGGTATAAGGGGCTCCTGTTTCCAAACAGTGTTTGTCTAAGTGGTTAACAAATTGCATTGTTTATTGCTACCAAAGCATGATAGCCTTTGCCAGGTCAGGTCAAAGGCCATTCTATCAGGGTATGGCTGCTTCAGCTGCCTCCTTCAGAAATGTGTCAGCTGCTGACATCTATGTAGCTGCCACTTAGAGGTCTGTCCATACATTCATTAAGGATTACTTTCCGGACATTACCTCTAGGCGTGAGGCGGTTGGACTACAGCCCTCCAGGGCCTTCTGTCCTAAGGCTTCCTATGGCTGCTACCTTTCCTCTGCCCAGTTGGCTGCTCCAGTTCCTCTACTGCTTGGGAATCATTCCTACCAGTTATTTCATGCTGCAGAGCCCGTGAAGTAAGATAGTACAGTTACATAAGAACTTACCGTAACAGTAGATCTTGAGAGGAACTCTTGCACGGCACTCATTCCCACCCTCCTTCCACGGTTGCTGTTTCTCCATCGCAGCTTCTCTGCTCTCCTCTTTAGGAGGAACCTCCTCGGTTCTCCAGTTTCTTTTCATGCTGGAGTCTCCAGTGGGAGAACTGGGATGAGCTAGGGGCCAACTCTTTAATACCATTGGCGGACGTCAGTGTGCCGACATCACGAGGCGGTCCCCTGCTGAATATTGCTAGCTAGAAGTTTTCTGTGTGGTCTTTGCACCTGATGGCGTCAGTCCTACTGATTAGCCTGCTGCAAGAGCTCATCTCAAAGATCTGCTGTTATGGTAAGTTCTTACATAATTACTTTCTACTTTCAGCAGTCAGCTGTGAGTATGACCTCAGAAGTTGCTTGTGTCTAAATAAATTCAAGGCATGAGACAAGCAGGATTACATCGCAATTGCGAATCAAAACTGGCAAATGTGAATCAGTTTCAGTTTTGATTAGTGGTAGGTTCAAATCGATTTCTCTAGGACGCAGGGGCTTGGAATGCATGAATGGCACTATTTTTCACTATTCTGTCCACATTCTGGATCCCCACTGCTAATCATCTTGACCAGTTGCTAATCATTTTCATTTTGATTAGCAAAGGCTGCTAATCAAGTCTCTGACACTAATTTCTGCCTTGAAATTGCGGTTTTAGCCACCCTAATTCCTGTTCCAGCTGCTTGTGAAGATACAACCTTTCTGTCCGAAATCTACTCTTACAATATTAAACAACAAAATCGGCCACTTGCCCTTAATAATGAGTAGATGCCACCCTTGGAATCGTGATGCGAAATTACAAAGTTTATTGGTGTCAAAAGACCCAAACACCTGACACGTTCAGATAAAAATCCTTTGTCAAAGGTAACAAACTCTTACAAACATCCTCCTTGTATACTGGCACATAGTGATGACATCATACCTCGTCATCAAGGAGGGTGTGAATCTCGCTCATACAATACATGCAAATACTCAGCAATCAGATAAAAGACATTAGCCTCATTCTGCGTAAATGTGGAAAAACATTTGTGGAACACGTTCTAAATATTACTAAATCCTAAAACCAAGAAAAAAGATGATTTGATACCTTTTATTGGACCAACATAGATGCTACAAAAGATAACCGGTGGCTTAAGCTACGGATTACACACACTCCTTCCTCAGAAGCTAATGACAGGTGTTTTGAAGAAAACATCCTATTAAAGACAACCGTACATAAAAACAGACAAAAAGGTTGTAAAGGATCCCATTAGCCTAAAAATTACATTTAAAAGTCAACATAAGACCATGTAGAGAACATAGGCTGACTATCTGAGAAAAACATTCCAACGTCAAATGCCACAGAACAGAGAATTCCGTTCTAAGAGGAACTCATAAAACATACTAGAGATTCATTAAGAAACCAGGTAGACACACATTCAAAGGAAAACATTACAAGTTCAGAGTTGCAGAATGACATTTATAGAATGCCCAAACAGTCGCCGACTGGCACTCTGACTAAGGAGTCTTGACTGGCCAAGGGCTTCCCCATTGGCTGTCAGTCACCATCACACCTGACTGCCCGCAAAGGGTTGAAAGTGACTCGGTGGTCGGCCACTTTATGCAGACTCCGAGTTGAAGATTCCTCACTGCACTCCTGTCAGATCGAAGAGGAGTTCGTGGATTTCTTGACTGAGGAAGGGCCCATTTCCTTTCTGGGCATCCTCTGCCTCATCTCCGAGTCCATGGGGATGAAAATGGAGTCCATCCAGTAGCAGGCTCGCTATCCTTACAGAGATCCTGGACAAGGGGACTCCCGATGGAGGCTTTCCCAGTGGCGAGGCCATTGTTGGCTCAGCACTGGAGCTTGGCAGCACCCCGTCCTTCTCACACCCTCTGCCCGGATGGCCTGCAAGTGTCCGGTGCCCATTGTACCTCTCAGGTTTCACACAGCACCTCGGCTGAGAGACTGGTGGCCAACTCCATGTTTCAGCACTCGGCAATATTGGGGACATCGACAAGCTGCCGGACAAGGAGTCAAGAAATTGGACCATCTGACTAAAAAGTCTACACCTCCTCCTTGCTCGGCTTCCGTCAGGCGAACTCTGCCATCTTGATGGCACACTTCTCCACGCCCTCTTGGGCTCTTTGGATGGTGATTCCTCACCTGCCTGTGGACCTCAGACCACATTCAAACAGATCTGAGATCAAGGTCAGGCTGTGGCCAGGCAGCAGCTGCAAACAGCTCTGGATCTGGGAGATCCCATGCCCGCTCAGTGGTGGCCGCAGTGGCCATGTGCCATAGAGCTTGGCTGCGGATCTCAACCTTCATGGCAGACACTTGGCACAAGCTGGCAGATGTTCCTTTCTTGTGCACTGACCTGTTTGGGCCGGTGTGGAGGGTTACTTCAGCGATCGAGAAGTCCGGTGCCACCTTGGACTATGTAACATCTGCACAAAAGGATCCAAAGGGCTCCAGGTAGCAGAAGTGAAGCCCTTCGGTCCTCCGCGCCTGTGGCAAAACCAGCTCAGCATCAGGCTGCCCAGCAGGCTCAGTCCTGGTGACCCAGACTCAAGTCAGTGGCCTCGATAGTCTGTAAGTCTGGAGTTAAGAGACCGGTGGCACCTCAGCTGGGTCCTCCTCCAAGCATGCTCAGTGATGGGATGGGGGTGCCACCCTCCTACCCATCATGCCTCCCTGGGTCCTCCTGGGGGGTCTGGCTCCGCCACTTTCTTTTAGCCTGGTCTGCTGTCACCATGGACAGGTGGGTTCTAGAAGTGGTCAGTCAAGGTCTGCCTCTGGAATTCGAGAAGTACCCTCAATGCCGAGCCTGTGCCCCATGGGAGGACTTGGTATCCACAGACATTTGGTTGACTCTTTGAGACATTACCCAGCTCCTCCACAAGGAGGTTGTGGTCAAGTGCGGATCCTCCGAACACCCAGGGTTTGTCTCCAGTGCCAAAGCAGATTGTGGGGGGGGGGCTAGCACCCCATTCTAGATCTGCATGATCTGAACAAGTTCCTCAGGTCACGCACCTTCAGGATGGGTAACTCTGTCTCAGATCATACCATCTCTAGAGCAAAACATGTTATTTTGCTCCCTGGATCTTCAGGATGTGTGTTTTTTTTTTTTTTTATTTGGCGGGCCACCAGTCATTTTTCGGCCTGGTCACGGCCCGGAAGCCTCAGCCACCATCTGTGGCTGCCGGGTCCCAGTCACCCCTCGGCTTACCCTGAGGGCGGGGCCATGGCCACGTCTTTCTGTAGTCACGGAACTGTATCTAGTCGGGGACCCGCAGCAATGGTAGCCACTCGAGGTCTTTCCGGGAGGGCTTCATAGAGACTGTGGCCCTGCCCACCTGATTTTCTGTTTTCCTTTATGGAGGTGGGGATGTGCAATGACACCAGCGTCCGCCCCACCTCCCGGATGTTAAGCGTCGGCAGTGTGAGATCTTCCGGCCTCCGCCATGAGTCCTCAGTGCTCGATCGCTCCCTCGCCCTCCCGAAGAAGGAGAAGCGGTCCATAGGACACTCCATGCTTCTCCCCGGCCAGCCCTCTGGCGGCCAGGGTCCGTTCCGAACCGGGTGGCGGCGTCATAGCCGGAAATCCACCGCTGCGCCAGTGGGCCGGCTCAGGATGCGCTCTTTCACATCCCAATCCATCCATCCCACCAAAGGTTCCTCCGCTTGAGCCAAGGGAACCCTCTATACTTCTGGCCATGCCTTAGGCCTCTACTCAGCCCCCATGTTCCTCACCAAATGCATAGCAGTGATGGCGGCTTACCTGAGGTGCTAAGGGGTCTGGGTGTACCCTACCTGGACAGCTGGCTGATTGCAGGTCCCTCCAGGTAGGAGGTGGAGTGGTCCAGGTACCTGGCCTCAGACCTGCACCTCCCTTGGCCTCCTGGTCAGTAAGGCCAAGTCGGAACTCGTGCCCTAGGTGATGAGCTTTATTGGGAAGAGCTTGTCTCTTGCTGAGCCAGAGCCTGGCTCCTGGCGGACAGGACAGAGGTTCTCTTCTCCTTTGCTCAGTCATTTTGGGTTTGTCATTTGTGCCCTGCCGGGACTTCTTTTGCCTTCTGGGTTACATGGCGGCCTGCATCAGTGTGGTCCGCTGGGCCTTTGGAATATGCACTCCCTGCAGTGGGATCCGCCAGTCAGTGGTCTCAGTGCAAAGTTCACGTCGACCAGCTGGTCACTGTGACCCAGAAGATGTGGGATGCCCTCCAGAGGTGTCTAGTTCCAGAGCATCTGCAGGAAGGGATCCTATTTGTCCATCTCGAGCCAGTGGTCATCCTGATGACTGATGCCTCTCTCACGGGTTGGGGTGCTCATCTGGGGAACATGAAGTCCCGGTGGCACATCAGCCTGCCGGAGCTGTGGGCAGTTCGGCTGGCACTGACTGCATTCGCTGCATATGTTTGGGATCAAGTGGTCCAAGTTTAGATGGACAACACCATGACCTCTTGTACTACCTAAACAAGCAGGCTATGATGCACTCCCTGCCTTTGTGTAAGGAAGCTCTCCAAGTATGGACCCTCGTCGCAGCCTGAAGGTGAATCTCCTAGCCATCCATGTGGCAGGAGCTTCCAGTCAGCTGGCGGACACCCTCAGCTGAGTAGGCGAGGCATCTTAACGAGTGGTCTCTGCCATCCGAGGTAGTTCACAGCCTGTTCTCCCAGTGGGCTCCTCAGGTGGACCTGATCGCCTCCAAGGAGAATGCAAAACTGAGGCTGTTATGTGCCCACCTCTGCAGCAGGGGCTCGCTTCAGGGGATGCCTTCTCAAGGCCTTGGACCCCAGGCCTCTTCTGTGCCTTCCCTCCACTTCCTTGATCCACAAGGTTCTGATCAGTGTCAAGAGGGACAAGGCACAGGTGATCTAATGGCTCCAGACTGGCCACACCAGTTTTGGAACCCCATCTCTTCAGCCTCAGCAACAGGCTTCCAAGGTGTCTTCCACTCCTCCTGGACCTGCTCTCCATCAGTCAGGGAAGGTACCCCACCTGGACCTTCAATCCCTGCACCTGACAGCCTGGTTCCTGAGGGCACTGGGTGGATACATCGCCGACAACAATAGCACGTTAAGAACTGTGCAGCAATAATGCAGTCAGGTTTTTTTTTTTTTGGTCCCTGCACCCACCTTCTGTAAGATTCCCACTGGGAATCACGGACAAGTTGAAATTTGTAGGACATGGAATACTGTTTCCAAAAAAAAAAAAAAAGTCCATTCACAAAAATTATAGGAGACCAGGTTAGAACCCTGGTCTTCACTGCCCATGCCAAGTTACTCTCAGCCCCAGCCTTGCACGACACGGAGCAGCTCGGCCAGCTTCCTGGATTCTGGTGCCCTTGTTCCTTCTAAGCACCACGGACAATGACCTAGGGAACGCTTACTGCAAGCTGTAATCCCCTCTTGCTGTCCGTGGTGGTGCTATTCTTAGTGGGTACCGTTCCTGAGTGGCTAGAGTTCCAGGCTTTGCATCTTTCTGAAGATGTCCTCACTGTGGTGGAGGCATCTAGAAGGAATTGACCAGAAAATGCTATGCCTTTAAATGGAAGAGATTCTCCATTTGGTGTCGGGACAAGGGACTGGACCCTTTGACCTGTCCAGTGGCCAGCATTTGGACTAGCTGTGGTCCAAAGGGGACTTTGGTCGTGAGCCTTAAGGTGCACCTGGCAGCCATCTCTGCTTACCGCATGCGGGCTGGTCAGCAGTTGGTGGTGCAGGAAAGGTGGTCTGGTGTTTTTCAAAGGGTTAGATCACATCCCCCACCCGTGCATGAACCACCACCACGGGACTTGTTGCTGGTTTGGCAAAGCTCATGGGCAATCCATTTGAACTGATGCACAGTTGTGACATGTCTCACCTGTCATTGAAGACTGCCTTCTTGGTGGCTGTCATGTCTGTCAGAAGGATCAGTGAGTGCCAGGCACTTTTGGTGGAGTCTCCTTACTTGGTCTTCTGCAGGAACAAGGTTGTCCTGTGCACCAACCCGATGTTCCTCCCGAAAGTTGTGTCGGAGTTTCACCTTAATCAGATGATGACTCTTCGGTGTTCTTCCGAATCACACCTCGGAGGCCAAACACAGGCTCCACCTCTGGACCCGAGCTGAAGCGATGTCTTATTACAAATAGCGCACAACTGGGTTAGGGAGATGTTAGCCAGCTGTTTGGCACCTACACTAAGGTGCACCAGGCAGACCTGCAGCCAGACGGGCCGATTGGCAGGTGGATCACTTCTGCATTGATCTCTGCTATAGGTTGGCGGGTAGGGAGCCTCCTGTTGAGCTAAGGACTCATTCCACCCTACATAACTGCTGCATCAGTGGCTGCTTCTTGGGGCGTCCCTATGCAGGAAATCTGCAGGGCTGCTACCTGGAAGTCAGCACATACCTTCATTTCCGTTACCACATTGACCTAGAGTCATGCCAGGATACTGGTTTTGGGGCCTCAGTTCTCCAGTCTCTGTTCCCTAAATTGGGGTGTCGCTTTGCCTCCCTCCTCTCGGAGAACTGCTAGGAGTCTGCAAATAGTGTGGCTAGAACAACATATCCGCATGCCTAGAAACACAGGTTGCTCACCTATAACAGTAGTTGTTGCACTTCCCAGTGCACATTCTGTACTACATATTCAGCACTTTGACCCTTTAAATATGCCTTTAATGAAAATGTACTGCATGTAGTTATTGTAGCCCTCAAGACAATGCAGATGATAATAAGTTACGTAGATTAGTGCATTGATGAAGCATTTATGGATACATTTATTGTGGTGAAAGTATATATTTATTTTGCTGCTTCTTTCTCCCCCCCCTCACCCTGGTCATCCTACGTCCGGACGCCCTCCATCACCTGTGTTCTTTCAGGCCCTCACCTGTAAGCCCCACGGCTTACCCATATGGCTGGTCAGCGGACCCCCACCGCTTCGAAAGGATCAGTTCCAGGTTGTTACCTCCGGGCGGAGCATGACGGAATGGCCATCAGCGTTAACGACCAGCCTCGTAGATCTTTTCACGTTTTCCTTTCCGCTGTGGGAGCCAGGCGTGCTGTGACGCCTCCGGCAGGCTGCGCATGCACCACCTGCAAGGGTCCTGCCAACATCTGCTGTGCTCCCACCCGACTTGTCTTGCGGCAGTGTAGCACAGAGCCCCAGCCTCCGCCAGGTCAGGCATGCACCGACTGAAGGTTACCCGAGAGATGGAGAGCTGTCCATTGGGCGCTTGATCCATCTGCTCCCGCCAATCTCCAGCAGACCGCACTTGTTCCCGAACTAGGATTACCATTGTGGCGCGAGTGTGGTATCCAGCCTCTCACCCTTAGCGCCACCGGGACAGCTAGGTGAAAGCAATTTTAATGTAAATATATTTACTTATTTATGCAAATGTATTTATATATTTATGGTTTGGGTGATGTAAGTAATATGTAGAATATGTTCTATGAATGTTTTTGCACCATTGCACAGAGCGAAGCTAATGTTTAATCTCATTGCTGAATATTTGTATGTATTATATGAGTCGAGATTCACAGTCTCCTTGATGACGGGGTGTGACGGCATCACTATGTGACAGTATATAAGGAGGCTAGGGTTTTTACCTTTGACAAAGGACTTTTATTCAAAATGTGTCAGGTGTTTGGGACTTCTTGCACTAATAAACTTTTCAAATTTTGTACCAAAATTCCAAGGAGTGAAGTCTACTTATTGAGATGGGTAAGTGCTCGATTTTCTTGTTGTTGCATTGCAGTAGTCTATCGTGAGCACTACAGTGACATTTCTTTTGTTGTGTAGTTTATTGTTAAACTTCCCTGTATTGCATTTCATAAGCAGTGCTATAATGTTTGAACCTTAGTACTTTGCCTGCCTGAACAGGAATTGCAAAGTTTGGATTTGTTCAGGGTTTTGGAGGAGTCTGAACTGTTTTGTTTATTGTCATTATAATTGCTTGAAGACATCATTCTTAACTGAAGAATATTAGTAATTTTCTTTATTTTCTGTGCACATTTTGATAGCTTCTTTATATCTAGATAGTTTTCACTACATCATAGGAGTAACTTTTGCTCAGTATCAGTACATATTTCTGAACACATTTTTGGTAATGTAGCCTTGAGTTATTAAATGTCACTGATGACATGGATTGCAACAGTCTTCATTTTCGGACATTGCTCATAGTCATGATGCAATAGCCAGAGTTTGAATATTTCCTTTAGTGGACTAGTTTGTTAGACCTCATAACTTTTTGCAGTGCTGTTCAGTGTGTAACAAATGTTAGTGAGTCTGCATATTTTACTATAAGTTTGTAGAAGCTTTGCATGCATTCTGTCGTCTTGGGTACTCAGAAACCTGGTAATGTAATGCTTATGGGTATTCCTTTAGTCAGGGATCACTGTTTTATGGCTGACTCCTAAAATATAATGCATCAGTACGAACATTTTTATTTCAAGTATTTGGATTCATCCAATTCTGACCAACTTGTTTAAGTGTGGTAATTTGAATCATCTTAAAGGTTAACAGTCAGCACAAAGGGCACCACACTGAAGTGTTGGTCTGATCCCAAAGTGCACTTTGTGTACAAAAACATTTTGGTTTACCTACTATATACTGTAGTATAGTAGATTGTATCAGACTAATTTTGCATGGCTCTAGGCTGACGTTGTCTGTTACTACAGATCCTAGAATCCCTTACAGCTGACATCAGAGCAGTAGGCAGTAGTGGAGATTCAGTAGCCAGCAGTGCATGTGCAAGATTTTATAATCTCTGATCAGATGTTTCAAACCCCAGGAATCCCTCAGTGTGCTTAAACTATTGCAGTTAGCCTCCTGTGTTGAACTGCCCCAGAGAAAATGAAACATGTGTAGATGATGGAACCATCATTGGCACGTGCCACATTTCAGAGTGTTGCCCATAGTGACTACTGCATTCTAAAATGCTCAGATTTATTTCTCCACCTGCCTAGTTAAGATGCATCAAAGAGCTCTCCTTAGCATCTACCAACTTTGTTTTTGGTTATAGTAAACATTTATATTTATTGTTTTCGGTTGCTGCCCCTATTTTTGTATTTTTCAGGTTAGGCTGGTTGGTATTTTATCTTTTTGCAGTTTCTCAAGCGGTTCCAGGGAACCTAGTTAAACAGTTTCCTCTGTGGGTTTTACCATGATTTTTACTTAAAACACTAGTGTTCCGGTTCCTGTTTTCAGGAACTGTAGTGTTATATTTTCGCTTAGTTCATTTTTTACCACAGCTGTTTTTCTGACCGGAACCGAACAGTTTCTTGGCTTCCCATGCTTTTAAGTTTTATCAGGAACAAACCACTTGTTTATATTTATTATTTTTCTGCAGTCTGGGAACCAACGGCTAATTTCTTTTCTATTTGGCGTGTTATTCTTGGACATCTGTCATTTGGCATGTAAGAGTCACCAAGAAGAAAAAAAAAAGAACACGGAATGACTGGTTTAAAAAACTGCATCATGTGCAGTCATATTGTTGCCAAAGTGGATAGGCACCACTTGTGTTTGATGTTCCTGGGTTCTAGCCATATTTTTGCCAGTTGTGAAGTTTTATTTATTTAAAATCTTGGAATTACAATCTTTGAGTCAGAGACTCATTTCCAAAGCTCCACGTCAATACACAATACAGGCATAGGTAAATAAAATAGATAATGCGATACAATATACAATGCCAGGGCAGTTTGATGGCAAGGTTGCATCATGAAACAGTATACTGAGATGTGTAATACAGAGTTGAGGCTGTAGGCTATGGACAACACAGTAAACAATGCGCTACAGAGTACAGTGTCAGAGGCACTTTGACTTCCGGTTACAGCATGACCATTTTACAAGGATGTCCTAACCAGTTTACAAGGTTGTCTAATGCATTGTTGTGGCTGTTGACAGTGCATAGGACAAATCTAACAGTAAGAGGTCAGTTAGTGGCCAAAGAGTGAATTGGGGGACAGTGCCGTGCCTTCTATGCCTGGCTGGAGCTGAGTAAACTGGGTAAGTTAGGAAGGCAGGTAGTGCAAATTCTAGCGCAGTCTGTTGGGAGACTTTGCCCAAGTGCCTAAGTAAATTGCAGGCCATTGACTGTGAAAGAGATTGTGTGGCCGTTCTCAGTGACTGGTGATGGCACTGGTGGTAAACTTAAGAGTGTGCAGGTGCGGGTGGCAAGGAGGTGGGTCTTGAGTGCCTTTTAAAGGGAGCAAGTTTTTGATGGTTAGAGACTGATGGCGTTGAAGTAGGAGGAGCCCTAACCAGAAAAGACCTCTGGAGTGTGGTTCTAACTCTGAGAATGGCCAGCAGCTTTGGTCAAGCTGCGTGTTTACACTGTGGGAAGAGGAGATTAGGGAGGCAGATAGGCCATGGGGGAGGGTCAAGCCAAGGAGGATTTTTGGTCAAAGACAGGACTGGTAGTGGATCCTCTCATCAAAGTTCAGGATCTGGGCAATGGAATAAAGCATGCATGTGTGTGTCATGCAGTCTGCAGCAATCAAGAGCCTGCAGGCTTTGTTAATGACCACTTTTATTTTACCGATAGCTGTTGCATCTGCAGCAGCATAGACCAGCAACCCATAGTCGATAAGAGACATTACTGAGGAGGTTATGGCTAGTCTCAGGGCTTCTGGCATAGGGCAGTCCTTATAGCGATAAGGAGACCAATGCATGCATTGGTAGCAGATGTGAGTGTTGATGTGCGGCGTGGAAGGAGAGGCAGAGTCAAAGATAAGCCGTAGATATTTACAGGATGAGACCTGCTCCAGGGTGTAGAGTGACTATGCTTGAATATGCAGTTCGCCTTTTTTATTTGCTTTGGTGGTGTCTTGAAAGTAGGGGCTTATTTTTTAGGTTCATGACTAGTCTGTTCTTGGCAAACCAGAGTTCAGCTTGTCTGAACTCGTTCAGAGTGAGGCCCGAAGGTCGGTTGGGTTAGTGTGGTAGACACAGATGACTGCATTGTCTGCGTGAGAGGAGGATCTTTTCGAGGCAGGCGGTGGAATTGCATTCAAGAATATGCTAAAAGCAGGTTTGTAAAATGTTTTGTCCTAAAACGTTAAAAACGAGGGCAAAAATGCTCGAAGAGATGGCTACCCTTCTTATCCCTCTCCTAAGCCCACTGAAGGGTTTCCTCCTTGCATGCTAAGAAGGACAAGTTCAAGGAGTTGGTGGACCCTAAATCCACTGGAAAGGCTGATGCCTCGAAGTCCAAGAGGCGGTGGAACTGACTGCTGAACCAGTTCTTGCAGAAGGAAAAGCATAAAGAAAAACATGTTGCTGCACCTCCTGCTGAAAAAGCAAAGGAGCTCTCAGCTGACAGACCAACTATGCCTTCTGTTGAGGACATTGTAAAGGCTCTGCAGATCTTGGAGGCCCTCCAGGCTGTCAGTCCACTGGTTCCCCTCGGTTCCTTCATTGGTTCCCCTAGTGTATTATGTATGAGGAACTGGAGGATGAGGAAAAGCCTGTTGAACCTGAAGTCTCCCGAACTGGACTTCAGTTCCCCACCCCGGGACCTGAAGATTACTCCTGTCACAGTTCATTTGTGAGAGAGATGGTAGATACCTTCAACCTATCCAGTCAGGAAACACTGGAGGATGAGGAAGGAACACACTTTTTAGACATGATGGGTCTTACCCACACAAGGAGACTTTGCTCCTATACTTAAGTCTCTCAAGGAAGGCTGCTTTAAAGATCCTGCAATCCTGCTATGAAACTGCATTTATCTTCATTATAGAAATGCAGTTTTGGCATCATGTAAACTACAGCCTTTCCTCTACCTCTCTATGAAGCTGGATTTTAGAGTATTTTTTGTTTAATAGATTGTTTACTTATTTTTAAAGAAACAGATGCCTTCTGCTAAAGTAAACTATGCCCAGACAGTGTTAATCAGATAGTGTCTTAAGAGGTTAAGAAAACAGTGTAAATCTTTTCACTCAGATTTTTGCTGCAAAGGGTGATTAAGCCGACATGTTTTTGAGCTATGAATCTTTCTTTAAAATACTACTAGCAAGCAAAGCAAAACAGCTCCACAATGAAAGAGGTGTGAAAGTTAATATATAGTCATTCAAAAAGCAAAAACCGCACTCCTCGGCTGAATATAAGTTAAGCAGCCTTATTTATCAAAAGAGCGCCTAGCCAACATTAACTGGTCCACCACCAACAACCTTGACTGGTTTCACATCGCAAGTACGCCATCAGGAGGATGTGAGTACTAAACTGGTCGTGGTTGTTGTTGGTGGACCAGCTAATGGCAGCTGGGCATTCTTTTGATAAATAAAGCGCTTAACTTGTATTCAGCCGAGGAGTGTGGTTTTTGCTTTTTGAAAGAGAATACTAGCCAAATTAAAGCCAGTAGTTATAACACAAAATAGTCTTGTGCAACACTGCTCAGCTGAATAAACACAGCAGCCTGCTTCTATTAGTAGAGTATTTCCACAAAACCTTCAATTTTGTGTAGTCCATTGGGAACTGGAGAGCTCCTTTTTTTTTTTACTAATATCAACACGTATGCAGGGCTTCACCCACTACAGCTGTAAAACTGTAATGGGGTGATGAAATATAGCTACGTCCTTGTCCAGTCAATCGTGTCATTGGACAGGCTCAAAACCAATATATCCATCCAGAAGATTCTCATTGGGATGCACTGCTTGGATTCTTTTGATGGCACACATGGTAATTTTGTATTGGTTGTGACTCCTAAGATGATTGTCTGCCCAGAGTGTAAACTGCCAAAATGTAGCCAGTTGCACTTACCTGTGAATTGACATAAGTAAGATTAGTCTTGTAGCTGAGACTAAAAACTGATGGTATTACATAACTTGACCTGCCCTACACTCCACCACCATCATTTACACTGTATTTAACCAACTACCATGGCCCCTCACAAAAACAAGAATAAGCCATTTGCCCACCCATCCCCAATGCTTGACAAGCATTCACAAACACTATATTGAAAGGCAATGCCATTTTAGTTTACTGCTCCCCCACCCCATCCCCATTTACTGGCCTTCCATAGCCAACTTGCTATCATTTAAAAAAAAAAAAAAGGCAGAGCATGCACAAACATACAGAAAGGCAATTACAGACAATGCCTTGCAATCCTGGCTGTGGGGGACAACACAGAGTGTGGTGCTTGATAGGGAATTCCTGAAGGGCAGGGTGGTCAGTGAGTGTGGTGCTGCAGGGTCAGTCCTTGGGCCAGAGCTTTTAAATGTCTATTTTGACACAAGTGAGGATATGTAGGGTACAATTTGTTTCTTCACAGCAGACACAAAAATGTTTGAGAGGGTGGACAGTAAGAAAGAAATAGGATGATGAATGAGGATTTGGAGAGATGTGTCAGGGTATAGGGCAGCTGAACAACATGAAAAGTACATAGTCATGCACATGGAGCGAAGAACCCCAGAGCGGACTACAGGATTGGGGGTGAGACTGTGGGTGGAGCAGCCAAATGACAGGGAACATGGAATCATATCTGATAACGTAAAATCAACTATGCATTGTACTGAGGCAGTGGGCAAGGCCACCTGAATGTTTGAATGCAGTACTGATCCCTTGTGAGACTAGACCACTGTGTGCAGTCCTAGAAGCCACACCTGAAGAATGATAGGGATTGGGCTGGAGTAGGTTCAGAGGGCCACCAAGATGATTCAGGGGCAGCATAGAAGGTTCTACATGAAAAGGACTGTAGACCTTAATATGTACTTACTCGAAACCTGGAAGGAGGGGGTATAGGATAGAAAGATATAAGTTTTACAGGGAATGGACAGCAATGCACTTTCCATCTTAAGTGCAAACACAAACACTAAAGGAAACTTGAATAGGCTGGTAGGTGGTAGGTTTGATAAAGACATCAGGAAGTACTTTTTACAGATAGGGTGGTGAACAAGTAGAACAACTAGCCCAGCCAAGTGGCGGTGCAAAATCATCAGTAGGGCTCAAGCATAGCTGTGATAGACACATGGGTATAGTTGATGTCAACCAGGGGAAGTGGGAGAGGAAGAATGAGATGAGTGACCACTAGGGGTCTTGGTCTAATGAGTTAGACAGAGAAGGGCAGACCGAATAGACCAATTGGTCTTATTGTGCTGTCAGTTTCTGTCCATCTGTGTTTATCCCCAACACCTAAATAGCTGGAACTAGCCTACTAGCCACCCCAGACTGCCACTAGTCTAGTCCCACCACATACCTTCCCTCCAAATCTGTTTGGGCAATGGGGTCACCCCCATCACCACCACATAGTCTTAACCTGTTTGGCGCGGGTTCTTAGCTGATTGGGAACAAAGCGCATCCTCAACACCCAGGATGTAACAAAATTTAGTCAGAGTCGATATGGCTGTGGGAGCTTGAAGAAGCTCCAAGTTATAGCGCTGCTGAATGCTGTCTTACATACACCATGCAAGAAAATCTTCAGCATTGACAAATGCTTGTTTGTTTGTTATCTTTGCATGGCTTCCAGCTGCCTAACTGTGAGATGAAGACATAATCTCTGATTGTACACTGCAGTCACTAAACTTTTTAGTATAATTCATCTTGCTCCGTGCTGTATATTAGAATGTAATCCAGTCTACCAGTTGCTGGCCAGGAAATTCTAGGTTGGAAGAGCATCTCTGACGGTGACAATGCTCTCAAGCGGGTGCCAGAAGATTGAAATAGATGGGGTGCTGAAAATTGGAAGGGCATTTGGTAGGGTATAAAGGGCATTTTTTGCAAACCATTTTTCGATATACATTGTAATACAACAGTATAAGATACTGTCAACCACAGAGATTAAAGGAAGCTGTCCATTTGCAGGGGTTCCCTTTGCAACGTCACCCTCGGTTAAGCTTTTGCAAAAAGTGCATTTTTATACCTGGCAAAGTAATTTAATTTAAGAAAGCAAAGTCAGCTACCGGAGTATGGTGGATTGTCTGGTGGTGCCATTAACTGTAATGGTGTGGCGCGCGCCTGAAGCTTCAATCCAAATGCATTAAAAGCGCAGGGGTGCAGAGCCATATCGTTGCAGTTAATGGTGATGCCCATTAGTCACCATACTTCCAGGTATGAACACCTGGTCAAACTTCCGCTGTGGGGCATAAAAATACACTATGAAACTTAACGAGGAGAATGTGTTCTGAGAGCAAAATGTCCCACAAATGACAGAAAACTGCTGATAACCAACCATTCTAATGTCTTGAGCCATTAATTGTAAATACTGTATCATTATAAAATCTACTTTTAAGTATGTGAGATGGTTAGAAATATACTAATTATGAATGCAATGCATCTTTTACTAAAAAATAAAATTGATGTTAACAAATACTTCTGCTTTAAGCGTCCAAACCTCTAACATAATTTTATAGAAAAAATATGCAGAAATGGGAAGTACCAGATTTTAAAAGTGTGAAATTACTATTCATGTGTTATTCAGACTTTGTAGCATAAGAAGCAATGAAAACAGGGTGGTGCATCTCAACTGTACAATCTGTCTGTCTGTTTGTAAACACACACACACACACACACACGTATGTGTTTAGTAAATATGAGCTATGCTTTGAACTTTTACTCTGAGGTGTGAAATGGTCATGGTGCCCCTAGTCTAGTAACACATAAAGACTTAGTGAAAATGAATACAGTAGGCTATCCTAAATCTTACCAGCAATCGCGCGACATGGCATTGCTGGAGGGGCATGTTTTCATCAATGTACTACTTTTGTTATAACAAATGTGACTTCTTTTAGATTCAGATAGACTGTATTTTTCTTGCTAGGAGGCAGTATAGCATAGTGGTTAAGAGCACTGATCTACAAAGCTAGAGACCTGGGTTTGAATCCCATCAGCTCCCACTTGCACAGTGTGACCCATAGTAAGTCATGTAACTTCCTCGTGCTCCCAGGCCGCACCTGGAAACAAGCTCTGGATTAGTGTGCCGTTTCTGGTTAAACAATTCCCTTTCCCCACCCCTTTACTGTACATTGACTTGCTAAATGAAGTTTGGCTATAAATAAGAGCTCTTGCTTGGACATTCAGGACTTGATGTAGTGTAATAGTGTATTGAAGAAAGAAAAACTTTTGCAAGTGAAATGCTGCATGTAGTGGATACATGTCTGAACCAAAACAGAAAATGTATAGTGTCTATACAAGTAGGCAGTATAGTGTTGTGGTTCAAAGCACCGAGCTGCAAATCTGGAGAGTTGGGTTTGAATCCATCAGCCTCCACTTGCATACTGTGTGACCCTGAGCAAGTCACTTGACTTCCCTGTGCTCCCAGGTCACACCTGGATACGACTGTGGCTTAGTGCGCTTTCCTGGTTAAACAGTTTCCTTTTTCTTTCTATACATCTGTTGAGGTTATATCAGGAAGTTGGTATTGCGTATAACATTAAGTGCTGCAAATATAGTTCTGTTTGTCATTCATGCTAAAAAATATTATAGTGATTACAAGGTCTTATAAAGGTGACGATTTCCCTGTTTCACAAAGACATTTTTACATCTATATCAAAATTAAACCATCATTGGATCTCATTTTCAGTACGAACCATGTGGCTATTTAATACAGCAAATATCATGGCGGAGGTGTCGGAAAATCACCCTTTCAGTAAGTGTATTTACTTATTAATGCACCATTTGTGGTTGCATTTATGAACATACAAACATATGAATGTGCCAGCAGAACTGGGCCTTCTGGCGTATCAATGTCTCTTTCGAGTGTGCAGCTGGCGCCTAGGTTGCAGCTGCCCCCTCCTCTTTTGTCCACCTCGGCTGTTCTCAGCCTCACCCACCCATACTCTCCCTGTTCTTTGTCCCATGCCCTTTTAAAGCTACCCACAGTTTTGCATGATATCACCTTCTCTGGTAGGGTGTTCCACTTGACACCACTCTCTCTGTGAAGTAATGCCTCCTCATCTCCCTCCTAAATCTTCCCCTCTGTTCTTGGCCTGTGCCCTCTAGTGTCCCTTCCTTCCTCAGTTTAAAAACCCCATTGTTACCATCCTTGTTAATTCCCTTCCGATACTTGAAAGTTTCGATCATGTCCCCCCATCCGCCTCTCATCCAGGGTGTACATATTCAGTTCCCTCAGTGTGTTCTCGTAGTCTCTCCTTCCATTCCCTGTATCATCCTCATTGCCCTCAGCTGCACTCCCTCCAGTAGCTTGATATCCCACCTTGGGTATGGCCTCCAGAACTGCACACTAGGTTTACCACCTGTCCTGATTTTCACAGGACAGTCCTGATTAGTTGCTATGTTCTGCAAAAACATGAAAAATACAAAATGTCCTGATTTTATAGTAGAAAATATTTTCTAACTTTCCACTAAATGTTCTAGAAAACTACAATAACTTAACTACAATATCTTAAAATGATAAGAAACAGTAGAAGCAACTAAGAACTACAATACTTAGCCTTAATTCTGATTATATAGAGAAAACAAGACTGTTGTATTGTTCGAGGTTACATATTGTTCTGAGAAAAATCATGTTTCAGTAAGAAATGTCCCACTTTGGGCTTCTTAAAAGGTGGTAACCCTACCGCACACACTACTCCCAAGTGCGGCCTAACCAGTGACCTCTAGAGGGAAGTATTTAACTCCTAGGAGTTCTTGTTTAGATTCCATAGACTGTGTCTGTAAATGTATTCATTTTGTGATACTGACACTTTATTGAAATCTGTACATATCAGACTGCATAGACTCAATTACTTGGGGTCCCTGACTAGTAGTTCTTTTTATCTGGCACTTATACTGACAATTGATATTATCATGTATAAATTCTTGTTACAATACGAAGGCCTTTAGGTTTCTGGAACATAGTAGCTGGTTGAGAGTATGTTGGGAACATATCTCCAACTAGTTTTCATTACAACAGTGTAACACACTTGCTCACTTTGGGTAAATATCACTTTAATCCTCTGTATGCCTTGGATAGACTTTTCTGTTGCTGTACTTTTGGGGTTTGTTTTTACTTGCCAGTAAGTCACATTTTGGCATGCAATTTATGAATCTAGGGTAATTTGCTTTTCATTGACCGTATTCTCAAACATACAGAGTTTTGAGCTGAGTTGAAGCTGCAGTCTACTCTGTTCTGCTCGTATCTCATTCGGGAAGCATGTGTTTTGGAAGGCTTTCTAACTTGACATATAATTTAGTGAGTAGAGAATCCTAATGGTTTGATGTTCATTAGACTGTAACATGGTATATAATATTTATGGGTAGGCTATCTGCTTACTGTTATCTCTGGATAATCTTTAGGTAATTTTCAGAGGTACAACTCAGGATCTGCTGTTAAATTAAACTTGACAAGCTATAAACCGTATGTTGGTCTCAACATAGTAATTTTTAACAAAACAGGCTGCCTGGAGGAAATGCTGCATGTAGTGCATACATGTCTGAACCAAAACAGAAATGTATATTGTCTGTACAAGTAGGCAGTATAGTGTTGTGGTTAAGAGCACTGAGCTACAACCCTGGATGGTTGGGTTTGAATCCCATTAGCCTCCACTTGCATACTGTGTGATCCTGAAGTTAAGCAGAAGAAGGAGTATTTCTTTAAGTGCCATAGAGATTTGCAGAATGGAAGGGTACACTGAAAACTACTAAAAGATGTGTTCCATGGAAACACCTTTTTCAAGGGAAAGCAGAATGACTCAAGGCTCCGCCCATAGCCATAAAAACAGGGTTGCAAAATCATCATGCAGCGTGATACACATAAGAGCAGGTAGGTTACATCTGCCTGAAATAGTGCCCATAGTTAAGGTCCGTGTTCACTGTGATTCTGCAGTTGCAGCAGTCACCGCAGAATCAGGATCCTGTTGCAGAAAAACGTCTCTGCTGCATAAACAGAATGTTTGGGCGGTAAAGATGTCTGCCGCCACTGTAAACTCCCATTTAAAGGAAAACTAGACCCTCGTATCTTCCAAATGTTATTTGTTTCCATGTCAATAGACAACTTTTTCATGTAACTGTTAAGGATGTTTGCAAATGCTTTACTTAGTTTTCACAGTTCATACTAGGCCCTGTTGCTGTTCTGGAAGGCTCCATTTCATGGTAGTTGAAATCTCATTGTCCCTGAGAGCTGCATTAGTATATGAGAACGTGATCGTAATCACCTTTAAACTCCCCAGTATGCCTGTCTGCTTAATTAGTTTTAAAATAAACAAGCTGCAAAAGGTGTGAAATACCACATTTACCTTCAGTGAGCGTTGCAAACTGTCTGAGTTATTACATTTTTCCCCTTTAAACTTCATTCAGTTTATGAGTTTCCAGAGAGTTTTGCAGGGTATTTGTTCTTTCAGCATATAGGTATGTGAAATAAATGGGTGATCTGACATCATGTTCTCATATGCTAATGCAGTTCTCATGGACAGTGAGATTTCAGTATACGAAATGGAGACTGGGGCAATCACAGGGCTACCATGAGTAGTGAAACAAACTAAAGACATATAGCCCTAACAGCTACAGGAAAGGAGTTGTCTGTTGACATGGAAACAAATAAAATGTTAATATGAGGGTGTAGTTTTCCTTTAACTGGCTAAAATGATTGTGAGCAAGCCTAAAATGGCTTCAGTACGAGTTTGCTGGCAGCTTCATTACACATTACTCACTCCTGGGAAGTTCAGGGCATTGCAGAGGTCAGGACCACTTTTTAAACCACTGACATGCCGCCCTAAAGCCGATGACCATTATGTCCTTTTACAAACACTGAGGAAACCTCAGGAAGTTTGTTTCATGAAAACAAAAGAATGTGTGGTTCTATTTATGGATTGCACAATTTTGCAATGAAACATTAGTAATTCTTGCAAAAATGCAAAATGGGAAGTGTTGTTGACTTGTATTTAATGTAAAATGATCCAGCTGCTCTCTACCCTAGCAGTACAGTCCTACAGGGTGGGAGAGGAGGAGATCACGGAAGCAGCATTGATGCAGAAGGCACCATTGTTGTTGCAGTTAGTGAGCGGGAGGGAGCCACTGGATTGGTATTGCAGTACAAAGTGACACCACCTGGCTTCAGTGTGGGTGGGTAGGAGAGCCATTGGAGCAGCATTGCTTTGCAGTTTAGGCGCAACTGTACATCAAGCAAGTGGGCAGGCAGGGGAAGAATCCACAGGAGCATCACTGCAGTAAATTCTCACTGGGCAGGTGGAAGGAGGAAGCCAAGAGAGGACAAAACTGATTGCAAAAAACAGATTGCCCTTCTGTTGCTTCTGCCCTCCCTCCAACCAGATAGTGAAGTCAGAACTGCTGCTTTTTTTCCTTGCCTTTGCATCTGTTGAACTGTCCCAGGCTGCATTTTTCTCGTGTTTTTCAAGTCAACAAGCTTTCATTTGGGACTCATTTGAGTTGCCACAGAATGTAAAGCCCATCACAGAGGTATTACAGAAAATCATTGTATAGTTAGTCATAGGGTGCAGAAAGCACTGGGTCCTGTTACAGTATGTAGGTCTTCATTGCCACAGTCTTCATGGGGATGTGCCCATACCTCATAGCGGCAGAGGCACCCGTGCTGGACTGGAATCATTGTGCAGAAACCAGACACACCAGAATAACCCAGTCAGACAGTCAGGCCAAACAATGATTTAGCGAATGTGAGGGGCAGTAAGGACAGAGATCAGAGGAGCAAGAGCTAACAAAGATGTAAGAGGAGCCGGGCAGCTTGACTGAGTCTGCAGCGCCTGCAGATTGAAACTACCAGCGAACTGCTGCTGTATCTTCATTTATGAAGTCACACATGTAAATCGCTAGCAATGCAGAGACTGATGATCGGTGTACTCACTAGCATGGCTACAATCCCATAAAAGGCAAACACAAAAATAACTGAGTTGCGACTGCACTGGCAGTTATAGGAAAGCACTGGCAGAAAAGTGGATTTATTCAAACTGTTGTATCAAAGTGCCAGGTGTACGCTGTACAAATTAAAATCACTCAAAGAGCCTAAGCAGCTCTGGCACTTCATACGTGAGGAAACCGTGAGGGGCAGATGTAGGCGTAAGACAGCAAGATTTAGGGCCGCCCACCGCACAGTGGTTATGCTACCACTTGCTGTGCTGACGACCCAGGCTTGGGAATGAGCCTGGGCCATTAGAGGGCCAGCCTGGGGAGCAGGATCGAGCGTCCCACAGAATGCTTTTCTCTTCCATGGAGGGAGGGTGTTGTGTCCCGCTGCTTTACTGCCACCTGGTGACCACAGATGGTGATGCAGGGAATAAGCGATAGGTAGAAGGAGACTGTTGGAGCACATTCACGGGTTGGCCTGTGCTAGGCCTCGCTGGCAGACAGTCCTGATGTGCACACCTGGTGGGTGGGCAGGAGAACAGCAGAAGCTGGTGCAGGACTGGGAGGATGAAACCTCCATTGGCCCACCACATCCTGCACTGGACTCATGCCACCATACCCTGAGGACACTATCAGTCCTCACCTCCACCGTGGGTAGCCAGATTGATACAGGGAAGAAATGCCTTGGAGCTGGATCAGTACCTGTCCCTGTTGAGTAAGCAAGGGAGGCAGCACAGAGGTATGTCATGGGTGGGCCGATGAACCCAGGAGGATAGGTGATGGAGTCTCAGCTGGAAGGAACAGGCAACTGGCGGTAGGTAGAAGGAGATCCCGCCTGTGATTGGGAGGATAAAACCAATTTAAAAAAGAAAAAAATACTACCAGGATTTTAAGCAGTGTGGGGGTGTGACGTTACACTGATTTCATTATCAGAACACCTGAATTGGTAATTTTGATTAGTAGCTAGCATCAAATATCTCAATACTTAAACTAGCTAGAAGCTAAGCGAGGTGTCACAGTGGGAGAACTATGGTGCAAAGCATTCTTAAACTAAAAGTGCCTATATTATATATAATAAAATACCCAATTGTAAAACACAGTATTACACTTAATTCATAGAAAACTATCATGTGTCCTTAATAGCAGCAAGGCTAGAGTCTCAAAAAAGGGGGAGAGCTGAGGGTTGGGTTATGCAAGATCCAGTGTTAGTCCGTCCCTGGTATGCGTGGACTACATCAAGGAAGCAGTTATTAATATGTACAGTCTGTGTTGCACTTTGTTGCATTGTTATTTATATTTTGGATGAATCCACTTTTGTGCAAATGCTTTTCTTCAAATTCTGAGTGGACTCACAACTCAGTTGTTTTTATCTTTTGTCTACCTGCAAATGAAAACTACAAATGAGCAAGCTACAGAGATGGAGTGTGAGATCATATGTAGGTGTTCACCCTTCAAATTGCAGTTTTGTAATCAATGTATTATCTTGCTTCCGCCTTATCGACCCAGACTAATGCATGCCTCACTGGACGGACTGATGCTGCCACCTCACTGACCCCAACTAATGCCGCCTGACAAAAAATGACAGCTGCTGCCACGCTTGCTGATGGGTGTAGCACTAGCTGGGCACGTCCCTTCTGCTGTTTCAGTGTCCCTGCTACAACCCCAGCACTAACTCTGAGATCCTTCAAACAGTTGTGCATAGATCAGGTGCCTGCACTCCTCTCAGCGATTTCAAGGTCTGCTATCACAACGTAACATCTTAAGATGCATCATAAGATGCATGCAGTTCTGGATAGCATGCAAACTTGTTGGTAAATGTGGCATGCAAGATCACACCACATAGAACAGTAAAGAAACTTAAACCCTGTTGTTGACATCATTTTATATCATTGTTATTTTGGCTTGTGTGAAGTCTTTCATAATCACAGTATATTGTTTGTGTGTTTGTTTTGAAGTAATCCTAGTTTTGACTTATTTAAGGTCCCTTATTAACGAGTGTCTTTTTCCCTGGCCAGTGTTCATTTTTAATTAGCAGTTCTGAAACCCAGTGACATCAGTTGGCGAAGCCTACTGTGAAGCTGTCTGTGCAGGACTGCCGCTCAGGTGATGTCACTCAGTTCCAGAACTGCTAACTAATTAATAAATACTAGGTGGGAAAAGGCTGCATTAAAAGAGGACCCGAACTAGGACTATTTCAAAACAAACACTTAAAACAATGCACTGGGATTAATAGACTTCACACATGCCAAAATCAGCAATTACATTAAACAATGTAAACAGCAGGCTTTATGTTTCTGTAAACAGTTATTTTTGGCTGTTTGGGGCATCCAAAAGTAGTGACAGTCTCTGGATGCTGTATTTGGGGGTTGATGAGGTGGTGATAGCGATTACAAGGATAAGAGACCTTCCCTTTAAGGGTCTTCTTTATCCCTTCTGTCTGAGTAAAGAGACCAGGGCTAGACATTCCCTTTAAGGGCCTTCTTTATCTCTTCTGTCTGACTTTCCTCTCACTCTCCTGTTTTGTACTGCTTGGGGTCATTGCAGATATGTGGCTCTTGGGAGAGTTCTCCTTGAAGAAGACAATTTAGTTCGCACTAATAGATCTTAGAGAGAATATTCTCCATAGAGCCACAGCTACTCATGCCACCTATCCTCGTCAGTGTTCCAGGTGACATACTGTGGTAGACACACCCATTACTGCATGCTTGGTCCTTTCCTTTCTGCACCCTTTCAAATAGGCTTTTTTTTTTTTTTTATCAATTCTGAACTGCCACCTGTCTTGTCGACCTAGTGAGGTTCTGGTCTCCCATTCCTGAAGGTATGGTACAACACTGAGCTTGTCTCCAGTGGTAAACTAAGGAGGTATTGGGCCGCCCTCATTATATAGGCACTGCCAACAAATGTCAACATTTGCAGTGCCAGCTAGGCAGAGGATTTTGAGTTGTCCGGTCGTTGACCGCTTACAGTTCAAAGGTGTAGCTCTGTGAAGGAAATTCTCTTGAGGAGCTACTGTTACTGATTGAGTAGATCAACTTTTCAGTGTTTATTTCTGTTTTTTTTTCTTTTTTTTTACCATTGTATATTTGTCTTTTATCCACACTCTGTAACTGTGTGTCTATGCTGAGTTCCTTAAAACTGTATTGCATTGCTAGTCAGCATAAGCTTAGACAACCAGGTAAAGGAAAAGGGCTGCAAAGCAGAACCAGAGATCATTCAGTGATCACCAACCAGTATTTCTCCACCTAAATATTTCAGTCAGCTGTTGTTACAGGGTCAAGTAGGCCTTGAAAGTAGTGTGTGTGTGTGTGTGTGCTTGTCACAAATGGGCTCCCAGAACTCAGCCCACACCATGCTACCAGTTCTCACAACCCTTCAGACCCCTGAATGAGTGCCTCGATATGCTGCCACCGCTCAGTTTGACTCTCACTCATGGTATCTTTAGGTCAGAATCCCACCACGACCATGTTGACACAGTATAATAGCGTTTCAAAATGACACCAACCCACTCCTTTAGTCACAGTTGAGAACACTGTGCTTTCACCTACTAGGTGTACTTTGGACAGTTTAGTAGACTGTCTCTTCAGATATGGATCACAGACTTGCCATTTCATTTCATTGCCCGTTTCTGGCGACCAGGTTAATACATAAAATAGTAACAATATTAGGCAAAAACAGCTAACAAAGCGGGATTAGAAACAATCACAGGGCGACATTGGCTCAAAAGAGCAGACAGATTCGTTTACATTATTTGAGTTACACTAGGTAACCATGTATTTAAGCTTATTGTAAACATGAGAAAATTGAAAATTAATGATCTTCATCTTGAAGAAGTATGCCTGAAAGGGGCTTAACACAGGTAGTCTGCACTGAATTGGTTCCTCTTTGTCTGTTATTAGGTTAAAAGGTTGCATTATTCTTTGAGAATTTACTCCAAACCTCCACGTGAGCAGAAATCACCTTCTTAAATTTTACATAATCCCCAAAGGAAAGGCATCCCATAATTTGATACAGAGCACATTGATAAGTTCTGAAAGGGAGACCTGTAATAAATTTTGCACATGGCATCCCCTTACCTGCCAAAGAATAACACACAGCCATAAGCACATAGCTTTGCTTATACCTTACAACGCTAAAAAAAAAAAAGAACTTTTAATTCTAGACAACATATCTTTTGATTTTTTTTTTTTTACATTGTTCATCCTCCTTGGTTTGGGCCAGGTTGGGACCTCCTTCCACCTGCTGCCAATACCCGTTAACCGTCCGTCCGAGATCCTGCCAGCCACCCAGAGGGACCACCAGCCCACCGTGACACACTGCTGTGCTGCCCGCAACACTCCCCAGGAGCTGGGTATGCCTCCAGCTCCTTTGGCATTTCTACCCTGCAGACATCTGGTCATCCTTGGCAAGTTGAAGACATGATGCCCCTGCTAGATGGTGGTGCAGATTGGGTGGTAGATGTGGTCAGCCAGCAGAGGTTTCATCTGTTCAAACCTGCGCCTCCATTTTTCCCTGTTCGTAATGTCCGCCCCTCTGCTGGGAGGCGTGGCAGGATGGGCTGCCGGCATGTACTGTTGCAGCCAATCAAAGACCACACTCCTAGGGCCCCTCTTGTAAGTCACAGATCCCCAGCACCATCACCTGTGGTCACCCAGGTGGCAGTAAAGCAATAGAACAAGGCCGCTCTCCCGAGGAGAAAAGCGTCCTCTGGGACACTACCGTCCTTCCTCCAGCTGGCCATCTGACAGCCCAGGCTCGGTCCAGAACCAAGTCGGCAGCATTGCAAGCAGTGGCTCTACCGCTGTGCTGGGGCTGGCTACTTGATTTGTGGTTTTAATAAGTAGAGAAATGTGTGTCTCGTGGGTGAGGGCTGTCCAGGGTCACACCCAGATACTTAAATTCCTTATCCATATCCACTGTGTTACTAATTCTAGCTCTAATCAAACATTCAGAGTCATTCTCTTCTTAGGACCATTAATGAGCATTGCTTTAGTTTTCCACATATTGAAGACCGTTTCATGAAGCTGAAACCCGTCTTGGAGATTACCAAAATCTCATTGGACCACTGGCTTTAGGTCCCCAGGTTTCCTTCCTGTTTATAGATTACTGCATCATCAGCATAAAGTATCATGTCAGTTAATGGTCAGGCATTGGGCAGTTGATTTAGAAACAGGTAGAAAAGCAGGTGACCCCAAATGGTACCCTGAGGTGCACCGATGGTATATTCCTAAACTCTGAGCAACGTCTTATTAGTGGTCTGTAAACTCCATCAGATAAATAGGTGCTAAACCAAGTTATTACCTCCCTTGAGAAATTTAGTTGACAGAGATTTCAGAAATAGCCCATGGTCCACCAGATCAAGCATCAGGTTATCTATACCTTTAAACACAGTGCACTGAAGGCATGAAATATAGAAAAATATTTAATACTCCCATATGTTACAGGATTATCCAACGACTATGGAAATACAGTGCAGCTGCAGAAATGGAAAATAAAACATTTGAAAAGATAGAAATCACTCATTATAACACTCACTAGTTCTGACTACATTTGAAGTATAAATTTACCCCAACTGGGACCGCTTGAGTCATGCAGACTTACCAAAACGTTTTTGTAAGGCTTCAGTCCCCAAATATGACTGAATGTCATAAGAGAATACAGGCAGAAATACCCATAGCAGGCCAGCTCCTTTGCCTGCATCATCTGCTCTGCCTCTCTGACATCACACCCTGGACATTCCATGTGATGTTTGAGACCTCCTCCACAGCAGAACCAGCGTGTGCTGGTTATGTATTCAGACTCTGTTCTATTGCCCTACATGGCATTCCACACATAAGGTGCATCTGGCATTACCAGCTGTTTGTTTGCACCCAAAACATGGCCTCTTTTTAGGTGAAAGGAGCTCAGATATTTTGTTGTTACCAAACAATCTTTAGGTGAAAAGAGCTCAGCTATCACGTCCACCTCTGAGTGGATAGGAGAATGCAGTTTTCCGCTCTCCCATACATCCCAAACCTTCTTACAAATTTTATGGAGAAGATAGATGGATAAAACTGAAAAAAATTACCTGGATGTTACAGTGATATTGCGATGAAAAAATATGCAAGTGGAGACCTTTGTATTCAAGCCCAAATTCCGTGTCAGTATGTTCATATTGGAATGTATAACCTTTTAAATTGTATTTCATAAGAGGTGTTAAGTCAATGGAGATTTTGTTTAGTAAGAAGTGTCAATAAATCAGCGAAAAGTTTTTTTTGTTTGTTTTTTTAGTAAAGAACTTGATTAAATAATGAGGCCTGAAGTGTTTTAGCTAGTTAGAATTCAGTCTGCTTTCTTCTTTCCTTCTTCAGTGATTTCATCAACTTTGGAAGTAACACAGCTATTGCTAACATCTGGATGAACGTTTCATGGACAGATAAATGGTGGTTTCAATGTGTGTAGAGTGCTTATGAGACATTTTCAGTGGATAAAGACTTAACTCACACTGGTATGAGACTATCCATAGTTCATGATATATCGCTTCTGTCTCACTTCTCTTCTAAGCCCAGCCCTCCCACCAAATGCAGAACATTGCCTAGAGCAGTGAAGAATGCAGTGTAGAAAGCCCGCAGTCCACATACAGCCTCTGGGTGGGAGGGAGGGAGCACCAAGACGGTTGCCCACTAACTCCATGTTATGGAAAAGACTTAAAAGGAAATGCAGCATGAAGACATCCTTTTAAGGGCCCCTCTATCTGTTGCTGCCATAACACTGCTGTCTTAATGCTGATTTGATTTTAAGTAATAAGGGGCTATACAGGATTGCATAATTTTACTGTCATAATTCTTTAGTTGATGTGACTAAATACTGACATGTACATTATCCTGTACTCATGTGCATGTAGTAAAAAAGCAGTTAAGTCCTCTTTTTTTTTTTTGCCGATGGGACAAATTCTGCTAGAAGAATCTGAAATACTGGTTTATCTAGCAGACAGGAGGCCAAACAGAGGCAGAGCCAGTGGGTCACACCAAGAAAAAAAATATATACATATTATGCCACAGTGCTATATATATAGTGTCTTGAACAGTAATGCAGCAGTTACAAAATAAATCGTACCACACAGATGAGATAGATGTAGTTTGTAGTAGCAGTTGTAGAAATACAAAAACATTTGCTCTAGGGGTGTGGAAATGGTTCACTTATCCACACACTGTCATTTCCACTGGTGCGATCTTATTGGACAGATGTCTTTAAGCTAAGCTCCTCCACCACCTGGAGTATATACCCCAACTCTGTCCCGTGATGTCAGATCTTTCTTTCTTTCTGCTGATAGAACAAGTCACCTTCTTGAGGCTTCCGTTACGTTATCTGCACGTAGACAAACATCAATAGTCAAAGTTTTAAATATTTTTAGGTATTTGTTTCATGGTCCCTGACTCCATCTCCAGACTAATGATGGGCCAGCGGAAACCAGACTTCAAATTCTGCATTAGTTGCCAGCAGAAGATGTTGGTCACAGATCTGCGCGACATGTGCATGTATTGCCTGTGGGGAGGGCAACATAACGTGCCAGGGTCAGGTGCAGCCTTTTCAGAAGTATGCTTCCTGAGTCCCTCAGGGACAGGAAGCTCCGGCTGTCGCTGAGTCGGCCTTCAGAGCGGGATCCGAAGGACTGCCCTATGGGCCTCAAGAAGGTCTCTGTTGTGGGTGGATTGATTGAACAGCTTAAAGGCGGAAGTGGCGGCTGCTGCAGTAGGCCTTCTCCGATCTTGATGTTGTTCCCTGGGGTCAGCATTACAGGGTATTTCACAGGAAAAGTCCATGAAATGTGTTTGGCCCTTCAGACCTGGTGGAAGCCCTGACCCCTGTGGTGGTGAAAGCAGGCACCACCAGTGTCAGTTGTGGGACTGGGAGCAGTTGAGGTCTTCACTGTCCCTTGACTCACCCGACCGCTTGATGGATGTCAGTGCCCGGGGGTGCAAGTCAAGAGCTCTCACGGTTCCCCCATCAAGCCAGTCAACTTTGACTCCAGTCGAGCAGGCCACCGAGATTTTTCTCAAGCCTGTTGACCAACTGTCAAATGAGGTCAAGGATTTGATCTTGCAAACCGGTGCTCCTGGTCCTCACTCAGGAGGTCAGGTCAGTGTCCCAGACCAGTCCACCGTGGAATCGGCCTCCACCCAGGGTTGAGTCTTTGGCACCTGTGTTGCTAAAGTGGCCAAGCACATGGTCTACAGCAGTCTACTGGAAGACTCCCTTGCCAACGGCTGCTCGAGGTTGAGGTGCACTTGCTTTCGATCCCGCTTGACCAGGAGGTATCACCATAGATGTTCCTCGACCTCTTCATCCTCAGGATAGGAGAGGCACCACCGCAAGGTGAACGGTGCTATGAGGAACTCTTCTGGCAACAGTGGGCCATTATGGGTAGGGTAAGGCTCTAACCCACCCTCCCTGGGCCTTTGGTTTCCTGTCCGCTGCAGGTGACACCTCCGCCAGTCTACACCATGCAGCTGCAGCCCACAGCTCCTTCTCCGCCACCTTAGGTGGGTTGCCACCACCACAGTCAAGGAATGCACTCCAGCCAAGAGGCCAGCCACTCGGTTACCGGCTTGCCATGCTGGTTGTCGGTGAGGATCCCGGGAGGTCCATGGCAGAAGTGGCTGAGGGCCATTTTGGATGAGTCATTGGATGACTCTGATCATAAGTCCTTGGTCTTCTTGAGACTCCACTCTTTGACCGCAGTTCAGTCGAGGGCCTTTCCACTGAGCATGACGAGTGTCCTTCAGGGTGCTTCTCTGAATCAGCTCGGGAGTCCATTTCGCTCCCGCTTCAGCCAGTGCAGAAGAGGTACCCTGTCATGGACATTCTGGACTGGGACAAATCCCGGGAGGTTGCCTTCCTGTGGCTGAGGCCATTTTGGGACTAAACCTGGAGCTTTGTCAGCATCCTGCCTAGCACCCTCAGCCCATATGGTCCTTATGTATCCGTTCCCCATGGGCTCTCTTTCAGGGTTTTGGACCATCCCTCTGTGGAGGGTCTGGTCACATGTTCAGTGTTCCTTATGTCCTGACATCAGGGGATGTGAGCTAACCTTGGGACAAGCAGTCTCGTAGAAGCGACCACATTGCTAAAAGGAGTACACTGCAGTGTATGTCGGTCTGCAGCAGGCAGGTTATGCCGTGATGATGGCTAACTACAAGTCACTCCCTGGTGCAAATCTTTGATGTTCTCCTGTTGAGCAACAGTTGGCATTGAAGCTCATCAGAGACCAGGGTCAGTTGCAGACTAAACACCCGCTCCAGACAGCCTTGGACACGGCAAGTTCTTGCACCTCTACTGTGCAGCAGCTGTCTAAGTCTTGCTACAAGGCTTATCTGCATTTCCACCTATATGGCAGGCACCCAGTATAAGTTGACCACGCTCCTTTCCTCGGCACTGACCTTTCAAGTGTAAGGCCCCACCTGCCAAATTGAGAAGTCCAGTTCCATTCTGGATTCTGTGACTTTGTCCCAGAAGCACTGGAAAAGAAGCCTAAGAAACAGGTTTAATACTGGTCCTTCAGTCACAACATCCTTGGCAGCAGCTCCTGCAGAGCAGTTTCAAGCCTGGTGCCCCAAGCAGAAGTCTGGGGTCCGAGGTCAAAAAAAAAAAGGGGGCTGGGGTAGTGGTGTCCCTCAGCAGCACCGCCAGTGCTCCTGCAAAAGTTGCCCAGTGATGGGTTGAGGACGTCATCCCTCCATCTGTCCTGTTCTGACTGCTGTCCCTGTCAGAGGCCAGCTACATCACTTCTTACCATGTTGGTCCACTGTCACAATGGACAATTGGGTGTTGGACTTAGTGGGCAGAGGATTATCTCTAGACTCCGAGTTCTCCCATCCTACCACTTCCACATGCCTTGAGAGTTTGGGTTGTATCAGGACCGTTGTCTGCCCGAAGGCTGGACATTGCTCAGTTCCTTGTGATAGAGGCAATGGCGTGTCCTGGATGCCCTGGCCAGTCAGGGTTACCTGTCCAGTACTTCCTGGTCCCGAAACAGACGTGAGGCTGGCACCCCATACTGGTTTGCACAATCTTAACCAGTTTATGCAGAAACACAAGTTCAGGATGGTCACTCTGAACCATATTATTTCATCTGTTGAGCAGAACATGTGGTTCTGCTCCTGGACCTCAGGATGCATTTTCTGCATTCCTGTCTGTCAGTCCTTTGCCGTTACCTCCAGTTCCATGCGGAAATGGTCCTGTACTAGTTTCAGGTCATACCCTTTGGCCTCTCCTCAGTGCCCAGGGTCTTTACCAAATGCATGGCAATTGTGGTGGCCCACTTGAGGCACCTTGGGATCAGAGTGCATCCTTCAGTGCCTGTCCTGTTTATTCCTACCATGTACTTAAAGGTCTCAGTCATATTCTCCTGTCCTCCTCTCCTCCAGAGTACATGTTCAGTTCCTCAGTCTAACCTCATATGGTAACTTCCCCAGGCCTGCATCATCTTTGTTACTCTGCATTGCACCCAGGGCTCCAGATAAAGGAGTACTGACCTGTTTTATTCACCTCATTTTAGAAATACTCTTCAGAAAATTCTTTTAATGAGCAGCAATACTCATAACAGTAAATATTCACACCAAAGAACAGTGCTTTATAACTGGTGATTCAAAGGGCAGTTTTTTTTACAAATTCAGTATGCATCCCAATTTTGTTTTACTCACTATATTTTAAAACTGGTGAGTAAATTACTCCTACTACCAACATTATCTGAGTACTGTTGGCTCCTGATCATTCTTACTTAGAAAAAAAACCTACATTGTTTTGAAAAATGTACTCCTCACTCCACTCCATCCAGACATTTGTACTCATCTAAATTTCATTTTACTCACCTCACTTTCAAAATGAGGGTATAGTACTCATCCGAAAAATCTTATCTGGAGCCTGGATTGCACCCTTCCAGCAATTTAATGTCCCTCTTTAGGTAAGGGTGCCAAAATTGAACACAGTACTCAGGTGGGGTCTGACCAGCAATCTGTATAGCGGCAGAATCACCTCCATCTTCCTAGAGGTCATACCCTTGCAATACAACCCAGCATCTTGTTGGCCACTGCTGCTGCTTCTCTACACTGTGCTGACTTGTTCATTGCTCCCGTTATGAGCACCCCCAGATGTTTCTCCTCCTCATTCACAGCTAGTTACCCCAGATGGTAGCACCTTTTTGGATTCTTTGCCCGAAATGCAGCACCCTCGTTTTTTGTCATTGAAACCAAGTTGCCAGGTGTCAGACCTTGTCTCCAGCCTTGTTAGATCTTCCTGCAATCTCTGCCAGCCCCTTGGTCATCCACCACTGCTCCCATCTTGGTGTCGTCCGCGATAGACTGATCTTGCTATTTACACCTACCGAGATGTCTGCAGTAAATAGCAAATAACACCCACCGGCACCAGCATTGACCCCTGTGGAATCCCACTTGTTACTGCCCTTGGGATGATGATTCTTCTCCCACCACCACCCTCTGCTGTCATCCCTGCAGCCAGTTCTCCACCCATCCCACCATTTGCCCCGCCCCTGTGCCCCTTAGCTACATGCTAGTCTTCATGTGGCACCGAGTCGAATGCCTTACTGAAGTCTAGGTTCACGACATCCACCGCATGGCCTTTGTCCATTTCCTCAGTCACCCAGTCATAGTAATCCACTAGGTTGGTCAGGCAGGATCTGCCCTTGACAGAGCCATGCTGCTGTCTGTCCTGCCCCCACTGACCTCTAGCAGGGTCACCAGCCTCTCCTTCAGGATTGTATCCATCCGTTTCTCCTCTATGGACGTGAGAGTCACTGGTCTATAGTTCCCTGGTTTGACTTTGGGACCGCTCTTATGGAGTGGAACAATGTGACCAATCCAGAGGTACACCTGGGTCAGGCGGCATTAAATAGGCTTGCCAATGGGCCTGCCAGGACCTCTCCAACTCTTTCAGTACCCTGGGGTGTATGCCTTCCAGTCCGGTGCATTATCCACCCTCAATGCCCTTAACCCCTCTAGCACTCTACCTTCTGTGCTTTATCTGTCACCCTCCCCTCTAATCTTATGCTCCCCCCAACATTAGATATTCCCTCCCTTTCTGTTTAGTAAAAACCTAGCAGAAGTAGTCATTAAGCTCTTCTGCCTTTTTCACCATTCCCCTCCTCTTTAATCCTTACTATTTGGTTCTTACCACCCTTTTCTCCCTGATGTACCTGAAGAAGTCTTTTTCCCCTCCGTAATTCCCTTAACCAGCCTGAGCTCTCTTGACACCTTTGCTGCCTTTACTTCCCTGGTCACCTCCTTTGCGTCCTTCAGGTACTCCTCCTGTCCTCCCCACCCAGTTCTCCTGTACCTCCTATAGGCAACTCTTTCCTCCTCACCCTGTCTATGACACCCTTGCTCATCCAGCTTGGTTTCTTTGCCCTAGCCTTTTTACTTTGGACCTTGCTGTAGGAATTTGTGGCCTCCACCATCCCTAAGCTAATGACTTACTGCTGATTTTGGCAGTGCTCATGGGCAAGCCTTTTGAGCCAGTGCACAGGTGTGAGATGTCACACTTGTCATGGAAGACAGCTTTCCTGGTGGCCATTACATCAGCCAGAAGGCAGGAAGCTCAAGTGCTCTCAGTGGAGTCTTCCTACCTGGTCCTCTGAGGACAAAGTCTTCCTTTGCTCCAACCTGAGTTCCTCCTAAAAGTGGTATTGAGTTTCACCATAACCAGGGATTAACTTACCATTTTATTTCACCAGCCCATCTTTGGGGCCATCTGTAGGCTCCATACCCTGGACCTGCAGAGTGCTGTCATATTATGTGGAATGCACAGCTGGCTTATGGGAGGACAGACTGCGCCAGCTTTTTGTAACCTATATTGAAGCTGCACCTGGCAAATGGAAGCAAGGAGACTATTGCAAGGTGGATTACTTCCAACATCAACCTCTTATAGGCTGGCTGGTAGGGAGCCTCCCTAGGCATACAGCTCATTCCACCAGACATACGCTGCTTCCAGGGATATTCCCATACAGGAGATTTGTAGTGCTGCTTCTTGGAAGTTGGCACACACCTTAATTTCCAACTGCCATATGGATTTGGAGTCATGCCAGGATCCAGGTTTTTGGGACCTCAGTTCTCCAGTCTTTGTTCACCAAGAAGGTGCGTGCTTTGCTTCCCTCTCCCAGAGAACTGCTAATAGTCTGGCAGAGTGTGGATAAGTGAACCGTATCCATGCCATTATAAACATAGTTCTAGGTGTGGTATATGGTTCACATCCACACAACCCACTCAACCTTCCTGGCAAGTGGCACCACGGATCCTGCTTCTAGCGTATAAGATAAGACATCACGGGGCATAGTCGAGACTATCTGCTCGGGGCACTAGGTTAGAACAGCAGAGGTCACAACATTGCAGTCCTTAAGCATGAAGACAAAATGCCATGCTCAACAACACGACCCACCCAAAACACCGACTGCAAGAACAGCAGCAATGGTAGTGGTCCCGAAGACATGGACCGCTACCATACAAAATAACACAAAGATTTCTGTTTTTGTGGAGTGCCCCCATCTGTAGATGATCACCTCAGGGGAGGCAACATGGGGAAGGGTGAGGACCTCAGAGGGGTTGTTGAGAACAGTACTCACACAAGTGGGAGGGTGAAAAAATTGGATATACAAGTTCCAACACATAAAGAAAATAACATACTTTCTGGGACCAAGATTCAAGCCCCAGTCACAGCGTTCTTCCACCCTTCACTGCCTGTGGCACTATCCGTTATGCCACATCAGCTGTGGCAGAGCTCCTCCAGCAGAATCTTTATCCCTTTTGCTCACCCCAACAACTGCGACTGCAATACAGTCATAGGGATGGCGTTAACCTGACTTGCAGCATTCTATCCCTATCGGCTGTATTGCTGAGCGTATTCTGACTGTGCGGTTTATACTGCGCTTCAGGGGTACTGTTCTAACCAGTTACCCTGCTCAGGTGGTGGGAGAGCTTAGCATAAAGACATCTAGCCAATAGCATTGTTCCAGTGGAACTGCCAGAGTGTGGATGTGAACCACGTACCACTCTCAGAACTACGTTACAGATGAGAAACCTGTTCATTCATCTTCCTCACATTGCTTGCTGGAGGTAAACCAACTGTTTTATCTTCCCTACATCTAGAGGGATCGCAGTCCCAGATTATAGGATGTATATCTTTCTGTCTGTTTTATGTATGAGTGTGTGTGTGTGTGTGTGTGTGTGTGTGTGTGTGTGTGTGTGTGTGTGTGTGTTTGTCTGTTTTACAGTTCTGGCCTGTGATTGGCCAAAAGCTTGTCACATGACCACAAATAACAGGCACTGTTACCTCCTAAACTCCTTGGCAACAGGCTGTAGTCCTAGCATTGGCCAACAGGTGTTGCCTGCTAACTCACAGATGCACACTGATCATTCTTGAAAAAGGAATAGCATAGCATCGGTCCCCGATCAGAGTATTCTCTACTTTTATTAATATTTTTTTCCTGGTATTCTAGTGGATTAGCTCCCTCCCTGATCACGGTAATGAACTCCCAGCCCTCCACTCCCACAGCCTCAGGAGGTAGCTGGTATTTATCCTCTGCTCACCTCTGCTACTGGCTGTTGTGACTTGTGTTATCTTTGTAACTTTGCCAATACAGTATCAACACAGTCACTTAGAAAATGCACTTCATTGCGCTTACATGAGGTGGCGCCAGTTGCAAAGGGAATGGATGATAAATACCAGCCACTGTCCAGCAGGTCGGAGGGGTAAGTAAGGAGATGATGACTGTGATCAAGGGTGGTGAGCCACAACACTACCAGGGAAAATATTTTTCTTTAAAAATCAAAGCAAGAGGGGACCAGTAGCACAATGAAGAAGAAGAATCAGCATTTATATAGCACTTTCATTACACAATGTATCCTAAAGCGCTTTATAAGCAATGTTAGACTGGTAGTGAAATGACTGAATGTGTAGTGGCAGCCATATCGCATCAACACCCACACACAGCCTGGTCAACTGCATAAACCGGTTTTATGGGAGAGGAATATTGGCCAGGACACCGGAATGTCCCCTACTCTTTGTGAAGAATGCCCTGGGTTCTTTTACTACCACCTGGACACCACCAGGATGGGTGAGCAGGGACCTCGGTTTAACGTCTCATCCGAAGGACGGCACACCCTAACTGCACACCCCTTTATACTGCACTTGGGTGCCAGCGTTTATTTATTTATTTATTTATTGTTATACATTTTTCTATACCTGTTCTTTGGCTGGGAGGATGTACCTATGGTTTCCCCATCCTGCTATCTCCACAGCCACCGTCACCATCACAGCCAGGAGCTGAGAGACTCCCTGTCCTGCCCTCCTAGCCACATCGTGGCGGGTATACCTCTCAGCAGCGGAAGACCAGGGGGCAGGAGCTGCTGTGGGTGCGACCGACACGGCAGCACCAGATCCAGCTGTCATCACGCATGGGGACTGGCTTGATTTGTTTCCTTTTATTACCTCCTCCATGGGCGCGGGGCGTGCAATGATGCCTAGGACTCCTCCGTGTGCGTGCCCGCATCCAGAGAGGACCGCAGCTTTGCAGCAGCGCCTACCGCCGCCAGGAGCCAGAACAACTGTGGTTGATCCCTCCACACTCCCGGAGAAGGAGAGCAGTCCTAGGATGCTCGATCCTCTGACCACCAGCACCCGGTCGCCCAACCCCAGGTTGCTGGCATGGCGTGAAGTGTGGCGTCCAGCACCTCAACCCTCAGCACCACCAGGCGGCCAAAGGTGCCAGCGTTTTGAGTGCGAGTCCATTCCGGTGTGGGATGAGAACCCATGACCTTCTGGTCCAGAGGTGGATGTGCTACCAACTGAGCCACACTGACACCAATGCATTATTATTATTTTTTTTTTTTAAACAGACCACAGCACTTATCTTGTAACCTGTTGCACTTCTAGCCAAAGGAACAACTAAACTTAATATTTAGTCATTTGGGGGCAGCACAGCTCATGCATGGTTTGATAAAACAGATGTTCGTCAGGTTGCTTCAGGATATAGTGAGAATACTGACCCTGAGAGAGGAACTATTGACTGCTGGTACTCATCTATCCTCAGCCATCAGCTGCGGGAATATACATTAACTACTATCAGTTAATAGTTCCTATCACGGAGTCACTATTTACGCACTATATCCCTCAACTCGACAAGAATAAACAAATCTAAGTATATTCAAATCTAACTATATTAGCGCAAACAAAAGTAAAGGCGAAATATGAACAGATCATTTTACAAAACTGGTATTTAGTGTAGAGGAGGTTTTTTCAGTTCAGTTTTATTCATGATCAAAACCATTGAGTCAGAGCTGTTTTACACTGGGGTCCTGTTAAGGCAACACTTCTGATGACAAGTGAAGATGTTACAGGCATGAATAGTGCTAGGTACATTATACAATATACTAGGCATTGTATGTTTACACAGGCATAATAGTTTCATGTGCAGGGTAAGGCCCGGTGCTGGTAGTAATTATGGAGGTTCATGGTTTGTTGCTACCTGTGTTATGCCCTGCAACAACAGCAGCAAGGCTTATGTCCAGAGGTGGCTGAAAAGAACCATTCACTGACTTTTGTACTAAAGTGCAAGGACGGATTGCCAGGAAGTAATTCTTGCAGGGAGTTTCATGCAGTCAGGCATCTGTGACTGAAAGCTAGGGTACCAATGAGTCATATTTCTGTGTGGGACCATCAGCTTGAGTGATACAGTGGAATGCAAGAATCTAGGATAGGATTTGTGGCAAGTCTTGAGAATAAATAATAGGGAACAATGCCTGTGACGCATTTCAGGAGAACAGACTAAAGTGCCATTCCTTCCCATTGCCCACGGACAATCAGTTTAATGCACTGTACAGCTTACAGTGTGTGTGTCATAAGGGCAGTCAAGTATCTGCTTGTCTAGTCCATTGTAAATCACATCTGATTTGGCCAGTCTGGACTTGGAAGCATCACGGAGGAAGATGTCCATGTAGTTGAAAGAAGGGAGTATCATCGACTGGACTTTTCTCTTGCTGCAGTCCTGAGACAGCAGTGATTTATTTCTGAACAAAAGCTAATCTTTAGGGCTAAGCATTTGATGAGGTTGTCAACATATGTTTCCCTGTTAGGAAGCGAGTTGACCCAGAAATCCAAATATTTGTATTTACTAACAACTTCTGGGGTGGGGAGAGCTTTCTTTGGTAGCAGTGACCAGAGGCAGAGCCGCCCATAGTTCTTCAGTTGTAGCGCAGATCCACTATATAATACAGGTTTAGCCTTTCCCACATTTAAAGACAGTTTTCTGACAAGGAGAAAGGCATGCAGGTCTTGAAATCGAGGATGTTGACTCCATTAGCACACAGCACAGTATCATCCACATACAAATGGTAGTTTACCCCTCTGACATTCTAACTCCAGGTCTTTTTAGCAGCTGGGTGGTAGTTGAAGGTACAGAGATTCTCTCTCTGGTACTAGGGTTTGGATGCCAGAAGTGCCAGATGGTGATTTATACTGTATTTATCAATGACTCTTAACCAACAGATTACAGGATTCATGGCGACCATTTATTCCATACTTACTGAAACCATTGTAATTTGTTATTCTTGTGACCTGAGTGGAACCTCTGTAAAGAGCCCTTGGCTCAAGGTCTTCGATTTGTTAAACAAATAAATACAGGTTTTATCTCCTGCACTGCCTTCTGCAGCCCCATTCTTTCGACAGTCCTCAGTCCCATCATGCACTGGGACTACCACTACTTCCTTACCTCTGTGGATGAGTGGGGCCCAGGAGGTGGTGCAGAGCTTGCGAGGTTGCTGGCGTCATCCTGCTGTCAGTGGGGCTTTTCTTCCTCCCAATGAGACCAGCATGTGGGCCATAATAGAGCGCATAGAGCACGGTGTGCCCCTCGCCTGGCTTTCAAAGGCGACAGGCTGCCATGTCACCCATCTCTGCTGGGTGGCAGCCAAACAGTGGTACATGGTGTCCCCAAAAAAGAGGAGGGCTATCACTGAACACTAAATCCTCCTTCCCAGCTGGCCCCTGAGTGACCCGGTCCATTCCGAATCCAGGTTGCTGGCATGGTGGGAGGTGTAGCATCAGTGCCTCAATCCTCCGCACCTCTGGGCGACCACCTGACAAACCATTTTAAAAAAACACACACAACACTTCTCTGTTCTAATAGTTTAATTCTTCATTTGAAGTCAGAATAGGTTCAATTGGGACATGTTTTCTTTTAATTTTAAACAGTTTCTCTGATCAAGGCTGTAATATTTGTCAAATTAAATACCCGACTGCTGTAAAATTGTTGTAGTAGAAAGGTATCATATATGGAAAAGTTTTATTGAATTAATAGTGTGCAAGTATCAAAGTTTGCCACTGCTGAAATGGTGTTATTATGCCTCACTGTTTCAAGTAACAAAATTATACTAATCTTGTTGATTTCTGAACATGATTTCAATGAACACCTAACAGTCTTTAAAACTAATTATGTAATGTGGGCAACTAAAAGGCATGCCGTACTTCCCCATTTATATTGACTACTGAGACTAAAATGTGGCTACAAGCATTGCTTAGTAACACCTATTGGTGGTGCTGTGCAAAATGGGGACTGCACCACTCCATCTCCCCTGGCAAAAGCAAACATGATGGCTTCTGGACTGTTAGGGGAGTCCTACCACAGGAGTATAGAACACGTGGCAGATCTCTGATAGGCAGCTGCCTGTGGAAACAACTAGAGGCAGTAAAGTACAGGAGGTAGGCAACCGATGATGCTGGAGAAAGAAACTAAACTGTAAAAAAAACGACTGAATGTACAAGTGTGGCTGTGTGTATCTTCTTGATATGGGTTTCAGGGTGAATGCAGTTCTCTGATAAACGGTTTGACAGACTGCCATACCACAAAATGCATAATGCAGCTTTCATAATAGAAGCTTCTTGGGAAGTTACTGGAATCCACAGAGCTGTCTGACGACTGTTTTGGTCAATTTTAAAGTGACAGTTGTAACTTCTGTTTAGTGTGTCCTTCTGAGTGCTAAGGTTTGAATCCAGTTCCAAGACAGAGTAGTTGTTTGTGTTAATGGTATGAAATGAGGAATTGTGTTTGATTAGCATTAAAATGGGAACACTTATGGTGACAGTGGTAACAACCCCATGCATGAGTGCTCATAAAAGAACATTAATGCAGCGTGGTTCTGGGACTGATGTATGCGGAAGGTGGGTCCTTTCCTCAGAAATGTGTTTGAAGGATTGAACTAGCTCTGGATGGGCAAGGCTGGCAGGTTGATGCTTGGTGCCTGCCTGGCACTAAATAGTGAGCTTGAGGACTTGGATTTGGCTGTGAAAGAGTAGGCAGTGTAGACCAGAAGTTAGAATGCTGTGCTTTGAATCTGGAGACCTGGGTTTAAATTGCACAACCGCTTCATACATACTGTGTGATCCTAAACAAGACGCTGAACATCTCCATGCTCCGGGTTGCACTTAGAAACAATTTTGGCACAGTGTGCCTTTTCCAACCAGAAATTCTAAATAAAAATAAATAAATAAGTGCTCTCAGTTATATGTGCCTGGATTCCTTCATAGAACTCACTGTATACAGAAGCTGCAGTTAAGGATATAATGAAGAAAGCACGTGTTCTGAGTGGGAGTGAAAAAATTCAGTTGTTTGGGGAATATATTTACCAGTCCAGTTAAGCCCTTTCCTTCTCTTTCGCATCCACCAATCCTGTCTAGGTAGCTCCACCCTCCACTTGTCAGCAGGCAGTAAAGAGTGACGATTGACAGGTAGGTACATCACCCATCATCCTTCATTTATAATCCGGAGAAATTTAGCACAAAAAAACCTAGCTGTTTCCTGCATCAGGAGGATGGAATTCTGTATTGGTGAACAAATTATCAAAACAGAAAATATTCAGGTATGAAATTACATTTTCTTTTCCTTTGTAGCCACCAAACCAGATCTTATGGAACTGTTTAAACAGAAGTTGAGCGCAGTAATCAGAAAAAAAACAAGTGCAGTCTTAATTTGAACATCACCGTAACCTGAAGGACCAGAAAGATTTTTCTGTTGAAAGCAGCGTCGTGCTGAAACCGTCAGGTTCATTTTATACAAATCACCTTTCTGATCAACTCAAGTGCCTTCTAGGAAATAATCTTTTTTTTTCATGGAAATCTACATTGAAAAGTGATCTGATTCATTCTGTATATTTTGTAAGTTATTATTTGCTTTCCAGTCTGGCACCTTCGTCTCACCTCATACCCACTAGTTGATGTTGGTGGTAGAAGTTCCTGTCCCAGGTCACACAGTGAGTTCACGGTCTGCCTTCTACTTGGGAAAATCTTCAGTACTTAGGTCTGTGCTTCTTGAAGCTGAAATTTGCTGCCTAGACTGTTTATGCTCTGTTGAAGAAAGAACATTTTAAAGTACTAAATCACTTATTAATTAATTACTGTTGTTGATGAGCCCCAATTGATTATCAAACATTATAGGTTATTCATATCCACATTGTTAGACCTTCTCCACAGCCAACTGATTTTGGGAGGAGATCTTAATTTAACCTTGTCTCACACACAGACTGTTCCAACCAGCAGAAACATAGGAACTCTACCACTACAAAACAGTTCAAAGATACCAGTGATCATTTGATACAACACCAATATAGTAACTTGACTGATTAGTTTATTACAAACAAAGATGGTTATAAACATGACATCTATACTATCCTTAAATGATGGAATGGAGCTGATTAAATGTGATAAATGTAAGATGTACCAAATAAAGGAACCTAAAAACAATTATATAATGTTTGTTTGTGACGAATGCCAAGAGAATATAACTCTACTACAGGAAGTAAGCATGTTCAACAGTAGATTGTTAGCATTGGAAGAGAGTCAAATGCAAATGAGGAAAAGATTGACTGAGACGAAACAAATGATAATTAATATTGAGACTCAGACTGAGAAATGCACTCCATATGTGAAAAAATAAAGTAGAAATAGGGAAGCAAAATGAAAAATATTATTAAAGGACCAAAATGGAACAGAAGAACTGAGTAAAAACATACAAGACAGGAGGATAATATGAGTAATGGCGAGACTGGTGGTATCAGGTACAGGCAAGGAAAGTTGCTAAAAAGGAGAAGAGCTTCTATATTCCATATACCTATATCAAATCAGTTTGATCCTCTAGCTACACATACTGAGACACAGGTTCATAATGAGATAGAGTGAATACAATAGCACTAATACACAACCCCAATCAGAGCGGTGTAAATAATTGAGAGAATGATAACACATATGCGATAAGGTCTAGAGCTTTACACTCAGACGAACAAATGGTACAACTTCAGAGTGAACAGTTGGCACATGAAGCAATGTGCACTTTAGGGACATCTGAAAACCCAGTCACATTTTCCAACAAAGATATGAATGGTGTAGGAAAAATTACAAAAGAAGTTATGAACATTTTACAGGCAACAGGAAATTTAATCTCTTTTTTGAATCAGTACATACAGAGGAGTGTAATGATGTTACAAAAGATATATCTGGTACTAGGAAATAATAGTAGTTGGGGACTCAATAGTCAAACATCTTGACAGAATGATATGCAATCCTGATAAAATAACAAGAATGCTATGTAGTTATCGAGGACTAGAATATCAGATATAACTGAAAGGCAGAGAATATTGTCAAAATATTGTAAAACCTATGGTCATCGTACATATAGAGTGCAAACAATGTACTCTTAAAGACTCAGTAACAAAAATAAAACAGGATTATATAGCTTTAACAAACAAATTTATTGAATTAGGTGCTGAAATTATAATATCTGAAATACTTCCAATGCCAAAAGCTAGTTTCATGCAAGTGAGCAAAATAGTTCATCTTAACAATTGGTTAAGAAAATGGTGTTTACAGCAGGATATAAAATGTATAACACTGGGAGGAATTTGATGGGAAAAAGCGAATTGTATAGCTGGGATGGCCTACACCTTAGTAGGCGTGACACTAAACTGCTAGGAAACACTTAAATACTTATCAGACTCTTTAAACTAGAAATAAGGGAAGAGAATGGCAAAATTAGCACATCTCTGGAACCTGTTGTTACTGAACATAAAATTAATAACCCCAAACTACACAGCAGTAAAAAATCCATTGAAAGGGACCCAGATTTAAAATTGCATTGACAAATGCTAGAAGTGTAAGAAATAAGCTGACTAACTTACAAATTTAATATATAAAAATGAAATTGACATATGTGGAGTCATGGAATCCTGGTTTAGTGACAAAGATTAGGGTACAGATATAAAAGGGTATATAAAAATATATAAGAATAGGAAGGAAAAAGAGGTGGTGGTGTGGTATTTTATATAAAAGAAGACTTAAAGGCTTACGTAAATAAGAAAAACAGATGAGGATAATGAGATGATATGGGTACAAATAAAATGGAATAATAATTCTCTAATATTAGGATTATGCTATCGGACACCAGGGCAAACTAACTATGAAACAGAACAACTTATTAAGCATTTAGAAAAATATGAATATAAAGAAAATACTATAATAATGGGAGATTTTAATTTCCCAAATATAAATGGAAGAGATTAGATAGTAACAATCAGGAGAGAATACATTTATTGAGTTTACTATTAATAATAATCTAGATCAAATAGTAATGGAACCCATTGACCTGATTTTGGCAAACTGTTCTGACAGGATATATAATGTTAGACTGCTAGCACCGTTAGGAGATGGTGATCATGGAATAATAGAGTGCTCCTATAAAGTATATAAACAACAAACAAAAGAAAAAACAGTAATTGAAACTATTCTAAAGCAAACTATATGAAGATAAAGGAACATCTATCAAAGTGGAACTGGAAACAGGATTTTATAAACAACGATCTAATTATGGTTTGGAATAACATTAAAAAACAAGTTGGAGTATTGTATAGAAAAATGGGTTCCTATGATTGTTAAATATCCAAATAATAAAAGATATCTGCCATGGTGGAATAGGTCTATAGAAAATTGTTAAGAAGAAAATATTATATAATAAAATAAAGAAAAAACCATCAGTCGCACTCAAAATATGACTAAAATTATGTATCAAACAAATAAAAATCGATTAGGAGCATAAAATGTGATAAAGAGAACTGGCAATTGGGACTAAGGATAACAAAAACAATTTTTTTAACTATATAGGAACCTTGAGAGGAATCGGAAAACCATTGGGCCTATAATAACTGAAAATAATACCATAACAAATGAGACAGAAATTGCATCAGAACTCAGCAATTACTTTTGACTGTGTTTGGACCAAAGGAGACTCTGGAAAAGAAAATATGATAAACAGAAAAGAATACGTCCCTATTACGAATGTGAGGTCATTTAACTAGTACATACTTTGAAACCAAATACATCTGCTGGACCAGATGGTATAAATGTTACATTTCTGAAGGAATTAATATATGACTTAGTTGGACCAATTACATATTTATTTAACATCTCATTAGCAAGTGGAAAAACAATACCTGAGTGGGGACAAGCAAATATTACACCAATATTTAAATCTGGATCAAGATTGAAGCCAAAATTATAGACCTATAAGCCTGACTTCAATTCTGGGAAATTATTGGAAAGAATAATACAACATAGGATTATAGAACATTTGGAAAAAGAAAAGATATTTGATATTTCACAACATGGATTCAAGTAGGGTAGGTCATGTAACTAATTTGATAATATTTTTTGAACCAAAGTAAGTCAAGCCTTGGGGAAAAAGTGCATCCGTGAATGTGATATATTTGGACTTCGTGAAAGCATTTCATAAAGTCTCACACAAAAGTTGATTGAACAATTCGTCATGTGAAAACAGAAGATAATATAAACTGGGATACTTCCTGGTTAGAAAACAGAAAGCAAAGGTGGTTGTGAAAGGATACCAATCAGACTGGGGTAACATAACAAGTGGGGTTCCCCAGGGATTCTACTGGGCCCACATTATTTAATATATTAGTCAGTACACTGCAAACAAAAAATAATGCATGGATATACAAATACAGAGATGATTGCAAGCTAGGAGGAATAGTCCAAAATAATTCAGACAGTAAGAAATTACAAGAAAATCTTGATATTCTTGAAGATTGGGCAAGAACAAATAAAATGCAGTTTAACAAGCCAAATGCAAAGTGATGCACTTGGTGCTAGAAATCATATTGTTTATATACACTATATGACCAAGTATTGGAGACAACCTCAGAAGAGGATTTAGGAGTTTACATTTCAAATACACTGACCACAGATGTGCATAAAATCACACAGTTAAAAAACATCAAAATATATTGGGATGTATATTAGCAAATATCAAGAGCAGAGACAGAGGTTATTTTACCACTGTATACTAAGCTAATCCGTCCACATATGGAATATTGTTCTCAGTTTGCAGCAGCAAATGATATTAAGAGTGAAATTGAAAGAGAGAGTACAGAGGAAAATAACTAAATAAAAGGACAATATAACATGAGATATAGTGAAAGACTGTGGAATTTAGAGCTATATTCAATTGAATATAATCTAAAATATACCAACAACTTAATCTGGTTCAAGATCAGTTGGCATTCATCTGTATCTTCCTCCCGGGTCATGCCTGAAAATAGGCAGGATTTGTCTAGTGCACTTACCTGGTCAACAAAAACTAAATAAATAAATAAAAAAATAAAAATGTAGACAGCTAAGAGGTGACCTTTGTCTTGTATATAGGGCAACAAGAGATAGAAAATTAATGGAAGTATAACACTTAAAAGATGTGAGGAACAAAACAAAAACTAGATCTCATATTTACAGACTAAAGGTGATATAAATAAAACAAAAAAGTATGAATTTCTTTACTCAGAGAATAATAAATAGTTGGAATGAATTACCTAGATGCATTGTAACTGTGAGACAATTGGAAGTTTTAAACATGAACTAGATAAATATAGGAAACAAAAGTTTATGTACCACTGATAAGTACATAGATGGCGGGTTCGATAAGGACAAATTGTCTTCTGAACTTGAAAATTAACTATGAACCTATTTAGGTTTTGTAGATATGTGGAGACGCCTGTTCCTTCCACACCTGGATACACCTATTATTCCCCATGATTTAAGTCTTATTCAAGACTGGACTATTTTATGACAACTTGTGAACACCTGTCTTTGGTCCAAGATATTTCTATAGGCCCAAAACTATTATCTGATCATACGCCCTTGACTCTGAAGTTAGACATGGGCAGAGAGAAGAAGCTGTCCTTTGGAGATTGAATCAGTTGATTCTAGCGGACAGGGAATTCAGAGAGCAATTACAACCAGACTCCTCTTTTTTTCTCAGAGAATCCCTCTCCAGATATTTCTGAGGCGATACAGTGGGGACGTGATGAGAGGCAACAATCCAGGAGAAATAGCATTTCGACTTAAAATAATAAGGAAAGAGGCTAAATACTGAATGTTTTCAAACCAACTATTAAATTACCAGATGTTGTATCGAGCGGTGACTCTGCTATCCAGAAACAAATTAGAGATACAAAGGCTGCATTGCAGAAGATTATGTACAATAAAATACAACAGTCTTTACTTTATCTTGACAATCAGTTCATGAGGGGTCAAGAAACTAGTACATAAACTAAGAGCCAGAAGCGCTCTTCCACTGTTCTGAAGCTTAAAAACTTAACTGGGAAATCGCATCCTCCGATAGTCATATCTTACAGACTTTTTCAGACTACTGTGGACGGTTGTTCTCCCCAGACTTGTTCCCCTGTCTAAGTGAATACTTACAATTTTTAAAACAAGCTAACCTCCTACCCTGTCCCTCTCCAAATTAGTACATTAGAATCCCTATTTCAAGCTTAGAGATTATGGACACAATAAAAATCTTAAACTAGACGGTGTCTGGGTCCAGATGACTATACATCGGAGTGGTACAAGATGTTTATAAAGGAGCTAACCCTAAATTACACTCCTTATTTAATGAAATTTCCCATGGTGGTCTGTCTCCCCATCCTGGAATTTCGACGATCGCCCCAATACCCAAACCACATAAGGATCCCTCAAATCTGGGATCCTACACTTATATCCATTTTAAATGTCGATTATAAAATCTATACAGCCATTTTAGCCTCCAGATTGAAATTCATCATCCATAAATAATACACCCGATCAATCGGGCTTTATTAAAAATGGAAGTACCACGGATAATATCTGTAGAAGCATTAGTTCTTCAGGAGTTTATACACTCCATAAAAATCCCATCGATCTTTATTAGCCTTGATGCCGAAAAGGCCTTCAACTGAGTTTAGTGGCCTTTTTCTTTTGAACACTCTCAAGGCCTTCCATTTTCCACTTCATTTGTTACCTGTCTACCTAATCTGTACAAATCTCTGAGGCCTATGTCCAAGTTAATGGTGCTTTATTTTCCATCTCCTATTAGGTGAGGGGGACACGGAAGGTTGCCCCTGTCTTCCTACCTCTTTGCACTATACCTCGAACCTTTGGCGTCTGTACTCGGAATATGACTCAGGTGAAGGTATACCAGTTAATAACAGGAACATAAGATCAGCATGTTTGCCGATGACATATTGTTAACTTTATTGTCCCCAGTGTCCATCCCAGCTACATGGAAAATGTTGACCCTATTTGAAAGAATAGCAGGCTTTAAGCTAAATGTGACCAAAATGGAAATCCTAGCATTTAATTTTATTCCCCTCAACAATTGAAGAGGTCTTATCCCTTCAGGTGAATGTCTACAAAAATAGAATACTTAGACCTTCAGGTTCCATTAGATCCAGGGGTCATGGAGTCAATTAATTATGAACCTCTTGCACTACTAATTCATTCAGACCTGAACAGGTGGGCCACATGTTTCTTTCCTTTCCACCAATGAATTGAGATTGTCCTCACTAACATCTTACCCTGGATTCTATACTTGCTTCAGAATATTCCTTTTTCCTCTTAAGTATTACTTTAAATCTTGGAATAGATTGATATCTGGTTTTGTTTGGGGCAGGGGCCATCCCAGAATAAGGCTTTTGATTTTAAAATTAACATTGGCTCAGTGGGGTTTGACCTCCCTGATTGCTTATATGCTAAATCAGCGTTTTGAGAACATTGGTACTGTAGCTGACAGTCTTATAAGTCTCCCTGAAAGCCATAGAATTTCCGTCAATTATCTCTTTAATATCAAGAGAATTTTGTTTTCCATGAGCGAGAGATCTGTGTCAGCCTCAGACCTACAGACATTACATCCCAAACCTATAAATTATGGAAACGTATGGGAGATCTGGTCCTATTCATACAGTTTATGAATACTGTAAGTTAATTTCTGAAGATGAGACTTTTATCCCTATTCATATGGATCACATCTTGTCTATCTGGAGAGAGTTGGGACTCTTCCATGTCTTTCAGTTTCTCTCCCATGAGGATTCTCCCTTTGATAGAGTTACAGTCCCAGTTCTCACTTGCAACTCTGAGTCGTTTTGTTATTTTCAAGTTCGTAACCACTTATTATGAGGTAGAACCATCCAGGTTAAAACACCCTCCCTGCCCCAGACTTATTACAAATTTTTATAGAAGCTATTAGAGGAACTTAGTGACTCATGTTATAGGTCTTATTTATAAAGAGTTGAGGAACGAACAGTCATAGTCCACTGCCTCTATCCTGCAGGAATGGAACAGAGACCTCTCTCTAGAAATTTCCATGTAGACATGGTTGGGGTCTGCTTTAAGAGTTGTGAAGACTACATCATCCTCCCTCTGGAGGAATTTGTGTGGAAGTGCCGCTCCCAATATTTTCAGGCCCCAGCGGTCCTTCTTAAACTTCTCCGGCTGAAAGCAGGATATGCTGGAGAGGTTGTGGATGCCCTAAGGCTACCCTGGGTCATGTGTTCTGCCTCTGCCCCAGTCTTATACCGTTCTGGCTTTTTTTCAAATGGAGCTCACAGCCTTATTTAGTGAACCAGTTGAACTTACAGATGAGCAGTTTCTGCTGGGGCTCTTTCCAGACCACACCCTTTCATGGTACAATACTGTTCTCCCAGTTTGTCTCCTAGCAGCTAAAAAAGCTATAACCGGCGTTGGATGTCATCACAGATACCAACAGTACAAGAATGGAGAGTTGTTATGTCTGACATACACCAATTAGTGTTTTAATGCTAAAATAGAAAATAAAGGTCCATCTCACATGTTGAAATGGCAGAGATGGGTTCTGTACCATTCCTCAGTGGATCCCAATTTCTGTCCATGATCTTATAAATGAGTGGGATTATTACTTGTAATTAAAGCCCAACAAAACATATCAGGTTATTGGATTGGGAGTATCATGACGGAAAATAACACTAATATCTAAGGACCTTACCTTATTTATATTACTATTGGCTCTTTTACATTATTAAGTGAACTCCCTTCTTACCTCATGGAAAAAGGGATACGTCATGGAGATGGACTTTCATCATCAATTAATATGTAGTAAACTAAATTGCTTTTATAGTATTTGTAACCTAAGAATAACAGGATTCTTCTGACTATTCAGTAAATACTATTTATTACTTTCTCTCCTTCAAATGTAAAACATTTCTTCTGATTACGTGTGGAGAAAACTTGAAATAAAAATAAAAAAAAAAAATTATAGGTTAGGTTTTTCCATTGCCATCCAAGTATAGCAGGTGCTAGAGGCCAGCCTGCCATGCCAGTTCGGGATTATTTTCTCAGCCCAGAACATCTCTGGCGGAGGCTCTCTCCTTCTAGGGAGGAGGCAGAGATCCTCGGCATGGTTTGTCCTCCCAGGGTGGTCCTATGTGAAGTGCTTCATGATGTGGTGGGTAGGTAAGGTGGTTTGCACTATAGCTTAAGTGAAAAGGAAGGTGTGGAAGGAAGTGAAGAATATGAGAAACATCTAAGTGGAGCCTGATGATTGGTATGGTTGTCTGTTGTCATGCCATACAGGGACATTTTGACCCTGGCCTGCTCCTGATTCAGCAAACTCATCCTCATTGGGTTTGAGCTTTTAGGAAGTAATTTGCCTGACCCCAGTCAGGGTCTAAGAGTAAACCCCAGGGGAACATACTTATTGTGAAGCCTGTTTATTCCATTATGTAGGATAGCCAAGAGAAGGAGTAACATTGGAAGTTGCAGATGGCTTGCTGAGGGAGAGGGTGTCCTGCTGACCAGGATCCAGGGATGGAAGTTGGCTGCTCCTCGATGGATCAGTTACCTAGGCAGGCACAAGGTGTAACTAGTACAACAGACATTTGTCAGTGCTGAATGTTTACTTGCGTGTTGTACTGGGTCCTGATTCTACACATTTAACTATATAGTTACCCATGATAAACCATATGAGATGCAATATGTCATTTGCAAAAGGGTCCTCATTTTACAATTTTTCATACTACATTTACCCAGGATAGTAGAGGCGAACTGCAATATCCTGTTTTTATGTGTGTTCCTGGTTTTATAATGTACCTTTCCAGGAAAGATCATATTAGATGCAACATCTCCTTTTCAGGGAGGTTCTGATGTAGGGTCCTGTTTTTACACAGTTTTGCAATATATTTACCCATTGTAACTCAGCTGAGATGCAGTATCTCATTTTCTGTGGGACCCTGCTTTGACACATTTTTGTACTGTATTTACATAGGATAGCACAGTTCAGATGCTGTCTTGTTTTCAGTGGGATCCTGCCTTTTCCCAGTTTTTACTCTGTATTTACAGGATAGCACAGCTAAAAGGCAAGTTACATTTTCAGTGGATCCAGCTTTACACTGCATTTTTCCTAGGATAGAGCAGCATAGATGACAGTTCGGGAGGGCTTTGTTGTGCTTAGGTCCTGCTTTTACACATTTTACTATATATTTACCCAGGATAGATTAGAAGAATGTGGTATCTTATTATCAGTGGTGTCGTGCTTTTACATTTTAGCTAGTATTTACAGGATAGGCCAGCTGAGGCGTATCTAATTTTCAGTGGACTCACATTTTGACCTCAAAGTTCCAAACATAGTCTTTTTATGACCTGGCGTTAATGACCAAGACAGGTGGAATGTTTTTAAATCCATCTAAATGTAATTTTGCAGTGCGACTACGCAAAAACATGTTTGGAGGTGATTTGAAAAGCGACACCTGTCATGTTTAAAGATGGGTTAACCAAAGATTTGTTGAACATTAGGGCCAATATCTGCAAAAATAAAGTTATGAATAAATGCTGGAACAATTCAGCGTTTCTATACTTAGTTTTTTTCACATTTGACCACAAATGTTCAGCATAGTCTTTTTATGACCTCATGTTATGATCAAGACAGATGGATTTTTAAAAATTCTGTCTGAAAGGTGATTTCATAGAGGGATTGCAAAACATGTTTCAAAGGGATATGAAAAATGCCACTTGTCATGTTTATGAGGTGGGAGTAACAGAAGGGCTATGTGTATATTTGGGGCCAAAATCTGCAGAAAATAAACTACAAATTTATGAGTAAATGTTGAAAAAATTAAACATTCCTCATAACTTTGTAGTTGTTTTTTTTGTTTTGTTACATTTGTACCCAGATTTTCAACACTGTCTTTATATGACCCTACCTTATGATCATGGCAGGTGGAATTTTTAAAATCCTGTTTGAAATCTGACTTCGTGCAGCAAATGTGAAGCGTGTTTCGGAGGAGATTTGAAAAATGACATCTGTCATGTTCATGATAAGGTGGAGTAGTGAGGGCTGTGTGAAAATTTGGAGCCAAAATCTGCACACATCGCAATATTATGAGTAAACGTTGACAAAATTCAGCATTTCATCATAACTCGTCTTGTAACATTTTAACCCCAGATTTTCAACAGTGTCCATTATAAAACACTGGTTAAAATGTCATTCCATCACAAATGCAAAACACGTTTTGACCAGTATTTGATAAACCACACCTGTCATGTTTATGAAGTGATGTGAAAAAATGGCTAATTTGAAAATTTGGGGTCAAAATATTGAAAATTACCACAGTTATGAGCAAGCATTGACAGTGTTCACTGTACCTTCATAACTTTGTTGTTTTTAATATTTTGACCTCAAATTTCAACATAATCTTCTTATGACTCCACCTCATAAACGGTGAGTAAAATAGTCAAATCCACCCAAAAGGGATTTCATGGGTGACAGTGAAATCACCTTCTGGGCCGGTTGAAAAACTTCACCGTCGCCTGCCTTGTTCATGAGGTGGAGTCCCAGCCACGCTGAAAATATGCACACGTGTGTGTGTGTGTGGGGGATATTAAAAAAAAAAAATGACCAAGTTATGAGAACAAGTTCAAAACGCACTGAAATACATTGGCCTCACAATACCTGATTTACTCAGTTCCTGGTCGGTATGAAGGTGAAGATCGTCTCAGTCAGAGAGGATTATGGTAGTGAACCCCAGTGGGCAAGTGGGAGGTGGTGGTGGGGGCTCAGTGGGTGGGGGAGGTGGCGGGGAGTACTAGGAGATGATCGGGAGGCGGATAGAATACTTGGCATTGGGAGAGTTCCTTTCATGGATTGGGCACCGGGGGATAATCGAGAGGTCTGTGGGGATACTTACTTGGCAGAGGGGAGGAACTGCTTTTCTACAGACCATGCATGGGGAAAATCGGGAGGTGGGTGTGGGGTACTGGGCAGTGGGAGGAAGTTGTTTGCATATCTCCATCTGTGGTGATGGGGAGTGGAGCTTGGAGCCGATTGTGAGGCAGTTCAGCTGTTGCTGGGCAGCTTCATGCAGAAAAAGCATTGAAGCATCCTCTCATTGGAGCACTTGATCCTTTCAAGTACAAGCAGTTTCCACCTGCAGGCAGTGATTAGCGTCATGATCGGCCTAGCTGATCATTGGCAGCCCTCATTGATCATTGGCTTGTCACTGTCAAGCCCACTGCACCTTGAGCTCGTTGGACCTGACAGTCACGCACCTCTGAAATGTGGTTCTTTGTAACAGAGCGTTCACTGCACATGCAAACATAAAAAGGACTGAGGCACCTTTACAAAGAAATACCTGGGACCATCTAATATGGTTTTATATAAGATCCTGAGGGACATGCGGGTAACTCCACAGAATCTATGCTAGAGGTTGGAACAGGGACTTAGAGTTGGAGGTACCAGTGTTCTCAAGGACTGAAGCTGCTCTTTCAGCAGTAAAGGTGACTTCCTCCTCCCAGTGGAGAGTTCTCCTGGAAAAGCAGGAGCTGATGCTTCCACTCCCCAGCAGTTTTAATCAGATATCTTCCAGATAGCTATGGGCACTGCTGGAAGAAATGTGGCTGCCAGCTGGCATATTTAAGCCACATTTTATGACACTTACCACTCCTTATGCCCTTCTGGTGCTCCCTCCAAATAGAATTAACTAATTGTCTGGGGAACCTATTGAGTTAACTGCAGAAATAATTCTGATGTCTATTTATCTGGACCACTCCCCTCATTGGACCAAGACACTATTACCAATATATGTGATGGCAGCCAAGAAAACACTCGTGAAAATGGATGACACAGCTGGTGCCATCTATACAAGATTGGAGATCTATCATGATGAGAATATATCAAATGGAAGCCTAACTGCTGCTTTACAAGACTGTATCCCAGCTTTCCAGATGAAATGGCAGAGATGGGTACTCCATCTGTCGGGGTAGACTCAGAGTTTATTCCCTGAGCAGAATGGGGATAATTGGAGGAGAGGGGTCCAGATGACTAGAGGATAAAATATGTAGTATACTTCTAGCCTGTGCCTATGATGTTACGTGGGGAGAAATAATACAGTTATATTATTGGTAAGCGTATTGATTAAGAAGCAGGGAAAAATTAATACCTCATTGTATAAATTGGACTCTATCCTCATAGAAACAACATTTTTATTTCTTGTACTGCTGAAACATGTCATAATGATGCTATCAACTTGTGTGTGATAAAACTTTTCAATAAAATAAAAAACAAAGACTGAGGAGGTCGATTGTAGCACCAGCTTAGTAGAAAACAGGGGATCATGGAGCGCTAAAATGGACCATTTTCTGTAAATTTTAGTGCTCGGAAAAGTGCTGGACTGTCCTTTGTCCATGTGAAAGGTTCAATTGGGTGATCACAGTGCAGTCTTCCTACACTGCCCCACTAATGTGCTTCAACATTGTCATGATGGGACCACCACCTCAATTTTTTAAGAATATATGTTTATTAAAATTTTAATGAACAAAGATACTATTAGCCTCTAATTAATCAGTTCTGTAGTGCATGCTTATTGCTCTGACAGAGGGCTACTTCTAATTTGGGCAGTATTTACATATTTATATATACTGCTTTATTTCTTCTGGGTTGTAATTTTGAAGCAGCGTGTTGTTTCGCATGTTGTTCTTTGGTTATTGAGGGCCTGTGTTGAACACTACCAATGTTTGGATTTTTGCATTTTGGGAAGGGTCATATCAGTGTGTGATGTTGAGGAACTTCTATCTTTGGACTACCCTTTTTTGTCTGGACTAGCCACCTAATTTCTGAAGGGTGCAGCTATTAGGTAAAAATATTTCATAGCCATTTGTACCCTCATATTCTTGACTTTAATTGTCTAGGCTACTTAGATCTTTTCCATTGGATGGTTCCTAATTTGCACTGGGATGTCTGACATTTGGATGTAACTTCTTGTATTTTTACATGCAATTAATATAAAGTAAATTTTTAAAGAACAAATAACAGTAATAATACTAAGCAATAAATCACAGTAATAAACAAAATCACAAAAACAAGCAAGACAAATACAAGAGCATTTTCTATAAATTCTCTGTATAATATGGTGGTGCAGTAGCACCACTATAGTTAAGGTTTAGTAGCACTTTAAAGCAGCAAGCAGTACTGGATAATCGGAAGTGATTATCAAAATTCTGCTTTTACTGGAAGCATGCAGCCATAGTTCCAGTTTCCATATCTATAAATATTTTTCAAGCGATCTTTCATTTTTAGATATTTAAAATTTATTTCCACTGTGGATCCACAACAAATATGGCTGGTACCTAATTTGCAGCGAGCTCCCCCTCATATCGCATCAGGTCTTTTGTTTACTTCCATGGGACCCTGTGCTGCGCATTCCTACTGTCCATGTAGTGCTGCAAGTAAAGTGCGCATTCGTGGTTGGCAACAGAGGTTCCAGTTGAACATGGCAGGTCAGAAATGTAAACAAAACAAAAAAGGAGCAAATTACGGGTGGTAGTACAGCAAAGACAAGAAAGATTACTAGGTAAGTGCTCAACAGAGCACAGGAAACTGTTGCAAAAGATCTGATTTGTTGTATCTAGTACTGCTGCTTTAATATCTTTGCAACCATTCAGTGGATTTGCACAAAATTGTGTATGTGTAGTCTCGTGGGGTAGATCTCTTGATGTGCCAAGTTTCGCTCTGGTTGGATGTGCAGATTCTGAGGCGTGTATAGCAAAAAAAATGTAAAACAAGATTACTGTTTTGTGCCTTCGCCTAGCACTCACAGTTTGGAATTTTGGTCTGAAATTTTCAGGGTAAATGAGTTTGGCTCAGAAAAATTTCCTTTGCTGGTTTGGTGAAAAAAAAAAATATATAATCTGTTCAGAGTTATTTAATTTAAACATTTCTGGTTCTGAGCATGCTCAGTAAGCATTCAAACTAGCTGTATAAAATGATCATATGGGCAATGCTTTTTGTGGGGCAGTTTTCCACCATCTTGTTTTTTTTTTTTTAACAAAATTTGAAAAGCTATAAAACTCCCACTGTACAGAGAGACCAACACATGTTTGTTGGTCATGGGGACTTGTTAAGTGGATTCTGCACTTAAGTGTTGGAAAAATGAGTGCCAGAGGTGTGTGTTATTTATTATATCCTTTTTGTGATTTGCTTCCCTTGTTTTGTATTCGTTACACAAATATTTTCTTATCGCTTAGAACAAATTGCTGTTTTTGCCATTACCTAGCCCCACACAGTTTGGAATGTTGGTCTGAAATGCTTAGGGTAGAAAGGGCCTGGCCCATAAATGCTTTCTTTGTTGGTCTGGTGAAAAATATTACTCCATTCCTAAGTTATTACATTTAAAAATTCTGGTTCTGAGCATGCTCAGTAACTACTTCAAAATAACTGTATTAGGTGATTGTATGGGGCAGTCCATGCCGTCCCCATATGTTGTCACTATTTATCTGGTGTCTAGTGGCACCCCTTCATCCCTCAATTGCTGTTCCCGGTTTCCCTGGTGTCTAGTGGTACCCCCATCCCTGTATTGTTTCATATTTCCCTGGTGTCTAGTGGCACCCTCACCTTCCGATCGCTGTCCCATGATGTTGACACTGTTTCCCTGGTATCTAGTGGCACCCCCACCTTCTGATCACTGTTCCATGTTGTTCATATTTCCCTGGTGTCTAGTGGCACCCCTCTCAATCACCGTCCCTGTGGCTTCCACTGTTTCCCTGGTGTCTAGAGGCACTCCCACCCTCCAATAGCCATCCCCACAGTTATTATAGTTTACCTGGTGTCTAATGGCACCCGATCCCGTCTATCTATAATAAAAACCATCCCTCGATGTCTCCCCCATAAAAAAACCATACCATGCGGCTCTGCCCCCACCCTGACCTTCCACTGAGCACCCGCATGCTCCACACACCCTCACCTGAATAGGTAGCATGGTGAAGAGCCAGTCTCCGATCGATGAAACGTCTTGCTGCTGGAACCGCCGACTGCAATATGAGAAACTAAGGTAAATACAGTTCAATGTATTTCAATGGGGTTTTCAACTTTGATGCACAATTTGCCATTTTGCATATTTTGAGCTTAGAGTTTCAACATGCCTTTTGTGACCCCTCATCATGAACAGTGACAGTGGAATTAAACAAATCCGTTCGAAATCACTTTTACAGCAGGATTTGAAAATTTTCACTGTCCTTGTTCATGAGAGGAAGCTCATGAAGAGCTATATTGAAAATGTGGGCTCAAAATATATAAAAATTTAAGCGTTATACCTATCTGTTGAAATTTTGCTGTGCTACTTAACGTTGGTAACTTAAAATATTTTTATCCCAGATTTTCAACATAGCCATTTTTTTAGACCACCTCATCAACATGACAGCTGTCATTTTCAAATCCTGGCCAAACTGTGTTTTAGCACCTATAGTGGAATGACATTGCGGTGGTGCACAGTCACGTTTGCAGGGATTTCAAAATTGACTATATAGAGTACATCAGTTGGGGTAATAAGAAGGCTATGCAGACAAATTGGTTTTGTCCTACAGATGGAGCACGAGGGCCCAGAGGTCCCTGTGCTTCCCACAACTTCTCTGTCGATACAGGATTGGAAACACAGGGCCCAGAGGGCCATCTCTCCACAGGCAAATAAGGATATGATTATACTATCTCAAAAAGTAAGGAAATTCATTGCAAAAACTTTAATTCACAAGAGTTAAAGCAAAAAGCGTCAGGAAATGTGACATTAGGTTCCAACCGTACTACCCACCTCCACCCTGCAGGCAGCAACAGGAAAAAACATTATGGTTTCACCTCTCTTTCCTCTTAGCACATCAGGTGGGTGTGCCTTGTGGTTGTCATTTAGTCCTTTGTCCCTCTCCTGTGAGACTTAACATTAGTACGATTAATGCCAGGTATGTGGGTGACAATTTTTATTTAATTCTTTCTTTTTAGGTTATCTAAGAAAAAGTTAATTTTTTATGTTAACAGGAATTTCGGTTTGCAAAACAAGTTATTAGAAACCATTTAAAACAAGAATCATAATGTCCTGCCTACCCCATCTCACCTGCATCCTGTTGCTAGCCATAGCTAACTTCCACCGTGGTAGGCCTTTATTAAAACAGCCCTGAGAGTAACATGATATCTCAGACAGGGAGGGAAGGGGTCCTTAACAAAATGTATTGGGATTCAGCCCATGGGTGAGCGCCAGGCTGCCTGCACATCCATTACTCCAGTCATGTGTGAGATTAACCCACGACAGAGTGTGGGTCTCTCAGAGATTAATTTATGGTGGTGGGGTGTAGTTATCGGCCTCATGGTTCCATCCACCTAGCCATACATTAATCCCTGAGAATCACGCTCTGGAGTGGGTTAATCCTTTGTAACATGGGGAAGAGAAAGGGTTTAGCGCTCTTTATGTTTCTCTTCCTCATGTTACATTTGCATAAAAATAATTTTAAAATGCAAAGGTTCTGGGAGGATATTAAGGTTCCTGCCATGGGAAGAGAAAGGGGTTGCACCTGACTGGAGAAAGTACATGCTGAACTTTTTATATTGTGACTGCAACGGTGAACACTTACTGATTACATGCAGATGTAATCAACATTTCAGAATATGTGCTCATTTTGACTTAGTTTTGTAAACTGTGGCATCATCTCCGTTTTCTGCTATGTTTGATGTTTGGGAATTGGCTGCTGTGTATTATGGGAAATGCATATATTTAAATACAGAGGAGATTTGAGATCTGGTAGTCGCTGCAATTCCCTTGGCTGATGGTGCGATCAGATGGTAGTACACTGAGGCTTGCATCTTTTTTATCTGTGAATTTTACAGCCAACATTGCACATTAAGAACTTTACCGCCTTTCAGCTGATTTACATGAAATTTAGAACACATCCTCTGTATCAAGAGCTCTTGATCCTGTAAATTCTATGTAGATCGGCCCAGGACAGATAAAGTTACAGAGGTGCAAAAGTCTCAGTTTTGAAAATGTTGAGCTTTTTTTCCCACCCAATAACTAAAAAAATAGGAGACTCTGAAACCTGAAAGTTTCAGGTTTAATAGAGATTGGTCCAAGGTGTGTGCTTTTGTGGTATTTAGGTTCCACTGTTAAAGCAGTTTTATATTTAATAAAAACATTGAGGCAATCTGGAAAATCATATGTGGCATACATTACTGTATAGTTACTGAAAGGGCATGTGTTTGTGAGCCAATAGACCAAGCAAAAAAAAAAAAAACACATTACATAGTCATATAGATGTTTTCAAGCTACTTATGATGGAACTACCAGAAATTTCACTTAAGCATATCTATTCTTGTTTGACAGCCATCTTTTGAGTGGCTGTGGTTGCAAACTAAGACTGGTCTGGCACAGGAAACTAACATGGGGAACAGAATGTGGTGCACTTTACCATTGATTAATTTTCAGATAATCGTGGATTACTTGAGAATTAATCAGCGGTACCTGATGCTGTTCTGTTGGACCAATCCTCGCATAGCCCTTTCTCTTTCCTATGTTACAACTTTAGTTAATCCTTGGGACTGGGGGGAGGGAGGTTAAAGCCATGTCTGTGAAGGTGCCTCTCCATCTCAGAAGCCGTGCTCCTTGTAGCAGACTGCACCATTATTCTGTAAGTCCATCTAGGAACCCGGGCGAAGGTGAAAACCCAGCTTTCCCATATGTCAAACAGGCAAGCATGCTGCCCATTAACGGGCTGACAGGCTGAGAACTGATTTTATTCAGTTGCTAGAAATTAAATTTACGTAATGGCCAGTCTTTTTACTGCACCATTTTGGTTAAAACACATAGAGTGTCAGTTTTGTATAGTAAGGCATAATAAAATGCTTCGGTAATAAATAATCTGTAGCTCAAAGAGATATTGCTGTGGGAGTACGCCAGCACATTCTAATTATGTTACCTCATATTCCTCTGAAGGGCTTGTTATGTATTCGGATACCACCACTACTAATTTCTGTTTTGCTATTTAAGCTTCTGACTGACTGATACCATTATGTCACTGTGAGGAACAACATTGAAGCCTGTTGACTGTAGCACAAGCTTCAAGTGTCACTGGTTGAAGTTTCCCTTTACATCCCACAAGCTTGGTAGTTCAATTGAGCTGAGCTAGTAAATAAACTGAATGTTATGGTAAACAAAATCCTCAGTTAATATGGTATGTTGTAATGAAAAAGCAACAAAAAGGCTGGGGCAGCTTCACTCTGATGGATCCCATGCATGGCAACACTACTTTTCACCACAAAGGCTTCATCAGCCACCCTGTCTGCATTCCTCACTACGGGTATGAGCTGTAAGTCTACAGTGGGTCAGTAAAACATTCTTCCCAGCTCAGTTGGAGAGGGCACTTTTATTTTGTTCTGATAGGACACAGCAGCACCTTAATTGAGCGTATGGGTGACTTCCTTTGTTGTTTTGGCTAATATGGTTATGTGGGAAAGACACAAAAATCCTTTTGTAGTGCTTCAGGGAGTTACACTGATTCGTGCACAAATCTTGACTCTGTGGTATGGTAGAAAATAGATTTTTAAAGAAACGGATCAGGTAACCATGCACTAGACCCCCAAAAAAAAAAAATTTGATGGCACATACGGACCGCTTAGGATATCCAGTTTGCTCATTTCTCCTACCTACACTATTGCCACAGTCTGTGCCTGATCTACAGCTCTTTCTCGCCCCCTTTCCACTATGATTCCCTTATACTTAGCCCATGCATTCTTGATCCCCATAACTGTTTATACCTCTACCACCTCTGCTGGAAGGCTGTTCCAAGAATCAACTGCTTTTTCTATGAAGAAGTGCTTCCTCGCATCTCTCCTGAATCTACTGCCCCACAGCTTCATAGCGTGTCCTCTTATTCTTGAGTGCTTTTCTTGTGAAAAATACTTCCCTCTTGTGTAATTTGCCCCTGTGAGGTATTTAAAGGTCTCTATCACATCCCCTCCCCAGTCTCTGTTCCAGAGTGTATGTATTGCCTCTCCTCGTAGGGCTTTTGATGCAACAAAACAAAAAAGTGAACACCATTAATTCTTTATTTCTAAAGGTATTCACATGAAAACATGAGCTTTGTCTTTTACTGTTCATATACAGCTGAGACTTTCATGTGATGAAGTGATAAATCCTCAGCTTGCGACATGGTAGTCATTCCCACAGCAATAGGCTGTATGGTTCAGGGAATTTTGTGTAATAAATTGCCATTGCAGTTCCCATTACTCCTGCTTAACCTCTCCTTCACCTTCATTCCTCAATCGTGAAAGTTGGCCAAAGTTATTCCACTTCAGAAAGGTGGCAGCCTCTCTCCTGGCAACTTCTGCCTCATCTCCTTCTAAGCTACAAGACAAACATTTCCACTCAAGACTCCACAACTTCCTCTCATCCTCCAATTTCCTTTCACCCTTCCAGTGTGGTTCCCGGAAGCACCATTCCACTGTCTCCTCCCTACTGCAGGTCACTGATTCCATCTTTCCTGGGATAGATCAGGGGCTCATTACGACTACTGTATTCATCAACCTGGCCAAAGCCTTCAAGTCAGTGTCCCATCCTCTTCTCCTGGACAAACTGAGTTCTGCTGGCCTTTCTACCTCTGCTGTTGCTTGGTTCTGTTCCTATCTAATGGACTGACAACAGTTGGTTCAGATCGGTGGTGCTCCGTCTCCTCCTCTTCCTGTCAGGCTGAGGTCCCTCAGGGTTCCATCCTAGGTCCCATTCTTATCTCCGTGTCCTTCAGTGACCTCCCCACTGCCTGTGCCAACTCGCATATCCACATGTATGCAGATGGCACAGTCATCTTACCTGTGGCCCCTGCTGAAGCTCTGGTAAACCTATTCTAATGGGATTTCAGCATTGTTCTGCACTGGCTTCAATCTAACCATCTCCGAGTCAACACCAAGAAGACAGTGTCCATGACTTTTGATTCCAGTCAGAAGAAAGCGGTTCAGTCTTTCAAGTACCTGGGAGTGTGGCTTGACAGTAAGCTCGACTTCTCAGCCCATGTTGATGCCATCTATGCTAAGCTCCATCCCAAGCTTGGTGCCCTATATCATTTTTTAAAATTATATTTTATTATGAATAAAAACAGCAGCATATAACTTGCTCATGGAAAACATCACTTTGTACATCCAAAATGCATTCAATGTCTATAGTAAGTTGTAATCTGTGCAATCTGATTTTCAGATAAGGGGTATACCATACTAAAAGTTCAGATTTAGCCCATGAAATGCTGCACCCTACAAGACTGGGGGTGGTCATGTCGAAAATATTCTTCCCAAGCAGAGTGAAAATCAACAACCAGTGCTGATGTGACCCCTATTCAGGCATTTTAAATCCAGCTTCATTTTAGTGAGCAGGAAAAACATTCTTATACATTCAGAGACAAAAGATATACTTTGCATACAAGCGAAGATGGCGGCAAAAGAACTGTAATTGCGGTTTAACCTCGTAGCGTGATGTAAAGAATTAATTACGCACTATCCTTGCTAAGTTTTAAACATTGATGAACAAACCTCATTAATATTTATGCACAATATTGTAAGTCTTGCCTTTAGGTCTCCTCTACTATATTTAAAAACAAACTCTGGAAGCAACTATGAGCGTAATAGACAGCTCATCCAATCATGTCCTATAGTCCAAACAACTTTTGAAACTTTAACATTGGTACCATTATAGGATTAGAATGGAGCCTTTATTCCCATACTTTTATTTTGTCCAGACAATTGTCCATTTAGGTAGCGTCTTCTGAATCAGGCGATTCTTGAGTTTCCCAGTTGCTCAAACTCTTCGCCTATCACCTCAGTTCTCCTCCACGGCTTCCTCTGGGTCCGTAAACTGAAACATGTTGCCCCCATAGAATATTCTCAGCCTGGCCGGCTTCAGGAGTGAATGGGCAACTCCAAAACTACTCAGTTTTGCTCGGACCCCATCAAACCTCTTCCTCCTTATTCTTGTGGCATATGAGCGATCGGGGAATAGATGAATTATGGATCCTTGATAGTTTAGAGATTCAGTGTCTCTTGTTGCTTGCAGTATCACGGTCTCTAGTTGCTGGGCTGCTGTCATCAGGAGGACAGTCCATGGAGAATCTGGCTGATATGAAGCACTTCTGGAAATCCGAGAGCTTTGGTCATATTACTGTGTAACTGAGCTGGGTTGAGATACAAGGCTCCGTTAACCAGTCCCGAAGAAAACCAGGAGATTCTCTCCGCAATTCTCTGAGAGGCCCACCACGCGGACATTAGAGGCCCTCTGGGAATTTTCAAGCATCTGCAGCGATATTTTAATTGAGCATTTCTTATACCATTTTAGTAGTGGCTGTCAGTGCTTTCATTGCTGTAGACTCTGCCAATGCTGCTGTTTGAGTCATAGCTTGATCTTGGCGTCCTGTTCAGCAAATCTGGTGAGGATCGTTTCAACTTTTTGTCTGTAGCCTGCATAGATTTCTGCAGGGCCTTCCATAGTGGTTGCATCCCTGAAGAGATTGTGCTCTGACCCCGATGGTGGCGCCATTGGTGGTGGGGTTTCGGTCTGCTCCCTAGGGCTTTGCTGTTTTCCCCATCTCCAAAATTATATGTAGCTGTTCTGCTCGACAAGATATAGCCAATGCTTTCTATCAATTGTAGATTTAAGAAGATGAAAAGTTGTTTTATATTATTTAGTCTCCTCTCCGACTTGTACAGAGCTCTTTCCAGACACTCCTTGTCAGTCGCGTGCTCCACAGCACCCACCCCTGTATCTTAATTAAGACTGCTTATCTCCACAGGAGCTTGTTAACAAAATGGTGCTCCCTGTCTTTGACTTCCACTGATGTGCTCTATGTCCCTGTCTTCGACTACACCGATATAGAAACATAGACTTTGACGGTAGATGAGGACGCTTGCTGCACCTAGTCTATTTCCTACCTATTAGATAAGCTGCAGATCCTAGTTAACCAATAGCCTACTTCTTCCTGCTCCCCACCAGAACTGCTTCATGTCTGTCCCATGCATTCTTGAATTCCTCCACTGTTTTTGACCCCACAACCTCCTCAGGCAGGCTGTTCCATGCATCCACTACCCTCTGTGTGAAAAAATACTTCTCACATTGCCCTGAGCCGTCCCTGTTCCATCTTCAGATTGTGTCCCCTTGTTCTTGCACATCTCTTTTTCTGAAAGATGCTACCTCTTGGACTTTAATTCCCTTGAGGTACTTGAACGCTTCTATCATGCCTCATCCCTCCTTTGCTTAAGGGGTACATATTACATGGTTCTTTAGGCCTTCATGGCTTCTGTTGCAGACCCTGCACCATTTTAGTTTCCCTCCTCTGGACTGCCTCCATTCTGTCTATGTCCTTGGGAGATGGGTCCTCCAGAACTGCACACAGTACTCTAGATGGGGTCTCACCAACTGTCTATCACGGAGGGATAACTACCTGTTTTCTACTGGTGATGCCTCTCCCGTACATCCCAGTATCCCCCAGCCATCCTTACTGCCTTCTCAAATTGCTTGCTTACCTTTAGGTCATCTGATATGAGTACCCCAGGTCCCTTTCCATTTTGTTATTGTATGTACCCCAAATTGTTTACTCTTCCCTGGGTTTTGTTTCCCAGGTGCATTACTTGCACTTCTTTGTACTGAATCTGAGCTGCCATATTTTTGACCATTCTTCAACCGTGCAGATCCCTTGTCATCCTTTCCACCCCCGTGTATCAACCCTGTTGCAGATCTTTTTGTCGTTTGTGTAGAGGCATACTTTTCCTTCCAGTCCTCTGCAATGTCACTTATAAAAACATTAAAGGACTGGATCCAGTACTGAACCCTCGTACCCACTAGTAACACTCCTTTCTTGGAGTGGACTCGGCTTCACTATTACGCTCTGTGTCCTGTTGCTCAACCAGTTTTTACCCAGGCTACCACCCTGGGACCCACTCCCAGACTGGCTAATTTTTAATCTTTGTGTGGAACTGTGTCAAATGCCTTGCTAAAGTCTAGGTAGGCCATGTCACAGCCCTTCCCTGGTCTACTACTTTGGTCACCCAGTCAAAAAATCTATTGAATTCATCTGACATGACCTTCCCCCTGTAATTCATGCATCTATGGTGCTGCCTCTTCCATATCCCTTGCCAGACTGGACACCATCTTTAGCTCCTTCTGCCATTTGCTACTGATTCACCCCAAGCACACACCACTGCTTACTGTATTCATCCCTAGCCATCATTTTCCTGCCCGGCTCACTGCGCCTCCTTCATTTCCAAATAGTGGTTTGGCTCCTTTCCTTCTTACTTCTATTCTATCTCCTTTCCCAACTTCCTCCTGCTTCATGCTCCGTCTGTTTCAGGGACCATCACACTTTTTATACCCCCACTCCTCTGGTAAGCAGTTTGCCTTCCCATCACCTTCCTCACTCTGAAACAAACTCCTTCCTTCCTTCTTCTGTTACTCCTCATCACCTGCCTCCTTCAGCAACCAACTGAAACTTCAACCCTTCCACTTGTTCCTGTTTCCTTTCCTCCTGATATTTTGATGGCTGAATCTTTTCCCATCCAGATTATTGCTCTTAATTCTGTTATTGTTGCCAGTTGTTATGTGCTGCTGGGCATTCTATGCACTTTATTTCTATACATTCAAATTTCTTCTTATTTATTCTAATCTTTATATAATATGTTGCTCTGATATTTTGATACTTGTATTGTGTCCCCAGAGTTGCACCTTGGCTCAGGTGTGCCTTTCCCAGTTGCAAATTTTCATATAAAATAAAATAAATTAATTCTGCTGATGCATGCAGAGAAGCTAGCCCATTCTAGATTTTCAGCTACCAATGTCTGTAGTCTAGGTAAAAGCTCCCCAAAATGGTGGCCTTGATGGAAGAGGGAAGCCTGGATATTGTGGCAGTCACAGAAACATGGTGCACAGAGAACCATGACTGGGATGTCAACATACCAGGGTACACAATCTACAGGAGGGACAGGGAGGGAAGAAGAGGAGGAGTAGTAGCTCTCTACATAAGGGAAGGGCTCAAAGCAATGGAACTAATGGGTATACAGGGAGGAGAGGAGGCACTGTGGGTCACCCTGGAGACTAGAAATGGCACCACAATCCGCTATGGGTTGTATACAGGCCCCATCTCGGGAAATGGACAAGGAAATGATGGAAGGTATCCTTGGGATGGCAGAGAAAGGAGATATTGCTGTTGGGGACCTGAATATGCCATATGTAAAATGGAGCACCTTTGCTGCAGCCACATCCAAGAGCAGGGCCATTCTCAATGCCCTACAGGTTGCAGCATGCACCAGACAGCTAGTTTTGGAACCCACTCGGGAAAGCAATCTTAGACCTGGTACTCTCAAATGGAGACAGAGAGAGGATCTCCTATCTTGAAGTGGGTAGCCATCTGGGAACAAGTGCCACCAAGCAGTGTGGTTCACGATAAACTTAGCTGCAGAGTTGAGCCATACACAAATGAGAGTACTGGACTTCAGCAGGGCTGATTTTGTCAAATGGGAGAGTGCCTCAGAAAGGCACTAGCAAACAGGCAGAAGGTGGGGTGGAGCAACAATGCAGAAACATCAAAACTGCCATCCCAGAGGCAACAAGCCTTTGTGTGAAGCAAATAAACAAATCAAAAAAAAGAAAAACACTATGGTTTTCAAAAGAAGCGGACTGAAAGGTAGGGAGAAAAGATAGCATTCAGTAAGTATAGAAACAGAGAAGGAGCAGGACAGAGAACTGTACCAGTTAAAGCAGAAGGATGCGGGAAGGCAGTCAGAATAGCAAGGCCCAAACCAAGGTAAAGATAGCTGACTTGGTTAAGAAGAGGATAAACACTTTTATAGGTACATTAGGGAGTAATGAAAGACTAAAGGCAGGGATACTGAGGCTGAATAAAGAGAAAGGGTGTGGTTGGGCAGAAGGAAGCGACAGTGAAAAGCAGGGATACTGAATGAATACTTCTGCTCAGTATTCACAATGGAAAAGCAGGGAGATACCTAATCCAGTCAATAGAAGCACTCTGGATAGGGGTTGATATTAGTCCTTTCACAGAAGAAAGGGTTCTGAAGAACTCTTAAAACTGAAGGTGGATAAAGCAATGGAGCCTGATGGTATTCACCCAGAATTCTAGAAGAACTAGTAATGCCGCTGACTACCCTTTTTAATAAATCATGGGAGGATGGTGTGGTACCTGAGGACTGGAGGAGGGTGGATGTGATTCCCCTTCACAAAAGTGGGAGCAAGACAGAGACAGAAACTCACAGACCTGTCAATTTGACCTCAGTGGTAGGGAAAATGATGGAATCACTTCTGAAGGAAAGAATTGTTGAGTATCTAGAGGCCAGTGGGGCACAGGACTCAAAGCAACATGGATTCACAGCAGGAAGGTCATGTCAGACAAATCTAATTGATTTCTTTGACTGGGTAACCAAAAGTAGACCAGGGAGGGGCTATGGGCGTGGCCTACCTAGACTTTAGCAAGGCATTTGACACAGTCCACACAAAGATTAATAAACAAATTAGCCAGCCTGGGAGTGGGTCCCAGAGTGGTAGCCTGGGTAAAACACTGGCTAGACAACAGGCAATAGTAAATGGAGTCCACAGAAGAAAGGAGGTTACTAGTGGGGTACCACAGGGTTCAGTAATGGTTCCGGTCCTTTTAATCACTTTATAAGTGACATTGCAGAGGACTGGAAGGAAAGTATGTCTTTTCCAGATGAGACAAAGATCTGTAACAGGGTTGATCAGCAAGGTGGGGTGGAAAGGATGAAAAGGGACTTGGCAAGGTTGGAGGCATGGCTTAAAGTCAATGCAAAGTAATGCACCTGGAAAACAAAAACTCAGGGAAGAGTGCACAATGGGGGGTGAGATATTGACAGCAACAAAAATGGAAAGGGGCCTTGGGGGTAGTCATATCAGATGACCTAAAGGTGGGCTAGCCATGTGAGAAAGGTACTAAGGAGGGCTGGGGGATACTGGGATGCATAAGGAGGCGTCACCAGTAGAAACAGTAAGAGTTGTTGGCCGTCTGTACAGACAGTTGGTAAGACCACATCTGGACTACTGTGTACAGTTCTGGAGACCCCATCTCCATAAAGACATAGGATGGAGGCTGTCAGAGGAGGTAGCGAAATGGTGCAGGGTGTGCACCAGAAGACACATGAAGAAAGACTAAAGGAGCTTAAGATGTAAAACCTCAAAGAAAGGAGGAGAGGGGACATGATAAAACTTTCAAATACCTCAAGGGAATCAACAAAGTCCAAGAAGGTAGCATCTTTCAGAAAAGAGATGTGCAAGAACAAGAGGGCACAATTTGAAGATAGAGGCGGTTTCAGAGGTAATGTGAGGAAGTATTTCTTCACAGAGAGGGTTGTAGATGCATGGAACAGCCTTCCTGAGGAGGTAGTAGAGTCAAAAACAGTGAGGGAATGCAAGAATGCATGGGACAGACATAAGGGCAATTCTAGTGGGAGCTAGAGAAAGTAGGCTGTTGGTTAAATAGGATCTGCAACTTATCTGTTTGGTAGGAAATGGGCAGACTAGGTGGACCAAGCGGTCCTTATCTGCCATCAAATTCTATGTTCTCTGCAGGGGACATTCCTCAGTCACTAGTCAGTGAACCCACTTCTGATGGGGCAGTATTGGACCTGGTGCCTGCTAACAGGGATGATTTTAGACATCAAGGTGGAAAGCCATGTGGGGACCAGTGGTCACTGTACAGTGTGGTTCAACATAAGAACAGTTGCAGAATCCAGCCACTCCGTGAGTCCTGGACTTCTGAAGGGCTGATTTTATTAAGATGTGAGTGCCTCAGGAATGGGAGCAGTTGGCCAAACTAAAGAAGGCACAGTGAAGGCAACAAACCTCTGTGTCAAGCAAGTGCGCAGAGGCAACAGGAAGAGGAGGTGCAATGGTTCTCAAGAGTTGGCAGAAAAGGTAAAGACTAAAAAGTGGCATGCAGAAGGTAAAAGGAGACACCGAGAGGGGAGGATAGGGATGTGTAGAGGAAAAACAGAGGAAGCAGGAAAGCAGTAAGGGCGCAAAGGCGCAAACTGAAGAAAGAATAGCCTAGGCAGTATCAAGGGGACAACATATTTCATTTATTTATTTTTGAAAAAATAACCTTTGAGCAAGATGCTCTGTTTCAAAGGTTCCATGTCAACAAAAAGCAATACAGTGCGTGGTAGAAAGGTGATTTACAATTACAGGTTAACATAAACATAAGCACAATAGAGAACAATAAAGGACACAGATTAATATACTTAAATATTACAGATACCAGACTAGTAGCTAGGGAAAGCAGCCAGGAGTAGCTTTGTCTGGGTAGCAATATATTAGGGGTGGAGAGAGGAGGTGGGGGCAAGGTAGGGACCAGTGTGGGTACAGAGGTGTAGTAGACAGTACTAGGAGATGAGTAATGTGAGAATTGAGGCAAAGGGTGGTGAGCAGAAAAGATCAGGTGTGAGGTGAGGGTACCAAGTGTGAGGGGGCGTGAGGTAGTGTCAGAAGGAGGGCAAGGTCAAGTATGGGGCTGCCAGAGGTATTAAGTGCAATAAGAGTGAAGCAGAACAAATAGACCAGAGCGAGGGTGAGCATCTCCTCAGTATAACAAATGTAGCCAGAAAGGCGTGAGTAGTAGGATAGTCTGAGATAGGGCTGAGGTCAAGTTATGTTTAGGTATGTTAGCAAAAAAGGAAGGCGGAGGGTGGGATTGTACAGTTGGGGTGGGGGACCGTATGGTGAGGATCAAGAAGAAAAGGCAGATATCTCGAATAAATACTTCTGCACTGTGCTCACAGTAGAGGGAAGGACCACAAAAGGCATCAGGAGCTTTGATGGGAGGGAAATGGACACTAGTCCTTTTTCTGTGGAGAGTCAGGAATGTACTCACTAACCTGCAGGGGAGGAAAACTATGGGATCAGATGATGTGCACCAAGGGTGCTGAGGGAGCTCATGGAGGTACTAGCTGTACCTCTAACAGCCCTATTTAACAGACCACTGGAGGCCAGAGTGGTCCCGGAGGAGGCGGGAGAAGGGAAGATGTAGTCACACTTTACAAAAGTGATTGCAAAGGAAAATACAGGCAATTATAGGCCTTTCAGCCTGACCTCGGTGGTGGGTAAGTTAATAGAGACACTACTAAAGGAAAGGATTGTGGAATATTTATAGTTACAGGATCTGAGGTAGTATGGATTCACAGGGGAAGGTCATGCCAAATAAATCTGATAGATTGCTTTGACTGGGTGACCAAGGAGTTGGATCAGAGAGGAGCAGAGGATGTTACCTACCTGGATTTCAACAAGGCATTCAACACTGTTCCACATAGGTGACTGGTAAGCAAGTTAGGTAACTTGAGTGGGCAATAAGGTGGTAACCTAGGTAAGAAACAGGTTAGGAGATAGGAGACAGAGGATATTGGTAAATGGAGTTAGCTCTGAGGAAGGGAGGGTGACCAGTGGGTTACCTCAGGGGTCAGTGCTGGGACTGGTCCTGTTTAATGTCTTTATCAGTGACATAGCGGGCAGCTGGAGGGAAGGTCTGTCTCTTTGCAGATGACACAGGATCTGAAACAGAGTGGACACTCGGGGGGTGTGTGTGGAAAGGATGGAAAAAATGGAGGAGTGGTTAAGAGTATGACAGCTGGATTTTAATGCAAAAAAAAAAAGGCAACAAAAATGCACTTAGGCAATAGAAACCAGGACGGAGTACAAGTTGGGGGAGTGATACTGACAAGCAAGCAGAAAAGAAACCTGAGGCTAATCTTATCAGATGACCTAAAGGTGGCCAGGCAGTGTGATAAGGCAGTTGGGAGGGCTAGTGGGATGCTAGGGTGTATAGACAGGAGAAACACCAGCAGGAAAAGGAGGTGGTGTTGCCCCTATATGATTGCTGGTAAGACTCCACCTTGAGTACTGTGTCCAGTTTTTGAGACTTTATCTCAGGAAAGACATAGAGTATAGACAGTCCTGAAGGGTCTACCAGAACAAGATCTGCATCAAAAGCCTTATAAGGAGAGATTAAAGACCTCTGTGTACACTCTGGAGGAGAGAAGGGTATATGTTACAGGCCTTTAAATACCTCATGAGGATTATAAGGTACAGGTGGGGTCATTTTCAGAAGGAAAGGTACCTAGAACAAGGGAACATACCATGAAGCTGATGGGTGGGAGATTCAGGAGAGATGTGAGGAAGTACTTCTTCACAGAAGGTGGTGGTTCCAGGAACAGCCTCCCAGCGGAGGTTGTCGAGAACCATGACAGTGGAGTTAAAAAAAAAAAAAATGCCTAGGATAGGCACAAGGGAATCATTGGGGTGGGGTAGGGGACAGAGTCATAGATCAAGTAGGATCTGCATCAAAAATAAAGAAAATAAATGAGCAGGCTGGGTGAATCCAGTGGCTCATATCTGCTATCTCTTTCTATGTTTCACTGCCTGAACTTTTTCCAACCTTTGCATTTCTGTGGAATTAACATATGGGTATTGGGACTGAGCCAGTCAGGAAGCAGCACATTTCATTGTTGGTATCACACGCACTTCTGTCTAGAACAGCAGGAAGACCTTTATGTAAAATATCAGAAAACCACAGCGGTGTACATTTCCAAAGTCCTCTTTTGAGCCATTAGCCAAATGCTAATAGATTTCGTAGTACTAAAGAAAGTTCTGACCAGTTCACCGCAGTGGTAGACGTGTTAAAAGCAGAGGATTTGCCATTTCTATATTAAACAATGCCTTCTCTGTATCAGGAATGCTGCTGCTAACATAGAGCTGAAGTGGGACTATAGAAATGCTTTTCTAAATTAAATGATAATGCATCTTCTGTTTGAAAAGTAACATTCTATCACCCGATGAGGACTTGGGTTTAAAGCCCAGAACTGGCACTAAAATATAGTGCTAAAGGCTGTGTCTGAGGTGCCATCCTTCAGATTTGCCTTTGAACCAAGACTCTTTGGCTCAGTTCTGTTGGTTGTACAGGTGGCAGTTTAGGATTCATCATCTTAAATTATGTGCTGTATATTGAAAAATCGAAGAAAGATGTTACAACCTTTGAGTCGAGGCACCTTTTCAGTGGTGTCCTCCATGTGGCTCAGTTATTTTGGTACACAAAGTTACACAGTGCTATACAATGCTTATGTTATACAGTTCATATGGTATATGATATATTACAATAATATCACTCAAAATACAGTGACATCATATTAACATTGGCAGTAGATTGCATGCAGCATTCATGTAAGGCAGTTTTGTGTAGGTGTGATTAGGTGATCTGACCTTGGCAGGAACCACATTTCTCCGGAGTTGGCTTAGATACCCAGTCATGCTTTCTATTTATTTGTTGTTGACCGGGTAAGTGCACTAGACTAGACAAATCCTGCCTATTTTCAGGCATGACCGGAGGAGGGTACAGATGAATGGCAACTGACCTTGAACCACATTAAGCTGTTGGTGGTATTTTTTAGTGAATAAGGAAATTTGGCCAGGACACTGGGCAAATTCCCCTCTATCAGTAGGGGACCTCCGATTACAGCCATGGAAAGCTCAGTTGATTTTCAGCATCACGCTGGTGAAGATCTCTCCTCTGGTACTGCACTGCTGTCTCGGCAGCCCTGCCTTAATCCAGCATAAGGAAATATCTGGCGCTAATGAAGATTTGTCAAAACATTTGTTACCTACGACAGAACTCTCATTTCATGTGATGGAGCATTCTACCTCGGTCAAACCTCTGATTTTGGAGCCTTTACTCGTTCCTGCGATACCTTTGCGGTTTCTACAGCCAAACTCATTTTCTTGCCTTCATAGGGTGTGTAAGGATGTTCCCCTGTTGTATCTGATCCTAGCACCAGGAGAGTCACTGCGGCTTTGGGGCCGCCTTTGAGAGATCGGTTGCAAGCCTTGGACCCATACGCCCGACAAACCCTCCTTTGGATACTCGACCTTGTCCACTGCTGCTGCGGTCATTTGTTCTCACTTTGGACTGAAACATGCCCGGACATCACGGACCCTGCCTAGACTGCCACAGAGGATTTGCAAAGCGGGATGGATGAAAACTGCCTCAGGCTCCTGGACTCCGGACCCCTCCAGGGATGCTGATAAACATGGGGTCTTATTCTCTCCCACCAGGCCTGCAACATTCAACAAGAGCTCCACCGAGGTACCTATATCAAGGACATTTCTATTGTTAGGACATAATATTTCTAATCAGCCTACTGTTTCTGGGGCTACTTGGGGGATATAATGGATTTTCAGGATGCTGTTTCTGTAGTTATTCCTAGTAGCTCCACTGCAGAGCCCTTAACTGTTGATACACCCCTTATTACCATAGCTTAGGAACCAGGGGCTTCCACTATTATCCAGCCTACTCCTCCTCTGGGCAGACCACTGATTCTGTTCCTAAAGCAACCTTGCCCATTTCAGGGTCTATTCCTTCAGCTTCATCTCCACCATCTCTCCTGGATGATCCTGGGAAGGCCCTCGACTATGCCCCCCTGCATTGCAGCCTTCCCCTTAGAACCCCTTCCTGCTGCTGGAAGAGGGCCTGTCCCTTCTGCTTTGTTTAAAATAAACTGGAACAGACACCTAGATTTAATGCAGTTCATCAGCGTTATAAGGGTGGCCTTTCTGAATTCCTGACCGTTATTATGTGCACGGACATTATTGAGAGGTACTATGCATTTTCAGACTTCGGATATTTACGCCTTAACTTCGTATATCAGGGAAGAAACTTTTGCTATCACTTTCAAAACTACTACTGGTTTAGATAGATTTTTGGCATATATGCGCCACTTTAAAGAATACCTCCTTTGGATTCCTTTCTATGTTATTCCTCTCGCTAAGCCTGCTGTTCTCACTGTTACCATTATGTTTAGGAATGAGGGTGTTAGTGTTAGTGACATATACCATTGGCTGCAAAACCATTTATGCGGTCTTATCCTCCCTAAACCATTGTAGATGAAGAGGGCTCTGGGACGGGAGGGTGGAAATTCCGTGTGAAACTCTTCAGGTTAACTCAAGTAATACACCTACCTAATAGTTTTTCTTAGGCAAAGATAGGGTGTCTGTTTCTACGGGGACAACCTAGAGCCTGCTACAAATGTGGTACTTGACACGTTTAAAGGGGCACTGTCAGCCTTGTCCCTCGTTTTATTGCCACAAAACAACAGTGTGCCTCTGTGGACACAGTGATCACATATGGTCCACAGAATACCCCTATATATAACATAATCAAGAATTCTTACCAATTTCTTAGTTTTAGCAATATTTTTACTTTCCCTCGGGTTCCCCATAAGTTAGCTGTGCACGGAAGCAGAAAAGCAAGATGAGGCGCACGTCCGGACACTGTGCGCCGGCACATACATCGATTTTGCACATGGCCATAATAAAAAGTTAAACACAGCATGTATTTTCAAATGCTGTACTAGAGATGCCGTTTTTAACTGAAACAGGCTGGAAAAGAAACCAAATGCATTTGAAAGGAGCTGCTGAAATCTCGTGTGCATGCGTGAAAGTGGGATGCTACTGCGCATGCATGTGATTTGTGTGTCGCCCTGCTTTCGCACATGCGCGAGATTTCGCAGCTCCTTTCAAATGCATTTAGTTTCTTTCCAGTCCTCGGTTTCAGTTAAAAACGGCATCTCTAGTACAGCATTTGAAAATACATGCTCGTTAACTTTTATTATGGCCATGTGCAAAATCAATGTATGTGCTGGCGCACAGTGTCGATATGGCTCTCATCTTCTTCTGCTTCGGTGCACAGCGCTTTATGGGGATCCTGAGGGAAAGTAAAATATTGAAAACTAAGAAAATTGGTAAGAATTCTTGATTATGTTATATAGGAATATTCTTGGACCATATGTGATCACTGTGTCCACAGAGGCACACTGATGTTTTGTGGTAATAAACGAGGACAAGGCTGACAGTGCCCCTTTTAAGTAGCCGTGTGATTTGTTAAAATGTATTCTATGTGGGGATATGGCCACCCTAGTGTTTCCTGCGAGAATGTATTTCAGTGCAATTTATGCGATGAAAAGGACATCGTGCCATCAATGTCCTGAGGCGACAAGAACCGTCACTAGGGAATTGATATCCTGATGTGCTGGTTCAAAAGCACAGGATAAAGCCCAGAACAGCCTCTTACTCAGGTTACAATGTCCAGTACCACGGACATTGCCCCTCAACCTCCCTGGTGGTAGTTGAGACTCCAATTATGTTAGAACCATCTACTGATATGGTGCCTCCTCCCTTGCTGTGCCTACTGTTGCTTCTCCTCCATGCCCTACTACAACTTCTGATGTTCCCATTTGGATTCAGAAGGTTTTAACCAGTAGATGGGTCACCAGGCAACTGCTCACAAAACTGTAAACTCCTGAAATTCCTCTCTCAATCCTTTTGACTGTTTAAAGGGAGGAAGAGAGAATCTGATAGTGATTCTGATGCTTCTATCTTGCCATCAAACATGGACCTTACTATTGCTAAATCTCCTGATGTTTCACGTAAAAAACTACTAGACTAAAAAGGGGTAAGCGGAAAAATATGGCCCTGACAGATGGGAGTGGTTGAATGACTGTTTGTTCTGGCTTCTATTAGAATAGCCTCTTTCAATGTTTGTAGCCTAAAAGCTACAAGAGGAGGATATTTTGTTTTCACCTTGCTGCTTTTCTCCCCATTGATGTCCTTCTCTTACAAGAAACTACGCCTGACCACCCTTTTTGAGGTTCAGCAGCTTAAATGGGGTTGGATTAAGGCCCCTCATATTGGACTTTTGGGGATGATGTAGCAGATGGTGTGGCTGTCCTGTTTTTTCCTCGACATTTTCCATTTCACGCATTATTGATGTTTGTCCTGGCAGGTACTGATTCTTGACTGTACCTTTCAGGCCCATCCTTTCGTTTAATCAATATCTATAAGCCCACAAACCAAGGCTACTGTATTCATTTATTTGACCTTATTAAACCTTATTTGTGTACCAGGAAACATGTTATTTGGGAGGGATTTCAACTGTTCTATTGATGTTGCCTGCAGGACGGCAGAGGGAAGAAAATTTATTGCGACTCCCTAGCTTTGTCTACCCTAGAAAAGGATGTCGGTCTCACTGATGCATATTGCTCCTTACATACTGCTGCTGGCTACATATTACAGATCACTTTTCGCACTCAGATTGATTATTTTTTCTTCTCAACACTGTGTTTCCGTCAGGTTTCTCTTTGCCCACAGAGCTTTCTGATCACCATTTACTGACTTGTGTATTTCTCTTGAATATCACCCACTTTCTCTATCCTCCACTTTGACTCAGTGGAAACCGAACAATTCTCTATTCTCTTCTCTTGCTATACAAGCACAAGTTTGCACCCTCTTTCTTGCTCGGATCTTGGTTCTTTGCTGTTATGATTCTATTTGGTCATGGTGGAAAGATGCGAAATTAGATGTCGTAGCTTTGTCAGAACTGTGGGAAGCGGGTGGTCCGTGATAAGTACCTTAAATATTTAACTCATAGAAATCAATTATATGAACAGATGTCTCTGTCTGCTTCTTCCCCTATTGATTATTCTTCCCAAATTGCCAATGTCAAAAGTCGCATGTTTGCATATCAGTATGAAAGTGCCCGTGCTAGAATTTTTATGAGGGTAGCAGGTACCTCGACCCCTCTGCAACCCATTTTCAGCCTACAAAGACAAAAATTCAGACTACGGTTATGCACGGTCTATTGGATCAACAGGGTACTATTGTTTTATGATATTCCTGGCATGATGTCTATTGTCCGTTCTGATTTGCAACACCAGTTTTGTACATGACACTACTACACTGCCTGACTTGTCATCTTTTTTTTCGGCTCCAATCCCACAGCTCCCTGTGCACCATATTTTGCACTCGTCACCTTAATTACCCAGGAGGAGGTGGCATGTGCCATCTCTCTGTAAAGAGCTAGTGTACTGCTTAGAATTGATAGTACTTTTCAGATGCAGTCAACTATCACTTCCAGTAGCTGAAGTATCTTTTATTTTCTGTTTGCTAATTAGAAGATTTTCCACCTGGCAGTACTGGAATACTCTGTGGAGGGAAAAAAGTCAGTTGTATTCCTCCCACTACAGCATCAGAAATGAGACCAAACACCTTGAAGCACCAAAATCCTTACAGCCTGAGCAGTGACTTTCCACGAGCTACCAATCAAAATGCAGAAATTGTACTATCACTAGTAACCAGGGAGAGACAGTCTATACTGCTTCATGTGAAAGTGAAACCTAGTAGTGAGAAATGGTTCTCATTGGTTACTAGTGATGTCATAGTCAGTGTGGTTTCAGTGTTGATGTAGTGGGAGGAACAGAACTGACTTTTGTTTCTCCTCCAGACAACGTACTGCTCCACACATCACTGCAGTACTGCCAGGTGGAAAATCTTCTAATTAGCAAATAGAAAGAATAAATACTTGAGATGTAAGTGATAGTCGACTACATCTGAAAGTTACAGTTAATTGCAGGCAGTTTTCAGGCAGTACACTAGCTCTTTAAGTTGCAGGTCACCCGGGTCCTGATGGTTTAACACATGAGTTCTATAAGACATTTCGGGGTGATTTACTAGAAGTACTGACTCAAGTTTTCAATTATATCCTACAAACTACAGAAGATATCCCTAATTTTGGCATGTCCTTTCTTAAATTTCTCCATAAAAGGGAGATACCTGCTCTTTTGAAAAATTGGAGGCCTCTTCATCTTCTTAATATGGACTTTAAAATTTTGGCTAGAATTCTTAGTACGATTACTCTGTGTTGCTCCTGATCTTACTGACCGTGCCCAATTGTGCACTATACGGGACGTTCTATACACACTAATCTATTTCTCCTATGAGAGGGTTTTGAGGCCAAACAATGTAACATAATTTCAGGGTTAGTCCTTTCACTAGACCAAGCAAAGGCATTTGACTCAGTACAACACTCCTACTTATTACAGGTCATGGAATCCTATGGTATCCCAGCAATTTATCTCAATGGCTCACCTATATACTCTCCTAGCCTACTTGCACCTATAGTTAATGGTTTTGTGGGTGGTACTCTTCTCCAGATGGTTGGGATTACGTCAAGGCTGTCTGCTCAGTCCGTTAATATATACTTTGCATTAGATCCGATCGTTAGTCAAATTAGATGGGATTCTCACATTATAGGTCTACGCACCTCACCCTACTTACTCCCAGTAAAGATTTCTGCATATGCAGATGATGATGTGTTATTTTCCCAGAATGAAGATTCTGAAGACTGGGCCATTAGCATATTTTAAGATTTTCTGTGATTTCAGGGGCACTCTTAATCTTCAGAAAAATGTCTCCATCATAGATCCTGAATCTGCAGTAGTATCTGAAGTGGGTGGTATTAGGACTTATCGTCTCTTCAACATATTTTAGGGATGTGGTTTAATGTCACTGATATAGCCACCTATAACGGGCTTGCTTTGTATTGGGCAGTATAAGGTCAAAATATGGAAGTCATGGAAATTAGGGAAGAGAAAGAGGTATTAGTTGTTAAAAATGTATCCTTCCCATTTTTTGTTTCTTAGTTATGTATATGATCCCCGACATTTAGAAACAAGACTCTTTAATGTATTCTTTCAGATGGTATGGGGCAGCCGCCTCAATCTTGTTAAGCGTGACATCACCTATTTGCCGATCGCCAGGAGGGCTTGACATGATTCACCCAATTAGCTTTTTTCTTCCTATTTTCTTTTTCATCTTTTTCTTAGAGTATGATTCATATCCCATGTTTGTGATACCTGGATTAGCTATGCCATCGTACTATAATGGATAACTGGGACATGCTCTCAACTACACATTCCGTGTATCCTGTTTCCCAACTTATACTTTGGATAGTTTCCATAGCTGCGATGTTGGAAGCTTAGTAAGATATCCATTTAATGCTGTCCAGAAAGCGATTATATACTACTTTTGTAAACATTTCCAGACCAGTGTTGCAGTTTCGGTTTGTCCTTCTTCTCGAATGGACAGTGTTCTGTCCTTCTTGAGATACAAGAATCCCTCTACACATGTGGGATGTTACTTGGCTGTGTTGCCACGCGGACGATTACCAGTTAGGAATTTAAAACATAAATCCTCTCAGGAGCGATATTGTCCTAAACCTTCCTGCATTCACATTGAGGAAACTGTCTCATTTCTTTTTGACTGCCCAGATGCTGTTTATTTTGGAAAACACTAGCTAATAAATGGAAGTGCCATTTCTTAGTAGAATTACATATCAGATTCTGATATTGGGTGACTTCTCTGCTCCTTGGGCGAGATTTCATCCTAGTACTCTGAGTGATCTTTGCTGTATGTAAATGCTATTTGTGACAAGCCCGATGTCAGTGTGTCGTACAGCAACTTCCAACTTTTCACCCACTATTATACAACAAATGGAAAATGCTTTATTGACTATTATGGAGTTGGAGCATAAACAGCTCTCGTTTACTGCTTTTCTTCCTTCTGGAATAATGTAAATTTTGCATTGATTGTTAATGTTTAGCTGTTGTGAGGCTGTAACAGTATTCACATTTTTCTGCATCTCATTTTCCTTATGACTGATGTGTATCTGCTTATTGTATGATGTTAGACCCTTTGTTATTTCATGTATATACTTGTTATGTTTCTTTTGCTTAATAAAATTCCCCTATCTTTTCAATAAGTGCCATGGGATCTTTAATATCACCTGAACTACCACCAGTCCAGGCATAATGGGACCTCGGTTTAACGTCTCATCCGAAGACAGCACCTCAGAAGTGTAACACCCTCTCATGCTGCATTACAGTACTAGTACTGGGATAATCCCAAGTGCCAGATGTGGAAACTGAACCCCACAGCCCTCTGATCTCCTGTCCTCAGAGGCAAGTGTGCTACCTACTGAGGCACAGACACTGACAGTGGGCAGAAGATTCCAGTGACACTTTTAAAAATAGTAGGAAATAACATTTCTTGTGTGATGCATAAAGATGGTTTCTTCATCTACATACATCCAGTATCTTTCCAATAAAGTTATTGGAGAGCTTTATGCATGAGTGACATTATATGCATCCAAATTCTGCTCTGTTTTATGATGTTAGTTGGAGTTTGCCTGTTTGGGTACTTCATAATATCAGTTATCTTCCAGGTGCTTAAATATGTATGTTGTGATTGTCAGCAACTATCTACTAGTACAAATTATATTGGATATACTTGTGTAATCTACATTAAGCATTGCAACTTTTTGTTCTGAAACTTTATCAGTGTCATTGAATCAGTAGGTTACATGCTCGCCTCTAAGGAGAGCACAGTGGAAGGTCATGGGTTCTAGTCCTACACCATGTACTGGGGCTTATACCCAGGACTGACACTGCAACATAGTATTGGTTAGAGGTGCTGCACTGTTGAGTTGCTGTCTTTAGATGAGATGGGAAACAGAGGCCCATCTTTGCTGACCTGGTGGCACTGAGGATGAGGCACTGGACACCACACCTCGCGCCATGCCAGCCACTCATGTTCAGGAGTGAACTCGGGTTGCGGTGGGGAGGAGAGGATGGAGTGTTCGATGGACTGCCCTCCTCTCCTCTCCTGGTGGTGAGGGGTTCAAGGGTTTAAATCGCCTAGTAGCAGCTCCTAGTGGAGATGAGGCTGCTCACACTCCAGGGAGAACAACCAATGGGATCGTTGGCAGCAGGTGTCTGCGGGAGAGGTGGGGGCGGGAGCACACCCTCCTGCCGCTGACACCATTGCATGCTACACCAGTAGGTGTAATAACATGGAAAAACAAACTGGCTCCCAGTAGGCAAAGGTGGGTCAGTGGTCGGCCCCACACCCAGTGCCAGGCCTTCCGGTTCCTGCTTCCGGTATTCCCTGAGTAGTCCCTGGTCACTCCATTAGATTAGTAGATAGGCGCCAGTGAAGTCAGCGGTCCCACGCCGGGGAGTAGAGCAGCTGATTGACTTGGAAGGAGACAGCCTCTACCGCAGCCTGGATGCTTCAGGCGGGCTGGTATAAGGGCGCGCAAGAGACTACTCGAAGAGAGTCCGGGTAAGTCAGTAGATAAAAGAAAGTTGACAGAAAAAAAATGTTTGCTACTGTATTGTCTTGCCATGACCTGCTTGGAAAATAGGTGTTGTACTTACAGGAGGTCATCCTGGCGTGCAAAAATAATAATAAAAAATAATTAGGACTAAAGGATGAAGCTTCAGTGACCCACCCTTGAGTTGCTGCATCTTGCTTTTCTGGTAACTACATGACTTACAATTTCATGCTGTACTTAATGATACAGACTGGTTATCATCGTCGCCTTACTCAGTTGTAGTCGTTGGTATGAATCCTACAACCAGTGATTTAGCAAGGGACCACTGTATAATTTGTACATTTAAAGTAAGCAGAAGCACTTTCACACTTTTAACACTTTGTGTGCACTCTGCAAAGCAGACTCACTGACTATCTGATGATCAGTTGGCCAGCTTATGGTTGGCATTTTGTAAGAAGTTAGCAATACCACCATGTATTCCCTTTTGGATAACATGGTAATGTTGAAGAACAACAATACTAGCAGGGCAGTAGCAGGACAGGTTGACTGACCTGAAAATAAGAGCTGTGCTTTCAAATGCCTTTGGGCACCAACTCCTTCCCTGTGCTGTTTATTACAGTTAAATTATCAGGTTTCAAATGATATATGGTTTCAACATGCACAAAGTTAGTTGTTTTTCTTTTAGATGTGGATACAGTATATACTTGGCAAGCTGATATATGTTCATGAATTTTACCAGCTTGTTGTAATTTTTATTAGAGTTGTTGCTCCCGTTTTCATTATTTTCTGTTGTATTCAGCAGGTGTTTGCAACGTTCAAACAATGTGGAGGGAGGACAGTGTTTGTTTTAGACTCTTACTGGTATTTTTAGTTTTGTTTCTTTGTTTCCACAGGTTTATTCTTCAGTCTAAGAGAGTGATTCACAGCCAACTTTCAGAGAAGAAAAAAGTAGCAGACGAGAAAATTAAGGAACTTGAGGTGGGTTTCTTGCTGTGGGTATAGTGACAGTTTACCATAACAATTCCCAAATATGATCACTGGATGAGATGCAACATATTCATAGATGTTTTGAGCGTAGCATCATTTTTGTTACGAAGTTGAGTCTAGGTTTGTTTTAAAGTGTTGATTCTCTTGCTAAAGAGAAGAGTTGTGGCATTGTGTCTTCAGTTGTCCATCCAACTGGTGGTAACATTGCTGCTTATCTGAGGTCTTCTGAACTTTGTGCACACATTCAGTGTGCAGTATCAAAGCTAGAATGCTAATCTGGCCCCAGAATAAATTAATTTTTTCTGTAGTCTTTGGGAATTACACATTTAGTCCATTTGAACCTTGGCAGCATATGCATCAAAGCGTTTCTCATCATTGCATCACTAATCACAGCTTCACTACCCCACATGAAGGGAGGGGCTATCACATAATGCTGTAAGTTTACAGTAAATATTTTCAGTAATCCACAAATTTAGTTCATTTAAATCCGCCTTCATCTCTATTTAAGCAAAATGTAAAGGAATATTTGCTAACTCAACTGGATTGTCAATGTGATTATGAGTTATCTGTTGTTTATTGTATCTACAGTTACATGTGTGTTTCATTTCCAGTTTACATGTTAGGTGTGGCTGAAAATGGGGATTAACCCAGCCTACCTCCTGGTGAAACAAAAATAAAAATGAAAAGAGGAGGATATGACAGAAACCTACAGATCGTGCTGGAAAACAACAGGGCAGACTCCTCAGATTTACATAAATAAGATCTTACTTGAGAGGGCCCTTGTAATATAGATGTTAACCATTGGGACTGCCCGTGGCATCAGGACCATCTGAAAAACTTTAGCTAGCGGTGTCTGGCAGGACCGCCACCAATGTCACCTGATGGGCGTCAGCGTGACCCTATATAGTGGGCAGTCCCAGCCCTCCCTCCAGTTCTTTCCACCGTTGACCTGTGCGTCAAACCTCACGGAGAGTACTGCTACAGTTTGACTGCCATTTCAGATGAGTATATTTGAATTATTCTACCGTCTCTTTGTAAGTTACTCTTTATCTATGTCTTCGCGACTCCTTCGAATTACATAAAAAGAAATGCAAGTCCTGCGGCATGCAGCTCCCGCATAAGAAGAAGAAATCAGCATTTATATAGTGCTTTTCATACACAGTATCCCAAAGCACTTTACAAGCAGTGCTAGACTGGTAGTGAAGTAACTGAATGTGTGGTGGCGGCCATATCGCACATCATCACCCACACATAGCCTGGATAATTGCATGAACGGTTTATGGGAAGGTTGGCCAGGACACCAGGAATGTTCCTGCTCTTTCGAAGAGTGCCCTGGGTTCTTTTACTTCCATCTGGACACCCACCAGGACAGCACCATTATGGGCAGAAGGGACCTTGCTTTAACGTCTCATCCGAAGGATGTCACACCCCAGTAGTACAGCATCCCAATACTGCACTTGGATACCAGTGATTTTTAGGTGCAAGTCCAATCCCAGAGTGGGATGAGAACCCACAACCTTCTGGTCCAGAGGCGATGTGCTACCAACTGAGCCACACTGACACCTAAAGACAACCATAATCTCTGCCTCTCCTCGTGGGCCTGGAACAGCAGACCGTGGATTGTGAGGCGTGCCTGAGCTTCAACAGGCCACACTGAACGCCCGGCAGAAGGCTCTCAAGGCTAGTATTTTAAAACAGAAAATGACTTGATGGAGAAGGGTTGCGAAGTTCGCGGTGCTTCTTCATCACCTCGTCAGATTCACACTACTACAAAAATGGAAGGACATGGAGAGCGTTGGGGCAGGGAAAGGTTCACCTCCTGCCTGTGACTCCTTCCAGGGACATGAGGGCGACAAATGGCCCTCTTCCTCCAGGGCCGAGTGCCTCTAAGGACATGGCCATGATGACCTCCCAGGAGCAGCCCTTGGTTCCCCGCCGCCACCAGCCTCGGTGGTGGTGGTTGCCTCAGCAGTGTCTGAGGCTACAGCCCTCTTGAGCCCTTAAAACCTTGGGTCTAAGCCTGCTGGGGCTGATAAGTCGCTCATCGGACTCTCGACGGCGCCCAGCCCAGGTTGTTAAGTCAATCACCAGAGGCTCCTTTGAACACTCAGCCATGGCTGATAAGCCGGATGTCTGAGCTTCCGATGCCTGCCAGCCCAGGTGCTTCGTCAGGCCATAGCGGCGGCCTGACAATCCTCAACACCATTGCGGTCTCCTCGCAACATACCCTGGCATGCTTACCTGACTGGGACCCTTCTCACCTCCGGCCTCCCTGAACACCTGGGCGGAGCCAGAAGGATGTCAGCCTGACAATGCCATTACCAGGTCGCATCCAGGCACTAACACCAGCTTCCCGACTGACCCTCGGGACCCTTCCCTGATGACCTTTCTGGCAGGACCTTCTGTCTCTCCGTCTTCATCAGAGGTGCCTCAGGATGGCGTTGGGCTCCCCCCTAGTGGCCTGATGCTGGACTATCACCTCTCTGGGTCTTCCAACTCATCTTTCAGGCCTCCTTAGGGTCCTGCAGGCCCAAGGGCTCCTCTGCCAGGTCCAGCACCGGACTTTCAGATATCAGGCTACCCCGCCATGCTACCATACTCCTGGATATCTTCCATCGGGTACCAGGCACCAGGTCTCCCTTTCCAGGGTACCTGCTGCTGGGCTATGTCCATAGTTATCCATGCCTCGTTACCCATCGTCAGGGTACCAGATGTCAGGATTCCCGATGCTGGGTTATGGCTCCGATTTTCAGCCAGTTTACTAGCCTCCCTGCCCCCTTCTCCACCCACAAGCAGACTTCAGGGCCATTCTCCAGTCCTGGTGGACCAAAATTAAGTCTCAATTAGTCTCAGAATTGGACAGTCGTCATCCGGTAGTGGCCTCTACACCAGCGCACCTGGAACTGATGTATCGGCCCCCTTGGCCAGGGAATAACGTCCCTCAAAGTCAAGCTTGATAAAGGACATGGCTACTTCTCATAAGGCGGACCTTCCACTCCTTCAAGGAGGTTACCCATCCAGGAGCTTTATCTCAGTCTCGATTCATTCATCGGACTTGGATTCAGATTTGGACTCTTCTTCTTCAGTCTCTGGCTTCAAGACACCTCTGCGGAAGAACCCAAGGCTGAGAGTCTCTGAAATCTCCTTCAGAGAATCCCTCCTTTTCGGATCTTCTCAAAAGATGGCGGAGGTCTGTGATTGGATGGGTGACGACCAGAACCCCAAACAAAGAGGCTGGCCAAATATCCGAACATGCCTGAGCTATCCCCAGTCCTCATGCTCCCTTGGCTGGAACCTCATGGGGATCTCACTTTCACCATCTGGCTAATGCCCTTCTCCATTCGGCTGTGGCCAGAAGGCGGACAGGACTTACCATACACCAGAGGGCAAAGACCACCTTAGCGTCCACCTAAAAGCGGACTCTGTGGTCATTCATCTGAGCAGGACACATCTGCCAAACCTAAGCACATGAGCACCTCTCCCTCTGCCAAGGAGTTGAGGCAGCTTGGCCAATTTGGGCGCAAGTTTTATTTGTCCTCTACCCTGGCTATGTGCGCCTTTATGTGGCGCACATGTTAGTGTACCAAAAATCCCTCTTTACGCCAGTTAAAGCTGGTTATTGAGGCCATGCCAGACTGTGATGTGAAGAAACCCTCTCTACACCATTAGGTCAGCTGATGTCGCTTGTTGCCTCTCTTGAGGCGACTTATAGCTAATGGATTCCTCAGCTAGGGGCACGGCTAACGCATTCTGCCCCGGAGGTATTCTTGGCTGAGAGTTTCCTGGTTGGTACCTGATGTCCAGGCTGCCATCCAAGATGCTCCCTTCTGCGTTCTGTCCTCTTTGGAGGAGATCATGAACATCATCACAAACCTCCAGGATAAGGGGAGGCGTTATATCGCGGTGCAGACTATGTACTGCACTGATCCTCAGGCAAAGAAGCCCTTTCATCGCCAGCAGAGATGGTGGAGCGAAGCAACCACAACAGGCCAGACATCAGAGCAAACATCAAACCCCTTCAGCAAAGGCCACCCCTTCAGCCAAGAACCAGAGGACTTCAGGGGCAACTTTCCCTCCGCCACTTGACTCATGGCCCACCTCCCCATCTCCTCTTCTTCAGTTGAAGGAACTGGTGGGCGGAAGATTCGCGGTCATCTGGCAGGTTGGGAGGCGATTACACAGATTCGTGGGTCCTTCAATTAATCCTCCAGGGCCACATGGGTTCCTGGAGACCCCAGACAACCCTCCGGTCCATCCTCTTACCTAGGCGCATTCCCATCATCAGGGAAGAGATAGAGGCTCTTCTGCAAGGGCAGCCATATAGCCCATTTCTCTAACTCAGATAGGAAGAGTATATTACTCTCACTTCTTCCTGGTTCCCAAAAGACACAAGACCTGCACCTTATACTAGAACTTGGCTCCCTGAATTTGTACATAGAGTACAAAAGATTTGAATGCTGACCTTTCCAGGCCTGCTGCCCATGCTGTACAAGGGACAGTGGCTCTGCAATTTGGATATGCAGGATGCGTACCTGCACATACTGGTCTTCAAGCCTACCACAACTACCTCAGGTTCTCCTTTTAAGGAACACTGCCAGTTGAAGGCCCTCCCCTTTGGCCAGTCCTTGGCACCCAGGGTCTTTACCAGGTGCCTGGTGGTAGTGGCAAAGGCCTTGAGGCACCAGGGCACTGTATCTTCCTGTACCTCGATGACTGGGTGATCTCAGCCCCATCGTGGGAGGCAGCTGAAAATTTCTCTTTCTGCTACTCTGGACCTGTTTGGCCAAGTGGAGTTACGGTGAATTCTCCCAAGTCTCACTTTACCCCCCCAGCGACTGCAGTTCATTGAAGTGATGCTGGATATGGCCCAGGGTCAGGCATTACTCCCTTTGGACAGGGCAGAAACCTTGCAACAGCAGACATGGCTGGTAGCTTCCAACCAATGGATTTTGGCCAGGTTAATGCTGTGCATTTTGGGCCTTATGGTGGCGACCATCCGACTGTTCCTCTGGCCAGGTTCTACATGCAGATCTTGCAGTGGACGCTCAGAGTTCAGTGGGACAAGAGATTGGATGACCTCAACCACAAAGTCTTGGTCTCCACATCGATGTGTTGGGCTCTCCTGTGGTGGCTGGATGTCAGCAATCACTGCAAGGGAGTTCCTTTTCAGCCTCCTCCACTCATCAGACCCTGACCACAGATGCGTCAGGGCTGGGTTGGAGAGTGGGCTCATCTAGAGACCCACAGGACCCAAGGTCTGTGGTCTCAGTCAGAACTATCTCTGCACATCAGTGTGTTGGAGATGTGGGCAGTGCTGTATGCTGTGCAGGCCTTTCAGCACCTCCTCAGTCCAGGTTGCCGCTGGTCCAAATGGACAGTGTGTCGTGGCCTGGTGTCTGAACAAACAAGGGGCACTGCTTTCGTACCCTTTCACTGGGGAAGCAGTGCGAGTCGGAACTGAGTGATTCTGCATTAGATCTCCCTTACTACAGTTCATGTCCTGGGCTAACAATCTCAGCCGCACCCAGGTCCAAGGTTCATGAGTGGCAACTAAACCATTCGATTGGTCGAGGGCATTTTAGGCCTGTAGGGTCATCTGGATCTCATTCTGTTCACCTCCCCATCCAACACAAAACTTCCCAAAATTTGTGTGCTCATTCCAGGGACTGGTGTTTTATGGTGAGACACACTAGCTCTTTGCTGGACAGGGAGGTTCAAACAACATGAAGTCTTGCTGTATTCTGACATATTGCAGTGATGTCCAACCTTTGAACTGCCCGGAGATGAGTTAACTTTCCATGCCAGGCATGGAATGCTGAGCCTCGAGCTTGGTTGAGACTCTGTCTGTTGCTGTTTGAACTCAAACCGTCAGATTCTTTACTCCGCCTCACTGAACAGTCGCTCCGGAGATTTCTCCTTTGCTCAGTTCAATTTTGTCGGTTAAAGTACCATTTTCTTGGTTTTGAGCCAAATTTAAACCTTAACCTGCCAGTTCAGTCTCTGTCTGTGGTTTAGTGAGTACTAGATAGGCTTATTTTTGTTGTTCTGTGTTGGAACTTGTAAATGTGGGATCGGTTCAGTTTGAACCGATAAGGTTATTCAAAAAGTTTATTCTGCTTTTAGAGTGTGGTAACGGTCCTTATCGGTTCTAAAAAAAGCAGTTTATTACGTTTTCCATGACCCATAACACGGTCAGGAACCGATAAGGGTATCTTGCCTGGCGGATTGCCGAAAAAGGGTAAGTTTTTGTTAGGACTGGCCATGTCTGAGAAACCCAAAAGAAAAACCGGGCCCACTGGTTTTCAACACTGTGGTGTGTGTGGGGAAGTCTTTGCTAAGGCTGATCCCCACACCACCTGTGTTTATTGTCTGGGGTTTGACCACCTCGATTCAGACTGCCAGATTTGTAAAATTTTCCTGCAGCTACCCTGGAAAAAAGAGGCTGAGGAAAGGAGACCAAGAAGTCTACTGACCTGGATGGCCAGCCGGTTCGGTTTCAACCAAACCAGAATGAGTGCCCTCTGACTAGGGCAAACTTCTTCAGGCAAAAGGAGAACCGACTTCTGGAGTTGATTCCAGTTAAAGAACAAGAAGGAATAAATCAGCTGGTGCGGATCCACAAGTTCTTTCTCTGACCGCTGAAGAAATAGCCAAAGCGATAAGGATTGTTCAGTCGCTATCGGTTCCGACCAAACGGCACCATTAGGAAGGGCTCGGTTTGGTGGTTCCCCAGTTCTGGATTATAATTTACAGGATTTTTATGAACCGGAGGAGAAGGAAGGAGAATATGAGGATAGTGAGGGTGATTTACGGAAGTCTGATGTGCCCATTGACCTGGACATCTCCCCAGACAGAACTTCAGGATTGTCTCCTCCTAGGCTTTCTGAGTCCCCTTCCCATTTTATGTTCTACAAAAGTGGCTGAAACTCTTCAGCTTCCTATGGAAGAAGCTGTGGACGCACCAGGAGGAGCCTGACTATGTTGAAATGATGGATATCCCAGAGTCCAGGAGGCTGTCTATTCCCTTTATAAGTCCTTTGGGAAACAGACAATAAAAATTTTAAAGACTCTAATTCTATGCCTCCTGTGGACAAGAGGTATACTCTCTCAGGCTCAGATACGGAGTTCCTTACCCAGCAATGCAGCCACGTTGGGGTAGTGCAGGCTGCAGCCTGTGATAAGGCAAATATACCCTTGGCTTCACACCCCCAGATAAGGACTCCAGGAGGATTGATGCCATGGCAAAGAAACAGTACATGGCAGCATCCTTGGGACTCAGGCAGGCTAATTATATGGCCTATACAGCTAGACATCAGAAATCTAGATGGGACACTGTAATGGCTTTAGCTAAACAGGTCCCTGGACAGCTTGCCAAGGAGCTGGAGCAGGTGGTTGCGGATGGTATTGAGGCATCCAAGGCGCAGTTCCATGCTGCAGTGGACTCAATGATGTTTCATCTAGAGTCATGGCTACATCTGTGGCCCTTCAGTGGGATGGCTTGGCTCAGATGTACTAGCCTGTCTCAGGATACCCAGACTAAGGCCATGGATTTTCCTGTTGTGGGTAATTCTCTGTTTGGGAGCAAACAGAGAACTTCATGAAGAAAATGGATGAATATAGGACCACCTACAGGAGTGCTCAGGCCAAGGAAAGGCAAGCTACTCCCCAAGGCAGCATTCAGGGGCAGGGCAGGCCTTTTCATAGGCCTTTCTGCTTATGCTCATAGGGGTTCTTTAGAGGAGAGGCAGATGGGGTACAAGCAGGCCTGTTTCCACCCTCAGCCTAAGCCCCTGCCAAACAGGCACCCTGATGGGTTTGCCAGGGCCGATTCTCCACCACCTGGAGGGCAGGCTGGCTTACTTTGTCCAGGACTGGATGTCTTTAACATCAGACAAATAGGTCCTGGAAGTAGTAAGCCAGGGACTGGTTCTCAGCTTCAAAATATTTCCAAAGATGAGAACCAGATCCTTTCCACCTGCAAATCCTTCAGAGGCACTTGGCCCTAGAAGCAGAGGTCTCTTCCTCTTGGCTCTCAGAGCCATAGAGCGGGTCCCACCCCCACACAAAGGGAAAGGATTGTACTCCAGGTACTTCCTAACCCCCAAAAGACAGGAGAATGGCGGCCCATCCTGGATCTCAGATATTTAAACAAGCACCTTTTAAAGCCAAAGTTCAAAATGGTGACTCTGGGAGAATTCTACCTCTCTAAGGCTGGGACTGGCTAGTCTCCTGGACCTCAAGGATGCCTATTTCTATATTCTCATCAGAAGCTCCCACGAAGGTACCTCAGGTTTGAGCTGCCCTCAGGCCACTACCAATTCAGAGCAATGCCCTTCGCCTAACTTCTGCTCCAAGGGTGTTCACAAAATGCCTGGCAGTAGTAGTTGCCTTCCTAAGGAGTAAAAGGATCTCCATCTTTCCATACCTGGACGACTGGCTCTTAATTGGCCAGTCTTCAGACCAAGTCAAGTTACACCTACAGATAACCCAGCAACTGCTCAGTTCTCTAGGTTTCCTTCTGAATCTTTCAAAGTCAGTTCTAGAGCCTCTACATCTCCTCACCTTCATAGGGGCAAAGCTGGATACAGTAAAGCAAGAGCCTTCCTTCCCTGGTCAGGGCAAGGACCCTTATCTCACTGGCATCTTCATTCCACCCCCAGGTGTCTCGCCCAGCAAGGAGTTTTCTGCAGCTCCTGGGACAAGTGGCTGCCTCTGCAGCTGTGGTGCAGGGAGCAAGATTTCAAATGAGGGATATTCAGCTCCACTTGAGAGCCTTTTGGTCTCAGAAAGGGACCCTCTGACCAAACTAATTCCAGTGACTCGAACCTGATCCAGGCATTACAGTGGTGGCTGGATCAGGACAATCTAAGACAGGGAGTTCCTTTGTCACTCAGTCTCATTCTCTAATCCTTACTACAGATGCCTCCCTCTTGGGGTGGAGAGCACACTTTGGAGACCTGACCACCCAAGGGTTGTGGTCTCCTCAGGAATCTCTGCTTCACATCAGTCTATTAGAACTCAGAGCAGTGTTTCTAGCACTTCTGTTCAGAACAAAGTAGTTCAGATCAGGACAGACAATACCTCCACAATGTGGTATATCAACAAGCAAGGGGCACTCGGTCTATGGCCTTGTGCACAGAGGCAATGAAGTTATGGTCTCTGGCCTATTCCTGAACACCTCTCTTACAGCAGTATAAACCGGGCCCCACTGGTTTTCAGCACTGTAGTGTGTGTGGGGAAGTCTTTGCTAAGGCTGATCCCACACCACCTGTGTTGTGCTGGGGTTTGACCACCTCGATTCAGACTGCTTTTAGAGTGGGATAAATCGGCGATTGCAGATCTACAAGTTCTTTCTCCGACCGCTGATGAAATAGCCAAAGCGATAAGGATTGTTCAGTCGCTATCCCCAGTTCCGACTGAACCGGCACCATTAGGAAGGGGCTTGGTTCAGTCAGTTCCCTGGTTCTGGATTATAATTTTTATGAACTGGAGGAGAAGGAAGGCGGTATGAGGATAGTGAGGGTGATTACGAGTCTGGATGTGCCCATTGACCCGGACATCTCCCCAGACAGACCTTCAGGAGTGCCTCCTCCTAGACTTTCTGAGTCCTCTTCCCATGTTATGTTCTACAAAAAGTGGCTGAAACTCTTCAGCTTCCTATGGAAGAAGCTGTGGATGACCAGGAGGAGCCTATGTTGAAATGATGGATATCCCAGTATACCTCCCAGGCAAGGACAATGCCCTGGGAGATGCTCTCAAGCAGGATATCTCAGGGCCATCATGAATGGTCCCTGGATCCCTGGTCTTGAAGGTGATCTTCTCCAGATGGGGCACCCACAGGTAGATCTTTTGCAGCCCAGACAATCACCAACTTCCTCTTTTTTGCTGCAGGCCCCCAGTGTTGGGCTCAGTCCCCTGGATGCCCTAGTTCTCAATTGGGAAGGTAAGTTCCTGTATGCTTTTTTCCCCCCTTCCCTCTCCTGTTCAAGGTGTTAGTCAAAATCAGGTCTCAACCCTGCAAGGTGATTCTGATTGCTTCAGACTGGGCCAGGCAGCCCTGGTACCTCTTGTTGTCCTTAGCAGTCCACCTTCCCGTCTCTTCCAGGAATTACAACCTGTTAACATGTGCTCAGGAGAGGGTTTGGTATCCGAATCTCAAATCTCTCAATCTCAAGGCCTGGCTCTTGAAGAGTTAGAGTTTGCTGATTTGCACCTCTCTCAGGGTGTTATGGATATCCTAAAGGCTTCTGAAGCCTTCCACCAGAAACACTTACAACTCCAAGTGGAAAGGTTTTCTATATGGTGCTCTGGGAAGCATATTTCCCCAGAGTCTGCTGGCCTGCCCACAGTCCTTGACTATATGGTTCATCTTAATAGCGTGGGACTCAGACCAGCTACACTAAGAGTGCATCTGGCAGCTGTCTCTGCCTTCCTTTCAGCCCATCCTGTATTTTCTAAATTTTCAAGGATTGCTTCATACCAATCCTCCATTCAGGACCCTGCCCTGCTTGGGACCTTAATGTTTGCATTGCTCAGCTTACGCACCCTTTTGAGCCTTTGTCCTCAGCAGAGCTTAAGTACTTGACGTGGAAAACTGTTTTCTTGGTGGCTATCACTTGCCAGACGATAAGTGAGTTACAGGCCCTGTCAATGGAGCCTGATTTTATCTCTTTCCATAGAGATAAGGTGGTCCTCAGGACTAAAAGGAAGTTTTTGCCTAAGGTGGTTTCAGATTTCCACCTTAACCAGTCTATGTCTCTTCCTGTTTTCTTCACTGACCATTCCTCCTCTAGGGAGAGGAGGCTGCACAGTTTGATGTGAAAAGGGCCCTTAGCTACTACATAGAGCGTACCAAGGGTCACAGGTTTGACTCTCCAACTGTTCCTGACTTATGGTGAGGTTGGTAAAGGAAAACCTGCCACTGAGAGATCTATTGCCAGGTGGATTGTCTCTTGCATTTAATTTTGCTATGAAAAACTAGGTAGGACTCCACCCTCAGGCCTGAGGGCTCACTCTACCAGAGGTACAGCTGCTTCCTGGCTGCTGCCAGGGATATTCCTATCTTAGAGATTTGTCAAGCAGCCACCTGAAAACAGTAAACACTTTTACCAAGTGTTACCTCTGGATATCCAGGCTAGGAGTGATGCTCGGTTTGGCACAGCAGTGCTTCAGAGCCTATTTTCTAAGTAGGTTCTGTCCCTCCTCCATGGAAGTACTGCTTGGTAGTCTGCAGTATGTCAGAATACAGCAAGACTTCATGTTGTTTGAAGAAAAATTACTCACCTTAGTAATGTTGTTTCTTCTAATGAGTCTTGCTGTATTCTGACCTCCCTGCCTCCCCTCTCAGAACCTTGGCTTTGGGATGTGGGTGGGCAGTAGCAGTGTTGGCACTCGAGAGGTGCCCACCCTTATTTTCTCACCCTTTAGTTTGGGTGGGTGGGTGTTGTGTTTTGTTTTATTTTTTGGGTTTCCTGACTTGAGTCTTTGTTTTGGGACCAAAGTCTGTTTATTATATTTAGTAGCCAATTGGCTAGTGTAAGTTTACAGTTTCCAACAGGACACCCAGTGAGTATAGCTCGTAAAGATCTGACAGTTTGAGTTCAAACAGCAACAGACAGAGTCTCAACCCAGCTCGAGCTCAGCGTCCCATGCCTGGCATGGAAAGTTAACTCTTTCATCTCCAGGGCAGTTCAAGGTTGGACATCACTGCAATATGTCAGAATACAGCAAGACTCCATTAGAAGAAACAACATTACTAAGGTGAGTAATTTTTCTTCTTGTACGCCTTCCTCCTTTTCCAGTCCTGCAGCGGGTACTGCTTAAGTTACAAGCGGAAGGGGCTACATAATCCTGGACTCACATAATCCTGATCGCCCGCTTTGGTCGTGTGAAATATGTTCCGCTTCTGCAACAGCTGGCAGTGGAGTCCCGGTTCCCCTGCCCATCTGTCTTGACCTCCTGACCCAAGGATGGGGGCGCTTGGTTCATCCAGGACTCCAGTCCCTTCACTTTCACGTGTGGCACCTTAAGACATGGCTGCTTCACTCTCATAGGGTTTCCTCTAGGTTGGCACAAGTCCTCATAGAGGTCAGAAAGCCTTCCACGGGACCACTTATACTATAAAATGGAAGAGATTTTCCAAATGGTCCACTGCGAAGGGTTGGGACCCGTTTTCTTGCCCTGTTCCTCAGGTCATGCTGCACCTATCCTACCTGGGTCTCTTGCTGCACCTGTCCGACCTGGGTATCAGTTGTTTCTTGCTGAAGGTCCACCTCTCAGCCATTTCCGCCTTCCATATTCCAGTAGAGGACAAAACTGTTGCTCAGCTGGAGGTTTCCAAACGTTTCTAAAGGAATCCTCCACTTGAAACCCCTGTTGCGTAACCTGCCCCACCATGGGATTTAAACTTTATTTTAGAGAAACTCACTTTGCCTCCTTTTGAACCGGCCACAAGTTGCGTCATGCACTGTCTGTCCTGGAAAGTGCAACTTTTAGTTGCTGTCACTTCTGCTTGAAGGATTTCCGAGCTTCAGGCCCTGATGTGTAAGGACCCTTATTTAATTTTTCACAGAAACCGAGTGGCTCTGCATACAATCCTAAATTCTTTCCAAAGGTTGTTTCTGAGTTTATGTTGAATCAGACTATTCAACTACCAGTGTATTACCCTGAGTACTCTAATTAGGGGAGGCAATTCTGCACACACTAGATGTTCATAGAATTTTACGTTACTATACAAATCGAGCAGTCAGTCCATAAAAATGGATCAGCTTTTGTTTCCTTTGCACCCAGGAGAGAGGCACTGCTCTTTCTAAGTAATGTTTGAGATAATGGTTGACAAACTGCGTTGTGTTCTGTTACGGATGTACAACAAACCCTTGCTGGGAGGTCAAAGGGCATTCTACCAGAGGCATGGCTGCATCTGCTGCTTTCTTCAAAAATGTGTTTGCTGCTGACATTTGTGCAGTAGCCACTTGGAGCTCCATCCACACTTTCACAAAACACTACAGTCTGGACATTGCCTCTAGGCGCAGGGCTGGCCTTGGACTAGCTGTCTTTCAGGGCCTCCTTTCATGAATTCTTCCTCCCTCCCATGCTTCAGACTTGTCTAATTTACACTGCTTGGGACTCGGTCCTAATGGTTATTATTTACTGCAAGAGCCCTCTCAAGTAAGATAGTACACTTAACGTAACAACTTACTGTAACAGTAGATCTTCAGAGAGGCTGTTGCAGTAACTTTTCTCCACCATTCCCCAACTTCAGCTTTTACTTCTTCTAGCTTTACTTAGGGTCAAGGAGCCCACTCCTTTCTCCTGTCGCTTTGTTCTGAGGTCTCTGGTGGGAGAACTGGAGGCAGGCTGGGGACCGCCACTATATAGGGTCACACTGACGCCCATCACATGACCTGGTAGGCAGTCCCCGCCAGACACTGCTAGCCAAGTTTTCTGTGTGGTCCTGACACCAGGGGTGCAGTCCTAATGGTTATACCTACTGCAAGAGCCTCTCCAAAGATCTGCTGTTACGGTAAGTTCTTGATTAACTGTACTATGTCATGCTGGCCCATCAGCATAGTGGTGGAGCTACCGCTCGAGATAATTGGTATCCTGGGCTCAAGAATAATTCTGGGTGGTTGGGGACCGGCACAGGGTAGGAGGACCAGAGTGTTCCTGTGGATTCTCTCTTCCTCTGGAGAGGAGGGTAATGATCTCGCCACCATCTGAATGATCACTGGTGGTGGTGCAGGCAAGAACTGCTCCGGGGTGGGTGGGAGATCATCTGACATTTGTGCATGCACGCACGGCATGTGTACGTTGTGTAGCTCCTCGTCAACGTTGGCTCTATTGCTGGGTAGAAAAGTAGAAATGTCCTTGCTGATGTAGGATGAAGTTGGCTCCTCCTGTAGACCCCACATTGTTGACAGCGCCCGTGCCTCCACCCGCATGAAGTCAGAAGGGGCTTGAGGAACCTAGATGGCTCCTCCATGAGGGTTTAGAAATGGGTCCAGGGGTCAAAGTAGATCCTGGAGAAGGCAGGTAGTGGGATTGGGGGCTAGTGGAAAGGGCAAGCCAGAGATGAAGGGCATAAACAGATAATTAAAAAAAAAAAAAAAAAGATTAACACAATCACCAAGGGCTACAAACTCAAGCTAGCAGGGGACACTTCAAGGAGGACTTAAGGAATACTTCTTTACTGAGAGGTGGTGGATAAATAGAACAATTTTACCAAGTATTGTAATTAATACTAGAACCATCTCAGGTTTTAAAACACAATGGGATAAGTACAAGAGGTAATTAAAAGAGAAGGGAAGAAGGAAGGTTGGGGAAACTCAGAAAAGATTGAGGAATTCTAGGTAGGAACAACAGGGCACACTTGATGGACTTGTAGTCTGTATCTGTCCTTTGCCAACTATGGATATAAGAAGCTATAATGCAGTGTAACAGACTGCACACTGTGACAGTAGTGTGTATAAATGGACTTGGAGTGCTATCACGGACCCAGTAAAGCAGTTGTTCAAGGGTCGAGCAGAAGATTGTAGATGTGTGTTTGTATAGAGCTGGTCATTTTTTTAAAGCGTTCTGTATGAGATTTTGCCTAGTACACAGATTTCACGTACATACAGTTTCATGTCATAATTGTATACAACCACAAATGCATTAAGAAAGGATTCCTGAAAGGCATTTGATACATCACTAGAGGGTTATAATTGGTCATTTCTGCAGGAACACGAATACTGTACCATGGCAACTAGGTGGGTTTATAGGAGTGCCTTGAAAATGGGGGATGGAGCAGGGTGAGACAAATTGGGTAGTAGATGCCCAGTAGCCACTAAAAAAATTAGTTTGCTTACCAGATTTTGGAAGCTACCAGCCAACTGGCTGCCTGCCCATAAATTGATTTTTGGACCCTTAAAATAATGGTTGTTGAGAAGCTCTTTAAGTCTGTGGTGAAGCTCAAGCTGTGTTTCCTTTCCTTGAAAGTGATTTTCTGGTTGGTCATTACATCAGTCCGTAGAGTATTTCAGCTGCAAGCAGTGTCTATTGACCCTATTTGGTCCTCCACAATAACAAGGTTATGCCTTACACCAACACAAACTTTTAACCATGGTTGTTTGTGAGTTCCACTTGAACTGTTCTGGTTTCCACAGTAGTCACATGCATTCTGCCTGCTACATTAGGCAGTTGGGTGTCTGAGGTGGTGAGTGGTGTTGCTGTGCCAGTCACTGCTCTTTTGTTTGGTGGGGGTGATACTGGTTATGGGGTAAATGGCAGGCCAGAGGAACCTGCGTGGATGGGGTGGGGTGTCCTCGGTGTGATGAGATGCTACTATCTACCAGGGATGGCATTTACTGATACCAGGCGGGTGAATGGGGAGGAGACTACTGGACATCAGGGAATGAGTTTTACAATAATAGGTGGCAGTTAGGGGTGGGGTGGACCACTGAATATTAGGAATGAATCTTACAGTAGCGAGCAGGCTGTCGGGGGCACTGGACACCAGGAATGAATCTTGCAGTAACAGGCAGGCAACTGGGTGGACTGCTAAACTGCCAGTGAAGGTATACAGGCAGCCCGAGGTCATGGGGTAGGAGTGGGTGGGAGTAGGTGATGGTGGCAGTAGTCAGCATTTGCTCCATGCCTGTAATGAGGCTGTAATGGGTGCAGCTGTCCCCATAGTGCCTTGCTAGTTCCATGGGTCATTTGCATAGGAATGTCCGAATGAGGCAGTTTGCTCTTACCGCCCCATAGTTCCCTGTTGGCTACATACCTCATGTGGCCAGCAGGGGTTGAGTTTTGTGGGGAGCAGTTGAGGTGGTGCTCTAGCTCATTTAGTTGGTTAAAACACAAAAATCCAGGCACTCACCAGCCACAATGAAGCTGCTGCACGAGAGAATATATTTAAAGCATATTTATTTAAATCAACCTGACGCATTTCTGGTCCGCTGGACCCTTTAGTTGGTATGTTGAAACGTGCCACTAGAACTTGCTATGTGCTTTGGACATGTTCCACTATACTGGTAGTTTACTTCAAGCACTAATTTGCACCTGTAGCAAGCTGTTTGCAGGTGCAAACCGAGGTCTTTGAATATCCTGGCCCCAGTGTATTGTTCTATGTAAAACATAATTTTTCTCATTTTGTGTTTTTTGTTTTGTTAACTTTTTCCATCCGGTCACCTCTCGAGAGGGCCCCATCAGTCACCCACCGTTTCCCATCCTGCTGTGATGTCCTTGTCCCGTTGCACTGTTCCTCCATCCCACCTGTGACACCCTTGGTTACTCCCCGAGATGGGGTCGCCTTCAGCTCCACGGTGAACTTCCTGCTATGCAGTGCCAGGCGGGTGGAGGTGAAGGAGGGAGGCAATCAGGGTTCAGGAAGGAGAATCCAGCTTGGGTATGGTGGCGGGAGTGACATCTTTCTTCCGGCGAGAGGGTGTTTCCTTGTTCTATGTTCCCCAGAGTAGCGGACGTGCAGTGATGTCAAGAATGTGACGCGTCACGCTCCGCACTCACCCGCTGACATCCACCGTCGCCTCTCCCCATGCCCTTGTATGATTCCTGGCTACAGGACAGCACGCCTACATGGTGTCGCTAGTGCCAGGACTCAATAATCCACTCCATCCCCTAGAGAGGAGAGCTGTCCTACAGACATTCGATCCTCTCTCCCCAGCTGACCCCTGGCAACCCGAGCTTGCTCCTGAACCTGGGTCGCCAGCGTGGTGAGAGGTAAGGCGCCCGCACCCCAGCCCTCTATGCCACTGGGCCAGCTGGTTTCTTTGTTAATGCTGCTTTTTCCCACATCCAGTATTAATGTTTTAATTATTTAAAAGTTACAGAACCTAGTGATATTAGTCGAGCAGAAGCCCAGGGCTTTCCATGCAGAACTTCTGCTCAGCTGATGTAATTGGGGTTCAGAACTGCTAAATGAAAACTGGGCAGAGAAAATATTGCATTAACAGGGGCTCTAAGAAGGAAAAAATAGAACTACTGTATTTCTAAATAGATACACAAAACTATACTCTGTGGATAGACGCACTTCACACATGCCTGAATAACCAGTTTTCTTAAAACTGAAAACAAAACAAATACAAGATTCCTTTAAAACCAATGTATGGAAATGCTTATTAGCCTTTACTCTATTGGAAAAGCTTCTCTTGCTCATAAATTAAAAACAATCGATATGTAGAATGCATTAGTGCATTCTTTATATCTGTAGTTTTATTGGAGGAAGGGCATTGACAGCAGTTTGTATAGGACAAGTTTTAGATAAAAATTGCTCAATCTTTTAAAGCATTAGGAAATACTTGTAATAGTTTATTTTGTTCCAGATTTCCTGCAAAGTGTATTTCATGACTTCTCTGTAAATTCTGAAATAGGGGAAAACCTTCCTGCAGTACCATTTTGCAACAATTGAAGAACTGCTACATCCTAAATCAGGATAAACCTCTTGAGTGCAGCTGGCTGGGTGGCGACGGGTGCAACTGAAGCACACTGTGGACGTCAGCAAGAGGGGAGCTAGAGGTTATCAATTAATCAATCAATCAATCAACTTTGTTTTTAAAAGCGCTTTCCAAAGATCAAGGTGCTGTACATACACATTTATAAACACAGAAACTGACTAAAATCAAAGATAATAAAATGGTACATAAAACTTATAATTTACAGCAGTATTAAATACTAAAATCCCATCAGTTAGATTCATTTGGGAATGCTAAGCTAAACAAATGAGTTTTGAGGGCTCATTTAAAACTCAGGACAGTCAGGCACTCTCTTACCCAGTGAGGTAGAGAATTCCACAGGGCAAGGGCTACGAACACAAAAGATCGGACCCCAGATGTCTATAATCGCACCCTGAGAATCTCTAGTAATCCCTCGTCTTGTGGATCGGAGGGCCAGTAGGAGAAAGGTGATCTTGTAGGTAGCGGGTCCCTGATCATGTAGAGCTTTGTAGGTCAGCAACCCGACCTTGAAGGTGATCTGCCACTGTACTAGGAGCAAGTGCAGTCTGCTGAGACAGGGAAGGACGTGACTGGTCCTAGAAGTACCAGTCACAAGCCTGGCGCAGCATTCTGCACCAGCTGCAAGTGGTGGATATCATCCTCCGTTAGTCCCTGGTATAGGGCATTGTAGTAGTCAAGGCGGGAAGTCACAAAGGCATGGACCAATGTTGAAAGATCATCAGGAGGAACCAGGTGTTTCACCGGGCGATATTCCTTGGATGGTAAAATGAGGTCTTAAAATGGCAGACACCTGAGATTTCAGGGTCAAACCGCTGCCAAGAATAACCCCCAGGTTTTGCACGCAGTCTGAGGTGGCCAGCTGAATGCCTCCAAGCCAAAGCCCAGAAGGCTGTCCAGCTAACAGACCCGCTTCTTGACAATCAGGGTCCACCACCAGCACCGTGGTTTTAGCTGGGTTTAACTCAGCCAACTGGCACTCATCCAGTCCTGGATCTCAGTGAGGCAGTTGTTAAACACTGAGATAACATCATCTTGCTTGGGTGCAAGGACATGTACAGCTGGGTATCATCTGCATAACAGTGATACCTCAAACTGTACTGCCTAATAATGTATCTCAACGCAGCATTTACACCGCAAACATCATGAGTGCCAAAATGGAGCACTGCAGAACCCCTCAGGATAGGGTAGAGCATCAGAGGAAAAATCCCAGTGACCACACTCTGAGTTCTATCCTCAAGGAATGATCAGAACCATTTGAGGACTGTACCTGACGATCCGCAGATGAGTCACAGGCGCTTCAATAGCACGCCATGGTCTACGCTGCAGAGAATCAAGGAGGACCAAGATGGAATAACTCCTCCAATCTCTCGCTATTGGAAATCATTAAGCACCCAAACAAGGGCCATCTTGGTGCTGTGCCTCTTCTGAAATCTGGACTGGAGAGAATCATAGGCGTCGTAGGTGGAAAGATGATCATCCGAGAGCAGCGTTACCACTTTCTCAATAACCTTGCCCACAAAAGTCGGGTTAAAGACAGGTCTGTAGTTAGATGGACAGTTTGGGTCAAGGGAGGGTTTTTAAGGAGCGGTCATACAGCTGCCTCATTTAGGGGCACTAGAAAGATCCCCTCTGCATTGAACTCCAGACTATCTTGGCCAGGACCGGGCTGATGTCATCAATGCAACCCTCAAGAAGTCTCATTGGGCCCAGGTCCAAACTACAACTAGTTGGACGCAACATCTGGATAATCCTTACGATGTCCCTGAATTCCAGCTGGCGAAGTCAGAACAAGCAATCTGGGTGCTGCAACCTCCTGCCGACCTCCAGAGCCCCCATTAGGGAGAGCTGGGCTGAGTCTGGACCTGATGGTGGCAACCTTATCTGCGAAAACTGGGCAAACTCATCACACTTCACTTGTGAAAAAGCTCTCTCAGGCTGAAGACTGATTAGATTGCACAATCTGTTAATGGTCCGAAGAGCTGAGCTGGTTGATTATGCGCAGCGACAATCTCCCTGGACAGAATTCTGCCTTCTTATGGGAGATTGTCGATTGATAGACTGTATAATGGTCCATCAATCTTAAGCCTGTCAACCTCAATCCTGATTTTCCGCCAAGCCCTCTCTAGTCTTTGACCACTCTCCTCAACTCCTTCAAGGCCCCATCAAACCATGGTGACCTTGGTCAAGAGTGAGGGGACGAACACGAACAGGAGCAATAGAATCCAGGGCCTCTGTCACTGCCTCATTATAGGCAAGTACCAGATCCCGGGATCCATGCATTTAGTCGGCAAACTTGATAGGTCCAGCACAGCTATTAGGCCCTGCAGGGTCACGCCTTAAAGGGCAGTACTGAACCATCTCTGTAGGGGCCGCCTAATTGGGGAGCCATGAAACTGAACCCTATGGTGTGATGGTCAGACCACTCGAACTGGTTCCACCACCAGATCGGAGATCTCAGTCCCCAGGAGAAACATCAGGTCCAATGAGTGACCACAAATGTGGGTTGCGGAGGTAACTACTTATGTGAGGCCCAACAAAGTCATAAGTTGGTGAAGTCCTGACCAAAATCGAGAGTTTGTCGATCTAGACATTGAAATCCCCAGAATCAACCATCTGGGGATCCCAATACCATGTCGACAATAAAGTCTGTGACTTCCTGCAGGAATTCTTTCCCATCCCTGGGTGGATGGTAGATGAGCAGTATCCTGCACCCACACCCGCACCATGATACACTTAAAGGATCTGGTGGACACCAGTGGTGCATCCACAAGGCCCAGTTCTGAACTAAAACAGATGGCTACAACCCTGCCCCTCGATCCATTCTTGGGCAGTGTATCACCGAGTACCTGGATGGAACTCCAAGGCCAATACTGGGCCTGCATGCTCATCCAACCAGGTCTCGATGCACGCCAGGTCCGATGTTCCAACAAGATCTGCTGTTATTGCAGTCTTGTTCTTAATGGACCTGGCGTTGCATAACTACCCAAGTAGGATGAGCAGTCAAGCAAGACCACGCCACCTGCCTACATACAGTAGAGCCCTTGGGTATGGGAACCAGGCATGGAGGACCCCTATCCTGGTCACATTTACGCCCCAGGGCATCTTCTTGTCCCCACCACCCCAATCCACACACTCCTCTCCATTCCCCCACCAGGCCCAGCTCTCCCACCCCCCCTTCCTCCTCCTGATTATCCCCGAGGCACGACATCGCCTATATGCCTCAGCTGACAAAGGAGGACAATTAAAAGGGCAGAGATCCCTGAGTCTGAAGGGGAAATAGCGCCTGATCGCCCTTTTGCCATCCCAGCACATCACAAAACAGTAGCAGCAAAACGGTCCCACCAAAACCAAATTAATACTTCACATACAAACGCATACTACTACTAATCACACTCACCGCTATCACACACCGCATACACACAAATAACTAACAACAAATTAAAACAAATTTAACACTCAGAATACCAAACCCCACCCACTGCCCAACCTAACAAAGTATAAAATAAATATATATTCTGTATACATACATTTCTTTCTTTATGGCAGCAGATGAAAATATAAACGGCAAAGAGCAGTCACTAAAAGTCTCTGCAATTTTGAGTTGTAGGCCTAAAAGCTCCCACCTCTTCAGGAAATAGCTAGAAAAGGAGTCTTTCACCAGCACTACCCTCTCACTTAGGCATGGGAAAGTCCACATAGATTTATCAGGGTTCAAAATTCTAATGGGCACTTTCACTGCCCACAAAATACGGAGTTGTCTAAAAATAAGAGTAAAAAGATCTGACCATCTCTCGAATGAATCAGGGAGTCCTTGCTTCAGTGTCCAATCTTCAATGGATTTGGCCTGCTCAGAGAGATCCCAGGGTTTTCTTAGTATGATATTTCTTCAGACAGGCCTTTCCAACTGATGACAGTCTTCACTGCTGTCAGCGGAGGACCAGACAAAGGGCATCAATGCAGGCAAAAGAAGACAGGGGAGCCCCAACAGCACTTCCCTAAGAGGTCGCGCCACCTACCCCGTGCCTACAGCTACAGCTCCTGGCCAGTGCCAGCCCCTAGGCCAGCTTCCCAGGCAGCCTAGGAGATAAATAGGGTAACCTACCGCTCTTCAGCAGGCCTAGTTCCTGACCTCCCACCAGTTCATGGGCTAGACTAGGCAGCCCTCCACCTGGTAGACTGAAATGGGATCCCTGAAATCGCGATCAGTAGGCCCCAAGAAGACAATTTGGCCCAGATCTCAAATCTCCTTAACTCCCTCAGTTATTTGCCAAAACAAAAGCCGGAAGAAGTTACCTGTACCAGTCCATTCCCCAAAATCTTCCACCAAACTTTCTTCACACCAGGCTCCCAAACAGATGGTTCCTCAGGACTCCGTTACTCCTCGGCTCCTCAATTCAGCCCAATACTCCAGACCTCTTTACTCTCACTCCCCAACCCGGACTTCAGAAATGCTCCAGGCGGGTAAGAGAACTTCAACTCTGGTCATACAAACAAGCCAGTATGGAGACCACAGTTTAAGATGATTAAATGTACTCAGATTTTAAAACTGAGGCACCGGAGTCACTGAAAATTAAAACTATACAAGAACTTGTAACGACTTAGTGACTCCGGAGTATACTTCCATTTACCGAAATGCACCTAATCTGGCTTCCTCACTTAGCCACCCTTTCTAGCTACCACTAAAATGAAAAATAAAATGAGATAAAATAAAACAAAACAAACTAAATAGAAATAAACTGAAATAACAAAATTGCTGCTCCCGAGTAGTTAGCCCAGCGTGGCTGCCATCTTATACTCTGCTGATTTAACTTGTGTGGCTAGTTTGAAGGATATCAAAAGCCTGTTCAACCCAGCATTATGCAGTGGAATGGGTTAGAAAGACTGGGAGGGGCACAGTAGGCTAGAAACAGAAAAGTGTGGGACAGAAGAAGACATGAACTGTCCATCTAGTCTGTCTCAAGATTCTTTTGGGATCCTCTGTTGGGATGGGGACAGAAAGTGACTAGCTTAGATGGGGAAGCAAAAATAGAGCAAAGTAATATAGGACTTCTGTTTATATATGGCACTCCAGGGTTTTATTTAACTCTAAAATTGATTAGCATTTTGCTCATGAACGTTCTAAAACATTGTGAAAATGCATAACACTTGCCTCACTGTGTTTAACAAATATAACACTTCTAGAAAACCTATATTTCTGTACAGTTAGTATTGTCCCAAGAAAAAAGTGCTAATCAGTTATTTAAAACCCTGCACTCATATGTGACTGACATCTGCTTCTTCCTTCCTTCCTTCCTTTTTCCCTCCTCCTTCGATCCTGTACTCGGTGGCATCCTCCCAGCTGCAACACCAACCTGTCTTATGGACTTACAGGTTAAACCACCACTTAAAAAGAGCCATGTTTTGAGGTGGCCTTCTGTATAGGGTCATACAGTGCCTGCTGGGTATGCTAAGCCAGAGCATTTTCATTTTCGGTCCCCAGGTGTCTGTGTGATCCAGGCGCACACACTTGCATATTGCATCGGCAGATCCCCCAAAATGTCAGCTGGTCCCAATATACTGTCTTCCAGTCTCCACCAGTTGGCAGGCAAGTGGTGGGACTTGAGAGCCCACCCTCCTTGGGAGGAGAGCCGTCCCGTGATGATCAATCTTCTGTCAGCCGACCAGCCCCTGAGTGACCCTGGTCCATTTCTGAACTCTGGTTGCTGGCATGGCAAGAGGTAAGGCATTCATTGCCTCAGCCTTCCATGCCACGAGGCATTTTATTTTTCCCGTTATCTACCCCCAGGTATTGTTGTGCCCAGTTGGGTTTTGTTGGCTACCAGTGCTGGATACCAGGTTGGGAAATATTGATCTGTGTAGTGGCACTGTTATTTACTTTACCCTATATTTTAGGCGAGTGGCATCAGCAGTGCTACCCCCACCCTCATCTAAGCAGATAAGTGACTGTCTCTTGTAGTTGGCATCGATTTCACTTCTTGGGTTGGGTGACAGGATATTGCAACAGAGAGAAGCAGTAGAGTGTTACAGCATATAGTAGTGTGATTAGGTCAGCCAAATTGAGAGCTTCATTACGGGAAGCACCATGCTGCATGGCCTACCGAAAAGAGAATTAGATTCTTTTGTATAAAGCATGGTAGGGTGCTCATTCAAGTTTATCAGTGGAGAAAATTTCTTAATCCACCAAAACAGAATGTGAGTTAAAACATTTTCGTTCAAGGCATTGATGGAAGTAGTTTCTAACAATGTTGTGATTAGCCACACCATAAAGTGGCAGAATAGGGATGAGGCATATCTAATGTAAGCTCTGTTGTGCATTTGTATGCAGGATAATCTTTCAACACAGAGAACAATAATTAGGTTATTTCACTAACTTAGTTAACGAAATTATTTTTATGTGTTATGTCAGCAGAGAAATAGGTAGTTCATGGTGTACATTTATCTGAACTTCGCTTCTGCTGTGTGAATATATGTTCCTCAAACACTCTTGCAGCTCTGCAAATTAGATTCTTAAATATGATATACTGTTATCTGCAAAAGGTCTCTAACCATAAACATTGACTGGAGGCCATTACCAATTCCAGAGATGCTAATCATCCTGTGTTGAGCACAATCTGCCAGATTTTGAGGTGCAGATTCTGCTGTTCCAACTTCAATCTGTTTTCCCCACTGAAGCTTACCACTAGATGGAAAATTCTGCTTGGGTGAGGAGCGGTAGGATTCAGTGGTGCTAGTTCTTGATTTCAGAAGGGACAACTTCCAGTGGACTGAGGTAGTCACTTTTGGACAGGCTGAAGGGAATGGAGGCGGTTTCTGGAGTGGAAAGCATATGGGAGGTTTAAAAAAATAAAGACAACATTATGGCTGGCAAGGGAAATCGTTAGATATATCAGAAAGGGTAAAGAGCATAGAACGCTTATCCGGTTCAAGGGCCAAATTAGAGAAGCTGTCAGGCAGGAACATCAGCATTCAGAAAATACAGAAAGAGCAGACAGGTGACACAGCTTAAAATCACCAAACTAACTAAGCCAAGGTGGACACTAATCTAAAGATATCGGAGCGGGTCAGAAAATGTCAAAATCTTATTTGCTACATAAGCAAAAAAGGAAGTCCAAGGAACACCGAGAAGGCAATCATCCTTAACAAATTTTTTAGCCTGGTCTTTACAGTGGCAGCAGGATGTCCAATACTAGAGAAGAGGGTCGAGTGCAGTGGGAAGGTGGAGCAGAAGTTGGGGATGGGACTGGTCACGAGGATAGAGTCCTGAAAGGGCTGCAGAGCCTGAATGTAAATTCCTGGGGTCAGATGCATTTGCACCCCAGGGTACTAAGGAATAAAGTACATGGATAGGGATGTGCGAGGCTAGAATGTTGGTTAAATGTATGCCAACTTAAGTTTAATGCCAAAAGTGCAGAGCCATGCATATAGCGTAGGTAGAATCCCAAGGTAAACAATAGATGGGGTAAGGATGACACAGACAACTGACAATAGCCTAACATCAGATGTTCAGTGTAGTAAAGCCTATGGGAGGGCCTGTGGAGTGCTGGGATGCATTGGGAAGGTGGAGAGACATCACTAGCCAAAAGAGGTAGGTGATTCTGCCTTTTATAGATAATTGGTAAATCTCACCTGGAGTACTGTGTCCCGTTCAGATTCCTGCATCTTAAAAACAGGGAAAGGTTGGAATCAGTCCAGTGGAGGGTGACAAAATGATCAGCCCTCTTCAGGACAGCATATGAGGACAGGTTAAAGATCTTGAACAAGTACTGCTTGGAAACTAGGATGGAGAGGGGGACATGACAGATGCATAAAAGTTTCTATGTGAGGTTATCAACGTAGAAAAGGCAGAGCAGGTTTAAATGAAAGGCATCACAGTTACACAGGGTACAACTATAACTTGATAGAAGGTAAGCAGGCTTGGACTGGGGTATTGGGGTCCCACCTGGAAAATCAATAGGGAGGGCCCAGGGTGGCACACAGCATGTCAGTATTCCACTTAAATTTGATAAACTGGCTCTCGTTTGCCTCTGCATTTATTTTCAGTGCCAAACATAATCTATTTGTTAGAAAACAGATGATAAATGCAAAGATTTTCAGAGTTTAGAAAGTGGCCAAGAACCCAGCAAAGGCTGAGTACACCTGGAATTTTTTCAGGTATCCTGGTGGGCCAGACTGACACCAGAGGCGATTTCAGAAAAAAACTTGTAGGAAGTTTTTCTTCATAGAGAGGGTGACGGTGGGCTGGAACAGCTTGCCCAGTGAGGTGGTAAACGTCAGCAGTGTGGCTGGGTTCAAGATGGGTGGGTTAGATTCAAGAGGGTGTTGGGTGGTTCAGGAAAACCTGGTACAGCGAACTGGCTGCCATTTTGAGTCAATAGGTAGGGTCATGGTAGACTGAAAGGGCATTGATCATCTTTCTTTGCAACATTCTATAGTTCTGTGATTTGTATGGAGGCACTAGCACAAAGGTGATATAGGCAACAAAAGCATTTTGTGTCCATTTCATTTTGGTGTCAGCACCTCTGAGTAAAGTGGCACTGTTGGCAATTCTCCCATTGGCAAAGCAGTAGTGTTACCGCTTGCTGCTGTGCTCTGCATTAGTTCACGCTGACAAGCCAGGGCAGAAAATATGATCTGGAGGAGAAACTTTGCTGGCTGGACAAAGTACAGCCCCTTGGCAGGCCTGACACCACCAACTGAGCCCTGATCGTATCCTGCTACGGAGGAAGGAAGCAAGCCCCTCTGACCATGTCAGGAGGGTAAGTTGAGAAGAAATGGAGTAATTTCAGTGATGGTGGATGACTGGTCTGGGGTGGCATCAGATAGGATCTGGCTAGGCATCATGAGGAAAACACAGTAAGGAAAATAAAAAGAAACAATGACAACTCATGACTTTTTCTAAGCCATGTTATTTTATTCCCCAGTTTGTTTCCCTCATGATTCCCACTCTTCCTCCATCCTCTCACCAGTGATCAGTGTCACCATGACCGCACTCTTCTGCGAACAGGAGAGGGATGAGTCTCTTTGTTCGTAGTTGACGCCAGGCTGCACCTTTGTTGGTCAGTGAGGGTGAAGCACTTCAGCTTGCAGCCCCCAGGCCAGCCCTAGCATAGGACTCTCTTTGTTGTAAATACCCTTTAAAGTACTTTTCATTTTTCTAATCTTGTAACTGACTGGCCTGACAGTGCTTTCAGTGGTAGTTCACTCAGTTAAAACAGCATCTTCCAAGAATCAATCTTCACCATTGATTCCAACTCATGAGTCTGGACTGGAGGCAGTAGGACCCCATATAAGAAAAGCTTTGGCCAGGGGGCTGACATTAGCTATCCCCATGTGGTATTACTACATTACTGCTAGCTAATATCCTCACCAACCTCAATTCTGTTCTTTCTGCCATAGAGAGCACCACATGGTAGCATTCCTCAGTTCACCTCATCGCTACTGAAGTACTGTGTGTGTCACCATATTTTCTTTACATTATTATGGTGCTGCCTTACATAGATTTTATTTTTCCACAAGCCAAAACTGAGAAAAAGATCTCCCTCACAGATGACACCCACTATTGCCCTGTGGGAAACAAATGGCTATGACAGACCGGCATAGATCCTGTACAGCTTGCCTTGAACTGGATCATATGGATGCCTGCAATGCCTGCTTCTCTGTGGACTGCTGTACTTCAGAGAACTGTGTATTGATGTGGGGTCGCCTCTAATTACAACTCGTTGTCCCATCCACTGGGCATGGAACAACAACAACAAAAAAAGGCATTCTCCTGGATAGCAGATCAAACAGTCTCTCAAAGTCCTTTCCAAGGCAGCTGAAACACACACAGAACCTTCAGGGTATTGCCCCTTGAGTCCACTGAGAACAAGCAGTTCCTTCCACTTCACTGGGAGTAGAATTCGGAAATCCTGCTGTAGCATTGGTCTCCACCACTTCACCGAAGCTGGAAATGACACTCCACTAGGGTGAGAAATGCTGGGCCCTCACCTCAGAGCCCGACTGGCAGTCCTTTGCCACTCTCACCTCTTTACTGAACAACTGACTGACACAAACTGAGCAGTCCAGGCTCCCCAGAGCAGCTGTCCACCAGTGTGGCTTGTGCCGCTGCAAGAATTCTGAATGACCTAATCAGCTGCCTGCTACCTTTCTAACAAAAATACTGATAGAATTCTAGTAACCCCAGGGACTGGGTGGTTACATAGTACATAACTTTGATTTGTACTCTATGAATATACAGCAGATGAAATATAATTGAAACTACAGGACAGTAACAGAAAGAACATTGAAAAAAAGCTACAATTAGAAATAAGAATAAAGGCAGGAAAAGTAAAAACAGAATGAAAGGCAACCCAGTGAGAAAGAAGTAACAGAAGAGCAAGCAAGAGACCACAAAGAGAAACTAAAAATGTAATGCCCTTGTTCTGTTGCACCTTCTTTTCTCAAAGATGCTACCTTCCTGTACCTTGTTTATCCCTCTGATGTAGTTAAATGTCTCTATCATATAGAAACATAGAATTTGATGGCAGATAAGGACCGCTTGGCCCACCTATTCTGACCATTTTCCTACCTAACAGATAAGCTGCAGATCCTAGTTAACCAACAGCTTACTTCCTCCTACCCATCACTATAGAAACATAGATACATACATATCCCCCCCCCCCCTCCAGGGAATACATATTGAGGTGGTCCTCATCTTTGCTCATATGACTTTTGGTGCAGTTCTTGCACCATTTTTGTTGCCCTTCTGACTGCCTCTATTTTGACTATGTCCTTCTGGAGATGTGGTCTCCAGAACTGGACACAGTACTCAGATGAGGCCTCACTAGTGATCTGTACAGTGGCATAACTACCTCCTTTTTATGCTGGTGATACCTCTCCTTTGCACACTAGCATCCCACTGACTCTCCCTACAGCCTTCTCATATTGTTTGGTTACCTTTAGGTCATCAGATATGATTATCCGTAGGTCCCTTTCTTGATTGGTAGCTGTCAGTACCTCCCCAAACTTGTACTCCTCTGTTGGATTTCTGCACCCCAGTGCACGATTTTACACTTCTTTGCATTGAATCTTGGCTGCCAAACTCTCGACTACTTCTCAAGCGTGTTTAGGTCCTTTCTCATTTTTTCCACCCTCCCCATGAAGTGTCGACCCTCTTGTAGATCTTAGTGTCATCTTCAAAAGGCATACCTTCTCCTCAAGCCTCTCTGCAATGTCACTTATGAAGACATTAAACAGGACTGGCCCCAGCACGGATCCCTGTGGCACCCGCTGGTTACCTCCCTCTCCTCAGATTGAATGCCATTTGCCACCATCCTCTGAGTCCTGTGACTCAACCAGTTTCTGACCCAGTTTACCACCTTAGGACCCACTCCCAGGCTGCCTACCTTATTTATCAACCTTCTGTGTGGGGACGGTGTCGAAGGCCTTGCTGAAATCTAGGTAGACCACATCCACCACCCCTCCCCATCTACCTCCCTGGTCACCCAGTCAAAGAAATCTATCAGATTTGCTTGACAAGACCTTCCCTTTGTAAATCCATGCTGCCTTGAATCCTGCATCCGCTGGATTCAAGAAATATCAATTATTTCCTTTAGTAGTGACTCCATTAATTTCCCACCACTGAGGTCAAGCTGACTGGCCTGTAGTTTCCAGCCTCCTTCCTGTTCTCACTTTTGTGAAGAGGGACTACATTTGCCCTCCTCCAGTCTCCTGGAACCACCTCTGTCTCTATCAGTTTGATGAATAGGGCTGTTAGTGGTGCTGCCAGCACCTCTCTAAGCTCTTTTAATACTCTGGGATGTATCCCATCTGGCCCCATAGCCTTGTCCCTTTCAGATTCCAGAGTTCCTTTAGGACTCTCTTCCGTAAATGGGCTGGTGTTCACCTCTCTCTCACTGGTGGTCGTCCTTCTTCTCCTTTTTCTGTGAATACTGAACAAAAATGTTTTGGATTACTGCTTTTCAAGGTACCCTCTGCACACCCCTTCCTCCTTGTTTAACCTCACAATCCCACCCCTGGTCTTCTATAACTGATGTACCTGAAAAGGTCTTGTCTTCTTTCTTAATTGCCTGGGCTATTTTTTCTCCGTTTGTGCCTTTGGGCTCTGACTGCTTTCCTGCCTCCCTCTGGCTTTTTTAGATAAAATCCCTGTCTCCTCCCCGCCATGTTTCCTTGTACCCCTGAAAACTAGCCTTTTTCTCTTACCTTTCTGGACACCGTTTTGAGAACCATAGTGATTGTTTCCTTCTCTTTGTTTTGCCTTCTTGCCTAATACAAAGGCTTGTTGCCTCTACTATAGCTCCTTAAGGTTGGCCATTGTTTAAACATAGAAACATAGACTTTGACGCAGATAAGGACCGCTTGGCCCACCTAGTCTGCCCATTTCCCTACTTACAGGATAGGCTTAGATCCTAGTTAACCAACAGCCTATTTCTTCCTACCCCCACAAGAACTGCCTTATGTCTGTCCCATGCATTCTTGAATTCTCCCACAGTTTTAGACCCCACAACCTCCTCAGGAAGGCTGTTCCATGCATCCACTACCCTCTCTGTGAAAAATACTTCCTCATTGCCCGGAACTGCCCCTCCCATCTTTAAATTGTGTCCCCTTGTTCTTGCACGCTCTTTTTCTGAAAGATGCTACCCTCTTGGACTTTGTTGATTCCACTGAGGTACTTAAAAGTTTCTATCATGTCCCCTCTCCTTCTTTCCTCAAGGGTATACATATTAAGCTCCTTCAGTCTCTCCTCATGACGGCTTCTCTTGCAGGCGCTGCACCATTTATAGTTGCCTCCTCTGGACTGCCTCTATCCTGTCTATGTCCTTATGGAGATGAGTCTCACCAACTGTTTGTACAGAGGATAACAACTTCCTGTTTTCTGCTGGTGATGCCTCTCCCTATGCATCCCAGTATACCCCAGACCTCCCTACTGCCTTCTCACATTGCTTGCTAACCTTAAGGTCATCTGATATGATTACCCCAGGTCCCTTTCCTTTTTTGTTGTTGTGCTACCCCCTTGTGTAATCTTCCCTGGTTCTTGTTTCCCAGGTGCATTATTTTGCACTTCTTTGCATTGAATCCTAGCTGCCATACTTCTGACCATTCTTCCAACCTTGCCAAGTCCCTTCTCATCCTTTCTCGCCTCCTTGTATATCAACCCTGTTGCAGATCTTTGTGTCATCTGCAAAGAGGCATACTTTTCCTTCAGTCCCTCTGCAATGTCACTTATAAAGACATTAAAAAGGAATGGACCCAGTACTGAACCCCTGCGGTACCCCACTAGTAACCCCTCTTTCTTCAGAGTGGACTCCATTTACAATTACCTTCTGTGTCCTGTTGTCCAGCCAATTTTTTACCTAGGTTACCACCCTGGGACCCACCCCAAGCTGGTTAATTTGACTCAATTTATTAATTTAATAATTTATTAATCCTTTGTGTGGAACTGTGTCAAATGCCTTGCTAAAGTCTAGGTAGGCCATGTCCACAGCCCTCCTGGTCTACTACTTTGGTCACCCAGTCAAAGAAATCTATTAGATTAGGTCTGACATGACCTTCCGCTGTGAACCCATGCTGCCTTGGGTCCTGTACCCACTGGCCTCAAGGTACTTGACTGTTCTTTCCTTCAGAAGTGATTCTATCACTTTCCCTACCAGAGGTCAAACTGACAGGTCTGTAGTTTCTGCCTCTGTCTTGGTCCCACTTTTGTGAAGGGAATCACATTCTCCAGTCCTCAGGTACCATACCATCCACCCATGATTTATTAAAAGAGTAGTCAGTGGTTTCACTAGTTCCCCTTAATTCTTTTAGAATTCTGGGGTGAATTCCATCAGGCCCCATTGCTTTGTCCACCTTCAGTTTTAGGAGTTCTTGCAGAACCCTTTTCTGTGAAAGGGTGGGATCAATCCCTTATCAAGAGTGCTTCTGTTAATTGGATTAGGTACTTCCCTCCTCTTCAGTGAATACTAAGCAGAAATATTCATTCAGTATGCCTGCTTTTTCACTGCCCCTCTGCCCACCACCATTCATTCTATTCAGCCTCATATCCCTCCTTTGTCTTTCTACACTCTCTGATGTACCTATAAAGGTTTTATCCCCTTCTTAACCAAGTTGGCTATCTTTTCCTCAGTTTGGGCCTTTGCTATTCTGACTTCCCTCCTGCTTCCTTCTGCTATAACTGGTACAGCTCTCTGTCCTGCTCCTTCTGTGTTTCCTTATATTTCCTGAATGCTATCTTTTTCTCTGACTTTCCCAGCCACCTCTTTTGAGAACCATAGTGGCTTTTTCTTTCGTTTGATTTATTTATTTGCTTCACACAGGCTTGTTGCCTCTGCAATGGCAGTTTGATGATTCCCATTGTTGCTTCACCCTCCTTCTAGCCTGTTTGCTAGTGCTTTTCTGAGGCATTCTCCCATCTTGCCAAATTCAGCCTCCGAAAGCCCAGTACCCTCACTTTGTATGGCCTGACTCTGTAGCTGAGTTTAACATGAACCACGCTGTTTGATGGTCACTTGTTCCAAGATGGCAACCCACTTCTAGATCTGAGATCCTCTCACTGCCCCGTTTGAAAGTATGAGGTCTAAGGTTGCTCCCTTACAGTGGGTTCTGAAACTAGCTCTCTAAGGCCTGCCACCTGTAGGGCATCGAGAATGGCCCTGCTTTTGGATGTGGCTGCAGCAAATGTGCTCCAGTTAACATCTGGCATATTCAGGTCTCCCATCAACAGTATCTCCCTTTCTCTGCCATCCTAAGAATGCCTTCTATCATATCCTTGTCCATTCCTTCCCCTGACATGGGAGTCTGTACGCAACCTCTGTGGGATTGTGGTGCCCTTTCCAGTCTACAAGGTGACCCACAGTGCCTCTTCTCCTCCCTGTTTACTCTTTTGTTCAGTTGCTTTTATCCTTCCTTTACATAGAGAGCTACTTCTCCCTCTTCTGTCCTGCCTGTCTCTCCTGTAGGTTATGCCCTGGTATGTTAACATCCCAGTCATGGTTCTCTGTGTACCATGTTTCTGTGACTGCTACAATATCAGGCATCCCTCTTCCATCAAGGCCACCAGCTCAGGGAGCTTGTTGCCCAGACTATGGGCATTGAGTGCATTACCCTTCATTTCCTGATGGCTACTCCTTTTGCCCCATCCCTGTCCTTCTTGCGTTCCCCATTTAGCCCTGCCCTTCTCCCTATCGCCACCTCTATGTTGGTGTTTACCGTACTTACTACCTGTGATTTTTTTGGGCTAGGATTTCCTGCTCCTTTCAGTGCCTCCCCTTGATTAGTTTAATGTTGCCAATGAAGCATTTAAACCTATCACCTAGGATCCTGGTTCCTCCTGGACAGATGCAGCCCATCATGCCAGTATAGGTTTGCATCACTCCAGGTGGACCGCCAGTCCCCAATGAAACCAAATCCCTGAGCTCTGTACTAGTTTTCAACCACTGATTGAATCCCATGGTGCAGAACACCCTAGCCTCTCCTCGCCATAGATGGGCAGCACCTCCGAGAAGGTTACCATGCGTGCTACTTGTCTAGGCCCCTCCCAGTTCCACAAACTCTTCCTGCACTGCTCTAATCTCTTTCTTAGCCAGGTCATTTGTCCCTAGGTGGACAGTGACATCCAACTCCCTTCCCTGTGCAACTGCTCCAGCAATCCTGAGGATTAGCTTCCTGTCCCTCAAGCCATGGCGCCAGGCAGGCACCTTACCCTCTCCCCTTCCTCCCACAGTTCTACTTTCCTAACAGTGGAGTCCTCCACCAGGAGTTGTTTCCTTCCCTGTGGGAGTCCCATGCCACCACCCTCCTGTGGGTCTCCTTTGTGGAGGTTCACCATCCTCCTTAGTGTCCACTGTGGGTGCCTCATGAGAACCATACTTTGCCAGAATGGCATAGGGTGTGAGAGATACAACTGGAGGGATGTGCAGCTGTTCCACCACCTCACCTCCCTGAGCCCACTGTGGTTCCATGGCTCCTCTTTCTTGGCAACTTCTGAGGCAGTGGCAGTGGCCCTGGTGGTCCCTGGATGGAAGAGGAGGTCCCAAAATCCTGGCCAACTCAGCCTGGAGATGAGCGACCTCCTCCCTCAGCCCAGAGAGGTGCTTGCAGATGGGACAACACTGCATCCTCCAGAGCGTCTCCCGGAAGACTGCTGCTCCACAGCAACTGCACTGCACCACTCCCATCATGTCTTATTTCTGTCCCTTAACTGTTGTTTGGAATCCTTCTCTTTCCTCAGTTTTTTTTTCTTTCTTTCTGCCTCTGTGCCCTTTAAGCTCCTGGTTGTCCTGTTCTGTGACAAGAATATCCTATAGTTCTCAGTAGACCCTTATTTGCTCAGAGGCAGGCCTCCAGCATCTAGAGGGGCCAGAGAGCTACTCTTGCCTTTCTAGGATGGTGGGTCTTTGGTGGCTCTGTGATCACTCACTTCCTGCTCCCAAACAGGAAGTTCCTGTTGTCAGTCAAATCCTGTGCCTATAAAAGTAGAACTAGCTTTTGGTGGGAGGTGGGCAGTCACCTGAGATTTATACATAGATAACTGTTCAGATAACCATTCAGTTAACTCAGACAAACACACTTTTTTTTTTTGTTTGTTAGTTTGTTTTGTTTTACCCTAAATTAAAGGTCCAAGTACAAGCGTTCTACTTCTTTGGTCCCAGTAGAGAAGTCCAGTCACACAGCACTCCTTCCTCCTGATGTCTTCTGCCAAGCTACTAACAGAATCTTTCTAAGGCAGTCTTTAATTTAGCTTCCTTCTAGCTAAGCCACTCCCCTACTTACTAGATTTTTCTACAAGTAATTTAAACTGCACAGCTATCAAGCCCTTTCAATCACTTGAGATTTACAACTAGATAACTGTTCAGATAACCATTCAGTTCAGACAAACATACTATTTTTTTATTTTGTTTGTTAGTTTGTTTTGTTTTACCCTAAATTAAAGGTCCAAGTACAAGAGTTCTACTTCTTTAGTCCCAGTAGAGAAGTCAGTCACACAGCACCCCTTCCTCCTGGTGTCTTCTGCCGCTACTACATCTCTCCCCCTTCTCCTTTCCCTGCCAGAGCTTCCTTGAGACATTCCCCTGCTTTCACAAAGTCAACCGGTCTGAAATCCAGGACCTTTGCTTTCATGTGCTTTGACTCCTCCACTGTTCTCACATTGAACCACACCGTATGATGATCAGTGGACCCCAGGTGGCTACCCACGCTACATCGGGGTTACTGTGTCCCCATTGGTGAGTACCAGGTCCAAAATTGCTCCTTCTCTGGTGGGTTCTGGCCACAAGCCGCTTGAGGCACATCCTGCAGGGGATCCAGGATGCCTCTGCTGCTGGCTGTGGCTGCAGCTTGGTGCTCCAATCAACATCAGGCAAATTGAATTCTCCCACCAGCACACTTCACCTTTGGCTGTCATCTGGACCTGCTGACCAGACAACAAGGGATGGTCCTGCACCGGACCTACACTCTTGGCTTGGTCCCTGAGCGGCAAGAATTCCAGGCCTTGGGTCTCTTGGAAGACATGCTTCTCATTGTAGAGGCCCCTGAAAAGAGTCAATTTGCTGGTACTATCAACCAACCAAACTTTATTTCTAGAATGCTATTCTAGCATAGATCATAGCGTTTACAAAGTATAATTAGTACATTTAAAAATGTGGTATAATCAACACTTTTAAAACACACAGCAAAGTTTCTAAAACATTGCAGGAATTTAAATATCCGTATATGCCAACTTAAATAAATATGTTTTCAGGGCAGATTTAAAGGTCTCAGTGGACGAGCAATCCCTTATCCGATGAGGTAGGGTATTCCACAGGATTGGAGCAGTAAAAGAAAATGACCTAGCTCCGATGTTGTCAAACAGACCCTGGAAACTCGGCAGTCCCTCGTCGGCAGAGTGGAGGAGGGCTAAGGGGCAGTATGGACAAACCAGCTCTTGCAGGTACCCGATCCTCATCCATGTAGTGCCTTATAGGTCAGTAATCCGACCTTGAAAGTGATCCTCCAGCACACTGGCAGCCAATGCAAAGCATGGAGTACAGGAGTGACATTCTAATGGAAGATGTTCTCCATTTAGTGCCAGGGCAAGGAGGTCGATCCCTGCCTGCCCATTGGTGAGCATCATGGAGTACCTGTAGTCCCTCTCTCAGCCAGGACTGTGAGCGATGAACCTGTAGGTGCACCTGGCAGCCATCTGCATACCGGCATAGGCTAGTATGCTGATGGTGGCCCAGGAGACAGTGGTTTGGCACTTTTTCGTGAGTCTGGACCACCTGTTCCCTCCAGTGCGTGAACCATCACTACCATGTGACCTACTACTGCGCTGGCTATGTTCATGGGCAAGCCATTTGAACCTATGCACATGTGTGACATGTCCTTGTTGTGGAAGAGGGCCATAATATTGGAAGCTGCAGGAAAGGAGAGGTGGTAATTGTGGGGGACTTTAGCCTGCCCAAGGTGGACTAGAGCACAACCTCCCAATATGTGCTAGGAGTCTGTGATCCTGGAAGGACTGCAGAGTGGGTTCCTGACTCAGGGCAGCACTGAACCAACAAGAGCTGAGGCAGTTCTTGATCTGGTGCTCACAAATGGGGAGTATGTACAGGAAATAATGGTCAGGAGCCACTGGGTGGAAGTGGCCATTGCACATTGTGGTTCAGTTTGGATATGGGCAGGAGAGCATCCCGACAAAACCAACATCTTGGATTTCAGGAAGGCGGTGCTAAGGATCCATTTGGCAGGCATCAAAGTAGTTATGGGGGTGGACCAAGGTGGTCCGTCATTAAAGAAGGAATACTGGTTGCACAGATGAGTGCTTAGGCTCAGGGGTAACAACACAAGGCCAAAGTGCCCAGCTGGTCTCAGTTGCCCAGGCAGTAAGGGAAAAGAGGTTGGCCCGTGAGAAAATTCAGGAAGACCAAAAGAGAGGTGGATAGGGAAAATACCTAAGGTTGACTAGTGAGACAAGTAAGGAAGTCCGTGAGCAAAGGCACAGAAGGAGCTGCAGATAGCTGAAGGAATTAAGAAGGAAATATAAGGCCTTTTTCACTATTTAAGTGAAAAAGGGACAAGAAGAAAGGGTTGTTAGGCTTAGAAAGGGGTGGAGTGGGTGGAGGATGATGGGGGAAGCAGAGATACTAAATAAATACTTCTGTTCTGTCATCATCAGGGAGAAGAATGGATCAGTGCCTTCAGGAGGGAAAAGAGGAGCAGGGAGGGAGGGGAACACAGATGTTGTGATAGAGAAGGACAGAATGAGGGAGGGGCTGCTGGCATTGAAGGTGGGGCAAATCACCAGGCCCGGACAGAATACATCTAAGGGTACTAAAGGAACTGGCTGAGGAGCTGGCAGGACCACTGGCAGACCTGTTTAATAGTTCACTAGAGTCAGGCATGGTACCGGAGGACTGGAGAACAGGACATGTAGTGCCCCTCCACAAAAGTGGTCCTAAGGATGACCCAAAGAATTACAGACCAGTCAGTCTGACCTCCATTGTGAGCAAACTCATGGAGACCATACTAAAGGAAAGGTTGGCGGACTATCTAGAGGAGCATTGTCTCCAGGATGCGAGGCAACATGGGTTCATGGGGCATGGGGGATTATGTCCAACGAATCTGATTTGACTTCTTTGACTGTGTCACTAAGACAGTAGACAGGGCCAAGCGGTAGACATCCTCTATCTTGATTTCAGCAAGGCCTTTGACTCTGCCCCACAAAAGGTTGATCAGGAAGTTGGTGGATCTTGGGGTTGGGGAAAGATGGCCAGATGGGTGGAAAACTGGCTGAGGGACAGAACCCAGAGGGTGGTTGTGTGTGGGGGAGTAATCTGGTACCAGGGAGGTAACCAGTGGAGTCCCACAGGTCTCCAGGGTTTATTTAACTCTAAAATTGATTAGCGTTTTTATGCTCATAAAAGTGCTAAAACATTGTAAAAATGCATAGCACTTGCCTCATTGTGTTTAACAAACATAACACTCTAGAAAACCTATATAAATACTTTCTGTACAGTTAGTATTGTCCCAGAAAAAAACTGCTGATCAATTATTTAAATCTGTTCTGGGGCGGTGTTGTTCAGTGTCTTCAACAACGACATTGGGGATGGCATTAAGGGCAAAATGTTCCTATTCTCACATGACACCAAGCTCTGTGGGAGAGTGGACACAACTGAAGGATACAGGACCTACAGGAAGATCTGGAAAAGCTAGGGAGGTGGTCCAGGATCTGGCAGCTTGGCTTCAGTGCCAAGAAATGCAGAGTTATGCATATTGAAGCAAGAATCCCAGGACAGAGTACTACCTGGGTGGAGTCCAAGTATCTGTATCAGAAGAGGAGGAGGAGAAGGACTTGGGAGTGATGATCACTAGTGACCTGAAGTACTCCACACAGTGCAAGAAAGCAGCAGCAAAGGCAAACAAGAAGCTGGGATACATATCTAGGGGATCAGTAGTAGGAGAGAGGAGGAGGTTATACTGCCCTCGTACAGGTCACTGGTAAGGCCGCATTTAAAGCACGGAGTTCAGTACTGGTGTCCACACCTCAAAAAGGACATTAATCTGCTGAAGAAGGTTCAGAGGAGGGCTGCAAAAGATGATAGTGGGTCAGCAATGTAAGGCATATGAGGAGAGGCTGAGGACACTGAACATGAACCCCTGGAAGACAGGTGAGAGAGAGGAACATGACTGGGACCTTCAAGTACTTGAAAGGGATAAATAAGGTTGAGAAGGAGAGTGTCTTTAAGCTGCATGGCAACCATAACATGAGGGTCACAGACTTAAGCTGGAGGGTGAGAGGTTTAGGAGGGAGGTCAGGAAGCACTTCTTCACAGAAAGGGTGGTGGACACTTGGAATGCACGGCCAGAAGAGGTGCTCTCATTGAAGACAGTGGGCAGATTTAGAGAGGCTGGGATAGGCATGGGGAAAGGAATGATCATAGGTAGAAGGAGGATGGGAGGATTGGTGAGGAGGTCAGGACATTAACTCAAGCTGTGACCCTGCAATATGAGCAGACTTGATAGACCAAATAGCCTTCTCTGCTGGCTTAAATTGAAATTAATGTCATGTCAGGATGCTGCTTTTGGGGTCTCGTACTCCAGTTCCTGTTTACCAAATAGGAGTGCACGCTATGCCCCTCCTCCCAGTAAACTGCTAGGAGTCTGCCAGAGTGTGGATAGTGAATTGTATCACACCTGTAGAAATATAGGTTACCTGTAACCGTAGTTTTAGGAGTGGTATACAGTTCAGATTCACACAACCCACCCAGACTGCCCCTGACAAGTGGCACGTGATCCTGCTTCTGACATGCAAAGATCTGATGTCACGGGCAGAGTCAAAGATATACTGCCAGGGTGGTGAGAGGAGCTTAAATTGAAGACATATGATGAATCAGCCTGTTCCAATGGACCTGCCAGAGTGTGGATGTGGAACCGCGCACTCACTCCCAGGGACTACGGTTACAGGTGATTAACAAATATTTTGGAACCCCTAAGGGCTAGATGCTTACTGTTGTTAAAATGAAAGCTTGAAGTCAGGATTCATTACGCACTTTAGCTGTACCAACGTGTTGAAATGCACTTTTACTAAATCCGTTTACTGATAATGTATTTCCACTAAATTTACAAAAGACGTTTCAGTATATCCATACAATGGAATTATAAAATGGGTAAGGAAATCCCTGCATTCTGATTTGATACACACGTAAAAGTTCAGCCCCAGGATGCCTTACATAAACTGTCCTTGTGCCAACTGCTCCCAGGCAGTGGAGATGGCCAGACGTAGAGAAAGGTAGCTGTGTCAGTAGGCAATGATGTGATGAAGCTTTGACTGGCCAAGCAAGCCCAGTGATGTAAAAGAAAGAAGCATTCAGTTCAGTTTTAGTCTTGATAAAACTATGGAGCAGAGCTTGTTTACAGTGGTGCTCTTTTAAAGAGGACAGGAAATGATTTCTAACTGGCAGATGTTTATAATGTTCCTATTTTCACAACTAATATTCACAACCTTAAATAATTTTTTTTTTTTTTTTTATTTTGTTTTGTTACGGTAAGCACATTCAGACAAATCCTGCCTATTTTCAGGCACCACCCAGGGAGGGGGAATACAGATGAATGCCAACTGACCTTGAACCAGATTAAGCTGTTGGTGGTATTTTGAGTGAATGAGGAAATTTGGCCAGGACACCGGGAAATTCCCCTACTTTTTTTTTTGAGAAGTGCCATGGGATCTTTAACATCCACCTGAACTACCACCAATCCAGGCAGATGGGACCTCGGTTTAACGTCTCATCCGAAAGACGGCACCTCAGAAGTGCTGCACCCTCTCATGCTGCACTACAGTGTCAGTACTGGATATAACTCAAGTGCCAGATGTGGAACTGAACCCACAGCCTCTGATCTCCCAGCCTCAGAGGCGGTGTGCTACCTACTGAGCCATTGACTCTGCTGAGTGTCCATATATAATCCATATTTTAACTGGATCTGAATAAAAGTGATGTGAAAACTGTGTTTTACATTTTTTGTTATGAGTAGCATTCTATTACAGTTCTCTTCATGGAGTCACTAATTTGGAGTTTTTGCTATATCCTGGTTTACATACAGAACTCGAAGCATGGTTCTGATAGGGTAACAACTCACGCTTTAGCATTCTGTACATGAACTGTTACATGGTAAAAGCTCCAAGTTACTAGATCCATTAAATGAGCTGCAGAATGTTCTCATCAAAGGAAAACAATTGAAAACACAGTTTTGAATATCCATGTTTATTCAGGTACAGTTAAATATGGAATCATTTGGAAGTATGAATTTCATTTCTGAAACTAGGAACACTACTAACTGCTGCCAGTTAGCACACATTTCCTGCCCCTTTAAGGCAAAACTTCTGATGACAAGTAAACATGTTTCAGACTTAAATAATGCTGGAGACAGTGTACAACAAATAAGGCATTGTTTGTTTACATAGGTATAATACGAACATACTGAAGAAGCCAGCAGAAGAAGGTCATTTGGTCTATCAGAGTCTACTCTTATTGCAGGGTCCACAGCTTGAGCTAATGTCCCTGCCCACCCTACCCATGATACTTACCTTCCCTATGCCTATCCCAGCCTCTCTTAAAGCTGCCCAATGTCTTCAATGAGATAACCTCTTCTGGCAGCACATTCCAAGTGTCAGTCACCCTCTCTGTGAAGAAGTGCTTCCTGACCTCCCTCCTAAACGTCCCATCCTCCAGCTTAAGACTGTGCTCCTTCGTGTTATGGTTGCCACTCAGCTTAAAGAGACACTCCTTATTTATCCTTTTCAAGTACTTGAAGGTCATAATCATGTCCCTCTCTCTTTCCTGTCTTCCAGGGAGTACATATTCAGTGCCCTAAACCTCTTCTCTTATGCCTTGCCCTGCTGACCAGCTATCATCTTTGTAGCCCTCCTCTGGACCTTCTCCAGCAGCTTTCAAGTAGGGACCGAGGCTCACAGTTGCCTCCTTGCTACGATGTATGAAATAGTAGGTAGGAAATAGGGAATCACTGTCAGTCTGGAAGAAATGGTGTGGTGGCCATGAAACATCACCCATCAGGTGGCACTGTGTTTTGAAAATAAAAAGATTCGCAAAGAGCATCCTCTTTCCCTAGCATGTACTCCACTACAGAAAGAGTTCCTCCACATAACCGCTTAGGGCCCTCGACAGTTAATCTGAATATTCTGAAAGCACCCTGTTTGTTTTTCTTATGAAGAATTGTTTCAAAAGGAATCTAATCACACTAAATAAAAAACTAATTTCTGTCTAGTAGTAACCCCACATGTTCCAGTGTTTTTGCCTACGAAAGCATCAGGAAATAACTAAAGATAGAAGCAGTAATGAGTCACACACAGGAAAAAGAGGGAAAACAAGAGATAGCTTGTAATATGTCAAGCTGGTTTTTTTTATGTTGGCACCTTGTAACTTTAGTAATTATTTAAACTGCTGAAGAGACAGTCATTTTTATGGTAACAGATTGTGATGTCAAAAGCAGGAAGGGTTATGATTTCAGGTGAAGAAGAAGCTGTAGAAGTAGAATAAATTGAATGGATGAAACCTGCTTTACAAATGTCCTTCAGTACTTTCATAAGAAATGGAAAATAAAAACATAAAAAAAGGTGTTTCTAAATATTTTCCTTATATCCATATGCTTCCATCCTGGAGCAGCTGTGACACTTGTGCTATGTCTGTTATCAGAAGTCATGCTAATTACATTTCATGCCCTCATTTTATAAAATGCTTTTTTTTCACTTTTATACAGTACAGATGATGCCCCCTCAATCACTGGTTGTGCTAGTGTTTCAGCCCCTGCTGCCAAACCCTGTCACATCCAGGCTTGGGGCCTAGGACATCATCCTGCATGCATCTGTTTTATATTTTCCTGTGTTCCTTTCCACATGCAGGATGCTATTGGTGAGGATGCTATGCCCATGCCCACGCAAGTGGCTGCACAAAGTGTCTACACAAGAGCGGAAGCAAGGAAGAGGCAGGGAACTACCGCCCAGTCAGCTCTCCTCAATTGTGGGGCAAATTATGGAATCATTACTAAAGAAAAGGATAGCGTTGTAACTGAAAACCAGTTGGAGGCTAGGCCCTAAGCCAGCTTGGCTTCACAACTGGTAGGTCCTGCCAGACAAACATGATAGAATTCTTTGACTGAGTGACGCAAGTAGTAGACCAGGGCGTGGTAGTAGATGTTGTATATCTAGACTTTAGTAAGGTCTTTGATTCCATCTCCCACAGGAGGCTTATTATTAACAAACTGGAAAGTGCAGGCGTGGAGAGAAAATTGTTAATTGGGTGAGAAACTGGCTTCAGGAGGACCCAGAATGTTGTTGTGAATGGCACCCTGTCTAGAGGAGGGTGGTGACCAGCAGAGTTCGGCAGGGTTCGGTGCTTGGACTAGTCCTCTTCAACATATTCATCAGCAACATCGCACATGGATTGGAGGAAAGTATGCCTATTGGCAGATGACACCAAGCTCTGCAAGAGGGTGGACACACAGGAAGGGGCCATAGCAATGGAATCTGACCTAACAAAACTGGAAGAATGGTCTCAAACTTGGCAGTTGAAATTCAGTGCCAAGAAGTGTAAGGTCATGCACCTAGGGAAAGAAACCCAGGAAACAGTTACTATCTAGGGGTAAACAGTTAGCCATCGAACCTAGAATGGGACCTAGGGTCATAGTATCCAGTGACATAAAGGTAAGGAGACAATGTGCAAAGGCTGCACGGAAAGCCAGTAACATCCTCGGTTGCATTGGAAGCAGGATCACAAGCAGAAAGCATGAAGTGATAATCCCACTATAGATCCTTGGTGAGGCCACACCTGGAATACTGTGTCCAGTTCTGGAGAACCCCACCTTAAAAGAATAGAGGCCATCTGAAAACTGTACAAAGAAGAGTTACAAAGATGGTTCAAGACCTCCACCACGAACCCTATGAGACAAGATTTAAAGAATTAAACATGTACTGCCTGGAACAGAGGAGACATTACAGAAACCTTTAAATACCTGAAGGGTATCGACTCTGTGAGAATCACAACCTCTTCCAAGAAAATAAGGAGGCACATACTAGAGGCCACAACAAATGTCAAATGGGAGGGAGATTTCAGAGCAACATTAGGACATTTTCTTCACTGAAAGGGTGGTGGAGCTGTGGAACAGGCTGCTGCAGGAGGTCTTGGACTTGATGACAGTTGGGAGTTCAAAATATCTTGGGACAGATGTAGTGGAATATTGAAGTAAGGAATATACTTGGAGGAAGTAGGTAAAATATAGGGCAGACTAGATGGATCCCACGGTCCTCATCTGCCGTCATGTTTTATGTTCAGTGTCAGTCTGCACCTTCCCACCCCAAGTAGCTACAGCTGCACTACCTCCCACCCATGATCACCCAGATGATCCGGGCTTGATCCTCCTCCCTACTGACACGTGAGATTCTTGGCTTGTTCTTGAAACTGGTTTGCTTGTATTGTGAGTTACTGCTTTTACCTCTGCACTGGTGCGCAGCCTTATGCCTTTATTTTTATGTCCTTATAGTTATTAAATATTGTGCTACAGGTCAATGTGGCAGGGATTCAACCAGTGTAAAATGATCAGGCTATCATGGGCTTCTGCATATAGATCTCTGGGAATATACAGGTGAGACATAGGATTCTGTGGCTAGAATGCAGTGCATCCTGGAAGCCAGCCATTGTTCTGTGTTCTGTTTTTATTAGGTAACTTTTGTAAGTTATTAAGCAATGAAAGCCCCTTGACAAAAATCTGATGCCTGTATCTAGGCATTGACGAATCTTGACACAGCAGATCTGGAACACATCGGCAATTGCATGAATATTTGTGAACAAGTACAGTTAGGTGTCCCAGGCAATGTTGTTGAATATTGGTATGAGGAGATGTGTGATGTTTAATAGGAATCATTTTACCTACAGAGTCCTGTGGCAATGTGTGTGGCTGCCACTGATACCCTTTCTTTTGTCAGTGGAGCTGTATTAATGGTTGCATTGGCAAATTACTTCATTTTCTGTCTGGCGATCCTGCATCTCCCCCCACCCCACCACCGCGCTCATCATGCCATAAAAAATTCTGCTTGCTTGATATCCCAGGTCCATCGTGACTGTCACCAGTGAAAAATAACTGCGGAGGATTGAGTTGTCTACTATGCATTCTGTAGCTTGCTTCTCTGATGTGTCAGTCGCTGGTTCTGCACTCTGCCCGCAGCTAGGTAAAGCTAGCATTGGGTGTGCTTACACCGATGGAGGAGCACGGAGCTGATGAGTGATGTGGCGGAGCATTAGAAAGTTCAGAATACATATCGGCAGTTGAATCTCCCAGCAACTGATTCCTGTCAGTGACATCAGCTGTGGGTGCTTCTGGGATGCTGTACAAGGCAACATTTGATTCACGGTATTGAGGGAGGGGGTTTGCAGGATTATCATATAGAAAATGGAATAATTTCTAAATGCAGTCATCAGTAAAGTTATGCGGACACGTAAAGTGGCTATCATCAGTCTACAGTTTAGCTATATTATTTAACTAGTTGGTATTATGTTGTGAGTTGTACAGGTAGTGCTCTATGTATCTGTATGTCAGGTTATCTGAGGGCTCACATAATGCACTGCTGGCAGTACCTGTATCTAGACAGAAAATGGCATGAGTCAAGCATTCATGGTGGCAGTACCTGTTTGCTGGAATACACTGTAATTTGTGTACAGACCACATACTAAACAGAACCAAGAGCTAAAAATAAACTATCTGCTTTGAACAGGTTTTCATGTAATAATGCATCATGTAATATTTCTATATCTGCTGCAGTTGTCACTAGCTGTTTGATGCATGTGTTGCTTATACACTGTTAGGCCTTGGATCTTGGAAGGTATGAGATAAATTATTTTACTTTGACATGCCTTTCTTTGTTAAAAAATTTACATTAATTCTGGACCTCTGTCCAGCAAATTCACCCTTCTGCTTGTTTCCCACGGGCGTCCTAATCCTGTGCTCATGATATCCAATCCTTTTCGTAGTGATAGACTATAATGCCACAAGCAAAGAGTTGTGACTTAAGGTGGACAAGCGAAGAGCAAGTGAATCTAAAAGACAAAAATCCTGTTTTCATGTAGATGTTTGTACTAATGTCATGAACTGGGAGGAGAGAAATGTGAAAAACATACGGAAGGTGAGTTGTAGTGTATCAAATATGTTTTCAGAGTTTTCTCCGAGGTTCCAGTAACAGATTAGTCTGGAAATAGTACTACTAGGAATATACTGTTTTCTAACTGTGTTGTGTACCTGTTTTATTAACAGACTTGGAATCTGTAAAGGCATGGAAAGTTAATATATCAGGGTGGAGGACAGTATTATTTTTGTTTTTTCTCCAGACTGACAGGATACGATAACCTCTGGCCCACCAGCTATTCTGGGCAAATTGACTAGTTAGGCGTTGGCAGACTAAATTGCTAAAAATACCAAGTGTGGAGGGCCATGCTGGGGCTAGTTATCTTTGCTGTCTGTAACTTTCTGAGTTTTGTTCCACCGTACAAAGAGCAATGAGGAAAATGACTGCATTCTTGTTAATTGGGAATTGCAGCTAACAAATTTGACAGATCTGTAACGTGCATTTTTATTACAGTATTCCATGCATTCGTCAGAGCTTGCATTAGCTCTTGCAAACTGAGAGTCAGTCTGACCCCGGTACTCCTCAAGTTGGATGCCAGCCCAGACAATTCAAGTGTCCGAAATCTGCGGAGTATTTTAGTGCTGTGTTAAGTGACACTTTGATTGCTGATGCATGCTAGATGTGCAAACCTTTTATTCTCAGTTTTGAAGTACTGCTTCCATTATAGTGCGTCACAATCTTTTCAGTTCCCAGATGGTGTCATCAGTATGTGCTGTGGATTGACGCAAGGCTTGATTTAATCTGCTTATCCAGCTATTTTGAAATTTCCTTTGTCATGCCAATAAGTAGACATGTACAGTACACTGAAAACAGAAGTTCTTTGGGGTACAAATAAAGGAAATGAGTTTGCATTTATCTTGTCCATTAAAAGTAGTGGTATTTGTTAGCAAAGAATTTCTTCATGTAGTTTTGCAGTAAAAATGTATTTCTGATGGCCTTAGAACAGAACTCTAGAAAACATGATTTCAGTTAAAGAACCAAGGTCCATCTAGTCCCTTCCTGTACTCTTTCACGTTTATATTTTAATGAATACATAGACCAGTTACATTATGATTCTCCACCATTCCATTTTAACTGACTCTCCTACACCCCTCTCCTCATATCCTATTCCATAAACTTGAGACAGCTAGGCCCTAGAACTTATCCAGCCTTTGTTAAAGGGAAACTTTCACTTCCCTGGAATAATGCCACAGGACATAGTGGTCCCAATTAAGCTGCATAGATATTACATAGAAACAGAATTTGTGACCGGATATGACCGCTAGGCCCACCTAGTCTGCCCATTTCCTTACCTAATGGATAAGCTGCAGATCCTAGTTAACCAACAGCCTACTTCCTCCTACCCCCACTAGAATTGCCTTATGTCTGTCTCATGCATTCTTGAATTCCCCACTATTTTGACTCCACTACCTCCTCAGGAAGGCTGTTCCATGTATCCACAACCCACTCTGAAAAATGCTTCCTCACATTACCTCTGAGCTGTTCCCCTCTATCTTCCAATGTTTGTGCCCCTTGTTCTTGCATATCTCAAAATGCTACCCTTTTGGACTTTGTTGATTCCTTGAGGTACTTGAAAGTTTCTGTCATGTCCCCCTCTCCCTCCTTTCTTTGAGGGTATACATATTAAACTCCTTTAGTCTGTCTTCTGGTGTAGACCCTGCACCATTTTGGTTGCCCTCCTACATTTTTTTTCTTTGTGCCGTAATCTGGGTGATCCTGTGACCATTCTGCCCACCATGCCAGCTAACTACTTACCCTAGGGGTCCCTGTAGTAAGCCCTCTGATGATGAGGATGACGGCTAAGCTGCAGGGAATGTTTATGTAGCCTGTAAGCTGTTTCAACATTAATAGGATAATACAGCTCATTATTGCCCTTAGTCAGCTGGTATGAGATCAACTGAGGAAAGTGGGATTGGTACTGGCTAAATAAGCATGATACTGCTTTGTATTATCCTGTTACTGTTTCAGTAGATTACAAGTTAGATAGACATCTCCACAGCTCAGTTCGTCATTCTTGTTATCAGGGAGCTTTCCACACTGGATCCTGAAATAAGCAGTTAGCATGGTGGGTGGGGGGCAAGCATTTGCAAATATTTAATTTCTTTGTGGCATGCATAATTGGGACCTCTAGGTTCACAGCATTACTCAGGGGTTGAGAGTTCCCTTTAAAACTGTCAATACCTAGACAACCTCCTTGGTAAACCATTCCATTTTCACGACCCCTTCTGTGAAATAGTACTTCTAGGAGGCGTGGATATGTTGTTCATCCACACTCTTTGGCATGTCCTTTCCTTTAAATCTGGCCTGAAGTCTTCAAGCTGGCGCCTCCCACCCACCCAGGTGATAAATACCTCAGCTCCCCCTTTGATGCCAGATCTTCCTTTCCGCTGGAAGATTCAGGTTCCCTCGTGCTACTTCTGCAGTATCGTAGGCCCTGGATACTAATCGACAGTTTCGCCGCGGTCGCTTTCTTTGAAACACATACGAGTTTATGATTCCGATCCAGCGCATCGGACAGGAGGACAAGTCGTACCCTGGTTTCACCAGTGTCCTGCGGACAGCAAATGTCATCACTGATCCCCATCTCTTGTGTGTCTATTGTTTGGGTGTCGTGCATGGCACCTCTTCGTGCAGCATCTACCTGGCTTTCCATCTCAACATTCTGGATGACCGAAGGCGCCCTTAAGCTGGGGAGACGGACTTGCAATCCACCGGTGAAATCGAAGAAAGCAAGGTGGGTGGTTTCCGCAGGCAACAGGATCCACCAAGCAGCTCGATCAGATGGCGGCATTTGAAGAAGAAGCTGCCCAAGCTTAGGCCAGCCGAGGTTTTTCATGCCACTAAACCTTGGCTCTACCTTCACAGGATCCTTTCAGGAGCTGTGCCAGTGTGTCCCCACTAGGGATGAGGTGCCCTCGGGCATGAACTCCTACCGCCCTTGAAAATGGGACAAGGACCCTAAGTCTTCTTCTCAGAGAAAGGCGTTCCTGGGACCGAGAGGGTCTGAATCCCAGGGCCTTGCGGTCTCGGCCTCGGTCGAGATCACTTCCTCGACCACCGACCTCGGACCTTCTGTCAGGCCAAGGTGCGAGGCTGAGGAAGCGGCCGCACTGGCGAGATATCTCTTGACCCGATCGAGCTGTTGTGTGACCCTGGTCAGCGACTCCTTGGAGAAGACACCTATCCTTTCCTTCCCTGATGGGGAGACTCAGCCCTCGGGTATCGATCGAGGACAGGAGCGGAACCTCGGTTTCACCGACTCCAGCCTCTCCCGATCGAAACAAGCCGGGCCCCATCGGTCTCGATTGAGGACCAGGACCACCGGGGTTGAAAACCGAAGAAAGGTCCTAAACACTCTCGGAAGGCGTCGCCACCGATCCTCATCCTCCTCAGGCGAGGAGGACTTGACCAGAAGCTTCGTCGGCGTTATGAGGACCTTATGTGGCAACAGCTAATTCTGACCGGTCATAAGCCCGGCTCCGCTGGCTACACGGACGTACTTGGCCCAAGCCTGTTAGGCCGGCGCCGACCCCTCCGGAACTGAAGACTCTGGTTTTCTTCTGGTAGGACCGGCCGCATTCCTTTTCAGCCTATTCTGGTCTCCCCACCAATTTTGGTGAAGCCACGCGTAAGCAACCTCAGGGAGGGCTCCTTCAAAGAGGACTGGACGAATCTGGGCCTGCCCTATCATCTGTCCATCACTGTTTCCCGATTGCCTCGGCATATTGAAGGGACATAGTGAGGAAACCCTTATATCCCGACTCTTGGGACTCTGATACCACTGGTCTACACTCACACCCGATGATGAGTTGTCAGTGACAGGCTTAGAGGAAGGTCCTTCCTCTTTCCAGGGCATCCTCCACCTTATTTCAGAGTCAACCAGTATGCCCTTGGAGCCTATCCAAAAGAAGGTGGAATATCCTCGACCGGATATCCTTAAGAGGGATACCCCAGGAGGCCTTCCAGTGGCTGAAGCCATTGTTGGCCTGGCCTTGAGCTGTGGCAGTGCTCTGCCTCTTGCCCAGCTCCGTCTGCCCGTATGGCTCACAAGTACACTGTACCCATGGGGGTCCTTGGCGGGTTTCACAGAGCATCCTCGGCGAGACCCTTGTGACTGCCTCTGTGTTTAGGCGCATGGTAGCTCAGTGGATACTGACTACCCTCGGACAAGAGTCCAAGAATATGGACCATTCTGCCCGGAAGGTGTATGCAGCCTCATCCTTGGGCCTTCGCCAGAGCCAGCTCGGCCGTGATCATGGCACACTTCTCTCTCACCCTCTTGGGGTTGCTAGATGAAGTCCTCCCTCATCTCCCATTGGACATGCAGACCAGGGTTAAGCAGGTCCATGACCAGTGCTGTGCTGTTGCGAAACAGCAGCTCAGCGACCTTGGATGTTCGAGTTTCCTGTGCCAGCTCACTGGCAGCGCAGTGGCTGGCTGAGGTTATCCTCTTTTCGGCGGGTACTCAGCACAAGTTAGCTGAGCGTGCTCTTCCTTAGCACCGATCTCTTGGTCCGGGGTGGCAGGTCACCTCCAGCGCATAGAGCAGTCCAGTGCCACCTTGGATGCCACTTCTGTAAAGGGTTCTTGGGCAGAACCAGCAGAGCGCAAGAAGAAGCGTTTTCGGCACTCTTCTCCTGTGGTTAGACAGCCCTCCTTCCAGGGAGGTCGGAAGCAACAACAGGCTCAAGCTTGGTGCCCCAGGCCGAGCAGGGTCCCCAACAGCCCCCAAAGGAGGCCGAGGTGCGGTCCAGGGCCTCCTTCTCCTCTAAGACTACTCAGTGGCCAGGTCAGGGTGGCCACCCCTACACCCGTCATGCCAGTCTGGGTCCTCCTGTGGGGCCGGCTCCGCACTTTCTTTCTGTAGTCCGGTATCACTTTGGACAGGTGGGTCCTGGAAGTGGTCAGTCTGGGACTGCCTCTAGAATTTGAGCAGTACCTTCCCTGCCGAGCCTGTGCCCCTCGGGAGAAAGGATCTCAGTTGCACTTAGTCAGCCCTTTGGGACGACATTGCTCAGCTTCTCCGCAAGGAGGCGGTAGCTCCAGTGCGGATCCTCCTACAGACCCAGGCTTCGTGTCCAGGTACTTCCTGGTGCCCAAGCAGATGGGGGTTGGTGCCCCATCCTAGATCTCCACGACCTGAATCAATATCTCAGGTCTCGCACCTTCCGGATGGTAACTCTGAATCAGATCATACCATCTCTGGAAGCGAAACATGTGGTTCTGTTCACTGCATCTACAGGACACGTTTTCCACGTCCCAATCCGTCCATCCCACCAGCGGTTCCTCCACTTCAGGGTGGAAGGGACCTTGTCACAGTTCAAGCCATGCCGTTCGGCCTGTCTTGGACCCTCGGGTCTTCACCAAGTGCATTGCAGTGGTGGCGGCCCATCTATGGCATCGAGGGGTTCGGCTATACCCCTACCTCGACGATTGGCTCCTGGCAGGTTCCTCCCTGCAGGAGGTGGAAGGTCCAGGGACCTGCCCTTGAACCTGTTCCCAGTTAGGTCTCCTGATCAGCGAGGCCAAGTCGAAACTCATGCCCTCTCAGGTGATGGGCTTTATCGGGGCAGAGCTCCTCTCGTCAAGCCAAACTCATTTCGCGGACAGGGTGGAGGTTCTTTCCTCCTTGCCCAATCATTTCTGGTTGGGTCCTTGCACCCTGCCGGGACTTCGGCTTCTGGGTTACATGGCGGCATGCTCCTCAGTGGTCCGTTGGGCCAGATTGCACATCACGTCCCCTCCAGTGGGAGCTGGTCGCTCAGTGGACTCAGCATCAGGGTCAATCCGACCAGCTGGTCACGGTCAGCCAGAAGATGTGGGACACTCTCCAATGGTGGACCGTCCCAGGTCGTTTGCGGAAGGGATCCCGTTTGTCCGCCGAGCCAGCGGTCGTTCTCACGACTGATGCCTCTCTGGTGGGCTGGGAGCCCACAGGGCACAACAGAGCCCATGGGTTCTGGACCCCTAGGAGTCGATGCCACATCAACCTGCTGGAGCTCAGAGCAGTTAGACTGGCACTGTCAGCTTTCGCTCCTCAGCTCCGGGGTCAAGTGGTTCAAGTTCAGACGGACAATACCATGACCATGTACTACCTCAGCAAACAGGCGGCACACAGTCCCATCTGCTATGCAAGGAGCGCTCAGATCTGGACCCTCGTCAGCTGGTTGGGCGGATCTCCTTGCCATCCATGTAGCGGAGTCTGAACCAACTGGTAGATGCTCTCAGCTGCATAGGCCAGACATCCCACAAGTGGTCTCTCCATCCAGCGGTAGCTTACAATCTGTTCTTCCATTAGGCCAAACAGTTGGTGAACCTGTTTGCCTCAGAGAAGAACACCAAGCTGAGGCTGTACCATGCCCGCCCCCTTCAGCAGGGCTCGCTGCAGGAGGATGCCTTCTCAGGCCGTGGACCCCAGGCCTCCTCTACACCTTCCCTCCATTTCCCTTGATCCACAAGGTGTTACTCAAGGTGAGGAGGGACAAGGAGAAGGTGATCCTGGTAGCCCCAGATTGGCCCCTCAGTTCTGGTATCCAGATCTCCTCCGCCTCAGCTGCAGGGCCTCTGGCGGCTTTGTACATGACTGGACCCGATATCATTGAACCAGGGGAAGGTATTCCATCCGGACCTTCAATCCCTGCACCTCACACCCTGGTACCTGGTGGCTAGAGTTCCAGACTCTGGGTCTTTCTGAGGATGTCTACACAGTTGTGCAGGCATCTCGTAAAGAATTGACCAGGAAATGTTATACCTTCAAATGGAAAAGGTTTTCCATTTGGTGTCAAGTAAAGTCTGGACCCTTATCCTGCTCTGTGCTAACATTCTAGACTAGCTTTGGTCTCTCTCCAAAAGGGGTCTACGGTCATCGACCCTTAGGAGATTGCACTTAGCAGCCATTTCAGCTCAACGCGGTCGATCAGTCGACATTGGCACAGGAGGCAGTGGTTGGGTGCTTTTCAAAGGCCTGGATCACATATCCCTCTGGTGCATGAACCTCCACCTCCGTGGGGTCTTTTGCTGGTTTGGCAAAGCTCATGGGCAAGCCATTCGAACCCATGCACAAGTGTGAGCTCTCGCACTTGTTGTAGAAGACTGCCTTCCTGGTGGCTATCACATCAGCCAGAAGGACAGGGAGCTCAGGCACTTTTGGTGGACTCCCTTATCTGGTCTTTCACAGGGATAAAGTTGTCCTCGCTTCATCCAAAATTCCTTCCGAAGGTGACGTCAGAGTTTCACCTTAACCAGATGTCGACTCTGCGGTATATTACCCTAACTACACCTCGGACGCCAGTACAGGCTTCATACCCTGGACCTTGAGCGTGCTCTCTCCTACTACAAGGAGAGGACGGTGGAAATCGGGGAGAGGTTCAGCAGCTGTTTGTCACCTTCACTGAAGCCGCTTCTGGCAGACCTGCAGCCAACGGACCATTGCAAGATGGATTACATCATGCATAGGTCTGTGCTATGAGTTAGCGGGCAAGGAGCCTTCCAGAGGATAAGAGCTCATTCTACCTGCCATACTGCTGCATCATTGGCTGCTTCCAGAGACATCCCTATCCAGGAAATCTGTCGGGTTGCTACCTAGAAGTCAGCAAACACCTTCATTACCCATTACCACATCGACCTTGAGTCATGTCGGGATGCGGTTTAGGGCCTCGGTTCTCAATCTCTGTTTCCTAAGTAGGTGGTGTCTTGCCTCCTCCCTCCTCCCGGAGAACTGCTAGGAGTCTGCCAAAGTGTGGATGAACAACATATCCATGCTCCTAGAAAACAGGTTACTCATCTGTAACAGTAGTTCTAGGAGTGGTATATGTTGTTCATCCTGCACCTACCCGACCTCCCGGCTTTAGGCGCACCACCTTGCTTTCAGCGGGCTAAGATCTGGCGCTATGGGGAGCCGAGATTACCACCCGGTGGGTGGGAGTAGCCAGCTTGAAGACTTCCGGACAGATTTAAATGGAAAGGGACATGCCAAAGAGTGTGGATGAACAACATATACCACTCCTAGAACTACTGTTACAGGTGAGTAACCTGTTTTTCTGAGGTCCCTTTTAAATCTTCCCCTGCCAGACTCCACATGTGACCTGTTGTAACGTGTTGCCATTCCTGGTAAAGAAAACCCCACTATCATCCTTGTATATTCCATTAGAATTTTAAGTTTAAATCGTATCCCATTTTCCTTTGTGGCTTCCAAAGTGTACATGTTCATGTTGGCCAGTCTTTTCTAATATGATTTTCCCTACAGCCCGTGGATCATTTTTGTTACCCTACATTGTACTACCAATCTGTCTGGTATCCCTCCTTAAATGAGGACTCCAGAACTGTACAGTATTCTAGGTAGGGCCTAACCAGGGACCCATATAAGGGCAGTATCACTTTTGTTTTGACTTTCAAAACCCTACCTAAACAACCTTATATCTTAGTATTTTTACTGTATTCCTTGTTGCACTGCTTGGACATTTTAAGGGGAAATTGTTTAACCAGGAAAGGCACACTAAGCCATACCTTGTTTCAGGTGTGAGCTGGGGCACAAGGAAGTAAAGTGACTTGCTCAGGGTCACACAGTATGCAGAGAGGGCTGATGGGATTCAAACCTAGTTCTCCCGAGTTTGCAGCTCAGTGCCATTAACCACTACACTATATTGCCTCCTAAGTTTGTAAGGTTACCACATAACACCCAAGTCCCATTTCTCTGTTGACTTGGCAATCTGTCCCCATCATGTAATTTGTAGCTGATTTTTGCCAATATATATTACCTCACACTTCTTGCATAAAATTTAAGTTGTAGATTTTAGACCACCCACCTCTCCAGTGTTGCCATGTCCTTACCTTATTTCCCTAATCCCTTTCTTGCTATCCACCCTTCCACAGATCTTTTGTATGGTCTGCAGAAGCAGCTTGCTTTTGTGTTCCTTCCTCAGTGTCAGTAGTATAAATGATGAATAGGACTGGACCAACATCACACCAGTGTTGGCCACTGGTAATCACTCTATCTACTACTGGACCCCTTTTACCACTGCCTCTGATGCCTGTCCCATAGCCAGCTTCCAGTCCACCTAATGAGCACCTTACCCCACCCCATATGTCCTCTAACTAAAAGGAAGTTCCTCTGTGGCACCAAATCAAAGGCCTTGCTGAAGCAGAGATCTGTCACATCTGTTGCATGCCTGTTGTCCACTGTCCTTGTTACCCAGTCAGAAAACACCATCAAATTGGTTTGTCAAGATCTGCCCATCACAGATCCATGCTGCTTGCTGTCCAGCAGTCCATCTGACTCAAGGTATTCCACTAGCTGTTCTTTGACAGTCATGACCATTTTTTCCATATCTGGCAGTGATTACATTTTGCAGTGACATTCTGGAGTGGAACCTAGAGCTTGTGCCTGCCAAATGTTGTAAACAAACAAACAAACAAAAATCAGTATAATATTTCCACAACTGCTGGCCCCCATTTTTTTTTTTTAATATATGTTCTTGTGTTCCATCTTCCCCAGCTGCCCCTTCCATCGACACCCCAGCTCCATCAGCCGGCTGCCCGGGACTTACCATATGCCTGATGTCCTCTGCCACAGGACTTTGCGGCATGTGCTTAGCCACTGGTGTAGAGCCAGCAGGGGTTAGTCCTCATCTTGCCTTGGGGGGGCTTTTCTCCCCCTTGCTAACCCTGAAGCCTCAGCCATCCGCGGTTTGCATATGTTCATGGAGGTGCGCATGTGTACCGGCACCGAAGAGCGGCTCTGATCTGCCAACCCGGCCTAGAGCCAGCCCTCCCCAAATGCCCAACACTGCCATTGAGCCTCCACTCGATTGCAGCCAAGAGCAGGAAAGCCTACCACTCCAACCTGGCAGAGGAGAGCTGCATGGCAGCTGTTCCATCCGCTCTCAGCACCCCCGGACTGACCCCTGGTGTCTCATGCTCGCTCCCGAACGTGAGTCGCTGGTGTGGTGGAGGTAAGGTGTCAGCCGTCTATGCCACTGGTCCAACCCCAGTTTCATTTAAAGGTCTCAGTAGTAGTCTACAAGATCTGTAATTTTTTTCTCAATTATTTTCCTCCCGTCACCGTTGGCTGGGGCCCCATCAGTCATCTTGCCTGTTCCCCTCCTACTGAGACCCTCCCGTGCCATGATCCTGGTCCCCAATCCACCTGCGATACACCCTAGAGCCTCCCGGTCGTTGCCCTGAGGCAGGCCGCCTTCAGCTTCCAATGCTTATCTCATCTGATGCCCCATCGGGTGGAGGTGGAGGGTGAGTAGAGATCCGGTGGACAGGGTCCAGTGTTGGAGGTAGGAGCAGGTGACATCTTCATCACAGCCAATGAGTGTTTTCCTGGTGTTCAAGCGTGGTGTGAATTTCCTTGGGGATGCGGATGTGCAAAGACATCCAACGTGGGCTGAGCCTCCGTGCCCTTCCCGCAGATGTCCACTGGCGCTCCCAGCCCATCATCGACATGACCCTGGCTGTTGCACCCCAGCCTCCACTGGGAGTCGTTAGTACCAGGGTCACTCCACCCACCCTCCCAGGAGAAGAGAAGGAGAGCTGGCCTCTGGACGCTCAATCTTCTCCGACTCCTGATGACAAGCTCGTTCCCGAACCTGGTTCACTGGCATTGTGCAGGTGAGGCATCTAACACCTCAACCCTCAGCGCCACGGACGGCTTACAAGATCTGTAACTTGTCATTAATCACTAGTAGCATTGTGAAAAAAATTGGGAGGAGAGTATTTCTAAACATATGTTCTGAAAGATAATCCGGCTTTCCTCTGCTACTAGCACCCAGATCTCATAATGCCTTCTTTATTTCTCTGGTGGACTACTGGGTGCTGCTTGAGATGACCCAGTCTAGTGAAGTGTTATTTCCAGCTTGACTCCTGGCTTTCTCAGTTAAGCTTGCTATGTGACTACATACTTGAACTTGAAATATAAAGCTGATATGAAATATGTGTAATATATGGATGCTTACTTTCTCAAATAGGAAACATCGCCTCAAACCTCATAATATCACTTTTGTGACATCATCAACTGAAAGTACCATCATTATAACACCACGAGCATAGTATAACAAGATCAAATGTTCAGAAGAACCTCATGCAAAACCCAAGTCAACCTTGCTGTGGCCACAGAGTACAGTAAAATCAGTAATCACTAGCTCACTTCAAAAATTTACAACTCTAAAAAAAAAAAAATCTCAGACCATTATATACAGAAAAAAGGGAACTGTATTCCACTCAGCTAAATACGATCTCAGGGTCCTGATGACAGGAACCTCCTAGGCTCTTGAGATTCTCATGTCACCAGAACCTCTCAGTGGTATTATAGCTTCATAATACATAGTTCCCTGTAGTTCATTGTGTATTGTTCTGGTTGTATATACTCTTAATGTAGACTTTTGTGCTGCTGCTACTACTACATATTAACTGTCTAGCAGGTTTTAAAACCCAGCCAGTCAGATGGAAGCAGTGTAACAGAATCCCCTCCTTTGCCTCACTCAGTACTGTTTTAGCCAAACCCAAGTCAGCATGCTAAGTTGCCAGCATGTTTGAGAGTCCTTCCTTGAAAAATGAATATTTATTCGGATTTTAAAGCACAAACTGAATAAAATGCTTTAAATTGCTGAAAAGGCAGGGTTTTATTTTGCAGAGAATGATGAAAATTATACAAAACAATGGAATGACTGGGAAATGGTTATCTTAAATACCCCCTCGAAGGTGCAAATTGATACAAATTGTCCTTAAAGAGACAGGGGGTATAGGCTTATCACAACTAAAAGCCACTTCCAAAGCAGAGTTCACTTCTTATTCTCTTTATTCATTTCCAACCCCTCGTTTAGCTCCTCAGAGCTTGTTCACGCGGCATTTTCATAAAACAGTTCCATCTGTTTAAAACAGAAATTGAGCGTTTAATATCACCACTTAAATTCCACATGCATCATGTATATTATAATCATTTGGAATACTGTGTTAAAATTACCAAATAAGTTCTGTTGTTTGTTAATCCTTCAATAAATATGATTCCATCAGGTTATTTTAAATCAGCTTCTGTAGAAAAGTAACAACAAACAACTATCATTTGCACAAAACCATTAGTTCTAATCCTGAGCAAAAAAATCATTTACTTCAGTATCAGACTTGTTCCCCATAGCTGCCCACATACCTCTTATTTTTAGAGCTTTACCCTTTTCAAACATCTTTCTTTTCCAGTAACAAAGGCAGTATTAAAGCAATTGCTATCATACATTCAGTTAATTTTCTATTGAACTTCCTAAATAATATATACAGACTCTCTGTTACTGGCATTTACTATTTATGCTTTCAGAACTAGAGCAAATCTCTTCATTTATTTTTACCTTATAGCTTACCTCAGCAAGCTATCCGCTTTACTTATTTCATTATTCCATCACTATCTTATGCCTTCACCGATAGTTTAGCTTTCGGTTCTCTCCATTTTAAAGTTTGTTCAGCGTTTCAGTTAAATCTAAAAATTTCAAAATGTTATTCATTAGACTTGAGTTTTATAACTTTGACTTTTTAAATGCTCCATTTACTAGTCAAATTACCTCAGGATACTGTTTATGTTCACAGTCTGCCAGTCCTTTTATAAACTTAGAGTTTATTAGCGGGCTGCTTGCTTTGGTAATGGCATTCTCCCGCTACCTGTAGCTCTTAAGAGAGTCTGCAGCTTACCTCTTGAGCCTGTTCGTTTTGCCACAAAGTGGCGTCAAGCGAATAGGCTCAAGAGCAAGCCGCACCTCTTAAGAGCCAAGTAAAACTCTTTAAGTTTATAAAAGGACTGGCAAACTGTGAACATAAACAGCATCCTGAGGTAATTTGACTAGTAAATGGAGCATTTAAAAAGTCAAAGTAATAAAACTCAAGTCTAATGAATAACATTTTGAAATTTTTAGATTTAATTGAAACTTGAACAAACTTTAAAATGGAGAGAACCGAAAGCTAAACTATCGGTGAAGGCATAAGATAGTGATGGAATAATGAAATAAGTGAAGCGGATAGCTTGCTGAGTAAGTGATAAGGTAAAATAAATGGAGATTTGCTCTAGTTCTGAAAGCATAAATAGTAAACGCCAGTAACAAAGAGTCTGTATATATTATTTACGGAAGCTCAACAGAGAATTAACTGAATGTATGACAGCAATTGCTTAATACTGCCTTGTTTTACTGAAAGAGAAAGATGTTTGAAAAGGGTAATGCTCTAAAAATAAGAGGTAATGGGCAGCTATGGGAAACAAGTCTGATACTGAAGTAAATGATTTTGCTCAGGATTAGAACGAGTGGCTTTGTGTAAATGATGGTTGTTGTTACTTTTTCTGCAGGAGCTGATTTAAAATAACATGATGGAATTTATTTATTGAAGGATTAACAAACAACAGAACTTATTTGGTAATTTTAACACAATATTCAAAATGATTATAATATACATGATGCATGTGGAATTTAAGTGGTGATATTAAAACGCTCAATTTCTGTTTTAAACAGATGGAAACTGTTTATGAAAATGCCCGTGAACAAGCTCTGAGAGGAAGACGGCGTGGAGTTGAAAAGAATAAAGAGAATAAGAAGTGAACTCTGCTTTGAAGTGGATTTTTAGCTGTGACAAGCATATACCCCTGTCTCTTTAGGGACAATTTGTATCAATGATGAAAATTATGTCTTCTGCTATGAAGTATCGGTGCAAAATGCTTAAAATGTTACAAAGGTAGAAATTGGCTGATTTGCAAAACCAGAGATGAGTGCACGAAGGAGCAATTTTGTAGCTATAGACTACAGGGTTAGTAAACTGAAAATCCACTGACCCCAGTTGCAGAACTCATATTTACAGTGGTGTTGCAGGGGTTGAGGCTTGGTGTATACATTTTTCTGAATGGGTTTTAAATCCTTGATGTAATCTGCTATTACACTTGTGTTAATCTTTTGCTTCCCTGGGGTCCTGCCCAGGACCTCCTTCCACCAACCACCAGTGTCCTTTACTTGTCCCTCGAGACCCTGCAGACTGCACTGGTGAGACAACTAGCCCACCCACAGCACACCACTGTGCTGCCTTGGCTTATCCCTTGAGGCTGGGGTTGCCATCAGTTCCTCAGCTACACCCCTGGACTATCTGGCCACCCATGGCAGAGGTGAAGGCCATCAGCTTTCTAGGGACCAGGATGGACACTGGGGACAGTTGAAGGTTTCATCTGCCTGTGTCAGACCCATTTTCTGCTTTTTATTCCCCCACCGTCCCCAGGAGCATGGTGGCGTAGTCAGGCGCCGCATGTCTGGCGTATCTGACAACCACCTCCAGTTCCTTCTACTGCTGTTCTCTGCATCTTTACCTGTTGTCACCTGGTGGCGATATAGTAGCGGTGGGAAGAGCCCTCCCTCCCGGACGAGGAGGAGAGTGTCCACTGGGATGCTCAATCCTCCTCCTACACCCCCAAGCAGTCTCTCCAATGGCCCAGGCTAATTCCCTGAACCCACAGGTCGTTAAGGCCATGAGTGGTAGCACTACCTTTGGGCAGACAGGCAGGCTTTTTGTTAAACTTTAATTAAAATGCAAATCTTGGTATCATTTGAGAATCAGCAGGAAGGATCTCAACCAAGTCAGTTAAATGTCCAAGGGTGGGGCAGCCACCACCACCTCAGCCCCCTCTAGAGCTGCCACTGACTGGCCCCACAGGCATTTCATTGGTGCAACTGGTGTGTTTCTTGGAATGTAACCCCCTCCAGTACAAACCAGCAATGTAAGATGCAGGACGCTTGTAGTGGCTTGATGCAGAATCTGCAGGTATTTGGGTACTGTGCCACTCCAGGGTGCAGGTGCCAATTTCGAATCTTGAGGAGAGTTCAGGGTTTATAATAAGTCCTTGGTTCCTGATAGCGAAGGAACAAATGAGGCTAGGAGTTGAAACAGCAGTACCAGTTAACCAGAAGTGTTCACTTCCCCATTTTGCATACCTTTGATTCAGTGAAACGGCCTCTCCGTGAGGTCTGTGTTCTCAGTGTGGTATTGCTCATTCTCAAGTCAAGCAGCTTGCCTGCCTTTATCTTTGGATATGCATAATTAAGGGAGATCGCCTTTAAATCAGCTGCAGATCCGATCATTTAAATTAATAAAATTGATGTGAAGGTAACCTCAAGGTACTTGTTATAGATGCTGCCATTATTGTTGTAAGATCTGTATGTTTGTACTGGCAAAGAGGCAGTGCACTTCAAGCGCTGGGACACTGGCAGTTTGTTGAGTTCTCCAATGAATGTGGACACTAGCAATTTAAACTGTATTTTGTATGCACTGCTTGTTTTTGTTGCTCATTTGAAGCCTTGGACGGCTGCACCTGCTGGCGTTGGTGCTTTCGGGCTTTTGTGTTTTCTCCACATTTTGCATAGCCTGATAGTTTAACAATGGCAAGTTAATGTTCGATGGCCTTTACTGTTTTGTGATCTTTGCTTCCCTTGATTTTTTAATAAATTTTCCATGTTGTTTGAAGGGAACATTTTACCTGTTACCGCATAGTAAAATACTACACAATTTTGATCCACTGCAGTGCAAACATTTTTAATGTATAGCAGTCACTCACTACACAGTCACCCAAAGGTGGTTGTACAGTTGCTTCATTCAAGCTTACATGCCAAATGATGAACATAATTTTCCTACTGCTATTCAAATTAGGTTTTGTAATACAGCAAGGGCTGCACCAAACTGCTTGAATAAAATGTCCTCTGGTTGTTTGGATCTACAGGAATTATGGCAGCCCTCATAACATTTCCTGTTCATTTACCTTTTATTTATATTACTTGCTTCTATGGCCCTTTCGTCAGGCAAAGGGAAGGGGCAGTGCACACCAGTTGTATCACACAAACTAACCAATGGCAGACAGTGCCACTCTTTTCCCTCCTGAATCCCCACATGGTGCTCTTGATATGAGTATATAAAAAAACTGTCAGAAAATAATGTAAAGGAAACAACTTGCAAAGAAAAGATGAAGAGTTTACTGACTGAAGGGATTGTCTGACACAATAACTGATACAATTTGATAACTTGCAGTGCTGCTATAAGGCTTTTAAAGCAGCAGTGTATGTGAGCTGATTATTTTTATCTCACCTCTGATGCACAGTGTGTTGTTTTATTTATTTATTTATTTATTTATTTATTTGTTTATTTTGCCCTAGCACCCTACTCCTTCAGGTCCCACAGCACTCCATCTGCCAGCCAGACTCTGCCTCACTTTCACCAGAGATTCCATCCTGGCCTCAAGGCATTCCCATGTCACCCTGGGGCTGGCTTATCTTTACTGGGGCCTCCTCTGGCCTTGGGGAAGACTGACACCCTCCTGTGCTACTCCACTGCTGGCTTTCCCTGCTGTGGGCCTCTGCTAGCCTAGATTGAGGAACTGTCTAACCCGATAATGTGTGCTGGTGGGGTCCTTAGATGGTTCACTGTGGGGACCGTCACCAAACAGGCCATTATCTGGTGTACTGTTGTAGCATGTCTGCCAGTTTTTCCCAGCCTTGCACTTCTTGCGCACATGTGACTAACCTAGGGGATGCCAGATAGGCATTGTCCCTCAAGCCCTTCAGGCGCCTCCTGTCACCACCGGGAGATGCTCTGCTAGTGGTGTAGTGATCACCCTAACCTGGGAGGAGAGTGCCCATTGGATACCCTGAACCCTCCCTACTGGCCCTGACTTCTGACTGACATCCTGGGATTGTAGCACAAAATGAGTTGCCAGCATGCTAGAGCAATCTCCATTGTGTGGCAACATGAAGCTGGCTATGTAGCATTTACATAATGTGTGTTTCAAGGTGCCGTGCTTACATTCTCTGACCATGGCTTGTGTATACAATGTATATTAAAAAAATATAAACGTGTGCCTTCTCAGCACCATGGGGGCTGAGGCATTGGTGCTTACCTCCTGCCACACCGTGACCCAGGTTTGGGAATGGACCATGTTAAGCTCGGGGGCTGGGCGAGGAGGATTGAGCATCCCAGGATGTCTCTGGGGAGGGGAGGGTGTTGATTCTGGGTTCACCATTTGCCTGCCACCTAGTGGAGCTAGGTGGCAACAGCGGCGGACCATTAGATGTGGGAGTGTGTTGACACAGCATGCAATCATTACGCATATGCTTCAGGAGAAATCGGAGGATAATGCCTCGCACCCACGACCCTATGTGGCAGCCCATCCACTGATACAGCTCTGTGTAAGAGGTGGTTATCCTGTAAAGTCCATAAGATAGATTAGTGACATGGCTGGGGGATGCCACGGACTAGGGACAGCAGGAAGAGAAAGAAACTAAGAAGAAAATAAAATATGCACCTTCTTAGTGGTACCTTTCATGCTAATGACACAGTGCTGCTGTTGATATATATGCAACTGTGAGTGCAGTTCAAATCCTCAGTCATGCTCTGCATGTTCTTGGCTCCTTAAGCAAAGGAGGAAGTGACTGGATGGACTGTGGTGAGTGAGCAGAAAAGTACTCAGTTTAGTGCACTGATAAATGACTCCCCCTTCTACTTCACGCCTGGACCTGTGAAGCATAAGGAAGTAGTTCTGCTATCATGTTGTCACTTCTAACCTGCCTGAATGAGCTTTTTAGCAGTTACCGCTGTTGTAATTTCTGTTTTACTTTATTAAGCCCCCTCCCTTCTACCAGCTACTGCTTCCCTTCTGGACCTCCAAGGCAACCACCCAGCCCAGTAGTCACCCTTCCGGGATCACTCCTCCATGAGGCTATGGTTTTACCCCTGCCAGAGGAAGATGGAGGTGGAGGGAGCCCTCTGAATTCTTAGTTGTCGCAGGAGGCTGCACTGGGCCTGAATGTACCAAAGGTCCGACATCTGCAGTGCAGTGGCATTCCACATTTTCTCCCAGTCCCGAGGAAGCTTTGCTCAGGAATGTTAAGGTGGCACACTGTGGCGATGGAAGCTTCCCAGCTAGTTTCTGCCTCACTGCCACATGTGGTCACTTAAGTGGCAGTACTGCAGCAGAGCACACTACCCTCCCTCCCTCCCTGGAGGACTCAGTCCTCTACCCCTCGCCAGCTCTTGGCGTGGTTCCTGAACCTGAGTCACCGTGTTGCATGTGGTAGCCCTACCCCGTGCCAGTGGACTGGTCTTTTATAATTTTTTTCCACTCCCCTGTCCCTCTCCCCAACATTAACAAAACTAAGTGTGTGACCTTCCTCTGTCTTTTAGGAGGGACAAACAGCTCTTTCCTGAACAACATATAGATTGCTGTGATTCGGTCAATTAAAAGACCAAATACGTAATTTATTTGAAAACATATTTTACCAGGTGAGCAAGCAGGGTCCAGGAAGGGCTCCTTTCCAGTTGTGACCTGGGGGAGGGTGGGCTTGTGGAGAAGCAAAATAAAATGCTGGGCTACATGAGGATGGGGATTAGCAGACTTGGGAGGTAATCCTTCCACTGGCCCACATCTTGAGCTGAGCAAAGTACTGGAGTTCATAATTGCAAAGGATTGCGAACCGGTGGTGGAGAAGTACAGCGTGGGGCGACCATGATGATGATCCATGGTCTAAGAGACATTCCTTAGAAGGACAGGCTGCAGAACTTCGATGTGTACACCCTCGACTTGCAAGGACAGGCTGCAGAATTTCGACATGTACACTCGAGTCGGTAAGAAAAGTGGTGACATACTAGAACCTTACAAGTAGCTGCATGGGATAAAACAGGGTAGGCTACTAGGCCATATTTGCCTTGAGCACAAATTCAGGGATGAGGGTGAACTTGTTGAAAATGGCAGGAGGGAGTTTCAAGAAGGATATCTGTAACACTTTTTCACTGAAAGAGTGGCGGACACTTGGAACAAACTACAGAAGGAGGTGGTAAGGGACAAAACAGTGAGTATTTTCAAAATGGGATCGGACAGGCACATGGCATTGGTTGGGTGGGGCAGAACACGGGAGCATGCTGGCCACTTAGGCAGAGGGCGTAGTCCAGTAGGATGAGCAGACTGGGTGGGTTGGTGGGCCTTTCTCTGCATCACTTTGCATATATTTGTGCATCTTTACTTTATCTCTGCCATTGTCAAGGGAAGTTTCTTTCATCTGAGAAACATTGCCAGGATTAGGCACCTGATTCCACCCTGGATCTCCCCACCTTGGTACATGCATGTGTCACATCCAGATTGAACTACTGTAATGCGCTCTACCTAGGGGTCTCTGGTGGCATCCTCCATGCGACTGCAGCTAATGCAGAATGCAGCTGCAGGTTGTTGACAGGTCAGTCAAAATACTGCCATGTCACCCGGTGCTGCAGGGAACTGCACTGGCTCCCAGTTCGATGGAGGTGCTTTTCAAGGTGGGCTTGCTTCCTGCAAGGCCCTACACGGACTGGGCCCTTGTTACCTGGCTGACCTTCTTACACCCGCTGACTCGGTTCGTCCCTCCGGTCCTAACTGAGGGCCTCCTGACGATTCCCAGGACAAGATTGAAAACTGCCGCGATCGAGCTTCAGTGTCGCTGGTTCATTCTTGTGGAATTCCGCCTCCCCGCGGTAAGGAGACCGTCAGTGGAGGCTTTAAGACCCGCCTGAAGTTGCAGTGTCAGTGGCTCAGCAGGTAGCACACTACCGTCTGAGGCCGGAGATCAGAGGGCTGTGGGTTCAGTTCCCACATCTGGCACTTGGGTTAATATCCCAGTACTGACACTGCAGTGCAGCATGGGAGGGTGCTGCACTTCTGAGGTGCCGTCTTTCGGATGAGACGTTAAACCGAGGTCCCATCTGTCTGGATTGGTGGTAGTTCAGGTGGATGTTAAAGATCCCATGGCACTTATCGAAAAGAGTAGGGAATTTCCCGGTGTCTAACCAAATTTCCTCATTCACTAAATATACCACCAACAGCATAATCTGGTTCAAGGTCAGTTGTCATTCATCTGTATCCCTTCCCTGGGTCGTGCCTGAAAATAGGCAGGATTTGTCTAGTGCACTTACCGGTCAACAAAGCTAAATAAATAAAATAAAATAAAAGTTTTATTTGTTTAATCAGGCTTTCTCAGGCTTTGCTTGATACTAATGTTATCAGTCCTTTTAAAATTGAGAGTTTTATACAGTTATGGGGTTTGTATGAGGATATATTTTGTATATGTAGAATTGCTCCCTATGTTCTTTAATAGCGCCCAGAGCCTCTGGGATTGGGCACCAGAAAAATAAAATTTGCCTTGCCTTGCATTTATAAATCACTTGGATACAGTGTTATTGATACGGGCAGAGTAGTCAAGGTGTTGGTTGAGCAACAGATTGAGAGGTATTTAAATCTACCTTCCTCACCCTGTGCTCCATGATGTAGTTTCATTTACCACATGGCAAATCCACATTTTCTCACACTATCTTTTATGCATTTCATGTTGGTTGATGGGTAATCGGTTATCTCCCCATCTTTTCCCCAGTTCTCTTGTGTCCATAAGAAACCCCAGCACTCACTGCATCAAGCCCAGTGCATCACAACAGTGACTGGCACATACTTCCTCATCTCCCTGGCTGGCCACCATCTCATTCATAGTACCCCAAAAGCACTTTATGATATTTTGAATCAGACAGTGGCTGGCCTAGGACGTGAGTGGAGGAATGTACATGTCACCTTTCCAGACCATTGAGAATTGATGCAATGAGTGTGTGTGTGTGTGTGTGTGGTGGGGAGGGAGACATGACACTAGGGAGCTGGAAAGATTGGGGAGAGAGAGAGAGAACTGAAATTTCCATCAGTCAGCATGAAGTACTTGAAAAGTAGTGTGATAAACATTTGCATTACCATTTAAAAATCAAGTAGGATGGGGTGGGTGGAGAGGTGGTCCAACATACATCAAGTATTACTTGAAATAAGACAAGGAGGGAGGAAGGGAGGGGTTCCACTAAGCACTGTGTTCTTGAATTCTTTATTTCATATATCCTGTCTTGGAAAACCCAAATCCGCACACACTTTATCAAAACCTATTTTATTAAATAATATAAAAAATTAGCAAAAACTCTTATATTTCTGTTAACGATACACAATGCTTCAAAATGTCTGACGATCCGCCTTCACTCACGAACCCTTGTTTCACATGAAAAACACAACTGTCATTAACTAAAACATTTTGATAAATGAATATACTTTGAAAAGTAAGAGGCCACTTCATCAAATGTCTGAGTAAAATCCATATTTTAAATCGAATTAAACCCACAGTAGTAAAAGATTTGTCGGTTGAATTTGACAATAATGCAGCTTGTCGATGAACTGTTATAATTTGTTAACCATAAACTACAGTTTGCATCACTACATAAATGCACAGTGCATACTCCACAAAACAGTCATGAACTCTCAACCAGAAGTGGCATTTGCAAACCCTGACCAGAACATTAATTTCATTAGCCGTCTGGATTTATTTATTTATTGATTTAAGTCTCGAATTACAAAACCTTTGAGCCAGAGGCTCATTTACAAAGGTTCCACATCAAAACATAAGTGAACAGCAGGACAAACAAAAATGGCAACAATTGTACAATGATTGAGTGAGAGAAATTAGTTCAAGAAATACAAAAGTACATTATAGCGCTACTATAGTTACATGGTTACAGGTACAAGGCATTTTACAGTTTTACATAGTAGCAGACTTGAGTAACAGACCTTATCAGATAGTCATAGTCTGAAGTGTAGAAAGGGGAGGTGGTGAGGAACCATAGAGGAGGTAGAGTAGAGGGAAAGCTCAGGTGGGGGTGAAGAGGAAGGCGGCAGAAGAGCATTAGAGTGGAGGGAGAGTTGAGGAAGAGTTCAGGTTGGGGGGTGAGGAGGAAGGTGGTAGAGGAGTACCAGAGTGGAGGTGAGGGAGGAGAGTCAGGGAGCAAAGCACTGTTCAGTGCGCCAAGGGAGGGTGAGGGATAGCAATGGGGGTGGCGAAGGATGAGTAAGGGAAGAAGGTATGAGTTGGTAAATGGAGGTGGCTAAGCATGGGGTAGGGAGGGAGGTAGAGTAAAACAGATAAGGGAAAAGGAGGGGAATAAGAAAGAGAACTAAAAAAGGGAGGGAGAAGAGGGTAGGCCAAACGGGGAGTGAAAGGAGGAAGGGGGGAAGGAAGGAGCTAGGTGCGGCAGTCACAGCTGCAGTGTTTTAGTATATGTTGTCGAAATTTGGGTTTGAAGATCCAGTCCTGAGTGTAGGCTAGGAGGTCAGGTGGGAGATTATTAAGACTGCTGGTGCTCTGTAAATAAAGTCCGCTGGGCTTTTGAAAGTACGACAGAAGGGGACCTGGAAGGTGGGGTTGGACGACCTTCTGGTGCTACGGTGGCTATGCAATCTGCTGATGAGCTTCAAAAGTGAGGGAGGGGGCCATACCGAGGCTGATCTTCATGGCGAACAAATAGGTGTGATAAGAGATCCTTCTATGGAGGTTTTAGCCAGTTAGTCGAAGTGTATAGGTCACATGTGTGAGTGGGAGGGGACCAGTAACTAGGCTGCAGGCTTTGTTTAGGGCAACACTTATCCTCCGAAGGGTGGTGCCAGTGGCAGAGCCATAGATTATCAGCCCAAGTCTATAATTGAGAGGATGGAGCTGGTAATGGCTAGACGGAGGGCTTCCTGGGACATGCAGTGTTTGTCTGTATAGGACCCCTATCCTGGTGCTAACTGCTTGGACACAATGTTGCACATGTTTGGCATAGGATAAGCTGTTGTCCGAGGTTATGCTCTAGGTATTCGAAGTTTGTACTTGCTCGAGGGGCGAGCTGAGATTGTTTGTTATTAATAGTTAGGTGTTTTATACCTGTTGTGAGTACTGGCAAACAGCATGACTTTGGTTTGGATAACAAATTGTTATAGTCATGTATGTGTCGGAAATGTAGTTGCATAGTTCTCATTTAAAATAGTTGTCCTAGCAACTTTTTGTGCCTGTCTACTGCAATAAAATAAATCCTGACTTCTGAATCAGTTGCTTTTTGTACTTTCTTTTTCTCTACATCTGTCTGGAGAACTCTCTCCGGCATCCACTACCCTACAAGCTCTACCTCCTGCCTGGCTCCCTCTCCACCCCGCACCAGCCAAGCGGACCCCTGGCTCTGAACCCCCAAGGCGGGGCCGCCCCATCTGCCCAAGGCGCCTACCTGTAATCTGATGTATCTGGCTGGGCAGTCGGCCTGGTGGAGAGAGAGCCGGAGATGGAGTGTGGCTTGGCGGGTGTGGTGCCGCACGCTTATCCCCGAGGACAGGGTTTTCTTGGTTGTTTCTCCCCGGGAGTGCGACATGCAGTGACGCCTCTGTGCACGGTCACCCTGCCGCATCTGCCGACTCCTGCCTCTTATGTTTTTGACTGGTGTTCCTGCACTACCCCTGATCTCCACTGGGGCCACCAGGACACCAAGCAACCCCTGGATCCTGCCCCAGGGAGAGCTGTCCCGGATGCTGCATCCTTTCCTACCCTGCCGACCCACCGGCTTCCGAGTCCATCTCTGAACCTGGGTTGCCGGCGAGGTGCAAGGTGTGGCGTCCCAGCGCCTCAACCTCGGCGCCACCGACCAACTTTAAACCAGTTGCTTGAATAAAAAACAATAACAGCCCACTCACAATTACAAATAGCAAAAGGTAATCCACTATCAAAATTGGCAGCATGCGCTGCTACTTCAAAGAGCAGTTAGGCTCTTTCATCCTTAGGCAGGCATGTCACACCAAGGAACTGCCTAGCTGAGAAGCTACATTATCAATCTATAAAGAAATATGTTTCTTGATAAGCAATGCTTGTAACTTCTGTGAGCTGAGCAGCTGCCAAGTGCTGCAGCCCACCTTCCCCAAAAAACAGTTTAGTGAAGTGGAGAATGGGGTTACAGGCACCTGCTAAAAACCAAAAGTTGGGAGTGAGCTGTCTTAATAGAAGATTTGTAACTCTGCAGGTTATCAACATTTGTGTGGCTAATAAATACACTAGCCACACAGAAGTTGATTGGGCTGAAAAGTTACAAATCTTATCATTAGACAGCCCTCCTCAACTCTCATTCTCTGTATAGTGAGTGCCTGCAACTTTGTTCTCTACTTCGTGCCGTGAAACTGATGTTTTCTTTTGAGCGAGGCTTTAGTGTTCATCTCACTGACAGAAGTTTAGAGCACAGCTTATCAAGATACATATTTCTTTTGCAGGAGGGGTTTGTTCCAGAGACCAGACAGGGTCTGCGGAGGTGATATTAGTAGAGAACACTTGGGCAAACAGGGTGGGGCAAGCGGTCCTTTTCTGCCACCAAACTCTATGTTTCTATGTTATTGAATAAAAAATTCAAATACTGTTTTATTTTGCTGCCCTGGTAAGGGGCTCCTTGGTTTGAGTTGCCTGCCAAAAGGGTGTAAGTTGATCTTTAAGTAAGGAGAGTGAGTTTGTTCTAGACCAATAGTTCTCAGACTTTGTCACAGTGAGCCTCCCCAGATCCTTGGAAAAGATTTTCAGCCTCCCCAAAACTGAAATAATCTTGGGCCTCCTAAAGAAAATAACATGCTGTACTTTACGCAGTACACCATGAATAAATTGTAACCTCTTTGAGTACTTGGCTCACATTCAGTTCTTTGTCTTATACTAACTTGGAACTTTTGAAAAAGAGCTCCTGTGCTCAAAGGTGTTATCTGAATAACAAATAAATAAAATAATCAAATATTATTATTCAGCTTATTGTAACCCCCTGCCCCACAGGCCAACCTACTTGTGCCACTGTTTTCATTCTTGAATCATTGTTACCCCTTGTTGCAGTACCTTCATGGGTCAGACTGTTTTCTCTGTTTCCTCTCTATATGAAATAACCTTCCAATATACTTTGCACCTTCCCCTCCTTCCCCTGCTGCTAAGCAACTTCTCAGGGATTACTTTGCTCCTTCCTGCTATTGCTTTTAGCTCTTCTATGCTCAACCCTTGTATTTGGACTGTTCTGCCATCAGTTTACAAACTTGATCAATTACCACCACTCATTATTTATTGTTCATATTTATTTTGCTCTATTGCTCATTGTATATTTCTTGATTGTTTTGCAGTTACCTTTTGAAATATATTCACTCCCTACCCTTCCCTTGGTACACCTGAAATGAGCCATGGCTCATTCACATCTCTTGTCACCTATTAGTAAATAAATACATAAAATTCACCTACTATTATCCTCTTTCAGTTTGCTTCATCTCATCACACAAAATATATAAAATCCAAGATTTAAATACAGTACTTTTCAGACTTGCTTGAGCCTCCTCGAACAGGTTGGGGCTCCTCCTAGGAGGCTGGCCTCACCATTTGAGAACCCCCTGTTCTAGACGCACACTTGAGAACACTAGAGGCACTTTCACATTACACCTTACCTGGAGCGTTGCCATCTGAATCAGCTTGCTTCACCTCAGTGCACCGCCCTTTACACGCTGCGGCTGTGCAGCTTTCCTGATAGCTTTCTATGTTTTGGGAGCATTTCCGACAGAGAAGTTCGTGCATGGGAGTGGCACCAGTGCAGGAAGTAGCACTTTACAGGCTTGCAAAACACCTGCACCAGTGCACTCCGCCACGTGTTCCCAACAAACAAGGGAATGCTCTGTGCCACAGTGGAGTGGCTTGCAGTGCGTGGGCAACTCTTTACACTGCTGACTCTGCACCACTAGCACCAGTGCAGATCCATTCGTGTAAAAGCCCCTAAGGTTTACCAGGGACGAGGACTTCAGTTTTGAGAGAGTAAGCTGAAGAAAGTTAGACTGAAGCCTGGAATAAATGAGACCAAGGCAGCTAGAAAAGGTAGAGATGGAAGAATCGGCAAGAGTCCAAGGACATGTTTAGTATGATCAGCACAGAAGTGATGCCAGTTCAGAAACAGAAGAAGCAGACCAGGCAAATTAAAATGAGAAAAAATAACAAAAAAAAAAAAAGGCTTAATTTTGATTGTCTAAAAAGATAAAGCCTGTCAGATATGCATTTTGTACTGGCGAAAATACTGTTTTGGTACATAGTGTCCTGATACCAAAGATTAAATGTGAGACAAGCAGAACAAAGTAAATCAAAAAGTTGTTGTCCTGGCACAATAAACTGAGAGAAAATACTCAAAAAAAAAAAATAGCTTTGTTTATTTCCTAAAGAGATAAAGCTTGTTAGATATACATTTTGTACGGGTGCAAATACAGTTATGGTACATAATGTCCTTATCTGGGTTTACTGAAAGATGGTAACCCAATCCAAGGTCCTCTTACATTTTCTCAGTTCTGAATACTTAGATCTCCTTTGAAGTCCCACACCTGGTAATCATTGGGTCCGGGTGGCCATTTTGGGTCAGGTTCAGCAATGGATGGTTCCGGCGCATATGGCGCTACTGGACCCAATGAGTTAAACGGAGCACAGTAGGACTGAGGAATTGCTACATGTGTTTATTCAGGAATAGTGAGTCAAAAGTACGGAGACATGGGGAGTTCAGGAGGGATGTGAAAAATAATTATTTTACATAGAGAGTGGTTGAACCGTGGAATAGCCTACCGACAGAGTGGTAGGTGCCCAAACCATTAATGGTTTGAAGCTTTACTGGGACAGAATTGAGGGCTTAATATTTATTATAAAATAGGGAGAAAAATGCTGGCTCCTGATTAGCCAAGAGGTACTTTTAAACCAGGCCGTTATCCCAGCACAACAGCCCAGCTAAGAGTTGTTCAGTATGTTTAAAAAATACATCCAATTTGCGAAAAGGACCCATTTCGTAATTGCAATAAGACACTGCAGGGATCGTTATTCAGGGCTAGTGGCCCTTCTCAGGTGGAGGAAGCACTTGGCTTCACCTCGTGCTTTATCCCACCTGAGGTGGGCTGTTTATCCACCATAACGCACCTCCAATCATGCCTTATTCCTTAACTCAGGGTGGTAGCTATAATGCATGGGGCAAAGGGAGGGTAAAAAAATTTTTGAGACAGCATGTCCGTCCAAGCATCTTTGCAGCCCTTGTACACACAGCTCCTGTGGTAGCAGGAGAGAAAAATGAGAAAATGTATGAGCCCTGTGCCTGGCGACAAAGGGCTCCTGGTGCCACCGCATCCCCTGCCTTGCCAATAGGTTGCCTCTGTGAAACTAGAAATGTTGGGGAGGGTATATCCCTACACCCATTCCTGCCTGGGGCAAGCCATAGCTCAGTGGAGAAAATGGCATCTCAGCGATCAAATTAAGGACAGGATCAGTGGTCAGCCTTGGGAGGACTGGAAGGAGTTCAGAGGCAGTGTGAGAAGGGGCAGAAAACAAGTTATTACAAAAAAACAAAAAAAAAAAGACAGCTGGTCTCATGGTCAGATAGGATATAACGAGGGCACGCTGGATGGACCGATGGTCTTTTCTGTGGACATTTTCTACGTTTCTATAGCAGGCCCTGCCAATCCCCATTATCGCGTCTGGGTGTGGGAGTTCACATTATTAATAATACCCTTATTCCAGTTTAGCATGGATCCAGCTGCTGTGTGTTAGTCAAGAATTTGCAGATTGGGTGTGGAAATTGATTACAACTTCATTCACTCCCTGTTCTGACAAGTTCAAGGCAGGTCTTCCGCTCTTGATTTTATCATGCCTTGCCATCTGATATGTTAAGGGGGCCTTTGTCTCCATGGCAATCATGTCTAACAGCAGTAAACAGTCTCAGTAGTACAGGTACGTGGTTACACATCATGTCTTTGATCTGTAGTACAGGTACATGGTTACAAATCATGTCTTTGATTCCAGGTTGGGAATTCTGTACTATCAGACTTTGTCCCATACAGTAAAGCATACACTGTACAGCCCTGCAGCCCAGTTGTCTTTACATAGTTGTATAAATTCTGAACGGAACAGGACAGTTAAGGTCCCATTTTCTAGTGAGATTTTTACGTGCAGTTTGATTGCTCATGTAGATTTTAAAAATACGTTTTAGCAGAATCATGTTTGACAGGTATTTCCGGTGACAGCACTAGATTATACAATGGGTCTGAAAATTCTATAACCTGATTGGCTGACTGGCACCTTTGCCTGTGGTAAATCCTAGCATGACCGGGGAACAAGTACCAGGCAGTCACATCTGCAATACAGATCAATCTAACCCCATGAAAATGAACACATCAAATCCACCATATTGGTTTTCTCTCACTAAAGCGAGAAGTAGAGGTGAACCATTAAAAATAAAGAAAAAAGTACCTAAACAGAAGCAAAACCCATATCAGGTTGAAAACGCTTTTTATAAACTGTTTCTCCCGTAACCGCTTTTTCCCCACTCATCTCTCAACTCAAAGCATTCTTTCAATAACAGCATAGCTCCATTCCTGCGATTGGCTGCCTGCCCACAGCAAACTATGTTCACTTATTAGTAACCCTCCCCATCACCTCCACGAGAAATGCCAGTTTCCTCCTGATCACATGGTTTAAACCCACCCCAACTCAGACTGTTGCGTTGTCTCAGCCCACGGTACAGTTTGCAAAGTCAACCTGGAAGCACTCACTGACTAATGGCAGCCCATTAGTGCGGCACCTTGCAGACTGTCACATAGCAACAAATCAACAGGTAGTCCACCACACTCAGTTTTAGAAATAAAAAATTAAAGAAACATACTACCAACTTTCTGTCTGTATCTCTGATGATGGGAGTGGTGGTGGTGGTGGGGCAGAAGACTTGAATGCTAAAATCGAGCTTTGCACGCTTGTGGGGGTTAGCAACTGCCAGGCTAAAGGCTGTCTGTGTTTAAAAAAAAAAAAAAAAAAGAAGCCTCACAGGCTGTCTCTTGTAATAAACTTATGACTGACTCAGTTGCTGGGGGGGCAAGAGTTTAAAAAAAAATGAAGCCTCCACACTCTTGAGAGGGGACATTATTCTAACTAGCAACAGGGAACTATTTTTCTGGCACATCAATAAATTCAATAAAAATAAAAGTGAGAAAAAAACTATTTTTCTTTCATTATTTTTGTCACAAAAACTGAAGGGGACTTTGTGTAATTGCAATATACCACTCCAGGGTGTGAGTTATGCTGGGAGTTTACCCCTTTCTGGTGTGGTTTTCTCACTCTGCCCGCGGCTCATGACTGGGTCACACCAGGTGTGGGTATATCCCCACATAACCTGCACACCCTGTCATGGTGATATTGCTTAAATTTACAATAGTTATAAATTTGGTGATATCCATAGAAACACTGTTACATCAAAATATGTTTATAAGCAACAGATTAGTGCCCTGTTTGTGCAAAGGTTTAAAATGAACTATATGCTGAAGGAAGGCGTTCTTCAAATGGCCAGTGAAGATGGTCTGAGATCTGAAGGCAGTAGGAAGATTAATCTGAGGAACCCAAAGTTAAAACTTAAAGCAGCAGTACTATGTCACCAGGAAGAGATCCGTTACCAGTTTTGTGGCGCCACAGTAGATACAGCGGCTGCTATCTAGCACTGCTGCTTTCAGCATGGCGGGTGGCAGAAATGTAAACAAAAACAAAGGAAAACTGAGCATATTACGGGTGATAATGCAATGCCAGTGAGAAAGATTACCAGGTTGCTCAACAGAGCACAGAAATATAAACTGTTGCAAAAGCACAATTTTTGCACTGCTGCTTTAACAAGTATTGTAATTACATATTCAGGCATCTGCTTTCTCTATTCAGAGTTCTCTTTCTCTGGTTCAGAGTCAGCTTCTTGGGTTGCTTGGATGTCAGCACTCTCTGTCAAATGAACCTGTTTACAACCCTGCCTCAAAGCTGGTCTGATAATCTGTCTGGCCTTGATAGTTCATCAGCTAACATTCTGACAATTGTTAGCATTTAGAATCCCTCTCTCTTTGGCCTCATAGAATGAGATTCAATTCCAACTCCAACCCCAGAGCAACCAAAAGAGATGGTGAAACAAGAATTTATTTACTTCTGAAAAATTGTGTAACAGATATATGCAACAATTGGCATACAGGCTGTACAAGTTTTTCTCTCTCTGTTTCTCTTAGGTATGCTTCATTGAAATTCACCTTTCTTGTGCAACCAGACTTCTCGGGGGGTCAATAAATGCACTAGCGGTGTTGCTTAATAGTTTTGAGAGTATTCACATAATATGTGAATACGCACAGTTTTCGGCAGCAGAAAGCCAGTTCTACAAAGCACTCCCTACCAGGACTGCAGGTAGCCCTCTGAATGTGAAATAGTTGAAGTAATGGGTTGGATGCCAGAAGCAAGACTTCTTATTAACATGGATAGCTGCAGATGTCAAACTGGTTTGAACCAGTTAGTGTCTTGTACATCAAATTGGTGATTCCATGAGTGGGCTCAGGGATGACCTGGCAGAGGGGCATGACCTGGGAGGGGTAGAGGAACAGTGGGCTTTGCTAAAAGGAGCATAATAAAGCAGCAAACCTCAAGGCCAAACAAGTGAGCAAAGGCAAGAGGAAAAAGAGACCGCTATGGTTCTCGAAAGAGGTGACTGAGAAGGTAAAGGATAAAAGGGTAGCATTTAGAAGGTGTAAGGAGACACGGAGGGGAGGAGGAGGAGGAGGAAGAGAGGTGTATCAGGTGAAACAGTGGGAAGCAGGGAGAGCAGTAAGGCCATGGTGCAAACTGAAGAGAGAACAGCCCAGGAGGTAGCAAAGAGGAGAAGCCATTTTTAGGTATATCAGTGAAAAGTGGAAGAACAGGGTGGGATGGTAAGGTAAGGTAAGGGGGCTGTGCAGAGGAGAACCAGGAAAAGGCAGACATCCTGAACAAATACTTTTGTTCAATGTTCACAGAGAACAGGAACAGACACAAAAAGTAACAGAAGCTTTGGAGGAAGGAGGTTGACACTAGTCCTTTTTGGAGAGAGAGTCCTGATGGGACTCGCTAATCTGAAGGTGGACAAAGCAATGGGACCAGATGGGGTGCTTCCAGGGGTTGAGGGAGCTCAGAGAAATACTAGCTGCATCTCTGACAGTCCTGTTTAACAGCTCATTGGAAACAGGAGCGGTTCCGGAGGACAGGAGGAGGAGGGTGAATGTAGTCCCACTGCATAAAAGTGGTAGTTGGGAGGAGGCTAGCTATTATAGGCAAGCAAGCCTGACATCGGTGGTGGGAAAATTAATGGAATGACCACTGAAGGAAAGAATTGTGGAATATCTTGAATCCAGTGGGTTGCAGGACCGGAGACAGCATGGTGTTTTGGTGGGGAGGTCATAGACAAACAAATCTGATAGATTTCTTTGCCTGGGTGTCAAAGGAGCTAGATCAGGGTGAGCGGTGTGGACGGGCCTATTTATCTATTTGTACATATCGGAACTACAATCCTTTGAGCTAAGGTCTAGTTTCCAAAGGCTCCTCATCAAAACTACAGGGGCAATCACAGTTATATAGTTTCAAAGCATACACTGTTACTAATTACAGTGTAGAAAATGTACAAGACAGTGAAATGTACCTCATATTATACATGAGGGAGAAAACATAGAGCCTATACACATTGGTAGCTAGGCAGTTTGCTCTTTACTGTAAAGTAGAGCACTGGGTGATGTGGAATTTAGCAGTATAGGAGTTAGCCCAGGGGCATTGTCAAGTGAGTTGTAAACTAGCAGTGGTGCCCACTAGAGGGCCAATAGAAATGTGCATCAGGAAAAGTTATACACACCTACAGCAGCTTATGGCAAATAAGTGGTTCCTGAGGGCCATTTTGAAGGGACCTATTTTAGGGAGGCTGGTGATTGTGGCGGAGAAGAGATGAACCAGGATGGGCGCTGTAGCAAAAGGACCACTGTGCAAGTAAAGTCCTGGCTCTAGGTACCAGAAGGGTGGCCTTACAGGCCATGCAGGTGGAGAATAGCAGGGGTAGCATGGTGGAGGAGAAGGTTACCTCGGGGGTGGGGGGACCAAGGGCATTTTTTTAGTCAGAAGACATGTCTGGTAGAGGAGCCTCTCCTCCAAGTTAAGCACATTGGCAGTGGAGTAAAGAGAGCAGGTGTGTGTACGTCTGCCAGCACGGTTAGGAGCCTGCAGGCCTTGTTGAAGGATAATTGAATTTTATTGAGCGCCAGTATTGTCCGGCTGCATTTTGGCAGGCCATAGTCCACTAGGGATAGAATTGATGAGGTGATCATGGCGAGTGCCTCCGGGGGAGGGGCAGTCTCTGTGGTGGTAGAGTAGGCCAATCTGTGAGTTTGTGGCAGAAAAGAGGGTGCTAGTGTGGGAGTGGAAGGTGGGCGGGGTCAAGGTAAGGCCCAGATATTTATAAGAGGACACTTGTTCAAGGGGTGCTGGGAAGTATCTGAAGGGGAGTTTCTGGCCTTGCTTTGGTGATGACAAAAACCATACCCTTTGTTTTTGAGGTTAATGACTGACCTGTGGTCCGTAAACCATTGCTCTGTCTGGTTGAAGGATAGCTGGAGAGAGACCTGAAGTGATGCAGGGTTTGAGTATGAGGCAAAATAGGACTGCATAGTCAGGCATAGAGCAGTACCCTACCATCGTAGAGCTGGTTAGCACATTAAGGTAGAGACTGAAGATGTAGAGGCCCAGTACAGAGCCCAGGGGACCCCAGAGCGTACAGGCGAGTGCTGTGGATTTTATGCACTGGGACCTGGAGGACAAGTAGCTGCTGAAACAGGAGAGGCCCAGAGGAGAAACCGAGTTAGCGGAGAGAGTCAAGCAGGGGATGGCAGACCATGTCGAGAAGGCCTTGGAGGTCGATGAAAACAGCACCAGCGAGGTTTGCCAGACTCTAAGGCCGAGTGTAGAAATTGGGCTTCTAGGGACAGTGGTAGTGCTGTGGTCTGGCGGAAACCATGTTGCTCCTGCAAATAATTTAATGTTTAGTTAGGTATTGGGTGAGCTGATATGCCACTATTTTTCCAGTGCTTTTTTTTTTGGGGGCAGCCTGTAGTTACTGGAGGAGGGCAATCTCCACTTGTGAGTATGGGTGTGATGACAGCAGTTTTCCAGGCCAGGGGAACTGACTCAGACACAGAGGTGATTAAGTCTGTGAGAGGTGGAAGTACTTGATTTCAGTAAGGCTTTCAACTCTGTTCCACAAAAGGACTAGTAAGCAAGCTAGGTAGCTTAGGAGTGGGTCCAAAGGTGGTAAACTGGGTAAGAAATTGGTTGGGGATAGGAGACAGAGGATAGTGGTAAATGGAGTTCACTCAGAGGAAGGAGAGTGACCAGCGGGTGCCTCATGGATCTGTGCTAGAACTGGTTCTCTTTAATGTCTTTATAAGTGACATTGCAGAGCAGCTGGAGGGAAGGTCAGTTTCTTTGCAGATGACACAAAATTGCGATAGGTTGGACACTCCAGGAGGGTGGAGGATGAGCAGAGACCTGAGAACTTGAGGAGTGGTCAAGGTATGACAGCTGGGTTTCAATGTGAAAAACTGCAGGATAATGCACTTGGGGCACAGAAACCCAGGGGCAGAGTACAAAATAGGTGGAGTGGTATTGACAATCACCAAGCAGGAAAAGAGACCTGAGGGTAATCATATCGGGTGACCTAAAGGTGGCCAGGCAGTGCAACACAGAAACTGGGTGAGCTGGTGGGATGCTGGGGTGCATAGTGAGGGGTATCACCAGTAGAATGAGGGAGGGTGTTACCCATGTATACATCTCTGGTAGACCCGCCTTAAAGTACTATGTGCAGTTCTGAGACCACATCTCCTGAAGGACATAGACAGAGTGGAGGCTGTCAAGAGGAAGGCAACTAAAATGGTGCAGGGGCTGCATCAGAAGCCCTATGAGGAAGGACTAAAGAACCTCAATATGTATACCCTGGAAGAGAGGAAGGAGGGGAAATATGATGTAGACCTTTAAATACCTCACAGGAGTAAATAAGGTACAGAAGGGAAGTATTTTTCAGAAGAAAAGGTGCTCAAGAACAAGGGGCGTGCTGTGAAGCTGGAGGAGGTAGATTCGGGAGAGATGTTAGGACGTGCTTCTTCACAGAAAGAGTGGTGGATTCTGGAACAGTCTTCCAGCGGAGGAGGTGGGGGAAAAGACAGTAGGGGGTGCAAGAATGCATAGGATAGACACTAGGAGTCATAGTGGAGGAAGGAGAAAGAGCGATAGATCAAGTACAGTCTCTGGTAACAATGTAGGTAGGGAGAAAAGGGCAGACTGGATGGGCCAAGGTCCTTATCTGCCATCAGATTCTATGTTTATTTGGCTTTTGTGGCAATATCTGGGACTCAGTTGGTCGTTGGGGTGCAGATCAGTGTGTGGTGAACGGAAAGCTTGTGCAGTCTTGGTGGTGTTGATGGCACAGCTGCAGTGGAAATAAATTATGATGACTTGCCTCGAATGTAAATAAATGATTTATTTACACTCCAGCCATGTTATCACTGCAAATAAACCCATTAATTTTTATTTATATTCTCTTCCCATTGAATAAATGTGATTATTTACATAGCAATGATGAATATATACAGATGCACCCTCGAAGGATAGCAGCATAACACAAATGGTTATCAGAATATTAGACTATCAAGACAGGTGTTAAATTTCAGGACATCAACGAAACAAACACTTTGCAGCTGTAGACACCTGGCTCCCATACAGTTTACACAGGGGCTGGCTTATAGGGCCCAGTCCATTTGGAGGACCATGCAACCAGAAAGCAAAGCCCTGCTGTGGTGAGTACACATCTCAGCTTGTGTACAAGTCAGGTGAGGAAATATACATCTCACCAAAGCCAGACATCTAGAACCTAATTCACAAGCAGTTTGGTTGCTCCTGCAAATTTTATTCCCCCCCTTCTGTTTCTTGTCTCCTGGGGTGGCTGTCAAGTAGACTTGGCTCTCACTTCAGTGGGGCTCACGTCAACCCTGGACTGCGTTTCTCTCAGACACACACACACCGGGCGCAGTGCCCATGCCACACCCGGTGGTGGGGCCAGGAGTAGAGGCCACCCCCTCCCCAACCTGGTGCACACAATCCAGTTGCCAGGGGTTCAGCTGAGGGTCAGGAGCATGGTCCGGGCTTCATGTCTTGACCAGCGTTCCCGTTTTCTCCCCTCCCCATTGCTGTGGCCCACAGCACCCTCCCATCATTGGCGTCTTTTCTTGAGTGCGTTCTGCCCTTGAGACCACTTGGGGGCAGTCATTTGGTGGTACCACCAGTCCACCCATTCAGTAGAGGAAAGCTGTCCTCCAGACGGTCTAGCCTCTCCCTCCCTAGCCAACCCTCCAACCCGCGTTCACCACAGAACACAGGTCGCCACTGTGGCAGGAGGTGAGCACTGTGCCTCAGTCCTCCATGCCACCGGGCCAGCTTTCTCCAGCAAATTTTAAATGCTTTTTGGGGATAAGAACCGACTGCCTGGACTCTCCAGGGACATTACCAGAATGTATAACTGTTTTATTTTTATTTATTTATTCAATTCTAGGATTACAGTTACTTTTGAGCCAAGGCTCTTTTACAAAGGTTCCACATCAGAGGCATTGCAAACAGGGATGAAATTACACAAAATAAGAGAACAATAGTCACGGTGCAACAACATTTGGTAATTAGTGACAGGATCATATAACACTCAGGTAAGGAGCCAAGTAGGAAACCTGGGGAAAGACAGTGGGGCCTAGATATAGTGGCAGCTGGTACCAGAGAACAAGGGGGAAAGCGAAGGGGGACACAAAGATGCAGCCAGAGACAGTTGTCAGGCGATGGGGTGGGGGTGCAGGAAAGCATGGGTGAGGGGAAAGAAAGGGGGATGGTGGGGAGGGGTGGATAGGTGGGGGCGGTAGAGGTGAATAAGTGCAAGTGGGGTATGGAGCAGCAAGGGAGGGGAAGAAGTGGTGGTATTGGTGGCAGGACATGACAGCTCAGAAATGAGAGTAGCAGTCACAGTAGTTCGAGGCCGAAAGATGAAGTCGTAGTCTAGTTTTGAAGGTACTAAGAGTTGGAGCTGAGGTGATGGCTGGGCTGAGGTTATTCAGCCAGAGAGAGCAGTATAGGTGAAGGAATGTTGACCCTGAGCAGTGTGCAGCGGGGATATGAAGGAGTTGAGTTTTAGAAACCCTGGTGATCTGCTTGTTGTTTCTGCTGTTGTGGGGCAGGGCAGTGTCTCGGTGGCACGAGTCTGAGGCTAATTTTCTTTGCCATTATGCAGATGAGGAACTTTATCACGATTTGAGAGTTGGAGCCAGCAGGTTTGTGCATATAGATCACAGGTATTTGTAAGTCGGTGTGCCCCAGTGATGAGCCGACATGACTTGTTGAGGGCTGGTTGAGATACGTCTGAGGGTGGCCATAGTGGCAGAGCCATAGATAAGGAGACCATAGTCAATAATCGAAACCACGGAACTCTGAATGGCAAGCTTCAGTACTTGGGGTGTGAGATGTTGTCTGTGTCTGTGTAGGAGGCCAAGGCGGGTATTAGCAGCTTTAACCATGCTTTCAACGTGTGCCTTGTAGGGAGAGGTTGGTGTCTAGCAGTATCCCAAGGTATTTGAAGAAATGGACCTGTTGAGGATATTCCCTTGCGATGTGGAGATTGTCAGGGGGTGTAGCTTGTGTCTATTGTGAGAGCTGCAGAAGAGCATAGAATTTGTTTTCTTGTGGTTAAGGATGAGCTTGTGATTGGAGAACCACTTCTCAACGGCACTAAAACCAAGCTGGAGATTTTGTTGAATTGATATGGGGTCTCTGTGGGATGAAAAGACGACTGCATTGTCTGCATAGAGGAAGATTTTCTCCGTGGAAGATTGTGGTTAGGAATTTAGAAATACCCTGAAAAATAGTGGGCCAAGTATCGAACTTTGAGGAGACCAGAGCGAACTAGTAAGGTATCGGAGGCGTATTGGCAATTTCACCCTTTGTATGCGTTTTCCAAGTAGCATTTGAACCACTGTGCTGAGTCTGGAGAGAGTCCAGCGTTCAAGAGTTGGTTGACCAGTAGCCGATGGTGGACAGTATTGAAAGCCTTGGAGAGGTCGATATAAACTGCGCCAGTAAGAAGGCCCTTGTCATGGGAACTATGTACAGCTGCAGTGAATTCAAGAAGGGCAGTGGAGGTGCTGTTTCCTTTCTGAAACTGTGCTGTTGTTACACAATAGATTGTATTTGGCGAGGTGGTCAGTTAGCTGGTCTGCCACGATATGTTCAAGTGCCTTGGAGAGAGGGGCAAAATAGAAATCGGGCGATAGTTAGCATGGCTAGTCTTAGCACCACTTTTGTGAACTGGAGTGATGATAGCAGTTTCCATCTGTCCGGAATTGACTGGAGCGGAGAGAGAGATTCAGGATTTTGGTTAAGGGACAAAGAACTTCTTCGAGAGTAAGTGATAGTAACTTAAGGTCAAGGAGTCACCACTAACTCTGGATTTTGAGATGGCAGCTGTGCTGTATTGTTGCTTTATTCAAGTTTATCTCCTGAAAGTAGAAGTTGAGGTTATTAGTCTGAGCAACACAGGCATTTGAGAGCAATTGTCTTCCTTAAAGAAGTCAGGGGAGAAACGGCACTAAGTTGGTAAATGCTGTGTTAAAGGTGTTAGCAATTGTCGTGGGGTCAAGATAGTGACTCTATCAACTATCAGCATGGCTGGGATTTTTTTTTGGTTATTTTCTTGTGATTTCCTTAATGTTATCACAAAAACCGTGACCATTTCCTCAGGTGTTGGAGAGTGCATCATTATAGTAGGAACTTTTGATGAGTTGGATGGCTTTGATACAGGCATTCTGGGCTTGTCTGTAGTTTTGTATGTCTGATAGCTTGCCTGTGGCTTTTGCCACTGCCCAGAGATGGTCCCTAGCTTTCAGTTGTGAGAGGAACTTGGAGTTTATCCAGGGGTTACAGAGTGTTTTGGCTTTACGTTTTTAACAGGCACAAAGAGGTCACAGGCCTTGTTAAAGGTGGCGATGAAGGAGTTGAGGGCCACATTGATATTTGAAGCATTTTAGATGGGTTGCCAGTCTTGTAGACTCGGTATCGTTTGACATGGGAGAGTTGCTGCAGGAGGACCCTACTATATATGATTTTGGGGGTGGCTTGAGAAATTTGTTGGACCATTCACAAATGACTGGGAGTGATCACTGAGGAGTCCGTGAAAACGGAGGCACGAGAGAGCCAGGATGGGTGGTTAGTAAGTACCAAGTCCAGGAGGGTACTAGTGCGGTCTTATAGTTAGTCCTAGTAGGGGTGTCGAGCCATCTGTGTGAGGTTGGCAGCAGCTATAGCATCTTTATGAGCACCTACATCTGATGCAAGCCAATTTATGTTGATGTTCCCTAGAAGGATAAGTTCGGAGTCAGATGGTTGGGAGCTGATGAACTTGAGGACATCGTTTAGGCCATTTGCTTGGTCCCAGGTGGAATGTAAACAGTGACAATTGTGAGTGCTTTGTGATTGGGTCCAAGGAGTAGTTTTATGGGTAGGATCTGGGTCGAGGACTTGAGCATCAGTATCAATGGGGTGCACCATTAGGGTGTCTTTGACATAGGTGGCACAGCCTCTCCTTTCTTAGAGACCGATCCAGTCTAATAATGTTGTAGCCTTAGGGTTGTTGCCAGGTCAGGTACTTTTGGCGTAAGCCAGGTTTCCACCACTGCTAGGACATCAGGGTTGTGCTGCCTTACTGAAGGATTGAAGTGTGTCAGACTTGGGTAGCAGGCTACAGATGTTTAGGGTTGCTAGAAGAAGAGCACTGGCAGTTGATTTGAAGTTTGGACTGCCTGGTCCAGTGTTTGGATAAATGTTGCCTGAGATCAGTAGGATGAGGAGAAGCAGTTTAAGAAGCAAGGCGTAGTTCCTTAAGGCCTAATTTATAACGTCGTTTGATGAGGGAGTCGTAGGTGGGTTCCGGTCTATAGCACCCAGGCGAGTGAAATCAGCTGAACAAGGATAAGCAGGCCAGCCCACAGGGCTTAGTTGCTTTAGCAGTAGCCAAGTATTGATCATAGGCGGGCCATAAGGGAGATGTGGTAAGAAGTAGAGTTCCTTGGAGCAGAAGGTTGTGACAAGGCAGGAGATCGGAGGGAGGATGGGCAGGAGAGGTAGGGGCCAGGGAGGGAGGGAGGAGGGAGGAGATGGGGGCATAACAAGGAAAGAGGAGAGTTAGAAACAGGGAGGAGAGTGTCCACAAGGTAGGCATTGAGTACACAGGTGGTGGAGGGGGGTAGAGCCATGCCGAGACAGTTTGAGGGTGATCTGAGGGCAATGGAGAAGCTTCAAGGAGTAGGAGGAGAGAGGTTGGGTAAAGGCAGGCACTGTGTGGGACGAGGATGGGATGGGTTGGCATGAGGACCAAAACTGGTGAAACCAGTGGGCCAAGGGGAGGGAGAATAGGGTGGGGCAGGGCTTAGGCGTATAAATTAAGTAGGAGGAGGGCGGGGCGTGAAAATTCGGCAAATAGTCAATGTATTTCTATGGGTGCAGAGCCCGGCAAGCAGAGCAAAAGAGGAGAGAGAAACAGGCCAATCAGGAGTAGCGTAGGCAGCGGGTGTCCAATCGGGGAGTGAGGCAGCAAATGTGATCCAAGGTAGCTGCCCACGCTTCCTGACCCCAGGCAGGATTCTTACAGTAGCTGGAGCTGTGAGGCTGGCGGTGGTGGCGGCTTGGGCGGCTAGCTTCAGGAGCCGTGGCCGCACCTGAGAAATGGACCTGGCATCCCGGTCAGGAGGCTGGATCTAAGGGGATAAGAGAGGTGGGGATTAGTTTAAAGCAGAGGCAGGACAAAGGCAGGTGACGTGAAAAGAGGCTAAATGGTGGGTGCGTGGAGCGAAGTGAAAGTTAGGCAGTTTCAAGTAAAAGCAGAGGGAAGGGCAGCTAGGGTTTGGAACAATGGATATTCTAATACCTGGCACCAGGAAAGAGAGGCGGTAGCTACAGGGTCTAGAGAAGCAGAAGGATTTCAGAGTGTTACCTCAGGAGACAGGGAAAAGCAGTGAAAGTAGTGAGAGGATATCAGTAGCGAGTCAGTTACAAAGATTAAGTCACAGTTTTAAAGCGACAGGTCAAACAGCTGTATCAACAGACTAAATATAACAGAACAATAAGATGGCTGTAATCACACTTCAGAGAAACATTGTATAAGCAGGTGAAAGCGGGCAGAATTACAGCAAAGTCAATGTATTTCTATGGGTGCAGAGCCAGCAGAGCAAAAGGCCGAGAGAGGCAGGAGCAAATCAGGGTTAAGCGTAGGCAGCGGGTGTCCATTCGGGCCCGAGGCAGCAAATGCTAGTCAATGGTAGCTACCACAACCCCGACGAACAGGATTCTTACCCAGAGTAGCTGGAGCTGTGAGGCGGGCGGTGGTGGCAGCTTGGGCGGCTAGCTTCAAGGCCTGACCACACCGAGAAATGGACCCAGCTCGGTCAGGGCTGGATCCCAGAGTAGCTGGAGCTGTGAGGCGGGCGGTGGTGGCAGCGGGCAGCTAGCTTCAGGAGCGCGACGCACCGAGAAATGGACCAGTGGCCGGTCAGGGGCTGGATCGGAGTAGCTGATGCTGTGAGGCGGGCGGTGGTGGCGGCTGGGCAGCTAGCTTCAGGGACCCACGGCTCGCGCGAAATGGACCCGGGATTAGCTGGAGCTGTGAGGTGGGTGGTGGTGGCAGCTTATGCAGCTAGCTTCAGGAGCCGCAGCTGCATGAAAATGGACCCGGCGGCCGATCAGAGGCTGAATCAGGAGTAGCTGGAGCTGTGAGGCGGTGGTGGCGGCTTGGCGGCTAGCTTCAGGAGCTGCACCGAGAAATGGACCTGACATGCCCGGTCAGGGCTGGATCTAAACATGTAAATTGTGGTGATGTCCCACCTATTCTGAACAGGCATTTTTCTGTAAAACAGAAGTGTTTAAAAATTTCTGGAGCAACTACATTGCATGTGCAGATAGTAACACAGTAAACACAATAAATGTTTTGAAAATGTCTCCCAAAGATATTTAGCTTGGAACTGCCTCACTGTATTTTTGAAATTTGTTATATAAATGTCCTGTTAATATTGTAGTTCAATCTTAAAACCATTACATATTTTCTTTAACTTCTCATAGTTATGTATTCTATTGAAATTATTTTAAAATGCTATTTGTTAGTTTTTCTTTTTTTTTTTGAAATTACTATTTTCTATGCCCCCCATACCGTAGGCACCACATCATCGGAGAGTCAGTGAGGCGGTCCCCACCTCTGCCACCTTACCTTGACTCTTGGTCAACCTATAGACCTCGGTTCTACTCCAGGCGGGACGAGGTGAGGCTGGTTATGCCCCATACAATCTGGTTTCGCTGGGACCGAGAGTCAGGCAGGTAGGGGCAATGAGAGGATTACTTTGACGCTCCATCTCTCCGGAGCCTGAGCCGGCATTTTCCTTGTTAGGTAGGAGTGTGACACGCAGCCAAGGCCTGAGGCATCACCGCTGACGTCACTACTCCCCATCCCTAGACATCAGTTCAGCGGCACTGTGCTGACTTCCGCCAGAGCCAGTCAAACAGCAACTGTGGCCTCATCCCTCAGTGAGGAGAGCTGTTCTCTGGATGCTCGATCCTCTCTCACCTGCCAACCCCGACAGCCTAGGCTCGTTCCCGAACCGGGTCACTGGCATGGCACAAGGTGTGGCGTCCAGCGCCTCAACCCACAGTGCCATCGGGCCATCACATTTTCACTTTTGGCGTATTCCACTGTATGGGGTAGGCAGTGTGGTCTAGTGGTTAGAGCATACAATTGTGAAATGGGAGGTAATACTGTTGTTTCACATGCCGCTATAACCACAGTGTCCGTAGTGTGACCTCTAGTAAGTCACTTGGCTTTAGTGTGCTTCAGTCATAGAAACATAAATTTAGCCTGCAGCAGAAGGCCTTGAGGTCCATCAAGTCTGCCCAATGAGGTGACATTGGCACCCAGCTATTCAGTGTCCCTCTTTCTTTCCTCCCTTACCTGCCCCTCTCAGAATTTGCCTCATCCCTCTTTCTGTGAAATGAAGCCTCATAGCATTCTTTCTGAATCTACCCGGACGCAGTCATTCCAGCTGTAAAACCGGGTCAAAGCAGGACCCCACTGAAAACCTATTGTATCCCAGCTGAGCTATTCTGGGTGAATGGACTGTAAAATAAAACAACTATCTCTTACCACCTGAGTTTGTGTGTTGGTTTTGTAGCATTGGGTTGAAAACAGGAAATCATTTCTGACTCCACTTTTCCTAAAAACAAATGAAAACAGAGTTGTCTGGCACCACCAATAGCTAGCCCTTGCAAAACATACAAAATTGCCAGCAGAAAAAAAAAATCATTTGGTCTATCAACTCTGCTCGATGTGGTGCATTGGGTCTCGCATTGTTATTGATATATGTCATGATTTGATTTATGCAGTGGCATGGGTTTGTGCGATAAAATGGTTGCAAGTAGAACTTTCTGAGAACCGCCATGTCCCGGAATGAAATATCATCAGGCTTTTATTCTAAAGGATCTACAGTGAGAATATTTGCTTAATTATTCACCTAAAGTGAGAATATTATCGCTGTTGGTGCCTGACAAGGAAAATTAGCCTTGTTATTTGTGATTTACTGACATTGCCATTATGCTATAGCTGTGTGTGTGTGTGTGTGTGTGTGTGTGTGTATTTAAACTATGAAAAATCCTGGTCTGTGATTGGTCCAGAGCCAGTCAAATGACATTAACTGTTGACTAGTTTGACCCCATCAACTGGGCAGTAGTTCTCAAAACTCATCAGTAGTACTCAGGCGTGTTCAGTAGTACTCAAAACTGTTGACCACCTCTAGCTGTCAGTCAAACTCTGCATTCTTTCATTCTTGAATTTCTTTATTGTGATGTTTCATTGTCAGTCAGGTTGCCAGGTTTTATAAAATGGATCTTGACCAGAATGGTTTGGGATATAGTGTGAAACCTTTGCCCTCAGGATGAACTGTTGCCTTCCAGCGTTATATTAATTGTCGGGCACTAGTTCATCTCTCGGGGGTCCTGGTTTTCACACTATAGCCTCTAACACTAGCCAGTATTAAGTATAGGAAGTGCTCGTTACTGCAAACATACAGTGGGGCTGGCAGTATAGCCTAGAGGTTAGAGTAACGAGCTGTGAATGAGCTTGGTACATCCAGCAAACCTGGGTTTGATTCCTACAACCTCCACTTGTGTACTGTGTGACTGTGCAAGTCACTTAACCCCAGTGCCCCAAGGTGCCCTTGAAAACAGGCACTTGTGCCTGGTGGGCCTTACCAGTTACCAAAGACTAAAATAAAACAAAAACATAAATTACAGTAGGGCTGTCCCAGGTTTTCAGCATCATTATTCTCAGCTGCTGCTTTTATTATTATTATTTTTATTTTACTTTATATTTTGCCCAGTGTCCTTCATCAGCTGTTGGGTCCTCCTTCCTCCTGCCCAAGCCCTTCTGCTCACCTTAGGAGTTAGCTGATGGTCCAACCCACCCACCAGTTTCTGCTTGACATTCTCTCTAGGATCTCAACCGTAACCCACAGTCTGTTCACTGTTGGTGGGACCCACCCCACCCATTCCTCAAGGCAAGAGGCTACTTTATTTGACAGTCAATACTCAGAAGGAGGAGCCAGTGAGGGCTGGAGGAGTTAGTAGGGTCCTAGTATAGGGTGGGGGTCTTCTGCCAGGGACTGCTAAGTCCCTAGGATTACTAACTAGTTCAGTTACATAAGACTCCAAGTCTAAGGGATTAGCTTTGTCTGTATGGGGCTCCCACAGCTAAGTGAAAAATTTCCGTCTTTTCCTAATTTGAAATATTTGTTTTAAAAATGTTTCTTGTCTACTGTTGGTGGATTGAGAAAGAGGGCAATATTGCCTACATACATGAAGGTGCAGGATTTGTGTGTTTGTTAGTTGGGAGCAGGATAGTAACCATATTTGTTCTTTAGTGAATCACTTCTAGTGTAGATTTAATTTTATTTATCTAGTTTGGTCATTTGTGTGTGGCTTCTGTGGGGCTGTCTTTGTGAGTAGAATTTGCTGACTTGTTGCTGTGGTGGTCTGTTAATTATATGGGACTGTGGTTTGGTTTTCACTGTTTCGTGGGCTTTCTGGGTTGCTGAGTTCTTGTTTGTTTTTTTGTTTGGTTTGTTAAGAAGTTGAGAATGTTGGGGTGGTGCAGTGCAGTGGCTGTGGAGCAGCAGTTTTCTGAGAGACCTCCTGGAAACTGTGGTGCTGCCCATCTGCACGCACCTCTCTGGGTTGAGGGAGGAGGTTGCTAGACTCCAGGGTGAGTTAGCTAGGATTTGGAGGACCTCTTCCCAATCCAGGGCCACCAAGTCTGTTACTGTTTATTTATTTTTTTCTTTATTTAAAATTTGATAACCGGAAAAGTGCCATAGTGACTCATTTCCAGGTCGATCCGAGAAAGGGTACAGATACAACAGAGGGAAGATAAAGCAATGGGGCCAGATGGGGTGCACCCCAGGGTCCTTAAAGAACTAAGAGAGTGGTGGCTGAACCTCTGGCTATCCTGTTTAGCCGATCACTGGAAACAGGAGGTACCCAAAGACTGGAGGACAGCAGTTGTAGTCCCTTATTCAAAAGTGGAACAAAGAGGAAGCAGGGAACTACAGACCAGTCAGCCTCACCTCGGTAGTGGGGAAGATCATGGAAGCACTACTGAAGGAGAGATTGGTGGAACATCTGGTTGTCAATGGACTACAGGACCCAAGGCAGCCTGGTTTCACCAGGGGAGGGTCATGTCAGACCAACCTCGTTGAAGATTTTTGACTGGGTGACTAGGGAGGTGGATCGGGAGGGCAGTGGACATGGCCTGTCTGGACTTCAGCAAGGCCTTTGACACTGTGCCACATAGAAGACTATTACACAAACTGGGGAATATGGGTGTGGCACGACAGTACTGTGGTGGGTAGGTAACTGGCTGTGTGGCAGGACACAGAGGGTGGTGGTAAATGGCTGTCACTCCACAGAGGGAAGAGTGACCAGTGGGGTACCACAGGGATCAGTGCTGGGACCGGTCCTGTTCAACATCTTCATCAGTGACATTGCGCGGGACCTAGAAGGCAGAATTTCACTGTTCGCTGATGACACAAAGCTCTGTAACAGAGTAGACACACCAGAGGGTGTAGACAGAATGAGAAGCGACCTGCAGAAACTTGAAGAATGGTCAGGGGTTTGGCAGTTGAAATTCAATGCAAAGAGTGAAAGATAATGCATATGGGGCACAAAAACCCTGGCACAATATATCAGTTGGGGGTGAGGATATAGCATGCACCAAGCAGGAAAGGATCTTGGGGTTATCATCTCTGATGACCTCAAGGTAGGAAACAGTGTGACAAGGCAGCAGGTAAAGCAAATAGGATGCTGGGATGTATAGGCAGGGCATCACCACAGGAAAAGGGAGTCATAATTCCACTATATAAGACACTAGTGAGGCCTCACCTGGAGTACAGTGTACAGTTCTGGAGACCATACCTACATAAAGACATAGACAGGGTAGAGAAGGTTCAGAGGAGGGCAACAAAGATGGTGCATGGATTGCATCACAAGTCCTATGAAGACAGGTTGAAGGAACTGAACATGTACTCCCTGGAGGAGAGGAGGAGAGGGGATATGATAGAGACATACAAGTATCTTACAGGGAGGAACAGGTGCAGGAATACACTATTTTTAAGCGAAAAAGATGTTCCAGGACTAGAGGGCATGGGATGAAGTTGGAGGGAGGACGATTCAGAGGAAGCGTGAGGAAGAATTTCTTCACAGAGCGGGTGGTGGACAAGTGGAACACCCCTGCCAGAGGAAGTGGTGGGGGCTGAAACAATCACGGATTTAAGAATGCATGGGATAGACATAAAGGAATTCTGGAGGTCGGGTAAGGGCAACAGTCTTCTAGGAAAACATAAACTGAACTTACAAGCTCAAATGGGCAGACTGGGTGGCCATAGGCCCTTATCTGCCGACACTGTCTATGTAATATGTAAGAACAAGATAATGACATAGAACACTGTTGTACTGTACATAAAATTGCTACTAACGTACAGTAATTTACAATATGATACAATGTATATATACAGATATTTATAATATAAGGCTGGAACATAAGAGGATATCAGCTATGCAGAGCAATACCACAGAGTACCCCAAGGTACTTGTATGCAGGGACATTTTCAAGGAGTGTTTGTACCAGAAGAGAAAGGAGGGTAGAACTTGAATCCTAGCGAGCTTTGCTTGATTCCTGTTACCTCAGAGGATGCCAGGAAGGAGGAGCGGCTGGACTGTGGTGGGCTCTAGAAGGGTGGGTGGTGGGACAGAGGCACATTCCTCAGTTGGTACCACAATGTATTTCCCACGCCAGTCTGGTGGGGCGGGACTGCCTGGAGGAGGCACCCACAGCAGTGACCAGGGATGTTGGGCCCTCCATAGTGGAACCCAAGGAGGGTGGTAGAGGACCCCAGTGGAGGAGGCAACTTCTGGTGGGGGACCCAATTGTAGAAGGATAGATCTGAGAATAGGAAAGGGTGGAGAGGAGGGTTAGGTGCCTATCTGGCACCATGGCCCAGAGGGAGGGAATTGGATCCTGAGGTTCGCTAGGGCAGCAGGACAGGAGGAAGAGATGGATGTCATTGTCCACCTGGGGACTAATAACAGCTAGAGACAGGGCCAGGATAGTGCAGGGCGTTTAGGAAGCTGGGGAAGGGTCTTGGGTAGGCTCATTTAGTGACCTCCACTGAGGTGTTGCCTGTCTACAGCAGGGCAAGAACAGGGATCTCACACCAGGAGCTTCAACTTGTGGCTGAAGGAATGTGCAGAGGGGAAGGGTTTGACCATTGGGGGCTGAGCACCCACCTGGGTGGATAAGGGCCTATACAGGGATGGCATGCATCCATCCAGGAGTGGAACTGCAGTCCTCAGTGGACAGTTTAAATGTTAATTTGATGAACATTTAAGCTAGCCGGAAGGGGTGGGAAGGAATCAGGGAGGCAGAAACTGCCCTCACAGGCTGAAGCAGAGAGTAAGGAGAACCTAATGGGAGAGGATCCTTCAGGGTGCAGATTGATAAAGGAAGCAGGTGGTAGTGATAATGAGAGAAAGGAACAGGAGCATTAAAAAGAGTGGGGAAGGAGGGAGAGGAAAAGGAAAAAAAAGGCAACAAGCAGAGAGTTAATAAAATTTGGAAGGCAATGAGTGTGAATGCTAGAAGTCTAGAAAATAAGATTCCAGACCTAGAGGCCATCATGGATATTGTGGGCATTACAGAAGTCATGGTGCACTGAAAATCATGACTGGGACATGGCCATACCAGGCTATACTCTGTTCAGGAATGACCGGGTGGGAAGGAAGGAGGGTGTGTTATGCTTTATACTCATTAGACCCTGAAGCCATTTTGTATCAGGAGAATCAGTGGATGGTTTGGACTTCATCACGGGCTATTGGGTATAATGAGTTATGTGAGGAAAGCATAAAAGCAGCGGAGATGCAGGAATACTGAAGGCAGAGTACTGTGGGTCACCGTGGAGATAGGAAATGGAGCCACTTTTCGCACTGGAGTGATCTACAAACCTCCAGCACAGGGGAGGAATTCAATAGGGTGCTGGTGGAAGCCATTGGCAAGATAACAGAAAGGGAGGTGCTGCTGGGGAATTCAACTTGCCAGATGTAGATTGGAACCTCCCAGCAGCAGCTTCAGCTAGAAGTAGGGACATCCTGGACTTTCTGCAAGGGGTGTTCAGGTCAGGCAACTAGTCAGTGAATCCACTCATGATGGGGCAGCACTGTACTTGGTACTCAGTAACAGGGATAATGTTGTAGACATCAAAGTGGGAGGCCAGCTGGGGACCAGTTAATCATCATACAGTGTGGTTCCAGTATAGCGAAGGCTGTGGAATCAAACCACACAGGCAAGGTCCTGGTATTCAGGAGGTGGATTTTATCAAGCTGGGTGAATGCCTGAGGGATGACCTGGCAGGGGGAAATGGTCTGGGTGGGGTGGAGGAACAGTAGCTGAAGTTAAAAGGAGAATGGTAAAGGCAACAAACCTCCGCTTCAAACAAGTGAGCAAAAAGCAAGAGAAAAAGAGACCAAAGGATAGTGTTCAGAAGGTATAAGGAGACACAGAGGGAGGAGGATAGGGAGGTGCATCAGGGAAGCAGGGAAAGCAATAAGCAGCACAAAGACAAAACTGAAAAGAGAATAGCCCAGAAGGTCACAAAAGGGGCAAGACTTTTTTATTATGTAAGTGAAAATGGGAAGACCAGAGGTGGGATTGTAAGGTTCAAAAGATGGAGGGGTACATTGCAGAGGAGACCAGGAAAAGGCAGACATCCTGAACGAATACTTTTGTTTAGTGTTCACAGAGGAAGGAGAGGGGAGGGCCAAATATAGTAACAGAAGCTTTGGAGGAGGTAGACACTAGACCTTTTTGAAGGAGAGAGAGTCCTGAGGAGACTCGCTAATCTGAAGGTGGACAAAGCAATGGGGCTACATGGGGTGCATCCAAGGGTGTTGAGGGAGCTCAGGAAAATACTAGCTGCAGCTCTGACTGTTCTGTTTAACAACTCACTGGAAACAAGAGTGGTTATAGAGGACTGGAAGTGGGCAGATGTAGTCCACTATACAAAAAATGGCAGCAGGGAGGAGGCTGGCAAATACAGGCCACTCAGCCTGACATCAGTAGTGGGAAAGTTAATAGAATCACTGCTGAAGAAAAGGATTCCGGAATATACTAATTGCCAGCAGATTAGGCCTTACGGTCTGCTCCAGTCTGCTTCGAACCTCAGATCCCTAGTTGGGTGCGAGGCCCTCCCTTGTGTTCCAGAAACCCTATCATCCATCCCCACCCTCTGGGCCAGGCCATCATCTGATACATCTGCTTTCTGTGTCTGTTCCACCCTCTCTTGAAGCCCTCCACTGTGGATCTTTGAACCAACTGCCAGGCAGCGCATTCCAAGGGTCTACCACCCTCTCAGTGAAAACCTCCTCCTCTTTCCCCTCACCCTTCCACCTTGCAACTTCAAACCATGCCCTCTGGTAATACCTCCCTGCTTTAGTCTAAAGATCCCTCCATGTTTACCTATTTATTCCCTTGAAGTACTTGAAGACCTCAGTCATGTCCCCCGTCTCCTCCTCCTCTCCTCCAGTGAAAACAGGCAGAGCTCCTCAAGTCTGTCCTCATATGTCAAATCCCTAGTCCTCATATCATCTTAGTTGCCCTCCTCTGTACCTTCTCCAGGAGCTGTATGTCCCTCTTTAAGTGTGGTCTCCAGTACTGTACACAGTACTCAAGGTGTGGTCTAACCAGTCCATTGTACAGCGGCAGAATCACTTCCCTGCTCCTAGAGGTGATCCCCTTATGATGCATCCCAACATCCTGTTTGCCTTGCTAGCTGCTCTCCTGCACTCCTCAGAGTTATTCATACATGCATCCACCGTGGCCCCTAGGTCTTTTTCCCCTGTTGAGGCCTCCAGCGCCTCCCTCCCAGGGTGTACCTGTGTTTAAGGTTTCCCTGCCCACGATGTAACACCTTGCACTTGGTGATATTGAAATTTAATTTCATGTGTGAGCTCAGCTTTCCAGGGTGTCCAGGTCCCTTGCAGGGCCAACCTCCCTCTTCCCCTCAACTACTGCTCCCATCTTGGAGTCATCAGTGAAGAGACTCATTTCACACCTATACCCTCCCTGGTGTCCGATATGTATGCATTAAACAGGATCAGACCCAGGACCGAGCCCTGTAATTGCCCCACTACCGACCTCTCTAGGGTTCGAGAGCTCCACACCGACCACTGCTCTCTGGGTGCGCCCTATTAGCCTGTTTTCAATCCATGTGACCATCAAAGGCCTACTCCCAACCACGTCAGTTTCTCCACCAGACCATTGTGGGGACAGAGTCAAATGCCTTGATGAAGTCCAAGAATAATACTTCCACAGGCTTTCCCTGTCCAGTTCTGATGTTACCCATTCGTAGAACTCCACAAGATTGGTTTGACATGATCCACCTGGCACAAACCCATGTTGCCAACTATCCAGACCTCCACCTCCTCCAAGTACACCCCAATCGTTCCTTTAGGATACTCTCCATTAATTTTCCCACCACCAAGATCAAACTGATGGGTCTGTAGTTACCTGGTACTTCCTTGACCCCCCTTTACAGATTGGCACCACATGTGCCTCTCGCCAATCCCTAGGTACCCTCCCTGTCTCAAGCGACCTGTTGAAGAGCTCCACCAAGGTGCAGCCAGTATGTCCGCAATTCCATAGTACTGTCAGATGAATGCCATCTGGCCCCAGGAGATTTATCTTTCTTTAGGGCCTTGAGGGCTAACCACACCCCTTCGGTGGAGATAGCATCATCCGTCCCCTCCACCTTACTGGCCTTTTATCCTTATCCTGATGTGACACCCTGGGGTACCTCTCCTCCCTCTTGCTGCATTTCTGTTGCTCCCCTGATCCCTCTTACAACCGCTTCTATCCCCATAATGCCTTGCTTTGTAGATATCCCATCCCCTCCCTAGTGAACACAGAGGTGAAGTACCCGTTAGTACCTCTGCCTGGTCCTCGCCTCTTCCACCCACCCTCCTTCTGATCTCAGTCTGCCGAGATGGCCCATAGTTTCTCTCCGCTCCTCAATGTACCGGAAGAACCCTTTTCCCTCCCTGTATCCCATGTGCCAGCCGCTGTTTTACTGGACTTTGCCCCTCTCACCATCCGAAGTGGACTTTTCTCTTGAATCCAGTGGGTTACAAGAGCTGAAACATGGATTTACAGGGGAGGTTATGTTAAACAAATCTGATAGATTTCTTTGACTGGGAAACAAAGGATTTAGATCAGGGTGGAATGGTTGGCATGGCCTACCTAGATTTCAGTAAGATTTTCGACACTGTTTTGCATAAACTAGTAAGGAAGCTGGGTAGCTTAGAGCGAGTCCAAAGGTGGTAAACTGGATAAGAAATTGGTTAGGGATAGGCAACAGAGAGTGGTGGTAGATGGAGTTCATTCGGAGGAAGGGAGGGTGATTAGCGTGGTGCCTCAGGGATCAGTGGTGGAATAGCTCCTCTTTCATGTCTTTATAAGTAAAATTGCAAAGGAACTGGATTAAGGGAAAGTCTGCCTCCTTGCAGATGACATCAAAATCTTCAATAGGATAGACACTCTTGGGGGCGGCTGGAAAGATTGACAAAGATCTGAGAAAACTCTAGGAGTGATCAGTGGAATGGCAGCTGAGTTTCATTGTGAAATATTGCAGAATAGTGCAGTTAGGGCACAGAAATCCAGGAGCAGAGTACAAAATGGGTGGAGTGGTATTGATGACCACCAAACAGGAAAGAGGCCTGGGGTAATCATATCGGATGACCTAAAGGTGACCATGCAGTGCGGCAAGGCAGTCGGGAGGCTGGTGGGATGCTAGGGTGCATAGCAAGGATATCACTAGCAGAAAGAAGGAGGTGGTATTGCCTCTGTATTGATTGTTGGTAAGACTGCACTTAGAAGTACTGTGTCCAGTTCTGGAGACCACATCTCCAGAAGGAAATAGAGTGGAGGTGGTCCAGAGGAGGGTAGCTAAAATAGTGCAAGGTCTGCATCAAAATCCTTCGGAGGAGAGACTAAAGGACCTCAATATGTACACCCTGGAATAGAGGAGGGAGAGTGGGGATATGACAGAGAAACTTTAAATACCTCACGGTGATAAATAAGGTAGAGCAGGGAATTATTTTTCAGAAGAAAAGATACTCAAGAACAAGGGACATGCTATGAAGCTGTAGGAGTTAGATTTAGGAGAGATGTGAGGAAGTACTTCACAGAAAGAGTGGTGAATTCCTGGAACAGCCTTCTAGCAGAGGTGGTGAGGGTGAAAACAGTGATGGGGTTCAAGAATACATGAGATAAGCATAAAGGAATCATAGTAGAAAGGAAGGGGGAGAGCTGTTTATTGGATACATCCTATGGTAGTAATGTAGATAGAGAGAATAGGCAGACTGGATGGGCCAAGCAGTCATTATCTTACATCAAATTCTATGTTTGTTTTAAGATATTTTTTTCGCATTGAACCCTCTGTTATCCCTCCCTGTTGTGTGGTCCTGAGAGCGACCTGGCAGAATACCTGTCTGGGTTGAAGGAGGGCAGGTGAGCCTCGCCCTCCCTTTGGAACTTCCCTGCCAGCCCCTTTGGCCATATGACACATGTATGTCATCTGCCAGGCAAGCAGGTACATGCCAACGTAAGAGCACTTCACACGCCCACTTATTCCTTCCTGAATGACAAGCCTTTCTCTTGGGCAACAAGGTGCAGTTGTGCAGTGGAAGAAGGTACCCTTCCTTCCCAAGGCAGGAGGCATCTGAGACAGATGCTAGAATCCCATCAGACCTCACCAGTCGGCCCTAGAATTTCCTTTCTAATTAAAAAGCTATTGTACCACAGAATAGTACAACAGCATTCTGTGTTCTTTGAACTGTGGTACAGCAGCTTTTTAGTTAGATGAAATCCATAAATAACAAGGGTTACTGTATACTGTAATTTTTTAAGTGCATGGATTTCTATACACAACTACAGTCAGCCAAACACTGTATAAAATAATGTATGGACAGCCATACACAACAGTGTTGTGTGTATCCATCAAGGCATTTTGATGACATCATAGGAACATCAGTAGTGAAGCTTGAAAGGTCCCTAATATCACCAGACCCTCCTCCTCCTCCGATGGAAACTCAGCTGTGCTATATACAGTTGTCCTTGTATTGTTTTGTGTAGTACTTGTTTTTTCCAACTCCCAAAAATAATATATTTTCCTTTCTGTATCATATAAAAAAAGAAACCTACCCTGCTCCCAGCTACTAAAACCCATGTTTCAGTAGCAGTAGTATTTGATTGCAGCTGTTTGAGAATAAGCCAATTTTTAAAACAAATATGTGCTGAGTGCTGATACAGTCCTCTCAGTAAGTGCTTCTAACTGAACAAAGTGCTCACTGTGAGGCTCACGGTCGGTGCACTACAGGGAAAGGGAAAATTGTTTAACTAGGAAAGGCACACAAAGCCGAGCTTGTTTCTATGTATGACCTGGGAGCACAAGGAAGTTAAGTGACTTGCTCAGGGTCACACAGGATGCAGGTGAGGACTGATGGGATTCAAACCCAGGTCTCCAGGTTTGCAGCTCAGTGCCCCTAGCCCCTGTACTGTACTGCCTCCTGCAGCTGGCCTGTCAGTGCAGCAGTAGAGGCTGATGCTGCTCATGAATTGTGTTCATGAAGGAGCCCAGGTAGTCAAGGGCTGGCTGCAGAGGCGGTGGATTGAGCATCCTGAGAACACTGTCCTTCAGGGAGGGAGGGTCGTAGCCTTTGCTGCAGTGCTGCACCTTCGGTGAGTGGAAGTGCAGAGGAGGCAGAATAGGAGGGGGATGTCAGCCAGGTTCATGGTTGTTGCACTGTTGTGCCTGCTCCCACCTTTGAGTTCCTTGAGCACTGACGCCCACTGGGGCTGAAATGAACAATGGACCCCTACCCCCTCCCCATCTGCAGCAGGATTATGGCTACAGGTCCCACATCATGGACTGTGGTACCCATCCTCCAATGGTTGATCAAGAAGTACCTGAGATCAATGTCTGGCCCTGCTGAACATGAGCCCCACTGTGGGAGTGGTTACAGAGGCCTGAAGTGGATGTTGGTAATAATACTATTACTGAAATAGTGGGTTATTAACAGCTGGGAGTGGGGTGGGGTGGGTTTATTTTGTTTTTTAACATGATTAGAAACAAAAATGAAACTCTTTTTCTCTTGAGGGCAGTGGGTTCAGAGAGAGAGAGAGAGAGAGAGAGAGAGAGAGAGAGTGTGTGGGGGAGAACAGAAACTATAAAAGAAAAATGGCAGATAGCAAAAGTTTACATTCTAAGTAAAAGTTGCTGTACCACAGTAGGGTGCAACAGGGTTCTGTGATAAAATCTATCTATATCTGTTTATTTATGCTCCTTACTTACCTGGGCCTTGTAGCCTCCTCTCAAGCCCCGGCACCCCAGCTCTGGCACCTCACCTTCTCCCAGATCTTACCTTCTCCACATTACTCCTGTAGTTTTCTCCCCAGCAGAGACCTCGGGATGAGTCCAGGTCCTGTGGGAGCTCAATATGAAGTCATCGGAGAACACCCAGGTCAGCGAGTGTGGGGCCTGCAGGTGTCGCAGAGCTGTCATGCTACATAGGAGGTGGGATTTTCATTTTTGCTGTTCCACCACCCAAGATGCAGGTGGGTTGGGTGTACGTGTGCACGCACGCAAACATCCATAATGCCAGAGCCTGCATCTTCCTCCCATAGCCACCATTGCACTGCCACCTGTGGTCACCCAGTTGGCTGTATAGCAGTGGACCATGTTGCCCATCCTCCCCAGAAGAGGAGAGCATCCTCAGGGCCATGCTATTCTCCTCCTGCTTGGCGTCCTTTGACGACCTGCACTCATTTCCAAACGTGGGTCACCAACATCGTTAAGTGGTAGTGCTACTGCACCACCAATGGGCGGCTGTTCTGTGATTGTTGAACTCTGTTACAACAGCTTTTTAGTTAGGCCAGAAATCCAGCACACAGGCCCCTGTCGAAGTGTCTGCAACACGAAATGTTGAGAAGTCTGGTCAGCAACCCTCCAAGGACTCTGGCAGCATTGGGGATATTGCACCTTTGTTCACTTCTTGTGAAGTTTTGCCAATAAAGTAATTTGTATCTAGTCTTGAGTGTGCTGCCTTACTGCTCTCCTCCCCTAACCTTATAATATGTATTATTATTCTGTTGTTTGCAAGGGAAAAACAAGAACAGCTACAGCTCTGAGCAGCATTTTTGATGTACAGGACTAGAAGAGGTTCCAGTGGCAAACCCCAGCCAATTCAGATTTTTATAGGATCCTTTTGCCACCCCATTGCCTTCTGTTGGGAGTGAGGGAAGTTTAGTATTGTCATTCCAAGAATAGCTGGTGTAGCCATCATAAATGGTTGTGGGGACATGTCTGATCCACGTCCATGATACAAGCTCTGATCCTAGATCCATGCTTCCAGTACACTGATCCCAGATTGTTCATGAGTCAGTTGGGTTGGGCAGACTTGATCTGCATCAGTGTTTTAGGATTCTTATCAGTATTTTATCTTTAGCATTCAACACAGTGGTAATCGAGGAAAGATTTGTTACAGTCCACAGAGTGACGAAGTGTGCAAGTGTGTGAATGTTTTGGCCCTTCTGTGAGGCATTGAGATAGAATCACAAGTTGGAATTTGAACAGATATGCAGATCCCATGTCACTGTCTTATACTCACCAAGCTAATGCCTCCTTCATGACAAGGAAACAAAAGAAGTGCCCCTGGGGAGGGCAAGCTATGCTTTCCTGGCTCTGTTCAAGAAGGTGTGTGTGTGTGTGTGTGTGTGTGTGTGTGTGTGTGTGTGTTTGCTGACGCAGAAGTTAGCATTGAAAGATCAGCTAAGAATGGTTTGTAATCGTGCCAAACTATAGTGAAAGGCTGCAATTGTACACTACTGTTCGCTTGTTATCTGTTTAAAAAGGCTGCAAATCAGGCTTTGTGATTATAAGGAATTGTAATACTCTTCATGAGGGCTGATAATTTTTTCTTATTTATTTATGATTATTTTACCAGGATGGCCTTGTGAGATGTAGCATGTTGTCAAACCCATATGTTTGTATTTTATGTTTGAATTTATTGTAGCTTCTCAAGAAGGCACCATGCAAAAGGAACTTAACTCAAGTATCTTGTTTCTGAGAGGACAAGTGAGGTTAAAAATTCTCTGGCCACTTGATGCTAACCACTGTCCTGGTTTTGGGAGGGAACCAGTAGCCATTACTCGGGTGGTTAGCTGGGAGAGAGTGTCTGCTGGTGGAAGCGTGTGTTTGAGCAAGGTAGGGTCTGGTTGCCTGTTCCAGCAGCGACCCCCAGTGGTGGGCCTGGGTGCATGCTCCGTTGGGAGGAAGCTTTGTGCTTGGAAGCCAGTCCCACACAAGTCTTGTATGTTACCACTGAGTGATGGGAAATAATGGGACAAAAAGAGAAAACCACAGCGCCTAACAAATAACTGACAGCAACACTCTCTGATCCTGTGTGCCTACATTGGCTTCAACAAGGAGGATGCAGCGTCCGACAGGGCTGGGAGTTTACCTGAGAAACTAACCTGAAGAACTTTTGACAGTATCACAGAGAAAGGCAGGATGGTGAAAAATAAATTCTCAAAAATCTCCACTTCAGGAGCTCACAAACCATTCCGGCTCCAGTATGTAGCTTATACTCCCGTTGTATCAACCTCCCAACAGCAGTTGACAAATAGTTCCCAAACACATTGCAGGGGTTCCTGTCTGTCACCTGCACAGCTGCACCCCTGCCCACAGTTGTGTAATGTGCAAGCCCTCTAACACATCGGTTGCAAATAATGCATGCAATTTGCACTCGCCTACATTGCACAGGTACTTTTATTTTTCTGTATTTACACTTCTTTTTAATAGTTTGTTGTGCTTTTCACACCTGTACCATTTTAATTTATTTATCATGCTCATCTGTCATTTCTTTGTATGTTGTATTTTATTGTGATTCATTTCCCGTCTCCCAGGATACATCTGGAAATGAGTGATCAGCTAAGTATGCTCTTCCGGTAAAATATTTTAACCACATAAATTATCATACTGTACTATTATTCTTCTTTAATATTTTGCATTTTTATTCTGTCTTACAATTATATCTTTTTATTTTTGCTTCCTCACTACATTGTATTCCCCTACAGTGTCATTGCTTTCTTTGTATCCCCTCTTCAGTGTCGAACCTGAAAACAAGACCAAGCTTGAGTGCCATCCTGGTCCAGACATCTCAGAAAATAAATATTGGTCCTCCATTTTACAAACTGTTTTCTGTATCCTGTTCATTAAAATGAAAGGCAGCCTATGTTTGTTTCTTTCTATGGAATCTCCAGTGTAAAAGTTTTTTTCTTCTTCAAGAAGGCTTGGAATTATTGTCTTCAGTGAGGTGTGTTCCGGTGCTTTGTGTTAGACATGCTTGACACTTTCCAGTGTGACTAAGCTAAAACTAACCCAGAACTCATGTTTCTGTAAGAACTACAGCAGGCATTAAGAAGGGAGGTGGACAGAAGCTCTGTACAGAATAAGACAGTGATTGTTGTACTGTTTGAAGACTAGTCTTCCAGTGTAAAATTGATTTAAAGTTTTGTTGTTCTGTCAATGACAGATAATCTAATAAATGTACTTGACAGATCCAGGGTTTTATTTAACTCTAAAATTGATTAGCGTTTTGCTCATAAAGTTCTAAAACACTGTGAAACTGCATAGCACTTGCCTCACTGTGTTTAAAGATCATGTGCAACGGTTTTTACATATTTTATAAAAGCCTGAAAAGCTGAAATTCAAGCCCCATGTCATGATTAGTGTTTCCTGAGAATTCATGCTGTTTGGTTTTATGGTTTCTTAAATCAGTATTTGTTAACTTGCTCTACAGTGGCTGAAAACAGTGGAGTTATTTCTGTCCTCTCAGTCAAACTTAGAGTGCAGTGACATTTGGAGTAGCTCGCTGTTTCAGATTCCCAATCAAAGCAATAGTTTGTAGAGTTAGTGGTTTGCTGAGCTCGAAGTTTCTTACAAACACAGTCTGGCTTGTGTTTAGATAGATCAGCTTAAAATATAACATTGTCTTCTCATAAAAAGCTGATCATTTTAATGTCAATGCTGAATTGAAGTAGTGTAAATCTTTCTCTGAGAAATTAGCTTGTCTGTATCACAGCTCTTAGTTTTTCTAATCAGAACTCATATTGTTTTCTAACTATATAACACAGGGCTATTAAATGGATATAAAATAAATCTAAATTTTGATCATTCACAGAAACAGTTTGTCTTTGATGTAGCCTCCATAAATAGATTTCAGAACATTTTTTTCCATGTCAAATTGACAAACAGTACATGTGCTTGAAATACTGTAGCAGAGTGTGACAGACACCTGTCAGAACTCACAAATTTCAGTTCTTTGGTGGTTTCTGTGTGAAAAACATTGTTAGGTATAACTAGAAACATTATGTGGCATCCTGATACACCGTGTCTCTACCTCAAAGCTGAGGCAGCTGCAGCCTACTGCCACCTGTCCCTGCCCCACAAGCCTCCTTCCTTCTGCTCCACATTTGAAGCTGCTGCATCCTGATTTCCACCATCTTCTCCCACACAGTCAAGGATTGTGCACCCTGCTGCCTCCATCCCCTGCCTAAAGAATCAAGGCTGCTGTACGCTGCCTCCCCTGCCCAAACAATTGGGGTTGCTGCATCCTGCTGCTCTCTCCCCACACCCTCACAGTTAGGAAGCTGAACCTGTTACCCCTTGTTCCTATCTCCACAGTCAGGGCTGCTGTGCTGTCTAAGCCTTAGAGTGCCAGGTTCCCTGCCTCCCACAGCTGGGGCTGCTGTTCCATGCTGCACTAGTCACCAGAGGTGGGGCTTTTGCTGCACTCTGCTATTCACTTCCATTGCCCCAAATGGTCAGGGCTTGTGCACCATGTTTACCCCATCTCACAGTCAGGGCTGCTATACCCTGATGCCCCTGTGTTCTGCACCACAGTCAAGGCTTCTGCACCATGCTGTTCTCTATCCCTGTCACCAGAGACAGGGCTGATGCACCCTGCTCCTTTCTACACAGTTGGGGTTGCTATGGCCTGCTGTGCCCTACATGCCTCTGCAGTTAGGGCTGCTGCACCATGCTGCCACTTGCCATAAGATTCAGGGCATTTGCTGCACCCTGTTGCATGCCTCCACAGTTGAAGCAATTGCACCCTGCTGTCCCCTGCCACTGTACATGTGCTTGAAATACTGAAGCAGAATGTGACAAGCACCTGTTTGTTAATCTGACATGAAAAAAATGTTCTTACATGATTATATTTATGAAGGCTACGTCAAAAACAAACTTTCTGTGAATGAACAAAATTTAGATTTATTTTATATTCATTAAACAGCCCTGTGTTATATAGTTAGAAACAAAATTGAGGTTTGATTAGAAAGAACAGAGCTGTGATACAGACTAGATGATTTCTCACAGAAAAGATTTCCACTACTTTAATGCAGCATTGAAACTGAAATGATCAGCTTTTTAAAGGAAGAGAATTATATATTTTAAGCTGATCCATCTAACCACAAAGCAGAGACTGGGTTTGTAAGAAACCTGGAGAGCTCAGCAAACCACTAAATTCTATAGAGTGCTGCTCTGATTGGGAATCTGAAACAGCAAGCTACTCCAAAATGATGTCATCGCACTCTAAGTTTGGCTGAGAGGACAGAAACAACTCCACTATTTTCAGCCACTACAGAGCAAGTTAACAAATGTTGATTTAAAGAAAACCACAAAACCAAACCGTGAAATTTTCAGGAAACACTAATCACGACACAAGGACTTGAACTGCAAATTTTAAGTTTTTATTAAAAATATGTAAAAAATCGTTGCACATGATCTTTAACAAACATAACACTTCTCCCTGGTCATTATGGTTTTACATGACCGGTCCCAAAGACCGCAACACATGAGCACACAGCAACTGGACCAGGAATCCAAACAATTGATGCCCTGGGGAGATGCATGTATGCAGCTGCTACATGCTCCAGCAGGTCCCTGAACTACCTAACCCACATGGTACAGTTTCAGAATACCCTATGGAAACAGGGCCAGGACCTGGTAGATAAACTCCGGATGGCGATCAGAAGGCGGAGCTCCTAAACCTTCTCACACAAAGCACATCTTCTTGACCTGTAAGGACAGAACTTTTTATTCAGCTGTGAGCTGTGGGAAATTCTATATTGTGCTTGATATCTGCAACAACGCACTTTTGCTCAATTCTGTGGGAGGTGAAACTAACTACCCTTGGTAATTGCTTTTATTTGCATATTTATTTAGTGTTTAACCAAGAAGGGCTTGCAGACTCTGTTTATCTTGTCAGTAACTTCAGAAGGATTTAAATACTGCATTTGGGTAGACCCTTGGAGGTAACTAGATTGTCTACTAGATTTTCTGACAGTTAAACTATTTTTAAATAAATTACAGGTGGCTGAGGAGTGAATAAGGAGCTTGCAAACTCTGCTTATCTTGGAAGTAACTTCACAAGGGTTTGAATACTGCATTTTGTTTGTCCCTTGGGGGTAGCTGGATTGACTACTAGATTTTGGGACAGAAACTGTTTTAAATAATTTACTGCTGCCTAGGATTTTGTGATAGTTAAACTATTTTTAAATAAGTTACTGGAGGTTAGTTGAATTACTATAAAGGGCAGTACTCACCAGGGTGGTGGAGCAGTGGTGTATTTGATTGCTTCTAACAGTCACCTGTGGTTGTGGACTACCCACCACACCCTTCCCCACCCCAACCCCCAGGCATGGCATTTCCTTTATAGCCAAAGTTCTGATATCACTTCCTCAACAGGTCTTGGGGCAGAACTGTCATATTCTTAATAACCCATCACAATGCATAAAGGCTAAGTACACACCAAAAAAAAATTTATATATATTACATACTGTATATTATAAGGAAGAGGGATATGTGGGAGTGGTGCAATGCACTGGCTGTGGGGCAGCAGTTTTCCGGGAGACATTCTGGAAACTGTGTTGCTGTCCTGTTTGCAGGCAACTGTCAGCTCTGAGAGAGGAGATTGCCCACCTCCAGGCTGAAGTGGCAAGGACTAAGGAGGCCTCCCCACCCAAGAGCACCACTGCCACAACCACTGCCTCAGAGGTTGCCAAGTATGAAGAGCAGTTGGACTGCAGTGGATTCTGGGAGGGTGCCAGTGATGGAACAGTGGCAAAGACCCGTAGTTGTACCTCTACACAAATCATATGCCACTCTGGCAGAACAAAGTTGCTGTATGATGGCACCCTCAGTGGAGACCAAGAAGAGTGCTGGGGACATCCACAAGGGAGACCCACAAAAGGGTGGCAAGGACACCACAGGGGAAGGAAACAGCTTCTGATGGGGACTCAATTGTTAGGGGTAGAACTGGGGAAGGGAGAGGAAGAGGAAGTAAGGTGCCTGCCTGGTGCCATGGCTTGAGGGACAAGAAGCAAATTCTCACGATTGCAGAAGCAGCATCACAGGAGAGGGAACTAGATATCATTGTCCACCTTGGGCAAATGACCTAGCTAGGCATGGAATCAGTGCAGTGCAGGATGAATTTGTGGAGTTGGGGAGGGCTTCAGACAGGTAGAAAGCATGGTTACTTTCTCAGAGGTGCTGCCAATCCATGGCAGGGGTAAGGCTAGGTATTGCATACCATGCAGTTTAATGAATGGTTGCAAAACTGGTGCAGAGCACAGGGTTTTGGCTTCATTGGGGACTGGGGATACACCTGGAGAGATGAAAGTCTGTACTGGCACGATGGTCTGCATCTGTCCCACGAAGGAACCAAGCTCCTAAGTGACAGGTTTAAATGCTTCCTGGGCAAGCTTTTGAACTAGCCATGGGGGAGGTGCTGATAAGAGGCAGGGAATTTCAAACCTCCTCACAAAACATGGCAGGTAGTAAGGTAAATACTGAGGTACAGAGCTCAACAGAGGGCAGGACAGGGGTAAATGAAAAAATAGACAAGGGCAATAAGAGCAGGGATGGGGAAAAAGGATAAAGCCAACATTAAATGGAGGGCAATGAGTACCAATGCCCGTAGTCTGAGAACGAGCTTCCTGAGCTAGTAGCCCTGATGGAAAATGAAAATTGGATATTGTGGCAGTCACGAAACATGGTACATGGAGAACCATGACAGGGATGTCAACATACTGGGGTACACAGTCTACAGAAGGGACAGGGAGGGTAAAGAGGAGGTGAAGTAGCTCTATACATAAGGGAAGGGATCAAAGCTACAGAACTAAAAAGTAAAGGAGGAGGACAAGAGGCACTCTTGATCACCTTGGAGACAGGAATGGCATCACAATCTGCACAGGGGTTGTATACAGACCCCGTCTCAAGGGAGGAAACGGACAAGAAAATGATAGAGGACATTCTCAAAATGGCTGTAAAGGGAGATACTGTTGATGGGGACCTGAATATGCCAGATGTTAACTGAATGACATGTACTGCAGCCACATCCAAGAACAGGGTCGTTCTTGATGCCCTGCAGGGGACAGACCTTAGACAGCTAGTGTTGGAACCCACTTGGGAGGGAGCAATACTAGACCTGGTACTCTCAAATGGAGAGAGGAGCACAAATTTAGAAGTCAGTAGACATCTGGGAACAAGTGACCACTGCACAGTGTGCTTCACAATAAGCACACCCAAGGAGACAAGCCATACAAAAACAAGGATACTGGACTTTAGAAGGCTGACTTTGGCAAAATGGGTGAATACCTGAGGAATGCACTACCAAACGGCCAAAAAGGAGGGTGGAAGAACAATGGAGAAAAATCAAAACTGCTATCATAGAGGCAACAAGCCTTTGTGTGGGACAAATAAAGAAAACAAAGTGGAGTAAAAACACTATGGTTCTCAAAAGAGGTGGCAGGAAGGTTAAGGAGAAAAGGCTGCATTCAGAAAGTATAAGGAATTACAGAAGGAGTACGACAGGGAACTGTATCAATTAAAGCAGAAAGAAGTGGGAAGGCAGTCAGAATAGCAAAGGCCCAAACCGAGGAAAAATTGCCAACTCAGTTAAGAAGGGATAGATCCTTTATAGGTACATTAGGGAGCATAGAAAGGTTAAGGGAGAAATAGTAAAGATTAATAAAGGAGATGGGAGGTGGGCAGAGGAAGACGGTGAAAAGGCAGGATACTGAATGAATACTTTTGTTCAGTATTCACAAAAGAAGATGAGGAGGAGTTACCTAAACTAGACAATAGAAGCACTCTGGGTAGGGGGTTGACACCAGTCCATTTGCAGAAGAAAGAGTCCTGAAATAACTCCAAAACTCAAGGTGGACAAAGCAATGGGGGCCTGATGGGATTCACCCCAGAATCCTAAAAGAACTAAGGGAGGACCTAGTGACACCACTGACCACACTTTTAACAAATCATGGGAGGATGGGGTGGTACCTGAGGACTGGAGGAGAGCAGATGTGATTCCCTTCACAAAAGTGTGAGCAAGGCAGAAGCAGGAAACTACAGACCTGTAAGTTTGACCTCAGTGGTAGGAAAATGATGGAATCACTTCTGAAAGAAAGAATTGTTGGTATCTAGAGGCCAGCGGGGCAGGGACCCAAAGCAGCATGGATTTACAGCAGGAAGGTCATGTCAGATGAATCTAATTGATTTCTTTGACTGGGTGACCAAAGTAATAGACCAGGAGGGGCTGTGGATATGGCCTCACTGAGACTTTAGCAAGGCATTTGACACAGTCCCACACAAAGACTAATAATCAAGTTAGCCAGCCTGGGAGCAGGTTCCAGGGTGGTAGCCTGGGTAGCAAACTGGCTGCACAACAGGACACAGAAGGTAATAGTGAATGGAACACATTCCAAAGAAAGGGTTACTAGTGGAGTACTCAGGGCTCAGTACTGGGTCCAGTCCTCTTTAACATCTGTATAGGTGACATTGCAGAGGTCTGATGGAAAGGTATGCCTCTTTGCAGATGACACAAAGATCTGTAACAGAGTTGATACACAAGGGGGTAGAAAGGATGAGAAGGACTTGTCAAGGTTGGAGGAATGGTCAGACATATGGCAAATTAGATTCAGTGCAAAAAGTGCAAAGTAATACACCTGGGAAACAAAACCCAGGAGAAGAGTATACAATAGCAGTAGAGATACTAACAACAACAAAAATGGAAAGGGACTTGGGGGTAGTCATATCAAATGACTTAAAGGTGGGTAAGCAATGTGAGAAGTCAGTAAGGAGAGCCAGGGGATACTGGAATGCATAGGAAGGGGCATCACAAGTGAAAAAGGAAGTGGTTATCCCTCTGTACAGACAGTTGGTGAGACCCCATCTGGAATACTGTGTGCAGTTTGGAGACCCCATCTATGTAAGGACATAGACAGGATGGAAGCAGTCCAGAGAAGGGCAACTAAAATGGTGCAGGGTCTGCATCAGAAACCATATGAAGAGAGACTGAGAGAGCAATATGTATACCCTTGATGAAAGGAGGGATGGGGACATGATAGAAACTTTCAAGTACCTCAAGAGAATCAACAAAGTCCAGGAGGTAGCATCTTTCAGAAAAAGAGATGTGTAAGAACAAGGGGCACAATTTAAAGATAGAGGAGATGGCTCAGGGTAATGTGAGAAATTTTTTTCACGGAGAGAGTGGTGGATGCATGGAATCGCCTTCCTGGTGAGGTTGTTAGGTCTAAAACAGTGGGGAATTCAAACATGCATGGGACAGACATAAGGCAGTTGTAGTGGGGGTTGCAGGAAGTAGGCTGTTGGTTAACTAGAATCTGCAGCTATCCAATAGGAAGGAAATGGGCAGACTGGGTGGGCCAAGTGGTCCTATCTGTCGTCCAAAGTCTATGTTTCTATGTTTCTAGAAACCTATATAAATACTTTCTGTACAGTTAGTATTGTCCCAAGAAAAAACTGCTAATCAATTATTTTAAACTCTGAGATCTGATGCACCTCTGGTCAGTTGTTACATACCATCCATTAATCTGGCATGCAGAAACTATGTCTTAGTTACAGTCTTTTGAGAGTGATACTCCTGTGTACCTTTGTCAAGGTAGCCAACTTTACAGTTTCCATAAAGAATTTTGTTTGTGCTTCAGGGTTCAGTGTTACGTTTTGACCATTAGCCAGCAGATCTTGTGCCATGGAAAATCCACTGTTCAGCATTCATTCCACTGGTCCACATAGTGTACTACTTGAAATTTGGACAGTTCCTGTGCCAAATCTGCCAGCATTTGGCCAATGGGCTAAGGCTTGTTTTGACCTCTGCTGAATAGTGAGTTGTTGCCATTGAGAGGCCACTGTCCCTGTATAGGGCAATTTATTTATTACTGGTATTTATAATTTGGTGCCTGTAAAAGGCACACTGAGGTAAGGCTTGTTTCAGGGTGCCACCAGGTGGGAGAGGCACTAGGAGAAGCAAAAAGTCAAGTAATATACATAACATGTAATCAGCAAATACAGAGTGCAGCATAAGGAGGCGAAAAAATTAACAGTACAGAAATATTCTAGCAGCAGAAATGTAACAGCCCATTGATGATCATAATAACTCAATAGAAGGTACAGTAAGCTGACAAAGCGAGGACAGGGGCAGGTGGAGAAAACCTGGCTAATGGAGTGCCTACAAAAGGTGTTATCAGTGGAAGGCAAAAAACAGGAGGACTGCAAAGAATAATAGGGAGGCACAAGAGGAGTGATGTGAGCTAAGAAGAGAGGTTTGAGGGAGGGAAGATATAACAGTTGATTGTGTAATCAGAGGTTGTTCCAGAGGTAGGGAGACTGAAGGAGAAGCCAGACTGACCAGCCGAGCTTTGCTGCAAGCATGGGAAAGGAGTGAGAGTCAGAGGAGGATAGGAGAGAGGAGAGCAGAAAGATGTAGTGAAGGGACTGTATAGAGACAGTATTTGGCTAGAAAGGAAGAGCAGTGAAGGAGCGCTAGGATACCAAAGGGAGGGGGAGAGAGAAAGAGACTTCTAGATAACTAGAGCAGTGGTATATGGAAAGGGCTGTTAAGAGTGAAATGACAGAATGAGTTGAAAATGAGATCCAATCTTGCAATGGTAGATTTGATGTTGTACTGTAAACCACATCTGTGTTGTAAAACACCTGGATTACCTCACAGCAGAATGGAAGGGCAGTCATGACTTGTTGTGGTACAATGCTCCAAGCTTGGGGCTGAGTTTTTAATACATGTTGCCGAGCCAGCGTGGAGGGCAGAAGCACTTGCATCACCTGCTGCCACACTGGTGCCACGGGCTCGGGCAGACTTGTGTTGTTTGGGACTGGCCAGGAGAGGAGGACCGAGCATCTGGTGGACTTCTGTCCTACTCTGGAGAGGGATGGCTGTAGTTCCCAGTGCTCATCTGACTAGAGCGGAGGCTCAGGGGCAGGTTTCAGGGCTAGCAACTTGAGGGGCATGGAGGGTCGACAACCGCTGATATCCCATGCATGTCAGCATGTGTGGGTACATCTGGATCGCATTGCATGTCCATCGTCCGGGGATAAACAGGCAAAATGGCCGAGAGCTGCGAGGGATGACACCAACCTTGCAGGCTCTGCACGGCTACAGGCCCTGCTCCTGGAACCAGATCCTTCTGTTGGCAGTAAGGCACCAGCTGTCGACACCTCACCACAGGGAAGCACGGAAGAAGCAGGTCCCTGGGACGCCAGGTGACCGGGAGGGCAGTGGATTGCTGAGCCTGCAGTGAGGAAAAACAACATTAAAGGCAAAAAAAAAAATGTTGCTGATATGGGTAAAGAAATTTATGCAGTGATCCAGCCACACACTGAGGTACTTGGGAGTCGATACTTTTCTGGGGAAGTGCCATCAAGATTCTGTGAAGGCAGAGTTTGATTAGAGCCTAGATAGCCTCTGCTTAGAGTCAGAAGTTATAGACAGTGCTTTTAACATTATGAAAGAGCTGGTTTGAGTAGAACCAGTATTAAACCTTGTCAAATGATGCAACAGTGATTCCAAGTCAAGGACATAGGCTCCAGATGCAGAAAGTACAGTATAATTTGTGAGCATATGGATATGCGAGGAGACATGGAAATGATTAATTGTACTGAGCCATGGAGTGAAAAATAAAGCGTACATTTGGGACAGATAAAGTCCCTAGGCCCATCATGCCCAACTGGGCTACATTGCCCACCTCCTTACTGGCTTCTCCTTCTAGCATCCTGAATTTGTTTGATGAGCATCATCCTCAAGACCTTTCCGCTTCTAAGGTCCCAGCTGTGGGGCCAAGGCACAAGTTACCTGCCCAGGATTCAGAGTAGGAGTGAGGGAAGGCAGGACTGGAGTATTGGTTTCAGGGTTCCACGGGCAGGAAAGGGACACTGAGGGTTATGGAAAGAGGTTCCCTAGTCAGATCTAGGGTTCTAGAAAACAAAGTATTAACAAAAACAACTGGGACTGGGGACAGTATAACCCAAGGGGAGGGGGGACACCAAAATCAACCCTCAGTCCAGCTGCTGAAAATCGAGCAGACTCGAGACTGTTAGGCCTATTCTGCTGACATTTTAGTATGTTAAAAAAAAAGGAAGGTGGAAGGGAAGCTGGAGTCGAAAGAGGAAAGCTAAGATAGAACAAATCTCTACTGGTGCTTAGCTAGAGCAGGGAGGAGAAAGATGAGATGGTTGTTCCCTGGGGAAGAGTTGTCTTCCTATTTGTGGAGAAGGAGGCCTTCTGGCTGCTTCCAATCTCAGGAGACAGACTAAAGTTGAAATGAGTTGTTAAGAAGATTGGCAGTAGAAGCCACAATAGCGGGGCACATAGATGAAGGAGTTTGAAGTCTAGCCCATTTGGGCTATACTACTCTGAGGGATTTAAAGAGAGTAACACCGAAAATACAGTGCTAGTGGAAATGCTTGAGAAAGATAAGGAGGGAGGGAGGAAGGGCGATGGAAGAGATAGGGAGAAGATTGGAGGAAGGGACATGGAGAAGGAAGGAAGGAGGGAGGCGCTCAAGAGAAGAAATCATTGAAAACAGAGGATATTTCATCAGGATTAGAAACAGAACTATTAACTTTTAGGACTGGGGTGACAGACTGGGTTGGAGGGTCAAAGAAGGGTGAATAACCTTCCAGAAGTTAGTGGGACATTATTCTCTGTGAGTCATCCTGGTAACTGTGATGATGGTACCACTTGCTGTGTCTGCATCCCATGTTAGGGAATGAGTGCAGATCATTGTGAGCCAGCAGGGGAAGGAAGAATTGAGTGACCCAGGGACTGCTGCCTTTCTCGTGGAAGCAGGGACACTGCTCCCACTTTTGGCTGCCCAGTGGTGAAAGCCAGGTGATATAGCACAACAGCAGCACAAGAAGAATAGGGATTGCCATCAGATGTCTGCACACACCTGCTTGCACCATTGCTAGCCAGTATCTCTGGGGAGGAAACTGGAGGAAAAGCCAGGCTGTCTCATGCTGGCATCCCCTACCCTCCATCTCTTACTCTCACATGACTGTCACTGCTGGCCACCACCAGCTGTGGTCCTGGGAAAGTAGTGGATACCCTTCTAGTCCATGAGAGGGTCAGTGATGGTGGGGTTCCAATAGAAAAGCTTGATTTAAAAAAAAAAAAGGTATTCTACAGGTTGAGGAAGCAATAATTTGCTTTGGCCTCCCTGGTGACCTTCTTGCTGGTGTTAAGTTGTTTGTATCTCAACTAGTTCTCTGTGGAGCTTGAGGCCTTGTGGAGATGCAAGGTAGTCCTGAGCCTTGAATTGCTCAATAAACTCTGTAGATATTCCTAGAATGTGGGGACCCATGGACACGACACTTGCAAAGAGGAGAATGTTTGTCCTTGGTTACAAAGAATTGGGACTGGAAAAGTAATACGTGTCATGTTAATTGGAGAATGTGGATAGAGCAGTCCAGTTAATGTTATGAAAGTCATCTAGTAAGGAAGACTGATAAAGGAAGCTGACCAACTTAGACCAGATAAACTGTGGGAGAAGGTTTGGGCAACAGATTTTACAGACCCAGTAGATTATACAGTGCTCACTAAAAGCATCTGGGAGGGTGCCAACATCAGTGGTGCAGAGCGAGTGCAAAAGGACCCGTTGATAAGCGAGTGGTTGTAGGAGTGAGGATCAAGGTAGGTAGGTTTATGATGAGCTGCGTGAGATTAAGGGATTCAGTTTTCTTTGTTGTAAATTAGCCTTGGGCAAAAGTCAATGAGCCATAGCTGGTTTTCTTGGAATCACAGGTATGTAGAAATCAACTGTGTAGACACTCCTGTACAGTAGCTTAAATTCTGACCATTGCATGCCATTTGATGTGGTTAATAATCACTTATTTGTATTCAGTACCAAAATGATCAGGTGCAAGTCATCATCCTGCTAGGGCACATCAGTACTGCGAAACATCAGATGCTGAGAGAACTTCCGATTACCACACACCTTGTCACGCATTCATTTTAATGGCAAGGTCCACAGGTAGTGATGTAACTTAATCGGGATGACAGGTAGATGTTTTAATTTCTTCTTAGTTAATTAAGTAAGAGATGAACTGATCTGTCATAGCCTAAAGCCAGGGAAAAAAAACAACAACGGACATCACGGCGTGCCAAGACACTCACATTTTTGTAGCCTCAGGCTAGATCTGTCACACCAGGCTTGTAAATCTTAAAATACCTGTACATATTACTAAAAGATCTAGCTATGGGGCATACCTTTTCGTATGACATTAAATGCGCTAGTGCTAAATTTTGAAACTCTGTATAGCAAATGCTTTGTAGTTTTGTAGCAGACTTGGCTGTTTATTGGGTAGTTAGTTTTAGAACATGTTAGACTGCCCCAAGTACAGTTTTTGGAATTTCATTCTACAAAAAAAAACTTGTGAGACAACCTCTAAGTTTAATTAAATGCATTCAGAGTCACTAGTGTTTTGATCCCATTCATAAATTATAGTGTAGCAATTCTTGCAGCAGATATTTGTGCTTTTCAGAGGATGTGGTTTTAAGATCTTGAAGTTTAGACACTACTATAAAATGTAACAGCAGTGACTATGCAAAAATAGACCTAGCTTTCCCCTTCTGCATTGTTCTAGTGTAGTTCATAGTTTGTGCATGGTTTAATAATCCCATAGCTAAGTGTTTATGGAGAGGAATGTCCAGTCTGGGGGCTTGCAAGGAGTTTTAGCATAATATAATAGTGATCTTTTTAAATATGATCTTTTATTAGCATACAAGTTTCATACAATGAGTAACAGGAGCATGTTGGGCCAAGATGCCGTTATTGCACTGTTAAAGATAATAAAGTATTGTTCTGTATCAAGAAAGAATCACGTCTTTTTTTTAAAGTTTGCTTTATTTTGACTAATTACCACATCTGTAGTTAGGGCATTCCAGGGGTTGTCTACCCTTCAACTGTAGAAATACTGCCTTTTTGGTGTAAACCACTTTCCTGAGATCTGAATTGGGTGTCCCATAGTGTTATCTGCACATTTGAAATCGAAACCGTTTAATTAAATAAGTATTCATTATTGATTACTTAGACCCACGTATCTTTTTATAAAATTCTAATTCTGATAAAAGTTTAGGATGTGCAGCACACTAACAGTAGGTGGAAAACAGTACAGTATTCTGAGCGCAGCCAGTGGTATAGCAGCAGCACACTCGGCCACCTGGAGAGGCAGGCTAAATGTGCAGAGTCGGGTGTTCTGCTCTAGGTCTGGCAGGTGGCCATGCACAACACAGAGCTGAAGTGTTTGGCACTGGGAGAAGGGAGGGTGCAGGCTGCGTAACATTAACACACCTAGCTGCCAACCAACCACGGAGCAGAATTAACATTGGTTGTGAAGTCGACAATTCTCTTGATGAAAAATGTGAGGCAACCCTCCCAGTGGAGTGTGTGTGTGTATTGGGGAGTGGCAACAAAGAATATTGGCCCAACAATGACAGCAGCATAATGGGTACTATGACTGTTCCTATATAAGTGCCTTTAAAAAGGCGTAGAGGAAAAGTCCATATCCAAGAGGGAGCAGAGTCTCTGGGGTTTATGATGACTGAGGTAGGGAACAGAAAACTCAGACTAGGAGAGATATACCAGGAAGTAATAGACTTCTTGATATCAGAATTTAAATATACTGATACACATGGTCCAGACTTAGTGTTTTGCATCCCACAAAGTAAAAGCATAATTCCAAGATCATTAACAGAATAAACTTCTGTCATCCTAGTCTCATTTGATTTAGTATTATTTAGGGAAGTATTCCTAAAACTGTCTCACTACAAAGGCAGCAAAGGTATATGTGTATCCCAGTGTGGCCCCACAGACCCAACAACCTTGCAAGAAATTCCTGTAATACAGATAAGAAATTCAAGAGATGGGTGGCCAGTTTTCAGTTTTATATATGTTCAAAGCTTGATTTATAATCAGTAATCCGCTGAAAAAGTGTTTTTTTTTTTTTACCATACTGATCCTCTTACTCATCCTACTATCCCCATGTTATAAGCTCCATTAGTAACTATGGACTTTAAGACTTTAAAAATATATGTTTGAGTTACTGCTCTTATTAAAAAAATATATACTATTGCAGTGTTGCATTGGTAAAATGAAATAATTTGATGTAAAAGGAAATACTAAATGTTTGTGTAATGGAATTTACTTAATTTTTCTTACGTACAGAATCTGTCATTGGGAGTTAATTACTATTGTCACGGACGCACTCCGAGGTCAGACCCTCTGCTCCCACAGTGCCAACCTCAGGTGCAATAGTGTGAACAGGTAACAGACAGGGTAATCCTCCTGTCTGCTTTGAGTCCGAATCACCTTTAGCCTCGAGTTCTGGAGGGATTCAGACCGTGAACCTTATGCTAGCATACCCAAATGTACAGGCTTAGATAATATTCTCTTCAGGGGATGCAATATATCTTTTGCCTAAAGGCATCTAACCAGGTATCCAAAATGAACCCTTTTAACTCTGTAAGAGACTTAGGTATTTCTTACCTTATTATACAAGCTCAGTAACACAATCAAGCTTTTCAACAGCTGTCAGACTTAAATACAGGCGTGTCACATGCAAAAAGAAACTGAGAAGACACCCAGGCAGTATTTCAAAAAAAAAGGTTGTTTATTACAATATGATAAAAACAGGTAAAATTAAATGCAGAACAATATAGCATAAATCTTACGATCAAGCTCAGACAGACCACCAGCACTGGAGGAGGTTCTGGAAGAAAGTTTGGTGACAAATATCGAGGGACACTATAGATTGGGAAAGGAAGGGTAGTGGTAATGGGGGACCTCAGTATGTCAGGAACAGACTGGGGACTATGATGTCATTGGTGGCCAGAGAGCAGAGGCTGCTGGATGTCTTCCAGGATGCGTTTCTGACACAACAGGTGGGTGAGCCAACTAGAGAGGCCGGACACTGGACGTGGTCCTGGCAGACAGTGATCAGATTAGGAGCCTAGAGGTGAGGGACCCATTTGCGGGGAGTAATCATGCCACAGTCTGGTTCTTCCTGGACCTAAGGGGCAGAAGCGAACAAGAATGAAGTAACCGACTTTAGGGGTGCAGACTTCAGGGAGATGGGAAGGATCCTTAAAGATCATCTGGACAGGATAAGGCCGGATATGGATGCTGACAGCAGGTGGGGGATCATTAGGAGGTAAATACAGGAGGTTACCAGATCCGTGCAAGGGAAAGGCATAAGTTCGGTAAGGCCAGAAAACCCAGCTGGTGGACCTGGGAGGCACAGGAGGTGGTGAGGAAAAGAAGGTGGCCTGTAGGTGCTTCAAGTGCTCAAGGAGTGAAAGGGGTCAGGAGGAATATGAGCTGACAGCCAAGAGAGTCACCAGGGTGGTGAGAGCATCTAAGACAGAAAAGGAGCAGTGCTTACCCAGTGGGATCCGGGGAGACTAGGGGTTCTTTAGATACAAAGGGAAAAAGGAAAGTAAGGGCAGATCAGCAAGATAAGGATTGAGGATGGTTGGGCATAGGAGGCGGAGGAACAGGCAGAAGTCCTAAATTAGTACTTTGCCTCAGTTTTACTGGGGGATGCAGGGCTATGCCTTCGAGAACAGGGGCAAACCAGAGGAAGGATGGGACCGGTAGAGACCAGGGCCCTGATGGGCCTGGGGAAAGGAGTGGCCACCACAGACAGGTGGGGGTCCAGTAGTGCAGGGTGAAAGGGGAGGACATGGAGGCTGAAATCCCGTAGAAAGAGTAAGGAAGCCCTCTGGTCCTTTGGATGGAGAAAGCACCTGGGCCAGATGGGATACATTCTAGGGTGCTGAGGTAACTGGTGGATGTCCTGGCAGTCTCTCTAGTGGAGCTTTCAACATCTTTCTGAGGACTGGGTGGGTGTCCCAAGACTGGAGGTGGCCCATGTCATGCCGATCCACAAGGGGATCAAAGAGGAGGTGGGAAATTACAGGCCCATTAGCCTAACATCGAGTCGGCAAGGTGATGGAGGGTATTGTCAAGGAAAGGCAAGGGCTTACTGGAGCAAACTGGGTACTTGGACGATAGGCAGCATGGCTTTGCCATGGGAAGATCATGCCAGACAAACCTTGTTCAGTTCTATGACTGGGTGACGAGGACCCTGGACTAGGGTAGGCCAGTGAGCATCCTCTTTCTGGACTTTAGCAGGGCGTTTGATTCAGTACCACAGTGGCCTGCTGGCTGAGCTGAAGGAAATGGGGGTAGGGAGACAGTTCTTAAGATGGATAGGAAATTGGCCTCTGAGCTCACTCAGAAGGTGGTAGTTGGAGGTTAGCCTCGTCCCCAAGGTGGGTTACTAGTGGGGTTCCCCAGGGTCAGTGCTGGGCCACTCCTGTTCAACGCCTATGTCTCAGACATTAGGAAGGATCAGAAGTGAGATAAGTCTCTTTGCAGACGACTCAAAGCTGGGTGCAGTGATGGATGAGGAGGAGGAGGGAGGTGGCCTTGCAGGATGACCTGGAGGCTCTGGAAAGATGGTCAGGAAAATGGAAACTAAAATTCAATGCAGGAAGTGCAAGGTTCTGCACCTGAGAGTCAGAAATCCAGGCCAGGGATATACCCTGAGAGGAGACACAATTCAAGTCACAGAGGGTGAGAGGGACCTAGGGGTAATGGTAGATGTCAAAATGAACAACTCGGAAACCTGTAGGAGGGCAGAGGCAAGAGCAAATAGGATGCTGGGATGCATTGCCAGAGGATTACCTCCAGAAAGGTGGAAGTGATCCTTCCAGTACAACTGCTTGGTTAGGTCACACCTTGAGTATTGTGTGCAGTTTTGGAGACCACATTTAAAGAGGGACATTACACTCCTAGAGAGGGTCCAGAGGAAGGCAACCAAATGATCTGGGGCCTGGGGAGAGGACCTATGAGGAGAGACTCATGGAGCCTCGACGTATACACCCTGGAGGAGAGGAGGGAGACATGATAAAGTCTTGAAGTACATGAAAGGATCAATAAGGGAGGCTTAGTCAGGGTGCTCCAAAGGAAGGAGGTGGGTCAACAAGAGATCATGGGTGTAAGCTGGAAGGGCAGGCTCAGAGGGGGAGTTGTTATTTCACTGAAAGAGTGGTGGAGCCATGGAATGCACTGCCCAGAGAGCTGGTAGAGGTGGAGACTATGGACAGGTTTAAGAGGGATAGGTCAGGTACAGGGGAGGGTAATCTGACTAGGCCCAGTACAGTGGAAAATCTGGGACTGGGGACAGTAAAACCCAAGGGAAGGGAGAACACCAAATCGGCCCTCAGTGTGGGTGCTGAAAATCGAGCAGACCTGAGAGATCATTAAGCCTATTCTGCTGGCATTTTAGTATGTTAGTATGTAAAGCAAAAGGAAGTTACAGAACAAACATTCCTACCACAGATACTTAATTCTTTTCCAGGTATTACCTTTAAGTGCTGTTTAAGTTAAAGATCTTTCGTCTGAGTCCAAGATTCAAATGTCACCTTTCCCAGATACAGTGTTTCATTTTAACTCTATCTGCCCCACGCCCTTTTGATGAGGTCAGCTAGGTCCTCCCTTAGATTTTAATTTCTAACATAGTTATCCCTGAGGATGTGAGTCATTACTTTGAGAAATCTGTAACTAGCCATTTCCCAAATATACTAACATACTATTTGCCAGCAGATTAGGCCTTACGGTCTATCGAGCCTGCTCGAACTTTAGATCCTTAGTTGGGTGCCGAGGCCCTCCCATCCCTTGTGCTCCAGAAACCCTATCATCCATCCCACCCCCAGGACAGGCCATCATCTGATACATCCACTTTCTGTGTCTGTCCCACCCTCTCTTGAAGCCCTCCACTGTGATCTCTAACCAGCTCGCCAGGCAGTGCATTCCAAGGGTCCACCACCCTCTCAGTGAAAACCTCCTCCTCCACCCTTCCACCTTCCAACTTCAAACCATGCCCTCTGGTGATACCTCCCGCTTTAGTCTAAAGATCCTCCATGTTTACCCTATTTATTCCTTGAGGTACTTGAAGACCTCAATCATGTCCCCCTGTCTCTCCTCCCTCCAGTGAAAACAGGCAGAGCTCCTCAAGTCTGTCCTCATATGTCAAATCCCCTAGCCTTGTATCATCTTAGTTGCCCTCCTCTGTACCCTCTCCAGGAGCTGTATGTCCCTCTTCAAGTGTGGTCTCAGTACTGTACACAGTACTCAAGGTGTGGTCTAACCAGTCCATTGTACAGCGGCAGAATCACTTCCTTGCTCCTAGAGGTGATCCCCTTACGATGCATCCCAACATCCTGTTTGCCTTGCTAGCCGCCTCCTGCACTGCTCAGAGTTATTCATACATGCATCCACCATGACCCTAGGTCTTTTTCCCTATTGAGGCCTCCAGCGCCTCCCCCAGGGTGTACCTGTGTTTAGGGTTTCCCGACCAAGATGCAACACCTTGCACTTGGTGATATTGAAATTTAGTTTCCATGTGTGAGCCCAGCTTTCCAGAGTGTCCAGGTCCTTGCAGGGCCAACCTCCCCTCTTCTCCCTCAACTACTGCTCCCATCTTGAGTCATCCATGAAGAGACTCATTTCACACTATACCCTCCTGATGTCCGATATGTATGCATTAAACAGGATCAGACCCAGGACCGAGCCCTGCGGTACCCCACTACCAACCTCTCTAGGGTTCGAGAGTTCCCCACCGACCACTACTCTCTGGGTGCGTCCAGCTAGCCAGTTTTCAATCCATCTGACCATCAAAGGCCTACTCCTAACCCCATCAGTTTCTCCACCAGACCATTGTGGGGACAGAGTCAAACACCTTGCTGAAGTCCAAGAATAATACATCCACAGGCTTTCCCTGTCCAGTTCTGATGTTACCTATTCATGAACTCCACAAGGTTGGGTTTGACATGATCTACCTGGCACAAACCCATGTTGTCAACTATCCAGACCTCCCACCTCCTCCAAGTACACCCCCAATCGTTCCTTTAGTATACTCTCCATTAATTTTCCCCACCAGGTCAAACTGATGGGTCTATAGTTACCTGGTACTTCCTCGACCCCCTTTATGGATTGGCACCACATGTGCCTCTCGCCAATCCCTAGGTACCCTCCTGTCTCAAGTGACCTGTTGAAGAACTCCGCCGAGGTGCAGCCAGTATGTCCTCCAATTCCATAGTACTCTGGATGAATGCCATCCGGCCCAGGAGATTTGTCTTTCTTTAGGGCCTTGAGGGCTAACCACACCCTTTTGGCGGAGATAGCATCATCCAGTCCCCTCCACCTTACTGGCCTTTTGTCCTTATCAAATGTGACACCCCTGAGGTACCTCTCCCTCCCTCTTGCTCCATTTCTGTTGCTCCTGATCCCACACTGCCGCTTCTATCCCTTAGTGCCTTGCTTTGTAGATATCCATCCCCTCCTCCCAAGTGAACACAGAGGCAAAGTACTGAGTAAATACCTCTGCCCTAGTCCTCGCCTCTTCCACCCACCCTCCTTCTGATCTCAATCTGCTGAGATGGCCCTTAGCTTTTCTCCGGCTCTCCAATGTACCGGAAGAACCCTTTTCCCTCCATGTATCCCTGTCGAGGCGCTGCTCTTTACTGGACTTTGCTTCCCTCACCATACGGGTGACTTTTCTAGATACAAGATGGTACATTTCCTTATCCCTATCCCCTCTTGTTGTTTTATATTTTTGTAGGCGCCTTCTTTCTCTGACTGCTACCTGTACCTCACTGGACCACCAGCATGGTTTATGTGACCTTGCTCTCTTACGCTTCAACTTAGCACAGATCCGGACTGCCTCATGAAGTCCCGCTTTATGACCTCCCATCTCCTTTCCACACTTGTCATTGATGTAATCACCTTCAAGTGATCCTTGAGAATATTTCCATGCCCACAAAGTCTGCCCCCTGAAGTCCACTGCCAGTGTCCTGAGATCTCCCCCTCCTTATTTGAAACCAGACAGTATTGTGGTCGCTCCCAGCCAGGGGTCCTGTACAACCATGTCTCTTACCAGATCCCCATGTGCAGAACCACGTCCAGGACATGCCCCTCCCTTGTGGGCTCCATCACATGCTGTGTTAAGAACACATCCTGGAAGCCGTCCAGTAGCCTCTGCTCCTTGGCCACCTTGAGGACATGGTTCCCCAGTTTGTACCTGGCATATTAAGGTCCCCATCAGCACCACTCCTTCCCTTTTGGTCCACACTGGGCAATGATGTTGTCCAGCAAACCATCCTCTAGAACATCACTCATCCCGGGGGCTATATACTACACCCAGCTTGACCTTATCTCCTGCTGGGGATCGTAAGGTGACCCATAAGGCCTCCACGCTTCCCTCTGCCTCTTCTACCCTAGCAATTTCTATGTCATCTCTAATGAACATAGCCACTCCAACCTCTACCCTCCTTTCTATCCTTCCTAAGCATAGTGTGCCCGCACATTTAGGTCCCAGTCATGGTTTTGTTGGCTCACGTCTCCGTGACCGCACACATCCACCCCTCGAACAGCATGGCCTGGAACTCTGGCAACTTGTTTCCCAAGCTCCTGGCATTTACTAACACCAACCCCACCCTTATCCCTGATCCTCTTTCTGAACCCCACCCAGATTCCTTATACTCCATCCTCCCTCTGCTCCTCCTGAAACCTCCACCCCAGTCTGTTTCCCCTCCCCTTGGGCTTGAAGGCTACTCCCTCATCTGAGGAGAGGGCTTCTGGTCAGCCCCTCCTTATTCCTCCCCTCACAAGTTTAAACCCCACCTTTCTTGAATATAGTCAGCCATCCCCTGTTTAAGGACTTCCTTCCCTAATGGGGCAAGATGAAGCCTGTCCTTGGCATATAGTCCCTTATCCTTCCAAACTCCATTCCAGTTCTCTAACACTTCAACCACTCTCTTCACCCACTTCCTGAGCCAGTCATTAACCTCTGTGAGCTTCATTTTTTCTCCACTGAGGCCTTTGGTACTGGCAATATCTCCGAAAAGGAAATGTTGCATCCATTATCCTGACAGACTTTGCAAGTTCTTGGAACCTTGCTTGGATTTCAAAACACTATTTCCTCTAGATCGTTAGATCTTACTTGAAGAGCTCTTGCAGTAGGTAATTACATATAGGACTGGCGCTTGACGGCAGGACCCCCCAGAAAAAATTCTCTAGCTAGCAGTCCCTGGCATGAGACCGCCCCTAAATCAGGTGACCGGCGTCGTGTGACGTTGGTATAAAGGCGGTCCCCAGGCGCCCCACCTTCCAGTTCTTTCCACAGGTAGCTGAGTAGCACCTCCAGTTAAGTTTGTTGCAGTTCTGTCTCTTCATCGTTTTTTCCGAGCTACAGTTTTTCTGTTCGATCATCAGGTGAGCGTCGTTTTATGTCATCCCCTCTCAAAACAAGTACGATTCGTGCGGCTCAACTGCCACACAAGGATGGTCACTCCCTCTGCCTCCTCTGCCTAAGCCCCGACCACTTGGTGGATAACTGTCCTACTGCCTCCGGTTCAACGCGGCAACCCATAAGCGACGCCAGCAGTCCTCGAAGCCCATCTCCTGAAGAAAAAGATGTCTGCAATGGAGAAAGAGCTGAGAAAGTTAAGGCAGGCGTCGACTTCTCAGGAAGGGTATAAAAAAGGACAAGGATAGGCACGGGAGGCCTCCTCTTCCGCGACTCCGGCGGAGTCGCGGGCAAACAACTTCCCCTCGGGGATCCTCCGGCGCAGCCTCCAAGGGTTTGGAGGCGTCAGCCCGCCCTTTAGGCTCGAGTTCGGGCGTGTCGGGTGTCTCCGGGATAAAGGAGACTCCAGCCCCAATGCAGTCTCACATCCTCGGCCTACTGGCGGGCGCCTCCCATAAGCAGGCGTCGGCTCCTCCGGCGTCTGCGGGAGAAAGCCCCTAAGTCGCCCGACCGTTGGTAGGCGCTGGCTTCTCTCTCCGACCGGCCTCTCCTCTTCCTCGGCCGCCTCGGACGTGAGCCCGAAGTCGGATGCGGCTCCTCCGGCGTCCGCGGGTTTGACCCATAAGTCACCGTCCGCTCCTAGAGCCTACGTCGGAACCACCCTCTTCCGTCGTGCCAGGCTCTCGCAGCCTTCACTGCCGTCAGGGGCCCCAGTCCCCTTGCCTGACTCAGGATTTTCACCACCTTCCCGGATGAGACTAGGGATCCTGGACTGCCGTCAGATCCCCATTGAGAACCCGGATCTGGCGCGGTTCCCCGGCGCTGCCCTCCGGCGCGGCCGAGCCGACACTGGTCCCGCTGTGCGCGGACCCGACACGGCCTCTCCGGCGCCAGCAGGAGATTTTCTCTCCTCTGGGCCCTCCACCCCAGGGCGCTTGTCCGGCTGATCCGCCCTGGAGTGCCCGGCTGGGCCGTCTGCTCCAGCAGCTCCTCCAGCACCTTGGTACCCGCCGTCATACCCAGCGCCGGTCTTTCCGGGCCCGCCAGTACCCGTGCCACTTGCCAGCGCCGAATCCTCCAGCTCCATGATACCCGGCGCTCACTCACCCGCTCCAACTTATCCCAGGCGGGTCTTGGGTACTCTCCCTACGGATATCCTCCGTTTCACTATCCCCCTCCTCCTCCTCCTCCACGCCCCCAGGCCGCCGGTGGATTTGCAGGAGACTCTTGCCTCCTGGTGGGCTGAGGCCAGGCTCAGCTCACCAGAGCAATCGAGCCGTCTTCAGACGACAGTGCCTCCACCAGTTCCGTACGCCCTAGGCGCTCTCCCTCCCCTCGAAGTTCCAGAGAGGGGGCAGGACACGTTCTGGGTCTCTTCCCATGGAACACGTTCCTCCTCCTAGACGGGTGAGGAGTCTTTTTCTGCCTCGATTCTTCCTCTGCAGTCCTTTCGACTCCTCGGAAGCCTCCGGGAGTTTCCGATAAAGACGATGAGCTCGTTCTCCGTCCAAACCCGGCCGAGGACTCCTCCAAGGTCTCTTCTTGAGGATCCTTCTTTCATGGAGTTACTTAAGAAAACCAGGAGGTCCATCAGTGGCAGTCCTTAGATCCAGATCCTCAGCGGGTGAAACTCACGAACATCTGGATTTGCCCCACGGCCCCTACTTTAGTGCCACCCTGGATCGAGCCTCACGCCCACCTTGTTTCCACTATTTGGAAACAACCGTCGGCTTTAGTCCCACTTCCTAAGAAGTCAAACAGGCTATACCAGGCTCCAGAGGGTGTAGACTTCTTAGATTCTCACCCCCGTGCCGACTCGGTTGTGATCAGCGCCACATCCTAAACATTTGAGCTTGTCTCCCCGGATAAGGAATCTGCCTTCTGGATCAGTTTGGAAAGAAGATTTACGCTTCCTCTACACTGGATATAAGGGCCCTGAACTATGTAGCTCACATGGGGGATTACAGAAGGCCGCCTCCCAAGCGGAATCCAAGATCGACTCCTTGCCGGACTCCCAACTCAAGCAGGAGTTGGCTGATCTAGTCCGCTCTGATCGTTCGGCCAGTTGTCACATGCTAAGGGCGTCATACGATGCAGTGGACACCGCTGGATGGAGCTCTGCGTTTGCCGTTAGCGCCACGCATGGTTTCGCGTGTCAGGTCTGGTCCCGAGGTGCAATCCGCCATTCAAGAGGCATCTTTCAGGGGTTCCGTGCTTTTCGGTGGTGATGTCAAGGACATCATCACCGACTTACAGAGAGAGGAGCAGCCCAAATCTGTGGATTCTGTACCGCCCCATCCTCCGCAGCGCCGGCCCTTCGCGAGATGCAGCCGGCCTCAGCGAAACCCCAGGAAGGCGGGCCACTAACGCCGGGCCCCGTAGCTGCCAGGGCCCTCCGCCCAAAGCGGCGGGCACTCCAGCTGCGGGCGCTGCCTCACACACCTGACTCCTCCCTCTCCCACCGCCTCCGGACACTCCGGAGGAACCGGTGGGAGGGAGGTTCTCCCTCCACCTCCCGGAGTTGGAGAGGATAACCCAGTTCATGAGTGCTTCAAATCATCAGAGAGGACACTCCATAGAGTTTCTGCAGAAACCTCCCGTCACCCCCATCTGAATTCTGCTTATTCAAGGGACCATCTTTCTCTGGTCAGGAAGAAATCTCAGCTCTTCTTACAAAGCGGGCTATAGAACCCGTTCCTCCTCACCTCTATGGAACGGGTACTATTCCCACTTCTTCCTTGTACCAAAGAAGACGGGAGATCTCAGACCGATTCTCGATCTCGCTCCTTGAACCTGTTTGTGGAATACAAAAGGTTCAGGATGTTCTCCTTCAATCCCTTCTGCCCCTACTTCGGCCGGGCCAATGACTTTGTGCACTGGATATGCAGGATGCATACCTGCACATCCCCATTCACCTTTCGCACCAAAGTACCTCAGATTTGCGTTCCAGGGGTCCATTACCAATTCCAGGCTTCGTTTGGCCTTTCCTCGGCTCCTCAAGTCTTTACCAAATGCCTGGCGGTGGTAGCGGCCCACCTCCGCTCTTTGGGAGCTCAGGTTTTCCCTACCTGGACGATTGGCTCCTGGCGGCTCCGTCCAGGAGGAACTCCTGCATTTCTCTCCTCACCCGCAGGTTTTACCAACCTGGGTATTACCATCAACCTCTCCAAGTCTCTTCTGGAGCCTTCTCAGGCTCCAGTTTATTAGGCGATTCTCGACACAACTTTGTGCAAAGCTTTTCTGCCTCCGGACCAGGGGTTTCCTCCAGTCACAGATTTCCCTCCTACTGAACTTCAGGAGGGTCCGCCAGGTCGGTGCTCCGTCTACTGGGGCTCATGGCGGCTGCCATCCCGACGATCCTACGAGCACGCCTCCACATGAGAATATCTCAATGGACTCTTGATCTCAGTGGGACCAATGAGTAGATGACCTAGATCTTCTGATCCTGATCTCCTGCCCGATGGTCAGAGACTTAAAGTGGTGGATGGTACAAGAGAACCTCTTCCGGGGTCCCTTCTTTCATCCTCCCGATCAGACCTTGACTACGGACGTCTCCGGTGAAGGTTGGGGGCCCATCTTGGTCCTCGTCGAGATGAGGTAGCTCTCCCACATCAGTGTTCTCGAGCTCCAGCGGTGCTTTATGCACTCCAGGCCCTTCATCAATACATCCTTCCGGTCACCCTAGCCGTCCAAGCGGACAACATGCGTGGTGTGGTACATCAACAAGCAGGGAGGAACTCGATCCTACCGCTGTGCAGGGAAGCGATGAGGGTCCGGAGTGGGCCACCCTCCACAACCTTCACCTCACGGTGATCCATGTTCTGGGAGTAGACAATGTCCTAGCAGACAAGCTAAGTTGCTCATCAGCTCTTCCACATGAGTGGGATATAGATGGAATAGTCCTAAACAGCATTTTTCAGGCTTGGGGACTCCTCAAATAGACCTATTCGCCTCCTCCCAAACGCAAAACTTCAATCCTTTGCTCGCTCGCTCCAGAGCTAGGAGCTTTCTGGAGAGACGCTGTCTCTAAGCTGGAAGGACAGATTCCTCTATGCTTTTCCCCAATTCCACTGGTCCACGTGTGTTACAGAAACTGGCTCTAGAAGGAGCAAAATTATTCTAATTGCTCCTTTCTGGCCCAGTCAAATTTGTTCTCTCTTCTACAACAATACTCAGAGGTTCCTCCTCTTCCTCTTCCCTTATCTCCGGGATTGCTGACTCAGGATCAGGGATCCTGGTCCATCCGGGACTCAAGTCCCTTCAACTTCATGCATGGCTCCTTCAGACCTAGTTCAATCTCGCTTTGGAGTATCCCCTAAGGTAGCCGAGATTTTGGTAGAGGCTAGAAAGCCCTCCACTAGGTCCACTTATGCCATGAAATGGAAAAGATTTTCCATCTGGGCGCGTCCAGGAGCGAGGAACCCTTTTCCTGCCCGTAACCACTTTGCTGGATTACATCGTCATCTCTTGACCTGGGTCTCAGTCACTCCTCTCTGAAGGTTCATATGGCAGCTATCTCTGCCTACCACGTGACCTTTCGCTGATAAGGCCTTTGCCCAGCTAGAGGTATCCAAAACCTTCCTTAGAGGGGTCCTTCATCTCAGACCCCGATCCGGACCCCAGCTCCACCTTGGGACTTAAATTTTATCCTTGAGAAACTTCTCTTCCCCTTCGAGCCTGTGGCTTCTGCAGACTTAGTTTTTATCGTGGAAGACGCTTTTCTTAGTGGCCATTACCTCAGCTCTAGAATTTCGAGCTTCAGGCCCTTATGTGCAAAATCCTTACTTGATCTTCCACAAAGAACGAGTAGCTCTCTGCACAAACCTAAGTTTCTCCGAAGGTGGTAGCTGCATCTACTTTGAATCAGTCTATTGAATTACTTGCCTTTTTCACACAATACTCCAATCATGGAGAATACTTGCTTCACACCATGGATGTTCACAAGATTCTGAGATATTATACCAATAGGGCGAAAGATCTCAGAAAGACTGATCAGTTGTTTGTCTTCTTTCAGCTCAAAAGAGAAGGCAATGCTGTTTCCAAGCAATGCCTGTCAAAAGTGGTTAGCTCATTGCATCACTTTCTGTTATGACAAGTATAACAAGACCCTTCGGGTCAAGTCAGAAGTCACTCCACTCGTGGAGTTGCTGCCTCTAGGCTTGTTTCAAGAATGTGTCCGTGACAGACATTTGTGCTGCCGCCACTGGACTTCCGCCCATACCTTCACTAAACATTACAGTTTGACATTGCCTTCGTCGAGAGCAGGCTTCGGGTTAGCGGTCTTCAAGGCCTCCTTCTTGAGGGTTGAAAGCTTTCCTACTACTTATCTGAGTAGTTCTTCCTCCCGGTGCCTTTTTATTGGTTCCAGACTGCTTGGGATTCTGTCCTATATGTAATTACCTGCAAGAGCCCTCTCAAGTAAGATAGTACAGTTATGTAAGAACTTACGTAACAGTAGATCTTCAAGAGAGGCTCTTGCAATGGTAATACCTCTCCACCACGCCATCCCCTAGGCTTTTCAGCTCCTTTTCATTGAGGGAAATATCTGCTTCTTTCTCGCCCAGGCCTTCCGGCCTGTATGAAAGAACTGGAAGGCGGTGTCTGGGACCGCCTTTATACCGACGTCAAGATGACGGCCGGGGTCACCTGACGAGGGGCGGTCCCACCAGGGACTGCTAGCTAGAGAATTTTTCATGGGTCCTGCCACCGTCAGGCGGCCAGTTCTATATGTAATTACCTACTGCAAGAGCCTCTCTCGAAGAGCTACTGTTACGGTAAGTTCTTACGTAACTGTACTTTCCCAAATGCACCAGAAATATAGACGGTCTTTAATCAAACATTTCTCTTTGATGTCCTTCTCCTTATTTCCTGCTGCTAGTGTGATCGGAGGGTTTATGACTCTTCACACACTTCTGGCTATGTGCTAAAATGAGAGGAACCAGCTCAATTACCTGTCTAAAGGTCATAAAAGGTAAAAATGCCCTTCTGTAAGGAAGTAGTAATTAAATGGTTCCCTGGTCAGTTTAATGACACCCTATACTTTCAACTACTGACCTTTAAAGTTAAAGGCCAAATTTGTCACATACTGACATTTCATACACAGACCATTTATTTATAATATAACTATCATGCAGTAACCATAAGCAGAGGGCAGAGCATCACAATCCTCCCACCTAGACTGAATTTGGGGGCTCTATCCACTGCATGGGATGAGCTCCCTAAGTCAGTTCATTCCTCATATAGATGCGACAAACCATCTGCATTTTCATTGGTTACTTCAGCCCTACGTGAGATCATCATGTCATACCCTTGCAAGGCAAGACTCCATCTTAATAGTCGACCATTCATTTTTCCCATTTGTGTCAGCCAAACCAGGGGTTGTGGTCAGTTTTACCTCAAAATGCTACCCATATAAGTATGGCTCTAACTTCTTTAGGGTCCACACTATGGCAAGACACTCTTTTTCCACAGTAGAGTATGTCTGCTCCATGGGAAGTAACTTTTACTCAGGTACACTATGGGGTGTTCTTTCCCTTGGTTGAATGTCTGACTTAGCACTGCCCCAGTACCCACATTTGAGGCATCAGTCTGGACTATAAGGGTCTGCTATAGTCTGGACTTGTCAATACAGAAGCACTGCACAGTGCCTCTTTCAATCTGGTAAAGGCTTTTTGGCTGGTTCCCAGGTACCTTACTGAGGCATCCTTTTCTTTACCAGGTTAGATAGGGGAGCAGCCAGGGTACTGTAATTGGGTACAAATTTCCTATAGTACCTGTCCCCAGAATACTCCTGACCTGCTTCTGCATTTCTGGTGTGGGCCATGCCTTGATCGCCTCTATTTTTACTTTGTTAGGATAGAGCTGTCCCTGCCCACAACATGCCAAGTATGCCACTTCAGCCATAGCCACCTGGCACTTCTCAGCTTTGACAGTCAGCCTAGCCCTCTGTGTTCTGCCCAGCACTTCCCTAAGGTGGGACAGGTGTTCCTCCCAGCTGACACTAAAGATGGCAATGTGTCATCCAGTGCGCCATGGCGTGCTCTCAGCACCATTTAACACCTGGTTCACCAACCTTTGGAAAATGACCAGGCGTTCTTCATTTCGAAAGGCATTACTTTAAACTCAGATAACCCTATCAGAGTGATGAAGGCTGACCTTTCCCTAGCTCTGTCAGTTAACTCTACCTGCCAATACCCCCTTTGTCAGTGTGATAGTTTAGTTTACCCCTGTTAGAAATAAGGCTATGGCATTTCTCTTTGTACCCCTCCAGTCTACTGCAGTAGCATTTCTAAACTTTTCTGAACAACTAATTTTCATTTTCTACTACTATGGGTAGGCCACGTAATAGTACCTCTTCTCCCTTGTCTGTTCCCTCTTTGTATACTTTTCTCCCTGCCACATGCACTTATGAGAACGAGTTCTAGAACAGTAAACTGACATAAAGAATAAAGACTAAATAATAATTAGCAGAAATAATCTGCACAGAGTTGGTATGTGTTCCAGTGTACTGTGTTATATTTCCTCAACAAAATTAATAAATGATCAGTCAGAGACAGGACGATGTCTTTTTGGTCACTGTTGTGTTATTTGCTGTTTAAATGTGCCCTGATGCGCATTTGCGTCAATGAAATGCCCTGGAGTTAAAGGCAGTAGCGAGTGTCCTTTGAAAAGCTGCAATCCATTTCAGAAATATTTAGCAGCCGATTGCTTTTATGTCCTTTTAGGTCCATGAGGGTAGCAATAAAGAGCACTGTGGTCATGCTTCCTAGCAGCAGTGTAGGAGGTAGGCGACTGATTGCACAGTTAGGTGTGTTGAATACAGACGTGGGATTTTGTCTTTTGAATACTTTTTTTATCCCTCCTTACTGCCCGCTAGCCCCCACTCCTTCAGACCATGACCATTCCTGGTGATCCTCCAAGTCTGCTCCTAGAGTGTCAGGTACACTCCTGTATCTGCCTCACCTTCCTTCTTCTAGAGTGCCTGCACATTGGAGTCTGCACATGGGAGGAACTGGGAAATCAGGTCGAGTCGTCATCTAGGCTGGCTAGCGGGTATTTCTATGTTTACTCTCCTGTTCGTCCCACTACCCTGAGGCGTCGGCATGCAGGACTTGGCGTCAGGTGAGCAGCGGCGTTCTGGCGCACATCACGCCAAGTGCCCCCAAGTCCTGCCTGGTTCCGAAGAACTGCCTTGTGCTTCGATGTCCGTGCTTCCACAGACACTGGTGCGTCAGGTGCAGAAAGCACCCTAGGAACCCACCCTGAGAAGGAGAGCATCCGTTGGGATACTCAATCCTTCTCCGACCCCAGGCCCGAATCCGTTCCCGAATCCGGGTCACGGCATGGTGCGAGGTGTGGCGTCCCTGCGCCTCAACCCTCAGCGCCACTGGGCCAGCTGGATTTATCTTTTAAAGCAGTTTGTATATAAACACCCTAAAGAAGGCATAACTCATGTGCAGAAACTAAATATAAGAGTGTTTCTTTAGTATTCTATGCAGAGTGCTCTTACCTGAGCTAAGCCTTCTTGGAAAAAAAATGTACTTCTAGGAGCCAGCAGCCCCATGATGAGGCTGTTATATAAGCAACTGCTTAGCTGTCACTCAGCTGAAAAGGGATGGAGTTTTCGTTTACAAGTAATAGGAAGTTTTTCTCGCCGCCCATCGGCGCAGCGTGTTGATTTCCGCCATGACCAGCGACCCAGGTTCGAACCAGCCTGGAGGGCTGGGAGGCAGTTTGAGCATCCCATGACTGCTCGCTGTCTCCAGGGAGGGTAGGGGTCGTGACCTGGTGTTGAAGCTACCACTGGCGGAGGCCGGTGGTAGAGCAGCACGCCGGAGTCATTAGGGTGGTGGCATGACAGACGTCGGTTTCGCCTGACGTCCGGACGCCACGCACTCAAGAAAGTTAGGAAATTGCTCTTCGGCCTCGGATGATGGCTCTCTGTTCTGAGGGCCTCCAATGCCTTCCCGAGCCTCCTGTTCCCCAGCAGCATCCCCGGCCCTAGAAGTGTGCACTGGGCTACTCCCCCGGTGCCATCCTCTCGGAGGAGAGGGCTCCCGCCTGCAAGGGATACACCGGATATCCCGAGGGTCGGCTGTGATCTGGGGAATCAGAGGAGGCCGGCAAGGACAGAAGAGGTCAGGGGAACTTGGTAAGAGCCCAAGGAGTGGAGAACCAGCTTAGTAATGGGCTAAAAATAGATAATACAAAAAAAAAAAGTAGTTTTTCTCTACAGCTTCAGTGGCAGAGTGTTAAAGACAGAATGAAATAACTCCTTATGATTGTATGTTTTTCCTCTGTATATATATATAGTCAGTCTGATCCCCATATGTTTGTACTAGCCGGAATATTCCCCTGTATTAGAAAAGGGGCGGATCAGCTGACACTAGAGTCATTGGAGGACTGCACTATAAAAGCTGCCAGTGAGCTAAGGTTAGTCAGATCATCCTGAGAAAGTGTCCTATGAGGTTGGTCTGAGAGCACAGAAGTTGGTAGAAAATTGTACTGGTTTAAGTATTCTGCACTGTGGCAGAATCACTGGAGGAAGTGATTCTGCTGCTCGAGGAGAGCTCATTTGTTTCTTTTATTGTTTTCTTTTGTTTATAGTCTGAAGTTTAAGACAGGATTACTTTTTATTGATTTGTGTTTATTTTGTATAGCATGATTTGCTGTACATTATTTTTACAAAAATAAACATCACACAGAATTTGTGTGTTGAACAACTCTCTGAGTACTGTGTATGCTTTAATTACACTACCCCACGAACCTAACACAGAATTTGGGTTAGAAGTGGATCTGGTTAGCTGGTCCGGTGGATGTCACTGCGCAGTGGCAGTGTGAACGAGGAGCTCCCTAACCTCCGTCATAGATCGCAACCATGACGCTACAATTTGTCAGTTTTGGTAAATGAGCATATCTGGAAGTCGGGTCACTCAGGAAACAGATCCTGCTCCAAATCTTCTAAAAGTGTCGCCAGTCAACAGGATTGCACGGATGAGCCAGCACGACAATGGGAGAGATTCTCCATCTAGCATGGCAAGTGGGGACACAGAAATGGAGCTAGAAACGTTGTCATACTCTAGGTCAAGATTCTACTTACAGAAATAAAACACGGAGCTAAAACGAGGCAGAATTTGATAAATTGCATACTGACTTTACTAAGTTTGAGAACCAGGTGTCCACAGCTGAAGAAAGAATTTCAGGGCAGAATGACATACTATGCCTCTCGAGGCCATGGAGGCACTCATTCAGCAGTAAGAAAGCACAGCAGCTAAATGTTTAGACCTGTAAGCCCGTGCTCGGAGAGAAACTTAAGAATTTAGGCCCCTGAAGATCTGGAGGTGGGGAGATGACAGACTTTATTGGACCTACTGCAGCATGTTCTAGATCTACTGCGGCCTTTTACTTTTCAGATCGAGAGGCCCATAGAGCACTGTCAGCTAAGCCTATATAGCCGACTGCTCGACCCAGATCCATAGTGGCCAATTCTCCAGTTACAGAGGCGAGATGGTGCTCAGGACCACGTGAGGCAGCAGAAAGTGGAATACAATGGCTTTCACCTTTATTTTGATCAAGACTACCCCTCAGATCCAGCAACACCAATGGCCTATGCTCCCATCCTGCACAAGCTTAAATCACTGGGGTGAAGTTCCAGACACCAGACTCCGCGTGTCTGCAGATTCGTGCGAGACGGGAACAGAGCTCTACTGTACCCGGAGGAGGCATCCATGCTAAAAGAGAAAGGGTCAGGATGTCCTAGGAACAACTACTCAGCCTGGCTCAGCTTCCAACCTGCCAAGGTCCTGTCAAACAGCAACATTGCGCAGGGACGGATCAGCACCAAGTACTATGCAGGACATTAGAGTTATTGCTGCAGCTCACACATAAACATCAGCAGGAAGAAAAAGAGACCAGAAGGTGAATGGACACTTGAACAAGAAAATTGTGAGTGACAGTTATAAATCTTGCTTGTTTTTGATACCCTCAACTCCTTCTAACTAGTGGCCTTCGAGTCACCCGGCTGCCACAGCATCTGGCTAGGGCCCTGAACTGGCTGGGGAGGTAATTTGGGGTTTGAAAGGCTCCATCGACACATTTCTGAGCCCTACATACCTGTATGGGTAAATCTATTGGACTATACATTCCTGGGACACAGGGACTGCACCTGCTTATAATTTTACTGAGATAAAATGGACATTATATATTGCTAATTAGGGAATGTACCTGAAAGAAGAAGTGCTCATGTAAATGAATGTATAGGAGGTGCTAATCTAGAAAATTATTTGGATGTGAAATAATCTGTGGAGAAAGGGATACATTTGTTAGAAAACAATGCCGGGGGACAGGACTTGAGACCCGCTCCCAGATTATCAATGTGCTGGGAGCTCAGCTTTTGGCCCATATTATTATTAGGCCTCATTGGCAGTGGAGGGTTTGTACCACTCAAGACACACCATTGAATATTAATTTTCCCGCCTGCCTGAGCAACGAGGGATCCGTGACGATTTAGGCCTTGACATCAGGCCAGGGCCCACGCTTGTTAGGGTCCAGGAGGGCGAACTCCTTAGGGAGCTCCTTATCCTCTACCCTGGGTATCTTATCTCAGGACCTCAGGGGCGGTTATTTGGTTCCCCTTCCTTGGAGGTCAAACTGTATATAGTTCTTTCCTAAAGGAGAAGGCGTGGTTTGTTAAGCCTTTCTGGGGCGAGTTGGAGTTACAAAGTTTATTTATTGTTTTGAATATATGTTGTGTATGTTATGAGGCACATCAATCTTTGAACAGGTGGAGCTTGTGGGGGGTCTGAGGGGTGGGGGAGGTGGGGTGGGGGAGACAAAGGAGCCCGAGGGTGCCCCAGACCATGTGTATTAGATGGGTGATTCATAACAGCAATTACTTATGGAATATAAATGGATGACAGAGGTAGTCTTACAATATTGTCACATAATGCGAATGGTTTAAATAACCCTGTCAAATGTTACAAGGTGCTTTCCTTCCTGAAATGACAGTCCTCTTCATTTATCCTCCTGCAGGAGACGACTTGAGCAAAAGCCTAACATAGGAAGTTGTGTAGATTAAGCTTTGATCATGTAGTCGCTCCACCCATGGTGAGGGAAGGAGAAGGGGAACTGCTGTCTTGGTTTCTAGGGGGTATCCTTTAAACTTAAGGAGCAGTACATAGACCTGGAAGGTCAAGTAGCAATAATATCAGAAATCTTAGAAGGATCCCCATTACCCTAGCATCATTATATATCCCCAGGGGCCACAGTGACAACTGCGAGAGGCTTACTCCACAGGAGATCAAGGAGCAACGCAGGAGGGGTCTTGGTGGTGGGGTGATCTCAACCAGATTTGGGAGCACACAGATACATCCAGATCGAGGCTCTTTTGACCCACCCCTACTAGTACGTCAATTAGACGTTTTATGGGGGCAGCCAATTGGGTGGATGCATGGTGCCAGAGCACACAGGAGAGAGATTGTACCCACTTTTGCCTCCGCATGGTTCTTATGCCCGTATTGATTATTTTTATTATCGGAGGAGCATTGGTTCCAGATAATAGACTGCACATGGTTCCTTGGTCTTTTGGATCATGCACAGCTCTCACTAAGTTTGAGTTGAAAACAAAAAGGGCCAAACTTTATGGAAATTTAATAATTATTTTTAAATGTAAAAGAATTCACAGACATGGCCAAGGTTGCTGGGGCAGATTTTGGGGAAATGACTCAACAGAGATTTTGAGGGCCACCCTGTGGGAGACTGTGAAGACAGTCCTGAGGGGAGAGGTTATTAAATTTGCGGCCTACCTCAAGAAAAACAAACTGTCCTGATGGATTCTCTCCATAGGCAATTAAGTGAGGCACAGTGACTCCATGCTGAGGGGAGGGCACAGCCTGGGCCAAGATTTTGAACTTGAAACAACAAATCCAAAACAGATTGATGTTAAACAGAACATGCCCTACAACGCCTTCATGAGAGATATGGGGAGGTGGGTCCCAGAGCAACGAGATTGTTGGCACATTGTCTGTGGACACAGACGCTACGCTCGACAGTTACCCAAATCATAGAGGATGGAACGGTAAACTGGTGTGTCCCTGATCAGATTTTATCTAGTTTCAATGCCTTTATCAAAGGCTTTACACCCCAGAATCCCTACCAGACAGTATACAAGTGGAAGCATATTTGTCCAAGATAGCTGTACCTACACTTAGCCCAGAAGCCAAAACTCAGCTGGATCAACCTGTTACCCAGACGGAGCTGGACCAGGCAAGTAAGGGCTTGAAATCATGTAAGACCTCGGGACCGCAGGTACACCTCCAGTTTTTTTTAATATTTTAAGAAAGAAATAGAGGGCTCACTGTTAGCAGCTTATAGGAGGCACAGCTGGGAGAACACTTCCCAGACACATGGAACTATGCAGTAATTTCTAGTATCCCAAGCCGGAAGAATATAACCCAATGTTCTTCATACCAACCAGCTTTGGTACTTAATGTAGACTGTAAATATATACCAAAATGTTAGCTCAGAGATTAGAGTTAAACCTTCCATCTCTTATTGATTTTGACCAAACAGGCCATCAAACTCAGGATAATATTAGGAGAATGTTACATATCCTACATCATGCTGCCCGGTCAGGGTCTTCCTCCTAACTTTAAATTTGATGCAGACAAGGCCTTCGACTGGGTAGCATGGAACTTCCTGGGTTTGACTTTGAAAAGTTTTGGTTTTTCAGAGGCCTTTGTGAAAGTTGTTAGTAGTATTTACAATAAGCCTAGGGCCTACATTAAAATCAATGGCAGGATCTCTGAACCTTTTCATCTGTGGAGAGGCACTAGGCAGGAGTGCCCCTCTTCCTCCCTTCTTTTGCCTTGTATCTGAAGCACTAGTTGGAGTCCTCCAGCAGGCTGGGGAGGTGCTGAGATTGAGCTGGGAGGGTGAGGACATAAACTGGCTTTATACGAGATGATCTGCTGATCTATCTGAGGGACCCCAAACAGGCTGTGCCTCAACTGTGGGAAATTTTGGAGGAATTTGATCAAATGGCGGGTACAAAGTTAATATCACTAAAACAGCGGTCTTGCAGGTCAATTATAAACTGTCCGAAAGGTTTAGAGGACAGTTCCATTCTGGTGGAATCTGAAACATTTAAATACCTGGGGTACAGATTGGACTGGACCCCAAGTAACATTTTGAGCTTAACTACTCCCAGTGGTGGATAATTTTAAAAGGGACCTTGAGAAGTGGCAGGGTATTCCATTCTTACTGCAAAAATCCAAACAATAAAAATGGTGGTTCTCCCAGATTTTTATACTTGGCAGACTCTTCCCATCCAGGTTCCAGATTCCTGTATAGTGTTCTCAACAGAAGAATCTCCCGATTCATTTGGGGTATGCAGAGACCGAGATCCGCTCATCGGTACTGGAAGGGAGCTTAGCCTTACCTAATTTTAATTTATACTACAGAGCAGCACAGCTCAGAACTTTTATACTGGCTCAGTAGAGGATACATAGCTAAATGGAAGTACCTGGAGCTGGTTGGAGGGAGTTTGGGTAATTTGTATTCGGCCCTGTTAGGGGATGAAAGACAACCTCCTCTGTTGGGGCATTGAACCCATATACAGAGGTAACAGCAGTGTTTGGCATTGAGTGATAGGAGACAAAAGGCTCGGAAGCTGGAGATACCTCATGTACTCAGTCCCTTGTATTAGGGGATTTGGACCAGTGGGCTGGGATGCTGGGTTTTGGGGATGGGAGAGGAAAGGCCTCCACCTGATCTGGCACTTCATGAAGGGAATGGAGATTAGATCTTTCCAGGATCTGGTGACCAACTTTAATCTTTCCTGGAAAGACAGATTTAGATATTATCAACTTAGGGACTATATTAGAACATTATGAATTGGGCAGGAGGGATGACTCTACCTCCCAGATACCATATATCCTCAGGTCTGCGGTGGAGAAAAGGCCTCTCAACCCATATGATCTCATACCTTTATAAAACACCCTTTCCTGGAGGGAGATAACACTGAATCCTTTGAGCCAAATGGTCTCAGGATGAGGGCACACAGGTACATGCTGACACGGGCCTGGGGCACAAAAACGACTGTATTGGGGATATCACTTATTGGGTGGAGAGAATTCTCCTGAAAATGTATATTAGATTTTTCAGGACACAGGCAATACAGGCCAAATACCTGGTGTTAGCACTCTACATGTTGGAGGGATGTGGGTTTGCTCCAGCTGCCCTACATCATATAATGTGGGAATGCCCGAAGTTGGCTTATACATTCGGAGCTGGAGCCAGCCCTACAGTCTGTATTTGACCCAGATATTAAATTGACTGTGTTTCTGTATTTTATATTTGATGTTCGGAGAGATTATAGAGACCCAAATACTGGGAGACTACTTAATGTGCCCTTCTGGCTGGGCAGAAGGTGGTAACCAAGCTGTGCCTTACAAGTAAAGAACCTACCATAGCACAATGACACGAAGTAATGATTTCTATATATCGGACAGAGGCCTTGACAGCAACTCTTAGTAAGAGACAAACCCAGTTTGAGTTAATCTGGAAGATGGGTTTTATCACGTTGGCTCGGTTAAACCTGAGTTTGTACACTAGGAATGGTTCGGGCCAGTGAGTGTGTAGGTATTTGTTCTCCTCCTTCCGCTGGCCCCCGTCCTGTGAGGGACTCCTGCTCTCCCCAAGCATATTTGGAAGTATAGCCTCTCAGTGATCTCACTTACCCACCACCTCTAACTACCCTTCTGAGATAGAATTAAGCTAAATTAATTTTTGAAGTGCCATATATCTAAGTATGTGTCTTTATTAGTATTTGTATTTCTTTATTTTTTTTGTATTGTATTGTGTCTTTGTTTTGGTATGGTCTGTCTGTGTATTGATTAACTTTAAGAAAATTCAATAAAGATAGAGCATTTAAAAAAAAAAAGAAGTGGAATCTGGTTGTCTTACGTGGTGGGAGAAACCAGTATCAAGTACTAGGGGTAATTATAAGGCATGTCAGACAAGGAGGAGAAGAGTGATACGGCAACAGGGGAGTGAAGACTCAGACGCAGGTGTTGAAATCCGAGAGATATTGAAGACAGGAGTAGAGTCTATGGTGCAGACTCAAGAGTTTGCAGAAGAGGAAGAGAGGATGGAAGAGGAACGATGGAGCCACTTGGAGGAACCACCAGAAGGGCTTCCAGAGTTGATGTGCTGGCTAGTCACAAGATAGTTGGAGATGGAGAAGGAGCGAGAACAGGAGCGACAGAGACAAGACACCAGGTGGGCAGAAACACTAAGGGCATTTCTGGACTTGGGGGCTGGTCAAGGGCAAGATGGGGCCTATCAGATCAAAACCCAAAGATATCAAACTAACAAAATGATGCCATCAGATGACATAGAAGGTTATCTGACCACCTTTGAGAGAGTGGCAGAAGCATGTGGGTGGCCTAGAACTCAGTGGGTAGTATGCTTGGCCCCATACTTAACAGGAAAAGCACAGCTGGCTTACACAAATATGGACACTAGATCTGCCCCTACCTGTGATTTGGTTAAGAAGGAGATCCTTAAGAGGTACAACATTAATACGGAGATGTACAGGCACAGGTTCAGGACCCTCAAATACCATGAGTAATGATGCCCCTAAAGAGGTTTTACATGCCTCAGGAGTTGTGCATGAAATGGATTCAGCCAGAAGGAAAGAATGTTGGTGAAGTGATAGAGACTATTGTAGTGGAACAGTTTCTCCAGATATTGCCCCAGGAAGTCCAGCTATGGGTCTGAGAACATAAGCCTGAGTCAGCAGAAATAGCAATCACATTGGCTGATGACTACCTATCTGCCCACCAGAATACCAAGAGATAGTCAGTAGACCCCAGAAAATACTACTGCCAGAGTTAATGCCCCACATGACGGACCTTTGAAGTAAGGTATGGGAGGTATGATGCTAAGAATGACAAGAGAGGAGGGACCGAGAGGACCTTTCCACCTAACATCGATGTAGGAATTGTAAGGACTGGGTCATATTGCAGGTCCTGCCCCAACAAAAGGAATGACTCAGTACATCTCGCTTTATTGAATCTGGATATTTTTTCACCGATGTCCAGATTGAGCACAAAACCATTGCAACTCTCGACTCTAGGAATAAGCAATCCGTGATAAGGCCAGAATATCTAACCAATGGGAAAAGGGACCCAGCATGAGCGTAGTTATTTGTGCGGGGAGGCACACGGTATCCTACTGCAACAGGTGAATTGGTTATAAAGAACGCCCTACCTTAATTACTATGGGAGTAGTACCACATTTGCCCGCACTCATGGTGATTAAGATGATTACCCAGAATTTACATCCGTCATTCTGGAAAAGGAACTATTGTGGCAGTAACGATGAGGGCACAAGAGAAGAAACAGAGAGAACTTGGGGACATTTTTCCTTTTCAGGGTAATGTAGTTGAAGAACCAGGAAAGTCAAAACTGTCTCATGATGCCAAGAAGAAACAACAGAGACAATGGCATTTGGATCAAAACGGTTAACCCTTGAGTCTATGACTGGTATCTTTAAAAATGCTATGTGATTATGGAACAAAAAGCTGATAAAAAGTTTAGAACATTTCTTTTACAGGTGGGACAGATACCATCCCAGGCAATCCTGAGATTATACATCAGAATGGGTTATTATAGCATGTATATAGGAATCCTGTGTCTCAAGAATGTATTGAGCAATTGTTGGTGCTCATGTTTCCAAAATGATCTTTTGTATCTTAGCATGTCCTCCCATGGGCAGGCCATGCAGGAGAGACAGAACCCTAGGTCGGTTAACCCAGCATTTTTTTTGCCAAGGATTCATGAAGATTTGGCTAATTACTGCAGGGCCTGTTAAAGTTGCCAGTTAGTCGCACAGGTGGGAAAAAAGGATGTGGTTCCCTTAATGCCATTACTTTAGTTACAACCCTTTGAGAGAACAGGGATTGATGCGGTGGGGCCCTGAACAAAAATAAGAAAGGCAACAGGTTCATCATGGTCATCTGCGACTACGCTAGCAGGTACCCAGAGGCCATTCTCATGAGGTCCGTTACCACTCCTAAAATAGCAGAGGAGTTGATTAAAGTGTTTAATCGGTAGAAATACCCAAAGAGATCATAACATATCGAGGTAGTAACTTTAATGCTGCTTTATTAAAAGAGCTATACTGACTCCTGGGTATTGTGGCACTGAGAATTTCCTTACTATCCCCAGACAGACTGACTCACTGAGAGGTTTAGCCAAACCTTCAAGAGGATGTTGAGGAAGTTTGTTCATGAAGAAGGTAATGATTGGGACAAGTATCTCCTTTTCGCCTTTATTTGCCTACGTGAGGTCCCTCAGGCATCCACTGGATATTCCCCTGAACTACTCTATGATAAGAATCCCTGAGGACCACTGGAAGTAGTGAAAGAATGTTGGGAGGTGGACAAGGATTTAAAGCACATGGGAATAGCTACCTACATGAAAGAGCCACGCCAGACACTAATGAGGTATACCCATAATGCACATAAGATGGGAGTACAAGCACAAGGGAGACAGAAGTAGACTTATGATCAGGGACACATGAAAAGAATTTTCTCCCCAGGGAACGGTATTAATTTTATTGCCTACATCTAGTCAGAAAATGCTGATGAAATGGCAAGGACCCTTTATTGTATTAAGAAGCACAGGGCCGGTGACATATGAGATTGGGACCCCAGAAAAGAAACATCAGAAAAAGATGTACTGTACCATGTGAATTTGCCTAAAATTAGCATGAGAGAGTCACACCTACAGCAGGTCTGTTGGTGATCCCTGAGAGAGAAGAGACAGAGATAAACCTAGCTTATAGCAGTCTAGGGAAGCCTAAAGAGGGACTGCAAATACTGATACCTGTAAACCTTTCCTGGAACCAGAGAAGCAGGAGGAGTTAAGAGCAGTATTGAGAGTATCCCTGCACATTTACCAGTACACCAGGCCTTGAAAAGGGGTGAAACATACAATCAGAACTGATCCCTCCCCATTCGTAAAAAGCCACATAGATTGCCTGAACAGAGTGCGGGTTGAAGTACAGAGGAACTGGACAAGCTACAGAAATTGAATATAATTGAGCCATCTAAGAGTGCTTGGGATCCCCACTTGTAGTGCTGCCAAAGAAAGAGGAGGGATTCACCTGTGTTCGATTTTAGAGCCTTGAACCAGGTCTCCTGATTTGACGCTTACCCCATACTGAGAATAGATGACATCCTAGATAGAATTGGAAATGCCAGGTATATATCGACCCTAGATCTCACCAAGGGCTATTGGCAGATCCCTTAGAAGAAACATCAAAGGAGAAGACTCATATTTAGTACGCCTAATGGGATTATTTCAATTTAGGACTGTGCCGCCTGGTTTGCACGGAGCACCAGCCATGTTTCAAAGATACATGAACCAAATACTGACATCTCACCAGAATTTTTGTGCAGCTTATCTGGATGATATCGTGTATAGTCCTGATTTGAATACCCATTTGCACACTTGAGGGCAGTTATAGAATTAATAAAGAAGGCTGGTGTGACCATCAACCCTGTTAAATGTGCTGTGGCAATGTTTGAAACCCGTATCTAGGATTCATATTAGGCAATGGTGTGGTAAAGCATGAGCTTGACAAGGTAGAGGTCGTAGCCAACTGTCCCCAGCCAGAAACCAAGGAGCACATAAGATCTTTTCTAGGACTGGGCAGATACTACGGAGGTTTATACTCCAGTTTGCCACAGTTGCTACCCCACCCTTACAGAGCTGACCAAGAAAAATATGGTAATACGGTAAAATGGTTGGAGGAATGCGAACAAGTTTTTGGAAACATAAAAGCAGCATTGTGTTTCTGCCAGTTCTAAAGAGTCCAGATTTTGCACACCTTTGAAGTCCATACTGATGCGTCAGGCACTGGACTTGGGGTGGTATTAAGCCAGACACTTGATGGAGTTGAGCATCCCATTCTATATATCTCGCAGAACTACATGACCGTGAGCTAAAGTATCGACAGTCGAGCAGGAGTGTTTGGCTGCCAAATGGCATTGAAGCCCTGAAGTTTAATTTGTGGGTGCTCCTTTACGCTGATTACTGACTATAATCCGTTATGCTTTCTACACCAGATGAAAGATGGTAATAACCAAATTATGAGATGGTACCTAGCGTTGCAGCCTTACAAGTTTGTAGTAAAACACAGAGCTGGAACATGTGTGAATGCCAATTTCTCTCCAGATATGGGGCCCCTATTACTGATAGAAATAAAATGTTTGTACTTGAAGTGCCTTGATTTTTCCAGTAGAAAGAGATGTTGTTACAAATCAGACATCTCAGGGTTGTATTGAGTATTTCAGGTATACTTAGTGAAAAGGTATAACCTGTATGTTTGTATTTGTAAGGGACCCTGGGTGGAGCTACCATAGTGAGGGTGGGTAGTTCCATCCTACCCTAACATAAATGGGTAGGTTGTCTTGGAAACAAGACTAGTGAAACCTCTAGTTTCCGCTTGTCCATGGGAATGTGATAAGTTTAGATTACCGCGTTAGAAATAAGGCTATGGCATTCTCTTTGTACCTCTCAGTCTACTGCAGTAGCATTTCTAAACTTTTCTGAATAACTCATTTTCATTTTTCTAATACTATGGGTAAGCAACCAATAATAGTACCTCTTCTCCTTGTCTAGTCCCTCTTTGTATTCCTTTTCCTCCCTGCCATATGCCCTTGTGAGAACGAGCACTAGAACAGTAAACTGACATAAAGAATAAAGACTAAATAATAATTAGGAGAAATAATCTGCACAGAGTTGGTATGTGTTCTTGTGTACTGTTATATTTCCATAACAAAATTAATAAATGATTAGTCAGAGACAGGACGATGTCTTTTGGGCACTGTTGTGTTATTTGCTGTTTAAAATGTGCCCTGATGCACGCTTGCGCTAATGAAAGTGCCCTGGAGTGAAAGGCAGTAGCGAGTGTCCTCTTTGAAAAGCCGCATCTGTTTCAAGAAATGTTTAGCAGCTGACTGTTTTATGTCTTTTTCATTTTGCAAGGGTAACATTAAGGGAGCACTGTGGTCTTGCTTCCTAGCAGCAGTGTAGGAGGTAGAGCGACTGATTGCACAGTCTGATGTGTTGAGTACAGACGGGATTTGTCTTTTAAAGCAGTTTGTATATAAACACCCTAAAGAAGGCATAACTCATGTGCAGAAACTAAATATAAGAGTGTTTCCTTTAATATTCTATGCAGAGTGCTCTTACCTGAGCTAAGCCTTCTTGGAAAAAAAATGTACTTCTAGGAGCCAGCTGCCCCATGATGAGGCTGTTATATAAGAAACTGACCGGCTGTCACTCAGCTGAAAAGGACGGAGTTTTCTTGTTTACAAGTAATTAAGTTTTTATCAACAGCTTCAGTGGCAGAGTGTTAAAGACAGAATGAAATAACTCCTTATGGTGGTATGTTTTCCCTCTGTGTATATAGTCAGTCTGATCCCCATATGTTTGTACTAGCCAGAATATTCTCCTGTATTAGAAAAGGTGCAGATCAGCTGACACTAGTGTCATAGGAGGATGGCACTATAAAAGCTGCCACTGAGCTAAGATTAGACAGATCATCCTGAGTGAGTGTCCTAAGAGGTTGGTCTGGGAGCACAGAAGTTGGTAGAAAATTGTACTGGTTTAAGTATTCTACACTGTGGCAGAATCACTGGAGGGAAGTGATTCTGGAGCTCGAGGAGAGCTCATTTATTTCTTTATTGTTTTCTTTTGTTTATAGTCTGAAGTTTAAGACAGGATTACTTTTTTATTGATTTTGTTTTTATTTTGTATAGCATGATTTGCTCTACATTATTTTTACAAAAATAAACACCACACAGAATTTGTGTGTTGAACAAATCTCTGAGTACCGTGTATGCTTTAATTACCCTACCCACGAACCCTACCACAGTCAGGTCAATAGTTGTAGTATGTCGTCCTCCCAACTTGTCCAGAAGTTTGTCCGCCTGTAGCATCAGGTGGGCGCTGACTTCATGACTGCATTCAGCCCACGATAGTCCACACAAAACGAGTAAAGCCATCTGGCTTGGGCACAAGGACTACGAGTGAGGCCCAGGCTGTAGGATTTCTGGATTACCCTAAATTCAGCATTTCCTCCACCTCCCTCCTAATGTCCTTTTGGACAGCCTCTGACACCGATATGCTGTCCGCTGTATGGGCGTCTGTTTCCTGTCTCCACATTGTGCATCGCTAAGGGGTTAGTCAGGCTTGGCACTAAACAATGGGGTAAAGTCTGCTAAACCCTCCTTACTTCCTGGATCTGGTCCGGGGCAAGCTGGGGTGACAGTTTAGCTGTCTCCACAGAGGACTCCCGCTTGCTTTCTTCCAGCAAAGCCAGAAGGGTGTCTTCTTCATCCGTCCCCTCCCAGGATTACATACTGCAAACACCATGTCAGCCCTATTACCATATGGCTTCATCATGTTGACATGGTACATTTGTGTAAGTCTCCTGTCAAGTAACTCTATTCTATAGTTTCGTCATTTACCTTTCTGACTACTTCTGCAGATCCTGCCAACTCAGCCTGCAGCTTGTCTTTCTAGACCTGGATTAGGACCATGACTTCCTGACCCACCGTATGAAGCGAGCTCTGGCACTGCAGTCATACCACGTTTTTGTTTCTGTCGGGCAGCTACCAGGTTGCTCTGGCCTGTCCCCATAAGCTCCTTCAGCCTTTCCGAAACCTAAGGACATGATCCATTATGGGAGTTCCCTGGGTGGCGTGCTTGCCTTCCCAGTCCTCCCGGATCGGGTCTAGGGGCCCAGTGCACTGTATCCATATAAGAGCTCAAAGGGGAAAACTCTGCGACTCTTGGGCACCTCCTGTATGCAAACAACAGGTGGGGAAGGTATTTCTCCCAGTCCCTCCCATGGTGGTCAACAAACGCTTGGAGCATTGACTTAAGGATACCATTAAATCTTTCCAGAAGCCCATTGGCTTGTAGGTGATATGGTATCGTGCATCTCTGCACCACCCTACACTTCTCCCACAAACATTTCATCAGGTCTGACGTGAAGGAACCCCTCGATCGGTAATAACCTCCTGCAGTAATCCAACACGAAAATCCCAAGTAAGGTGTCTGCCACTTTGTCTGTCCTCAGTGAGGATAAGGTGACAGCCTCTGGATACCGAGTGGCATAATCCACCACAGTCAGGATGAACCTCTTCCTGGAGGAGCTGGGGGTATTTAAAGGCCCACAATATCCAATCCCACCCTCTGGAATGGCTCCTCCATAGTGGGCAGTGGAATTAGGGCGGCTTGGGTTTCCTTACCTGCCTTCCCTATTTCTTGGCACCGGTGACAAGACCTGCAATACTCCTTCACCTGCTGGGTGAACTTGGGCCAAAAGAAATTCTGGGCCAACCACTGCGTGTTCGCGATTCCCAGATAACCAGACATGGGAATATCGTGAGTAATCTTGAGCAGCTGCTCACTGTACCCCTGGGGAACGACAAGCTGCCTGCCTATCACCCTCCTTTGTCTTAGCATCCTGAATATACATACTGTACTACTGTAAAAGATTTTATTAATGCAAACTATAACAAAATCAAGCAAGACTTATCTAAATGGAACTGGGCTTACGACCTGAAAGATAAGGATATCAACTTAGTTTACAACAAATTTATGTTAAAATAAACACTTGTATAAAACTTTGGGTCCCCAGTAGAAAGAAATATATCAAAAACAAAGAGCCCCTTATGGTGGAATTATAAAATAAAGAAAATTTTAGCTAAGAAACACTGTTTATACAAGAAATATAAAAACAAAAAAAAAATGAAAATTGGAATAAATACAAGCTAATATCAAACAAAAGTAAAAACATGATTATAAAAGAAAAACATCTAGAATTAAAATTAGCTGTTAATGTCAAAGACAACAAAAACTATATTGGTTCTTTAAAAAAAACAGTCCTACCATAGGACCATTACAGGTATCCCAAAACTAATTACTAATGAAGTTGAAATAGCAAATAAAATGAATGATTACTTTGTAAACATTTTTCAAAAAATACATCTAATCCAGTAATGGAGCTTACTATAACATCATCTTTTCCATATATAACAGAAGATGAAGTTAAGGAAGCTATTGATAAACTAAAAATAGCAGTTCCCGGGTCCGATGGTATCCTCCACTATTTATCAAAAATTTAAAAGGTCAACTAATTGGGCCATTAACCTTGTTATTTAACTTGTCAGTCTACACAGAAAAAACAGTAACAAATTGGAATAAAGCTATAGTTATTCCTATTTTTAAAATGGCAATAAACACCTTGAGCAAAATTACAAACCTATTAGTTTAACTGATGTTATATGCAAACTTCTAGAAAGAGTACTTAAGGGTAGAATTACTGATCATCTTGACGAAAATAACATATTGGACATTCATCAACATGGATTTACAAAGAACAGATCATGCCAAACAAATTTACTGTACTTTTTGGAACCAGTGAGTAATGCATTGGATAAGGGATTCTTAGTAGATGTAATTTTTGGACTTTTCCAAAGCTTTTGATTCGGTCTCACATGGGATATTAATATCAGAATTAGTCAAATTAAAACTAGATTCTAAAATTATAGGCTGGATTCAAGCTTGGTTACTAAATAGAACCCAACAAGTGTCTGTTAAGGGTTATTTATCTAATCCAGGCCAGGTCACAAGTAGAGTTCCCCAAGGGGTCTGTTTTGGGCCAACCTTGTTTAACATTCTGATCTCTACAATGTGTCCCTTAATAATTCCTGCTGGTTAGCAAAGTTTGCTGATCGACTGCAAAATAGGTTGTATAATAAAGATCAAAACGATAATAATGAAATGCAAAAAACCTGGACCATCTAGTAGATTGGTCCATAGAAAAAGTCTTTTTTTTAATGAGACCAAATGCAAGGTGATGCACTTGGGGACAAATAATCCTTGTTATCCTTACAAGATCAATAAGACTTACTTGGAGCAAATTACTTATGAAAAAGACTTAGGAGTTATAATTTCCAACGACTTTAGTTTTAACAAACATACAATTTCAGCTGCCAAAAAGGAAACAGAATTCTAAACTGCATTTTAGAAATACTAAAAGCAGGAGGCAAAGTTATACTGCCTTTGTATTCAAGCTTAGTAAGACCCCATCTAGAATACTGCAGTTCAGTAGTATCACCTACTTAATTAAAAACAAAAACTTATAGAAAATATTCAAAGAAAAACAACTAAGAAAATAAATAGATTGCAAAATTTAGATTACTAAAGTAGATTAAAAGATTTAAATCTCTATTCTCTTAACAATAGGTGACTCGTGGTGATTTATGTCTAACCTATAAAGCCTTCCATAATGACTTAATGTTTGAAACTATCGGTTTAGATAGAAATATAAGTAACAAAAATACCAGATCTCATACACAAAAACTTAAAGGAACCCCAATAATACTGTAAAAAGAAATAATTGGTTCTCTCAAAGGATTGTTAATCTCTGAAATAACTTACCATCCAGTGTAGTCAACAGCGAAACTATAACTATGTTCAAATCAAATATTGACAAAGAAAAAGGAGACCTTAAATTCTGTTTCCATCCATGAAGGATGGCGTGTTCAGAAAGGTAGAAATACCTACTGAACACGTATTTAACTATGAAACATCAGTCCACTGTCCCAGTAAACTTTGTTTCCTGTCACCTCCCGTGCTCCATCAGAGTCTGCCCAAGCACTCAGCTTCTCTAGACTAGGGTCACTTTTCTGAGCAGCTGCAAACTTCTTGCACATTCCCAAGGCATGAGACAAGTCCCCTTCAGTCTCTAAACTAGGGTCCCTAGCTCTAGCGTCAGGGCACTCAGGATCACTGCCATCCCTAACCCTCTAACAATGGGTCACCCTCCTTCTTGAGTAACCCTCCATAGCTGTTTGGTTAACTGCTACTGGGAAATTTTGCACCCACTTTCATTAGTCTCTGTATCAGGAGACCCAGGCTGGGGCACCAGCCTCACAGTGGTATCTGCAGGGGCTTCTATGGGGTCCAGGGAACTACAATTTTGCCTTGCTGCTTGGCTATGGGTAACTGCACACACCATTCCCTGTTTGAGATTGTTGCGAGAATTACATCAGCCGCTAAAGTTTCTGCTACAGCAACCTGTTGCACAGTTCCCCATCTCACCCCAGTCTAGGAGAACTCTAGTGAGTGGCAGTGTTTTCTCCTCCCAGTGAACCTCTGTACAGTCACAAATTGATTGGTTATAAGCTGACTAGACTCTACCAGATCCCCTTTACAAAGCCAGGGATGCCCCAGTGTCTCTCTCTCTCTCTCTTTTTTTTTTTATACTTTTATCCCATCTATGCTGCCTCTTCACCCTTAGTGGATCCCTCCCATGGTATCTGCCCCTAGAGTGCCCAGTCAACTCCTGCATCAATCATCCTCCTCCATCAGAGTGCCTGCACAGTGGAGTCTTGCCCGTGGGTAGGAGATCCTGGGTGTGGACTAGTCATCATCCAGGGTTGGGAGGGTGTTCTTCTGTTTTCTCCCTGTTGTTCCCTCTACCCCTGAGGGGCGTCATGCAGCAGGACTTAGCGTCAGACAGATAGGCGTGCTAGCACGCGCCGTGTGAAGTGCCCCAGATGTCCTCCCGACTCCGTGAGAGTTGCCTATACCCTGGCGCCCATGCTTCCACCGGCACCAGTGCATCAGTGCACAAAGCACCCGTAGGTCCCATCCCTGGGGAGGAGAGCATCCGTTGGGACGCTCAATCCTCCTCCTCCCTCCAACCCCTGGCAACCCGAGTCTGTTCCCGAACCTGGGTCACCAGCGGTGCAGCGAGGTGTGGCGTCCAGCACCTCAACCCTCAGCGCCACCAGGCCAGCTAAAATTTTTCTTTTCTCCTAGTAAAATGAACAGTTACATAAAACAAGACATAGCAATAAAATGCTCCTTGACATGAAATGCATTACATAGATAAAATATTAGATCATACTAAAATATTTTGATCCAGAAATTTAGGTAAAGAGAATTCTTTAGAATATATTAACTATATGAAAATTAACAACTGTTGAAAATAATGGGTAAACATATTATATAAATTAATTAATATTGGAATTGTATCTTGAATTAAAATATACCATCTCTATGTAAGGTATTGAAAGGGATGTATAGGGTAAGTGGGTGGGGTAGGCCTCTCTCCTGACCTTGTATATCAAGATAGAGTGTAATAATAGTATAAACAATGTCTATTATGAGAATATTATGTGTCAAAGGTCTAAATAGTCTGTAGAGTTATAAAGATACATCCTCCTCGAAAGTTACTAAGAATAATTATGTTCTCGTCATAATCTGATATATGGTGATCCATTTTTGTCAAACTTCTTGGCAATTCATTCAGTGTTAGAGCTAAGTGTTCTGTTTTGAGTATATCTATAATAGCATTTCTCCATTATTGTATCACAGGTGTTTCTTCTTCTAATCAGTGTTTAAAAATAATCTGTCTAGCTGTCACACCTATCTTCATGAATGTATTTTTTTGTTCATAAGACCATGCAGGTGTTGGGTCAAAGTGGCCTATGATGCATGAATTTGTTGTTATATGATCATAAATCATAGGATAATTAATTAAAACGTCTTTTATTTCATTCCAGAAAGTTTGGCTATGAGGGCAGTTCAAAACATATGTAACACAGTGCCTGTAGCCGATTTGCACTTATGACAGACCAGGGTGACAGCCAGACCCATCTTATGTCTCTGAAAAGGCGATAATAAAGATTATCGATTGTCTTAAAATGTATTAACTTTAAATTGACTGTGTTAAAGAATGTAAAATGAGAAGATCAAATTTTATCCAATCCCAACCTCCATATCAACTTGGTGTTCTTGTGACCACCAACGAGATGATTCTACCGATGGGCCTCTAATTAGATCTACATATAATCTATACATGGAGGATATGGACCGATAATCGTAAGCATCCCAACCAGGATTTAGAATCGTCATTAAAGGGGATGGATAAATGTATTTTGCTTTTGATGATATTCTGTAATCCCAAATAAAAATCTCTATCAGTAGGAGGAATATCATAATGCTGCATTAGCTCATTAAAGGTTATAAAGTCTCTGTCTATTAAGGCTTTAAGTGTATTAATCCCTGTAACTGCCATATTGTTTTTAATTTTATTCCATTATGGGAGAAGTTAGAATTCTTCCAAAGAGGCTGATTCAGAGATAAATTTAAATTTAACTGCAGCATGTGACTAACTTGTTTATTTGTCTGATTGAGTCTGTTATTATCTTATTATTTAGTGGTCTAGAATGTATCAGATTTAAGGTCAATATCCTGTTTCTCTAACAATTCCTTTCAATACCCACCCAATCTGGGACATATTCTCCTTTTTGTCAACCTTAAGCCACCAATTGAGTTGAGCAGTCTTGGCGCTAAAAGTATAGATTAAAATCTGGGGCTCTCAATCCTCCTTTATTTTTGCTCTACACATCTTGGAGTATGCTAATCTATTCCGTTTACCTTCCCACAAATATTTGGAGACATAGAAGTCATGCTCTGTATCCACTTCCTAGTAAAACTATAAGGTATCATCGTAATCATGCAGAGGAGTTTAGGTAGTATGGTTATCTTGACAGAATCTAATCTTCCCCACAGTCCCAAAGGTAGTTTATTCCACTTGCTTAAATCTTCTATAACCCTTCCTCTGATTTCACTAGCATTTTAAGTATGGTTTTGTGAAGGGTATTATACATTTTATTCCCAAGTATATAATATGATCTTTTCCCATACAAGACCCAGATGTGTTATTTCTTCTTTACAACATAACTTATTAAGAGGTGGAAAGTTTGTTTTATTCTTGTTAAGTTTATATCCTGAGAGACAACCAAAGTCCTGAATAATTTTAAGATTTCGGTAAGAAACTAGAGGATTTGAGACCATCAGCATGTTATCATTTGCATAAGCTGCTACTATGTGTTTGCTTTGTGCAACCTTGATTCCCATTTTATCTTTCTCATGTTCAAATTTTCTTATGAGTGGGTCTGTTGTGAGGTTGAATAACAGAGGAGAAAGAGGCACCCTGCCTGGTTCCTCTGCAAATATTAAAGAATGGCGAAATGACTCCATTTGTCACCACTGCAGAACTTGAGTTTTTATGCGAGTCTATACACTGAATAAAGGCATCGGGAAATTCATAAAATGTAGGGTTGAGGAGATGTGAGACCAAGAAATCGGTCAAATGCCTTCTCATCGCAAGGGAAAGGAGGCTGCAGGGTATTGAGGCTTGTTTGGCAGCTTGTATGAAATGAAATAATTTTCTTGTATTGTCTCTGGGCAGTCTATCTCTCATGAATCCAGTTTGTTGCTTAGAGATGATACCTGAGACAAGCTTCTATAATCTGTTTGATAGTATTTTCGCTAATATTTTGGTGTCAGAATTTATTAGTGAAATAGGTCGATAGTTACCACAGGAGAGAGGGTCCTTTCCTGTTTGTGAATTAAGGTAATATGACCTCTAGTCATTTCATTTGAAAGATGCCCCATCTCTCTAGATTCATTAAAACCTCCACAGTATATGTGCAATCTCCTTGTCAAATTTGTTGTAGAAATTAGATGAATAACCATTGGGACCTGGGCCTTATTTTTCTTAATTTGTTTTATTGCCTCAGTAACTTATAGAATATGAATATTGGAACTAAGCATATCATGGTAGTGAGGAGAAACTTTGGGAATATTTAGACCATCACAGAACATATGTAGAGAATCTGTCCCTTGTAGCTAGTCTCTATGCAGGTCTGAGTAAAAGTTCAGAAATTCATTATTAATTTGTTGATGACTTGTTATGATATTACTTGAGTTGCTACCCCAATGGCAGTGATGTTAGTAACACCTTTATTTTGTCTCAGACAAATTGCCAATATTTTGGCTACTCTCGGACCCAAGTCAGCATAATTAAGTTTGGGTTTTCTTATAGAGAAGAGCTTCACCTCTAATTGTTTCATCATATTCTAATTTAAGTTTTGACCATGTGTTCAGATAGCGGGAGAGTCAGAATTAAGTAAGAGTTTTTCCTGTTCTTTAATTTTTCCTAGTAAATCTTTTTGTTTTTGAATATTTTGTTTCTTAAGGGCTGCAATTTCGCTAATAATAATTCCTGTGAGGTAACACTTAAGACAATCCCAAGTATTAGTCCAGGAGGTGTCTCATGGATCATTTAATAATATAAACTCCTTCATGCTATCCCTAATTTTATCTGAGATATTATCTTTTCAAGAAAGAAGTTATTGATCTTCCATCTACAAGTCCTGTGTGGATTGATTGCTTTTACTGAAGGTTAGGGAGACTGGACAGTGATCGGAGATAACCTGCGTCTCTATCTCTGCCTTAAAAATCCTGCCTAGATGTGTTAGGGAAATATATCTGATCAATTCTGGAGCCTGAATGATGGCATTGGGACCAGAAAGTATAATCTTTAGTGTCAGGATGTAATATCATGCCAAGCATCAATTAGTTTAAGATTTTCTGTGAGGTCTGCCAGTTCTTTGTCAGCTTTGTTCCTTCGTGGTCTCCAAGATGACCTATCTAGCGTAGGGTTTAGAATACAGTTTGTATCACCCGCTAAAATAATGGTGCTATCTGAAAAAAAAAACAACACTATTAAAAATCTGTTGAAATATTTCATGAGAGGGTTGGTGGGACCATATATATTGACTAATGTTAAATATTCCTCATCTAGTTTCCCATTAAGTATTAGATAATGACCATCTGGATCCCCTAGTACTGTACATGGAGTAAAGTTAATACCTCTTTTAAAGAGTATAAGTACCCCAGCTTTCTTAGAATTGTCCCCAGCCCCAAACACTTGGCCTACCCATTCTCTACGCATCAATGAATAATGTTCTTTTTTAAGGTGAGTTTCCTGGAGAAATACTAATGAAGAATTTAGTTTAAGGTGCACAGCACAGAGTATCTTTTAATCTTATGGTTTAGACCCTGACATTCCAAGTAATTAGTTTTAAGCTATCTATGTTAGCCATCGTGAAAGTTTAATAATCTGAAGAAACTGATTAATGATCTAAGCAGACATGTGAGATGAGGACCTACCCATTTAAAAGTTGGGGGGGGAAAGAAGCAGGAATGAGGAAGGAGGTATATAGATACATAACGTTTATCAGGATGCACATAACAAAAAATGTTCAAAAGAAATTGCAACTTCTTTGACAATCAAAAATAATTTTTGTAAATATGTCAGTACGTACCAATCTAGTTCTCTTTCAAATGTTATTTTACTGAAAACAATAATAGTGTACACTAAGACCCTTATCCAATGTATTCTAGGATGGTAGCTAGCACTGCAGCAGCCTCCCTCTCTCATCTTTAAGATAACCTAGCTAGCGGGATCTTGCCTTTGTTTGCAATGTTGCTCCTAACATCACTTAAAGAGGAGCCCCAGCCTAATATACATTTATCACACAAAAACTTTCATACTTGTTTAACTACATAAAGAAAGTAACTAAAATGTAGTATGATAGGTACTAGAAATAGCTGAATTTCCTTTTGAAAATAAGGAGCATGTTTTGTTTAGCTCTCATTTAATTATATATACATAAACCAAAAAACGAAAAGAAAAGGAAGAACCCCCTTATGAAAGAATACATTTGTATTAATTGAAGATCAGAACATTTCTATGAATGTATTCTGCATAAGTTATTCTGAAGTGTAGAATAAGTAAAGTGAGTCTGTTTGGATTCAGTCTCAGAGGGTTTCATAAAACCGGATTATTTGCATAAGCATACTATAAATAACAGCTAATGATGAAAAGACTGTTTAGTCATTTACCATATGTTGTTTTAAAGCCAAGTATCTGTGTGTCCAAAGCCATCCCTTTTGAAGGGTAAGTGATCCAAAAACAAGAGGGGTTTTAATATTTAGCTTGCACCTGAGGGATAGCAAGATGTCTTAAGTTGTATAATTTTCTGAATCTATGAATTCCACCTGCCACTCTGGAGTATTCTCCTGTGATCTCTGATGATAAGAGCTGCACAACTCGAACATCTGTAAATAATTAGACATTAATCATATAACTGTGTTTTGAATATTTGAAACTACCATTGTCCCAACTCCTTAGATCTGGTGGTTTCCATGCATCACCCTGACTTACCCAGCGTCCCCTAATAAAGGTCAAGGGAAGCTAACCATAATGCAATGCTCACATTCGTTTGTGCACACGTGAGCATCTCTCATCTCTTCAGCTCAAGAAAAATAAGGCATGAGACAGGTAAACTATCTTTACCCTTTCAAAAATAACTTTGTTCTAGAAGTAGTCGAGATTCAAATTATGTTGTTATTAAAACAAGTATGTTAAGTGATTCTACCCTCACACATTTGAAATCACATAAAACCATTCACTTGGAGCAACAGTCCGTCCCCCGGTCCACAATGAAAAATAGTTTGTAAAGTAGATTCATAAGCTATTAGAACTTTTAAATGTATGTCTTATGTTACTTCACCCCTGTCAAACCACAGTGCTAGAATATGACATTCTTGGGCAAGAAGATACCTGATGTACCCCTAACACAATAATTTGAAACCGACACCCATTCTTTGTCACCTCTAATTTGTGTAGAAGTCAGGCAGAAACAAGCATAGGCTGTACATATGCTGCAACCAAAGACAGCTACCAGCCTACTAAATACTATTGTTTTCTTTCCTGACATGTTCTGTCAGATTTATTGCACCTGCCTGTACATCATTTAAGGGCAACATATTCTGTACCAAGGTCTAATCACATTGCTTAAAATAAAAAAAGTCAAAGAAAAGTACAGCAGTACATCTCCGCCAATTAGCAATAGTAGACTACAAACAAGGTGAACAAGACAGCAATGTATACAAGAGCAGCTCAATAATCATTTTTTCTCAAAAGACCAGTTAGACAGAAGGGCAACCACTGACCCCAAGTTTCCTTTCAGGGCAGTTTAGGAGAGTGAATCTACTTTGTATTAGCTACTACTCAATCACATTAACAATATTAGGATATTGCAGGAGTACTACAGCAAAGACTAAAGACTCTGGGGGAGTAGGGGAGGTGTGCACTGGAATAATGCATGGTACTCGATCAGCGTCAAACACCACTTCATTCATTTAGAGACGGACACTAAAATCATCAAGAAATGTTGTAAAATAGATTATTAGTACTGAAAGTCAAATGACTGAAAAAGGTTAGGAAAGTCTTTCCTAAGCCCACTCTTTGCAGCTGTTTATCCGTTGTATTCTTTAACTCCCTCAGGGGCCCATATCTTAAGGAGTGTTGGAAAAACAAGCTGTATCTCAACGAGCCTCTCAAAGCCGTTTTGATGGGGAAGAATGCATCCCTTTTCTGTAGAGTTTCAGAGACGAGATCATTAAAAGTCTTCAGCTTACAACCCTCAAAAAGTATATTAGCTTTATCTCTAAGTGCTCGCTGCACATTGATTTTTATTGAAAATTGAAATCTGAGCACAAAGGATCTTGGTCTCTCAGAAGCAGCAGGTTTGGCCTTGAGAGTCTGTATGCCCTTTCAATAATGTAATATTTAGTATCAGGAGGAGGGCCAGCGATATGCTACAGTATCCTGTTTGTAGAAAGCAATTGTATCAGCTCCTTCTATTCCTTCTTTTAAACCAAAGATTCTCAAATTATTTCTCGATTTCTATTTTCTATAACCTCAATTTTATTTTCCAATTAGAAATCTTTCAGCTGTCCATAACCTCTCTTTCTGCTCCTTACATACAGTGTGTTCCAGGCTACTTGTTCTGACCTCAACATCTGAAATCCTTAATTTATGCTCAGCTAACACCTGCTTAGCTTCTTTTAGGTCTGCTGACATGTCACTGAGAATTAGTTTTAACCTACTATTTCAGAAATTATGATGTCAAAGTGGGAAGTATTAAGGCCATTATAAACTGCCAATTTTTGGCTAATGCCCTTGTTGTTCGTCTGAGCTATTGCCAGATGAAGGAAGCATTCTCTTCATGCCGCAGACTTCTGCTTTCATTTCTATTAGATTTTCCCCAGCATTCGTTATGGTAATGATGGGACCAATAATGGGAATAAACTAGAGGTATGCTTTTCTCTTTACTAGGCTGGCACTTATTAATACAGCGATTGTGCTTCATGTTAGAGATGAGGTGCTTACTCACCAGACCCGAGTAGCTGGAAATTGACCGTGAGACCGAGCATCAGGTCACGAGAGGATCTTTCCCCAAGCTATAACCATGGAGACTACGCGGCTTCAGAGTCCGTTTCTTCTATGATTCGAAATTTACAACTTGGCACCAGATTAGTTGTAAATGGGATCGAAGCACTATATTGATGAGCACTACCTTATTATACAAAAGCGAAACCCTAACATTCGGTTTGACTTAAATAATCACATTTAAAATTACGAGGGAGAAAGGCTGCGACAGAGCTCAGCACGGAATGTCCGTGAGAGACCACTATCATCTGATCAAATCCCTCCCTGTGTCTCTTAACCCTTGTGTCTGTACACCATTCACAGTGACTGGGTGCATGTGTTCCTTCATGTTTGTTGGCGTGCTTTCGGGACACACAAACAACCCACTTCTTTCAAGTACCACTTTGTGTAGTGCTTGTCCTTTTGGGACACTGTCTGATAATATGACCAGTTTCTTTGCAAACCCAACATTCATGTCTTTTCTCAGTTAAATATTTCCTTTGAAACCTGGGGCTACCTGGTTTCAGTGGAGGCAGTGAGGCATTTAGCTGCCCTGAAAGTGCACTTTCCTTTTCTGCACTGCCACGCCAGCCCCATTTGCTCTCAGAGCAGGTCTGCTCCTGGCATAGCGGTCTGAGAGTTCAGCAGCCTCTTGCACTAGATCCTCCAGCCAGGTTTTCAGCTCTACTGGGCATGCCCCCAAAACTGCTCTAACAATACAGCATTTTCAATTTTATCTAAAGAGTTTGCTTCAATTCCTTCTGGCCAGCATTTAAAACTGACAGACATTGTTTCATGACTAGCTCCTCGTAGTTCATGTCAGGGCTTCTCCTCAGCTTACAGAATTTAGCTCTGTATGCTTCTGCATTTAATCATACTTTTTAAAAGTGCAGTTTTCAGTTTACTGTAATCATTACTGTCTTCATTGTCCATTTGACCAATGCATCCTGAGCTTTCCTGGTAAGTAGGGATGGCTGGAAGCTCCAGGACCCTCTAGGAATATTTGCCTGAATACAGACTTTTCTATGGAATTTAAAAGGCATCGGATCCTCCCCTCTTTAAATTCAGCTATCAATTTAGAATTTAATTTGTAACTCAGTCCTCTAGTTCCAGTTAAACCCAGGCCACTTACCTGCTCTGGTGCTGGTGGTTGAAGTCGAGCTTCTCCAGTTCATGTTGCCTCTGGCGCTCATGCTCTTCATGGTCAGTTTCTTGCTGTTCTCCTCTTCTCTTCTGCGGCTCACTGCTTTTGCTTCCTCTTCTTCTCTGCGGCTCGCTACTCTCGCCTCTCTTCTCTGGAACTCCAGCTCCATTCTATGCAGCTCCATCTGCAACTGGATCACTTCTGGCTCCAGAATGCTGGTGACCTTCCCTGCTGCTGGTGCCCTTGGTACATCAACAAACAGGGTGGAACCTGCTTCTTTCTCTGTGCAAGGAAGCAATGAGAGTTTGGAATTGGGCGGTCAACACAACCTTCACCTGACAGCAGTTCATGTTCCTTCCAGGAGTGGAAACACAGTGGCAGATCACCTCAGTCGGTCGTCAGCCAAGGCATACAAATGGAAACTGGATCAAGAAGTAGCAGATGATATCTTCCCGCGCTTGGGAACCCTCAGGTAGACCTGTTCATGTCCCTCCAAATGCAAAACGTTCCGCCTTTTGCTCACTCGGCCCAGGGCGAGGCATTTTCTGGTGGGACACTCTGTCTCCCGACTGGAAGGACAGATTCGTCTATGCCTTCCTCCAATTCCTTAATTCCAAGGGTGTTACGTAAACTCAGTTCAGAAGGAGCTCGATTATTCTCATCGCTCCATTCTGGCCCGGCAAGTTTGGCTCTCTCTTCTGCAACAGTTTTCAGAGGAATCTCTGTTTCTTCTTGTTCCTCTGTCACAGCATTTGCTAACCCAGGATCAGGGAACCCTGGTGCATCCAGGTCTCATATCCCTTCAGTTGCATGCATGGCTCCTGCAGACATAACTCAAGCCCACTTTGGGGTTTCTCCGCTTGTCGCAGATATTCTGGAGGCCAGGAAGCCATCCACTAGGTCCACATACTCCATGAAGTGGAAACGCTTTTCAATTTGAGCCTCTTGAAGGACTATGAGCCTTTCTCTTGCCCTTTTGAGAGAGTCCTGGACTACATGCGTCGTCTCTTTGACCTAGGTGTTAGTCATTCCTCTTGAAGGTCCACATGGCGGCTATCTCGGCATACCATGTACCTTTGGAGATGGATCTTCAGCGCGGTTGGAAGTCTTTAAGACATTCCTTAGAGGGGTCCTCCATTTAGACCCCCATCCGCGCCCCTACTCTTCCTTGGGATTTGAACTTTGTCCTTGAGAAGTTTACTCCGCCTCCCTTTGAGCGGCAGCTTCAGCAGACTTGAAGTTCCTTTCTTGGAAGACTCTCTTCCTAGTTGCCATTACTTCAGCTCATTGAATTTCCGAGCTTCAGGCCTTGATGTGCAAAATTCCTTACTTGATTTTCCACAAGGAACGTGTGGCTCTGCACACCAACCCTAAGTTTCTCCCTAAAGTGGTGGCAAAATCTCGCTGAATCAATCCATTGAGCTGCTCATGCTTCTTTATGCAACACTTAAGTCAAGGGTATCTCCTGCATACTCTGGATGTTCATAGAATACTGAGATACTACACCTCTCGGACCAAGGATCTCTGGAAATCTGATCAGCTTTTTGTCTCTCTTGCTCACAAAGGAGAGGACAATGCTGTTTCCAAGCAATGCCTATCCAAATGGTTGGCTCATTGTATCACGTTCTGTTACAACAAGTACAACAAGACCCTGCGAGTCAGGTCAGAGGTCACTCCACCAGAGGAGTAGCTGCCTCTGCAGCTTGTTTCAAGAATGTGTCAGCAGCAGATATCTGCGCAGCCGCAATTCTGAAACACTAGGTTTGGACATTGCCTGTCACCGTAGAGCAGGCTTCGGGTTGGCTGTCCTACAAGCTCTTCTTTCTTAAGACTCTTACAGCTGGAGTTTCTATTGGTTGGTAGTTTTCCTCCTCCGAGTGCTTCTCTTTTCCAGACTGCTTGGGATTCAGTCCTATATAATTACCTACTGAGCGCCTCTAAGTAAGATAGTACAGATCTTACTTCGAGATAGAGTTCTTGCAGCCGGCTGTAATAATTAGGGGCTGCAGGCACTAGGACCACACGGAAAACTTCTGCCAGCAATACCAGCGGGGGCCGGCCCTGCTCCGACATCGGTCAGGGTACAAGAGGGTGGACCCAGCTCCACCTCAGTTCTTTTCCGCCACATGTACGCAAGTGAATAGCTGCTGCCTGCGATTCACCAGTGAGAACAGAATATTTCAAGCAAGTTTTTAACGGTTTTTACTGTTTTTCCTCCTCCCGTCGACGGCGCTGCACCATTACCGCTGTTCAGCTCAGTTTTCCCCGTCCGGCGTACTTTTGCCTCGGTGTTCACCGCCCGTGGGTACGGCGTCCAGTCCGTTTTCCTACCCGGTTCGATGTCTTCGGGCATCTGTTTCACCCGAACACCTTAATAAGTGCGATGCGGCGGCAAATTCCCGCCAGGGCGGTCACCGGTGCGTTTTCTGCCTCGGCCGGACCACGACACCGCTAGTGCGCCCGACTGCCAGGCATACAAGCGGACTCGCATCCAGCGCCTGAAGGCCTACCTCTTTGAGAAGAAGATGGACCTGCACTCGTCCGAGAGAGAAGGAGAAAGAGGCATAGCAAAGGCGTAGTCTGTCCCGGCACCGGTCCCGGTCTCGGTCCCACTCATGGTCGCGACCTTCCCTGAAGAAGGCCCGTCCTTCGGCTCGGGTGAGTCGCTGCGCTCGTCTCCAGGTTAAGGCCGGCCCGTTGGGAGCCGCCCGGCCGGGCCTAAGGTGACTCCGGCTTAGAGTCATCAGCTAAGTCCGTGGCGGTACCTGCTTCGCCCCTACCGACCACGGCACCGGCGCGCCTGCAAAGTGCGCCTCGAACTTAGGACTTTCCAGTGCCCCTGTCGTCACCCGCGTCTGTCCCAGTACGGCGCCGGTTGAAGGGCTAAGGACCCGGTCGGTCGTTGTCCTGCCAACGTCCCCATCACCCAAGTCCTCCTCCCCTGGGCCCTCAGGAGAGCTCTCCGTCACGACCCGCTACTCAGGAGACTTCTTTCCGCAGCAGGCGGCTGAAATATTCTCCTGGATGAGCTCAAACAGCTTTTTCGTTTTGGTGGGGGCAGGTTCACTGGCGTACCACCCGTCGCCGGCAGACACGGTGCGGATCCTGCGGGTGAACCACAGCCAGAGGCGAGACCTCTCCGTTGAGGTCCCGAGCACGTTTTCACCCCATCTAGGGCTACGTTACGCTCTCGATCCGAGGACCACCGACGCCGCTTCTCATGGTTTCGACTGACCGCCGGTCCCGGTCTGCCTCTGGCCCTTCTCGCGCCAGTGGACAGTTCCTGACGTCAGGTCATCGCCTCCGTCGGTCCAGGGACCGGAGTCGGTCTTCAGGATCCTTGCCGGTCCCTGCATACCAACGCCAGCATAGGCATGGACACGGGTAGAACCAGACTATTCTAAGTCCGAGTAGTCGGTCCTCCTCTTCCTCGTCATCCTCGCCTTCCTCAGCCTCAAGCGCTCCCTGAGGAGAAGGACATGCCTCGCCCAGATGATCCCACATTCATGGACATCATGTGGCATATTCAGGCTTCAAAGAGTGGGACACGGAAGACCTGGACCGGAACGCCGGAGATTGGTCAGATACCTGAGGCAGAAGGAGCCAAAGCCTTTGGTCATTCCTCCTTTGGTGGATACTTTTCAGGATCTGACTAAATCCACCTGGCTGCGCCCAGCCTCCATCCCGGCGGTTCCCAAAAGTCGGACAGGCTCTACAAGGCTCCGAGGCTGAACCCTTCTTGGCGGAACACCCTCAGGCAGATTCAACTGTGATCACGGCTGCTCATGACAAGTCTCGACAGCCGTGACACCTCAGCTCCCAGCCTCCCGACTTGGAGTCCCGTTACCTGGATCAGGTGGGCAAGAAAATTTATGTTGCTTCCACCTGCTCCGTTCGATCCCTGAATTTCCTCACGCATATGGTGCAGTACCAGAATGCATTGTGGGAGCAGGGTCTTGAGCTGGCACAGGCCATGCCAGACTCCGACAAGAAACGGAGCTCCTGGCTCTTTTACAGTCGGGCTGAGACGTAGGCTCTCATGTTTGAGAGCCTTGTATGACACTGCGGATACAGCAGCCAGGGCGGTCGCCTCTGGGTTTGTCTCCGGCGCCATGCCTGTTTGAGGCTCTGGGTTTCACCAGGATCTGCAGTCCAGCATCCGGGACCTGCCGTTCCAGGGTGCCATTTTGTTTGGGCAGGAGATGGGGCCTTGATCTCCGTCTCCAAGAATCGGGTAAGTCGATCTGGTCGGTCCGCCAGTTGTACACGTGGTGACCAGCGGCCCTCATCGCCGTCGGCTTTTCGCCAGTCCTCAGGCAATCAGGCTTCAGCCCGAGGTTCACAGCAAGGGCAGAGAGGTGGCTTCTGCAGGAGATCCGGAAACCAGCAGTCTGGTGGACCTTCCGCCTGTGGGCCCAAGTCCTCCCAGGCCTCTTTCCCTACCCCGGTTCTGCCCAATGACTCCTTCCTCCCCGTGGTCAGGCGCCCAGGGAGCCAGTTGGGGGCCTCCCTTCATCTCGAAGGGTGGAGCTCTATTACCACAGATCAATGGGTCTTGGGCGTTATTCGAGAGGACACACGTTGGAGTTCACAGAGTTCCTCCACGTACTCCGCCAAAGCTCTCCGTTATCCTCCTTCGCACATTCCACTCTTGGAAGGAGAAATTCAGGCCCTCCTGCAAAGAGAGCAATAGAAAGGGTTCCCATGGAGCTGTGGGGTCAGGGGTTCTACTCCACTTTTTCTGATCCCAAAAGACAGGGACCTTTGTCCCATTCTGGATCTTAGTCCTTTAAATCTCTTTATAGAGTACAAAAAGTTCAGGATGGTAACTCTTCAGGGTCACCTCCCTCTGCTGCACCAAGGGATTGGCTCTGTTCTCTCGACATGCAGGATGCATACATGCATATCGGGTCTTTCCTCCCACAGGAAGTTTTGAGGTTCCACTTCCAAGGGAGCATTATCAGTTCCGGGTGCTCCCGTTCTGCTCTCTTCCGCCTCCGCAGTCTTCACCAAATGCCTAGCAGTGGTGGCTGCAGCTCTACGGCGATTAGGCCATTATGTTTTCCCTTACCTCGACGACTGGTTTCTCACAGCCCCGTCAAGGGATGGCCTCTACGCCTCTCGGACACCTATACTCTATTCCGAGAGCTGGGGATCACCCTGAACTTGAAAAAGTCATCCCAGAGCCCAGCCAAAACCTCGCCTCATTGGAGCGATCCTGGACTCAGTCCAGCATGGCTTTTCTCCCACAGGACAGGGAATTTGCCTGCTAAGTTTGACGGAACGGATATCCATAACGCCTAGAGTTCCGGCTCGGAACTTCCTCAGTCTATTGGGGCATATGGCGGCCATCCCAGTAACACCCTTGGCCGCCTTCACATGAGAATCCCACAGTGGATGCTCAGGGTGCAGTGGGATCAATGCTACGACGACCTGGGCGCTTTAGTCAGGATCTCGGAGCCAGTCAGGAAACGTTGCTTTGGTGGTTGGACCCCAGCAATCTGGAGAAAGGGTCAGCTTTGTCCAGAGCTTCCAGGTCAGACTCTACGCCGGATGCATCGGACCTGGGTTGGGGGGCTCATCTGGGTGTTCATCAAGCGCAAGGGTTTGGTCACCGAGGAACGTCCCTCCACATCAATGTACTGGAAATGCGAGCGGTCCTCTACGCCTTCAGCCGTTCGAGAGGACCTGGTACCCGCTCTCTTCTGGTTCAGATGGACAACATGGCGGTCTGCTTTTACATCAACAAGCAAGGAGGCACCCATTCCTATCCTCTTTGCGGGGAGGCGATGAGAGTCTGGTACTGGGCACTGGAGCGGGGCATTCATCTATCGGCTATGCACGTTCCAGGCATCCTAAACAACCTGGCCGACAACCTCAGCAGGTCTGGGCCAGAGCGCACTAGTGGGAATCGCTTCAATCCATAGCGGATCAGCTCTTCAGAAGGTGGGGCCTTCCCGAGCTAGATCTCTTTGCGTCACCACGCAACGCAAACTGCCACTGTTTTGCGTGGAGAGCACGCTACTGGCGTTTTCTGGCCAGACGCGTTATCCCTTGCTGGGCAGGAGGTTTCTTTATGCCTTTCCGCCCTTCCCTCTCATTCAGAGGTTCTGCTCAAACTACAGGCAGAGAGGGCACGCATGATCCTTGTGGCTCCCAATTGGCCCGACAGATTTGGTTCCCACTGCTGCAGCGGTTGTCCCAGGAACCTCCAATCCGCTGCCCATTTGCTCGCAACTGCTGTCCCAAGACCAGGGTTCTCTGGTTCACCCAGATCTCAGATCCCTGCACCTTCATGCTTGGCTCCTCCAGGCGTAGCTAGGAGCTGATACGGGGTTTCCTCGGAAGTGGCTGAGGTCTTAGCCTCCGTAGAAAGCCTCTACCGCCTCCACTTACGCTATGAAGTGGAGCGTTTCTGTCTCTGGGCCTTGCCACAGCATTTAGACCCTGTCACCTGCTCTGTGAACTCCGCTTTAGTATCTCCTCTCCTTGTACGAGAAGGCCTGAGCTATTCCTCTATCAAGGTGCACATGTGGGCGATTTCGCCTATCATGCTGTCGTGGGGAGAGAGCATTGGCTCAGTTAGACGTGGCCTGCACCTTCCTTAGGGAATTCTTCACATGAGATCTCCATTAGGGACCCTGTCCCACCCTGGGACCTCCTTTTGTGCTGGAGAACTCACCGTCCTCCTTTTGAACCCGCAGCGAGTTGTGAGCTGCGATATTTTCTGGAAAGTTTGTTTTCTGTTGCTGTTACTTCGCCGAAGAGTTTCGAGCTGCAGGCTCTGATGTGGTTTTCATAGGGAAAGGGTTTCCTCAGAATTAATCCTAAGTTTCTTCCCAAAGTGGTCTCGGAGTTGACCCTCAACCAGTCGGTTGATCTTCCGTTTATTTTCCTTCCTTTCCAATAGAGGGAGCTCTCCTCACACATTGGATGTCCACAGGTCCCTCAGGTATTACCTCAACAGAACGGTTAATCACCGTAATCGGAGCAACTCTTTGTGGCTTTTGCACCACATCGCTTGGTCAACGGTGTCCAAGCAGACTATCTCCAACTGGTTAGTCCATTGCGTCTCGTTTTGCTACGAACATCACAATAAACCCCTGCGGGTCTGGTTCAGGGTCACTCCACCAGGGAGTGTCAGCTTCTTTTGCCGCAATGCGAATGTCACCATTCAGGACATCTGTGCAGCCGCCTGGAATTCGGTGCATACCTTTGTCAAGCATTACAGCTTGGATATCGTCTCCAGGCGCCATGCTGCTTCGACCTAGCGGTTTTGCAGGAGCTCTTGTCCTGAAGGCTTCTGAGTCAGCATATTCCTCCTCCGGGGTCGGCTACTTCTTTGCTATGGGACTGCTTGGGATTCAGTCCTAATTGTTGAGCCTGCTGCAAGAGCTCTATCTCGAGTAAGATGGTACAGTTAGTAAGAACTTACCATAACAGTAGATCTTGAGAGGAGCTCTTCAGCAGGCGCTGTTCCCGCCTTCCCCTCTGAGTGTGCAGGTCTATTTTCTTTCCTTGTCGATGGTAGGCTTCGCCTCCTTCTCTTGTCAGGCCTTCTGCTGGGTACTGGCGGGAGAACTGAAGTGGAGCTGGTCCGCCCCTCTTGTACCCCTGACCGGCGTCGGGGCAGGGCGGGCGTCGGGGCGGTCCCCACTGGTATTGCTGGCAGAAGTTTTCCATGTGGTCCTAGTGCCTGCGGCATATTCCTAGTATTATAACCTGCCAAGAGCTCCTCTCGAAGATCTACTGTTACGGTAGTTCTTGTAACTGTGCTTCGTAAGAACTTACCATAACAATAGATCTTCAAAGAGGCTCTTGCAGTAGGTAATGCCTTCCCCCTCCATCCCTCTTAGCTTTTTCAGCTCCTTTTCCAGGAGGAAAATATCCACTTTTCTCTCTTCGTCTTGCCTTTTGGCCTTTGGTGGGAAGAACTGGAAGGCAGATGGGGGACCGCCCCTTTATACTGGCGTCGCCTGCGCTGGTCACCTGGCGTGGGGCAGTCCCCGCCAAAGACTGCTAGCTAGAATTTTTCAGTGGGGTCCTGACACCTGCCGGCTTCAGTCCTATGTGTAATTAACTACTGCAAGAGCCTCTCTCAAAGATATACTGTTATGGTAAGTTCTTGTGTAACTGTACTTTCAGGGATCTAGGGGGTGGATTTCCAGTGTCCAGCCTGCCAGAGCCCCTCCAAGGCTGCAGAGTGGCTTGTTGCCATTCCCTCCCAGCTCTCAGTCAGGGGTCGACTGCATCCTTTTTCCACAGTGGTTTGCTATTATTTTGGACAAGTGGATGTTGGAAGTGGTGGGAAAGGGTTGCCTCTGGATTTTAAGGCTCTCCTGTCATACCGACTCAGCTTTTCAGGAGTACAGGGTTCCAGAGCTGGGCTCACAGGCAACTAAACTGGTCCCTCATAGGTGATAAAATTAATCGACCAAACTGGATTCCTTTGGGCCAGGGCTCATCTCCTGCAGATAGGGCATCGGACCGTACATCCTTATCCTGATACTTTCTTCTTGGGGGCCCGAGTCAACACAGGAGTTCCTGGAACTGCTGGAGTTAATGGCAGCTTCAGGTGGCATGCTCCAGTGGGCTAGCTGTCAAATGCATCCCCTGCAATGGGATTTGGGCTGTTAGTGGTCTCAAGCGCACACTGCATAAAATGCTAAGACAGAGAGTGGTTTCCACACAAGAAGGAATAGTAAGCAGTTGGAACCTCAGCTCATACTGGCATGATAAAATGTAAAGATGAAGTCCTAGAGTGGTTCCACATAAGAAAGAAAGAGAACAGTGGGGCCTCTGCTCATATTGGCAGTTGAACTCTAAAGTGTAGTTTCCTGACCAGTGAGTGGGTCATCTTCCGACAGTGGTCAGGTTGATCATGTTTTGGCCAAATGATGAGACTGGATTCCTACTCCAAATGCTCTGTCCCCAGATTATTTTAAGCAGGCATTTGAGAGCATGAATAGGCTCATAACAGAGGAGCAAGGTACGAGTCGGATGGTAGGTAACCAGTAGTAGTAGTCCCTGTAAGTATCCTGGGTGACTCCATTTTCAGATTGCTGAAATCTAATTTGTTCATGAAATCTGCATTACCAGTGAGAATATGACGTCACAGCACTCATTTACACCACTTATCTGTGTGCTGTAAGTGCAAATAGCCTGAAAACTCTCTGGAAACACACAAATCAAAGCAATTTAATAGCAAAGAAAACATGCACTACAACTCCAAAGCAGTTCTCGAAGCTTATTGAAAGTAACTGTTTTATTTCAGACCTTGCTGCAGCCTGTTGTATTGAACTCTATATACAGACAGGCATGCTGTAGAGTTGTAACCCTAGGCTGTGCTATTCTAAGGGCTACTACAACTGCCTGTATGGCTATGCACAGGTTAAGGGCAGAGTTGCATACACTCTTAGTCCCAACCTGACAGTCACACTACACTGGGTACCCAGAATGGTTAGTCTGGCTAGCCAGAGGCATTGCCCAGTGGTAGCTGGTGTTGCAGCTGATGTTGGGGCCCTTGATGGAAGGAAAAGCATACCTTTGTCCTCCTGGACACACCTTTGCCCTCCTTGGACATACAAACAAGAATTCCTCCCGAGTCGTGAGGAAAACTGCTTTCCTGCCTTTGTCCTCCTCAGACACGCAAACAGGAATTCCTCCCTGAGTTGTGAGGGAAGACCACTCTCCTGCCTTTTCCTCCTCAGACAGGGCTCTTGCAGTAGGTAATTACATATAGGACTGACACTGACAGGCGGCAGGACCCCACGGAAAAATTTCTAGCTAGCAGTCCCTGGCGAGGACCGCCCCATCAGGTGACCAGCATCAGGTGACGTCGGTATATAGGCGCGTTCGGACGCCCGCCTTCCAGTTCTTTCCGCCGTTGGCTTGTACGGCGCCTCGGAAAAGTTTCGTTAACCGTCAGCGTACCTTTGTCCTTTTTACCGAAAAAATCTATTTTTTCGACAAGCGTCAGTGTTAGCGTCGGTGTATGTCGTCTCCTACACCTTCCGAGCACAAGAACAAGTGCTACCCAGGCGGCTCCCAACTACCTTACAGGGACGGCCACCCTGTGTCTGTTCTGCCTAGGCCCGGATCATCCAGTCGAGAGTGCCAGCACTGCCTTAACTTTAACACGGCCACCTGGAAAAGACGGCAGCAATCCCTGGAGGCCCATATCCTCAAAAAGAAATGAGCTTGATGGAGAAGGAGCTTAAAGGCTAAGGCAGGTGTCCACTCTCGAAGGCCATTGCAAGGACAAGGACAGGCACGGGACAAAGGCTCCTCCACCACGATGTCCCTGGTCGCGGGCATTCAGGTAACATCCCCTCCGAGAACCGCTCCTCGTGGCCACCTCTGAGGTTTCTGAGGTGGCGTCGGCCCGCCCAGTCTGGCTCGGGCCTTGCGGGCGCCTCCAGGCTGTTGGAGGCCTCCGCCCTGATTCAGCCGCGGGCTGCGGCCTTCCTTGGCTGGCGACTCCGGTAAGCGGCGTCGGCTCCTCTGGCGTCCGCTCGGGCACGGTGAGCGTCCGACCCTTCAGGGCGGCGCCACGGTCCCTTCCCCACCAGACCAGGCCGACCCTTCCTCTCGACCTACCTCCCATTAATGGCCTCGTAAGTCGGGACATCGGCTCCTCCGGCGTCCGCCAGAGCTCGCCTCACGTCAGCTGTTCCAACGTCCGGACGTGGTAAACCGATGTCGGACCTCCCCATCTCCGTTGTTCTCGGTTCACCGCACCTTTCGCTGCAGTCCAGGGTGAGAGTCCCCATCCTGATCCCGGGGACTTTTCCCTCTGTCCCCTGGAGCAGTTGGGGATCTTGCCTCAGTCGGTCCCTCCTCCATCTGGTGCGACGGACCTGGCGTCTGCTCCCCAGACACCGGCTCCGGCGCTGGCACCTCCAACCCGGTGCCCTCGGCATCAGGGGCCTCCCGCCGCCGGCCCCAATGTCGGTCTTACCGGCGCGGGGAAGTTTCTCCTCCCGTCGAGCCCCCCTCCCGGGCTGTCCGTTTCAGACCGCCCGCGAGGGATTTCTGGCGGGGCCGTCCATGCAGGCCCCCAACCGGCTCGGGTACCGCCATCTTACTTGGCGCGGTATGCCGGGGCGTCGTATCGGGGCTGTGCACTCGGCGTCCTCAATACCCGGCGCGGGTTACCCGCCGGTTTGGATACACTCCATATGGGTTTGCCCCTATTCTTATCCCCCACCTCCCTCCTCCTCCACCACGCCCTCGCGGCCACGGTGGACCTGCAGGAGACTCTGGCCTCCTGGCGGGCTGAGCCAGGCTCAGCTCACCAAGGAGGTTGAGAGCCGCCTTCCAGCGACAGTGCCATCTCAGGCTCCTGTCGCCCCAGGCCACTCCCTCCCACCTCCGGATTCCAGGGTTCTTGCGTCTGGATCCAGGTAGGGGCAGGACCGCGCGTTCCGGTGCTACCAAGGGACCGTTCCTCCCGGTCGGGTAAGGAGTCTTATTCTTCTTCCTCCTCCTCCTCCTCTTCACTCTCGGATTCTTCGGACTCTTCCGACGGATGCTCCAGAGAGACGATGAGTCCCGCTCTCCATCGAAGCCCCAGCCGAGGACTCCTCCAAAGTCTCCTCTGGAGGATCCTTCTTTACTGGAGTTGCTTAGAAAAATCCAGGAGGTTCATCAGTGGCACTCTTTGGAACCAGATCCTCAGTGACTGAAATCGACGAACATCTGGATCTGCCCGTGACAGCTCCTACACTAGTGCCACCCTGGATAGAGCCTCTCACCGACCTTGTCACCATGATTTGGAAACATCCATCGGCATCAGCTCCACTTCCAAAGAAGTCAAACAGGCTATATCAGGCTCCAGAGGGTGTTGACTTCCTAGACTCTCACCTCGTGCCGACTCGGTTGTGATTAGCGCCGCTCATGGCGGTCAGCGAACCCAAAGCATCTTAGCTCGTCCCCTCCTGATAAGGAATCTGCCTTCTGGATCAGTGACGGAAGAAAGATTTATGCTTCCTCCACACTGGGGATTCGGCCCTGAACTACATCGGGTACATGGGGACTACCAGAGGCCATCCTTACTCAGGTGGAAGCCAAGCTGGACTCCTTGCCTGCTCCCAAGTCAAACAGGAGTTAGCTGATCACACGTCCGCTCTGCTCGTTTGGGCAATTGCCACATCATGCGCGTGACATACGATGCAGTGGACACTGCGGGCTGAACTCTGCTTTCACCGTGAGCCTATGGTGTCATGCCTGGCTCCGTGTGTCAGGTTTGGTCCCGGAGGTGCAATCTGCTATTCAGGAGGCACCTTTCCGGGGATCTGTGCTTTGGGGGTGATGTCAAGGACATCATCTCCGATGGGGACGACTCTGAAATCAGTGGATTCAATGTACCGTCCCCAGCAGTATCAGCGCCGTCCCTTTGCAGACTGAATCGGCCGTCACGAAACCACAGGAACCACGGGCCACCAAGCGTCAGGCTCCGGCTGCTAAGCCCCTCCACCCAAAAAGCAGCGGGTGCTTCAGCTGCGGTGCTGCCCCACCACCTGACTCCTTTCCTCTTCCACCGCCTCCGGACTTCCCGGAGGAACTGGTAGGAGGGAGGTTTTCCCTCCACCTTCTGGGATGGCAGAGGATAACAACGGATTCTTGGGTGCTCCAGCTTATAGCAGAAGGACACTCCATAGAGTTTCTTCAGAAACCACCCGCCACCCCCTCTGAAGTCGTCGTATTCAGGAACACCTTCCTTTGGTCCGGGAAGAAATCTCTGCTCTTCTCATGAAGCAAGCGATAGAGGCCATCCCCTTCATCTTCAGGGGACAGGTTACTATTCCCATTTCTTCCTAGTCCCAAAGAAGCGGAGATCTCAGACTGATTTTAAATCTCAGTTCCCTGAATCTTTATGTAGAGTACAAAAGTTCAGGATGCTCTCTCTGCAGAGCCTTCTGCCCCTCCTTGGCCGGGTCAATGGCTTTGTGCCCTGGATATGCAGGATGCCTATCTGCACATTCCCATTCGCCCTCACATTGCACATACCTTTGTTTTAGCGTTTCAGGGACCACTACCAATTCAAGGCGCTCCCTTTTGGTCTATCCTCGGCCCAGGTATTTACCAAATGCCTGGTGGTGGCGGCCACCTCGTACCATGGGAGTATGTGTTCTCTTACCTGGGCGACTGGCTCCTGGCAGCCTCGTCCGGGGAGGAACTCCTGCTTCCTCTCCCTCACCCAGCAGGTTTTCGCTTGCCTGGGTATACCATCAACCATTCCAAGTCTCATCTGGACCCTTCCCAGAGGATACAGTTCATTAGGCGATCCTCCATCGACCATGAGCAAGGCCTTCCTGCCACGGACAGGGCGGCCTCTCTTCAGGCCCAGATTTGCCTGCTATCCGACGCAGGAGGGTCTCGGCGAGGTTGGTCCTCCGCCTTCTCGGGCTCATGGCGGCCGCTATTCCGGCGGTCCCCGAGCTTGACTCCCATGGGGATCTCTCAGTGGACTCTTAACTCTCAGTGGGATCAACTAGTGGGCGACCTAGATCAGTTGGTTCTGATCTCGCATCGCGATGATGCAAGACTTGCAATGGTGGATGGTTCGAGAGAACCTGTTTGGAGGGTCCTTTCTTTCATCCTCCCCTCCCAGACTCTTAACAACAGGCGCCTCAGGTGAAGGTTGGGAGCCCATCTAGGCCCTCATTGAACCCAGGGCTCTTGGTCCAGGCTAGAACAAACTCTTCACATCAATGTGCTCGACCTTTGGGCAGTGTTATGCTCTTCAAGCCCTTCACCAATACATCTTTCCCGGCCACCTAGCCGTCCAGACGGACAACATGTGCATAGTGTGCTACTTCAACAAGCAGGGAGGAACTCGGTCCTACCCTTTATGCAGGGAGGCAATGAGGGTTTGGGATTGGGCAACACACCGACCTTCACCTAACAGCGATTCATGTTCCAGGAGTCGACAACACCCTGGCAGACAAGCTAAGCTGCTCTTCTGCTCTAGCTCATGAGTGGGAACTGGACCAAGGGTACTAGGCGATATCTTTCAGCTTTGGGGAACTCCGCAGGTAGACCTGTTCGCATCCCCCAAAATGCAAAACTTCCCACCTTTTGCTCGCTCGTTCCAGAGCGGCGCTCTGGAATAATGCTCTGTCTCTAGACTGAAGGACAGATTCGTCTATGCTTTCCCCAATTTCTCTGATCCCACGAGTCTTGCAGAAACTATCCTCGGTAGGAGCGAGAATGATTCTGATCACCCTTTCTGGCCCAGGCAAATCTGGTTCCTCTTCTACAACAATATTCAGAGGATCCTCCTCTTCCTCGTCCTCTGTCTGAGGTTTGTTGACCCAGGATCAGGGGACCTGGTCCATCCAGGCCTCAAATCCCTTCAACTGCATGCATGGCTCCTGCAGACCTAGCCCAATTCCATTTTGGTGTATCTCCAAAGTGGCGGAGATTTTAGTGGAGGCCAGAAACCCTCCACCAGGTCTCTTTATGCCATGAAGTGGAAGAGATTCTCTATTGGGCAGCCTCCAGGAACGTGGAGCCTTTCTCCTGTTCAGCGGGGTTCCTGCTGGAGTATCTATCCATCTGTTCGACCTGGGTCTCAGCCATTCCTCTTTGAAGGTACACATGGTGGCCATCTCAGCCTATCATGTTCCCTTCGCAGACAAAGCTTAAGCTCAACTGGAGTCTCTAAGACCTTTCTCTGAGGGGTCCTCCATCTGAGGCCCCCATCCATCTCCTGCCCCTTGGGACTTGAACTTTGTTCTCGAGAACTTACCCTTCCTCCCTTGAACCTGCAGCTTCTGCAGATTTGAAGTTTCTTTCAGGAAGGCGCTGTTCTTAGTGGCCATTACTTCGCTCAAAGAATCTCTGAGGTCCAGGCCCTGATGTGTAAAATCCCTCCTTGATTTTTCACAAGGAACGAGTTGCTCTTCCATACTAATCCTTAAGTTTCTACCTAAAGTAATAGCAGAGTCTACCTTAAATCAGTCCATAGAGCTACCTGCCTTTTTACACAGTACTCTAACCAGGGGAATATTTACTCCATACTATGTATGTTCACCAGATTCTGAGATACTACACCAACAGGACGAAGGATCTCGGAAAGATTAATCAGTTGTTTGTCTCTTTTGCTCACAAAGGGAAGGCAGTGCTGTTTCTAGGGACATGGATATGTTGTTCATCCACACTCATTGGCAGGTATCCTTGCCGCTTTAAATCTTGCCGAAGGTCTTCAAGCTTGCTCCTCCCACCCACCGGTGGTATAACCTCGGCTCCCCCATGGCCTTGAATCTTCCTTACAGCTATGGAAGCTCAGGTTCCTCCTTAACGCTCTGCGTTTGAGACTGGTTCCTATTTCTCCGCTTATGGATTTAAAAATAAAATTTTGCAAAAGACTTCAGTCTTCTATCCCTCACGGCTGCGATGGACAAATCGACTCCTGGATTTCGGAGATGCCCATGCGGGCAGAAGATGTCTCGACGGATCCACACTCCCGTGTGTCTCACTGTTTAGGCCTTGAGCACGCACCCGCAGGCTTCAGCACTGTGCTCATCTTTCTCGCCCACGTCCTCCGAAGACCGTGGTGCCCGATTACAACTGGGCCGTCCCGAGAAGCGTTCCCTCCGTGAAGTCCAAGGAGGCGGTTGGCGGTGTCCATGGGCGGGGGCTCGGCGGATCAGCTCGAGCGATGGTCGCCTCGAAGAGGAGGAGGCGGGTCGATCTTCTCGGCCGTGCATTTATCCCGCCTCTCTGGGCTCTTCTTACACGGCTTCTTTTAAGGAGCTTTGTCTGTCCCTCCACTAAAGGAGAAGGGCTTACGTTATGGACCTTATTCTCGGTCCAAAAAGAGGGACAAGGGTAAGTCCCTCCGTCGACGCCTCTTGGGAGCGGGAAAGGTCCTTCCCCGGGCTGCCGACCGCCGGGCCGGCCACTGGCCTCACGGTGTCCCCGTCAGGTCAGTTGACCGAGACTCCACCGATGAAGTCGAGATTTTTCTCGACCTTGGACGGCTGTCGCCTTTAGCAGCCGAGATTCCCTCTCCCGGTTCCCCGGAGGAGTTGAGGATCCCGTGGCTCGCCTGTGCCTCCGGTTCGAGCCCTCGGATGCACCATCCGAGCCGAAGGGAGTGCGGTTCCGCGACACCTCCCTCAAGACCGACCTCGGAAATTCGGGACTCTCGGTCTCGGTTCTGACTTACCTTCGCGGTCCAGCCGATCCCACCGTCATAGGCGGTCTCGGGTTCGGCATTCATGGGTGCGCCGGCTGGCTGCTCCGCCCTCCTCCTCGGATGAGGGGGGCTTCATGTGAATTACGCCGACGGCACGAGGACCTTATGTTAGACCTCCTGGCCGGGAATAAGCCACCGCCGCTTCCCGCCATTAATGGTTGTCACCGATCGGCCGACACAACCCCCTCGACTTATCCGAGGAGCTCATACCCAGGCCGGTTGTTCGCCAAACCAGCTGCTCCACCGATTCCGTGGAACCTCCGCCTCCACAGCCACCATCTGGGGCTCCCACCAAGGATTCTCGGTCGGCTGAGGGTCTACCCCATCGGCTGTCAGTTACCCTCACTCCCGATCGACCTCGGCAGGTGAAGGGTGGCTCAGGCCAGAGGCAGTTCTTCGAGGACTCTTCCGAGTCCGAGATGATTCCTCCTTTCTCCAAGCGACTGGACTTGGAGTCTTCAGGAGGTCAGTCAATGGACGATAGCCCGCCGTCCTTCCTAGGACTACTGCTCATCTCGGAGTCCACCGGGATGGAGCTCTGACCTGCTTCCAAACGGGCCAGGTATCCCCTCACGGAGATTCTGGACCGAGGTTCTCCGACGGAGGCCTTTCCGGTGGCGAGGCCATAGTGGGTCGGCACTGGAGCTTTGGCAGCGCCCTGCTTCCTGCCCTGCGCCTTGGCCAGGATGGCCAGAAATGTCACGGTCCCTACTGGTTCCTTGTCCGGTTTTGGAACACCCCTCTGCTGAGGGTTGGTTACCGACAGCGTTTTCCGGCGCTGGCAACACCAGGGATGTGGACAAACCTCCTACAAGGAGTCCAGAAATTGGACTATGTCGGGCGAAAAGTCTACGCTGCGTCCTCTCCGGCCTCGCCAGGCCAGTTCCCGTCCTCATAGCATTTTCTCATGCCCTGTTGGGCTCCCTGGATGAGTCATCCTCATCTTCCCGCCCGATCTGCAGACTACGGTTAAGCAGGTGCGGGACCAGGGCAGGGCAGTGGCCAAACAGCAGCTCCAGACTGCTTTGGTTTGGGGACTCATGTGCCAGATCGGTGGCGGCGCGAGTGGCTATTTGTCGGCGGGCTTGGCTGAGGATATCCACCTTTACTCGGATACCCAGCACAAGTTGGCGGATGTCCCCTTTTGGGACTGACCTCTTGACCCTGGGGTGGAAGGTCACCTGCAGAGGATCGAGAAGTCCAATGCTACCTTGGACTCGGTCTCTTCCGCTCAGAAGGACAAAGGCCGCAAACCACAGCCTAAGCCCTTCGTCCTTCTGTGCCCCGTAGCCCGCCCAACAGCGTCAGGGCCAGCAGGCTCGGCCTTGGCATCCCAAACCCAAGCCGCGGCTTCCTCTAACAGGAGGCAGGGAGGAAAAGGCCCAGGGTCCCTCGGCGGTCCCTCCTCCAAGCCTGCCCAGTGGCGGGCTGAGGGGTGTCGCCCCATTCCCGTCACCTTATCCCTGGTCCCCCGTGAGAGGCAGCTCCAGCACTTCCGTTCCGCCTGGTCCGCTGTTTCCACGGACAGGTGGGTCTTGAGAGTGGTGGAAGGGCCTGCCTCTGGAATTCGAGCAAGCACCACCCTTCAGAGCCGGCCCTGGGGCTTCGGGATCCCCAGCCTCACTGGTGGCTCATCGAGCCGACACCGCTCTCCTCCTCCAGAAGGAGGTGATAAAGAGGTGGTGGACCCTCCTTCAGACCCAGGGTTTGTGTCCAGGTACTTCCTGGTTCCGAAGCGGGCAGGGGCTGGCGCCCCATTCTCGACCTACGACCTAAACAAGTTCCTAAGGTCTCGAACCTTCAGGATGGTCACTCTGGCTCAGATAATACCATCCTTGGAGCAGCGGCGTGTGGTTCTGCTCTCTGGACTTGCAGGGCGCGTTTTTCACGTCCTATCCGTCCGTCTCACCAGAGATTCCTTCGCTTCGGCGGAAGGATCCTCTTCGAGTTCAAAGCCATGCCCTTCGGCTTGTCTCCAGCTCCCAGGGTCTTCACCAAATGCATGGCAGTGGTGATAGTATTCCTGCGGCGCGAGGGTCGGGTGTGACCCTTACCTGGGACGACTGGCTGATAGCAGCTCCCTCCAGGAAGGAGGCAGAGTGGTCAGAAATCTGGCCCTCAGGTCTGCTCTCAACTGGGCCTCCTTATCAACGAGGCCAGAGTCAGACTCGAGCGAAGCAGGTGATTCTATTCATCGGGCGCAGCTCGACTCTCTTGAGCCAGAGCACGGCCCCCGGACAGGGCGAGGTTCTTTCCTCCTTTGCCGATCATTTCTGGTTGGGCATTGCACCCTGCCGGGACTTCCTGCGCCTCCTGGGTCTCATGGCGGCCTGCACCAGCGTGGTCCGTTGGGCCCGCTGGAACATCGTCCCTTCAGTGGGGACTGGCCAGCCAGTGGTCCGGCGCTGCGATCCTTTGGACCAGCTTGTGTCGGTGACACAGGGATGTGGCAGCGCTCCAGTGGTGGACCGTTCCAGATCATTTGCAGGAGGGCATCCCGTTCGTCCGCCCGAGCCGACGGTCTCTCTATCGACCGATGCCTCTCTGATGGGTTGGGGTGCCCATCTGGGGAACACCGGGCTCATGGCCTCTGGTCCCGGGAGTCCCGATGCCACATCAACCTGCTGGAGCTCCGGCGGTCCGCTAGCTCTCACCGCCTTTGCTCCGTTCCTCCGGGGTCAAGTGGTCCGAGTCCAGGCGGACAATACCACGACCATGTACTATCTAAACCGCCCAGGGGCGGGGCCAGCTCCATGCTTCTATGCAAGGAAGCTCTCCGCATTTGGTCACTGCGGCGAAGCCTGGAGGCGGATCTCCCAGCCATTCACGTGGCAGGAGCCTCCAACACCCTGGCCGATGCCCTGGGCGGATGAGGGCTGCATCCCACGAGTGGTCTCTCCTGCCGGAGGTAGTACAGCATCTGTTCTCCCATTGGGGCACACCTCAGGTGGACCTGTTTGCCTCCAGGGAGAGCGAAGCTGAGCCTGTTCCATGCCGCCCCCTCAGCAGGGGCTCGCTGCAGGGGATGCCTTCTCGAGGCAGTGGACCCCGGGCCTCTTCTCCCTTTCCCCATTTCCCTTGATCCACAAGGTGCTTCTCAAGGCGAGGAGGGACAAGCGCAGGTGATTCTGATAGCCCCAGACTGGCCTCGCCAGTTCTGGTACCAGATCTCCTCAGTCTCAGCTCCAGGACTCTGCGCAGCTTCCAGCTCGCCGGACCTGCTCTCAGTCAATCAGGGGAAGGTGTTCCATCCGGACCTTCAATCCCTGCACCTGGCCGGCCTGGTTCCTGGCTAGAGTTCCAGGCCTTGGGTCTTTCCGCGGGGTCCTCAATGTAGTTGAGGCGTCCGTAGGAGTCGACCAGAAAATGCTATGCCTTCAAATGGAAAAGGTTTTCCATTTGGTGTCAGAACAAGGCTTGGACCCTTCCTCCTGTTCCTTGGCAAGCATCTTGGACTATTTATGGTCCCTTTCTAGTCAGGGCTTGGGTCGACGACCCTAAGGTGCACCTGGCAGCCATCTCTGCTTACCAGGCGGCGGGCGGAAGCAGTCGTGTGGCGCAGGAGAAGGTGGTCTGGCGCTTTTTCAAAGGCCTTGATCACATTTCCCTCCAGTGCGGGAACCCCCACCTCCGTGGGATCTACTGCTGGTACTGGCAAAGCTCATGGGCAAGCCATTGAACCTATGCACAGGTGTGCTCTCTCACCTGTCGTGGAAGACCACCTTCTTGGTGGCTATCACGTCAGCCAGAAGGATGGGAGGCTCCAGGCGCTTTCCATCGAGTCTCCTTACCTGGTTTTCCACAGGGACAAGGTTGTCCTCTCCCACCGAAATTCCTTCCGAAGGTGGTGTGGAGTTTCACCTTAACCAGGTGTTGACTCTGCCGGTGTTCTACCCCAATCACACCTCGGAGGCGAATATGGGCTCCATACTCTGGACCCTAGAAGGCGCTCGCTTATTATAAGGGCCATACGGCTGAAGTCGAGGAGAGGTTGCCAGCTGTTTGTCACCTACGCTGAAGCCGCATCTGGCAGACCTGCAGCAAGCGGACGATAAGCAGGTGGGTAACCTCCTGCATAGATCTCTGCTATAAGTTGGCGGGCATGGAGCCTCCCAGAGGATAAGAGCTCATTCTACCCGCCATACTGCTGCAACGGTGGCTGCTTCCAGAGCGTCCCTATCCAGGAAATCTGCAGGGCTGCTACCTGGAAGTCAGCAAACACCTTTATTACCCATTACCACATCGACCTTGAGTCACGCCGGGATGCTGGTTTTGGGGCCTCGGTTCTCCAGTCTCTTTCCCAAGTAAGTATTGGGGTGTCGTCTGCCTCCCTCCTCCCGGAGAACTGCTAGAGTCTGCCAATGAGTGTGGATGAACAACATATCCATGTCCCTAGAAATACAGGTTACTCACCTGTAACAGGAGTTCTAGGAATGGTATATGTTGTTCATCCTGTACCGACTCTCCGGCTTGACGCACAACCCTGAGCTGTGAGCCAGATCTGGCGTCATGGGGCGGGAGCCGAGTTATACCACCGGGTGGGTGGGAGGAGCAAGCTTGAAGACCTTCCGCAAGATTTAAAGCGGCAAGGATACCTGCCAATGAGTGTGGATGAACAACATATACCATTCCTAGAACTCCTGTTACAGGTGAGTAACCTGTATTTCCCAGCAATGCCTAAGTGGTTGGCTCATTGCATCACTTTCTGTTATGACAAGTACCACAAGACCCTCCGGGTCAAGTAAGAGCCACTCCACAAGAGGAGTAGCTGCCTCTGCAGTTTGTTTCAAGAATGTGTCTCGACAGACATATGCGCTGCTGCCACCTGGACTTCCGTTCATGCCTTTATGAAACACTACAGTTTGGATATTGCCTCTACGCCGTAGAGCAGGCTTGGGCTGGCTGTTTTGCAGGCCTCCTGTCTTGAGGTTTGCCGGTTAGAGCTACTTCTTGGAGTAATTTCCTCCTCCGGTGCCTTTCTTTGTTCCAGACTGCTTGGGATTCAGTCCTATGTAATTACCTACTGCAAGAGCCCTCTTGAAGTAAGATAGTACAGTTATGTAAGAACTTACCGTAACAGTAGATCTTGAGAGAGGCTCTTGCAGTAAATATCTTCCGCCCTCCATCCCGTGAGGCTTTTAAGCTTCTTTTCCATTTCTGGAAATATCCGCTCCTCTCATCCGGCCTCTTTTGGCCTGTGGCGGGGAAAGAACTGGAAGGCGGGCGTCGGGACAACCCCTTTATACGGCGTCGCCTGGCGCGGTCACCTGGCGATGTGGCGATCCTCACCAGGGACTGCTAGCTAGAAATTTTTCGTTAGTCCTGCTGCCTGGCATCAGTCCTATATGTAATTACCTACTGCAAGAGCCTCTCTAGAAGATGTAGTATTGCGGTAAGTTCTTACGTAACTGTACTTTTCTCCTCTAGTCATGAGGAAGACTGCTCTCCTGCCTTTGCCCTTGTCAGACATGCAAACAGTGCAGACTCTAGTGCACCAGAACTGAGCAGTGGGAGTCCTGAGTGGCAGATTTTGAATTTGATGTCACTCAGACTCAGACCTGAAGATTTGCCTTAAAAAAAAAAAACTAAATTCTTTGTTTAGTTAATGTTTTATCTTTACTGCTTTTCTGTGCCCCATAGCCCTGTACTGTACTTTGGACAGCAGAACTTGTATGTTATTTCATTTATCTAAAACTGATGTAAAGCAGGGCTTTAATTTGAAGTAATGGGCTTTATTTAAACTGAATTATTGTTAGCTTACTTCAATCCTTTACTGCCTCATTGTGTAAACGAAGTTCAGATTTAGCTGCAGTCCTCCCTCCTCCTTCAGACACCCCACCACCATTTGGGCTAACTATTTAACTGGTGTCCTGATCTTTCTACTCCATGAGAATTCCTCCCCAAGTTGTGAGGAAGACCGCTCTCCTTCCTTTGCCCTCCTCAGACAAGCAAACCGCACGAGCTCCTCCTTCCTCACCGACGCTCACGCCGGCACCCTCCCACCCGAGGTGGCCGGCCTTACTTGTATAGGTCTTGGATGCCATGTGACCAGACCCATTTTTTCATCTCCCTGTTTCTCGTTTGCTCATTATAGAGATCGCCACCAGGGGCTTATACTGTTTGCTTTAAGGTTTCCAATAGCCTCACGTGTTTTGCTGTAAGTTTTCCAATAGCCTGCATGCTTCCCTTCTCCAGCATCTCTACTGCCACTTTAAGAGGCCGACAGTTGTTGGACAAGTAATAACAGGCAAGAACTATTGCCTCACCTAGCATGGTCAAAATATAAAGAGTAATGGTGCACCCAAGTGCTTGAGAAGCATTCCTCTATAACTTATATCATAGTGCTCAAGGGATACCTGGCTCACTGTTACTGGCTACATTCTAGTTTATTCCTTATCCTCTGCTACTTCTCTGTGAGGCAGTCTCCTGTACGTCCCGTCTCTCACTAATGCCACAGATAATGAAGGCATCAGTACTCCTCCACTGGCAGCTCTACTGTTTCTCTCTAAGTATCAGCTGTATGCCTAAACCCAAAATAGAGAACATGACATTAGCAAGTAATCTCTTCCCCAGTAACTATACCCAATTCATTCCGCCCACCCAGTTATGGATTCTGGCGATCTCAAGGTTGCCACCCTCCTAACACAACATAAGCCTGCTGCATATTGTCCATACACTTATATTAGCATGCTACAACTTCCAGCCTTTCACCAAAGTGTACTTTAAATGTGTAACTAAAACACGGTGGCTTGGTTCTAGATCCACTAAACTCCTCAAATTATCAGCACAGCTTAGACTACTGGCCCTCCTGTTGCTACTGTGCTCAGGAATATTGAACTTAACCGGGTCCTGCATGCACGGGCCGCACCTTCTGACTTTGCTAATGCCAAAGGCTTAAAGCTTATGTCCATAAACTTTCACAGTCTCTACCAAAAATTGGCATGTTGGAAGTTTGGGTTACCCACACCAACCCGATGTTAAAGCATGGCTATCCCCAGCCACCCTAATACTGCTATTCTCTAGTTGGTTATGACCTGCATAGAACTGACCGCCAGATGCCATGGGGGAAGGGGGTAGGGGTGTAATCTATACCAAAGATAAATTCCCTCCTCCTACTTATTTCTGCAGCTGTACCCCTAGAGTATGAGTGTCTGGCTGTTTCTTTCTCTCTCAAGGGTGGAATGCGTAATCATCAGAGGATGCTATAGGCCCCCTCTGGCAGACATGCTATACTACAATTCTTACAAGATACTGCCAACACCCAAAATAATGAAATTATAGTAATGGGTCACTTGAATTATGATTGGCTTACTGATGAGGCAGCAGTTTTGCAACATTTGTGAGACAAATTGGACTTCTCACAGCTTGTCATCGGACCTACATGCCCCAACCCTAAACCCCTTGAGCTCATCCCTGCTTGATGTCATCCTTACCAACAGACCACATAGGATTAACTGTGACCACCATCTTTGACAATGTCTTCAGCTGATCACAACCCTAGTAGCTTGTGTTATAGGAGTGTTAAACAGGGAGTAACACCTGTTATGTACAAAAAGGTCCTTCACACACTTCAGTTTATGTACATACATCCAAAATTGGCAGCCATGAACCTGGCAAGAATTTTATCTAGCCTCCTCACTTCAGGCAGCACGCAACTTCTTCCTTGAGCAAGTCACTACAGTCATTGATCAACTAGCCCCTTTGTGCAGTGCAGAGTTAAGAAAAAGTTGACACCTTGGTTCACTAAGGAATTAAGAACCGCCCTAAAAGAGCGTGATAAACTCTGGGCAACAACCTGTGCTACTAAAACTGACCTGGCCTGGCAAGCCTTTAGACAGTCAAGGAATAGGTACAGAACTTTAATCCGTGCAACTAAATCTATCATAAAAGGTACTGACTGCTAATAAACACAACCCAGGTGGATTCTGGAGGGCCATCAAAGATTGGGTGAATCATCCACACCATCACTACCAAAGCAGCTGCTGACTGGGGACGCAGCCTTTTCTGATAAATCTATATTCTAGAAGAATTAGACAGGCATTTTGCTTCTGCCAGGAACACTTTTGATGTGGCAGTCACCGCAATCCTGCCTTCCCTACCACCCCTGTCAGATCCGACACTGGCCAGTCCCCACACCTTCACCTTCCAACAGGTAGCTTTTAAAGATGTGGGCGCCTTCTTTAACTTTAGACCACAGGAAAAAGTGCAGGTGCTGACAGGCTAGATCCACTTTTTAAAATGGAGCACTCCATACTCACGGCACCTGTCATACATCTCTTCAACCTCTCCATCTCAGAGTCTGAAGTCCCCGTCCTCTGGAAGACAGCCCACATTATCCCACTACAAATCGGGAGATAGAAACTGCCACGTAACTATAGGCCAATATCTATTCTCCCCATCCTAGCAAAGTTATTAGAAAAACTGCTCCATAATCAGATAAAAGACTTCCTGGAATCTCACTCTATCAACTCACTGCAATCAGGGTTCCATGCAAAACATAGTACCACCTCTGCCCTGATTAAGGTCACCAACTATTGGCTTACAGCAATGGATAACAAAGAAACTACTGCAGCCCTATTCTTAGACCTTAGTAAGGCATTTGATACTGTTGACCACAATATTCTGTTAGACAAACTAGCAGCCATCGGACTTGGCAACAGTGTGATTCAGTGGTTCCGCTCCTACCTTTCAAATAGGCGACAGCATGTAAAGGTCAAGGGCCTTACTTTTACCTGTGTACCTGTCTGAAAAGGAGTTCCGTGAGGTCTATAATGGTCCGCCTGCTTTTCCTTGTATATATCAATCATTTAAGCAACAAAGTTACCAAGGCCAAATTGCATTTTATGCGTCCTGACACGGTGCTCTATGTGTCTACTCAGATTCTGTTGCAGCCATGGCAGTCCTCCAGGAAGATTTCAGCCTCCTCCAACACGATCTCATCCAAGCTAAACTTTTACTAAATGTCTCAAAAACTAAGTGCATGGTATTGCCTCTCAACGCATGTCACAACATAAATGCGGCCTCCTATGTACACTTAACAAAGAAGCTATAGAGGTTGTGCACACTTTTAAATATCTGTCTGTTATTAGGCGATAAACTTACATTCAAGCTCATGTTAATGCTCTCTGCATTAAGTTTTCTGTTCCAGAACTGATCTTGCGTAAACTTTGAAGATAGGAAGTGATTAGTACAAGACCTTTCTTCCTGTCTTGGACTAACGGGATGTTGTATATGGCAGTGCCATAGCCACTCTGCCAAGTAGTCTTGATATCCTATACAATAGAGCACTCGATTTATTAGTAATGTCCTGCCCCTTACCCACCATTGTCAGCTGTTCAAACTTGTAGGCTGGACCTCACTACACATAAGAAGGTTAAGGCACCTGAACACCTTGACTTTCAATGCACTGAAGGGTTCCCTGCCTAGATATATATCCTCATTACTCTGCAGGCACAAGACCCTTTGCTCTTAGACTGCATAACTCTATCTCATTGGAGACCCTCAGACTTTTCCAAGTATGGTAAAATGGCCTTCAGCTGTACTGTAGCTTCTGCCTGGAACTCTCTTTTCACAAACAAGCCAAATTAACCACGCTTGACCTGCCCTCTTGCTTCCATTGCCTCCTAAAACTGTACTGTGTTGACACGCAATTGTACCTAGCATCTATATCCACATTTCTTACCTTATGTGCCTTGATTGCCTTGGCTGATATGTTGTACTGCAGCAATTCAAATTACCTTTATTGGACCTAATGCTATCATTAGAATTGTGATATGTGCAGTGCATATTCCTTCCTTGTATAATCATATGACTTTGTTGTACTTTCCTTATCCTCTTGTTATATCTCTAAGATTCTTTTGTTAGATTCCTGTGCTTCTCATGTACTCCTGAACAACTGAATATCTTTTTTCAGTTTTGTTATTCTGTCCTATCCAGGACGTCCTTATAAATGAGCTTGCTCAAAGGGCCTTTCCTGGTAAAATAAAATAAATAAATATGCAAAACACCCAGATTATTTGTAATCCGAGGACAGTTGGTTCAGCCCTTTGCAAAACCCAAGAAAATGAGAACAGTTAGATGGTACCACAAATTATTTAAGCTGTCTTTGCAGGAGCTACCCTGATTTGTACTCACGCTACCAAGAATCTGCTGTAGGGCAGGCAATATGGAGATCTTGTGGTGATGACAGGAAAGCTTGGGAAACAGGGCTGACACAACACACTTCCTCTTCACTGCCTTTCCTCCAGGTGGCCACAGTCTGCATGTTGTTGCTGCGCGGGGGCTGGATCCGACCGGTCTCTCACCATGACAGTCTTCTGGTGATGGAGTAGCGCCTAGGCCGAGTGGCAGGGCCAGGTAGGATGAGCAGTCTGGCAAAGTTTGTGATCTGCTGGTGAAGCCTCCAGCTGGCATAACAGGTTCTTCCGTGGGAACCAAATCTCGACCCACGAAATACATTCAGCACATTTAAATCAATAACTACTTCTGACAACAGTTTGGATTCAGTCCAGTTGCAAATCAACAGTTTTACTGTGCAAACCTTTCGATCTGGTATGTTTCACACAAGCTAGGCCAATCACTTCAGGAGCAAGTCTTGGGTCCAAATCACAAGTTGCACTAACGCACTTCCTCTTCTCTTCTGCCGCAGCTCCAGGCTGGAATCGGACAGGTCTAACTTCTGCAAACAGGCAGTTCAATATAGTAGAAGGTGGCAGAAGGGCAAGTTCGCCTCTTCCCGACGATTCTATGCTCCTTCTAGGAGCAACTGCTCGAAAGCGCAAGCTGTTCACACTTCAACCTCCAACTCTAAGTGATCCGCTGTCTCTTGGCACACTGGACATTTTCCTTGTAAATCCAAAGGTTCGGTTGGCTGAAAGAGCAGTCAGTCACATTTGAGCTCCCCTCGAGGTCAATTTAGGCGCCAACAGTAAAACTACAAAACTACAGTTTTCCTTCCCACAAGACCCTGCAGAAGGATCCATTTTAGGTCCCCAGGGTTCTATTGGTCCAATTACTGGAACCCCGGACCTAACATGGTGGCTCCCATCAAATGATCAATCTGCAAATGAAGCAGGTTAGGCAGACTTCTCTATTTCAGACATAAAATACAAACAGTAAATAAGCACAGTTCCTATATAGGCTCCCTCTGCACAAATAGTAACTACAGAATGGAGCAAAACAAATCGCTGTCTGGCTGATCGCAAGCCCTAAATCACTTGGACCCAGCATAGACTATTTACTTAACACAGATTAGCTATTCTCTTAAAGGGACAGATGTGAAGGCTCACTAGGGCACTCTCATACAGATGAACAGGACTACTTAAAACAGGACACCAGCCTGACAGTGAATTAAGGCGCCCAGGAAGACATTATAGTAGACCCCAGAGTTAGAGAGTCTAAAAGGTGCTGACACATCATCTTTTCATGTGCTAATGCATCTCTCAGGGTAATAAGATTTCAGCAACCATAAAATGGAGTTCCCCAGGATGGTTACAGGGACTAGTATGAGCAGCAGAAAACATAAAAGTAAAACAAACATGTATATCTTGAACAGCTGCAGAATAAGAGGAAACATTTATAGGATATGAGGGTGTAGTACTCCTTCTGTTTCGCCCTGTATTTATGACTCTGCCTCTGCCTCTCATTAGCATGTGCTCCAGGCCTGTATTTGTGTGAACATGCTAACTGGTTTTGTACCTTGCAAACTGCTGCTTCCAGTATTGCTCTTGCCTTGCAAACTGCCAGCTCTGCTCTCTTTAACCCAGTTTATGAGGCACAAACTCCATTTGTGCTGCCCTGCAAACATTCAAATATGCTTTTCCTTTTTTAGAAAATTAAAAGCATTAACTGGACAAGTATACACGCTATAGCCATCACAAACAAAACTTTTGCTAGCACCATATAGAAAGGATCCCAGTGCCTTTAGGGCTGTGGTATAGTGAAATGGCAGAGAAGATAGTATGATGTGAATAGGGCTGAAATAGCACTTCTCTCTCTCGCCTCTAATTTTCTATTAACCCTGGACAGCCCAGCTAAGATGCAACATCTCATTTGCAGTGAGGTCCTGCTTCTACCCATTTCCACAAGCTGGACAGAATGGCGCACTGAGTGGTTAAATAACTTGTTCAAGTTCATACATTGAGATTTGGCTCTGGCAAAGCTGAACATTCCTCTCGACTCCTACCTCACAAATTAGTTACTAAGCTTATAAAAATATGGTTCCCAATCCTGCAGTCTAACCACTGCACACCACTCATGTATTAGTTAAGGAGTAGTACAGTCAGAATTTGCAAAACATACATTGTGCGGAGTGTTTTGAATTGTGTATGTTCTAATGTGTCCTTCCTTTGTCTGCTATTAGTTTTTTTTTTCTAAATTAGCCTGGTAGTTTATGGTCCCTGGAGATCTCCATCTTAGCATGGTTTATTACTCTTCATGTTCCTACAGTGCCTGCTGTCCCATGTGACAGTAGTGTATCTGGGACCATGGATTCAGCAAGCACTGGTTTAGAAAATTTACAACAGCAAAACTGTGATAATAAGTAAGCGTTCCTTGTCCAGTGAGTGCTAATGGCTACATTTACAGTTTAGCAAATACTTGAGGACTAACTGAGTGGGTTATCCTGTAAGAAAACAGCTTGAATCTTTACTAACTATAGCATTGATGATCTGTGTGATTTATGTGCTTTTTGTGGCTGCGTGTAGTTTGATGAAATGAAAAGTTTTAAAGATGAGATCTCCTTAGCCTTTTATTCTGTTTCCTTGTGTTGGTTGTAGGCATGACAATGATTGTCTCTACTGTGCTCTCTTAGTTTCATCAGGATTTAAATGTAAAATGAAAATACTTGTCTGGTTTGAAAACCTGCTTAACTCCACTTTAAAGGTTATGACCGACTTAATGCTTTGGTGCTAAAGCCTGCAGTAGTTACACTGTATTGGTCAGTGCTGTTTCTGTCCTCTGCTGTCGCATGTTCTTATCTTATGCTGGCCATAAAACATTTCAAGGTATAGTTAAGTGCCTTGCAGTTTTCTAGAGTTGAAAGTGTGTCTGAGTTAGGAAAAAATGCTTTTAGAGAATACAGGGCTTGCTTCACAAGACATGTAACAGAACTAAATAAGAGTATAAGCGTCTGCTGGCTTGTCCATGTATGCATCATTAACTTCCATGATGCCTTGCATGAGTGGGGTCATAGCTTTTGGAATGGAGACAACAGGTTTTCACATCAGGGAAAACAGAATGAAACAACCTCGTTTATATTTAAATTAGGATGAAATTAGGGAGATGCAAAGAGAATTCTTGTTCATGCCTACAAACTACATAGTTATATAGAAAACAGGTTGGGGACTTTCCTTCAAAAGAAAATACTGCTATAGACTTGACACATGCATAGAAAACAAAAATATTGAATTAACACTATTTTGTGGAGGCCAGAACATCAGGCTGCTGTCTCTAGTGCTTGCTAAATCAATGGTCCCAGACACATCACTGTCACATGGGACAGGAGGCATTGTAGGAAAAAGAATAGCAATTAACCTTGCTAAGATGGAGGACACCAGGGGCCATAAGACTACCATATAGCTAGCAGGACAATTTAGAAAAAAATTCTTAATGGCAAACAAGGGAAGAACACACCAGGACTACGCACACAAATCAAAACACTTTGCACAACATATGTTTTGAAAATTTTGACTGTACTATTCCTTTAAGTTGTTCCATGGTTATTTCAGTGGTTACTGACATCTCCCAGCGTGACAAAAATGTTGACAATGTTTACCGGGTTCTAGGGGTGCAGATTATGGTGGTTAATGATTCAGTCAGCACCATATATAACCAACTACTTTCTCTGTGCAGCAGTACATAACAATTTAAGGAGATATACCATAGATCATTAGTTGTGCCAAAGGTAAGGTCAGAGTATTGCAGAACTGTTGCCTTTGCTGCTGTTATATCTTGGGACATGTTATGTCCATTACATAATGTAAATTCCTTTGTCATATTTGTGTCAGCGCTGCAGACCTTTTTAAAATGTATGTATGGTACCCCTGTAAGATATTTCACCTCAGTAGACCCTAGCCTGGCAAATACATTATTGAAATACTATGTGCTATATGTATTTTAATTAGGCTATTTGTTACTGTGCTGTATCTAAAGAGCAGCTAACACTTTAAGGAGGAGAATAACAAACCATACTAGTTAGACACAGTTTAGCTTGTATTTCACATTAGTTTTGTATTCTTCCTCCCCATTATTTATTACTAAAGCCATCTGCATGAAAGCAGGATTTGTGCTCGGAAAATTCAATCTGTTCTGTTGCTTTCTCTCTACTTGAGGTCATAATGCACTGCTTGTGACATCACAGTTATTCCCATGGCAACAGATTGTGGTCTCACAACAGAGGATTATTACTTGAAGTAGGAGTAAGCTACAGAGGCAGATGAACTCTAAGGGATAAAAATGAACTCTAAGGGATAAAAATCATGCATTCATACAAATGTACTCAGTAATAAATAATGAGGATGGGAACTCTATAGAATACATATGGAATGCAAGCTGAACTGTACCTATTATGTTTTTTTTTTTAGAGTTTTCTTTGAGGTGTCAGTAGCTCTTTAATATTGTTTCAATTCAGCCCTTCCACTGCTCATTCCAACTGGTACACACTGCACCAATCGTCTTGTATGCCTTGTGGCTCAGAATTCAAGTGTTGTAATTAGCACTCGTCTTCTCAAGCTCTGACTGCCTATTTACATTAGTCACTTGACTTGAGTGCCTCTACCTCACACCACACAACACCATAAACACACGAAATCACAACACAGACCACACACTAGCTAACAGAAAACATTAGGAGCAGTAGTAGTTCTGGTGTTAAATGTTATTTCTTTGCTTTTTCTAGAGTTCAGCAGGGATAATGTAGTTTAGAAGTAGAACAACGCATGCAACTGTCAGAATGAAAGATGGCTAAATTAACTGAAAACATGGAACATAGCAATTGAAGGTAGAAGCAAGCCATGCAGCTCATTGTGACCATCCCCCTACTGCTCAGTAGTTAATGCCTGCTAAATGAACGTCTCTCATGTACCTGCACAGTTTATGTATATTTTTCTTCCTTAGTTGCATTCACCTTCTTCACCTTGGTTGGCATCCTCCCTCTGCTATTCCTCTGGCATGCTTACTGGCTGCTGCAGTGTCTCTGAGGCCTGATCCCCACAGGCCTCATGCCCCTGATCCGTCCCCCAAGTGGAATCCCATAGGAGTGAACCCGTCATATTCAACTACTGCCAAGAGGCACACCTAATAGGGAGCCAGTGGGAAAGGCACAGGAGTGACTCACACTTGAGGTGGCTGAGGCAGTGCCTGACATCACTAGCTGCAATGGGAGGTGTTTCCCAGTGGTTCATCTCCTAGGGCCTTTCCTAGGATGCCAGCAGCTAAGGTTTCTGTCACGAACACACAGGTGGGTCTGTGCAGAGTCAGCCAGCATCTTCCCAATCGATATATCACTGCACTGCCTCCTGTGGACTGCCAGGTGGTGGTATTGCAATGGGATATTCTTGTTAGTTGAGAATTGGCCTTTGATTTTCAACAAACATGACTCTAAAATATTTTCAGGGATGTGGATATGGTGCACCTTCCACACTTAGGCAGCTCCTCCTTCCCTTTAAATCTTGCTGGAAGGTCTTCAAGCTAAGCTCCTCCCACCCACCTGGGTGATATCCTCCTCAGTACCACCCCATGTTGTCAGGTCTTCCTTTCCACTGGAAGGATCAAGTTTCCTCTTTCGCAGTTCCGGCGTGCGGTGTAGGTCCACCTTGGTCTTGACTATTTTCTCTCTGTGGTTTTCCTGAATAGTGTTAAAATGGAGCACGATGGATCAGGGTGCATCAAAGCGCTACCGTTTGCGGCGTCAGTGACCAGGTTTGGTAGCAAGCCCAGATCATTGGGAGAAAGATTGCGCTCCTGATGGGGTCACTCTCCTCCGGGAGGAGTGGGTTGCTCTCCTTGCTGCAATTCCGCCACCACCTGGGTGACCCACGGATGGTGCTGGTGCAGGGAGGAAGCAGAATAGAGGGTAGGAGCAGGCGTTGGCTGAGGACCAGAGCGGAGTGCATCTCTGTGCCTCCATCTCATTGGTCCTCCCTATGTGCCGATGCCTGCAGGGTGGGGACCAGAAACAAGGAAAGACTCCATGTCTGGGCCAGGCGGCGGCTCCAGCACCATTGTGACCGCAGGAAAGACTCCAGGTGCATGCTCTCTGCAGTTCGGAGGAGGTAAGTGAGGCCTCCTCCGCACCCGGCCCGAGGTGTATCGGAGGGCAACGGAGTGGTTCCCGTCCTCTCGGCATAACCTGAGTAGGTGCATTGGGGAGCCCTGAGAAGGTCTAGGCGTGGTGACAGGGGGCTAAAATAGAAAGTAAAAAAGTAGTAAGGGAATGTGGCTCAAAATTAGACCCCAAGGACTGGACAAAGTATGGACTGCTACTTGTTACACCTCCTCATCACCTAATTAGCAAGAATTTGCTTGAAATTATGAATAGGGTGCTTTTGGCACCAAAGATGCAGGCAAAATGGGACCCAACAATAAAACAAAGTGCTGGAGGCAATGTGGAGAATTGATGGCCACTCAGTTTGTATCTTTTGGCAATGCCAAACTTGAAGGTTTACTGGGGCATAATAGAGGACCATCTCATGCAGTTACTGAATTTATCTCCCCAAACACATACTGTTGGGTATTCCACCAACCTCGCTCAAGAGGGATGGGGGCCAAATGTTATAGGGTATCCTGACTACAGCAGCAACTAAAGCTATAACAAAGCGGTTGTTGCACCTGATCCACCTACGGTTGCTGAGTGGATAACCATAGGCAATTACAAAAATGGAAAGAATCACATTTGCACTCCTACACAGACTCCTGTCTTATACCAGTAGGTGGACTAGCTAGAACTTTTATCAGGAGACCTACCCCACTACTGACACCACTCAAATATGATACTCTTGGTAAAGATATTAATCAACTTGCAGATAATGAAAGTGATCTGTATTTTATAACTTGATAGGTGTTTATTAGTCATCATATACCCCATTTGATATACTTAAAATATGAACACACAGGTCTGTTCAGCTGTAATTTTATAAATAAGTCAGATCAATTAATTAGGTGACAGTATTGTTTTTGATGATTTTTTAAGGTTATATTATTACCAACGTTGCCTTACTAGAACAACTTTAAATATTGGATGTTATAGAGTATTAATAGTAAACTGAAGAATGTGTATTTAGGTCTGCTTTAAACTATTAATGTGACCTACTCTGTGTATTTAATGTATTTTATGAAATGGGTATCAAAATTGAGGCAATCTAATTGGGCAATACCTGTGTGATAATGTGTCTACGCACAGGAAGAAGGACCGGCAGTGCCCTCTGAGCACTGATTCTAGTAAAGATGCCACTTAGGCGTTGGCAAACTGAAAATCAGCCATCTTCTTTTCACCAACTACGAGTGACATGCCAGGCTGTATTTTCAGTATGCCAACTAAATACATCTGACCTTCTGTTCACATTGCCTCAGTCTGTGAAATCCCTGGATGTAGCATGAAGGAAAAGCTGCAATCTCTGTCACAGTCACAGCCCACCCACTCGGTAATATATAAAACAAACCAAAAACAGAACAGCTGCGCTGTCTCCACCAACCCAGCCATTCGCTTTAAGATCCATCTCTGAAAAAAGCAAATGTACAGCCACGATATCTCTCTTAGCCTGCCCGCTCGTTCATCTATTTTAAAAAAAAAAAACTGAACAACCCAATCTCTCTACGGCCGCCCCCACCAGCGCTCACTCTATGTCTCTACCTGCCACCCGCTCGCTCTGTCTCTGTACCAGCCTCCCGCTCCTCTTCAAGTTTAAACTTTTAATCTCGCTCTCCGTCTGAATTGAAACCGCTCCCACTCCCAGCCCGCCGCTCCAATTGCAGCTTACAGCCATGCTTGCTTGCTGTCCCTCGAATTGAAAAGTGCTCCATCATGCTCAGTTCTGCACTGTCGCATACATCATGGCTAGCTACTTACTCAGAAAAATGCCCACCACAGTGCGCTCTCTCTCATGTCTTTCTATCTATGTCGCGTTTTCTTTAAATAACAAAACAGCACCATATTGTGCAACTGACTGCAAAACTGTGATGGACTCCATGACAAGGGAGGTGGGGGTGAATACTGTCATGACAACCATATGAAACTACAGAAGCATTTGTAGGACAAAATTTCTTAAGTCAAAAAAACAGTCGGAGGAACTATTTTATTTAAAACCAAGACAAACATTAAACTTTTTCCCTTTTAAATACTATACATTTTAGCTATCACATACATTTGTATTTTGATTGCCTTTCATAAGCATAATAAGCCACTCCAGGGTCTGTGTATTGAACACTTTAACACACGGCCTAGGGCTGGATGCACTCAGCCATGGCTCGTGCCTCACTTACGCCTCCTAGTCAGTGTGTTAAAGTGTCTAACACACACCCTGTTGTGTCTTATTGCTTACTTATCAATGCAAAATTTCAATAAATAAATATTAAAAAAAAAAAGGCACAGTGACCATAAAATTGTTCCAGGGTTCAAGCGATTTTTCCACTTGCAACCAGAGGATGCAGTAGCACTGATCCTCATGCCTTGTGCGTGTACTGTCTCAGGGCCCTACATGATCCATGAGGCTTGCAACCTGTGCCGGTCTCTTCAGCTCTCCATGTTGGAGAACTGTTACAGCCACCTCCTTTTAGGCCGCCTGACGAACAAATTCTCATCTGCTCCAAGGACACCCATAAGGCAGTTTCCGCTGTGGTGGGTTTGGCAGTGCAGCTTGTTGCTTTTGAAGAGGTTGTGGCCAAGGCTGTGGCTTTCGTAGTTTCGGTCTTCATGCTTCTCCCACTGAGCTTGGGTGCTTCGTTCACTGGAGTGTTCAGGGACTTATCCCTGTCCCTTCCTACCTTCTTGGGAGGGCCCTTCCCGATGGTCCGAATACTCGGGCTTCTAAATCTGAAGTTGTGGGACCAGGTGCACTCTTCTCATTCCCACGATTCTGCCTCTGGCTCGATGGCTGTTGTTGCTGTTCAGTTATTCCTGTCCAGACCACTGGCCCTCTGTTTCCATGTCGGCTCTGTTGGTTGAGATGCGGGTCGACCAGCCAGATGAGATTTTTCTTGATCTGGTTTGCCTCACTGCTTCCTATTAAGATCCCTTGTGCCTATCTCATGCATGTTTGAGCTCAAATTCCAGGCAGCCACCACTTTTCATTGAAAAAATATTTCCTCATGTTATATCTCTCTTGGATTTACCTCCTTCCATTATCATTACATTGTCCCCTTGTTCTCGTGTATCTTTTCTGCTGAAAATACTCCCCTCTTGTATCTTATTTACCTGCATGAGATATTAATAGGTGTGTATCATATCCCCTCACTGTTATCTCTTCCAGAGTGTACATATTGAGGTCCTTCAGACCCTGCACCATTTTAGTTGCCCTCCTCTGGACTGCCTCCAGTCTTGTCTTTGTCCTTCCTGAGATATAGTGTCTAGAACTGGGCGCAGTACTTCAAGTGGGGTCTCACCAACAATGTGTACAGTGAACATACCACCTCCACTTTATGGTGGTGAGTGCGTCTCTGTGCTTTGCTATAAGCCTTTCCAATGACCTGCAGCATTTGCCACGGCTTTAACCAGGCCACTCAGAGACATCACAAGAAAGCCTTGGAGTTTATTCAAGGCAGTGGAAGAAAAACAGCATACATTGCAGACAGATTTGCAGTCATCACCCACTTCTTCTCTCTGCAGCTCCCGTCAACCTGCTCTTCTCCGCAGTCAACATGCCAGTTGCTGATTTCACTAAGAAAAATGACAGGTCTGCTATGTTGAGTTAACAAACACTGCCATGCAGAAAAGACAGAGGCACAGGGAAAAGGATGCCTATCCTGAGCGGTCCCACTCTCCTTAAAAGAGGTGAACCACAGGGGTCCTGCGCCTGAAGCAGCGCCGTCAGCCAAAGGCGGCATCACCGGCCGAATCCAGCCACCACCCAACCATTCTCCTGTTTCTCCTGCGCCCTGTGGATCTCTTCGCGGATCCTTACCTCAGAGTCCTGCACCTGAAGCGGCGCACGTCAGCGAAGCGGCATCACCGGCGAATCCACAGCCACCGCCTGACCATTCTCCCATTTCTGTGGATGCCTTGTGGATCTCTTTGCTAGATTTCTACCTCAGGTACTACACGCCAGCAGGGCTAAGGAGCCAATGCTTCCGACTTGATGCGTAACGCAGGCGAATCCTGGATTGGACGGCCTCTCCAGTGTCAACTGATTGGAGCGCCTTGCATTGACTTTGCACTGTACTTTTGGCACCTCAGCTACTCAGCTAGCTCTGACTGCCACCAAAGCACACTGGTATTTTCTCCACCCACCCACCCTCCTAGGCCTCCTTACATCCGCTTTACTCCTCCACTTGGTTTTCTACCTCCCTCTTCTCTGCATCCCTACCCACCTGAGTAAACCACCAGTAGCTAGCACTACCCCTTAAAGGCATCACGGGACCCTATCTCACCAGGTGCACCATCTACAGATCGAAAACACAGGGTGGCACTGCACCCTCACAGTCCCAAGTGCATACATCATCTCCGGAGAGTGGGCGTGCCAGGACCCTATCCCAATCCAACCTGGAAAGTATAAGCACCTCAATCCAGTGAACTGCTAAGGTGCACCAAGACAAATAAGGAGGGGGACTCCCACTGTCTAAACTGCTTTCAGACTCCATAGGGCTCCCCACCAATCTCAAGCCCTTAGCTACAAAACCAGCAATGCCACCACGTGCAGCCCCTTGCTATTAACATCCCTCATGGCCTGCCTGCTACTTCACACTGCCTTGCCACCCGCCAGTCACAATATAGTCCTGGGACAGCATCCTAAATACAGTGATAGGATCCCCAACTCCACATCAGGGCCTAGTTTCCCAATGACCAAAGCCCCAGATGCTAGGATACTAGGGCCTCAGTGTGTGCTGTCCGCTGACCACCACTACCCCATCCGCTCCTACCACTCTAACAAGCCATCCTACCTACAACAATGGTAATCAACCCGGTCCCACGCCTTCCGCCTCGCTCAACCAAGCAACTCAAACTTCTTGTGATCAGAGTAGCCTGGCTACTACTAATCCTCTTGGGCAATATTCATCCTAACCCTGGCCCGGGTTACAGTGCCTCAGGGCTAACCAAGAAAAGTCGTCTGATCTCCATAGCATCCCTTAATATCTGCAGCCTGCTTCCAAAACTTGACCTACTGCAAGCTTGGGTAGTACATCACTACCCAGACATCCTGGCCTTAACTGAAACATGGCTTACTCTTAGGACCAAGGACAGCCAAGTCCAGGTCCATGGGTACTACCCTTCCACCATGATCGGCTTGGAAGAGGGGTGGTGGTTGTATAATTTACATAAAGACCACCTGCAGGGGATAGCTCTTCCACATTTAAGTTCGAGAAAAAATGTTCAGATACCTCGTGCACGCTTAACCCTAGGCACTCAGGGCAAGGACCTTACTCGTCTCAGCCTACCTACCCCTAAGGAAGTAGCTGAGGGATTTAAAGTGCAGCATGAGCATCTAGCCAGCATCCGCTCTAGTAGCCGTCATAGTACTGGAGACTTCAACATCAATTGATTGTCTCAGGACTCTGCCTCCTATAAGGATGCAGTCTCCTCAATCAACTTCCTTCAGCTTGTGGAACAACCCACCTGTACAAACTACAGATCAGGCTCCAGTACCTTGCTAGGCGGGGTGCTAACTAACCACCCAGAATGTATCTCTGTCCTAAAAGTGCTCCTAGACTCCCTAGTGACCACTCTCCCTTCATCTTCGCCTGGTCCAACAAGGCCCCTAAACCACCCACAAGGTGATAATCCTATTCTAAAGGGGCATGCTTGGGCTCTTTAAGCAACACCTCCTACAGCTGAGCTGGGCACCTATCCTAAATGCCAAAGAGCGTTGACACAGCCCTGAGTAAATTTATAGCTAGCTTCAATGCTGCTTATCTAAAAGGAAAATCCGTGGCTCACAAAAACATGGGTAACTCCTCACCTCCTTGCCCAGATGAGCACCAGTACAAGGATACTCTCTCAGACCACGATCTGCAAAACTGTAAGGCTGTACAGAATAAATGCACCGGTGCAATCCGTCCAGGCTAAAGCTAACTTCCACAGACTTGAGCTTAACTCTGCCTGGGGGACAGCCATCACTTCTGGGATAGCATTAATGCAGTCATTGGAAGCGAGATACCTCAGCACCCACAATGCTGTGCAACAATGGATCCCTTACACAGACCCCAGATCCATTGCTGACATCTTCAACAAAGCCTTTACTGACCTCGGCACAGTGCTCCCCACCAGCTTCCTAGACCAAGCCTGTACCAACCAGCCCAGCCCCACAGTTCCCCACGCTCCAAGCCCCTATTCTACCTTAGATTACTATCTAAAGGAGAGGTAAAACATATCTCTCAAAGTCCTTGGGAAGTCAGGCACAGCTCCGAGGGCCTCAATCTAAAATTCATCTCTCTTACCCTTGACAGACTGCTAGCCCACTGACCTGTATCATAAATCTGTCCCTCCCCACAGGTACCTTCCCAAAACTCTAGAAAGCCGTAATTGTAACCCCAGTCCACAGAGCAGGCAGTAAATCTCACCATGCCAACTACCACCCAATTTCAATCCTCCCACCTGTCTCAAAAGCCCTCGGTATAGTCTACGATCAGCTGGTGGAACACCTTGATAAATATCAACTACAGTGCCAGCAGCAGCATGGCTTCCGTCAACACCACAGCACTACCACGCGCTTCTTGCGTTCACAGGTTACATTCACAGTGTCTTTGACCAGGGCACTTGGTTGGGGCAACCTTCATTGACCTGACCAAGGCCTTTGACACGGTCAACCATGACCTCCTTCTGGCCCAGTTAGAGGTAATTGGGCTTTCACTGACTCTCGCACTGGTCCGAACTACCTCTCTGGAAGTGTTCAGCAGGTAAAAATAAGCAGTGTACTCTCTGACCCACTTCAAGTGTCAATCGAGTCCCCAAGGATCCATCCTGGGCCCCTCCTCTTCAGCCTCTTTCTAAATGATCTACCACTATCCTGTCAACAAAAAATCCTTCTATACACTGATGATGCAGTGATCTACTCCAGTCATCCTGACCTGATCACACTGGAGCAGCGTCTTCAACAGGACTTTTACAAGGTGGAAGACTGGCTTAACAAATCTAAACTCCTAGTCAACCACAAAAGGAGAAGTCCATGCTCTTTGCCCCTGTGCACAGCCACCACAGGGCATGACCCTGCACATCCTGAATTCACAAAGATCAGCCATTGAAATGATCTCCACATTTAAATACCTGGGCCTCACCCTGGACAGCTCCTCTCTTAAGCTGCTCATATCAATCAATCGATCATGTTGTTTCTTCAGTTAACAGGAGCTCAGCCTGCTATATATGCACACGCAGCTGTCTCTCCGATAAAGCCCTCCAGCTTGCAATAACTAGCTCAGTCTTCTCAACTTTGATTATGGCCTTGCAAACTATAGTGCTGCCTGTGACAGCACCCTCAGGCGACTGCCACCACGCTCAACAAAGCCTGCAGACTTGCTCTTGGAGCCCGTGCCAAACCCATACCTGCTCTCTACCAGCAAACGGGTTAGCTAAATCTGAATGACAGGGCCAGCTACCAAACCTGTCTCCTTGCCAAAAAAGCAACTCCGGACCTTCTGCCTCCTGGGCTTACCGCCCCTCATACACAAGGTCGCACCAACCAGGACCACAAGGACATACAATAAAATCCCTGTCAAGATCCTGTCATTGCACATGAGGTCAGTGCTCCGTTGAATCAGGCCCCTCTATGACTTACCTCACTTGCACCTGGAAATAGCCACTGTTAGCAAGATTGGCTCGTTTAAATCTGCACTTAGATCCACCTGTCCAGCCTTGGGGAATGCACTATCCTACCTGATCAACCCTCCTGGTTATAATTCTGACTTCCCACCTTGGCGCACTTAAACAGTCACCACTCTGCTAACCCCTCCCCACCAACCCATCCCCCGACCTCAGCCCAGTCCCCTCACCTTCCCTTATTTTACTAACCCAAGTCCTCCCACCCACCCCGACAAGGTGACAGCATGCCAGTGGGTTCCATAACTGAACATCTCCCCTAGGCCCCCCTTCACTCTTGTCCCTACCTCCCACCCCAACACTCTCGTACCATTTACTGCTACTGCTCAGACTCTGCCTGCTTATCTATGGCACTGTCCTTTCCCATGTACTCCTCATTCATATTACCATTAACAACTTGTTGGATGCTCGCTGTAACCCTGTATTTCTTTTTACTATTGTATATTTGTGTCTACTTCCTGCGTGGAACCTTTTTAAACAAGCTTGTAGCTCAAAGGTTGTAATCCGAAATTCAATAAATAAAAACCCTTGGCAAATGCACATCCCAGACTAAGTTTCCAGGTACTGTTGCCCTCCCAACCATCTCTCGACAACAAGACTAGGGTCTAGTACAGGCTCTAATCCCTGCCAAAGGGATTCACGGCTGATTCCACCATCAGGTTCTGTCCTATCAATGGGTCCATTGACATGCTATACTCTTTCAAACAATGTTTGAACTGTTCCAAACTCTGCCACTAACCCAGTCACGCCATCAGGGCTGCCGCCTTCAACACTGTCGACAACACAGGCATTCCCTCTGCTGCTCACGGTACATAACAATGAGCTTTGTACACGGATGCCTGACCCATCGACTGTGCCTCCAACACAGCCTCTTCTTGTAATTGACCCAATGCCCATGACCATCAAGGAGGAGAAGGAGACTGAATATAATCCTGAATACATGCAGGAGGAATTTGAAGAAGAAGAAGTTCTGACCCTCCTCCCCAATGTCGTAGGCTCCAGATCCACTCTGTCCTCCTTTAGTGAGGACAGTGTGTGTTCGCCTTGGACCCCTCCTGAGGATGCCTGTTTTCCGACTTGCCTCTGGTAGGTCCAGTCTGAACTAGGATTTGCTACCCAGGAGGAAGATTCCTCTAAGAGAAATCTTTGAGTTCTTAGAGGTGTTTGCCTTGCCCACTGTGATTATTCCTCCTGTCCACATGGCTTTGATGGATGCTATACTGGCTGCATGGGGCAGACCTTGTGCTTTACCTGCTGTGCCCCATAAGGCAGATAAACAGTATTCTGCACCTTCTGATAAGCCCTTGTATTCCTCTTAACCAAACATGGATTCTGTGGTTATCATGGCAGCACAAGACAGGTCTAAGCCTCATAAAATATGAGCAGTCTCCTCTTGATAAAGAATCCAGGAGACTTGATGTCACAGGCAAAGGACATATGCTTCAGCATCCCTTGGCCTCAAAATTGCCAGCTACCAGGCTTACATGATCAAATATCAGAACAGCCTGTGGAGTCTATAGCTGCCATGACTAACAAACTGTCTGATGGCCCAGAAGAAACTGAGGTCCATTGTTAGCTTTGCCTCAGATTTCCAACGGTCAGTCTTTAATGCTCCCTTTAAAGGCAAGCAACTTTTGGCAACAATGTTGAGTCTTCCTTGTGGGATCTCCAGTCATCTAAAATGATCCTACATTCCCTATGTACTCTGAATCCACAGCCCGTAGGAAGGGCTGGGGTTTCTTTATAGGTCCTATGCCCTCCTGGTAGAGGCTACTCCAGGTGTCCCAGCCATGGCTCTCAGTGGCTTCAGGCTTCTCCACAGGCCATTTTGCCTCCTGGTGTTCATGCCAGGCTCACCAAAGGTGTGGGTATTGGTGGCGCTGCTGCTGCCCTTGCACCTTTGACCCCCATTTCCTCTGGCCCCAGCAGATTAGGGCATCCTGATGGAGCCACATCTCCCTCTTTCTTCCAGAGTGGAGGAGATCATGACAGATACTTGGGTGCTCGAGGTGGTTCAGTAAGGACATGCCCTAGAACACGTCTCTGTCCCTCAGTGCAGCTCCCTTGCCAAACCATTACCTCCAGTACATCTTACCCTCTTGCTGGAGGTGGTTCAAACTCTCCTGGGCAGAAGGGACATAAAACCCATCCTGGATCCAGAAATGAGCATGCTCTGGTATTCCAGGTACTTCATGGTACCAAACTAGACTGGGGATGTATGGCCCCTCTTGAGACCTCTGAGGCATTAACCTGTTTATTGAATACAAACAGTTCACAATGATCTCTATGCAGTCCCTTCTGCCCCTACACCTGCAAGAGGATTGGATGTACACCCTAGATAAAAGAATGCTTACCTCCTGTTAAAATCTGCAGATCTCACAGGCAGTACCTGCAGTTCATGCTTCAGGGCTCGGTTTCACATCTTGTCTTTTTGCTTGTGCTGTGCTCTGCGTCTTTACTAAATGCTTTGCAGTGGTTGCAGCTGTCTTCCGTCCAGAAGGTCTCTGTGTTTTCCTGTACATCGATGATTGGCTTCTAAAAGCCCTGTCAAGGGAGGCAATAGTGTACACCCTTTTGCTCACCAGACAGCTCTTCTAACAGTCGGGCATTCTAGTAAATGAGCCAGAGTCGGTCCTCACTCTTTGCCAGCATCTCCAGTACATTGGAGTACTCTGGACACTGGGTTGGGCCAAGCTTTTCTTCCCTTGGACCACGCTACAGCACCAGTTGCCCAGTCTGAGTTGGTTTTGTCCAGTGATTATGTCTCAGCCAGATGTCTCCTGAGACTGGTAGGTCTCATGGCTGCTGCTTTTCTTACTGCCCCTCCAGCGTGGCTGCATATGAGAATTCCACACTGGTTCCTCTATGCCCAGTGGGCTCAGCATTCGGATGAGCAGGGTGTCTCATTGGGTGACACCTCTGTTTCACCGCTCCCTGCTCTCATGGTTGGACCACTCCAACCTGGGTTGAGATTGCCCTTCCTACACCCATCTCCTCTGCTGGTGATGACATTGGACTCTTCAGGTTCTGGGTGGGGCCCATATAAGCCCTTCTGAATTTAGGGTAAATGGTCCTCTGAATATGATTCTGCATAGCAACCTCTAGAGATGAGGGCTGTTCTGCCTGGCTACAGGCCTTCTCTACCCTCCTTCTGGGTCATCAGCTGTTGATCTGTATGGACAACATCTCTATGATGTACTACATAAACTGACAAGTAACGTCCACTCATATTCTTTCTGCAGAGGCGTGAGAGTCTAGCACTGGGTTGTTTCACGACGACATGTTTCTGTCAGTCATGTTCCTGCCCAGTACCCTCAACGCCTCCTGTGAATCACCTTAGCTGATCCTAGGCATTCTGCCACAAACAGGAGTTCTTGGACTCCATCATGGCTGACGATCATCATAAGAGTGAGGTCATCTGGACATAGACCTCTTTGCATCTCCATACAGCGCAAGCTGCTGTATTTCTGTTTGCTTACTCCAGGGCCTGAAGCTTTTGGGCAAGACACACTGTCCTCTCTTAGAGGGAGGTTCATGTACCTTTCCTTCTAATACACAGAGCTGGCCACCCTGATTCTGGGGGCTCCATACTGGCCCAGGATTTTTTCAGATATTTATCTATGTGGGACACTGACCCACCGAGTATAAAAGTAAGGGTCAAATGAAAAACAATGAGTCATATTTTTCAGCCAATCACAGATTCATAAAACAGCTGTTTAAAACCTCTATAACATAGAAATGTATAATTTGACAGCAGATGAGGACCGCTTAGCCCACCCAGTCTTCCATTTCCCTACCTAATGGATAAGCTGCAGATCCTAGTTAACCAGCAGCCTACTTCTTCCTACCCCCACCCCTAGAATTGCCTTATGACTGTCCCATGCATGCTTAGAATTCAACCACTGTTTTTGACTCCACAACCTCCTCCGGAGAGGCCATTCTATCCATCCCAACCTCTCTGTGAAAATACTTCCTTACATTACCTCTGAGCCCCCATCTTCAAATTGTGCCCCTTGTTCTTGCACACCTCTTTTGTTGAAAGATGCTACCCTCTTGACTTTAATTCCCTTGAGGTACTTGAAAGTTTCTATCATGTCCCTCTCTCCTCTTTCCTCGAGCCTATACATATTAAGCTCCTTTAGTCTCTCTCTTCATATGTCTTCTGGTGCAGACCCTGCACCATTTTAGTTGCCCTCTTGGACAGCTTCCATCTTGTCATAGAACATAGAAACATAGAAGTTGGCGGCAGATAAGGACATAAGGCCCATCCAGTCTGCCCATTTCTTTTCTACCTTATAAATGTGCCTTGCCTTTGCTCTGTCAGTGACCTATCTATTCATAGTCATTTGTATTGCTCCTTATACCTATCCCATGCCTGTTTGAAGCCCTGCACTGTATTCATAGCCACCACTTCTTGTGGTAAGCCATTCCATGCATCCACCACCCTTTCTGTGAAAAGAATTTCCTCACATTCCCCCTTAATCGGCCTCCCTCTAATCTCATGCTGTGTCCTCTTGTCCTGCTATTTTTCTTATATTTAAACATGTTAGACTCTTTCACCTTGTTTATGCCCTTAAGGTGTTTGAATGCCTCGATCATATCACCTCTCTCCTCCTTTGCTCAAGGGTATACATATTGAGCTCCGTTAATCTGTCCTCATATGTCTTCTGATGCAGTCCCTGCACCATTTTGGTTGCCCTTCTCTGGACTGCCTCAATTTGGTTAATGTCCTTGTGAAGGTGTGGCCTCCAATGCCGCAGTACTCCAGATGGGGCCTAACCAGTGTCTTGTACAGAGGGATTATTACCTCCTCTTACGACTTGTGATACCCCTACTAATACACCCTAACACCCCCTAGCCTTACCTGCTGCTTTAGAGGTCTGCTTGGATGATTTTAGGTCATCAGTGATGATGATGCCCAAGTCTCTTTCTTCCTTTGTGACTGCTAGCAACTCCTCCCAGCCTATAGGTGGCTTCAGGGTTTCTCTTCCCTATGTGCATGATTTTGCACTTCTTTGCATTAAATCCCAGTTGCCACTCTTCTGACCATTCTGCTAGTTTATCTAGATCTCTTCTCATTCTGCCCACCCCATCTGGATCATCTACTCTGTTGCAGATCTTGGTGTCATCTGCAAACAGACAAGCCTTACCCTCTAGTCCATCTGCAAGGTCACTAATGAAGATGTTGAAGAGGACTGGCCCCAGGACTGATCCCTGAGGTACCCACTTGTGACTTGCATCTCTTCTGACTGTATACCATTTACCACCACTCTCTGTTTTCTGCCCGTCAACCAGTTTGCCACCCAGTTGACCAACTTCTGACCACCCGAGCCTACCCAGCTTATTTATCAATCTTCTATGTGGAACAGTGTCAAAAGCTTTTCTGAAGTCAAGGTAGGCGACATCAACTGCTCCCCTTGGTCCACCACTCTGGTTACCCAGTCAAAGAAATCTATGAGATTAGTTTGACAGGACCTTCCTTTGTAAACCCATGCTGTCTTGGATCCTGTGCCCTATGGATTCCAGGTGTTGCACTATCCTTCCCGTAAAGTGCCTCCATAATCTTGCCCACTACTGAGGTAAGACTGACACGGTCTGTAGTTCCCCGCCTCCTCCCTGCTACCACTCTTGTGGAGGCGGGATCACATGAGCCCTTCTCCAGTCTTCTGGGACCTCTCCTGTGCTCAGAGACTCACTAAACAATTCTGCTAATGGCTCTGCTAGTTCCTCCTTTAGCTCCTTAAGGTACCCTGGGATGTATGCCATCAGGTCCCATTGCCTTATCCACCCTGAGCTTAGCAAGCTCTTGTGGACCCTTTCTTTTGTGAAGGAGTAGTGCTCACCTCCCTCCCCTGTGTCCATGATGCTGAGCTGTGGGCCCTGTCCTACCTTCTCTTCAGTAAATACTGAGCAAAGTATCTATTTAGGATAGATGCCTTTACAGAGTCCTCCTCCTCACATGCTCCCTTTTCTCCATTAAGCTTAGCAATACCCCTCTGGACTTTCTCCTTTCACTAATGTATCTATAGAAAGTCTTGTCACCTTCTTTTACTGTTAGGTGCTAGTGTTTCCTCAGTTTGGGACTTTGCCTACTGCCTTCCTGCTTCCCTTAGGGCAGTTTGGTATGCCTCCCTATCTTCATCCGCTGTGTTCCCTTGTATTTCCTGAAGGCCAGCCTTTTGGCTCTGACCTTTTCTGCTACTGTATTTGAGAACCAAAGTGGTTTCCTTCTTCTTTTGCACTTCCTTTTCTGTCTAACACAATGGGATGTTGCTTCAAGTATTGCATCCTTAATGCTTGCCCACTTTGCCTGTACCCCTCACCTGTGTTTCTTTTGCCAGGCTAGCTTAACTCTGTAGGCCATCTTATCAAAGTCAGCTCCTCTGAAGTCCCATATTTTTGCCTTGGAATGGGATGATTTAGATGTAGTAGCCAAACTGAACCATACCATGTGATGGTCACTGGCCCCAGGTGACCTTCTACCTGGAGATCTGTGATCCCTTCTTTGTTAGTCAGTACTAGATCTAGGATAGCCCTGTCTCTTGTGGGTTGCTGTACCAGTTGTTTGAGGCCCTCCCTGCAGGAATCCACTATGAGTCTAGTTCTGGCAGATGTTCCTGCTGGTATTGACCAATCTGTATCTGGCATGTTGAAGTCTCCCATTATCAGAACCTCCCTTTAGCTGTCATGTTTTTATATCTTCTAACAGTAATGTATCTATGTCCTCCCTCTGGTCTGGGGGCCTGTAGACAACCCCAGTTCTTATGGCTGTCCCATTTCCTGTTTCCAGGGTGACCCACAGTTGTTCTGGCTCCTTATGTGTATTCTGAATTTCTGTAGCTTTGATATTTTCATTAACATACAGGGCCCTCCTCCCCCCTTTTGCACCTCGGTCTCTTCTGAACAATACATAGCCAGGTACTGAAGTCTCCCAAGTGTGGTTATTGGTAAACCACGTCTCACTAATTGCTACTATGTCCAGTTTAGCCTCTGACATTATTGCCTGCAGGTCTGGGATCTTATTTCCCAGGCTGTGAGCATTGTGTGTACATGATTTTCCATTGGCCAGATTTTGGTGTGTTAGTTGGGTGAAGTTTGGCATTACCCTGTGCATCGTATGGGGAGACAAACCTTTTCTTACCTGGTGATGCAAATGAGCGGCAAACATGCTGAATTCCTGTTTGACCACTAGCTGTCTATGTCCTTGCGGAGACTGGATCTCCAGAACTGCACACAGTACTCCAGATGGGGTCTCATCAGCTGTCTGTACAGAGGGATAACAACTGCCTGTTTTCTACTGGTGATGCCTCTCCTGTGCATCCCAGTATCCCCAGCCCTCCTTACTGCCCTCTCACATTGCTTGCCCACCTTTAAGTCATCTGATATGACTACCCTCAGGTCCCTTTCCATTTTGTTGTTGTTAGTATCTCACCCCTCATTGTGTACTCTTCCTCTGGGTTTTGTTTCCCAGGTGCATTACCTTGCACTTCTTAGCATTGAATCTAAGCTGCCATACATTTGACCATTCCTCTAACCTTGCCATGTCCTTCTCATCCTTTCCACCCCACCTTGAGCATCAACTCTGTTGCAGATCTTTGTGTCATCTGCAAAGAGACATACTTTCCTTCCAGTCCCTCTGCAATGTCACATAAAGACATTGAAGAGGACTAGTCTAATCTGAACTCTGGGTCCCCACTAGTAACCTCCTTTCTTCAGCGTGGACTCCATTTACTATTACCCTCTGTGTCCTATTCTCCAGCCAGTTCTTTACTCAGGCTATCATCTTGGGACCCACTCCCAGGCTGGCTAACTTGTATATTAATCTTTGTGTGGGACTGAGTCAAATGCCTTGCTAAAGTCTAGGTAGGCCATGTCCACACCCTTCCCTGATCTTCTACTTTCGTCACCCAGTCAAAGAAATCTGTTTAATTAGTCTAGAACAGGGGTTCTCAAATGGTGAGCCAGCCTCCTGGGAGGCCCAACCTGTTCAGGGAGGCTCAAGCAAGTCTGAAAAAGTACTGTATTTAAATTTTGAGTTTCATGTATTTTGTGTGAAGAGATGAAGCAAATTGAAGAGGATAATAGTAGGTGAATTTTATGTATTTATTTACTAATAGATGACAAGGGAAGGTGAATGAGCAATGCTCATTTCAGGTATACCCAGGGAAGGGTAGGTAGTGAATACATTTCAAAAGGTAACTGCAAAACAATCAAGAAATACACAGTGAACAATAGTGCAAACAAATACAAACAATAAACTAATAATGAGTGGTGGCAATTGATCAATTTGTAGACTGATGGCAGAACAGCCCAAATAAAAGGGTTGAGCATAAAAGTGCTCAGAGCAATAGAGGAAGGAGCAAAGTAATCCTAGAGAGTTGCTTAGGAGCAGGGAAGGAGGGAGAGGCAAAGTATGTAGGAAGGTTATTTCATATGAGAGGAAATAGAAAAAGTAGTCTGACCCATGAAGGTACTGCAACAAGGGGTAACAATGGTTCAAGAATGAAAATAGCAGAGCAAGTAGGCTGGCCTGTTGGGGGTTACAATAAGCTGAATAATAATGTTTGTTTATTTTATTTATTTGTTATTCAGATAATACCTTTGAGCACAGGAGCTCTTTTTCAAAGGTTCCACATCAGTATAAGACAAAAACTGAATGAATGAAATTAATGTGAGCCAAGTAGTCAAAGGGGTTTCAGTTTATTCATGGTGTACTGCTAAAAGTACAGTATGTTATTTTAATTTGGGAGGCCCAAGATTATTTCAGTATTTTGGGAGGCTCAAAATCTTTTCCACAGTTTGGGAGGCTCACTGTTACAAAGTCTAAGAACTATTGGTCTAGAATGACCTTCCCGCTGTGAATCCATGCTGTCTTGGGTCCTGTGCCCTCTGGCCTCTAGGTACTCGACAATTCTTTCCTTCGAAGTGATTCAGTCATTTTCCCTGTCACTGAGGCTAAACTAACAGGTCTGTAGTTTCCTGCTTCTGCCCTGCTCCACTTTTGTGAAGGGAATCGCATCTGCCCTCCTCCAGTCCTCAGGTACCACCCCATCCTCCCATGATTTGTTAAGAGGGTAGACAGTGGTGTCACTAGTTCTACCCTTAGTTCTTTAAATTCTGGGATGAATCCCATCAGGCCCCACTGTTTTGTCCACCTTCAGTTTTAAGAGTTCTTTCAGAACCTTTTCTTCTGTAAATGGGCTGGTATCAATTTCTGTATCCAGAGTGTTTCTGTTGTTTGTTTTAGGTACCTCCCCTCTTCATTTGTAAATACTCAGCAAAAATATTTGTTTAGTGTCTCTGCCTTTTCACCATCACCCTCTGCCCACCCCTCCTCCCTTTATTAAGCCTCACTATCCCTCCTTTAGTCTTCCTTTGCTCCCTGATGTACCTAAAAAGGTTTTATCCCCTTCTTAACTGAGTTGGCTCTTTTCCTCGGTTCGGGCCTTTGCTGTTGGACTGCCTTCCCAGCTTCCTTTTGCTTTAACTGATACAATTCTCTGCCCTGCTCCTTCTGTGATTCCTTGTACTTTCTGAATGCTTTCTTTTCTCTTGAACCTTCACTGCCACCTCCTTTGAGAACCATAGTGGTTTCCTACATCGTTTTGTTTTGTTTATTTGCTTCACACAAAGGCTTGTTACCTCTGTGATGGCAGTTTTATTATTCACCATTGTTCTTCCACCCCTTCTTCCTGCCCATTTGCTAGTGCATTCCTTAGGCACTCACCCATTTTAGCAAAGTCAGCCCTCCTGAAGTCCAGTACTTTTGCCTCCGTGTGGCTTGACTCTATTGCCGTGTTTATTGTGAACCATTCTGTTCGATGGTTGCTAGTTCCCAGATGGCTACCCACTTCTACATCTGTGGTCCTCTCTCCATCTCCATTTGAGAGAACCAGGTCTAAGATTGCTCCCTCTCGAGTGGGTTCCAATACTAGTTGTCTAAGACATGCCCCATGTAGGGCATCTAGAATAACCCCACTCTTAGAAGTGGCTGCTGCAACTGCGCCCCAGTTAACATCTGGCATATTCAGATCACCCATCAGCAATATTTCCCCTTTATCTGCCATTCTAAGTATACTCTATCATTTCCTTGTCCATTTCCTCCCTGAGAGGGGTCTGTATAGAACCCTGTGCGGATTGTGGTGCCATTTCTGCCTCCAAATTGACCCACAGTGCTTCTTCTCCTCCTGTTTACCCTTTTGTTCTGTTGCTTTGATTCCTTCCCTTATGTGAGAGCTACTCCTCCTCCTCCTCTTTTACCCTCCCTGTCCCTCCTGTAGATAGTGTATCCTGGTATGTTTCGTCATTCATGGTTCTGTGTGTACCATGTTTCTGTGACTGCCACAATATTCAGATGTTCCTCCTCCATCAAGGCCACTAATTCAGGAAGCTTGTTACCCAGTCTTGGGCATTGGTACTCATTGCTCTCCATTTTTGATGGCTTTACCTTCTGTAGCAGCATCCCCCACTGACCTTTCTACCTTGGTCTTTTCTCATTTAGTACCCTGTTTTGTAGGGGAGGCTGGGATTTTCCTGCTGCTTATCAGTGCCTCCCCTTGACTAGTTTAAAAGCTTGCCAATTAAGCATTTAAACTGATTGCCCAAAAACTTGTTCGCTTCCTGGACAGATGCAGACCATCTTGCCACTATAGGCTGGTGTCCTCCAGGTGGAACCCCAGTCCCCAATGAAGCCAAACCCTGTGCTCCACACAGTTTTTTCAACCATTTGTTAAACTGCATGGTGCAAAGTACCCTCGCCTCACCCATGCCACTGACAGGCAGCACCTCTGAGAAGGATACTGTGTGTGCTACTTGTCTTAGGCCCCTCCTCAACTCTACATAGTCCTTATGCACTGCTCTAATCTCATGATGAGCCAAGTCATTTGTCCCTAGGTGGACAATGGCGTCCAGCTCAGACTCCATGCAACTGTTCTCGTGATCCTAAGGATGCGCTTCCTGTCCCTCAAGCCATGGCACCAGGCAGGCACCTTGCCAGTTTCTCCTGCTCCCCCAGTTCTATCCCCTAATAGTGAGTCCCCACCAGGAGCTGCTTCCTTTCCCTGTGTTGCCCTCTGCCTCCTTCCTGAGGGCCTCCCTTGTGACAGTGGTCTGCAACCTCCTTAGTCTCCTCTCGGGTGCATCCATGGGGAACTATGCTCCTCCAGAATGGTGTATGGATTGTGGAGTGGAACAACTGACTGGGTGTGTCTCTGTTCCACCACCCTTACCCTCTCTGAGCCAACTGTGGTCCAACTGCTGTGCTTACTAGCAGACCTCTGAGGTAGTGGTGGTGGCTCTGGTGCTCCCCTGGATGAGGAAGTTCCCTTACTGCACTGTCCAGTGCGGCCTGAAGGGCGGGCACTTCTGCCCTCAGGGCAGAGAGTTGTCTGCAAACAGGGCAGCATCTCAGCCTCCAGAAAGACTCCCGAAGACTGCTCCCCACAGCCATCACATTGCACTACTCCCCACATGTCTGTCTACCTTGTTTAGTTTTTGTGTGTATGTTTGGTTTGTTATATACAACTATATGTATTATATAATGTGTATGCCTATATTGTCAGTGCAGTGTGCTAATAGGATATGACAGTGATATGCACTTGCCCTCTTGAGGAAATGATGTCAGAACCCCAGGTATAAAGGAACTATTTCCAGGGGTGGGTGGGGTGAGGGTGGGAAGGGTTTGGGCCTAAACTATGCCCTCACGAAACAATCAGCTAAAAGCTCTGACCTACCGCTGTGATGAGTGCCTTCCTGTCAGCAATATGCCCTACACGACAGTTTGACAGAGAAAATACCCTGCTAATCAAACAGAGAAAATCCAAACATCCAAGTCAGAGACAGATAAACCTCCCAGCCCCAAAACAGCCTGGTGACTTGTGCTCTGAAAGCAGTCAGCCCCAAAACCGTCAGCTGTGCACAAGGACAGACATAGTAAATAGTATGCAGTCCCTGTGGGTTTAAACTCTTCCTGCACTGAAAATCTTAACAATTGTAACAAAAGTAAAGCAAGGTCTACTTCCTCTGTTGATTGAAGACTGCCTTGTCTGATAATTCTAAGTTCCTTATTTCACCCTTCAGTTAGAAGTATCCTCCACCTGAAGAATATTAACTTTCCTAAGGAATCTGCTTCAAACCAAAGACAATTGTAAATTGTAAGGTTCACCTCCCTCTGTTGTGAGCACAACTCCGCTTTCTTGCAAATCTTACGCCGTGTTGCAGCTTCCAGCCAGAGGTAGCTATACCTGAAGAATATTAGGTTTTCTGATGAGCCTGCTAAAATAAGTACTGTTATCAAGGTCTGTAAGATTCTTCCAGAGCTATTGGCTGATAAGTAGCTGTGATGTAGCACTTACTGACACAATCTGGCCTGGCCTTTTAAGGCACACAGAGATAAACAAAAGAAAAAACAGTTTCCACCCCTAGGCTCTGTCTGGGGCCAATACACAGCCTGTAACCTGCTCTCAATTCAGTCCTTATGACAAATTCTTAGCCCAGTGAATAACTCACAGTATTACAAATGTTGCAGTGCAAACAGTCAATCACCAGCTCCAATCAAGTCAGCTGTGCACAGTAAACAGTATGCAGTCCCTGTGGGTTTAAACTCTTCCTGCACTGAAAATGTTAACAATTGTAACAAAAGTAAATGAACAGGTTGTCCCCAAGGTAGAAGAAATGGTGGGTCAGAATAAAAAAACTATGCCAAGGTTGTCCCCAAGGTGAAGAAAAGGTCCTCAAAATTAAAAACTGTGTGCCATTTGTCCCAATCCCCACCCAAAATAAACCCTGCTGGCCCAGACAAGTCTGATTCCCTCTGCATCAGCAACTGGTAGTGGAATCTCCTGTCTCACTCTCTCTGCAATTAGGACTTCTTTAGAGCAGGGCTCTCCATTGCATCAAGATATTTGATCCCTGCACATCCACACCTGGCTTGTGAGGACATAGAGCTGTCTCACTTTGGAGTTTCCCAGTGGTTGCAGCTGTTCTTTTGGCGACCTGAAAGCTGTCTACTAGATACACCTACTCACAAAAATGGGAAAAATTTTTAGTTTGGTATGATGCCTGTCAACTGGACCCCTTTAAGTATCCAGTTGCTCTGATAATGGACTACCTCCTATCCCTTACAGATGAAGGCCTCTGTACGCCTCTCTTAAGGTCTACCTGGCTGTGTTGTACGCTTCCGATGCCTTCACCAATGGCAAGATGGTGGCCCACATTGAGGTCTCTACTAGGTTAGTCAGAGGTATGCTGCCTCTGCACCCCCAAGTCGATGATCCAGTTATGGTGTGTGATTTTAATTTGATTCTGGAGACACTTACTGTGCTCCCTTGGAGCCTGCTGCCACTTGTGAGCTACGGTTCCCCTTAGGGAAGATATTGTTCCTCATGGCTATGACTTTTGCTAGATGTATTTCTGAATTGTAAACTCTTGTTGCAGAGCCTCCTTTTCTGGTTTTCCACAAGGTTAGGGTTACCATGTAGCAATCCTCATTTCTGCTGAAAGTAATTTCTGAATGAACACCTACTCAGTTTATTACCCTTCCTGTTTATTACTCGATACCAGCGTATAGCAGGGTACATTATCTGTACCGCTTGACATCTATCGGACATTGCATTGGTACATTGATCATACTAAGGATTGTAGGGCGTGCTGTCAGTTTCTCAGGGGTTTGCCTCCAGGATGGTGACCTCCTTATTTTGAAGTATGGCCTTTCAAATGGTTGGCCAGCTGCATTTGTTTCTGTTACCAGAAGCATGGTAAGCAGCTTCCTGGTCCTGTCCATGTTCACGCCATCTGATGTGTGGTAGTTCCATGTCATAGCGGCAATCGCAGAATAGCAATCGCCATTACGGTGAGTGTACATCCTGTATTAACAAGCCAGTCCTTCTTAGTCCCCTTCAAACGGACCTCCCAATGTCAATGATCCTGTGAATATTGGGCACCCTATTGGTTAAATATATTGACTGACTAAATACTGACTGCAATCAAACTAGGTCTATTCAAAACCAAGCTCAATTACCTGCTTACATCAACCATTGACTGTGGCTATTGTGCATAATATAAAATTCCTCAACCAGTATTTGTAGTACTCTTTGATGTATTGTTTACTACCAGTAATCTGTGACCAATGAACATAGTACATGCCCCTCATCTCTTTCTGAAACCCACTGCCCACATTTCTCCTACAGCCCACCTGTTTTCTACACCTCTGTCCTCCCCACCATTGGTCCTCCTTCCCCATGGTTCCCTCCCCTCAATTCCACCTAGCCAGATACCATGCAGCGAAGGCCCCCCCTCTGTAAATCCACCCATACCCCTCTCCTAAACCCATGTTTATCTCTGTCAGTCACTCCCATCGCTCTCTGATCACACCCCTCACCTCCTAGTCTCCCTTTCTAGGTCCTGTCCTTCTCCACAGGCTCTGGTTATAGGTCCCCACCATCCAATAAAGTAAAACTTCTGTTTTCCCACCTGCAGCACTTACGGCAGAAATGTCTCAACATCTTCACATTTTACTCCTCTAGTCTATAACTAGCGAAGATCTTGTGTTGTATCATCTGATTGCATCCTTGTATATTATTTTGCTAATATATATTATTTTTTGTCTCTGTATTTCTGTAATTAATTGTACTGACAAGGAACCTTTGTAAATGAGCTCTTAGCTCAAAGGTAAATGTAATTCGATTATTTCTAATAAATAAATTAATTAAAGCTGTTACTGCTGGGGCTGATATAGGCAAGCATCTCCTGTGTATGGCATATGATGTTTCACTTGCTTCTGCCAGGGCTGCTACCTCTGGCATATGTGTCCGGCCCCATCCTGTGGAACTCGCCTCGTTCCATCTGTTCAGGAGACCCCTTAGGTTGGGGTTTTAAGGCTCTCCTATTTAGTCAGGCCATGTATATTAGTCCTCATTGGGAGCCCCTTTTCCCTTTCCCTTTGAGTATCTGTTTTAATATGGTTCTGTGTTGCCACAGACCACATTTATTTTATGCTGTCATTATTATTATTTTATTCAACATTTATTTATTTATATTGATAGTATGTTTTTGTTGTACAGCAGCCAGAGCCTCTGGGATTGGGTGCCTGGAAAAATAAAATTTGCCTTGCCTTGCTTCAGGAGGTACTCCTGGCCCAGAGTGGCAGATTTTGCGAATGACTTGCAACAATTTATTCTCAGTGCCTTTAAGGGTTATAGGTGTTTGGTTCTGATGTCCAGGACATCCCTTTCTACTCTTCAGGCCTCAGGCAGAACCCTAAAATTGGTGCATTCCTTTTATCACACTCAGTCAGGGGTAGATCTAGGGTTCCTTTTCATCCCGCTGGTGCCAGGCACCTCCAAACCTGACATCAGGGGCCAAAGCCAGGGGCAGGGCCTTGCGCCTTTGGCCACTCAGGTGCTTGCTTGAAAGCCCTTGGGGTGGTGGCGCAAGCGGAGCTGCCACCACCAGCTCCGCCTGACTCGTTATGCACACCCCAACCACCTTTACCTCCAGGGTTGGTTGTGGGGGTCACCTCTCCCATAACCTAGATCAGTGGAAAGAAGTGACAACAGATACTTGGGTTCTAGAGGTCATAGAACATGGCCATGCACCAGAATCTGGGATACACCTTCCAGTCATCCACCAGTAGCAACCCATTATCCTCAGAGCATCTCCCTCTGTTTCTAGAAGAGGTTCAGACTTCGCTTCAAAGAGAACCATAGAATTGTGTGCCCTCCTCCTCCCCCACCCCCATAAAGAACACAGGGTTCTGCTCTTGATACTTCCTGGTTCTAAAATGGACTGGAGACCTGTGGCCTATTCTGGACCTCGGGGACCTGAACTGTTTCATAGAGTATGAAAAGTTTAGAATGGTCTCACTGAAGGCCTACTCCCACTGTTGCAAGCAGGAGATTGGATTTGTTCCCTGGACATTAAGGATGCTTACCTTCGTATCAAAATCTGACAACTTTCAGAAGGTACTTGAGGTTTAATTACCAATTCAGAGTGTTGCCCTTTGGCTTGTCTTCTGCATCATGGGTCTTTACCAGATGCTTAGCAGTAAATGGCAGCAGCCCTTTGCAGGGAAGGTCTCTGTGTTTTCCCTTACCTGAATGGCTGTCTCTTGAAAGCCCTTCCAGAGATCAGCTACTGCACACCTTAGCTTGAACCAGACGGATGTTGGATGCTGTGGGGTCACCGTCAGTATTCTCAAATCAGTGCTGACTCCTTGCCTAAGACTGCATTATATAGGAGCAGTCTTGGACACAGCTCAAGGTTCAGCCTTTTAGTCCCTGGACAGGGCTCATCGCCACCAGGACATTATTGCGACTCCTAGGCCTCATGGCAGCGACCACTGTCATAGTACCATTGGCCAGGCTAAACATGAGGATTCCCAGTGGACCCCAGAAGGTTCGTCACCTCTCCTATGCGCAAAGTGCTACAGTGGTGGATGGAACCCAGCAATCTGTTGAAGGGGTTCCTTTTCTATCCCTTCCCTCACCAGATTCTCACAACAGATGCTTTGGGGATTGGTGGGGTGCTCACTTAGGGCCCCATCAGGTGCAAGGCACTTGAACCTCAGTGGAAAGCACCTTTCACATAAATGTTCTAGAAATGCAAGCTGTTCTGTATGGGATTCAGACCTTCCAGACTCATCTGTCCCTAGATCCTCTATTGTTGCAGATGGACAGTGTCAGTGTCATGCACTGCATCATCAAGCAAGGGGAAGACTCATTCCTATATCTTGTGCAGGGAAGCAATGAGAGTCTGGTATTGGGCTCTGGGCATGGTCTAAAGCTAACAGCAGTGCATGTTCCCAGGTGCCCAATACATCTTAACAGATAGGCTAAGCAAGTCACAGTCCAGTATGCATGAATGGGAACTGTTGAATTCAGTCGTTGATGACCTGTTCGACAGATAGGGTCATCCAGAGTTGGACCCATGTGTGTTCCTCACACAATGCAAAACTGCACTTTCACCCCAGTAATACTCAGGTATTCATAACTCTTATGCAATAAGCCTTCTAGGTAGAACTTCCGAGAGATAAAACATATGCAAATGATGGAATCTTTTGTATGAGCCACTTTTTAAATGCTGCATTCTGCTAAATGCCTTAGTTCTAAACCCTTCAGATTTCTCTCTTAGCCTGTCAAGACTAGATGCTCGGAGATCCTGTCCTCATCATCTTGTTTTGACATTAGAAAACTTTAGAATATACATAAGTATTCTTTACATTTCATTTGCTGCCTTTTACTTTTGTAATTTTAAGTTAAACCGTAGTTTTAGTGTTTAAATTGTACGCTTTCTCGATTTCTCCTGGTTCAGTTTAGTCTATGGTAAACCTAGGTTTATTTGATATTTATCTCAGTTTTCTGACTAAAAACTCCATTAGTTATGTTTAATTTTATTAAATTTAGCTTGTTTTAAGAACCGCTAAGTCTGGTCCCTGAACATAGCCTCAGTTCATTTTACCTCGGTTCCAGGTTCCCGATCGGTTCTGGAACTGACATAACTGCTAAATAAACTTTAAATTAAAACATTTTTAAGCGGTTGCAACTTTCATCAGTTTTACATTGTAAGTGTCAGAAAAACAAGGAGAAAACTGGTGAGCCCCATTTCAAACCGTGTATTGAGTGTGGTGAGATGTTACTGAAGCAAACATTCTTTTGTGTTGCTTATCTGGACATTAACATTACAAGCAGACTGAAATCTGCAGTACATGTCCTGAAAAACTATTGAAAAATGCCTGGATGAGGCTAAGAGAAAACTTTCACCACCTAAGGGTCCATAGCTCTGACCAACTGACACCCTACATTACTGTGGGTGAAACTACAACAATTACTGTAACTGCTACCCTTTAGCGGGTATATAAGCAGTTCCTAAGAGCTTGCTGAACCGCTGACTCCCAGTACCCTCAAAGAAATTAAAGAAAACTAAGCACACAGAACCCCTGCTGAACAGCATTTAGGGACATCTCGCTGCTATGTCTGCCAACTCCTGCAGAAATTGCATAGGCCTTTAAGGTCATTCAGGCTTAACAAGGGTTGTCTGCCTTTCAGCAGCAGACCCCTGCAAAGCAGTCTGTATTCTCTGTTAAGAGGAAGAATATGTGATTATGATGAAATGGAGGAAGGGGTACCTAATGAATCTAAGATTTCTCCTGAACAGGAGCTTGGCTGTCCTAACAGAGCATCTGAGGTTATTCCTCACTCTTCACATTAGTGAGAGATGATTGGGCTGACACCCTAAAGGTTCTCCTTCCTGTGAATAAATTCTTCAGGAAAGTTGCTTTAAAGATTTTACAGAATCTGAGCTCTGTTCTCCTCTGGATAAGAGGTTAGATAAGAAATATTAGTTGGACTGGGAGGGAGCTGAATTTTTATTCTCCACCCTGTCCACCAAGGAGTGGTACAAGTGACAGCCTGTGACAAGGCAAAGATACCCTGGCATCCTATCCTCCTAACAAGGATTCCAGGAAAATTGACAACATGGCAATAAAGGGATGTTTATCAGCTTCCTTGGCCATCATTAGGCGGGCTTTCAAGCCTATGCTGCTCAATACCAAAAGTCACTATGGCAGTCTTTGCTTGCTGTGGCACTCAAGGTCCAGACTCCCTGTCATGATCTAGCTCAGTGGTTCTCAAATGGCGAGGCAGCCTCCCAAGGAAGGCCTCAAATTGTTCCAGGGAGGCCCAGTCAAGTCTGAGAATGTACTGTATTTAAATTTTAAGTTTGGCTGTTTTGTGTGAAAAGATAAGACAAATTAAATATAGATAACTGCAGGTGAATACTTATGCACACATTGGTGACCAGGAAGTTCCCATTGAGTCAAAGCTTGTTTATAGGTATGTATATGTAAATTAATGCCTGGGAAGGCATGCTGAGTCAAGGCTCGTTTCTACAATAGGTATTTATATGCAAATTAGTGACTTGGAAATGCACACTGAGTTAAGGCTCATTTCTATAGTAGGTATTTATATGTAAATTAGTGACTGGGAAAGGCCAGTGATCCGATGCATGTTTTCAGGTGTGGCTGAGGTAAGCACACAGGAAGTTTCTTAACAGGGTAAGAGGAGAGATGAAGTGGCTAGGTTTGGTTGTTCCAGACCAAGAAGAAACAGAGTAACAAGGGCCCAAGAGTCAGAAAAAGGAGTGACAAGTATAACCTGGGGTGCTGGGTCAGGGGTTGGGAGCAATAAGTTGAATAAAAAAGAATATACTCTGTCAACTTTATTAGTTTCACTTTATTCCTGGTGTACTGTGCAAAGTGGGATTTATTTTTTCTGTGGGTAGGCCCAAGATTGTTTTCCAAATTTGAGGTAGGCTCAAAATTTTTTCATGGCTTGGGGGAGCTCACTATCACAAAGTGTGAGAACTAATGATCTAGCTGAAACAGCTGTATTTGGTTTGAGATCTGCCAGATGAATGGCAAATACAGTGGTTCAGAGGAGGTTGCCTGGCTGTGAGTCACAAACCTCACTCAGGATACCAAACCAAGACTATGGATTTCCCAATCAAAGGTAATTCCTCTTTGGAGAAAGATAAAAGCTTATTTAAAAAGGCAATAGAGGTTCTGTGCAAAATTATCATCCAATTAGCCTGACCTCAGTGGCTGTAAATTAATGGAATGAGTAATGAAGTCTCTAATAGATCAAGATTGTAAAAATTAGGAATTTATGATTCAAATCAGCATGGGTTTACTCCCAAGTATTCCTGCACCACCAATCTGATATCTTTTACTAGAATGTAAGTACTCTACTAGATGTGGGTATCCCTACTGATGTAATTCTTTTGGACTTTAGTAGAGCTTTCGATAAAGTCTCACATGAAAAACTGATTACTAAAATGCACAGTCTAGGTTTGTCACCTGATATTGTCAACTGGACTTTAAACTGGTTGACAAATCGCTCTCAGAGAGTCAGAATTAATGATATCTTGTCTGATTCGGTAGTGTGACAAGTGGTGTACCACAGGGTCGATCTTGGGACCAACATTGTTTAACCTCTTTATCAGTGATTTATAAACAGGGCCAAATAACTTCATAGTTAAATTTGCAGACAATACTAAATTGAGGCAGGGTTAATAATCAAGAAAATATTTCTGCATTAAAGAAGGATTTGGAAAAATTAACACTTTGGGCAAATGAAAATCATATGCAGTTTAATCAAGACAAATGTTTAGTAGTGCATTTTGGTGTAAATAATCCCAAAACGATATATCATATAAACGGACTACCACTTCACTCATCAAATTGTGAAAAAGATTTAGGATATATGTTAATAATAAACTTACATCAAATGATTACTGTGTTAGAACTGCTTGCATGACCAACAGAATTTTGAGGCAAATAAAAGCATTTTTGTTAATCGCACTGAACAATGCCTTATTCCATTGTATAGGGCATACATTAAACCATATCTAGACTGTGGCTCCCTTTCTGGAATCCAAACCAAAAAAGACACAGCTATTCTTGAACAGGTTCAAAGGAGAGTAACTAGAATGATTCCAAGATTAACAAACTTGGATTATCAGAACAGATTAAAAGCTACCGTTCTCTTTCTCTTCAAACTAGAAGATTAAGAGGTAATATGCTTATGGTTTTAATTTCATAAATTCACCAGATCTAATGGAAAAATGTGGTCTAACACTCTCCAAAAGGAGACATGTTCCAAGACTGCATAATAAATGGCTTGAAGTAAAAACTTAAAAACCAGCAAAAGGGGAAATGTTTTTCCATTAAGAGCATCCATTGTATGGAACACCTTGCCACAAGAATTGGTAGAGGCAACTAGTGCCACTGTCTTTAAAAACAAATCAGATGTTTGGTTGAGGATAATAGATAAATAATGTCCCACATAGTGTGGGGAACAGTCTCGATGGGCTCTGGCCTTCTTCTGTTCTTTCATACCAAGTAATACAAGTACACATGAAAAGGTGGATGGGTACAAAACGACCTACAGTATGAATTATGCAAATGAGAACTTTACCGCCCACTAAAACATATGGAAGGGAGGCAGAAGCCCGATCATTTAACAGCAAGCCTTTTTTTTTTTTTATCAGGCAGTGACTGTGCCTGAGTATCAGCAGTACCACAGCAGGGTACTTCAGGCACCATAGAGACGAGTGGTCCTGGATATAGTGAGTCTGGGATTGTCTCTGAGTTCATATTTTTCCAGCAGTAAAAATAAAAGTTTTCAACCCATCTACAGATGTAGAGAGAGAAAACTCCTGAGAAGAGGTTCAAAACCTCTTACTGTGAAAGACAGTGGAGCCTGTCCTAGTACAGCAAAAGGTACCACAAAGAAGATGAGGAGTGGCAGCCTATTTTAGACTTCAGGGTACTAAACAGGCAATTAACAAAGCCAAAGTTCAAAATGATAACTTTATCACTGATTCTGCCAACACTCCAAAAAGGGGAATGGTTGGCGCCAGTGGACTTAAATTTATTTCCACATCCCCATAAGGGAGTCTCACAGAAAGTACTTTGGTTCCAGACTCCCATCAGGTCACTCTCCAAGAGTGTACATAGTAGAGGACTGGCTGGTGGTTGTAAAATCATCTCATCAAGTGGGAGCATCCACAACTCACCCAGGGGCTCCTGGAGTCTCTAGGGTTCCGATAAATCTAAAGACAGTCTGTCCTTCAGCCTGCTCAGGCACTACAGTTCATAGGAGCAGAGCTAAATACCCAGCAGGGCCTAACTGCTTCTACGTGAGGGCAAGAAGTATTCCACTAATAGCAGGCTCATTCAGCCTGAATAAACCAAAAACTGCAAGACAGTTTCTTCAGCTACTGGCCACATGGCACCTGCCATTGGCACAGTCCTGGGATCCAGTTTACAGATGTGGAACATCCAGTTTCACCTCAGGACTCACTGGTGTCAGAGAAAGGACCTCTTTCAAAACTAATTCAAGTAAAAAAAAAAAAAAACATTGTTATAGGCCCTTCAGTGGTGGAAGGGAAACCAACCTAAGGAAAGGGGTTGCTTTTTCAGCAAGAGTCTCTTGAAAAGGTCTGGCTTATTCCTAGCTGTGCTTCAAGGCCTTCTTTCCTAGGCCTCTAGGATTCAGCCACTCAGACTGTTCCTGGTACAGCACTGCTTGGTACTGCTCAGTAGTGACCTTGATGAAAGAGATAGCCTCAAAGAAGATAGAACGAGTTACATACTTACCGTAACAGTAGATCTTCATGAGAATCTCTTTCATCAGGCCATGCTATCCCAATGCTCCTTCCCCTGAGTGTCCTGAGACTCTTATCTTCTGCTGTCTCCATCTCCATTACTGTCTGCCTATAGCTTTCTGCCTCACATGGGTTGCAGAGTACTGGGTTCTCTCGTTCCCTATAGAGGGGTCCTCCGAGCATGATCTCTGGCAGGTAACTGAGGAGAGAAGGGACCTCCACATTTGTGTACCAGTCAACAGCTGACGCCTTGGTGGCCCCTGGAAAACTCCTCACAAAGTTTTTCTTGTGGTCCTAGTGCCTGGCAGCTTAATTTCCATAGTTGTGTTCTGCTGAAAGAGATTCTCTCGAAGGTATTCTGTTATGGTAAGTACATAACTGTTCTTTACTTGCCATAATCGTGGAGCTTGAGAGAATCTCCCTCTACTGAGCAGCATCTCTCCTTCCCCTTCATCCCTTTTTTCAGTGACAGGTGGTTATCCTGCCTGCTCCCGTGCTGGTTCTCTTCTTATTCCTGAATTCAGCATATTTACTCAAGTTTTCATATCCTGTCCTGTGTGCCTGGTTTAGTCTTGGTTGCTTTGGTTCCTGCCAATTCTGTGATCCTCTGAGCTTGTCCCTGGTCCACGTTACTTTGATTTCTGCCAGTCCTGTGATCCTCTGAGCTTGTCCCCGGTCCACATTATGTATAGGTGGCAATGGTGCACATTGACATGGACGGCAATAGCTAGCAAAATTTTCTGGTGGTCTTGATGCTGATGGCTTACAGTTCCATGATGTGGCTTACTGGAGGAGATTCTCTCAAAGACCTACATTTACAGTAAGCAACTATTCTTTGTCCTTAGAACCGCTTCTAGAAAGGAAACAACTGTCCTAGAAGGTGTTTTGGGTTCCACTTGGTGGACTATGATCTCAGAAACTGAGGATTATGACTTCAGAGAGGGAACAGTTGAAGTCTTCAGACACAAAACTCCTGTTGTCATTCATATGCCTTACTAGTAAAGAATAATGGGAGACCGGTACTTAAAATAAATTCAATATAAACTGAACTGTCTGAATATTACATTTTATAAAGCTTCCTGGATACTGAAAAATTACATTAGATACCTTATTGGTTTGTCTTGTCACTCTGTGACCGTTGTTCCTCAGGTACTGCTATTCTTTTTCAATCTACATTTTATCCCAGGTTTCTGGGGCTGGCAGGTAGGCTCCAGCCCCTCCCATGTAGGGGCTCACTTCTGGCCCTGGTCGGCATCCTCATCACCGGAATGCCACTGCACCATCATGGAGCCTGCCAGCTCCATGTTTCTTCCTTTCCCTTGCTGCAGTTGTGCGTGCATGTGTGGAGGCATGCACACGCCATGATCTGCAGCACCCTCCCTGTTTCTTGCCGCCTCCTCCTGCACCACCTGCAGGCCTCTACCTGGGGTAGCCATCAGGCAGGAGTGACCAGGTCCCTCTCCAGGAGAGGAGTGCTGCCTTGTGGCGGCTCTGTCCAACTCCCACCTCCCCTTAGTTGACCCCTGATGACCAGGCTCATTCTTGAACCCCAGGTTGCTGGCGTAACATGAGGTGAGGCGCCCAGCACCTCAACCCTCAGTGGTACTGGGCCGACTAGGTACTGCTATTCTTCAGGTAACCTTTTCACACACTACTTGGGTTTTAACTTTATTGCCAGCTTCCGTAAAAGTTTTGCATTGTGCTGTCTCACCATTCTAAGCCTGTTTGTCATCGACTGCTTATTTTTAGGTAATCCTGTCACACTGTACCTGGGTATTATCTTTTGCCAGGTATAGTATGGTTTCTACAGAACAAATTTACAGTTAATACCTTAAGTCACGTTCCTGCCCTTCTCCTCTGCCTTCTCCCCATCCAACTACCTCTACACTCCCTCATCCTGCTTCTCCTCCTTGCTGGCAATGTGGTAACCAACCCTGGTCTGTCACCCCTTCCCATCTCATTTCCTAGTGGTCTTTGCATTTTCTACCCCAGTGCTTCTCCTTAAACTGGATCCACTCTACACTCTCCAGACTTCCTGTGTGACACTGAACCTGTCTCTCCTCTAGAATTCCTGATTCTGTTCTGGCTTTCCTGACTATCAGCCCTTCAGGCAAGACATAGGCAAACATGATAGTGGTGTTGCCCTATATGTCGGTCAGAGTCTCTCCTGCTCCATCATGCCCAGGTAGGCTGTACTCTCCTTCCATGAGGATCTCCTTGCCAAACTCTCCTTTCTCTCCACCTGACCCATCTTCATTGGGATTTTTATGCCTCTCCAAAATCTTACCTCCTCTCTGGTTGACTCTCTCTCTCTATCATCCTCTCACTCTTCTTCTGGTGAACTCATCCTTCTTGGGACTTTAATATTAATTGGCTTTCCCTGGCTTCCAGGCTCATCCTTGAATTGAGTCCCTGAACCTCTCACAACTCATAATGAACCCAGCCGCTCAGTCCACACTCCATAAACCACACCCTTCTGAATTGGATTATTTTCTCTCATCGCTACTAACTACATCATTGCAGCAGCTATCTCGCCAGATTTATTCAGCACCACTGCATGACATATTGTGTCAGGAAAGTCTGACGCCTCCCTCCCTCCCTCAAGTACAGCTAGTCCAGGTTCCTCCAGTCGCTGAACAAAGATTGTCTACTGAGCGACCTGGCTGCAACTGATTGGACCCCATTCTCCTGTCCCACACACTGATGTGTGGCCCTCTCCTCTTCCCTCAAAATTTACTTCTGTTTTGTACAAGCATGCCCCTATTAGGAAGTCTGGGGTTAAGTCTTCCCACCACCCCTTGATCACCTATGATGTCATTGATCTGTGTAAGACTCTTGATCAAGGCTGAGCAGGTACAAATTATTCCTCTCCTGTCTGAACTACTTTCTTACAGGGTGCTTAGAAACAGTTGCCAAATTCCTATATTTTAAGGTCAACCTCCGGAACAATCTTAAATCCCAGGCAAATTGTGGAAGGTGATTCACTCCTTTTGATCCCCCAGATCAGTCCGCCTCCCATTCCTAATGGTTAATGTTTCATAAGGCTTTGACCCTACCTCTGTTGCTGCTTACTTGAGTGAGTTTTCACTACTTGTGCTCTCCCCTCTTGTCTCCTTCCCCAACCCCCCACCTCTGCCTCCACACTGCTGTCCACCCCTGAGGTTTCATTTCCATCACTACCCAGGAAATACTGATCTTTCCTCTGTCTATCTATCCAGATCTAGCCTGGATGGCTTGGAATGTATACTTCTTCATCTCTCCGCTCCTGGCATTGTCTCTCTCTCTCTCTTTACTCCTCTTCTCAACCTCTCCTTCACCCTCTGTGCCATCCCTTTGTCTTGGAAAACTGCTCGAGTCTCCCTCCTGAGGGAGGCGATCCCTCCACCCTGGCATCTTCCATCCTATCACCCCCTTGCAAAACTGCAAGAGAAATTCTGTCTACTCCAGGTTCACTGAATTCTTCCAGTCCTCCAGCTTCCTCTCCCCTTCCAGTCTAGTTTTCAGATATACTACTCCACCAGCCCTCCATGTGTCATATCACTGACTCCATATTCTCTGGGATGGATCAGGGCACATCCACAGCCATTTTCATCAACCTGGCCAAAGCCTTTGATTCAGTGGCCGGCCCACCTCCTGGACAAGCTGAGTTCTGCTGGCCTCTACAACCCTCACAGTTGACCTGCTCCATTCCTACCCGCGGGCCATCAGCAGTCGGCAGCTAGGAGGTGTCCTCTCTCTCTACTACCAAACCACGCTGGGGTCCCTCAGGGCTCCATCCTGTGTCCCATCCTATTTTCCATTTTCCTCATTGACCTCCCCTCTGCCTATATCGACTCGCATCTTCACTTGTATGCAGATAACACAGTTCTCTCTACCTCAGGCCCTTGACTGTGAATGTAGAAGTCTCGCTTCAGGAAGGCTTTCAGAATGTTCTGTGCTGGTTTCAGTCCAACCAGCTGTGGTTCAACACAAAAAAAAAAACAGTGTCCATCACCTTTGGAGCCAGCTGCAAACTGGCCAGGCCTCCCTTCTTAGCCTGAATGGCTCCCCTGAAGTGGTTCACTTTTTCAAGTATCTTGGTGTGTGGCTTAACAGGTAGGCTTGACTTCTGTGCCTACATCGATGCCATCTATGCCAGGCTCCATCCCAAGCTTGGTGCTTTGTACCGCAGCAAGGGCTGCCGTCTCCACAGGTCTGCTGGAAACTGATTACCAGAATGGTATTTCCAGTCTTCGACTAACAGATGTGGTCTCACGGTACTGCCCTCTCTTCTGCCCTTGCCAGACTGGATACCCTCCGAGCGTCTTCTGTCATTTTGCTGCCATCGCCCACTTCTTGTGTGTGGAGGGTTACTCAAGCCATTCTCCAGGCTTGGGGACAGTTCTCGATGAGCAAGACAGGTTTAGTTGGAATGCAAGTGGTTAAGTGATTACAGGTGCTGATATCTGCGAAGACATGGGGTGAATCCTGTCAGGGCTGGATTTGGAGATGTTTGTTGAGTACAGAGCATCCAGGACTTCCTCCATGGAGATGGGAGAAAGCAGGAAGGTGTTGTGGCATGTGTTTTGGAGGCACATTGGGTTATTTGGGAGAGGGGCAGGACTGCCAGGGAGGACATAGGTGGTGAAGAATTTGTTTAGGGTGTCATCTGTACTGACAGGGTCTTAGATTGGTGTGTTGGATTGGATCGGGAATCTATGAGGGAGTCAGCCACCTTCCAGAAGGAGGAAGGCTGTGCATTATGGCGTGCCTCTAAAATAGTTGGCTTTTGCTTGCCTAATGGCCCTGGTAAAAGAATTGTGGGAGGTATTGTACACTTGCCTGGCTTTAGGGGTCAGTATGGATTTGAGTTGAGACCAAGCTTTGTCTCGGGCTTTATATAACGCAAACAAGTGGAGCAGAGACCCAGAGATGTTGCATTTCTTGACTCTCGCTTTGACTGTAGGGGCATGTGAGTCCCAGACCAGAGTGAATATTTGCAGGAACCGGTTAACGCTGTATTTACGTCCGCTGAGTAGACTTTTGTTCCAGTCTGCTCAGATCATGTCTTGCAGAAGGGGTTGGTATTGAGTGCATTTAAAGAGTGGATTTTGTATTCTCGGGGCTGATTTGGGTAGTTGGGTTTTCCTAGTACACTAGGTGACACAGTGGTCACTTAGGACGTTGGATTTTACACCTGCTGTGGTTATTCTTTGTGGGTGGGAGGAGAGGATCCAGTCAATCAGAAAGTGGTTAATGGACTAGGGATTGTAGCGGTGGATTCTGTGATTAACTTGGTTAGATTTAAGGACTCCCATTTTGGAGATGGGGACTTTGATCTGACTGGCTCTCCCTCCTCCATAGTCACTCAGTACTGTTAATTCACCATTTCCGCTAGGGGTGGTAAAGTGGATTAGCATGAGATAAGTGAGTCTTGGTAAGGTGAGGGAGGCATAGACACCTCTGAGAAATTGAGAGAGTAAAGGGAGGGAGATGTGGGTGAAGATCAGGTCTCTCATTTGGTGATAGTGCAGGATAGTGTTTCTTTACATAAACAGTTACCCCACCACCCTCTAGCCACGGTCCTGCCGAAAGAGTGAGTAGTCTGGAATTGTCAGGGAGGAGTCTGGGGTTTTAGCAGATAGCCATGTTTCTGTGAGGCAGAGAATGTCCGGGGAGCACTGTGTTAGCCAGCAAGTTACTAGGTACATTTTGGTAAGAGGCTTCTGATGTTCTATGTGTGCTATACATAGACCTTTTGGGAGTTTGTGTTGGGGTCCCACAGGAGGAGCTGGGTTGGGATCAACGCTACCAGCAATGAGTGGGATATGTAGAGAAAGGGAGAAAGTAGCTGGAAGTTTGCACCCCTAGTGGAAATGGCAGATTTGGGAGAGGCAGGGGAGCCCAGAGGAAGGTTATGCAAGGTACCATCTGTGGTGGTAAGGCACTGGAGGAAATCACAGGGAAGGTGGCTGGGGCGGGAATGAGGTGTGGGGGTCAGGGCTATCGAAAAGCAGAAGTGAAGGGACTTTAGTAGTAAAGGGGTGTCTGAATATAAGCAGCCAGAGTTCAGAGTGTGGGAGAGATGAGAGATGAACGAGAAAGGTATAAGGGAGCTGACCATGTTTGTTTGTTGATATTTGGGCAGGACGGTAGTCCTCAGACTGTGGATAGATATTTCTGGTTAGTAGGACACAGAGCATACGTTTATTTGGGTAGGCAACAAACAAATAATGTTTTAGCCTGTACCCTAGAATAGTACTGTAGATTGCTTATGAGGGATTAAGGTCCGTGACCTTAGAATATTTGGGGTGTGGACTTTTGATTAAGATGAAACGGGTGAAAAAGTGGAGGGTGGGTCGGTTACGCAAGTGCAGTTAGAGGGAAGGGGACTGAGGAGATATAGCCAGAGAGCTCATATGCAAATGGAGAGATAATGGGCAAAATAGACACAAGATGCAAGCTACAGATTGGGGACAGGCATGTAGTTACACACAGGAATTAGATTGTGCTGTGTAGAGTTTAGTCTAGGTACAGCAGCGGGGTGGGTAAAACAACTAGCTAAAATGTATTTTAGGCTGTATGTTAATATTGCAAGCACTGCACCTGGAGTACTTGGACTGGGCCATTTGTGCGTGGAGGCAAGGGTATAGGATGACCAAGGGAAATGGAGGAGTGAAGTTCACTGATTGTTTTTACAGATGTGCATAAAAGTATGAGTACCTTTGGGTGAGAGGGTGGTTGGGGGGTGGACGCAACAAGTTAACGGTTGTGATTATGACTGTAATTATGACTGACGGGCTTGAGCAGAATCAAGATGGCCACCACCTACTAGCGAGAATGCTGGTGTTTTCATGTTTGGAATGCCACTTTAATTACAGCCCATCGTATGGCACATGCTTTGTGATTCCAACTGTTTAATGGAGAGACACTGCTACACAGAGTGAAGAATTGTCCCACATACACTGTGTGGTACAACAGTGGACAGCACAGTGTAAGAAAAGGATCTTGTGATAATTGTGGATAAGTGCAGAAGTTAGGTAGGCATTGTGCTGCCACAAACAAGAGTCAGACACAGTATTGGGATACAGTGGGGTGGTGGTAAGAAACAGGTCAAAAGTGGTAATCCCCATGTGTACAAGATTTTGTTTCAACTGGACTGATTCAACTGCAGTACAGAAACAGTATTAAAGAGAATGCAATGGTCCAGTACAGGGCCACCCAGAGCTGGCACCAGGATTTAATGGCCCTTGTGCAAGATTGTGAAGTGCCCCGATGATCCGTTCAGTGCAGTCAAATTCAAACAAACATGAAGCTGCTTGCCGCTTGAACTAAAAAGATGATTTGACATGTTTTTTCTTCCCTTCTCTCATTCTACTCGTCCCCCAATCCAGGCTAGGTGGTGATTTCTCTCCCTTTCGCTCCCACCTCACTATTAGTGTTTCCTCATTTTCTTCAAGATTTAAAAGTTTTGTATTTTGCTTTGCCAGCAAGATGAGTCAGAGACAGAGGCTTTAATATAGCACAAACTTGAGCACAGCACATCTGACCTCAGCAGCAAGCAAGTCACGTTACTGTCTGCATCTCCAGAGATTCTCCCGTGAGGCTTACCATCCCCTACCAACTAGCAGCTGGTCAGGTGATTGTCTGCCAGTCACGCAAGTGCTGTAGTGCACTGAGTACCTTGCCGCACCCCCCCCAGTCTGGCTTGAGTGATGTTGAGTCAGACGAGCTGGGACTGGTGGATTGGAAAGCAGCAGCTGGGAGGAGGAGAGCAGCAGGGCACTGAGCACGCAACCCACACAGGCATGGCGTGCCAGAGGGATGGGTTGAACTGTCCATTCAGGACTTGGGAACACTGGAAGGAACAGCATCAGTTGGGAGGAGGAGCCAGCGAGAACCAGCACAGCAGGTATGTGGGACCGCACGCTGGAGTCTGACCCACAGCATGCCAGTCTGTCAGGTGAGATGTGGCTGTGTGCAGCACATTTAAATGGCAGGGCGCAGGCAGGCTGAGACACACAGTAAAACTGTTGGACAATACAGGGACTCTGGGCCCCCATGCACTCAGGACCCAGATGCAGTTGGTATCCTCACACCCCCAATGTTGGCCCAGGGCTCCCAGCCAATTAGCAGCATGGGGAGGTGACAATATAGGTGTCAGCATGGCTCAATTGGTAGCACATCCACCTCTGGGCTAGAACATAGGTTTTTGTGTCACATCAGGTCTTGGCTAACACCATAACTGCTGTCATCCACAGTACTAGTGGTGTGCTGTACTGTTGTGGTGCCATCCTTTGGATGAGATGTAAAACTGAGGTCCTTTCTACTTTGTTGCTCTCTTGGTTGGTGTTCAAGTGAAAGGAAAAGAACTCAGGCACTATTCACAGGAGTAGTGGTTTTCCTTGAGATTCCCATTCCCATAAAACCGATTCAGGCTGTTGTCCAAGTGCTTACGTGTGAAATAGCTGTCACTACATGTATACAATCTCTTCATTACCAGTCTCCTTGCTTGTAAAGCTTTGGGATACAATGTGTATGAAAAGTGCTATATAAATGCAAATTTGTCTTCATAATCAAATTACTCTATCTAAAGAAAAGAAGACTGAGAGGAACCATGATTATGTTGTTCCAAATACTAAAACAGATTGTCGTTGGAAGATACACAGATGTTTGGGCTGGTGGTGCAAGCAAACCAGAGGACATGCACTCAGACTGAAGTGGGCAGGAAAAGGGGAAGCATTAGAAAGCATCACTTTGCACAGAGAGTAATTAACAGAGTAGCCTTCCTGGTGAGGCTGTGAAGCCAGCCCTGTTCAGGCTTTCAAAGTGATATTAAGGGACACTGTCAGCCCTCTTAGGCTTCCAAGTGTCTCTAGTTTAAAAAGCACATTGTTCCGTTGGCCATTCTGTAGTGACTGCTGATATTGTTGTTAATTTGATTTTGATTCTTTTTGTTTTAAATGGTGAAAAACAGACTGCCCACCATACTGGTATTCCCACACAAAAACATGTTTGTTTACATTTCTTTATCAACTCCCACTGTATCTTTTCTGGATCTGCAACACTCCAACACAGTCTAGTGTTTCTGATGGTCGGAGGAGAGGGAGACAACTGCACGTATGAGCAGCTGCACTGTTTGGGGATTTCTGATGTTAAGGAATTAAGCAATAAGAATAGATTAAATATTTGAAACAAAACAAGGTTGAGCATAATTACACTTAGTATGCATCAGTTTCTACTAAGAAAAGAAGCAGACAAAAAAAAAAACTTGCAACATTAATGAATTTTAGAGAAGGCAAACAGTCATAAAATGTGGGTTTTATCTAGAATTACTATTTTATTTATTTATTTAGTTAGTTTTTTTGACCGGTAAGTGCACTAGACAAATCCTGCCTATTTTCAGGCACGACCTCGGGAGGGATACAGATGAATGCCAACTGACCTTGAACCAGATTAAGCTGTTGGTGGTATTTTTAGTGAATGAGGGAAATTTGCCAGACACCGGGAAATTTCTACTCTTTCGATAAGTGCCATGGGATCCTTAACATCCACCTGAACTACCACCAATCCAGGCAGATGGGACCTCGGTTTAACGTCTCATCCGAAAGACGCACCTCAAGTGCAGCACCCTCTCATGCTGCACTACAGTGTCAGTACTGGGATATTACCCAAGTGCCAGATGTGGGAACTGAACCCACAGCCCTCTGATCTCCGGCCTCAGAGGCGAGTGTGCTACCTACTGAGCCACTGACACTGCTAACACTATGATGCAGAAAGGGTCGACAGTGTCCCTTTAAGGGTTATACAGCATGTAGGGTGACATTTTGGATGATTAGCTAGAGGTGTGTTCATACACAAATTGTGTATAGACACTGCCATGGAGCTGGAGGGGCAGGCAAAATGGACCCTTAAGTCCTTTTCCGTCACCACAGTGAAATAACTGCCTTACATAATCGATATAAATAAGTTTTGTTGTCTGTTGTACACAAACCAAATCTACTCATTTGGATTTTGTCTTTTATTTTTAAAGGTTATTATGGCTCAGACGCTTCAGCATATTCTCTCATTGCATTTGTATGAGAGCATGATTAGAGTAGGAATAGGGTATTAATTTTGTATTGTAGAAATAAAATCTGCAGGCTCCAAACTTGCCAGGATTTCTGCATATTGTAGCGGTAGTTTCTGCAAATTGACATTTTCCAGTCTGTGAATCACATTAACATTCTCTGTTTATGCAACAATGATTGGCATGCCAGGCATTTCTTGATGATTAATGACTGCGTGGTGGAGTGGAGGGGCTGAGGTGAAGCAGAGCTGCCTTTAATTCATTAATTCCTAAAGCATAGGTCAAAATATGCTAAAGGAGTCAAAGAGCTCCCAGCCTGTTGTTAATTTCCCAGGCGAACGTAGTCTGGGGTGACTAACTATTCCCACTGAGTTGATGGAGAAAAATTGATGGGCCAGTGGTTTCTTTCCTGACTTGGTAGCTTTGTATGGAGGTGGTTTGTTATTCTAACATAGCTTAAAACAAAATTTGTAACAAGATTATTTTTCTCTTTTTGTCATGTTTCTGTTCCATCTGACATAAATGAATGAAGCGCCTTGTGGCAAACAAAGCAAGTAGGGTTACTTTTTTTGTGAGGCATTGTTCAGGACACAGTATTGCCTGACAAAAGTTTCATCACATTTGTAACTGAAATGTTTTATAATTTAATGCCGAAACAGAACAGGTTTTCAGTAGACAGCTCATAATAGTATCCTAGAGAGTGTTGCCAAATTAAAGTCTCCACCATGGGCACTTTATTTTATTAAAAGTCTGGTGGCCTCAATTAGCATGCTGACCTGGAGCGTTTCCAGGTGCAACCCAGGAGTGGCTCCAAGAGGGAATGAACTGCAGTGAAAGTATTGTGACAACAGTGCAGCAGGGTTTTAAATAATTGATTGGCAGTTTTTTTTTTGGGATAATACTAACTGTACAGAAAGTATTTATATAGGTTTCTAGAAGTGTTATGTTTGTTAAAGACAGTGAGGGCTGCTATGCATTTTCACAATGTTTTAGAACTTTTATGAGCAAAACGCTAATCAATTTTAGAGTAAAATAAAACCCTGTGCAAGTACAGAAACATTAAAATGCAAAGTACATATAATACAATTATGAATTACAGAAATATAAAACAATGCAAAATCCATGCATTACAGAGTGAACCAGCACAACAAAACAGAAATCATGACAACAAATGCATGTACAGGAACAACACAATGCAAGGTACACGTAATAAAGTACAGAAATATAAAATTGTGAACTGCATAATCATAAATAGTTATGTTGATCAGCTATGTAGCAATAATACCTGACAAGGTGGGCAGTATTGAGCTATACAGACCGCCCAGGGGGCGTAATGGGAAATACATAATTCCGTTATACAAGACACTGGTGAGCCCACCTGGAGTACAGTGTACAGTTCTGGAGACCATACCTACGTAAGGACATAGACAGGGTAGAGAAGGTTCAGAGGAGGGCAACAAAGATGGTGCATGGGTTGCATCACAAGTCCTATGAAGACAGGTTGAAGGAACTGAACATGTACTCCTGGAGGAGAGGGAGGAGAGAGGGATATGATAGAGACATACAAGTATCTTACAGGGAGGAACAGGGTGCAGAAAACACTATTTTTAGCGAAAAAAGATGTTTCAGGACTAGAGGGCATGGGATGAAGTTGGAGGGAGGACGATTCAGAGGAAACATGAGAAAGAATTTCTTCACAGAACGGGTGGTGGACAAGTGGAACACCCTGCCAGAGGAAGTGGTGGGGCTGAAACAATCAAGGATTTAAGGAATGCATGGGATAGACATAAAGGAATTCTAGAGGTCAGGGGTAGGGAAATAGACTTCTAGGAAAACAAACTGAACTTACAGAAGCTCAAATAGGTAGACTAGGTGGGCTAGGCCCCATCTGCCGACATTGTCTATGTATCTATGTATCTATGATGCCACAGGCAGAATAGTCCCTGAAGATCCCATATAGTCCAGTACTGCCCATCCTGAAGGATATTACTGCGCTTAGAGAATGGGTTCTTGTTAACATTTTAAATAAACTACCTACAACGTCTAATAAAATGTGAAAATAAATAAAAGTGATTATAAAAAGTTGAGATGGTGAGCCAGCTGAGCAAGTGGAACATGGGAGAGCCAATCAGAGATGATGATGTTGCTAGACAGGAGATGCCAGTGTCAGTGAAGGAATCCCGGAGGAACAGTCCTTCACTTCCTGTGGAGTTTCTCTCGATGGTCCATTGTCCTGGCTGAAGAGCGCAGCCGCATGGACAGCACTGCAGAGCGCTGAGTTAACTTCCATTTTTAACACTAATTATATTTTCATTATTTCTGATACAGCTTAATAGCAGTCGTGAGGGATGTATGCGAGCAGGATATTAGAAGCAGCAAGATCACCTCGTGAACGGCTGCCCTACTGGAAACTGCAGTACTATCACTAGGCCCCAAGTCCCAAATGCAATCATTGGGATACTGAATGGAACAAGGAAAGGACCCCGGTCGGAATTTATCTGACTACCACTAGCAGAAAGAAAAGTGGAATACGACTGGAAGTGGCAGGGTGCTGCACGTTAAGTTTCTTAAGTTTGATATTTCACTCTGCTTGTGAGGCTTGCGGTTTTTATTTTACCCAGATTCGCTGGCAGCAAGTGTATGCCAGCCACACAGCAGAAGCATTACAGTTGGGTTTCTGGCTTTACTGAGTACTATCACTTGACTCTGATACTGCAGCACCCCAGTAAAAAGGTGTTTGTTTTGAAAAGGTTATGTGGGATGCGTTTTACTTGTTTGTAATGGACTGCTAGGGGAAACTTAGCTCGCTTCAATGGGGAAAAAATGGCAGCTGCTAGCTTTGAAAACTGCAGGCACAGTGATACTAATTTGATAGTGAAGCGCTTGGCAATGGATATTGTTTTTCCCAGTCTCTGTTGGCATATAAATGTACCCTTGGCAAGGGCTCAGCCAGTCAGAGATTGGGAAATTTCCAATCCATCTTCTAAATTGGTTTATTAATGATAATCTAAGCCCTCGTGTTACTTCTTCTACAGTCATCCTTCATAAACTTGCTATATGTTCCTAGTTAGCTCAGCCCGTTGTTCAGTTTTCTGTCTCATTCATGAGTGATGACAAAATTATATCTGCAGGAAGTCATTCAACTTGTCAACAAATATTTTGCATTATGGCCAGTTGTACTCCATGTGAAGTAAGAAAAGTCATTCTCCTCAACAAAGAGGAATGAGGGAGGTCACCACACTTCCTCAGATGTTCATATCTCCCAGTGCTGAACAGTGTCAAACCCAAAGACAGGTCAGAGAGAACTAGCACAGATTGTTCCTCATTGGTCCCTCACAAGGAGGAAATCATTAAGTACCCTCACCAAGGTGGTGTCAGTTCTGTGTCAGGACTGAAACCAGATTGGAAGAGCTCATAGAGGTTGTTTCTTCCATATGCTCTGTGGTCATGTTGCTACCACCTTCCCAACAACCTTACATCAAAAGGAGTGTTAGAGTGCTGCCTGATGTCCCAGTGCTCCATGCTTAATATCTGGGTTTGGGAGAAGGTTCGAGTGCTGGTGAGGCAGTATGACCCATCTCGAGAGGGAGGGGGATCTATGGCATTAGGAACTGCAGGTGCACCCTCTTGAGGAGCCTGCCGCTCTGCTCCCTCATTAGCGGTTGTGCATGTACACTTTGTGCTGTGTCTGTCAAGGCTAATGTTTGATGCCATGGTGGTGGGAGAGAAGAAAACCAAGACTGAAAACCACGTTGTTGCCAGGATGATGGCCGGGGTACCTTGGGCTTTAAGGCCATGTGGAGCCTCATTGGTGAGAACAATGGGGTTATTGGAGGAAAGGACTGGTAATTCCACAGGAGGGGCATGCCCCCAAGGCCTGAGGACTGGGTACGCAACAGCAGGGGAGAAATAGCTTGATAAAAGAAGAGAGGAAAGTTGGAGCTGGCAGTATACCCTAGAGGTTAGGGTAACAAGCTGTGAATGAGCTTGGTACATCCAACAGACCTAGATTTGATCCCCCAACCTGCACTTGCATACTGTGTTTTATTTATTTATTTAAATTTTGATAACCGGGTAGGTTGCTGAGACCATGACCGTCCTTTTTCAGGGCGACCCAGAATTAATTACAAGTACCTAGAGGGAAGCAAAAAGAAAAATACATGGAGTCCAAATTACAAACATTCCATAATAGATGAACTACAGTTCAAACAATTTGTTGGATACATACAATTACAATATCTAGCCACATCTGTAAGTGCATACCAATGCAGAGCTTCAATATTATAGGCGTATTCTATCCTGAGGTTATATTTGCATTGACCCCTAGAGGTTCCCTACAGGGGACTAGCTGTAGCAGTAGCATTTAGACCATCCACTTAGGTGAGTCTTTAGCCCTTTCTTGAAGCCCCCAAGTGAAATACAGTCCTGAAGTTCGTGACAGGAGATTGTTCCAGAGATTAGAGGGCTGTTCTAGAAGATCGCTGACCTTGGGAGGATCTGGCTCTGGGAACTTCTAGGAGTTTGCGATCTGTGGACCTGAGCTGTCTCCTATTCGGTTTTGTGGCCAGCGGGCTCCCCAGACTGGGGGGCATCTGGTTGATGTAGCTTGTAAGCCAGACAGAGTGAGGGTATGCCAGTCGCCTTTCTAGGGTCGGCAAGTTTATAGTGCTCAACACTTTACAGTGGTGCTCCATGTGGTACGCCCAGCAGCAAAGTGACTAACTCTATGATACAGAGTCCTCAAACGCTGCAGTTCTTAGACCGTAGTGTTTGAAGTAGAGTCAATCCATAGAACAAAGTGGGAGAATAGTCCCATTGCTGACCACAGTTTTAGACTCTTCGGTCAGGTAGGGGCTAAGTCTATATAGGAGGCCACGCTTCTGATTTACCGCTTTGGTAAGGTGATCAGTATGGTTCCTGAACATAACATCCTGATCTATATACATTCCTAGGTATCTTATGCTGTCTACCACTTCATCTCTGCCCCATTAGAGGAGAATTTGCAGCAACTCCCCCAAACAACGCTACATCACATCTTTTGTTTACTCTCAGAGGGGCCCTGTGCGACATGCCCACTGCCCTGTGTACTGCTACGAGTCATGCGATGCACGTTGGCAGCAGAGGGTTGTAATTCAGCATGGTAGGTGGGAGAAATGTAAACAAAACAAAGAACGCTGTAACAGATTAGGGGGTGATAGTACAGCTAAAACAATAAAGATTACCAGGTAAGTGTACAAGAAAGCACGGGAAAGAAATTGTTGCAAAAGATCAGTTTTTTTTTTAATCTAGTACTGCTGCTATAACTACAGTAATGTTTACTAGCAAAGGGTCTTGAGGACGCCACTTGGACAATTTGAGCAGAATGTTTCTTTTCTTTATAGATAGCTGTACTTATAGTTAACATCTGTCAGCACATAAAAGGGCACAGTATTGGGATATATAGATGCCTGAGACCATTTGATCCCTGCCCCCATTACAGTCCTTCGGGACTCTAGTCTCCACGCTGCAGTTATACCAGCCTGTCAAGTGAGGAGAACCAGGGTCAGGGATCTTCTTCTTCTCAGGCACATATGAAGGGATGGTCATACTGGATTCTCCCATAAATATTTAATTATCTAAATAAAGACACCCACATCCTAAATAAGGTGCCAATCAGAGATTCTACCGTATTCTTACAACTCCTGGAACAAAATTTCACAAGGTTCCTGTGACCTTCTACCCAGGATATGACAAGCTTACTAATCGTCCCCTGCAACTTAGTTTGAAATTATACCCATTCAGATTGGCTCCAATATACTATTTTAATGTGTAGCCTTTACATTATACTCACAGTCGGGTGCGTGAGGGGGCCAGTTTGCTGTTTGTAACCACATCCACCTAACCAGTTACTGTTGGTGCCTTGTGACGCCTAACTATACCCGGTTCTGCGTGCACAGAGCCCAGTTGGTATACCTTGGCTCAGGAGGAGGGCTACTTATCGAGTGGTGGAATTACTCCTCTGGTCCTACCTACCACTGCTTTTTCTTTTAGCACTGGTCAGGGCAGGCCACAAAGATCCATGTGTTTGGATCTCTTCCTTGGAAGTCTTGTATTGTTTAACTTACCAGTTCAATTGTTGCAAGTTTTTCTTGATATTTGAACTATTTCTTCTTACTGTTAAGGTTATGATACTGCTTTTTTTCACTCTTAAGACTCATTTTGGGAGTAATGATTATGACAAAGCAAATGTTTTAGCTAAACGAAACTACTTTATATGGGATAATGGCACAGGAAAAGTCAAATGTCCACGGCCAACACACCCTATCAAGAGGAGCAGAGTCCTGACTTTTCTTAAAAAAATCTAAGGCTGACTTTCTTCTTCTCCAAGAGACCCATCTAAATCCAGCAGAGCATAATAAACTACTAAAATGTGGATACAGTATATGCTTCCTCTTATAAAATAGGAAAGCGACGGGCACTACGATATTAGTCCCAATGCTGGTTCCTTTGAAATTGTAAACTCAGTTACAGATGGGTACGGTCGATATGCCATGTTAAAAGGTTGTTAGAATGGAGTCCCATGATTTAGTTTCTATATATGCACCCCGGTTCTGATTATATATTTTTCCGTAGTCTGTTCTTTAAGATTGCCAAATGGTCAGAGGGTCACTTAATCATGGCGGAGATTTAAACCTCCTTCTTAGTCCCCACCTAGATAACACAAATGCAGCTGGAAAAACCTTAGAGTCTCCGAACAAGTCTCTAAGCTCCTGGGTGAGTTAGGGTACTTAGATATGTGAAGACAAATGCATGGTAAGGCCAGGCAATATATTTTATTTCCCACCCACCAAATTTACTCCAGGCTAGATTATTTTAACCCCAAGGAACTAAAAGAGCAACTCCAAGACTCTTAGATTAGGGACAGGACATTGTTGGACCACACTCCAGTTTATTTAAAGTTACAACTGGGCCAGTTTAAACATACTACATTTTGGCTGTTAAACGCCTGTCTCCTACAAGATGAGGAAATTCGATGGCGATTGTAGATTGTATTCAGAGAGCAGTGGAGGACAATGATGCCCCACACTTCCCTCTCCCATACTGGATACAGTAAAGGCCCTTGTGTGGGGTAAGTTTATTGAACTTTCCTCCAAAAATAAAATAGAGGGAAGCCCATAGGGCTCAGTTACAGGCTCAAATATCAAATCTGGAGGCTACAGCAGCAGAAATGGTATAAGAAAAGAGGTACTCAGTTAAATTCTCTAAAAAGGAATTGCTCTTCCTCCTTGATTACCAGGTAGAACAAAAGCTTGTATATATTAAATGAAATTATATCTTACTAAAGGGCAAACGAGATGGGCCAGTATGGTCCTTTTCTGCTGTCAAATTTCTGTGTAATCTATGTCAGAGATATTATGAAAGGGATCCAAGAGCATTAAAACCATTAGCCAGTGGGCTCCACCAGTATCATGCGAGGGCCACAGTAACCAAGATCATACACCTTCCACAAGGAAGGCTCACTCACTGACACAAGACGTTGCCAAGGCCTTCCAAACTTATTACTCTGAACTGTGCAGGGAGGGCGTGTCTCCTCTCTGAGGGGCTGGCTGTCTTCCTTGAGCGCTACACTTACCTCAGTTAATGGATTACCGCAATCAAATCCTTGCAGCCCTGCTTTCCACCCCGAAATTTTATCTGAAATCGTGCCTGAAAACTGGAAAGTGCCTTGGGACTGATGGATTGCCTAACGAGTTTTATATGCAGTTCAAAGGCCCCGCTCCCTCTGCTTACTAAGGCTTTCAACTCTGCCCTGGCGGATAACGGTAAGATGGCCCCCTCTTGGTCACAGACCATTATTTTGTGATCCCAAAGCCTGCCAAGGACCCCGCATTATGTTCTTCCTATCGGCCTAGTTCAATACTGAATACAGACTATAAGATATCTAGCAGGTATCTTAAGCATGATGATGGAGCAAATTATCCCTGCTTTAATACACCTAGACGAGACTGGTTTTGTAATGGGACGCCAGGCACAGGATAATATTAGGAGAACAGTCTATATAATAGATCACCTTGCCCACACAAAACAACCTGCTTACTTACTGAGTTTAGATGCAGAGGAGGAGGCCTTGTGTGGAGTCCTGGCCAGCTTTTGGTTCGCCAACAGTTTCTTAATTTTATCTCCAGGCTATATTCCTCCCTCTGCTTATGTTTGAACAAATGGGCATGTTTCAGATCCCTGGTGTTACAGAGAGGAATGTGACAGGGGTGCCCTATTTTATTTGCTCTGTATATTGAACCATTGGTGCAAAGCATTAGGCTTAATCAAAATATAACCAGTGTAGAACTAGGAGGTACTTGCCATAAACTAGCCCTCTACACTGACGACATCTTACTGTATCTAACCCCCAGTTTTCTTCCCAGCAGTTTTTCAACAGATCCAGGCCTTCTCAACCCTCTTGGTATATACCCTGAATGTGACAAAACAGATGTTGGTGTTCTACTAGATGGTACCTGCGTGTTATTTAGGATTTGTATCCTATGAAGTGGGACTTACACAAGTGTTAAATACCTAGGGTCCATCTTTGATGCACTCTCCACCCTATTCACCGGCAACTATAGTTCTTTTTGGCTACACTCAAATCAGATCTTCAATGCTGGTCTCTTATCCCCCTTCCTCCACGCCAGAATACAAGCAATAAAGACAAATGTTTTGCCTCAGTTCCTATATGTTTTCAGTGCATTCTATGCCAGGTGTCTCAGAGAGACTTACTTGCATGGCAAAAACAATTACTGAATTTTGTTTTGGTCCAGGAGGTGGCCCAGCGTCCTTTATCTCCCTGGTGGAGGGCGGTTAAGCTTTCTTGCCTAATTTACTGATATTGATAGCAACCCAAATAAAGCTAGCCCTACTTTGGGCCTACCCCACTTACAAAGCCCACTGGCAAACAGATTGAAATCAAACAACCCATATCCTCCACTTCCTGCATTAATCTTTCAGGCTAAACACAAACCCCAACAGTTACAGACTTTTCTCCTGGGCACAAGGACCATGCTCACTGGGTGAAGGTGGGGGGTGACGAGGGTTTTACGCCCACTCTCTTGGAAATATACTTGGTGGATATGGGATGTCAGATTCCAGCCTGCACAAACTGACTCCTGGTTCTGGAGGTAGGTAACTGTGGAGGTGTCATGGATGACAGATGGACCAGACACCAAGTTCAAGCACACAGTCTCTGTGTAATGTTTATTCAAGTATTTTTCACAGAGAGGGTTGTGGATGATGGAACGGCCTTCCGGAGAAGGCTGTGGAGTCAAACAGTGGTTGAATCTAAGCATGCATGGGACAGTCATAAGGCAATTTAGGGGTGGGGTAGAAAGAAGTAGGCTGCTGGTTAACTAGGATCTGTAGCTTATCCATTAGGTAGGAAATGGGCAGACTGTGTGGGCCAAGGTCCTTATCTCGCCATCAAATTCTATGTTTCTGTGTTAAATGTAGGAGATAACCTTGAGCAATGGAATATCCCTTCTTCAGTACACCAGTTTGTAGCAACAGACCATGCAAGTCTTTCCTCTACACTTAGCAAGCACCTACTGACTCATTGATCTCTGACCTAACTTATTTGTTGAGATTTAGCCTCCCTATGTGGACCTTGTTTGCTTGGGTGGTGGGGCTCAAATGAAGGAAAAAAAAAAAAAGGCAAGCTAAAGATAAGAACCTCAGTGCAGAAGCACTAAAGAAGGGTTACGCCAAAGGGCACTGACAGTAAGTCAAGTTTCAAAGAAACACAACATCACACATACTTCCATAATGCAAAGCAACATTTACAGGTTTTATACACATAAGGTATATACATTAAAGCATTTTATGACTTAGTGCTATTGCATACTAAATCCAACCATGAGGAACACAGCCTGTTGTTTTGTATCAGCTTGAGGTAACAACAATACCCTCCCTAAACGAGCACCCGAGATGGAAAAAGAAAATTAAAAGGACACTATAGCATAGTCAAGAAAGGGAGGGGTGCCTATAGGTGGCCAACCTTATGCACCAGAAATTGTGAAGACTGGGTTAGGCTAAGAAATAGAAGAACTGTTGCAACAGATTTAAGAAAAGGTTGGTTCTCAAAGAGTGGCAGGAGCTCCTGTCACAGCCACCCATGGCCTACACCCCGACAGCTTTTGTAAAAGGCTACAGTCATTCCTTTTGACATGGCTCTTAGTAAATACTTTGGCATCCCATGGTAGGTTGTGATTTTACTGACTCGGGACTAAGCGATGTAGAGACGCTGATAAGCCTCTTGACAAGGAGTCTAAGAAACTGGACCACATGACCAAAAAGGTCTATGCTGCCTCTGCCTCCGCAAGTGACGCCGGCCCTTTAATGGCACACTTCGCCCATTCCTCTGGGCACACTTGATGAGGTGCTTTCTCATCTCCCAGCGGACTTACAGATCATGGTTAAGCAGGTCCGGATCAAGGCCGGGCAGGTTAAGCAAGTCCAGGATCAAGGCCGAGCGGTGGCTAAGCAGCATCTCTAGACTGCCTTGGACATTAGCGACTTGCACGAATCTGTGGCAGCCACAGCTGCCATGCGCTCGCAGGACTTGACTGAGGATCTTGACATTTACGGCAGATACCCAGCACAAGCAAGCGGATGTCCCTTCTTGGGCACCAACTTGTTCGGGCCCAGGGTCGAGGGCACCTCACCCGCATTGAGAAGTCTAGTGCCAATTTGGACTCAATGACTTGTCCCAGAGGGATCCCAAGGGTTCTAAACAGCAGAAGAAGAAGCCCTCATCTCCTTTCTGCCCCTGCGGCCAAACCCAGCCCAGCCTCAAGCTGGACAGGAGGTTCGGGCTTGGCATCCTGGCCAAAATCAGTCATCATGGTCGTCCGGAAGCCAGGAGGTCAGTGTCCCAGCGGCTTCTCAGCCGGTCCTTCCTCCGCCTCAAGCCTACCCAGTGACAGGATGGAGTATGCCTCCCCATGTCCATCCTGTCTCCCTGGGTCCTCCTGGGACTGGCTCCACTCACTTCCTTTCCACCTGGTCCTCTGTCACCATGGACAGGTGGGTCCTCGAGTGGTCGGTTTGGGTCCGCCTGGAATTTGAGGCTCACCTGCCTTGCCCAGCCCTTGCTCCGCGGGAGGACACAGTGTCCGTCGACATCCTGTTGGCCCTTCAAGATGACATTGCCCAACTCCTCCGCAAGAAGGTCATGGTTCTTGTTTCTGACCCTCAACACATCCAGGTTTGGTCTCCAGGTACTTCCTGTGCAAAACAGATGGAGGGCTGGTGCCCCATCTTAGATGTACACAACCTGAACAAGTTTCTCAGGCCACGCACCTTCAGGTTTTGCTTCTGGATCTTCAGGGACGCATTCCTCCATGTCCCAATCCATCCATCCCACTGCCGGTTCCTTTGGTTCCAAGTGGAGGGATCTTCTGTGAGTTCAGGCCATGCCATTTGGCCTGTCCTCAGCCCCGGGTCTTCACCAAATGCATGGCAGTGGTGGTAGCTTACCTGAGGCGCTGAGGAGTCAGAGTATGCCCCTGTCTGGACAACTGGCTAATCACAGGACCCTCCAGGCTGGAGGTGGAGAGGTCCAGGATCTGGCCCTCCAGACCTGGCCTCTCTTGGCCTCCTGGTCAACGAGGCCAAGTTGGAACTCATACACCGCAGGTGATTTAATTCATCGGGTGGAGTTCAACTCTTGCAGAGCCAGGGCTCAGCTTCTGGGGACAGAGCAGAGGCTCTCCTCCTTTGCCCATCATTTTGGGTTGGGCAGTTGCACCCTGCTCGGGACTTCCTGTGCCTCCTGGAATACATGGCAGCTTGCACCAGCGTGGTCCTTTGGCCTGCTGAAGAATGCGCCTCTGCGTGGGAGCTGGCCCGTCAATGGTCTCAGCACAAGGGCCACTGCAACCAACCAGTAACTGTGATCCAGCTGATGTGGGACGCCTCAGTGGTGGTTAGTCTCAGAAAATCTGCAGGAAGGTATCCCTGTTTGTCCGCCAAAGCTGAAGGTGATCCTGATGACCAGTGCCTCCCTTGGGCTGGGGTGCCCACCTGGGAAACACAGGGTCCATGGGCTCTGGACCCCGAGGAGTCTCAGTGCCATCAGCCTGCTGGAGCTCTGGGCAGTCCAGCTGATGCTTGATGCTTTTGCTCTACACATCTGGGGGCAGGTCCAGACGGACAACACCATGACCATATACTACCTCAACAAACAGGGCAGGACGACTTCTTCCTCTGTAGGGAAGCTTGTGCAGCCTGGAGGTTGACTCCTGGCCATCCATGTGGCCAATGTCTCCAACCTGCTGGTAGATGCTCAGCCATGTAGGCGTAGGTGTCTTAAGAGTGGTCTCTCCATCCGAAGTAGTACAAGTCTGTTCTCCCAGTGGAGCATCCATCTGGTAGCTCTGTTTGCCTCAGAGAGAATGTAAAGCTGAGGCTGTACTGTGCCCACCCCTCAGCAGGGAACACTGCAGGAGGATGCTTTCTCCAGGCCCTGGACCCTGGGCCTTTTACGCTTTCCCTCCGTTTCTTTGATCCGCAAAGGTGTTGCTCAAGGCGAGGAGGGACAAGGTGCGATGATCTGTGGCTCCAGACTGGCTTGCCAGTTCTGGTACCCCAATCTCCTCAGCCTTAGCAGCAGGGTTCTGTGGCATCTACCTCACGCCCGGACCTGCTCTCGCCAGTCAGGGAAAGTACTCCATCTGGAACCTCAATCCCAGCACCTGACAGCCTGGTTTATGAATGGCTAGAGTTCCAGACTTTGGGTCTCTCCAAGATGTACTCACCGTAGTCATGGTTTCTCAGAAGGAGTCGATTTGAAAATGCTGTGCATTCAAACAGAAGAGGTTCTCCATTTGTGCCAAGGCAAGGGCTTGACCTTTTTCTTGCCCAGTGGCTAGCATTCTCAATTACCTTTGGTCCCTTTCCCAATCGGCCTTTAGTCGACGACCCTTAAGAAGCACCTGGCAGTTATCTCTGCATACCAGGCTAAGCTGGTATGCAGTCAGTGGCACAGAAGAAAGTGGACAGGTGCTTTTTAAAGGCCTTACCCACATTTTTCCTTTGGTGTGTGAACCACCACCTTGGGACTTGTTGCTGGTGTTGGCAAAGCTCATGGGAAGCCATACAAACTGATGCACAGGTGTGAAATGTCTCACCTGTCATGGAAGACCACTTTCCTGGTGGCTGTTACGCCTGCCAGAAGGATCAGTGAGCTCCAGGCGCTGTGGAGTCTCCATACCTGGTCTTCCACAGGACAGGCTGTTCTTCACCCCAACCTGAAGTTCCTCCCGAAGGTTGTGTCTGATTTTCACCTTAATCAGGTGATTACTCTCCCAGTGTATTTCACCAGTCACACTCGGAGGTCGAGCACAGGCTACATTCTTTGGACCTGCAGCAAACGCTTCCTGTTACAAGGAGTGCATGGCTGGAGTTCAGGGAGAGGTTCTCCAGCTATTTGTCACCTTTGCTGAAGCCCCACCTGGCAGACTGGCAGCTAAGGGACGATTGGCAGGTGGATTGTATCCTGCATCGACCTTTGCTATAGGTTGGCAGGTAGGGGCCTCCCATAAGGCTTAGGGCTCATTCCACCCACCATACCGCTGCCTCGGGCTGCTTCCAGGATGTTCCCATCTAGGAAATCTGTCGGGCTGCTACCTGAAGTCAGCACATACTTCCCACCCCACCCCAGAGGAGGAGTGCAGTCCACAAATGAGGAACAACGTAAGTAGCCAGTTAATGGAAATATAGGTTAAGAGGTGGAGGTCATGTGGGGAGACGAAGAGGGCACAATGACTGCCACAGATCAGTGTGCCAGATGGGTCAGCAAAACAAAAGAAAAGAAATCCTCTGTTGTCCAAGGAAGTGGTTACTACAGTCAAAGAAAAAAGAAGGCATACAATATATACCAGGAAACCAAAACTGAGAAAGACTGGGAGTCGATAAGGAAAAATGAGAGCGTCTAACAAATTGGAAAGGCAAAAGCCCAGACAGAGGAAAAGATAGCAGAAGGGGCAAAGAGAGGAGACAAAATCATTTTAGATACATTAGGGAACATAGAAAGGCAAAAGGAGGGATAGTAAAGATCCCTACTGAAGAAGGGAATGCACCAAACATGACCCAGAGAAAGCCGAATCCTCAACAAATACTTCTGCTCGGTGTTTACCAAAGAGGACCCAGGAGATGGCCCAGCCCTGAAAAACCAACATCCAGGACCAGGGGTAGACATGAGTCCCTTTACAAGCCGGCAAGTGGAGGCGCAAATAAGCTGGAAAGCAGAAAGCCATAGGACCAGACAAGATGCACCCCAGAATCCTTAAGGAACTCAAGCAGAATTAGCAGCCCTCTGGAACTTCCATTCATGAAACCTTGAAGAGCGCATATGGTACCAAGACTGAAAAAGGCAATAGTGATTCGACTTCACAAATCAGGCAGTTGCAAAGAGGCTAGTAAATCCAGACCAGTGAGCCTCATGTCTATAGTAAGGAAACTAATGGAGACACTACTCAAACAGAGGATCATAGTATTCCTCAAAACTAGCGGCCAGCAAGATCCTAAACGGTTTCACAGCAGGTAGGTCATGCCAGACAAATGTGCTTGAGTTTTTGATTACGCTACAAAAATAGTGGATGACGGGGGTAGTAGATGTGGTCTACCTAGACTTTAGTAAGGCCTTCGACTTGGTTCCACACAGAAGGTTGATAAAGAAGCTTGACAACACAGGGTTTGGTCCAGAAGTAGTCAGATGGGTACAAAACTGGTTGCAAGGCAGAACCCAGAGGGCACAGGTTAATGGAATGCAATCGACGGATGGCAGGGTGACCAGCGGGTGCCCCATGGCTCAGTGCTGGGGCCTCTGCTCTTCAGTGTTTTATGACAGGCATCGCTGATGGGCCTGAAGGGAAGGTGTGTCTGTTCAGAGACGGCACCAAGATATGTAACAGGGTGGACACCTCAGTAGGAGTGAGCAAGATAGAAGCTGACATCAAGAAACTAGAAGAATGGTCTGGAGTGTGGCAGCTGAGATTTAACGCCAAAGTGCATGGTCAAGTACATAGGAAAGAAAATCCAGGAAAGGAGGTTACCTAGGAGGCGAAGACTGGCGGCCCCAACCAGGAACGGATCTGGAATCACAGTCTCAGATGACGAAGGTTAGTAAGCAGTGTGAGAAGGCAACATTGAAAGCCAACAGAATGCTGGACTGCATTGGGAGGGAATCACGAGCAGGAGAGAGAGGTGGTACACACTTGTGCAGATTGCTAGTCAGGCCTCACCTGGAATCAGGTCCAGTTCTGGAGGCCTCACCTCAGGAAGAACAGTGACCGTGGAAACAATATAGAGAAAGGTGACAAAAATGATTCGGGTCTGCGTACATGTCCTACGAGGAAAGACTTGGGAACTGAATATGTATTCCTGGAACAGAGAAGAGAGAAAGGAGCATGATTGAAACATTCAAGTACATAAAAGGCATTAACAAGGTACAGGCACAGAAACTTTTTCACTTCAAGAAGGGCTCCAAGACCAGGGAACTTGACCTGAGCCTGCAAGGAGGGAGGTTTTCTACCAACAGCAGAAAGTTTTTCTTCACAGAAAGAGTGGTGGAGGCCTGGAACAGCCTGCCCCAAGAAGTTGTGTGGTTCACCACCCTAGGGTGATTCAAGAATGCATATGTAATCCCCTGTTACCCGGGTTACAAGTAATCCCAGTTAGACCTAGTGGTAGGCAGGAAGGCAGCTTGTAAAACTCCAGTTAAATGGATTTCACACTGTCTCACTCTGTTCTCAGTCTCAGTCTCAGCTGAGACTGAGGGATGGCATCATTTTAAACTGTCGTGAGCTGCATAAGCCACACTGGAATGTTGCAGTTGGAGGTTAGAGAGAATGTTGGGGAATTTGAAGTTAGTTCAATAGGAGTCTGTTGCAGTCTGTGGTAGAGGAAGGAGGTGCTCTGCTGAAAGCAGGCCCTCAGAGCTCTGAGCTCTGTCAAAGAGCTATTTTTTATATAGGTGTGTGTTCTCACCTGAAGAGGAATGCAAGAAGAGCACAGTGAAGTGGTAGAGACTGCTTTCAGTGGTTCAGGGCCCCATCCTGCAGAGATGGGGAAGGAATCAGTCTGCTTCCAGGGCAACCCCCTCATCCGGCAATGGAAAAAGAAGCTGCCTGAGTTAAGTTCGGCTATGAGGCACCAGAAGTTCTGGACGAGATTTCTTTGAGGAGAAAACGTCTGTGGGGCATCTGCAACCAAGGGGTGAGTTCACAGATAAAGGGCCAATGTGTTTTCACCTAAACCAAGATGAAAGTAAAGTGACTGTTTCTGTGGGTAAGGAAAAGACGCCAAGTACAGTTTGGAAGATGTGGGATTGGACTGCTTAACTCTGTTGGTAGGTCTAGAGTAATGGACACAGCCACCTATTAAATATGTTCAAGTTCAGGACAAATGGGATGTAAAGACAGTAGATTGAATTTGAATACATTTAGAGAATCAACACAGAAAAGTGTTTTCATGGATGTGGTGTTAAAGTCCAGAGAAATGGCCGGGTATGAAATATGGGAGCGAGAGGTGGAGGCCCCAATCAGTAGTAACCAATTCACCTTCACAGGTTTACTTTGGGGACCTGTTGCTTTCTCTCAGGTACTTGGCCAGTGCCTGAGGAAAGTACCCAGACGTGAGATTGATGAGGAAGATTCCTGTGATGGGAGCCAGAAGTGCTCATAGGTGGTTTAGGAGCCACCAGTAAATGTTTCCATGCTGTATGGAAAATGTCCGCAAGGGAGCCGAGCCAGGGAAAACCCAGAGCAGCATACAAGTTCGGGCTGTGTGCCCAGTGTGTTTCAGAGCCTGAGGGCTAAAGTGAATAAGGATGTGTTCTGATTTCATAAATCTGCATTACTAGGAGTGTAGCCCCGTAGTCCATCTATGCTTTGTTTATTCTGTTGGATGAATAAAAGCCACACTTTAGAATCCCACTTCTGGTATTGACATTACAGTTATTGCTTCCTTTGTCCAGAGTTACTTTGGTGCCCCTGTTGCTGAGTAACCAAATCTAGCCAATGTGCCAAGTGACATATTTCTTCCCAAACCCAGCCCGCTAGATAGAGCTGTCAAGATAGAAATGGTATACCTGGGTGGGGGTTACACATAGAAACATAAACACATGGAATTTGATGGCAGATAAGGACTGCTTGGCCCACCTAGTCTGCCCATTTACCCTACCTGATGGATAAGCTGCAGATTCTAGTAATCAACCACTTACTTCCCCCACCCCACACTAGAATTGCCTTATGCCTGTCCCATGCATTCTTGAATTCTTCCACTGTTCCTGATTCCACAACCTCCTCAGGAAGGCTGTTCCATGCATCCACAACCTCTCTGTGAAAAATACTTCTAACATTACCTCTGAGTCAGTCTCTCTCTATCTAAAGATTGTGCCCCTTGTTCTTGCACATCTGTTCTTCTGAAAGATGCTACCCTTGTACTTTAATTCCCTTGAGATACTTAAAAGTTTCCATCATGTCCCCCTCCTCCTTTCCTCAAGGGTATAATATATTGAGCTGCTTGAGTCTGTTCTCATATGGGATAGACACAAGGGAGCCCTGACTACAAAGGGCAACTAGCGTGTCAAAATAGGTCTAAAACAAATGGGAAGACTAGATGGATCTAGCGTCTCCTTCTGCTGTCAGCTTCTATGTTTCTGTGTTTCATTTCCATTACCACATCGACCTTGAGTCACTCTGGGATACTGGTTTTGGGACCTAAGTTCTCCAATCTCTAGTCCCTAAATTGGGGTATGTTTGCTTCCTCCTCCCGGAGAACCGCTTAGGAGTCTGCCTAAAGTTTGAATAGAACATCATATCCACGCCCCAGAAAAACAGGTTACTCACCTGTAACAGTAGTCCTAGGAGTGGCATGATGCTCATCCACACTGACCCACCCGACATCCTTGGTAAGTGGCACACAGGTCTTGCTTCCAGCGGTAAGACCTGACGTGACGGGCAGTGCTAGGGGAGTTACCACCCGGTGGGTGGAGGAGCCAGCTTGAAGACGCTCCGGCTGATTTAAAGGGGAAAGAAACACTACCTAAAGTGTAGAGGAACATCATATACCACTCTAGAACTACTGTTACAGGTGAGTAACCTGTTTATATTTTTACACAAATATCACAATACAAAAATTGATATAGCTACATCCCTAATTAAGAGTACTAGGTGAATCCCAAAATGAAATATATTTTAAGAAAATAAGACTTGCTTTGGACTACTTTACACCATGTTCGACAGTTGAACTCAGAATGTGCCTTTACAAACACACATTTCAAGTGCATGGATGGAGACTGGCAGAGTCAAGAGTACAGCTTTTTTTCACTGTTGTAACTGCATCACTAGTGCATATTAGAGTTTTCATTAAGAAGTTTACAAGTCTGTCCTAAAATGCTGGGTGTTAAAAAAATTTGCTTGCTTTTCTTCCTACATACCTTTCAACCTTTTGTCACTGAAATGTGTGACACTGACACTCAAAATGTGGTAATTGTGAGACATTGGCCCTCTTAGTGTGGGACACATCATGAAATACAAGCTCAACAATGTGGAAACTAGTGCATTTATTTGTGTGCAGTTTCATTTTATTTAGCTTTATGTAGTACAGTGTTATAAAATTATTCTGTTTTAAGGTCTGAATTTACAGCACTTTCTTTGCATGGGCATTACCTTTTATCATGGTGCTTGGCTCTGCATCCACCAGTCAATGGTCACATGCATTCCACCCCGCACCCTTCGCCCACTTGGGACGGACTTCTACCCCTGAACACCCCCGGCTTACCCCCAAGGGCAGGGCTGTCAAGCGGGAGGCGCGGCTCTGATAGATGCGAGTAGACAGCACGGGAGCAGGAGCCCGTGGTAGTGGGAGGTCCTCTGTGTGGGTGGACGCCATCCTGCAGAAGCGAACTCCAGTTTTTAACTGTTTATCTCCCCGTGCAATGATGTTAAGGTGACACACTGAACTTCTGACATGCTTCACAACTAGAACAGATGTCGGTAGTTGTATTCCCCCGCCTCCGCCAGGGGTTAATCATGCACCAGTCACCCCCGAGGAGAGCAGTCCACAAGATGCTCAATCTCCCACCGCCAGCCCTCCAACATCCCAAGTCCGGATTCAAACCTGGGCCGCTGGCATCGCAGGCAGAAATCCAACCCTGTGCCAGCAGGCCAGCACAGATTGAGCAATTTGAGGCATGAAATAAGGGATATATACCTCTTTGTAGTGTGGGACATTTGAGAAGTATATCTCCATGTTTGTGCAGAAGAGTCCTTGCTGCATAACTCAGTACCAGTTGCAAAATACAGTTTCATTTCAGTCCTAAATGTTTTTTGTTACATATTTTAGCCCCTGCTGCAGTCCAGGATATACCCTGTTTTGGCTGCAGCCATCGTGGTACATGGCAGAAAATTATTTTTTCGCCCTGGTTTTCTCTCATTCCTCCCTCCTCCTCCCTTGGCATCGGCAGTGCATTGGCCACCTTCCTCCCTCTAGAACCAGCTTCTCCTCCATCTGTTTCTCCATCCTTCTCTTCATCAGATGTCAGCTAAATGCCTCCTCTTCCTCCCCTCAGCTCCTCCCTAACCTCTTCTTGAACCCTTCCTTGCTCTTGCCTGGCTTTCAACGCCTGCTACCTCCTCCTCAACCTAATAGTTCTAGCAACCTCATTAAAGTTTATCAGTTGTTTTGAATCCTATCTTCAGCACCCGCCCTCCCTTCACTCAGGCACTATGTGAGTTAGCCAGTTTACACAGATGATTTGTATGCTTACTTCATATGTCCTCCACGTGCAACGCTTGCCATTTTGTCTGTGCTGCACTTGGCTTATGTTCTTTATGTCATCCTCTTTGTAACCACATCACACATCACCTGATTGGCTGTTTTGTTTGTAATTGTGCTTCTCCCTTCCTTGACCTGGAAATGTGCCTCGACTCAGTGTGCCTCTCCAGTTACCTATTTTAAATAAATAAATAGGTATGCACAGCATTCCTCTGCAGAAGGAGCAAGCCCCTTGGCCTGCCCACGAGGTCATGTAGCACTGGAAGCTGCCACTGGCCCCTGCTGATGCACCTCCTGACACGGGCAACCCTTAGTAACTCCCAACCGGTCACGTGAATGCCTTCTACGACATGCTGCCACTGGGCCAGTCGAGCGGCTGAGTCCTAAACATTTTAATATCTTTGTAATAATGGAGAGAATAATGAATGGGAAGGGATTGTAATGAGAGTTTACATACACTGAGTTGTGTGATGTTATAGAAAAGCATCATAAGCCCATGGGGTGTTTAAAATCTCATTATACAATCCCTCCCGTATATTTTAGTTTTTCTAATTGCAGACTTTTACTTTTTCACCAGAAGAAAATTCAGGCAGGTACAATGCTAGTTGCCTCAGATGGACCCTTTATTCTAATACGGTGTGAGAGATGGTCCTGCCGCTGCCCAGTTAGCACTTTTGCAGTCATAGTTGGAGGTCCGGTCAGAGGTATAGTTTTTTTTTGTTTGTAGTATCTGTGTCTGTGTGGCAAAAAGATTAGTGAGTTAAGACACTGGGTCCCGCCATGTTTTAAAGACAAGGCCTCTACACAGTGATTGATAGTTGTATGTTGTATTTGTAACAGCAGATTACACCACAGTTTACCGTGCATAATCAGGGCAAGTCAGTTATTATACTATAATTATTTAAAAGAGCTGTCCAGGATGGTGAGCTGATCTGAATTGCTTATTTCCAGGTGCATCCTGGGGAGAAAAGGATGGGATACAGTATAAAGTTGAGTACAAATGGTGTACCAAAAGCAATATCATTTAGGAAGCTTGCTAATCCACAACTTCCTTTTCATGTATTTCTTTAATTAAAAATCCATATATATATATATATATTTATTTTGAAGTAAATTTCACAGCCGTTGGATTACGTGATGTTAGCATAAAACATAGAAAGTGACAGCAGAAGGTGACATTTTGGTCCATCTAGTCTGCCCTGTAGTAGTCGCCTGCCTAGAATTATGCCAGCCCCTACCATCTATTTTGTGTAAGGGCCTTGTGCCTATCCCATGCAATTTAGAATGCACTCACTGTCTTGTCCCCCAGGGCGGGCTATTCCATGCGCTCCACCACCCACTCTGTGAAGAAGAACTTCCGATGTTGGTGTTGAACTTGCCTCCTTTCAGCCTTCGGTCATGCCCATTAGTCCTTCTGTCTTCTTTGAGGTGAAAAAGTTCATGTGCTTGCACCTATTTACTCCTTTGATGTATTTGAAGGTTTCTGTCATGTCTCCCTCTCCTTCTCTGTTCCAGTCAATACATGTTTAATTCCTCAGTCCTTCCTCGTAGGACATGCCATGCAAACCCTGCACCATTTTAGTTGTCTTCTCTGTACTGTCTCCAATCTGTTTACGTCCTTCTTTCACTTATTGAGGCATTCCTATATGTGACTATTACTGTTTTGCTTGAAAAGGAGAGTGCACAGCTTTATCTGCAAACCTGCATTAATTCAAGTAGTTACGCACATTAAATAATACTTTTATTCTGCACAAAGGACATACACACACAGATGTTTCAATATACATAGACATAATGTACAAGTTTTATTTACTTTAAAGGTATTGAAAACTTTGGAAATCCCAGAAGGGATCTATTGAAAGCATTGAGACCTTGACGGTGCTGGGATTTATTTACCTTAGCTTCAACTTTAAAACACCTAGCAGTTCCATGTTCTGTATTTCCTTGGCCTGCAATTTAAATGTTAAAATGCTGAGCTAGCTAGAACAGTGTGTACTGCAAAGTTTCAGAGCTTACAATACAGAATTCCTGCTGCATACTTTTCTGATCACTTCAAACTTTAATGAGGAACTGAAGCATTAATTTCATCCAGGCTATTTAGGGCCCCCAGACATTTCAAATTATAACCTGTGTCCTTGCTCCTTCAACTCATGTTTGGGCAGCAGATCATCTTTATTAAAATGTTCTAACCATGTGTTACAGTGCAGGCTGTGCTGGAATCTTGGATTTTATTCAGGTCTATGCTATTTGTATGGTAGTATGAGGTGGTGAACTTGTGAAATCAATAACACTAACTTGCCAAGAGCTCAGATAGAAAGAGACATTAGTGCCAGCGTCTAAAAAGCAGTGTGTCTTGTTGCATTCCTCTGTTGTTTCATCATAAGAGAAAATGGAACGTGATTTGTTGAACGAGGTTTCAGACTTGTAAAGCTGCTCTATTTTAATACATTGGCGATCAGTGCTCAACATTTTTATGGCGTGAAGTTTCTACTGTGTCCACTGTTTTAAAGCAGCAGAACGCTTATTTAATGTCATTATTACTATCAAATGTACATATAGCATTGTACATTGTAGCTACATTTTGAAACAACAGGCTTAAAACAGTTTAAAATATTATACTGTGCTGTGCCACCAATTGTGCATAGCAGTACAGAGCTTTGATAAACATTTGAAATAAACTTTTGATTAGTGCTTTAAAATGAGCCCATATATTGTTCTTCATTGACTGCCTCTTCAGGGTACCATGCCTTTTATAACATGACACAGATGTTAACAACCTGAACTTGAAGAAACCTCCTTGTCTATTTCAGTGCCACTTAGTATTTGGATGGGTCTGAACACTGACTCGTTTAGTAAATATAGGTATTTTAACATCACTGACTAATAGGAACTAGTATTTATTTTGGGTCATGTGTAGGCAGGTGTCCTGAAAACTTGTTCACTATGTCTATGTGGCTAATAAAGTCAGATGTTAAAAAGAGTCTGGCCCCGTGGCATGAGTGGCAGGGGTACTGCATAGCATACAGGTGACCCAAGTTCCTGCCCCAGCCATGGCGCCAGTATGGTTGGCAGCAGAAGAGTTTCTGAGGACCCTGTCCTCTGGGGAGGGAGGTGTAGTGCCTGCTACGACTGCCTCTGGCAGTTAGTGGTGATGCACCGAGAGGCTTTCAGACTCAACTGTGACTTGATTGCACCTCTGAGAGGGAGGAAACTGAGGGGCCCTCGCAATGAAGGTGCAAGGCTCAACCACACACACACACACACACACACAGCACACACACATACATGCATCTAAATAGCCACCTCATTGACTGTCACCATCTTGGCCCTGTCTTTTCCTCACGGTGGTGGCCCTGGCCTCAGGTGGCAGGCTTGATCTCATCCATTTGGTACCAGTCTCCAGTCATTGATGGCATGGGTTCCTGCAGCATACAGATCCACGAGTATTATTACTGCTGCCTGAGCCATCACACAAGCACTATGGTTTGTAGTGCCCTAAAACATTTGCCTGCACTGCTTGAGCAAAGCCTAATAGCTGGATACCTAAACAAATTAATTTTACTAGTTTAACCCTGCTGTGCTGTGGTCTTTAATACAGGTTGTGAATTCCTATGGGTTTCAAATTTGCTGGCAACCCTAAGGTTGCATTTAAAATGTCTTTATAAAAGGAGTCATTAATATTTGCATTAATGCAAAACTGCACGCATCTCGTAACATTTAAGAAAACAAAACTCCAGTTTTAAAAACGGAAACTGTCAAGCCCTCCAGTGGCTGTCAGTGTGATTTCACTGGCAAGATGAAATCCAGCAGCACTACAGTACTGTAAGACTTTCTTATTGCACCGTGTCATGACTGAAATATGGGTAGGCAAGGATGAAAGCCCTGGCACGGGTCTCTTGGGGCCCAGAACATAAGCTTACAGTTAAAAATATACACCTGAGCCTTTTTTCATTAGAACATATGCTGCTTGGAAAAATATGTAAATTTTGTCAGTAGTAGACTTATAGTGAGCCAGAAACTGTCAGACTGATGCAGTGATGAACAAGGGTGAACTAAAACATAGAAATGTAGAAAATGACACTAAAAAAGGGGCCTATGGACCATCCGGCTGCCTTGTTGCTTCTGTTAAAATCATTTACTGATTTTTATTAAATATGTGATTGGGGTCTGTTAATAAATACAGTTGCAAAAAATCCTCAAAAGGTGTAGAAAATTATTTTCAAAACTGTTCCACACTTCTTTATGGTAAACACTCTAGGATATGGCCACTGAGGAAATTCTGCATAAAATGGAACTTTGCCATAGTAGTGAATGTGACTTTGATTGCCATAGAGCTCTGTGTCAGAGCTCCAATGTGCAGAATTTCCACTGCCGCAAAATCCACTCTCCTTGGCCACCTGATGACACAGCAAAAGAGTGACACACTTCTGTGCCGACAGTGTAGAGTGCCCTTATTTCCCAGAATCTTTCCCCATTTTCAGTCTGCTTTGCACCTTTTTTGTTACAGTTGAAATAATACAAGGAGCACTGCTTTTAAAGAAAACATTGGATATTGCCCAAACCGTCCCTGCCAGGTACCAAGGTCCTGATTTGTGTTTTCAGCTTAACTTAAACATTTTAAAGAAATCTACCAAGTTAAATGAATGCAGGCTATCCATGCGTATAGATACCTTAACCCTGCAGCATTTGCTACATATGGTCCCCAAAATATCACTGTAGTTTTCTGAAAAATGCTCACAGAATTGTCACCACTGGGTCTTGCCCTTTTTCTGGTCTGTCCTTGCTGCCGCGCTCCGTTACGCACACAGTCATGTTATGATGTAAAGCCAGGGAGGCGTGGGACATCTTTCATTATAGTCTATGGGGCAGCTTTCCCATCGTTTTTATATATTGTATTGGTCAACTGGTGGTTATTGGACGCCAATGCGACTAAAAGGCCCTTGTTGAGTCGATTGGTGCCTTGATTAATCACCAGTTGACCAATCACCCATTACAGTATATAAAAATGATGGGAAAGCTGCCCCATAGGTTGTGTGAGCACGCCCCCGCTTCTCCTGGCTTTTCATCATAACGTCAAAGCGTAGGGACGGAGCATGTGCAGCACTACAGACCAGGAAGGTGACAGGACCTGGTGGGGACAATTTTAAGTGCATTTTTCAGGAAAACTAGTGTGATGTTTTGGGACCATATGCAGCAAATGCTTTTGCAGGGGTAAGCATCAGTATATGTGCTGGATATCGTCAGTCTGGTAAGTCTCTAAATCTTTCTGAAGTAGTTTGTTTTGTTATGTTCATCTATAGCTTCGGTTCAACAGAGTGTCTGCAGCCGCCTCGTGGCTGCTGCATACATCCTCACTTTCTTTATGCTGATATACCCTGCTGACCAGTGGCAGCGCCAGAAGGTGATTACCACAGAGCGTGAGGGGCACAGTAGCCGCAAGATGGCTGCAGACACTCTTTTAAACTGGAACCAAGGATAAACATAGTAAACTTAAAAACTACATCAGAAGGTATTTCTAAACATTTTAATTTAAAGGAAAACACAGCAGAGCCTTGAGATCCTGCAGGAGGTTTGGGCAGTATCAGTGTTTTCCTTTAATATGGTTTGGACCAGGTTTTCATCAGTATTCTGTGTTGTTTTGTACACCCATTGTTTAAGATCACTTTCCTTGTGAGTAAAATTAATCTAGCATGCAGTAGACAAGGCTCCTGACCTTTTGGGACAGTAACTGTACAAAAGCAGCTGGCAATACTGAGCGAAAACCTGGTTTGAGCCATATTAAAAAGAGAACACGACTTGTATTACTTTAAATGTGAAATAAAGTGGTCATGCAGACACAGAATGGGGAAAGCAGGGTATTATACAAGTCTGGGAAATAAGGAAATCAAAAAGAAAAGAACAAATAAGTATAGATCAAAATTTTCACTGCTGTCATGCACTGCAGCTTTGAGAAAAGTAATAAAGAGCTACCCCTCCCAGTCTACTTACACTTCACATTGAACGTAGAGTAGCCCTGTCCCTAACTTAGCATCACCAAAACACTGTTTTGGGTGGAGCGAAGATGGAGACATCAAAGTTTTACTGAATCCAAGCAGGCCCTACAAAAGTTTTTATCTAATTTACCTTATGGGAAAAAATGTTTATTTCGACCCTTTGGCAGGTAGCACCCTGGTATGACTTGCCTGCTCTAATCGTGTCAGCTGCTCTGCCTGCCAGCATGGTGGATGAAAACAACATCTGTGTGGGTGGACTTTTCTGCTTTAATATTATAAAGGATACAGTGACCTGGCAGGACTCGCTGACATTGATTCTAGTTGTAGACACGTTGCAATGACGTTTTATGACAGCTGGAAACAAGTAACATGAAGATTCACGTCAGATCCAATCCACCTAATGTTTGTCTTGGTAAAAAGCAATTTAGTAGGCATTTTACTAATGAGCTAGAAAAGTGATAGTGTCCCATTAGTCCAGTGCAGTCAAAGAGGGCTTGAGTGTTCGATTCTGCTTTTGTTCAGAACTGCTGCCGTTACATTTATTTGCTTGAACACCTTTCCACAGACTCGCGACAGAACAGTGCATTACAACAAAATTAGACATGCAGTACAAAGGAGGGAGGCAATATTACCAAATAATTAGAAATAAGAACAACATTTAAATAATAAAATGCAAAGAAGTACAGAAATTTACAAGAAGATAGATGCTAGAACTGACTGCTGATACTTAAAGTAGGCCTTAAGTGTCACTAGTTAAAACATTTTTATAATAACTGGGTCACATTTTTTTCCCATAGGGAAAGCATGTTGTAATTTCCCTTATAACGTCAAACGTGCCACTTTCGCTATGAGGAAAAGCATGAGCTATGCATCTGCTCATGATCCACCACTATTAAGAAAGTTAATTTAATGGAAACACATACTGTGTCATGCCTGGTACTACCCCTGGGAATACCACACTCTTTTGAAAACTCACTAGCATACCTCTTCTCCCCCACCACCACACACACACACATTTGCTGGTCACATTGGAAATATTGCCATGGAAACAACCACTTCTAGAAACGGAGACATTTAAAAAAAATTCATGTTCAGCAATTATATATGCTGCTTTAGTAGTTGCACCCCTTTCTTCTGTTTGGCTCCTGTTACCATTAAAAATGCTGCCAGTTTAAATGTTTTAATGTTCAAAAACTGCTCTTTCTTAAATGATTTAATACTAAAATAAATTACTTTCCATAACACAGCAAGGTTCTGATTATTTTCCAACTTAGCACTCACATATTTTATATAATTGCTGCGTAGAAAAAATGTAACTTAAGCAATTATATAAAATAAAATATAGGGTGGTGTAACTTTCGAATTTTCTGCCGCCCTGGTGTTGGATGCTTTGATAAACCCTTCAAGCTTTGCTGTCGGGGTTATGTAGCATCAACACATCAGAATAATGTAAAAAAAAAAAATAGAATAAAGTTATGGGGTGGTGTGTGTAACCAGATGTTTAATCTCCGAGGTGTGAGAATGCATATATAAACCCCAAGAGTAAAGCTCGGGAGGTTTACAAAAGCATCTAACATTGGGGTAAACGTCGAGTTCACACACACATACGGTATTTTATATAATTACTGGGTTTACCTTTTTCGCCACAGCAATTGTTTAATACTTTGTATTTTATGTGTTTTAAATAATGTATGTATGTAGAGAGTGATTATGTTTGTTATTAGTTTTGTTTGTATTAGTTATGTTAAATGTCAATTGTTAATTGGTAATTGTATTAGAATCTACATGCAGGACTTTGTTGTAAACGGACTTTGTCCTAACAAATGAATTTCCTGTGAAAATATAAACTTTAATCAATCAATCAATTATATAAACTAAATCCTACCTCACCGGAAGGGCCCAATCGGTAATAAATCCTACCTCACCAGCAGGACCCCAGTCAGTAAAAATCTCCAGTTTCACCTTCCCCTCTCCTTATCAACGCTGGAGTCCCACAGGGCTCAGTGCGTGGTCCCCTGGTTTTCTGTCTTCCTAAATGACCTTCCCACTGTCTGCTCCATCTCTTCCATCCATATGTATGCCAATGATACTGTCTTGGGCAGTTCCAGTAAAACCCTGCTGATGTGGAAACCGGTCTACAGCGTGACTTCAGCCAAGTTCAACTCTGGTTTGACTCCCGCCAGCTCTTCCAAGAAGATTGTCTATGTGACCTTTGGCACCAGACTGAGACTCTCAAGGCTCACTTCCCTGCCCTCCTTCCACGCCCTCAATGGGACAACCATTGAGGACACATCCTCAATTAGGTATCTTGGTGTTTAATTGGACCAGCACCTCAATTTCTCTGTGCATATCGATGCCAACCTGAAGAAACTGCACCCCAAGCTTGGCACCCTATACAGGAATCATAGTTGTATCCCACTGACTGTGAGGCTCGAACTTGTCCAGAAGATGGTACTCCCATTTTTTGATTACTGCGGCGTAGTCTATGGTGCTGCTCCCAAATCTTCCTGACCAAATTGGACACTCTTTTTAACCTGCTCTGCACTTTGCCCTTGACTCTCCTCATACCCATCACTGTAAACTCTATCGCCTCCTTTGCCTCCCTTCATTATCAAACAGGCGCTCTGCCACTATGCAAACTAACCTCCAAATTCTGGCTTTGAGAACTCCTCCTACCCCTCTCCTCACTCACCAATCCTCCTCCCTCTCCCACTCCCTTAGATCTAGTGACACACACTTTGGTGATCCCACTGCCACTTATCGGTCACACTAGCTTCTCCCATTGTTTCCTAAAATCTGGAACTCACTCCCTCAAATACCCCACTTCTCTTCCACCTATTCCCTTAGCACTGCCCTTCACAATTTCCTCTCCCAGCTATTCTGCTTTAATCTGCCTTAATTATCTTTATTCTTAGTTCCTGCCTACCAACTCCTTACCCTCTTGCAAGGTTCACAACATCCTGGAGGGGATCTAGGATTGAGATGCATCCCACTCCTTCCTCAGCCCTAGCTCCACTTGCAGGGTTCCTCATCCAGATGGGTAAACTGTGTTAGCTACCCCTCCCTCTAGCCCTCCTCCTCCACTTTCGCCTCTTCAGCACTTATTCTTTTCTCCTCCATAATCCTATTCAGCACTTGTGTACTACTTTGAGCTTGCACTAGGTATACCATAGCACTATGATTGTTCTGTTTGTTTAAATTGCACAGCCTGTTTATGCTGTATCCTCCTTCTGGACTCTTTGTTGCATTTTTACAAGCTGTACTGCTTGTGCATCCTGCAGTTGCATTGTTTTGTCTACCTGCTCCTGCACAAGTTGTAATTTGTTCTCCTTTCCATTAATTGTATAATCTCTGTTTTCTTATCCTCATATAACCCCTCCCCAGATCACACCTTGAGGCAGGCAACTTGTTGCTCAGTGTGCCTTCCTGGTGACTTGTTTCAATAAATACAATATCACAGGTTCCAGTGCGTGACGCTCTGGTTTCATTTTCAGCTGCTTACATTTGTCATGTCCACATTTTTAAAGTATTGTTTTTACTCTTGTGTTAGAAAAAGCAGAGTTTTTTGTTTTGTTTTAAATAACTTACCGCCAAGTTCCTCTGTCTGTTTAGTTTTATGTGGAAGGCAAGCGGTCGGAAGATGAAGTGTGGTGGGCGACGCATAGTGTGAGGGAAACCATGCACATGTTTGTCATAATAAACACTCCTTGATTATGGCAATTATGCTATGGTTTCCTACGGGAAAAAGGTAAACCCATTAATTATATTCTCATAATTCACCCTCCCATATTATTCTATATATAATTGGTCGATACTGTAGAGATTGCTGATATAGCTGGTAGTTTGATTCTGATTCCTTTTTCTTTTAAATATGAAAAACAGGTTGCCCACCATAGTGAAGTTACCACACAAAACTTTTGTTTACAGTCCTTGATCAACTTCCACTGCATCTTTTAGGACTTTGTGAACAACTCAACAGTCTAGCCATTCATGATGCAGTGAGAGTAGAGTAGGCTATTGCATCATTAGTGGCTGCACTTTTGGGGTTGTTCCTAATGTTCAGGAAGTTTGCATTAAGAGTAGATCAAGGATTTGAAACAAAACCAGGTTGGGTATAAGTACATTGTTAGCATGCATTTTGGCTCTGTTAAGAAAGGAAGCAGATAAAATAATAAGCTTCATCAATTAATTTTAGAGAAGGTAAGTAATCATAAAATCTGGGTTTCCAACTAGAAATAATATGATGAAAAAGGGTTGACTGTGTCCCTTAGGTTCTCATGGGAAAGCTTATTCCATAAGATATTTATTCCATTTGAATTTCATGGAGCCCAATGAAGGGAGGATCAGAGGTCCAAGAGGAGCAAGTTCCAGTGAGTAGAAGCTGCCACCATGAAAGAGCAGACACCAGTGAGTTTTAATCTAATGGCAACCCACACAGAACAGCCCATTGATCGCATTGAAATGGCTGGCATGTAAGGGGTCAGAAGGTTATAAACATATTTGGAGTCCTAATCTGTTCAGGGCTTCAATGTTAGCACAAGAGCCCTGTGGTCAGTCTACTTCCTTATAGGCAGTCAGCCCAGAGAGAAGGAACTGACCTCCAAGTAGAGGCCAGAATTTGCAGGGGACGGATTAGTCCATCTGCAAGCCTTGTAGAGCACCCAATACATATATCTTTTTTATAAATCTATAAAAAATGCATTTTCCACATCTGAAATGTTATCAAAGCAATTGTTTCTATAGTGGATTTTGTTGAAAAAATCCAATTTCTGGTATTTCCCAAGGTATAGAACCCTCCACCCTAAAAATAATTATTAAAATGTCTTGTCTATTATAATTAGAAAGACAGTTTTATGCTGAATAACGTGGCCACTCGTACATTGGTGATATGTGAGATATTTGCATTTGTTTTGCGATATGGTGCACTGGACTGTGTTTTGGCTGTGTAGTATAGGCTCAGGATAACACCCACAGTGCTCTGTGGATGCAGTGGTGAACACTCAGAGTTATATTATGGAGGAAATTAGTTAAAACCTGTTTAGCAAGTGGCCTGCTGAGCCGAGCTCGGAGGGGGGAAGGGAGGAGAGGAGGATGAACCTCTGGATAGGGAAGGATCTTGTTAAAAGTCATCTTTTTCATAGCCACACACTGGACTATAAGCTGGCAGCATCAGGACCTCACAGGACTCTTTACAGTAGTGGGGCCATCCACACCGCTGTATGCCCCCATGTATGATGTCGGACACCTCGTCCATTTCAGTCCTTTTTTTTTTTTTTTTTTTTTAACCTGCTGTCGAATGCACATTGAAGCAGTGGCTGCTAGTTCTTTGTCGCCTTTACCTCAGCAGGGCCAGGTGTTCAAGCATCAGACTTTAATTATTAACCTTCTTTATGAGACCTCCCATTCAGATAGAGTAGCACTTAGGACTCATCCTAAGTTTCTGTCTGAGAAGGTGGTTGAATTTACTTTGAAGTAGTCCATCAACCTGCCTCTGTTCTTCCCGAATGCTCCTGCACTCCTGTAAATCCACAGGGCATGCTGTTTTTTCTGGACTGCACCAGGGATATCCAGTAGTCCCTCAGTTGTTTTGTCATTTTCTCATTCCCTTTTTCCAGGAGGGTGGGGTGCATATTGTACTTGATGTTATCTGTTTTCTATTTTTGAAGGAAGCTGGGGTTCGAGGGTGGATGGCGGAGAGTCAGTTGGGGTGGTCTCCCCAGAAGTGCTCAATCTCGGACCACTAGGTCCAGTGGAGGCTGAAGGCACTCAGGCGGGGGTACCTGACTTTGGTACTGCACCTGAGGTTATGCCTCCTGCATGTAGAGTTGCCTTTCTAGAGCGGAATTGTCCTCTGCAGCCTCTTTGAGAGATTAATAGCACGCTAGTGCTTCCTCCTTTGAGGTTTTGGAGATTTTTGCTTCTTGTTAAAGCTGTGTGGTGTTCTACTTTTGACCCCAGTCATGCTGTTGTGATTGGAAAATGTTTTTATGTTTTGTGTTATGGAGTCTTGTTAATTAATGGGACAGAGAGAGAGAGAGATGCATCATGCAGGCTAGCACCTGGGGAAAGATATGATTCAACAGCATTGCCTTTACAGAAAGTGTTTAATGAGTAACTTTAAGATTATTTACATAGATACGTACATCAATACTGTCAGCAGATAAGGGCCTATGGCCCACCCAGTCTGCCCATTTGAGATTGTAAGATCATTTTAAAGGAGAACTCTCATCAGCAGAGTTTCTTAATGTCTGAAAGACCATAAAAGCTAATCTGAGTGAGCCATTGTGTTTATTCTGGAGAGTCCAGAGTCATTCATATAATCAGTTTATAATTATGCTCAGCAAATCTATAAAACATATGGCTGCCCTAACCCTTAATTACAGGCTGATTTACATATGAATAACTCTGAACTGCAAAGACTCACAGATAAACACAATGGCTCACCCAGATTAGCTGTCTATGGTCTTGAGACATTAAGAAACCCTTTTGAGGCTGGCCTGGTGGTGCTGAGGGTTGAGGCGCTGGACACCACACTGTGCTACACCCGCGACCTGGGTTTGGGAGCGGTCTCTGGTCATCAGGGAGGAAAGGATTATGCATCCAGAGGACAGCTGTCCTTTCCTGGGAGGGAGGGGATACAGGTCTCACTGTCTGGGGGACCCTAGTGCTGACTGGGGATCAAATCAGCAGTCTGGATCCAGGCAATTGCAAGGAGTGGCCATGGCAGTGCTTCTGCAGGCGGAGCACTCACATGCTGCACTGGAACGCATTGCACTGCTGGGCCAATGGGGGAGGGACAGTAACTTCAGAAATACCACCTTCCCATTGGTAGGCGGACGGGTCTAGGGCTCCGCACCACGCCCAATTCCAGGCTTAGACAACCTCTCAGTTCTCCTCGTGTCCATCCCCACCAGATACTGTGGATAGAGCGCGGATGGAGTTGCGGTCCTTGCTCCCAGGGGAGTTCGGGTGATGTGGGACGAGGAGGCAGCACCAAGAGAGACTGAAGGCTTCAGGAGGATGAGAAAGCTGGCTACTCTGAACAACCTCGCTGGAGAGAGTCCAGTGAGGTAGGTGCAGAAATAAAGTTAAAAGAAACCCTATTGATCACAGTTCCCTTTAAGTTTGTCTAGAAGTCTGTTGCCCTTACCCTGACCTCCAGGATTCCCTTTATGTCTATCCTATGCATTCTAATCCTGTGATTGTTTCCAGCCCCACCACTTCCTCAGGCAGGGTGTTCCAATTGTCCACCACCTTTCTGTAAAGAAATTCTTCCTCCTGTTTCCTCTGAATGCCCTCCCCCAACTTCATCCCATGCCCTGTAGTCTTGGAACATCTTTTTCTGGAAAGTAGTGTTTTCCTGCACCTTGTACCTCCATGTCTTTATCATATCCCAACCTGTTTCCTCCAGGAGTACATATTCAGGTCCTTCAGCCTGTCCTCTAGAACCTGTGATGCAACCCCTGTACTGTCTTTGTCGCCTCCTCTGAATCTTCTCCAACCCTGTCTATGCCCTTACACAGGTAAGGTCTCCAGAACTGGACACTGTGCTCCAGGTGTGGCCTCACTAGTGTCTTGTGTAGTGGAATTATGACCTCCTTTTTCCTGCTGGTGATGCCCCTACCTGTGCATCCCAGCATCCTATTTGCTTTACCTGCCGCCTTGTCGAACTGTTTCCTGTCTTGAGGTCATCAGAGATGATAACCCCAAGGTCCCTGTCCTGCTTGGTGCATGCTATATCCTCATTGAAGGTTTCTCCTCTGTGAACAAGAGGGCTCAGATACTGAGGGAGTTGGCTCAAGAGGGTTACTTCAAGAGACCCACATTTAGGCAACAGAACATTCGAAGTTGCACAGAAGCTGGGTTAGGATGGTAGTGGCCTCATTCCAACCCTCACATAAAAAGCAGGGCTTACCATTTAATAAAGAAGGGACCTTAAGTCCAGCTGATTCCTTTGCTGAACAGTAGGGTCTGGTGGTCATTGCCACCCTAACAAGCTGGGCAAGTGATCCATATACCCTCGATCTATGCTCCCCATTACATTTCTTCACCTCAGTCTTTAACAAATTGACAGAACTATACAGGATCCTTGCAGTGGTGGGGAAATAGAATGGTGGAAAACCTAGTTTTAGACAGGTGCACTAGGTATCTGAGCTCCCACCAGAGCAACCCAGAATCTTATTGGTCTGAGACAGGACGTATAATGGTATACATGTAGAGGAGGAACACCAGAATGTTAAGAATTACACCTTTCACTCTCCTCCTAACAACAGTTATACTAGACTTGACTGATTTTATGCTCTTAACCCCATCTACACATGGTACAGGGGTGCTGCTTTACATGTATACAGTGTGCTGTGTGCCTTTTAAAAGCATGTTCTAATATTAAAAAGAAGCTTTTTTTCATTGTGACCGAACAAATCAGTTGTTTTTTCTCCCCTGGCTGCGTGGCGCTTATAGAGAAAAAGTACACATGGTACATAGTTGGGCTCTTGTCCTTGTCAGGCTGTGCCGATGTCTTTGGTGTTAACAGTAGGACCCCATAGAAAAGACACATCTGGCACCTGAACGCAAGATTCCTTAATGATGAGCAGCTGCTTGTGAAACGTAGAGATGAAATCACTAGATATATGGATCACAACCTCGGCATCTAAATGCAATTAAATAAGTGTGGGACAACTTTAAGCAATCCTCTGCAGCCATTTGTTTTCCATGTCTCACGAAGAATAAGCAATGTGTGGTCTTGCATAATCAATTAGTGGACACACTAAAGGATCTTCAAACTCAGCATAAGCTGACTAGAGATACCGCCACCATGGAAGAAATTGGATGAATTATCAACTAGGAGAGAAATACAGCTTTGGATTTGCAGGCCAAAGATACCATGAACAAGACAGTATGGCAGGTGATCTATTAGCTCTTCATTTCAAAAAGCAGCCAGCTGATAGATACATAGCGAGGATCAAAAGATTGCAGAAACCCTGGTAAATGTTTCCTCTAGGGACATTGCTGGGAATTTCAGCTATTTTATTCACAGCTGTACAACACAGTGGCAACTGTAGGATCCCCAGAGGCAGTAGCCTGCTTTCTAGTCCATTTGCAGTTCTCACAACTTCCACAGGAACAGTTGGAGGTCCTTGAGGGCACCATCACATCTGATGAGGTGGAAGAAGTCATAAAACTATTAAGTAAGAATAAGACCCTGGATCCAGATGGCTTTGTGATCGAATTTTATAACATTTTCTGCAAGGAATTTGTCCCCATCTTCACTAAACTTTTAACCAGGTCTACAAGCATGAAAACAAGCCCACAAAGCTGTACTTCCCAAACCAGTGAAGGACCGATCCTGTTCCTTCTGCCCCATTTCACTCCTAAACCAGGATATAAAAATGTTTGGGAAGGCCGGTGGCGCTGAGGGTTGAGGTGCTGAGCGCCACACCTCCGCCATGCCAGCGACCTGGGTTGGGAACAAGCCCAGGCCATCAGGGGTCGGCAGGGAGGAGAGGATTGAGCATCCAGGAGAACAGCTGTCCTCTCGCCCAGAGAAGTCCCTTGGCTGGAGCCTGACTGACCTCTGGCGGAGGCCTGAGGGCCCATTCCTACCCTACATCGAAGGGAAGCTGTGTGGCAGACATCAGCAGATGCTCTTGACATTGGGGCGCCACGCCACGCACAAGAACACTGGAAAAAATGCCCCTGGGCTCCTGGAAGACGGAACACCCAGCGCAGACCCTACAAAGCTCACCTGCCTGTCCCAGTCTTCTGACAGATGGACATTGTTCAGGGTGTCTGGCCCTTATCTCTTTCCCCACCCAGTGGGGTAATCCAAGGCTACATGGAGGGACTACAGCGGGCTCCAGGTAAGGTGAGGCAGGGCAGATGCATTGGTGACTCCGAGGCAGTGGAACTTAGGGGGCAAGGGTGGAGTATAAATAGAAGAGTAAAAACAAAAATGTTTGCCAAAATCTTGTCAACTAGATTAAAACATCTTATTCACCCTGATCAAATGGGATTTATCCCAGGATGCCACATCCAAGACAATGTTCACCGCCTCTTAAACATGATGTAAGAAGGGTGGGGAGTGGGTGATGAAGTGAATATGGTAGTATCAGTCGATGCTGGAAGGTGTTTGTCCACCTAAATTGGAACTTTCTACAGGCAGTCCTCCAAAATGGGCTTGGGGGTAGATTTAGTGAACTGGTCCAACCATTCTATGTGGACCCAGTGGCCCAAGTTACAATAAACAGGGTGTTGTCAAACAACATTGAGAGAGGCATGAGACAGGGATGTCCCTTTCCCTCTTTTTTTTTTTTTTGTGTATTATCTTTTACCTCCTATGTGCTCCACTTCAACCTCTCCTTCAGGCTCGCCAAGGCTGCTCTGATCCATCAGTCTCCGAGCCTCCGGTCCCACATGGCAGCCACTCCCAGGGTAACCCGACATAACCCTTCACCAGATGGGTCCCCCTCTGAGGGAGAATGTGCCAGTCCCGGGGCAGGCCAGCCTACCTTGGCCCCTGGATGCTGCTGGGACGGAGGACTCGGCAGAGACATGAATGGCACCAGAGGCTGGAAATACATCATCCGACCAGCGTGGGCGGTATTTCCACTTTTCTGGTATGTTCCTCCTGCATTTGTAGTGCTCCTGGTCTCCACCAGAGGCCACTTTCACAGCATGACGTCAACCCACTACCCCCCGGGAGAGGAGAGCAGTCCACAGGCGTTAGATCCTCTCCTTCCCTGCCCAGCCCCAGCGTCTAAGTCCGTTTCTGAACCGGGGAGTCGCGGCGTGATGAGGTAAGGTGCCAGCGCCAGCCTTTGTGCCACGGGCCGCTTCTCCTCTTTAATTCATGATTAGCATAGAATCTTGGCTATAACACTTTGAGAAGGAAAATGTACTAGGTTGCAGGGTTGATAGAAAAGAAGTTAAAATTAGCTTTGTGCCGATGGCACTCTTATATCCCTGTAGGACACCTCCAAATTACGGTGTCTCCCCTTGCAGATTCTAGCAGAGTACAGTCGGGCTTAAGGATTTAAGGTCAACCGTGATAATACAGTATGCATGCTTTCTAATGGTACCCCTCCATGGAGCATAGAACTATCTGCCCTTTTAAATTAACTTTAAGGGATTCAGGTACTGGAGTGCACATTCCCAAACATTTATCTTAACTATATTGCCTGAATTACAATACTCTGTTAAATACCATTATGGTAGACCTGGCCAGAGGGGCAGACATACCTCTCTCAGTGGTGGGGTGGGTGGAAACATAATGTATGAATATTTTATCTCCTGTCTCCTCTACCTTTTCACAGCTTTACCTTTGTGGTTCCCAGAATTTTGTGATATATTTTTAAAAAATAGTGTCCAAATTTATCTATAGAGGAAAATGCCCCAACCTAAAATGGTATCTACTGCTGCTAGATAGGGACGGAAGAGGCCTGGGGATCACTGATTTTATAAATACTCTTGTCCAGCCAGTCCCAATACATCTTATCACATTTCTAACACCAGGAGTTGCCCTGCTTGAGTCCCTTTAGAGGATGGAGGGGTATAGTGGGATGTATCAGGGACCTAATATATAATCCAGTAAATAATTACATCGTCGGGCATATCACCAACCCATGGGCCAGATACTCAGTCAGGCGTGGTATCAGGCCATTAAAGATTAATGAAAGGATACAATACTGTAGTAGACTGACTCTTATAAGGGCCTGTAGACATTTTTAACCAGGGCAAATAGACCATATCTTTGCAAGATGGGACATGCAGGAGTATGCAAGATAAGTAGTCTCTTGAACAACCTCTCTACGGAGGTAGTCGAGCAGAAAATGTAGTGGGTTCAAGAATGCATGGGATAGGCATAAGGGAAACTTAATGGTAAGGCGAGGGAGGTAGAGCCGAGATCAAGTAGAGTCTGCAGTAATACAGTAGGTAGGGGAAATGGACACTTGAGGGCCAAGTGGTCCTTATCTGCCACAAATTCTGTGTTTCTTTTAGAGGACACTGTCAAGTCCATCCAGCAACTGATGACTGAGTTTGGCATCCCGCAGAGGGATTTCTGTAGATTCCTCGATTCTAAGTTATGTGACCTCTGAACCCAGGAGGACTACTTTGCAGAGACCACTGGACCCTTACAGCAGCTGATGGCTTCGGTATTAACTCCTAAGGGCTTGGAGACTTAGTCTTCCATTTGTACAAACACTCTCCCATCTGAGATGCCATCGCTTCAAGATTTACAGAAATGAGAAGAGAAGTCTCTGTAGACTTCTCAGACAGAGATTGGGATATTGTTTGGGTGGGGGGAGCTATGACCATAGCCTCCTCTGAGTGGAGGAAAACCATTGGAAAGTTATACCTAGATTTTTAGGACCTTGGTGATCACAAACACATTAAGAACCAGTTCTGCGCCTGCTGAAGGCTGTGCGTACCCCAGCAAATCACAGTCATTTGTCCTGCCACAAATTGGATGCCTTTTGAGGGCAGGTGGCAGAGGCTACAACTTAAATTTTTACCAAAGAAATTCCTATACACTTCAAATACTGTGTACTGGGTTTGAAGCTGCCTGGCCTTAGAGGCAAGAATGCCAGTCACTTATTTAGCATCCTAGTTAGTGTGGCAGCCAAGACCATTACAAGGATTTGGCTCCAGGACACCTCCTGCATTGAATGTGTGGCTGCAAACATGTAAACAACTGCAGACCATAGAAGTTATAGCAGTCACAGTTCCAAAAGACAAAGATATGGCTCATTGGCTTCTCTTTATGCTCAGACTTGGAGGAGACTTGGGCCAGTCTGTCCTTAGTCAGCTGGCTAGCTCGCTAGAGGACAGAGAACCAGAGAAGGATTGATGAATAACCACATTTGCCAAGATGTTGTTAGGATGTAGGACTGAACCCCCAAGAATGGATAGACTCCTGCACCAGAGGTTGAAAGCCCACTACTATACCACCCTTCTGAGTTACAATTTGAAATTATCATCTTTTCTAGGCTCCTTTTGTAGTCTTTTTTTCTTTATTTCTCTCATTGTGTGTACACTGTGTTCATTATTTCTTTTGTTGCCATGTCTGTGTATTGTCTACTGTGTTTATAACATGCAGTGTTGGTTGTACAAAAGAAATTCAGTAAACTTAATTGCAAAAGAAAAAGAAATGCAATAAAATGTGATGAGCTTTGAAAGATTGCCCATGATATTAGTTAATTTGCAGTCAGACTGTTGCACAGCAGTAACGCTACTGCTCGAAATGTTGAAAACACTGGTTTATGAATGAGCCTCTCGCCTGGGGGTATAAAGTGGCCCACAGGATGATCTCCTTCTTTGGGGGCTTGCTAGCTCTACTACGGTACTACTGCCTGGGTGATCACAGGTAGGAATGCAGCTAAGGGACCCGCGTCAGACACCCTGCATGCTCGTCACAGACTTTTTTTTAATACTTTATCTCCCCATGGCTCCGGCCAGCTCCTTTTGTCTGGACATCCCTCCATTCTTTCTCGTCCGCCCGCACCCACCTCTCATTCAGGCCACTACCTAGCTACCCCCACGGCTTGCCCCTCAGAAGGGGTGACAGGGAGCCCCAACTCCCCTCCCCAGGACCGGATCCAGTTCAGGTGGCACCCTCGGAGATAATGCACGAGTCGGACGGCCATCAAACCACTCGACCTAGGTGCTGTTTTTCCTTTTTCCTTATGGTGGGAGTGTGCAATGCCGAGTAATGGCGTGCACGTGACAAGGGCCCACCCATAGCACGCCTGCCAGCTGCTCTGCCCCTGTGCCTCACTGTATTGGCTCAGATGCCAACACCTAGCCTCCGCTAGGTGTCAGGCAAATGCCATACGCTGTTCCCCACCTCCCCAGGAGAGGAGAGTAGTCCTCCGGACACTCGATTGTCTCCCACTCAGCCGGACCCCCGATGACCTACTCGCACCACGAACACGGGTTGCCGGCATGGCAGGAGGTGTAAAGCATTGCTGCCTCAGTCCTCCACACCACCGAGCCAGTGGCTCATCGCAGACTTGATGTGCATCCTCAAGGGTGTGGGCCATCACAAGCATAAAAACTTTGTAGCGGCTGGATGATTCCAGGTTCCTTGTTAGGCCCTGAACAGGCAGCGTTGGCACTCCTCGATTGTTGGATTAAGTTGAGGGGCCCTGGGCAGCCCTTAATGAAAGAGCTAAGCCTTGGGTTGACCAGTCAGGAGGTAAATCCCAGGGAAGGCAGTTGGGGCTGAGGGTGTGCAATGTGAGGCTGTAGGCATAAAATGGCAAAAATCTAAAACTAAAAATATTTGTAGTTATTTTCAACATATATGGGAACATTTCTTTGGGAAGTATTATGAGTATACAGAGAACTAAAATGTTTTCCAAGCCTGTGCTCAAAAGTATGATCTGTATGCTATTCATCTTAGTCTGCGGTTAGTGGTTGTGTAACTTAATGACTACCAGTGTGTGTAGCAGGGTGGGTAGGTTGTAAAGAACATTTGCTTTTTAACACCTTGTTTCTATGACTGTAATCCTGAGATTTACTAAATGTCAGTCAGGATTGAGCATTACTCTTGTGCATATATTTTACTGAGACAAAATGCTATGCATCATGATGTATAGAGGATGCCGGGGCAAAAATAAAATGATACCAAATTGAGGTCACAGTTTTGAAATAATTTGCTACATTTCACATTCAGTACTTGCTATGCAACTGTGATATTGACTGTTGAGGGAGTATAACACTAGATGATCTTTGACACTTCCTTATAGGGTTACCACCTTTTAAGAAGCCCAAAGTGGGACATTTCCTACTGAAACGTGATTTTTCGCAGGACAATATGTAACCTTGACCAATACAGCAGACTTGTTTTCTCTAAATAATCAGACTTAAGACTAAGTGTTGTAGTTTTTGGTTGTTTCTACTGTTTCCTATTATTTTAAAGTGTTTTAGTTAAGATATTATAGTTCTTTGCAACATTTAGAGGAAAATCAAAGATGTTTTTTCTTAGCGTAATGTCAGGACATGTAGTATTTTCATGTTTTCTGCAGGACACAGCTGCCGAAATCAGGGCTGTCCTGCAAAACAGGGACAGGTGGTAACCCTACTTCCTTAGTACTGTTTATTTTATATTTGGGATTATTGTCCTGTATTTTATTTACTTGATTTCTCCCCAGTTATCCACAAAATTCCGCCATCCTCCCATAGGTTCCCAGTCCCCTGATCTCTGCTGCAGCAGAACCCTCTTCAACAGCCACCTCTGCTCGCTGCCTGCACTGCTTCATCTATCCCTACATGGTTAAGGATTGATAGAGTATGAGCCCATCAAGTCTGCCCTGATGCTCCTACAGTTTTATGTTTCTCTTTCACATAACCCCCACCCGTTGCCCCTCTTCCCCAAAGGTGGAGCTAGAGGAGAGAACACATTCAAGTTGACATTCAGACAGACAAGTCCAGTATCAGACCCTAACATAATGTCAGCATGTAAGGTGGGGACATGATTTACATATGCCACTTTAACCAGTGTCCCAGTAAATGTTGGGAAGGACAAAGGAAGGAGTGGGGCAGTCGAGCACTGGCAGCTGTCACGAGGGGCAGTACCAGGCTCTGCCTGACTGACGATGGTCCTGCCAAAGTATTAACCCTAGGTCCCCCTTGTCGTAAGCAGATGCCCTTAACATTAGCTGTCTGAGACTGGGCATATTTTGTAATAATTTTTTGACCAAAGGTAATTCCAAATCTCTTACACAAAGACTGGATTTTAATACATCTAATGCTGTAGTGGACTTTAAAATATGAAATATGGTTTGATTTAAGTGGACCCATATTATAGTTTGCTGTAGTAAATTTAGAAAACTATTATTCCTGTTTAACACTCAGAGAAAGTAAGCTCATGCAAGATGAAAAAGTGTTTATCGCTAATGATTTGTGTGGCGCTTGCTGATGCAGAGATGGAATGATATCCTGTAGGCTGTACCAGCCTGAGCTAAAAGATGTATAAGAAATGAACAGTAATGGGGATTAATTCCTTATCTTGTGAATTCCAGGACAGAATTACCAAAGCCAGTGAAATTAAAGGATTACAGCAAATTAGTACAGAAATTCTAACTGGCATGGTAGCTAAACCAGTTGAGGAAGGAAGAGATTGAACACCTCTCTCACTGCTAAATGCTGCTTTAGTGTAAAAGACAAATAGGAGGATCATTTTTCACCCTTTCTCTGTTTATCACACCAACCATAAGCAGTTATTTAAAGTGGTTTAACAGGGACAAGACATTTGTGTGAAACGGCAGCTGCTTGGAAACTGTACCTGAGTAAATGTTAAAATGACCCATGCAATATTTCCTTCCCCTTTAATAAAATAGTGCCTCCACCAACAGTTTTAAGAATGCTGGTTTAGAATCAGAATGCATCATTCCAGTCATTCAGTAGTGCTAGTAGATGGACAGCTGATAGGAAGTATTCAGGTGCCTTAGTGATCAGGCTGTACATGACAGTGTATCAGAGATTGTAGGTGCTGTAGAATGCTGACAGCCAATCAGATTGCAGCATTTCTGCAACACTTTTATAATTTGCATTGTTGTCACCTTATGGACAACATTCTGTACACTGTCTTCATGGAGCAAGTAATATGAAATTCTGTGTGTTGTATGGATACAGAATTCTGACCATGAGCACTCTTGAGTTCCGACTCCATGCAGCGACATAGTCAAAACTTAAAAGTTCTGATTCTAGAAAGAGAGTTGTATGAAATGTTGCCTATAAAATGAAAACAATACAAAGCAGATCTTACTTGAGAGGTCTCTTGCAGTAGGTAATTACGAGGTGGATCCAGAAGTTCTTTAGATGGGGGAGCTCAAGTCAGAGAAAAGTAAAAATAATAGGCGGGGGTCTGGTGGGCTGCCTAGGTCCCCAGAAATTTTTAACATTTTGGTGCATTTTGAGGGTATTTGTAATGCAATTTCTACTCATTTCCTCCCTCCCGTGCTTTGTTAGTTGCACTCTAGCACCATCCCCACAGTCCACATGACAGTATGTTGCCCAAAATACCCTCCCACTCGGGGAAAAATACAAAAGACGCAGCTGGGCAGCAGCACATCCAAAACACATAAAAATGAGAACAGCTGGAAGAGACTTGGTGATAAAGACAAATTGCAGACAAATTAAATGACAATCCAAGTTCACAGATGTCACTCACTCAAGCACATTATGACGTTACCATAAAGCCAACCCATCCCAGTTTGTCCTGCAGTACAGATTAACGTATCCCCAACCTTATCTCAGTAAAAAAATAATACAGTAACTATAGAAATATAGGAAGAAAGTCACTTTGCTATCTAGTTTCTGAAAATATCATTTCAAGTCTGCTTGCTATTTTTGCAAAACATATGTTATTCTATAGAACAATTTATTCCAAAATACATTTTAAATAAATAAAATGTTTTATTGTTTTAAATGTCCTTTATTGGGATAACCCCATGGTATGAGGTATCTCATTTTTATGATAGGCCAATAAGTCAGTAAGCAGACAGAAAAACAGTTTTTAAACAAATATAAAAATGCATTTTTTTTTAGCAACACACTTGCTTGGGTACATCACAACTTGTACCCCTCCCAAATTCAAGACACAGAACTACATAAACCAAATATTTGATACTATCACTTTTTTCCAGATTTGTAACTGCCTGTGTCAATGAGCCAAACAAGGTCTTAGGACTTCTGCCAATTTTGCTCTCTAAGCATGCAGAAACTCCTTCACATGCCATAACATACAGCAGAACACCTTCAAAGTCCCCATTTCTATTAATTCCTCTGTGCTCATTCACACTGTACAACCACGACTGAAAAGACCACACAGATTAGACATACAGAGTACGTGCTGAAGTTTTACCTCAGTTCAGAGGTCTCATGTACCAGTTTCTGCCTCTCCTGGTTCATGCTGTCGCTGAGACCAGACCTGCCCCAGCATTAGTTTTGTACCATTCCTAGCATGCTACGGGAGGAGGGCACTACTCTCCAACTCCCTCTCCTGCAAATCTGCATCAATCAGTTTGCCATATAGGACAAAACTAGCAGTGACCTTAAACAATTTTAATGTCATGAATTTAAGCTCCTCATACTAGAAATTAATAACACTAGTACTACATTTATTACACACCCAGTTTGATGGAGCACTAATGTCCTGTCCCATCCAGCAGCTGCCCCACCCACCATAGTTTGTGACTGTGAAAGTCTTTTGTTTTAAAGCAAGAAGTACCTGATTAAATAAAGACCTGATCAACTTTCAGCAGGCTGAAGTCTATGTGCCCTAGTTGAATACTGTTTCCGGTCACCTGGCTAAACTCTCTAGACAGCACACACTGATCCCATGACTCCTAATGAGCAGAGCTCTTGGCTACAGCTTGCTTCAGCTACCAGAAGATGACCTGAACCTCGCCCCAACTCCTTGTGCTGATTTGCCAAGGCCACACCAACCCCATGACTGGACTGCTGCCGCCTGAAACCTCAGGCTTTTGCTCTTCACTTGTGGGCACCACTCTCTGTGTCTCCTCCTCAATAGTACACTCGCTCCTCTTTTACTCCAACATTAAACTTCTGAGTTAATGAATTACAGCTCACTCTTGTTTCAGCAGCCCAGACATCTAAAGAAGGCACCCTTGCTAGTCACATCCACTACTGGATGCAACAGCAAATCAGGAGCAGTGAGCACCTAGCGACCTGGTTGAGATCTGTATTGTTAAGGTCCACTCTGCTTTGCTGCAGCTGTAAGGCGGCCTTAAAACCCATTTGTATCACATGGCATTTTATAGTATTATGTGATCTATTTATAAAACTGTGGTTTTATGAGTGTTTTATATTGTATTTTAATGATGATTGCATTGGATTTTATTTTTGTTATGATTGTACAGCGCTTTGAAATTTGAAAGGCGCTTTAGAAATAAAATTTATTATTATTATTATTACCCCCGCCCCTTGCGAACTCTCCCTCTGCACATGAACAAAGGAGCTGCACCAAGCCTGCAAAAGTAGAGAATGAATGCTCAGGCTCACCAAGGCAAGACCAACTGCCGCCACAGAGCTGAGACCGGACCACAAGGAGCAGGATGAGCGTTAGTAAGAAATTCATTTTGGGTTGGGGATCAACTGTGTAATGCAGGTGGGGTGGTTGTTTACTGCACTACCAGGACACTGAAGGACAGGGCCGGCCTTAACCATTCTGGGCCCCTGTGCAGCTCTGCCGGGCCCCATCACTCCATTCCCTGTGGGCCCCCACATCCAACGTTACACTCACTAACCTCCTGTCCTGAACTACTAAAGCAGTACCAGGTCTACTAGTTTAACCAAGATCTTTTAATTAGTGCCATTGACTGCACTGAATTATTTGACTTCATCATTGGAAATGAATCTGACTGAGCCTGGAGCCAGAACTTATGTAAGTATGGTACTACTACGTATTCATTTCTGTAAGGACAGGGACATCTTCTCTGGATGCTCACACTTCTGATACTCTGATTTGCAAACAAGTTAAACAACTTAACTTTTCTGGTGATGAGTGAGAGAGAATAGAGAGGATTATCATGGGACACCAGTAAGATTGCCAGCAGTCATTTTTTTTACCTGGTGATCAGGTTTTCAGGATCCCTATCAGAAATACGGTTTTGTTCTGTGCTGGTCAGGTTTTTGAGTCATTTTGAGTGCTCACATACTTTTGAAACATATTTTGTCATATCATTCATTGTTTCATCTTCATGTCCAGGTTCTGAACAAGTTCTCTTGTCAATATAACCATTTGTTTGTGAAAGTAGTCAACCTTGGAGGTGTAAATTATGGCCATTAACACCATTAGCACTTACTTAACCTAATCTTTTCCACTGCAGCAAAGCTGCCCCACCTTTGTAACAGTAACAGAGCCAGTTGTCTTCCACTTTCATTTGCTGGTAAACATTTTCATCTCTAACAACATTTAGCCATTTTAAATGTTTCAAATTATTTTTCCTCAAGAAAAAGCATGGCCCAAGGTGCAGGGGCACAGTTTGCACCTAGCTAAGGCCAGCTCTGCTGGAGGACAGATGAGACCTGTGTGCTCAGGCTGCTTTCATGATTAAGAATGCAGCACAGTGTGCTTAATAGAGGAGCTCCATGATGGGGGCTATAGCACCCTTAGCCCTCCCTCTAAATCCGTCTATGGGTAATACATATGGGACCCGAAGCCGGCAGGCGTCAGGACCCCACGGAAAATTTCTAGCTAGCAGTCTCTGGCGGGGACCGCCCCATGTCAGGTGACGCGTCATGCAACATCAGTATAAAGGGTGGTCCTCATGCCTGCCTTCCAGTTCTTTCCGCCATTAGCTTGCAAGCGCCTCACAGTTAAGTTCCACTGCTTCATCAGTCGGTCGTCTGTAGTTTTACTGCCTTTTTCTTTGATTTCTCTCGAATATTCGTCAGGATTTATGCAGTGTATGTTGTCCCCTACTCCTTCGAGCACAAAATAAGTGCGACTCATGTGATGCCATAACTCCACACAAGGATAGACACTCCCAGTGCCTCTTCTGTGGGCCCGGATCACCATAGAGAAGTGCCAGCATTGCCTGAAATTCAGTGCCGCCACCCACAGATGGAGGCAGCAGTCCCTGGAGGCCCATATACTTAAGAAAATGACCTCCATGGAGAAGGAGCTGAAAAAGCTTTGTCAGGCCTCAACTTCACCTGAGGGTCACCATAAAGAAGGAGAAGGACAGCGGGACTCTCTTCCTCAGCTACAGCGACTTCTGCTGGAATGCCATGCTCAAGATAACGTCCACCTCCCCTCCCGGGTACCGCTCTTCGATCGCAGTCTTGAGGCTTCAAGATGGTGTCAATCCTCCCATCTGGCTCGCGCTTGGGCCCTTGGGGCCTCTGGGTCAAGGAGGCATCCACTCCCATCAAGGCCGCCCGCCGTGCGCTGCTACAGTCAGTAGCTCCAGTAAGCCGGACGTCAGCTCCTCTGGCCTTCCACCGGAGAAAACCCGCTAAGGTCTCGACCCTTGAGCAGCGCCCACGATCTCGCCGCCCGACAATGCCACCCTCCTTCACGGCCTTCCCGGCGCCGGTTCCGCTTAAATCGGATGACAACTCCTCCGATGTCCGCCCAGGCCCTCCGACTGTCGGACGGAGTTGGAGCCAACGCCAGACCCTGATGTCCAGTCCGCTGTCCCTGGTTTCCGCAGCATTTGCGCTGCTCTCAAGGCCCCAGCGTCTCCTCAGCTAGACCCTGGGAATTTTAATCCTCCTTCCCGGGCGATACGGAGGATACAGGCACGCTCCATCAGGTCTCCTTCCTGCTGGGCTGGATGACCTGACGTCGGACCCTCAGATGCGGACTAGCGCCAGGCGACATCCCTCTCCCGGATGCTGTCCCTGTGCGGACCCGACACCCGCTGGGCCTCCTATTCCCGGCCCACCTGTGGGGCTGTTTCCAGGGCCTTCCGCCCGTCAGAGCCCTACCGCCCGGGTATACATTGTCTTATCCGACGCCATCTTACCCAGGTCCGCAGTATCCTGACGCCGCAGTACCCAGCGCCAGTACCTGACACCGGCTTCCTGCTGTCGGGTACGGATACTTGCCATAGGATATCCTCAGTATCCATATCCTCCTCCACTGCCCCCAGCCACCGGTGGACATGAGGGAGACTCTGGCTTCCTGGTTGGCTGAGGCCAAGGCTCAGCTCACCAGAGAAGTAGAGAGCTGCCTTCCGGCCTGGAACCTGTTCTGGACCTCCATTAGAGTGGGGGTGAGACCCCCTCCTGTTACCAGGGTGTCCCTCTGGTCCCAAGATAGAGGTGTACGTTACCCAGGAGCTTCCCAAGTTCCGTTCCTCCCCAAGTGGGGAGGGTCTTCATCTCCTCTAACTGCCGGACTCCTCGGAGAAATCCAACAGGCGTTCCGACCCGATGGCGAGCCACGAACTCCAGACAAGCCCGGCTTAGAACTCCTCTGAAGTCCGGCTCTGGGGATCCTTCCTTCAAAGTTGCTACAAAAGATGCAGTCATTGCATCAGTGGAAATCTTTGAGCCAGATCCACAGAGCCAGAAGCTGGCTGCACATCTGGATGTGACGAGATCGCTCTTACCTGGTTCCACCCTGGATCGAGCCTCACGTGGACCTTGTTTCCACCATCTGGAGACAACAATCAGCCATAGCCCCCTCCGAGGAGAAGGCGGACGGAGGCTGTATCAGGCTTAGAGGTGCTGATTTTCTTACTTCACACCCAAGGCCACAGCTTGGTCATGATCAGCGCCGCCAGAGCCCGTGCGACCAACCCAAAACATCTGAGCTCATCTCCACCTGATGAGGAATCCCGCTTTCTGGACCAGTATGGGAAGAAGGTTTTAAGCTTCTTCCACTGTGGTATTCGGGGCCATGAACTAAAGTCGCTCACATGGGCACTACCAGAAGGCCATCCTTAGTGAGGTGGAAGTCAAGTGGACTCCCTTCCTGAGTCACAGACCAAACAGGAAGCAGCAGACCTGGTCCATTCTGCTTGTTCGGCCAGTAGGCACATGCTACCTCGCTACTTACGATGCAGTGGGCGCTGCTGGGCGGAGCTCAGCAGTCGCCATAAGTTTGCTGACATCATGCCTGGTTCCAGTGTCAGGTTTGGCCCTGGAAGTGCAGTCGCTATCCAGGATTCGCCCTTCAGGGGTTCGGTGCTGTTCGGTGGTGATGTCAAGGACATCATCACCATTACCAACGAAGGGCACTGCTCTCAGGAAGTTTAGTCCATGTACAGAGCCCTCAACCTCAGCGCCGCTCCCTTCGTAGACGTGCACGGGCCAAGGCGAAACCCCAAGAAGCGAGTCTACAAATGTTGGGCCCCTCCGCTGCGAAGCCCCACCCCGCCAAACAGGCAGCGGGAGCTCCAGCCGTGGCACTACTTCTCACCTCCTGACTCCTTTCCTCTCCCACAGCCTCTGGGCTCCCCAGAGAACCGGTAGAGGAGGCTCTCCTGCATCTGCCGGGTTGGGAGAGGATCACTTCTGACATTTGGGTGTTCCAGCTGATAGCGGAAGGACACTCAAAAGAGTTTCTTCAGAAACCTCCCAGAGTACCCTCCAAGGTAGTCTTACTCCTCGAACACCTTCTTCTGGTTCGAAAGAAATCTCCTCCTTCCTCTGAAGGCTGCGCTAGAACCCGTCCATTCCCATCTCCAGGGGCGGGTTACTATTCTCATTTCTTCCTGGTTCCGAAGAAATCAGGCGATGTGAGGCCAATCCTGACCTCAGCTCCCTGAACTTGTTCGTGGAGTACAAGAGGTTCAGAATGCTCTCTCTGCAGGGCCTTCTGCCCCTCCTTCGGCTGGGACAGTGGCTGTGCACTCTGGACATGCAGGATGCCTACCTGCATATCCCTTTCCACCCGTCCACTGCAAATACCTTGGTTTTCTTTCAGGAGACCACTAACAGTTCAGGGCCCTCCTATTTGGTCTCTCTTCAGCTCCCAGTATTTACAAATGCCTTTCTGTGTAGCGGCCACCTGCTTACACAGGGTTCAGATTTCCATACCTGGATGACTGGCTCCCTGGCCCCATCTGGGAGGACCTTCTGCGCTGCCTTTCCCTTACCCTGCAGGTTTCACCAGCTTGGGTATTACCATCAACCAGGCCAAGTCCCATTTGATCCCATCCCAAAGATTCCAATTTATCGGTGCGATCCTGGATCGACCTCCAGTATGGCCTTCCTGCCTTTGGACAGGGTGGCCATCCTTCAGAGCTCAGGCCAGCCTGTTGTCCAGCATGGCGGGTCACTGCCAGGTCAGTCGTTGGCCTCCTTGGGCTCATGGCGGCTGCCATTCTGACAGTGCTTGGCTCGGCTCCACATGAGAATCTCTCAGTGGATGCTTCAGTCTCAGTGGGATCAATTGGTGGGCAACCTAGATCGGAGATCCTGGTCTCCTCTCCGGTGGTTCAGGACTTGCAATGGTGGATGGTTCAGGAGAACCTTTACCGGTGAGTTCCTTCTGTCTTTCCCCCTCCCAAACTCTGACAACAGATGCCTCGGGTGAGGGTTGGGGAGCCCACTTGACATCTCAACAGACCCAGGGCTCTTGGTCCAGGCTCAGCAGACTCTCCACATAAGCGTTCTGGGCTAAGGGCGGTGCTGTATGCACTACAAGCTCTGCATCTGTATCTACTTCCGTCATCTGGCTGTCCAGACCGACAACATTGTAGTGTGGTACATCAACAAACAGGGAGGAACTCGATCCAACCCTCTTTGCAGGGAAGCAATGCGGGTTTGGGATTGGGCAGTTCTTCACAACCTTCTCTCACAGTGGTTCATGTTCCGGGGTCGAGAACACGTTGGCAGACCACCTCAGCCGTCATCCGCCCAAGTTCACGAATGGGAACTGGATCAGGCGAGTAGAAGATGTCTTCCACGCTGGGGAACCCTTCAGGTAGACCTGTTTGCCTCTCCTCTCAATGCAAAACTTCCCATCTCCTGCCCGCTCACTCCAGGGCACTGAGTTTTTGGATAGGCGCTCTGTCTCTCTAGACTGAAGGCAGATTCATCTATGCCTTCCCCGATCCGTTGATTCCGAGGGTCTTACACAAACTCTGTTCAGAAGGAGCTCGCATGATCCTCATCGCTCGTTCTGGCCCAGGCAAGTTTGGTTCTCTCTTCTCAACAGTTTTTAGAGGAACTTCCTCTTCCTCTGTTTCAGCTCTTGTTGACCCAGGATCAGGGGACCCTGGTCCATCCAGGACTCAAATCCCTTCAGCTGCATGTGTGGCTCCTGTAGACATAGTTCAAACCCGGTTCAGGGTTTCACTTGAGTAGCGGAGATTCTAGTGGAGGCCAGAAGCCTTCCCTCATTCCACTGCCATGAAATGGAAAAGGTTCTCTGTTTGGGCCTCTTCCAGAGATTTGAGCCATTCTCCTGCCCTTTCAGGAGGCTCCTGGATTACGTATCACCTCTTGACCTGGTCTCAGTCATTCCTCTTTGACGGTTAACATGGCGGCTCTTTCCGCTTACCATGTTCCTTTTGGGGACAGATATTTTGTGCAGTTGGAAGTCGCTAAGACCTTCCTTAGAGGGTTCTTCACTTGAGACCCCTATTCGCACCTTCCCTCCTTGGAACTTGAATTTTATTCTCGAGAAGCTTACCCTGCCTCCTTTTGAGCCGCAGCATCAGCAGACCTAAAGTTCCTTTCCTGGAAGACCCTCTTCCTGGTGGCCATTACTTCCGTCCATGAATTTCCGAGCTTAAGACCTTAATGTGCAAACTCCGTACTTGATTTTCCCCAAGGAGCGTGTGACTCTGTGACTAACCCTAAGTTTCTCCCTAAGGTGGTAGTGGAATCTACGCTGAATCAATCCATGGAACTGCTCACGGTTTTACGCAACATTCTAATCAAGAGGAGTACCTCTTACATACTTTGGATGTTCACCGATTCTGAGATACAACACCAACAGGACAAAGGATCTCAGAAAGACTGATCAACTGTTTGTCCTTTTGCTCAGTAAAAGAGAGGGCAGTGCTGTTTCCAAGCAATGCCTTTCGAAAATGGTGGCTCATTGTATCACTTTCTGTTATGACAAGTATCACAAGACCTTGCCAGGTCAAGTCAGAGGTCACTCCACTAGTGGTGTCTCTGCCTCTGCTGCTTGTTTCAAAATGTGTCGACGGCTGACATCTGTGCAGCAGCAACTTGGACCTCTGTTCATGCCTTTACAAAACATTACAGTTTGGACATTGCCTCTCACTGCAGAGCTGGCTTGGTTGGCTGTTCTGCAAGGTCTTTTCCTAAGACCTTTACAGCCAGAGGATCTGTGTATGAGTAGTTTCCTCCTCCTGTGAGCTTCTCTTTGTTCCAGACTGCTTGGGACTCAGTCTATATGTAATTACCTACTGCAAGAGCCCTCTCGAGTAAGATAGTACAGTTACGTAAGAACTTAGCGTAACAGTAGATCTTCAAGAGAGGCTCTTCTGATAAATAATACCTTCCACCCTCCATCCCCTTAGTTTTCAGCTCCTTTTCCAGGATGAGAAATATCGCTTTTCTCTCCTCTTGCCTTTTGGCCTTTGTGGTGAGAAGAACTGGAAGGCGGGCATGGGGACCGCCCTTTATACTGCGTTGCATCACGGTCACCTGGCGTGGGGGCAGTCCCCGCCAGAGACTGCTAGCTAGAATTTTTCCGTGGGGTCCTGGCGCCTGCGGCTTCAGTCTTACATGTAATTACCTACTGCAAGATCTGCTGTTACGGTAAGTTCTTACGTAACTGTACTTTTTCAGCTAATGCACTACTTGAAAATAACTTTTGAAAGTAGTCAGCTATTACTTTTTATATCAGAAGTCAAAATAAGACAGAACAGAGCGTTGATTGTACTGGGTTTACCACACTCTTAGAAGCGTAGTCACAGCCGAGCGAGTGCCTGTTGGCTCCTTGAGTGTGGTAAACCAAGTACAATCAGTTCCCTGGAGTGTCTTATTATAGCCATAAAATGTTTTTTTTTTGTGTGTGAACATTTAAAACAAATATACAAAACTGTTGAAAAGTTATAAAATATGAACATTTTTAGTACCATAATCCCTCTGTTGGAGGACTGTCCCCAGTGGGTGCCAGTGTGGTGTTGTGCATGATTAGTGTGCTTTATTGTTGACTTGGGGAGACAGGAGCTAACTTACAACCAAACCAAGTAGGATTCGCAAACATATTGTATGAGACTAAAAGAAACAGAACTTTCAGCAAAGCTGTCTGCCTGACTGCCTACTTAGTGTCCCTAGGTACTGCTGCTTGTGTGTTTTAAACTTCAGCAGAGATTACAATAGCAGCCATTTTCAGTTAAAAAGGTAGACGTTTGTCACACTCAGGTTAGTCAGGTCATGAAAAGGGATCTGGGTGTTCCTCATGGACATAATTACCACCTCAAGCAGGCGTTGTGGCGATGGGAAGTGCTTGGGTTCCTGGAAGGGGGGTGTATGGAGTCACCCAACAAGAGATACAGGTCTCATACTCAGAGGGTCAAAAGGAAGCAAGGAATTTATTTAGCAGAAATGTTGGCAAGGGTTAAGGAGGTAGGTTTTCATCAGCGAGATGAAAAGCAATATATAATGAGAGACTAAATAGCTGAATAAATAACCAATAAATAAAACTAGAAGATGCACTTTTACTACCTTAAATGCTTTTACATTGTTGCAGCTACGATTACCTTCGATACATTACTACCTGGTTGACCAGTACTAAGCGTATACTGTATACATGTGAACACTTGCTACTGTCAGTGCATTAGTTCAGGACTGTGGTTTGAGTACTATAAGGGAATACATTCAGGACACAATTCTAGTCACTTTGGAGTCTATATCAGGATGATTAGAGGAACTGAGCAGAAGAACTGAGACCTGAATGGGGCACCTGGACCAAAAGGCAATGGTTACAACAATGGGACGGATGGTTTGCCACGGGACTTAGGAGGGTTTTGTAAACAGACCATACGTTCATCAGCATATGCCCCTCTCTTGGGCTGCTGGGAACAAGAGAAATGAAATTGCAGCTGGTAGAAGATTTTTCAGCACAAGCCTACTCTTGGGTTGCCAGGACATGAAGGAAACGTGGAATTGTAGAAGATTCTTTGGCACAAACCCTCCCTTGGGCTGTCAGGACAAGAGGAACAGAAGTCATGCTGCAGAGAGGAAAGCAGAATCCCAGGTGCTGGTCCAGGGCGCTGATCTTTGGACAGTGACTCTGGATGCGGTCTCTGGATTGTTAGATGCTGGTCTTGTAAAGAAAACCCTACCCCACTGCTGCATGGAGGCCCTCTCTAGTAGTCAAATGCGACTCCTAAGTTTCCTTTATTCTTAATGGGGTAGGGGATGTAGCTTGCAGAGTAGCGAATGGGGCCTGTCCTATCACCTAATGCTAGTTGGATCGATTATCCCAAATTGTAGTCCATGGAGGTGTTTAGTTTCACATGCAGGTACACAGAGACATGGGTGTTCAAATTAAACTTTTAGGACTTGCCATTCATGATTGTAGCTGAATTTTCACTTGCCCTATACATTAAAATGAAATTCTTCTCTGTTTGTACTTGCCCTTCTAGGAAATGTACTTGCCCTGTATAGAGGCAATAGCATTTACACACCCTGCATAGAGACAGTCTTTAGTGGATGTGACACCTAGGCAGTCTTTAGGTAGTTGCATAGAGTACCAGATAACTTTACAGCAGGGACAGATTGCCAGTGAGGTGGGTCACTTCAGGGTACACAGAGATTCAAATAGTCTTTTAGGAGGGTACCCAGGGCAATAGTCAGTTGCATTGTAATACGCCCAGACCTGGTAGTCTTCCTGAGCATTGGATTGTTGCAGAGCAGGAGAAAAGACAGGCACTCTCTCGAAAGGGATACCACTTTTTAGGCAGTCACTAGGGGCACCACAGATTAAGGCAGTTACTTCAATGGTGCCACAGATTTAAGGCAATTAGTGCAGGGCAAATAGGGCACCATATAAGTTCAGGCAGTTTTCTGAGGGCAATGGGGCACCACACTAGTTCAGGAAGTTCACTAGATAAACAGGGCAACACACAAGTTTAAGCAGTTCATCAGGCACCTAACGGCATCACCCACATTTAGGCAGCTCATTTGGTAAACTGTGCACCACACAGTTCAGGTAGTTCATTAGGCACTAAGGAAATATCCAGGTTTGGGCAGTTGTTTGTGCTAATGGGTGCACCACACTAGTTTTTAGTTCAAAAGCAAGTCTGAGTAAGGAAAGCTGTACTTTTACATGCAGTTCAGTAGGCAGTCTGTCAGATAAGGTATACTGTTACTTAAACACAGTTCATTAGGCAGGTTGTACACATTCAGCAGTTATTCATTTGTTTGCTGCTCAGTATTGGCTCCTGTGGAGCTGATCTTGCCCATCCCATGTATCTTTTCATTTTCATTTTTATTTTTATACTTGTAAATCCAAATGAGCAAACTGCCCGTTTCATTGGAGACGAGTTTAAAACTAAAAACACACAAAATATTAACAAACATAATACAAACAAAACATTCAATCAATAAAATACAATACATAAAATACATCATGTTTCCAAAGATAGCCACTGTTTTAACCATGTCTTAAAGCCCTGACAGGAGTTATTATTAACAACTTCTGAAGATTTCATGTGAACCTGAAAAGAACTATTCTGAACAATTTCTAACGGAATTCTATTAAACAAACTAGGTGCTCTAAATAATAAGGATCTTTGCCCAAAAGTAGTCTTAAAAATGGTATTTTAAATTTATAATTGTGCTGGGACCTAGTAAACAACGCATTAACTAATCTAGGAAACATTAAAGAAATAGAATAAGGAAAAATTACATTTAACTTTAAATAAGAAGATGGCCATCTTATAAAGTACTCGATTTTCAAAAGATAAGGAAGATGACTAATTGTACAGATCAGAGCAATGTGTTTGAAAGGGTAAATTTAGCCAAAACCTCAGAGCTGAATGGTAAATTACTTTATGAGGACTCAAAACATTAGTACATGAGGATGTATAAATCAGTATGCCATAATCGAGTATGGAGAACAGAAAGCTATGAACTAAGAGCTTTCTGGATTCCAAAGTCAAAAAGATTTAACTCCAGAAGCATACCCAACCTCTGATGAAGAATTTTCCTAAGATTCTGAAATGAGGTTCAAAAGAAAAATGTGTCCAACGTAATACCTAAGTATTTAAAACAGATACATTTTCAATTATGTTTCCTGTCATATCAGAAATTGAAGCAAATCAACTGGTACATTTTTCTTCTTAGAAAACACCATTACTTTGGTTTTCGGAATCAAAACCAGGTGACTTAAGGATAACCAGTCCTGCAGGAAATTAAAATCAGTTTGAAAATAGGAAAGGCGACATTGGGTCTGGGATCTGAACAAAAAGAACAGCGCCATCTGTGTAAAGAATCATTTTAGTTTTGTACATATATCAGAAACAGAATTCATAAATAATGAAAAATAAGTGGTCCCAGAATTGAACCCTGGGGCACACCACAAACTAAGGGAAGAGAATGGAATAAAGATGAACCAATAATAGTTCTAAATGATCTTTCAGACAAAAAGTTTTGATACCACATATTTACTTCATCAGAAAAATGAAGACCCTGAAGCACACAGGAAGAAGATCAAATTCAACCAAATCAAAAGCCTTGGTGAGGTCCACGAACAGTGCCTCACATGAAAGTCCACTATCAAGTGCTCCATGGACACTGCCCGTGAACCCCACCAAGGCTGTTTCAGTGTTATATCCTGGCTTAAAGCCATGTTGGTTCTCTGATAACAAAGAATACCTCCCAAGAAAATCCAAGGTTTGGTCCATGACAATCCATTCCAGAATTTTGAAATAGGTGATAAAGGAAATAGGATGATAATTAGTAACTAAAGAAGGATTTCCATTCTTTAGAATGGGTTTTATAACTGCTCGCTTCCTAGCTACTCGAAAAACATTATGATATAAAGAAAAGTTAAAGATATGAACTAATGGATAAACAAAACAATCAATACCCATTCTAATTATCCTAACATCAGTACCTGAAAAGGTTTTGGATTATTTTTCAAAAAGTATTTTTACTGAGGAAGGGAAAGGGACTTAAAATAAAACTTTGGATTAGTGTCATTATGAATATAATTATTATCAAATACATCATCCAAATCTATGGAGTTCTATAGGGCCTAAGTTCCCAAAATGACTACTGAAAATATTAGATACCCTGAGATGATCAGATATACTTTGTCCATTATGATGAAGTATACGAACAGAATCTACTTTACCCTGTCCCGAAATTTTATTTAAGGAACTCCAAGGCTTTTTAGGATTGGCCCTGGAATTGCTTTGTTCATTTAAACAATAGGTGACCCTAGCTTTCCTAATTTCAGATTTACACTTATTTCTAAGTGTCTTATACTCTTGAAGAGCAATCGGTTCTAGAAAGAGTATAAGATTTCCAACACTTGTCATGCTTTTCTCATGAAGTGAATGAGGTCCCTTGTAACCCATTCTTGTTTGGATGATCTAATTCTTATTTTCTTTAAGGGAGAAACTATATTTGTAATTGCATGATAAGCTAACAAAAAATTCCCACATTTCATCAATGTTAGTGCTAATTACCAAAGGGGACCAGTCAATTTTTATTATATAAATCTTGGATTCCCTGGTGGGTAAACTTAGCCAAATTTCAACATTCAACATATCTGGGAGGACTTTTTAATAATTTTATGGACCACTGCATTTGACAGGACAATGGTCACTCATGGTGTCGGCCATAACCTCAAATTTAAAGATTCTATAACATGAGTGACAGTGATCCAATCAAGGATGGTCCCTACACCTGTTTTATAATTGGGTCTTGTAGTTTCCTTATTTAATTGTGTTACACCCAGATTAACCAAAGTCTCTCTGATGCCACCCTTCAAATTTTTATCCCAACTGCAATTAAAGTCACCAAGAGTAATCCATTCTCTACTGGGGAAAACTTCAGTAAAAGGGTCAATAAATCTAAACCATTTAAAATTTTACCAGGGAAAATAAACAGTACTAAGAGTCAAATATTTACTTTGTCCAAAAATCAAATCAATAGAAATCATATTACATCCAGAATTTGTCACAGAAAAGTTAAAAATAGTGTAATCAAATTTACAAAGAATATACATTACAACTCCACCTCCTCTTGTTCCTTCTCTGTCTTGTCTAATGAGATTATAATTAGGGAGATAAATCTCAGAGTCCTTAATACCATTATACAACCATGTCTCAGATAGAGTAATAATATCAAAAGAATGACATTACTAACATACAAATTTGCCAGCAGATAAGGCCTAGAGGTCTATCAAGTCTGCTCGAATGTGCAACTAGCACCCCTTATTCTGCAGCTGCCCTCCCTTCCACCCTTCCCCTTATTAACCCTCCCCTTGTCCTGTCCCATCCTCGCTTGAAGCAGTCCACTGTTCTACTGCATACCACTTCAGCAGGTAACGATTCCACCCAGCCACCACCCTCTCTGTAAAAAGTGTCTCCTCATCTCCCTCCTGAACCTTCCTAGCTCCAGTCTCATATCATGGCCTCTGGTGGCCTTCCCTCCTTACTATGAACAGCCCTCTATACTCGTCTTGTTTATTCCTTTCATGTATTTAAAGGTTTCAGTCATTTCACCCCTGTCTCTCCTCTCCTCCAGTGAGTGCATGTTCAACTCCTTCAACCTCCTCTCGTATGATAAGTCCCTGGCCCCTTAATCATCTTTGTCGCTCTGCGCTGCACCCTCCAGTAACTTCTAATGTCCCTCTTTCAGATAATGGATGCCAGTACTGCACGAAAATTCAGGTGTGGTCTAACTAATGACCCATAGTGGCTGAATCACCTCCCCGAGGATATACCTCTTGCAATACAACCCAGCATTTTGTTGGCCTTTGCAGTTGCCTTCCTACATTGTGCCGAGTTGTTCATTGACCCTATAATGAGCACCCCAGATCCTTCTCCTCCTCTGTCTGGGCTAGCTGCACTCCCCAGCTGGTAACTCCTCCTTGGGTTCTTCGTCCCAAAATGCAGCATTTATAGTGAGACAATTTAGATAACAAACTCTATGTTCAAATGAACAATTTTAAGAGTAGGAGAGACAGAACCCTTGTTAATACTAACTGTGGCTGACTCACAATCTATCTCAGAAGAAAAGTTAGGCCCAGGATGTGATGCACTGATCCAGACATAAGTTACAATAACATAATTAATCTTTTAAATTATTCCTTTTCTCTGTCTATCATTTTTAATGGATGAGGTAGTGGCCAATCTACATGTGCACTCTCTTTATTGAAATATATGAACTTCATAAGAAAAAGACAGAAGTAAAACATGAGATTCTGACAATACATCCCTGTAAACCACCTTCTCATGGAGCTGTAGTTAATGTGCCTTGTAAGTATTTTAGTGTGCCTAAACTCACACTATACCGGCCCTGTCTAACTGTTCCATCTTATGGGCAGTTCCTTTGTTGGGGCCTTGTTGGCTTGATTCACTCCTGTGGAGTTGACTCTCGACTGCCTCTGTGTGTGGCAGTGTTCCTATTTACCTCCATTTGTACTTGATTCAAGTACAAATTATGAAATTCAAGTACATTTGTGTGAAGGGGGACATTGTACCCATAATTCTGTTTGAGTGATGTGTCCCACAAAATGTTGTACAAATGGTAGCGTGAACCCTTATAATTTATTTTGTACCCTGAACATTTTTGAGAGGGTGCAGTGCACCCCAGATCTGCAGCCTTAATGGGAACACTGGTGGGTGGTCAGTCCTGACAACAGTGCTTGCTGTTTCACTCCCAGTGCTGCTTGTCATCGCTGTAGCCTTGCTCTGGTGCCAGTCCTCTTAATGGCATGGCCCACTCTAGTCACTGACAGAGGACTGAAAACTTTAAATAAATAAACAGGGCTGAGCCACACCTGTTGCTGACTTTCTGCTGTCACTCCACTCAGTCGCTGATTGCTACATCCAGACCCTCCAGACTTTACAAGGGGCCGCTGTACAGAGAACAATGAAAAGAAACGGCCACTAGTGTTGGGGTTTGTTGACCGGAGGAGCAGAGCACAGCTGAAGTTGATGAGACCCTCCTCGACCTGCCAGGTAAATCTTGTGGTCTCTGTTGCTCCCTGTCTCTCATTGCCCCGATGATCCCCATTTCTCTGCCCCAACAGTCGCTCTCTCTGTTCCTCTTAAGGGTTCAGGGTTCCACACCAACCACGTAGTGTGAGCCCAAAACATCTCTTTTTCATTTAGAAAATGCCCCATACGCTGGGCAAGGACAGCAGTCGAGTGCATGGTTGCCACTGTCTCCATTGCCTGTTAGGGAGGGGGGTGTGAGAGCAGGGAGCAAGGGGAAGGGAAAATATTTAAACGGCCTTGGCTGTGGGTTGGCAGGGCCAGCTTTGGAGTTTGTTTTATTAAAGAACTATTTTGAGTTCAAAGGTGAATTTTACCTACAGTTATGTGGAACAGGTATGGGGCCCTGAGAGTCAGTAATGGAGCTGAATGCAGGAGTGATCTACACACACACCCATATCGTCAAATGGCATTGTTTCACTGATGATGTGTGCATGTGGGATAGGTCTGTACAAGAAACTGAGGATTTTTATACTAGCTCAATGAAAATGAGTTTAACTTGAAATTTACAGATACCATTGATGCTGATTAGTTGAATTTTCTGGATATGACTCTTATACAACAGCTTAATCTGGTTCAAGGTCAGTTGGCATTCATCTGTATCCCTTCCCGGTCGTGCCTGAAAATAGGGAGGATTTGTCTAGTGCACTTACCGTCAACAAAAACTAAATAAATAAATAAAAAGATCATAGGGGAGGAGTTAAAGCAAAGGATTTTAGAAAGCCTACTGTCACTAATTTAATTTTGAGGGCCAATACAGTGCGCACTCCAGGTCTTTAGTAAATTCCATTTCGTATGGTCAGATCTTCCCAAATCAGTCTTCACCATTCATTACTGATGGGTCCCACTGGAGGTCAGGACACTGCATGGAAAAGAGCACTGCCTTTTTAAAATGTTTGTGCTGGGTGAAGCCAACATTGAGACGGCACTGCCCTCGAGGCCAGCGTTCCACGTGGCATTTGCAGGTTGGCCAGTAACTGATGCTGACTCCTCCCAGCCCACAGTTCTGTCTTTGATGCCATCTAGAAGGATCCTGTGTGGGAATCGCTTCCAGCAACTACATTACTGCCTAGGCCTCAATCCCTGTGGTACCGTGAGGACTGGTGTTAATCGGTGCTGGAGTTTTTTTATATTCTTTCTGTTTTAACTCTGTGCCGGTGCCCTTTTCTACTTAAGTTTGTTTGTTTTAGCCTGGCTGACGGTATGTCGGGCCAGGGCATCAATCTAAATTGAAGCGGTCAAGAGTTGCCCCCATGCGTTGAATAACTCCTCACGGCAACTTCATTCGATTATGGACCCCCCGACGTTGCTTCTCTTGCTTGGGTCTGCACCATCCGATGGGCGAATGTGACACCTGCTTTTGATGGACCTTCGTACTGTGGTTGTCCATGAGGCGAGATGGGGTAGGGAACCCCAACTTTCGTGGGTGTCTACAAACTGGATGCCAAGGCAAGAACCTTGGGCTTCACTCTGAGCTCTCCCTGGGTCTATGCGACCCAGTGGGGAAAGAAGCCCTCTGCCATTTCACCTTGCTGGGGCAAGGGGTCCCCGCGAGGGTTGTTGGGAGGTCGCCTTCCTTGGGAAGGCAGCTGGTCATCCCTCCCAGTCCGGCTGCTCCACAGTGGACGGCAGCCCCCGCAGTGGAGTCAGGGCTATAAGCGGGCTCTCCTCAGGAGGTCCCTGAGACCATACCCCTCTGTCATTGGCTCGGTGCCGATGACTGGGGCAGAGATGGAGTGGCGTGTCCTGGCCTCCCCTGCGCGCCTCTGGGTACCATGGTTCCAGGGATCCAGGAGAAGCCCAGTTGAAGGTTGCCTTAGTCTCATCCCCACCTCAGGGGATGATGACAGGGGCAATCATGACTGGATCCCTCCTCAGATTCTGCTTGAGCATCTCCGGGGCCGTTGGAGTCTCTGGGACTGGTATCTCAGCTAGAGGACGGTGCCATTGTCGCCACTACCCCGGACCCTTCAGGGACTACTTCCGTTCTGAGGGACCCTTGCAGGTTCCTCTGGGTGATGCGGAGTGGCGGCTCCATCTACCAGCTGCAGCCATGGTTGGCGCTTGAGTCTGTGGTCATTGCCATGGCCAGTGTGGTTTCTCTTGGCAGCACCAGTATCTGTGCCATCTCATCCTCTGCCAGAACCAGGCCTACCTTGATAGCTAGTTCTGCCTCATTGGCTGGGTCCGGACCCATCATGACCAGGGTTCCAGCCAACGAGGACGAGCCTCAGGAGACCCTCTAACCTCCTCTGGGGTGAGGGAGTCTTCCTTCAAGGGAAGCAAGTCTGGAGTCCTCCACTGGGCCTCCTAAGAGGGACAGATCTTATTCTAAGAAGAGGGCTGGTAGGACTGGCTGTAAGTGGTGCCACCCTGCACCCCCATGGAATTGGGGTCCACGCCCAGGGCTGACTAGGTCGGCTTCTCTCCTGGGAGAGGTTCTTCAGTTGGTGGGGCAGGAGCCTCCCAAGAGGTGCTGCATGGCTCCAGCCTCATGTTCCAGGGGTTTCCTCAGGAGTGCCCCCAGTCCACCACTTAGAAGTTGAGTGCACTGGGGAGGAAGGGTTAGCCACTTCTCCCCTAGTCAGGGCATATCTGCACAACCCCAAAGCTCAGGCAGAGGTCCCTCGTGGTCTGGCCAGGCTGTCCCTCCTCCGTTCACTTTGCCACTTCTCCCCCGTGGTTCTTAGCCCCAAGGCCCCCTCTCTTTGGAATAATTCAGGACTGTGGTGGCACTGTTCCTTGACTACTTTAAGGCCATCTCCGAGGTCCTTTTCAGACCGCAAACATCTGCACTGCTGAGCTCTGAATTGACTCCCACTCCTCTTTGGCTTCCTCCTTAGAGGAAGAGGACTTTTATGTCACTTCTCCGTGTGGGATCTTGCATCCTGCCAGTGCTTCCTAATGGAGATAATGAGGGAGCTCCATCTTACCCACCCAGTCGGACAGAACCCTGATCATGTTACACTGTCATTCCTTTGGGAATACAGCGCTGACACGCTGGTCATCCCTCCTGACCAAGGCCATTATGGGAGGCATCACATGCTGTCTAGCTTCATCCTTCGCACTGCCCTAGAAACTGTGCACAAGTACTGCAGAGCAGCAGGGTTTCAGGTGCCATGCCACAGCCTTCTTCAGGTCTAGGGTTCCTGGATACTCCATCAGGGCGCTGACGCCTCAGTCTGGACTGCCCCGACACGGACTCAGCAGAGTTCAATCGAGTGGGAGGAGGGTGTTCTATTCTGCACGCTTCCTGTTGTGGATGTTAGCACATCTGGTGCACCAAGTGAACTATGCAAGGCACATCTGCTCTCTGCTGGGACAGGTCCACCAGCCCCTCTGATGGTGAGGGAACCAGGCAAGCACCGCCTGACCGCCCAAGTCCTGGAGCTAGCAAGACACCTCTCCAGGGCAGTCTCTGATGCCAGTGAGGTGGCTTTCAGGCTGGTGGAGCTGCGTGGATTACGCCTGTCCAGTTGCTGCCCCTGGCCTGGTGCAGGGTGATGTAAATCACCTTTCTGGGGGGCCACTTCTTTCCCACAGAGCACGGCAGGTTCTTCAGGGCACCTCCACCTCCGGATCCCATGAGCATTCGCCAGCCCTGTCAAGTCCTCGGCCCAGCCAGGTCTCGGTTACCGCCCCCCATGGTATCTCCCATGGGAGGCCGGGGAGACTTCCCTTCCCCTGGGTTCACCTTCTTGACACTCAGACTAATCAGTAATGAATGGTGAAGATTGATTTGGGAAGAGATGGAAATTACATACTTACTGAATATGATCTTCCCAAAATATTCACCATTCATTACACTCCACCCACCCTCCTATGATCGGACATTGCAGCTCAGTTTTTTTCCTCCTCTTCCCTTCTTCTGAAAGGGAAAGAGTAGGGAAAAAGGAGACGCGAAGCGGACCCTGTGTCCAGTCTGGATGCTCTGTCTCATCGTTGGTGAGCTACCAAGGTTGTCCTGCTAAATTTGTGGGATACTTTAAAATCCAGCTTCCTTAATTGATTCAGTTTCAGCACTGAGCAATCATCTGGACTTTAGTCTCTGCTTGCCCTGAGCAGATGTTCTCTCCTGGTGCATTGTTGTTTCGCCATATTTGGCGAACCTTAGGGAGGATAGTAGGCACACAATACAGGAGAGGTAGTATGGATGAAGAACAGTAGGTAAGAGCCGAACTTCTTGAATATAAGGGAGCTAGCATTGTTCACTTGTTGCAGAATGATCTGCAATGCTTAAAAAATGAAAGGAAAGGGCTTCTTCAATAGGGACATGTCCCCAGACCCTGGCTCTTCCTCACCCACATCTCCTCTGTCTGCCCCCTTCCTCCTAAATAAGTTTGGGTCCTGGATCAGCTCCATTGCCAAGTTTTCAGTGGAATCTAGTCCATGTGGACTTGATCTGGAGAGGAGCATTCCAGTGGTGATGTGGGAGGAGGAGTGTCAGGGAGAGCTGAGCCAGTTTTCCTTTCTCCTACCTGTGTTCCTTCTTTTCTCCTGTCCTTCAATTGTGTCTTACTCTGCTTAGGGCTGTCCAGTGTTCTGGTCACTCCCTGCCTGTCCATTTTGGTTATCCTTCTAGCCTAACCCTATTTCTCCTTATCAACTTTTATTTATTTCCACCCTTACCTATCATTTGAGAACCCTGGCCCTCTGCTCTACCCAACTTTTCTTGATCCTCGCCTGGTGCGACAGAACTGAGGGCTGGGAGGAGTCTGCGTTAGTTCTGGCCAGCCTGCAAGTGCTACATAGAACGCTGGCCAGAGGGCGGCGCCGGTTCTGATTTCTCGCAATACGCTCCACTCAGCACAGACATTTTGAAGAGACGGTGCTCTTTTTCTGTGCAGGTTCCGGACTTCCGCAGGACCCATCTGTAATGAATGGTGAAGATATTTGGGAAGATCATAATTACGGTAAGTATGTAATTTCCATTTTTAAGGATCAGAAGAAATTGTAGTGAGTTGCTGGATTTCAAGGTAGACTCAGAGCCCTTAATATCTAATCTGTTGGAAAGAGGGTATGAGGCAGTCTTATTAAGGCAAGCCAGAGAAAGGACTAGGAAAATTGACAGAATGGAATTATTAATTCCCAAGAGAAGCAGAAATGTACAAGAACTAGTCACGTTGGTAATGGATCATTCATCTATGGCAAGGAGAAGGGCAGTGTTTAGAAAGCATTGGTCAATTCTACAGGGTGATAGTATACTTAAAAAGGAAATAGGGAGGCTTCCAGGGTTATGTTCAGGTGAGGGTGAAGTTTGAAAGATCTGTTAGTCTGTAGCCAGTATAGACCAGAGGATTGCTGGAGATTACCAGGGTATGTCTGAAAACATCTGAGGTAGATCCTTTGCCTTTATGGCTTCTACCCTGTGGAATTCTCTGCCTCATCGGATCTGAGATAGCCTGACCGTAGAAGGATTTAAGAATTTCCTGAAAGCCCTTCGCTTTTGCACAGGCTTTTGATGATCATTGATGAATTGTTGGAAATCTGATCATGCTACTTTTGCCGCACTTCAGATTAGAATTGTTTCAAAAAAATGTTAACTTTTAATTTGCTGTTTAATTTATTGAGTTTTAAATTTTATTGTATTTTGTAAAGGCATCCTGAGCTTTGGAAGGGCTCTAATATAAATAAAGTTTGCTTTCGTTGCTTTAGCTAAGAATGTTGGCAACAAACAGTGGTGGAGACTAGACCTCAAAGAATGTTCAAATGTGTAGGTGCAATATTTGCAAATACTAAAACAGGGCAAAATGTGGAATTGGAGGAAATCCTAAAAGAATGAGGAATAAACACCATCAGCTGCACAACTACATTTGTAGTTAAAGTGCTATGGCTGCTGCAACAAGCCCTATATTGGAATGACAACTGGGCATTAAAGATTAGAATACAAGAAGAAGTTTCGAGGCTATTTGGGAGTGATGAAATTACCCTGTAAGAGCCAGTTTTAAAGAATTCCATGGATCAGATCCACAGCATCTTCAGTTCTCTGGTATTGGTGGGTCTCCCCTTTTAGTAGAGGAGGTGCTAGAACTAGAAGATTAGTACAAAAGGAGAGTCACTGGATTGTTATGCTAATTATTTTGCGACTAGTAGGCCTCAATGAGAATAGGACCTCAAGCTTTTCCTTGAGTAATCATGCCAAGTAGTAAGGTTTAGAGTGTTCACTCAGAGAGAAAAAAGTGTCAGCTGTTTGCAAGTACATCTGCACACATGCCAACTATACAAGCTACACAAAAACAACAAGCAGCAAAGTTGTTCAGGACTAAAAGAATTTTACAATGAGGGTAGTCACAAAGCTGAACTCCTTATAGTTTTAAAATATTTGCCATCTGCAGTGGAAATTTGGTAAAAGAAAAGATGGACATTTGGTTAATTAGATGGTTATATTTTAAAAACTATACAGAGTTCAGCTTGGTGACTACCTCATTGCAAAGATCTTTTATCCTGAGCAACTTTGTTCTGGTCATTTTTGTGTACTGTAGATTGTAAAGTTTCCAGGATATTTAGGTTTGTTTGGCATGTGTGCAGATGTGCTTGCAAACAGCAGATGCTTTTTATCTCTGAGAACACTAGTAGACATGTCAAACAAATGTAAATATCTTGAAAATCATACAAGTTACACATACACAACCAGTGTCACAATTGTTCACAACAAAAATACCTGTACAATGAGGTAGTCACCAAGCTGAACTCTGTATAGTTTTTAAAATATAGCCATCAATACAGTTGTGAGCGAACTGTAATGCAGTGCTTGTTGTGAATCTGTGGTCCCAGCTACATCACTGTCATATGAGACAGGATGCATTGTAGGAACAAGGAATGCAATAAATTTAGCTGAGATGGAGATCTCCAGGGGTCGAAACTACCATAAAGCTAGCATGCTAATTTAGGAAAAACTCCTACTACCAGACAGAGGAAGGACACACTAGGACTTCACACACAAATCAAAACACTCTACACAACATATGTTTTAGCTAATTCTGGGTGTACTGCTCCTTTAAGTTATAAAGTGGAATAGTTCTGAAAATGTTACCTTTAAGATACAGTACTGCTTTTCACATCACATAGATACAGAGACACTGTTATCAGGAAAAAGCTCTTGGCCCATCCAGTCTGTCTTTCCTACCTAACCCTAGTGGTGGAGAGGCTCAGACATAATACAGTTCAGTAAAAAACCCTCTAGGCAAGTGAAAAAAGAACAAGCAGTGTAGAGCCACCAAGCTCTACTATAATACCTTTGTTTGGATTTTTGAGAATTTCTGATTACCATTAGTAAGTAGAATGATTTTGCATTTGTGATTATTTGCCAGACTTTATATTGCGTCTAAACACTGGAACAAATAATATGTTTGACCTCTGTAATTTGGGTGGGGGCAGGACCTAATTTTCTCAGAAAAATCAATGGTGCTACAGTCCTTCAGTAATACATTCCAGAAGGGCCTTAAATAGGAGAACAGGGATGCCTATAGTAAAACAGGATCCAAATAATAACACAGAGAATAGATATGTAATGTGCCGGCCGGCTGAGTGGTGCTGAGGTTGAGGCGCTGGATACCATACCTAGCTTCATGCCGGTGACCGGGTTTGGGAGGCGGACTCAGGTCGCCTGGTGGGTCAGCGGGGAGATAGGCTGGGCGTCCAACAACAGCTTCGCCTTTTCCAGAAGGTACAGGTGGCGACACTTTCCTGACTCTGAGCAGGGCGAGACTGTAAGCCCTACATGGATGGCTGGCCACATTACAGCATGGACGTTTACACTTAGCACCTGACGTCAGGATTTACATGCTGTATGGGGAGGAAAAACAGAAAAGAGCCTGCCACCACTGGGAAAATGGGAGACTGGGGCGTGCCCACGATTTGCCTCCACCCGCTCAGCAAACTTTGGATCGGCGCTATATGTATGTTTGGGCATTCAGCCCCGCTCGTACTACGCCGGGGTATAGCTGCGGCTCCGTTGGTATCTGGGGCTCCATTGGGTAAGATGGAAGGCAGTGGATGTTGATGTGTCTCCTGATGGGTCGGGGTGGCAGACCTAGACAGAGGTAGAAACAGTAATAAAAAAAAAAGAAAAGTATTTACCCCCAAATGTCCTCTGCAGAGCACTTTCAAAACAAGAAGCTGGCACTTTGCTAGGTGAGAAAGCACAGTGAGTCTGCACAAAGATCAGGTTTAGGAGTCTGGCAGGGTAGACCATCATTGTTTGTTGCACAGCACAGTTGTTTAATAAAGAAGTCACAGCACCTGGCACCTACTAAAGTGCCAGCTCTGTTTTTGTGAGTTCTCTCTGCTGAGGACATTTGTGGTAAGTGCCTGGTTTTCTGTTTTCTGATCAGACTGGAGTCCTTCAGTAAGTAAAACAAAAACTCAAACTCTTTGATCTAAAATGTCATATATTTCGGATGTTAAAGTTTCACATATAAAACATTGTAAAGCTTTTTTTTTTTTTTAAATCATGGTTTAATCAGGCTTTTCCAAATTTTAACAACATTCACAAACAGTACAACTACATAGACTGTAAAGCTTTTGAGGATTGGCCAGTAGCACTAGGGAAAAAAATAACAGAATTATCCCCCGGCTGTGTGATGGATCACAAAATATGTCAGTTATTAGCAAATGATTTAACTATTTACCAAAGTCTGTAGGATTTGGGTGCCATACAGGGAAGCTGACATACAGCAGCAGCATGGTGCAATGTTCTTCACTCAATAACTGAAGCAGGAAAACAACCTCCTTAATCCTGCTAGCTTGTACTAGTAGTAATCATTTTGTGAGTCATGGAAAAAAAAGCTTAAGAAACTATTTTAAAAATAAAATGGGAAAAACAAGAATGTTATCGGAACTACAAGCAAATAAGATACAAAAATAAACTCATGTTGAAAACATTTGTTTAAGACCACACCTTTTAACTTTTATGCACTGTTGAGGTTTCTCCTGCCATATAGAGATTTTCATAAAGTTTGGAAGCAAAGGTGGTATGCAGTTGGAGGAAGTGGTGCAGAATGGGTGACTAAAGAAACTCCCTCCAGGACTGGCTCCACTGGGAGGATAAATAATGTCAGGTCCAATTTCCTTGCTGTCTCTTCATTCTGCTTTCATAACATGAATACTGGATTATCCTCCGCAGCCTTTATGGTACTCAGTGTGAAGCTTTGATGCTCATCAGTGGATTGTCCTTGTCCTTCTTATAAGCTGACGCATGATCCAGTCAAATTTGTGCTGGCTGGAGACTATCCCCAGCCCAGAATGCTTCAGTGAACTTTGTGCATCCCTAGAGGTTGGTCACGATCCTACTCTACTCCCAAAATTCCAGGTTATTTAAACCAAAATATTTTCTTTCTTTCCCTTTCCTTCTCAGTTGCCTTTTCCTTTTATAAATCAAGCACTGATTTCATTTCATTTTCATTGGTTATACTGGAAAGGCATGTAAGCATTGCTGCCTGCTTACACAAGCATCCAGTTACATACAACAGTCATGAGACATGACATAGGCTTAAAAGATTTACTGTACCAATAAACGAGGGTTAATAAAATGGTAATATAGACTAAAGGGCAAACCATGAACTAGTCTTGTGAATTAACAAATACAAGGTGACATTAAGCATTCAATGAGGATTTAATAATAATATAACAGTGGAGAAACACACAAAATGTAAGTGCAATCTAAAAAGTAGCCTAGGTGGATTAACAATACTACAAATGCTAGAAAGAGAGAGTAAGTGCTGAGGTGGATAACCAGAGAATGAGAGGAAAAACTGCAGAATGGGAGCTGATTAGGTCTCAGTGAAAGCAGGTGCAGGTGGGAGAGAAATGTCTCCCTGATATTGTGTTTGAAGGCATTTGTGGAGGGACAGAGTTTTAGTTCTGGAGGGAGAGAGTTGAAGAGTTTAGGTCCCATAAAGACTGTTTTCTGGCCTTGAGTGGTCCAGCAGAAAGGAACAGTGGAAACAGAGAATGGAGGATAGTCTAGTCTAGTGGTCCTGGTGGTGGCAGCTGTCTGGAAGAGAGAAGTGAAGCAATCAGGAGCAGTCCACGAGAGAGTTTGAAGAAGAAGGTGGATCTCTTGCAGTTGAGGTGGGACTCAAGGAGGGCTGACTGGTGAGCTTATTAAGGTCACAGTGGTATATGAGCTTAGGGAGACCAGAGACAAAGCAGATAGCTGTGGTAGGAGCTCAAGTCTTGAGAAATGTTTGATGGAGAGGCGGGGAGGGAGACAAGGAACAATAGTCAAAGACAGGAAGAAGGAAGCTAGAGACTGAGGGATTTGTATTCCTGTTAAGGAAATGCTTGGTTCTGTGGAGGATACCCATCTGCCAGTGGTTTTTTTGATCGTGAGGTTAGTGTGAGCATCACAATTGAGGTAGCTATCCAGGAGTAAGCCAAGGTATTTGAATTCACTGACTTTTCAGTGGCATTACCAAGATTGTCATAGAGTAAGAGGTCAAAGTCAAGGGGTTTGATGGGGCTGAGAAACCATGAACTTAGTTTTTTGGAGTGGAGTACAAGACTTTTGGACATGAACCAGGTGTGAAGTCTGCTGAAATCAAATTGGAGTTTGTTAATGAGAGCGTTGGGTTTTTGTCCTGACAGAATAGGGCTGCATCATCAGCATAGAGAATGAGTTCTGAGGTGGTGCAAATGTCAGGCAGGGGAGTTGACCAGAGAGAAGATAAGAGTGCCCAGTATGGACCCTTGGGAGATGCCGCATTTGATGGGGCAGGATTCAGAGAGGACACCGCCAATAATAGTGCAATGGGATCTTCCCATTGGGCAATCCTTGAACCAGAGGCAGACCTTGGGTGAGAAGTGGAGGCCAGCCAGGGTATGGAGGAGGACTACCATAATTAGCGAGGTACGAAAACTTTGCAAGGTCTATGAATGCAGCACCAGTATAGAGGCCTTCGTTGTTAGCTTTGTCTATGGAGTGGTGAAAATGATGATGGCAGTTTCGAATGTGTCGAAGCATGGAACCCATGCTGGGCCTCTGTCAGCAGGTTGTATCTGGAGAGGAATTCAGAGGTTTGCCTGTGGCCACTTTTCTAAAATGTTGGAGAGGGCAAGGCGGAGATGGGACAGTAGTTGGATACTAGATCCTTGGAACCAGATTTGTGAAGAAGTTTAATAATGGCACACTTCCAAGCTTTTTGGAAGGACCCCTGCAGAGGGAGTGGTTGAGGATGTTAGTAAGAGGATGGCCAGGGGTCACAGACAAGATAGAGAACTCTGAAGTCAATGTTGTTGGCGCCTTGGATGATGGACTTGGGTCGTTTGTTTTTGATTAACTTGACCACTTCACCAGGGGTTACATACCTGAAATGGAACTTACGGTGGGAGACTGGGAGGGTGCGGGGTAAACAAGGTAGGAGTGGAGCTGGGCTTGTACTGGTCGAGGTCACTAAAGTATGTATTGAAAAGGAAGGCTATTTTGCTTGGCTCGGTGGTGGTTGTCCCTTCCGAGGTAAGACAAATATGATCTTCAGAAATTCCCTACCAATAACGTTATTAAGAATGTTCTTGATCCTCCTAGGGTTCCCCTGGGCAGCTCATTGTTTTTCCAGGATGTAGGAGGATTTAGCAGGTCTTGTGGAAGATTTGCACCTGTTCCTGAGGGTTTTGAAGTCTTGGAGGAATTGGGGGTGTATTTTCTGTATAACTTCCAGGCTCAGTCCCTAGTCCTCATTAGTTCATGGCTCAGGGGTGACCCATTCTTGGCTAGAACCCTTAACCCAGATTTTTTTAAGCAGGATGAAACGGTCTCAGAGGACAAGGAACTTGTTAGCTAAAGGCTTCATGCACTTTGCAAATGTCAGAAATGTTTTCAGTGAAGGACCAGTCTTGGGCTAGGGTGGCTTTGGAAAACTCTGAGGCATCCAGCTTCTTCAGTTGCCTGGTTTGATAAATTTGTGTGGGCGGGGGTTGTGAACCATTGGCAGAATGCAGCACAGTGGTCACTGACTGAGTTAGGAAGAACTCTGGAGGTGGTGACATGGGAGAGGTGAGACCCAGGACCCAATCGATGAGGGACTGAGATCCTGTTTTGTAGTTGGTTCTGTAGGTTTAGTGATGAACTGGTGTAGGCCAAGACCAAGTATGGATTCCTTGGTGGAGTCACAGTGAGGGACATCCGTTTAGGTTGAAATCCCCAAGGATGATCCAATCCTCCCTTGGGGAGGGATGTTTTGATATCGAGGAAGAGGTCAAGATAATGGGGTGAGGAGGAGGGTGGCAGGTACACCACGCTGTGACCATTTTTCTGCTCCATTGAAGAGGTTAATCGAGATGGTCTCGAGGGAGGAGGTGGGTAGTTGGTCGATTTGATGGCAAGGAGGTTATCAGCAACCCAAATGAGGCAGCCTCCCCACCCTGTCTTTTCTAAAGACTGAGTAACCTTCAAGGAGGATTTCATTGGGAGATGTCCTTCAGCCAGGTTTCAGTGGGGACAATGACATCAAAAGCATTAGCCATCACCAGGACTCATTCTGAGTAAGTGTTTTTTTGCCAAAAGGCTTTACATGTTAAGGTGAGCAAAAGTGAGCTATTTAGTGGGTTTGGGGGAGCAGTGAGGTGACATTGGTAGAGGGTGGGGTTGGGGTGAGAACGTGGCCTGAGATAAGGAGTAGTAGTAGGAGGAGGAGCCTTAAGTGCCTGCGGTTCTAGCGAAGACAGCAGTGGAGTATAGTCTGGGTGTAGTGGTGGGTGAAAAGAATATGGCTGTGGTAGGAAGGAGAGAACTCATGGAACAGGCAAATGTTGATGAATGGGCTGGCATGGGCAGGGATGGATTTGGATGCACAAGTGAGGTGGTGGGGGGAGGAGGGACGAGGGGGAGAGAGAGAAATGAGGGAGGGTGTGAGAAGGATTTTGGGGCCAAACTGGTGGGGGAGGGAGGAGAGGGCAGGGTGAGGGAGTTGAGGAGAGGGCAGAGGGAAGAACAAGAGGTGAGAGTAGTAGGGGAGGTGGAACCACTTAGGGCACTCCATGCTGGTGAGAAGAAAGAAAGAGGAAGGTGACATAACAGTAATCTGTGAGGGAATAGGGAAGGGAAAATAAAGTTGAGTGTGGTAGAAGATTTCCATATGAAGCGTAAAGTCTCTATTGTTTTTCCCCATTCATGAGAGGTTTTGTGTTTCCTTCTGTGGTCATTCTACAGGTGCAAGAAGTTTTGGGAGATCTTTCTGTTTCTGTTGCAGGAACTTGCTCTAACTTCCAGCCCCAGGGATTTCATGATCTTACTTAAAGATACAGCTCTTGCAGCAGGTTACACCATTAGGACTGATGCTGCCGTCGGTGGCAGGACCCTCACGGAAAACCTCTAGCTAGCTACACACAGCGGACTGCCCCTGACATCGGCTCCGCCCCGATGTCCCTTGCATCATAAAAGGGCGGTCCCCAGCATCCCTCATTTCTATTCCCGCCACTGACTCGCAAGGATCGGCTTTATGGACGCCTTTAAGCAACTGATCAATGCTATCACTTAAGTATTTTCTTTATTATTTTCAAAATGTTCGCTATTTTTTCCAGTTATCTCTTCTGTATGTCTTCTTCCCGACGTCCTCCATAGAAAGGCACTGGTCCAAGCTGCCTCGGCAAACAGATCCAATTTAAGGACAGCCACGTGGCTCGTGGTGACGGTGCCTGGGGCCCAGAGCACGACACTCAAGGCCAGTCCTGTTTGTCAGAATTTCAACAGCAGAACAAGGATCCACCACCAAAAGTCTTGTAGACCTTCCTCCTCAACAAAAATTAGCAGCAGTGCAAAAGAGTACCTCCTCAAAGGAAGGCTCCTCCCATAACTCAGGGAAACACAAAGAAAAAGGAGGGAAAAGAGAAAGTGCTCCTCATCCAAGTCCCGGACATCCGACTCCAGGGGAGCTTGGACTCAGCTAGCTACTCTACCAGATCTCTATCTCGGTCCCAGGCCCAAAACCACCAGCCAAGGTTCAGGCGCCGGGTGGCTCCGGTTTGGAGCCACTCTTCAGCCCCTGAAGATCCAGCCCCAGGTTTACTCCACTAGCTGATCTTTGGGCTCTGTAAACCGGTCTTTTACAGGCTGCCCAGTCAAAGCACCCTCCAAGTCGGCCTCAGTCACAGGTTCCGACTCCCGGACAGGTGCCGGGCTCCGACCACTTGAGGTCAGCTCCTCAGCCCCCAGAAGCCTTACGGCCTTGGAGACGCAGCTAAAACAAACCAAAGATCAAACGCCTGTTACAAGGACCACGGACCCTACACGGACCTCAGGCCATACATCTACTGAGAGGTCTAAGGACCAAAGGCCTCAGCTGAGGTCCACACCCAACGACGGAATGACAACACCGCCACCATACTGGAGGTTGGCATGTCCCGATGGATGTACAATGAAGATACCGACATCAGGGTCTGATGTCTGAGTGATGACCCGACATCGCCAGTCTAGAGGATGCAGACCCTTACGCGAGTCGACAACAACCAAAGACCAAACGACGGGTATTGGACCACAGACCAGTGGATACAGGAGACAGTCAAATGTCTCAGCCGGTGACAGGTCAAACCTCTGGTCAGACATCTCAGCCGTGACGGACCAAACGCCGGTCTGCGGATCTCGGAGGTAAAGGATTTATTCGCTTATTGGTGGGAGACAATCTGGAAGGATGTAGTCCCCACTAAATGCCTCCCTGACCAACCTCCTCCGCAGGCTCCTTGCCCCTCACCTAAGGAGAAAGGCCCTGTCAGTCGTCCTCTCCTCCTTGGGAAATAACTCTGCCCCACATAGAGGATGTTCGCAAGAAAAGAAGTGGCCAATGTCTCCTTCCAAGACCCTTCCCGCCGGCCAAATGTGCATAAGAAAAAAGAAGCACCAGAAGATCAGATTGTTCTTCCTCAGAAGAATCATATCTTTCTTCATCGAACTCTTCTTCCAGATCCAGCTACCCCTTTAGCATTCCTTCCCGGATCCAAAGGATTTGCCAAGGTCCCTCCAGATGACCCTACTTTCATGTATATAATGTGACATATCCAAGATAATATGGGTAAGACACAGAGGATTTGGATCCAGAACGTCTGTCTTGCAAAATATCTGCACCAAAAGTATCCTAAACCAGTGATGGTCCACCACTGGTTGATTCATTCCAGAACGTGACTAAGGCTGCTTGAAAGCACCCTTATACTTCTGCAGTTCCCAAAAGGCTAACCGCTATATAGAGCCTCGTTAGAAGACTCTCATCTGGGAGAACAACCCATGATGGATTCAGTGGTCATCACCGCCAAGCATGACGGGTCCCAAAGGCCAAAGTACCTGAGCACTCAGCCTCAGACCGAAAATCAAAACAGCTTGATTCCGTGGAAGAAAATGCATGATCTGCTACATATTCCATCCACTCACTGAACTTTTTAACCTACATGGTTCAGTTTCAGAATGCCCTGTGGGAGCAAGGGTTGACATGGTCAAAACCTACCAGACGGAGACCAAAAAGAAGAGCTGGTCAAACTGTTGCAGACAGGCTCTGACGTGGGCACACAGGTACTCCGAGCAGCCTATGATTCTGTGGATTCTGCAGCCAGAAGTGCAGCAGCAAGTGTATGCCTTAGAAGACGCTCTTGGTTGAGGGTCTCGGGCCTACACCAGATGTCCAAATGGGTATCCTGGATGTTCCTTTTAAGGGCTCAGTCCTTTTCAAAGAGGATTCAAGGATCATAACAAAACTACAAGATGCCAGCAAGGGCGCCTGCTCTGTACAAGTAGCATACGAACTAAAGCCATTTTGAGACAACAGCACCGCTTTCCATGGAAAACAGGGGCAACAGTCTAGGTTCAGATAGCAGCAGAGAGGGACTTTACCGTGAAAGGCCTCCTCGAGCAGCAGGAGGCACAGGAGCGAGGAATGCAAACCTTCTCAGGCAAACCTCCCTCCCTCCACAGCCTGACTCTGCTGGAGAGCCTTCTTCTCCCACCTGCACAGGCATAAGAGGCGGTCGGGTTCACGCCTCAAAACATCTAGAAGGGTGACAGCGATTTACCTCCCACCAGTGGGTTCTTCAGCTGGTTCAGAGGCCACTCTATGAAGTTCACTGGGCAGCCACCGTCCAGGCCACCCTGCTTTCCCAATATTCCAAACCAATATGCCACACTGATACAAGGAAAGACCCAGGCCCTTCTGGCAAAAGAGGCCATAGAACAGGTCCCGTGGATTCAAAGAGGAAAGGGTACTATTCCCATTTTGTCCTAGTACCCAAAAAGACAAGGGACTTAAGCGCCCCATCCTGGAACTCAGCAATCTCAACACCTTTGTGGCATACAAACACTTCAGGATGGTCACTTTGCCAGGATTGATCCTGATGCTCACGCAAACGCTTGGCTCACATCACTGGACATGCAAGATGCCTATCTCCACATTCCGGTCGCGAACACCACAAGAGGTTTCTATGCTTTCAAATTCCAGGGACATTACCAATTTCAGGCACTTGCTTGGTGAACACGCGTACTGGAGTATCTTCTTCGTTATCAGGGCTAAGTTATCCTCAATAAAGGTGCACCTTTCAGCATTATCTGCATATCATGCACCTCTGGGAGACAAGTTCTTGGCCCAACTGGACTTGGTCGCACCTTCCTATGTGGCATCCCCACTGGAGACCACCCATTAGGGACCTGATTCCCCGGACCTTTTTTTTATTTTGGAGCAGCTCACACTACCCCTTTGAACCAGCCATGGATTGCGTAGCCACGCCTCTTTCTCTTGAAGGTGTTATTTTAGTTGCAGTTACTTCTGCCAGAAGGATTTCAGAGCTCCATGAAGTGCCACAGTCTGAGGCAGCCAGAACAACCGTATCAGTTTGTTATTATGGTTGATGCATGCCAGAAGTTTAACATGTATGTTATGATTGTCATCCAGTAGAACCGCATGCTTCTTTATTTTTGATTAGTATGTGCCAGTTCTTTTTAACATGTATGCTATGATTGATAACATAGAGAATAATGGATGGGAAGGTTTGATATGAGAATTTAATGCACACTGAAGTTGTGGGATGCTACATAAACCCCAAGGCGTAAGCCCGAGGGGTTTATCAAAGCATCCCACAACGAGGATGTGCATTAAATTCTCATATGAAACACCCTCCCCATCTTTTTATTTTTATAATAACAGACCAGCAATTTTTTCCAGCAGTTTGAGAGACTGTTTGGCCCCGCCCACATACAGAATGTTGCCCAATGAGGCAGCAGCATAGTTTGACTGGTTTATTTTATGAATGTCATAACAACCAGCTGGTTGTTATGGAAATATCAACCTGGTCAGTACATTGAGAGAAATTGCTGACCAGTTATTATATCCTACTACCATCGTAGTGAACAGTTTTCATTGCCGATAGTGAATGTAGCATAATAGTTGGAACACAGTAGAACAGTAAAATACTGTAATTTCAAAATTAATGACTCCGTAGTGCATTTTTCATTATTTCCAGACTCTGTTGTTTTTTCTTGGGGATGTTCTTTCTCTGCTAGAGATGTATCTCACTGGAGCATTCCAGGTTGGTTGGGAATGGCCTGTGGCCACCTCAAATTTGATTGGATCGTGTATCAGCCTATAGGATGGACGGAGGATAACCCATTGGTGAGCAGTGTCTGAGTACTATAAAGCCTGCAGGTACAATCACCTTTACCAGGTGTGTAAATACCATTTTATGTCTTCAGGCACAGGTGTGTTCAGGAGGGACTGGGGTGAAGTTTCAGTGGTAAAAACACCTGTGTACTCTGCTCTAATGTAGTATGATAGCTTCAGTCTTGGAAATCAGATATGAGGTTAGGAGTTTGTGCTAACTGGCTGACATTTGTATTGCCAGTGCGTTTTGTGGCCACTTACATGTGGAATTTGTCATAATCCATACGCTTGCTTAAAAGGTACAGTTTCTCAGCTTTTTGTTATATGTGGATAATTCATAGTCCAGCTTGTAAACGTAAACTACATTGCCACTAGAGTACTAGAGCACTTGCAATATCTAGCACTGAGAGTGTTGAGGCATAGGATTTTGTTGGATCTTTCACGTTAGATGCTCAATAAAAGACAAATATTTGCAGAATGGTGGTGTAGATACATTCTGTCTGTGAGTACATTCACTGTCTGTCCACCCATGTCTTGTATCTAACCTCAAGATATGACATATTGTTGGCATAATTGAATATGTTGAAGGTTAGGTTCATTATGAGGGGGTATGAACCAGTCAGAGAGCAGCTTTCCTAATGCTGATGACATCACAATAGTACTGTATAGCATTGAAGCCAGCAATTAAACTTGAAGAGAAACAGTGAAATCGTCAAACAGCCAGCAGATTTAAAAAGCTATAACTAGTAAACGGACATAATGTATGGCTAAGCCTTATTATGTATAGACATGAAGTACATCTCCTAAAAGTTGTGCACATTCTAAAAGTTTTTCTGCACATTCTATAGTCAGTAACAGCAATTGTGTTACACCTTGTTCTGACTCCGCTGTTCATTTCTCACCACTGCTCTGCTCATGTTGTGTACGCCCCCTGAGATACTGTGGCAGTCAGAAGAGGTGTGGTAAGAGCAGAGCCAGCAGTGAAGTTGGAACAATCAGGTCAAGCAGACCACCCAACGAGACAGCCATTTCAGCAGCTGGAGAAAATGACCCAGTCAGGGCGGTGAGTCACAGCAGCAGCAGGGCTGAAAGTATTTTCTGATTTCTGGCACAGCAGGCAGTGCCCTGGGTGGCATGGGTAGCACAGCCCCTGTTAAGGACTCCTGTGATTTAGGTTAAACCCTTATACTGTAAAAGTAAACCATGGGCAACCATACACAACTCCGCCTTTGCTTCTGTGTCAGGGTTGAAATAACAGCATGGATTCTCAAACGCCTCTCTCTCAAGGTCCATGTGCAGGTATCACAGTCTTTAGATAGAAACACAGGATTGTTGTGCAGAGTCACCATATAGTATTCCTTATGTAGAATAAATCAACTATGCAGTGGTCTGACTCAAAATACACAGTTTGCCATCATCTATGAAAGGTGAACCATTAATAACTCACCTGTGATTCCACCACTCATGTGTTATGGTCCCGCTACTCTTGCCCCCCACAACACATGAAGGTAAATTGCATATTTTGAGTCAGTCCCTTGTATATACCCTGCAAATAATGCAGAATACATTTTCACAACCTTAATTCATTTACAGTAAAATACAGATCATCTTGAAGTATGAATATCATTTTACAACAGCTAAATTGCACAATAGAGTGCATTATCATTGATAGTGCCATGTCAAGTGCAGTGCTAGGCACGAGGCAAATCTGAATGTCTTTAACCACCCTATAAATGGTGTTATCCCAAATTACATACTTCAGAGTACATTATTGCTATTATCAAATGGGTTACGTAGGTAATAAGCCATTTGGCAGAAACTTTGTTCAGACTGTAGTGTTACATGAACATTGTTATTTCTGCTGGGGCTTTAATTTTTACCAAACAACTTTGTAAAATATAGCAATAATCCTCTCAAAAGGTGCTGCATCGACTTCAGTGAAGGACTCCTGTGTTTGCCATACAGTGACATTATAAAATGTCCCAGAATGGATGCATGACAGTAATCCAGAAAGGGAGCGGATCATGCTATTATCCCCTTGGAGGGAATTACAATCCTTTCCTGTGTGGACACAGCATAAATTTTCGCTTTCCATGTAGATTTTTATTTCTGCAGCCAGCTGACTGTCTTCAGGGATATATCCTGGTGTCAGATGTATACCTTAGTCAGCTTGTGGAACCCTCACCCGTCGTGGAGCTTACAGCTGCTGTTTGGTCCCACCTTTTTCCCCTTCCACCTCCCTGGTCATGGCCACACTGTTTGTCTCCTCATGCACGCACAGCATCCTCACTACAGCAGGAGCAAGTTTCCTGGCCCAGAATTTGCTGTGGTGGCCGAACCCACCACTGAAAGGTACTGTCATGTGGCAGCTGACTGGACTGGTGTCACCCTGACGTGATTCTCTGAGTCCCCTCCGAACTCGGGGTTGTCTGCACTCACAGCTGCACATGCCGTTGCTGCTGGGCCAGTGGGGTAGCAGCAGAAGAAACCAACATATAGGGCAAGTTCATTCAGTTAAGGGAGCTCTCTGTTCTTTATTAAATCACCAAAATAGGTGTCTTTAAAGACCTACTAATGCTTCAGATGAAACTTTGAAAACAATATTCCCAATTCAGCTTGCATTAACATCTCTTTTAGATTTATCTTCTCCATTATTATGACTAAAGAAATGTGCATGAAAATGTGTGAAATCCCTTAACAGTCATTCCGCTCCTGCAAGTTATTTAAATTTATCTTTTGTGCCATCACAGTCTTTTACCATGGAAATGCCTGTGATGTCACAAGCTGAGGATTATTGTGGGAATAAGAAACAAGAGCAGATGAACTCTTAAGGAAAACAAGGGAAAGCAAATGGGATTGGGTGGGGAGTGTTGATAGTCAACGGAAGAAAGGATTTAGGATCATTATCTCAGATGACCTTAAGGTGGCCAAAAAGTGTAACAAGGTGGTGGGAAGGGCCAGTGGGATGTTGGGGTATATAGGAAGGGATATCTCTAGCAGAAGGAGAGGTGGTGATGCCCCCATACAAAACACTGGTGAGGCCTCATCTGGAGTACGGTGTTCAGTTCTGGAGGTCGTCTTTGCAAGGACATAGACAGGATGGAGGCAGTCCAGTGAAGGGCGACCAGGATGGAAAGGGGCTTGCATCAGAAGACATATGAGGACAGATTAAAAGACCTTAGCATGTATTTACTAGAGGAGAGGAGGAACAGGGGATATGACAGAGACTTTCAACTATCTGAAGGGCTTCAACAACGTGCAGGTGGGTGATATCTTTCAATGCAAGAGTTGCACAAGGACAAGGGGATGATACAAGATTGGGGAAGGATAAGGGCAAATATGAGGAAGTTTTTCTTCATGGAGAGGGTGGTAGATGCTTGGAATAGCCTGCTCAGGAGGTGGCGGGGACAAAACACAGTGGGGGGATTCAAACATACATGGGATAGACATAAAGAAATCCTAGATGTGGGAAAAACAGAAGAAACCAGTGACCAAGTAGGGTCATTAGCCACTGATGCAAGTAGGGAATACGGCTGACTAGGTGGGCCAAGCGGTCATTATCTGCTATCAACTACTATGTAATCCTGTTTTCATGCTGATCACCTCAGTAGTTAATTAGGCAGGCCCATGGGTTCCATTACCAGTCTGTTAATCATCCTCTGGGAGTACTGTGACAGGAGGAGCAGCTGAATGCCACATGCTTCTAGGGACTGGTAAATAGACTGCTATATGCTAGGGAAACAGCTGTTTGAAAAGTTAAGCCCAGACTCTGGATATGCGCACAATGTTGACAAAGATTTGTCTGGAATAGAAGCCTAAGGCCCCTCACTACTGCTTCGTATCCTGCCAGCACATGGTACTTTGTTTTACTAACAACTATAGTCTCATCTAAAACATGTAGAAACAGAATATACAGAAATGATCTGCCACTTTAGGCAGCTGCTTTAGGTGGGGTCTGGGGAAATTCAGATACATGGTCAGATACATTGGGCTGGTAAGTATTGCCTAGACATTAGAGTAATGAGCTGCAAATGAGCTTGGTACATCCAGCAGACCTGGGTCTTATTCCACAACCTCCACTTGCATACCCGTGCGACTCTGAACAAGTCACTTAACCTCCCCAGTGCTGCCTGGTCGCCCCTGAAAACAGGCACACGTGCTTAGTGGGACTTACCCAATTAGCAAAGTAATAAAATAGAAATGGCATAGCACATGCCATTTACTTCAGTACTTGATGAAGTCACTAACATAGAAACATAGACTTTGACGGCAGATAAGGACCGCTTGCCCACCCAGTCTGCCCATTTCCCTACCTACCGGATAAGCTGCAGATCTTAGTTAACCAGCAGCCTATTTCTTCCTACCCCCACAAGAATTGCCTTATGTCTGTCCCATGCATTCTAGAATTCTCCCACAGTTTTAGATCCCACAGCCTCCTCAGGAAGGCTGTTCCATGGCCCACCACCCCTCTGTGAAAAAATACTTTTCACATTGCCCCCTGAGCCGCTCCCCATCTTCAAATTGTGTCCCCTTGTTCTTTAAAGAGGTGGATAAAGCAATGGGACCTGATGGGATTCACCCAAATTCTAAAAGAACAAGGGAAGAACTAATAACACCACTGACTACCCTTTTAATAAATCATGGGAGCATGGTGTGTACCTGAGGACTGAAGGAGGGTGGATGTGATTCCTTCACAAAAGTGGGAGCAAGACAGAGGCAGGAAATCACAGACATGTCAGTTTCAATTTCAGTGGTAACGGAAAATGATGGAATCACTTATGAAGGAAAGAATGGAGTACTTGGAGCCAAGTGAGGCACAGGACCCAAGGCAGGATTCACAGCAGGAAGGTCATGTCAGACAAATCTAATTGATTTCTTTGATTGGGTGACCAAAGTAGTAGACCAGGGAGGCTATGGACATGGCCTACCTAGACTTTAGCAAGGCATTTGACACAGTCCGCACAAAAGATTAATAAACAAATTAGCCAACTTGAGAGTGGGTCCCAGGGTGGTAGCCTGGGTAAAACACTGGCTGGACAACAGGACACAGAGGGTAAAAGTAAATGGAGTCCACAAATGAAGAAAGGAGGGTTACTTAGTATGCACCGCAGGGTTCAGTATGGGGGCCGGTCCTTTTAATGTCTTTATAAGGACATTGCAGAGGGACTGAAGAAAAGTATGTCTCTTTGCAGATGACACAAAGATCTGCAACAGGGTTGATAATGCAAGGTGGGGTGGAGAGGATGAAAAGGGACTTGGCAAGGTTGGAGGAATGGTCAAATGTATAGCAGCTTAGATTCAATGCAAAGAAGTGCAAAATAATGCACCTGGGATCAGATACCCAGGGAAGATTACACAATGGGGGAGGTAGTAACAACAACAAAATGGAAAGGAACCTAGGGGTAATCATATCAGATGATCTTAAGGTTGGCAAAGCAATGTGAGAAGGCAGGGAGGGCTGGGGATACTGGGATGTATAGGAGAGGCATCACCAGCAGAAAACAGGAAGTTATTTTCCTTGAGGGCAAATAAAACAGCTTTCAATATTTAAATATCAGAGTATCAACAGATACCTCCCAATTATTTAAAAATAATGATCTTAAACTTTTTCAAGAACTACAAGCCGATATGGCAAGATGGCCCTTGTTGCAATGACCTTATATGGCTGAATTCAAACACTAAAATAAATGCATTACCCCATCTCCTATTTTATTCCAAACAATTCAACTCCCAGTTCCAAGATATTTTGGAATCAACTGGAAGGAATCCCAAAGATTTGTATGGGCTAGGAGATACCCTAGAATAGCATGGAATATTTTACAGACCCAAGGGGGACTGGCCTTCCTAATTTCTACCAGTACTACTTGGCAGCTGGTGGGGGGGTAGCTGTGCACATGGGCTAAAACGCAGGGAGGACTCCAGGTTGGTATCAGCTGGAGGAAGCCACCCTGAAAGTGTTAGGGCCCCTGTGGACGCTGCCCACAAATAGCATACTTCCTCGTGATATGAGCAACCACAGACAGCCCATGGGTAAGGCACTCCCCTGAATATTAAGTTGAGAAGAGCCACACAAAACACCAAAAGGACTTGGCCCCTTATCTTTGATTAGACCCGAGGCAACTGGTAACTTTTTACAATGCCTAGACAACCAGGGTTGCCTTCATTTGCCCAACTCATAACCAAATGCGACTCGGGCATGAGGACCACTTCGATTTTGCAGGTGCGACATTTCCTGATGACCCCAGCGTCCAAGCTCAACCGTGAGAACGCACTGGCTTAGAATCCTTCTTTTTACTCTGTTACTCTAAAAGGCAACACTCATTACCTTTCCCAACTTTTATGTGGTATTAAACCAACAAGACTCTTCACCATTGAATAAGGTGAGGGATAGTTGGGAGGTTAAATTCAGATCCCCGATACAGCCGCCCAATGGACCAGAAGGTTTTAAGAGGTTGGCAGGTCGCAGCCTCCCACATGGAGAGAATCCAACTAGAAAATCTTGGTTAGATTTTTCTTACCCCGACAGTCACTAAATATTTTAGGCCCCATCAGTCCGATCTTTGCTGGAGGGATGTGGAATAGAGGGACACATGGTCACATTTTTGGACTTGCCTGAAATCTAGGAATTCTGGAAAGCAATCCACACACAAATACAGCTGCTAACTGGACTTCAGATCCCATTTATAGGTACTGACTTAGTACTAGGCTTTCCTATCTTACTATTGGGGAGTAAGGGAGCTAGGACTCTTGCTCAGAAGCTCAGAGTAGTATCATTGAAATGTATAACATCCAGCCCCCCAGCCACCCAATTTACAGGAGTGCCAGTCTAGGGTGACAGAGTTGGAGAGGATGGAGAACACACGTAGCTGTCTATGGTTACAACAGGAAAAGTTCCTGGAGATTTGCGCCCTGGCACTTAGAAAAGGGCATCCCTATTATGATCATATGAAAGAATGACATATTTTATAGAAAAGAAGGTAAAGGAAACTCAGGGTAAACAAAGCAATGGGGCCTCACAAATACACTTCCCAGGATACCGAGCTAAGGGAAGAGCTGGCAGAACACTTCAACCTATCTTTGAATGGGAGTTGTCCCTGAGGATTGGAGAAGAGCCACTGTGGTCCCTCTCCATAAGAGTGGAAGTAGGAGGTCACAGGTAACTGTAGACTGGTAAACCCTCACATCAATTGTGGGCGAGATTATGGAAGCACTCCTGAAAGAAAGAATCACGCCCCCATCTGGAGGAGAGTGCAACCTACATTAGATTCTAGACAACATGGTTTCACAATGGGAGATCGTACAAACAAATGTAATAGACTTTTAACTCGTGTCCAAGATAGTGGACCAGGGCGGAGCAGTGGACATAATCAGTCTAGATTTCAGTAAAGCATTTGACTGCTCCACACAGAAAGTTGGTAAACAAGCTAGCCAACCTAGGAGTGGGTATGAAAGTAGTAAACTGGGTGCAAACTGGCTGAGTGGGAGAACCCAGAGGGTACTAGTAAATGGTACGCTATCAGAGGAAAGGGAGGGGACCAGTGGGATGCCTCAGGGGTCAGTATCAGGCCCTATCCTAGTCAACATCATCATTAGTGACATAGCTAAAGGTTTAGAGGGAAAAGTGTGTCTGTTTGCAGATGGCACAAAGATCAGTAACAGGGTAGACATTCGGTGGGGGGTGCAGAGGATAAAGTCTGACTTAAGGTGTGAGGCATTTATGTATGCAGCCCGACCTGTGGAATTCTCTACCTCGTCGGATTAGAGTATGCCTGACCTTTGAGAGCTTTAAGACGGCATTAAAAACGCATTTTATTTAAGTGCTTTTGGGGATTGTTGAATATGTAATATTTTATTTTATTAATTTATTTTAGATATTTTATTCTATTTATGTTTTAACCTTTCTACAGCACTTTGATAGTTATTTGAATTGCACTATATAAATACATTTTATTATGATTATTATTATTGAAACTGGAACAGTGGTCTGAAATCTGGCAACTGAATTTAAGCTTGAAAAGTGCAAGGTCATGCACTTGGGAAGGGTAACCTGGGAGAGAAATACTTCATGGGAGGAGGAGACTGGAGGCCATGAAGAAGAGAGGGACCGAGGAGTGATTATTACAGATGACCTAAAACAAGCAACCAGTGTGAAAAGGCAAATGGGACACTGGGTTGCATAGGTAGAGGAATCACCAGCAGAAAAAGGAGGTGGTGGTCCCACTCTACAGATCTGTGTTGAGGCCACATCTGGAATACTGTGATAGTTCTACGGCCACATCAGCTGTCGGGCAGGAACCGCATCAGGATGTCATTTAGTAGTCCTAGTTATACACATACATGCATGATGTATTTTCAACAGAAACCCTCAAAGAACTGAATTTTGTGAGTTCATACAGTACATTTTCCTGGAATAGCAGTGTGAGGCAGACACCTGTTTGTCAATCTGTCATAAAAACAAAATCGCTCACATGAACCTATTTATGGAAGCTACATCAAAACACACTACTTCTATGAATTAACAACATTTAGAAGAATTTTATATCCATTAAACAACTCTGTGTTATATAGCCAGAAAACAAAGCAGAGTTTTGATGAGAAAGAACTGACTGTCGATACAGACAAGGAGATTTCTCACAAACATTCATACCACTTCAGTTCAGCACTGAAACTCAGAGATCAACTTTTTATGAGAATGGCATGATAGATTGTAAGCTAATCTATATAAACACAAACCAGATGGTTTAGTGGCAAACTTGAGTGAACACAATTTGCTCTACAGACTGCTCTGACTGACAAGTACAACAGCTTCTTCAGTCAATCAGGGACTTAACTGCTGAAGCAGCAGGCTAAGCAAAATGATGTAATCGCTCTGCAGGCCTCACTGATAGGGACAGAATAATCTTCACTGTTTTCCAGTACAGCAGAGCACATTAAAGATGCTGATTTAAAGAAAACCACAAAACCAAGCGGCATGAAATTTTCAGGAAACACTAATCATGACACAGGGACTTGAATTCAAGCTTTTATGAAATATATGCATTTGCTTTTAAAAAACGTTGGCTGCATAATTCATTTTCATATATATTACTGGATATCTGCTTTGCATCAGAAGTTAGGTGTTGAATAAAAATAAAAATTGTCTTTATCGGGATGCCAGAAGAGCTGCCTGTAATTGTTATCGGGGATATGGCAGCTATGTCCATATTGGCAGTGCTAGAATGTGATTGGTTAAATGGGTTATTCCATTTAATATATTTTACAGATTTAATATATTTATTTTTATTAACTACCTGATGTTAGCACTGATCACTGTGCAGTGCATGCTAATGTGCAGAGCATGGCCCTGAATGGCAGACAACAGTGCAACTGATTTAACCTTTTATATAACTGTACAAAGGGATTTCTCATGTGGCACTTTATTTTGGGGAATATAAACTGAGTCATCGACATAGCAGTCAGTTTGTTAGTTCTGCAGTGCCCAGCATGAAAACCAGTCAAGAATCTGTCTCTCTCCCATATTGCTCCTTCCAGTTGGAGTCTTGAGTAAGCAGACTTAAGATTACTCAGTCTGAAACTATTTCAGTCAAACTTGTATAAATACTTGCAGCACATGAGCTGATGTAGATGTTTTATCTAAAATTTTGTCCAGTGTCATGTTTATGAATCATTGTTTTTTGGCAACGCAATTTATGACTGACAACTGACAGCGTATCCTCATCCAGGACACGATTGAAAATGGAGAGTACTCCCAGTCCAACATGATTTGTTGACAAATAACTTACAGTATTTAAAAGAACAGACTACAGGTTTATACAGGTGACTACTTTTTCTTCACTGTTTATCAGGCTGATTACATATGCAAATAGAGGATAATATGTGGTCCTCTATTGGTAACTGGTCTGTTAACGTCGGGGGTTGCCAGGGCGACCGTGTAAACCTCGAGGCGAAGCTTCGAGGATTTACGATGCCATGGCAACCTCGAGATGGTTAACAGTAACTGGTTGCCGATAGAAGGACCGTACATTGTTTTTAAGTGTATGGTCCCAAGAAAAGGAACACAGCTCCTTACTTTTCAAAGCGGAGTTACCCCATGGCGTTCAGGCCTTCCCTTACCACTGCGCATCCGCCGGTTCCTGAGTGTAAAAAGTGGCCTGTTGTTAACCTATCGATGCTACGTCACATCGATAGGTTAACATTACCACGCACATCGATGAGCATAACAACCTAGGAAATAATGCTTTCCTAAGGTTAACAGCGCTCTACCAACATTATATGAGGCTCACCATACATTATATGAGTATCAAACTTCACATCACAATGGGGAGAAAACAACAAAGTTATTTTATTTAGGAACATGAATTTGTTCTTCAAGAAAGTGGGTGTTCCTATGGCATGTGCAATAGGTCTAGCGTGGCTCTTTTCTGTGTGCATTTTTTTGTTAACGGATCATATTTCATAGCACGCTACCTGCATCAGCATGAGAAGAATTTCTTTTGAGTTACTAATCACTTTTTGCAACATTGCGAAAGCAGAGGCCTCTGGGGTGGGACTATATCTTTATACCCTTTACACACAATCTGTTGGAATAAAATAATTTGCCTAATTAGTCCATGTCATGTGTAATTTATGGAAGTCCCAAGGGGATGCATGTGAAAGTAAAATTGCAATGGTAAAGCCATTTGCTGCTGAAGGTGATGGACAAGAAGTGTCTAAGAAGTGCTGCTTTGTTTTAGGAGGGAAGATTTCTGAGATAAAATCTAGTACTTTCTATAGCAGATAGTGTTGGTATGTTATTATAAACTGGTTATGACTAGTTGGAGTTTCTTAAGGGATCATATTAAGAGAATTATATTACAGAACTGTGATTTGTCAGGGGAGCTTTGCTGAGTACAGGTATTCTCATGGGTAGGTCATTTATAGAGCAAACAGTTTGGAGTCATCTCGTGTCTCACTTCATTTATTGGTTTGAGCTTGTCTGGAAATTCTCTTCCAGTGTTTCAGGAAATGCTACCAATTCATGGGCTTTGGCCTGTAAGTGGCCTCTGCAGGAACTTCCATATATGGTTTACAGATCAGTGTGATCCTTTGCAAGCATGGTATTCCCCTACTTTGTTTGTTGTGTTGCATCATCCACTCTGTTGGGATGTAGTAATGGAATGAAGCCCAATGATTTAGAGAGAGCTTGAATAGAAATGAGGTTCTTAATGGCAGTCATTTTATGCATTATGTCAATCTGCTGATCATAACTAGTATTAGATTTTATGTATAACTGGCACCTTCCTGGAGGCTCCGGTGCCTCACAACAGAAGTAGTAGAACATTTAAACACAATACAAATTAAATTAAGTCAATAAATATTCCAAGAAAACCACTTTACTAAAAAGCATTCTGTGGTGTCCAGAATTAATGCTTCTTCACGTCATTGTTTCAGAAATCTCATATTTTCGTAGTAGTCTCTTTTAGAGACTTACAGTGCCCTTTTTTCCATTAAACTACATTACATTTGTGATTCTGAAGTTGTTCTGTGCCACTTGTCTGCCTCTATAAGGCAAATATAGATGACTGGGCAGGGAATCTTAATTAGAAATTCACATTATCCTGTTGACATCAACGACAGTAAAGCCAGAAAAAACAGTTATTCATCAATACCTTCTCTTATTTTGCCATAAACCTATCTTTGTCTGGAGAGGAAATTTCTCTCACTGATCTGTTTCTCAGTTTAGTTGCAAAGTAAATAATAATTTGATTTTATATAGTGCCTTTTATACTGACTGTATCCCAGAGTGGTTTACGGTTCAGGAGAGAAACATAGAATTTGTCAGCAGATAAGGACGCATGGCCCACCTAGTCTGCCCCTCTTTTCCTGCCTGTTCTGCCACCTGAGCTCTACCTGGTCTTCACCTCCCCTCAGCTTTCATACTAGTTTTCCTTTATACCTATTCTGTGCATGCTTAAAGTCCACCACTGTTTTTACCCCTACCACCTCTGCCTGAAGATTATTCCAGGCACCCACCACCCTCTCAGTGAACAAATGCTTCCTCACATCACTCCTAAACTTCCCCTCCAGCTTCATCGATGCCCCTAGTTCTCATACACCTTTTTTCTGAAAAATGCTCCCTTCCTGTACCTTATCTCCCCCACCATGAGGTATGTAATGGTGTCTGTCATGTCCTCTTCCTCTCTTCCTGGGTGTACATGTTAATGTCCCTCAGTCTCTCCATAGGACATTTGGTGCAGCCCCTGCACCAATTTGTTGCATTTCTTTGGATCACCTCTACCCTGCCTGTGTCCTTTCTGAGGTGTGATCTCCAGAACTAGATGCAGTACTCCAGGTGTGATCTCAACAGTGACTGATCAGTGGCAACATTACCTCCTCTTTCTGCTAGTGATAACCCATCCTTATGCACCCCAGTATCCCAGTGGCTTTCCCTTACTGCTTTGTTACCTTAAAGTCATCTGTTATGATTATCCCAGGTCGTTTTCTTGTTTAGTGACTGTCAATAGCTCACCCCTATTCTGTATTCTGCACCCAAGGTGTTTAGTTTTTGCACTTTTTGCATTGTAACCCTAGATGCCATACCTTTAACGATTCCTCAAGGTTTTTCAGGTCTTTATTCTCTTCACCACCTCTAGAGTGTCCACCTTTTTGCAGAGCTTTCTGTCATTTGCAAAGAGGCATTCCCTTCCAGTTCTTCTGCAGTATGACTTACAAAGACAATAAAGATGACTGGTCCCAGTACTGAGTCCTGTGGAACCCTGCTAGCCACCTTTCCTTCCCCCAAGTGAGTGCCGTTAACTACCACCCTCTGTCACCCATCTGTCAGGCAATTACGCACCCAGTGTACCACCTGATTCCCACCCCCAAGTTTCCCAGTGTTTACTGGGCCTTCTGTGGCACACTGTCGGGTTGGCTGAAGTCTTAGGTCACATGCACCGCATCCCCTGATCTATTTCTCTGGTCACCCTTTCAAAGAAATCTATCAGGTTTGTCTGACATGATCTCCTCCTGTGAGTCTGTGCTGCCCGTTAGATGCAAGGTAATCTGCTAGTCTTTCCTTTAGAAGTGACACCATTAGATTCCCAACTGCTGATATCAGACTGACCAGCCTGTAGTGTCCAGCCTCTTCCCTGCTGCCACTGTTATGGAGGGACTGCATCTGCTCTTCTCCAGTATTGTGCAACCACTTACATATAGTGAGTTATTCAGTAGGGCTTTCAGAGGTGCAGCCATTACCTCCCTGAGCTGCTTTAGTACCTTTTGGATGTACCCCATCTGACCCCATAGCCTTGTCCGCTGTCAGATTCGCAATTCCCTTTGGGAGTCTCTCCTTCAATGTACTTTGAGTCTACTTCCTCCCTCCAGTGAGTCTGTATCCTATATATGGCCCATCCCTTCCACTGTGAAGACAGAACAGAAGCATTTGTTCATAGTATCTGCTTTTACCTGATCATCCTGTGCATAGTCTCCGTTGCACGCTTCATCCTTCTAATTCCTCCCTTGTTTTTCTTTTTTACTTGTAAACCAAAAGAGTCTTGTTCCTTTGTTAATCCCTGGCTATTCTTTCCTCAGGTTGTGCTTTAGTGCCCTCACCACCTTCCCTACTTCCCTTTGTCTTTGCTGGTACACCTCTGTCCTGTTGCCTCTACATCTCCTCTTATCTCCTGAACACTGACCTTTTTCCTTGCCACCACCTCCTTGAGAACCATATTCGCCTCTTTCCTCCTGCTTTTGCTCACCCCTTTGTGCAGTTTTTTTGCCTTCACTATTCCATCCATGGTTCACCCTGCTGCCATCCTAGTGTTAAGTCACACTGTCCAGTGATCACTGGCCCCCACCCTGACAGCCACAACACTGTCTCTGTTAATAACCACCAGGTCCAGCATTGCCCCATCACCAGTAGGTTCCTTGACCAGTTGCCTCAGAAACGCTTCCTTCAGGGATTAGGACGAATTCCTGCTTCTACCGAGTCGAGGCTGCAGCTAATATCTGTGGATTGAAGTCCCCATCAGCAGTACCTCCCCTTATCTGCCATCTTGCTAATGGCTTCCCCCATTTCCTTGTCTAGATCCTCCCTGTGCTGGAGGTCTATAAATCACCCTAGTGTAAATGGAGGCTCTGGTTGCTGTCCCCAGGGTGACCCACAGTACCAGCCCTCCTTACCCCCTGCATTTCTGTTGCCTTGATATGTTCCGTGACACATAACACAACCTCCTCACCTTTCTCTCCTCCACATCTTTCCCAATCTGTGTGTATTCTAGTATAGCCATGTCCCAGTTGTGGTTTCCTGTGCACCATGATTCAGTGATGGCCACTATGTCCAGGTCTTCCTCTGCCATGATAACCTCAAGATCTGGAATTTTATTTCAAGACTTCTTACATTTGTACACATGACTTCCACATCTTTTTCCCATACTGCATACAGACTCCGTCTCCTTCCTTTATTTGGCCCTGCCTCTCCCCTGTGGTACTACTTTTTTTTTTACCACTTTGTTCCTCCAGTGCCCTTCTTTTGCTTTGAACCTGTTCCCTGGAGGAGTTTTTCCTCAAGTTCTCCTTCCTTCTGCTTCATTTTCTGTGTGTGTGTTTTTTTTGGAGTCAATATGTGCCTTCCCTGTCCTTCCCACGCCCTCAGCTAGTTCAGATGATCATCAAAGTAACATTTAAACCATAACTGAGGACTGCAGTTCCTCTTCAGATGGATGCAGGTCACTTTTGTACAGGCCTGCTGAGGGCAGGGGATGTTGTTGCAAGTTTAGTTGCACTGGCAGATTCAGAAAGCACAGAGACAGAATAGGGTCAGCATGGCACTGAAGTACCAGTAAACTAGTGCATTAACAAGTTAGTGAATTTTTGAGCAATAGAAGGTAAAGACAGTTTTTGGATACTATTCAGCAAGCTGAGCTAATTTAAGTAACTTCTGTGATAAAACGAGCACTGTAATGTAAGTAAATTACTTTTCAGAAGTGATGCTGTGACTTGTGCATGTGTGTCATCTAGTGTTGTAACAGGTGTATTCATGCAAATGAATCCTGGAATAATGCACTTACTGTGCTATGTATTGTATGTATACTGGTTACATATTGTGCCACGGTATCTTTGTACTTGGTTTTTTTTTTTTTTTTTTTTACAAAATCAATAAACAGAAAGTTTAAAAAAAAAGTAAAGTACCTCTGCTTCAGACTGAACATTTTTGAATATTGTATAATATTACTATGTACTAGTTTTAGTTGGCATGGTTTTTCTCGAGATGTCACAGCACTAATCAATTTTCAGTTCTCCATCTCTGATCAGCTTGTTCAGGTGACTAAACTGAATTAGAGTTGTAACTTAATTTTAAAATGTTGCTTAAATTATAGTTCAAATGTACAAATCTGATATCTGTCAACAAAGAATAATAGTGGATTAAGACATGACAGATGGATGTGAGAGCCTCACTGACTTGCAGAGTAACCTTCCTTGGCTTGGTTTCTGGAAAGCTGGACCTGCCCCATTCTCTTTCTCTCCAATAATGCTTCATATGGTCAGGGCAGGTTCCATGATGTGAGGCCCCAAGTGTACCAGGGCCATAATTTAGGCGGTGGTCAGGTTTTTGCCTCCTGGTTTTTAGTCCTCACCTCCAACCACAAGGAGGTGCAACACAGCCCAGATGCCTCGCATCGCAGTTTAACCAGCAGAAGAGCATCCCTGCCCCACTACAGGTGCTGCCGTGGTGGCAGATGTGCAGCAAATATTTTACCTGGTATAGTGTAGTGAAAAACACACTTCATCAACTGCTACACAAAATCGCTTATGTATAGCCATCACTTGTTATACATCTCAGTTCACCTAAAAGTGGTTGTACAGCTGCTTTACACAAGGTTACTCACAAAACGCTACACATATTTCCTACTGCTACCCAAATAACATTTTGTAAGGGTGCAGTTGCTACACAAACATTTTTTAATAAAAGTTTTCCTGTGGATGTGATACCACCCTCTCCCCAGGTGGGGGAGAGGATGCCGCTGGCAGCACCTTCTCATCCAGGCCACCCACACTAGCCACCCCAGTTTCACTCCCAACCCAGGTTGCCAGCTTTACAGTACATCAAGCTGCTAGTGGGTCAATGTGTGGCGGAGGTTGGCATTTTCAGTCTTTTATTAACATTGAAGATCTACTATACCATGCACTCTATGCATTTTTAGATCATGAAATGTAGAAGTCTGCATTACCTACAGGCCGTGAATGTCTTCCAGTCTAATGACCTTGTTCACTGTAAAGAGCTTCTGTAAGATCTTTCCTAAATACTGACTGAATGCTACCAATAAGATCACATTTCTCTTCAAACAGGATTTTATTTAAACTGAATTATACAATGACTGTGAAAAGGGTCAGCTGGGGTCTAAAACATAGGTCAGGTTAGACCAATGGGTGTAAAAAAATGTTGGTCAAAATGAGAAATGACTGAGTCAGAACCTAATCTAAAGTACAAATTTCACAAATACAGCAGCTAAAACTTGTAAAAAAAAAAACTTTCTTATTAAGTTTTCCAGCTTTGCAGCTGTTACTCACCGGGTGCACTATTATAGACCTCACTGTCAAGAAGAAGGTATGTAATTTCTGGGACGACTGTTACTTTTCCTTTTTACGGCTGCATAGCGTATAGCTATTCAAGTATTTCTAACAAGAGGAGAGGGAACAGGGCAGGCAGGAACTGCTGTATATTACCACCTGCTTCCACACTGGAGTTTCACCACATTGTTGGTATGCATGAGATCCCTGCTGTTTTGTGTCTGTGTGTGCCCCCTCCCTATCCAGATCTACTTTATTCATGAATCTACATGGCACTTTTTTTTGTCTTGTGTCCACCTGTACAGCTGGAAGTGTGCTGCTGAGTACACACACTACTTAACACAGCAGGGGCAAATGTCAGTGACTGAAGAACATTGTCATTAACTAATGCAAATATGACATAGCAAAACAGTTTTGTGCCTCCATAGTATGTACTGTAGTGAGAGAACAGACAAATGGTGTTGAATGCAAGTCTAACAAACAGTTTTGTTAGTCCAATGAAATGTATTACCTGTAACATATTTTTATGTTTTTCTTCTACAACATAGACTGGACTAACACAGTTGCAACATACAGTGCCTTCAGAAAGTATTCACCCCTTTGATTTTGTCACATTTTGTTGTGTTACTACCAGAATTTGTAATGTATTGAAGTGATTTTTCCCTTGATTCACACAGCATACTCAACAATTTAAAGGGGCAAAAAATATTTATTTTGTGTAACAAAAATTTATGAAACATTAAAAACTGAAATACCTTGTTTATTTAAGTATTCACCCCTGAGTCAATACTTTGCAGAGGCCTTTGCCAGAAATTACAGCTTTGAGTCTTCTTGGGTATGTATGTATCAGCTTCAGAGATCTGGATTTGGGGATTTTCACCCATTCTTCCTTGTAGATTTGCTTAAGCTCTGTCAAGTTGGATGGGGAGCATCAGTGAACCACAATCTTTAAGTCTTTCCACAGATTCTCAGTGGGATTCAAGTCTGGGCTTTGGCTGGGCCACTCAAGGACATTCACCTTCTTGTTCTGAAGCCACTCAGTGTTGCTTTGGCTGTATGCTTTGGGGTCATTGTCCTGTTGGAATGTAAATCTTCACCCCAGTCCAAGGTCTATTGCAGACTGATGCAGGTTCTTCTCAAGGATGTGCCTGTATTTGACTCCATTCATTGTTCCTCTATCCTGACAAGTGCCTCAGTCCCTGCCGCTGAAAAGCATCCCCATAACATGATGCTGCCACCACCATGCTTCATGGTAAGATGGTGCTACATGGGTGATGAGCTGTGTTCAGTTTGCGCCAGGCATAGCACTTTGCATTCAGGCCAAAGAGTTAAATTTTGTTTCATCAGACCAGAGAATCTTTGCCACTTGGTCTCAGAGTCTGCCATGTGCCTTCTTGCAACTCCAGGTGGCTATTGTGTGGTGGCCTTTTTCTGGAGTGGCTTCCGTCTAGCTACTTCCCATAGAGGCTACATCTGTGAAGTGCTACAGAGATTGTTGTCCTCTGGACAGGTTCTCCATCTCAGACATGGAACTCTGTAGTTCTGTCAGGGTGGTCATTGGTTCTTGGCCACTTCCTCTGACCAAGGTCCTTCTTGCCCGTTGCTCAGTTTGGGAGGACGGCCTGCTCTAGGAAGAGTCTGGGTGGTTCTGTAATCTTTCCATTTCCTAATGATGGACTTGACTGTGCTCCTGGGAACTTTAAACACCCTATAAATGTTTTTATACCTCTCCCCAGATCTGTGCCTCCTCACAATTCTATCTCGGAGTTCTATGGACAGCCCTTGGTCTTCATGGTAGAGTTTCTGCTCTGACATGCACTGTCAACAATGGACCTTATATAGACAGTGTATTTCTCTGAAATCATGTCAACCATTTGAACTGACCACAGGTGGACTCCATTCATGTTTTAGAGTGATCTCACAAGGAAATTGGATGCACGTGAGCTCAATTTGAGTGTCATAGCAAAGGGGTGAATACTTATCAAATCAAGACATTTCAGGTTTTTATTTTAAATTATATGTACAAAAATTCCAGAAGTTTCATTCCACTTTGACATTATAGAGTAATTTGTGTAGATACGTGACAAAAATCCCATATAAATGTATTTTAATTTGAGTTTGCAACATCACAAAATGGCAAAATCCAAGGGGGCGTAATACTTTCTGTAGGCACTGTATCTCCATCAGAATAGACCAAACTACAGCCACATTGTTATGCACAATGTCTTCTGCAGAAATCAGTGGCAGTAGGGAAGGATGATGAAAGGACAAGAACGTTAGTGCAATAGTTTTGTTAGGAAAGTGCACTTCAGCACCTGCTTCTTAATAGAAACAAAGCAAACCCCGTTTAACCTGTTGCAAAACACCATATTAATTCCTGATATCTCATGAGCCTTGCTGTGACAGTACACTTGGCTACTGCAGCCTGCTTGGGATGACAGTAAGTGGCTGAGGTGAGCTTTGAAGTAGTTTGCAAGTTCTAGGTTTGTCCCGTTGCACTCTGGAAATACTTCACTAAATTATATAACTGAGAGTGTCTGTCAGTTCGGCAATCTGTACACTACTGCTCAAAACTAAAATGAGACTCCATCTCAATATCCACCGTCTTTATAACATGTGACAGGTCACTGTGATGTTTTGTGTGTGCTAGCTGTCATGCATGGTCCTCACATATCCTTTGCTTGGAACACACATTTCATTATTCTTTTAGAAGACAGCTCAAATTTCTTATGGAGTTTGTAACACAACTCAGCTCCCTGGTGTAGAGTCTGATGTCATCATGCAGTTCACCAGATAATGGAAGTAGACCAAACAAAATTTAACTTGTTGCAATCACCATACTAATTCCTGGTGCCTCATGGACCTTGCTGTTACAGTACACTTAGCAACTGCAGCTTGCTCGGATAACAGAAAGAGCTCTGGTGGGATTTGAACCTGAACTTGCTAGTTCCCAAGCTTGTGATCTAACCACTGGATCCCAGTACTGTCCCTTTGTCACATTTTGTAAGGATGTTTATTGAAGCTTAAAGTAGACAGAAGTGGAAATAGGAGGGAGTCCCAGGAACTCAGTTCTGGGAGTGAAATTAACAGTCTAACTCTGTTACAGGAATAAAGTGAAAAGGAATGCTTCTGTGTAAACACACACCCCTAAAGCAAACAGCTGACTAAATGAAGTGTAAAATGCAGCATATAATGAAGAAACATATCCCCAGATCCCAGTCTGATATATTCGATACTCTATCACGGGTGGTGAGTTCCTCAGTGAATCCTTTCCATTTTCAACACTGAAAGCAGACTTCTTGCTAGAGTTCTGCTGTGTGTGGCCAAACACAGAAAAGGTAAACTTTGCTGTTTTAGCACTTTTGAGGAAAACGGTCAGCACAGTGCCAACCACAGCAGAGCTGTAACGCAATGCTATAGATTGCATAGAAATATATACTATTGCATACCATCTGCTTGATAGCCCCCTCCCCATATTAAGTAGTTCCCAGAAGGGACCTGAATCCATGCCATGCCTCATAAACTTTTTCCTGTTGCCCAGTAAATGTGGGATGTTTTTCATCACAATAATACAAGGAGTAAATTACATCTAAGCTACACAGTATTCTATATTCCTTATCAGGCTAATATATTAGCAGCTGTATTGGGGCTGACAAGAGTATGTTTCTCTATCTAGGGCTGTCCTTGACTGCAAGGAAAATAAACTGCCATATAAATGCGTTTATTCTCCTTTTTAAACTTTTATTTTGGAGATTATACATTCATTTGCATTGAAACAAGGATACATGCATGCTGCCTTACCATTCAACCATAGAACTTATAACGCAAATGTATAAAATAAACCCTTCCAACTTTTACATAGAATAGACGAAGTCTTTAAAGTAGGGAGTGAGAGATTAGAAAGAAAAACAGAGAACTAAGTGTTTCTGCAACAATAAACATTGGAAAGCTAGCACAAAGAGTTACGTCTACTGAAAAGATTAAATATATCATTCTTAACTGTTAAAGGTTAAACTTCTAATCAGAATAACTAAATAACCATAGCTGCTCCCACTAGTTATGGCTTCTCCCTTTGATGACATCAACACCGAAATTGTATTAATTATAAATAAAAAGGATTACATCTGCACCTTTATTTAAAAGAGAAACACACTTGCATTCTGAATGACTATTTTAAAGCTATACCATTACATTTTATGATTAAGCCCTAAAAACTCATTAAAGAAAACATAACGACAAGTTCCATTCTTATTACAACATCTTTTTATCAAAATACTTTTTAAGCACAGGTGTTTCTGAGGAAAAGAATATATGTATATATATATATATATATATATATATATATATATATATATATATGAAAACAAGTATAAAGCCAATTACAACAAAGTTAATTAAAGCTCGAGACACCTCCAGAAATCTGCAGAAAAACAAGAGGCTAATCATAGAGAGCCATACATAAGGTGCATATTAGAAGCATTAAAAATGCATTGTATTCAATCTTATCTGAGTTCATGATGTTCAGACGCTAAGTTAAAATTAAGCTCTCAGCCTCAGCTCCATCCACTTTGGGAGTATCCAGACAAGGTCCCTCCCTCCTTCGAGGAAGATTCACATTGTGGTTTTTCTTGCGCTGTTGGTCGATTTTATCATACAATGAGGTGTGACAATCCTGTAACCTCATTGATCGAACACATCACATGACCGTAGTATATATCCTGCAATAACCCACGGCTGAGAAATGGCATTTATAAAAAACATACTTAAACACATTTTAAATGTATTTTACATGGATCCTTGTATAATCACAATAAGGCACTCCAGGTGTGGGTTATAAAGTGGATTACCACTTCTTGTGTGGTTAAGTCACTGGCTGCCTAGTGACACACCACACGGTAATGAATAAATCCCCAATAACCCACCCCTGTCATGCCTTATTGCTTAAATGCCATCAACTGGTCGGTATCAAAAAGATGTATTTGATTGAATTGAGTATGACCCTTGCCTTGCACGTGGTGCAATAAAAGAACTGTCCACCAATTTTGTTAATTTCAATCTGTAGTGTAGAATGTGCTGTCTTCTAGCCTGCATCTCTGGGCTGACATCTGGATATAGTACCTTTGTTTGCTTGAAATTTAAAGCCCCTTTATTCTAGCTTTCTTTATCATATAGTCCTGTTCACTCTCCAGCCGAATTGAATCAGGACTGGCAAGCTTTACAGACTCAGGCTTTGGTGTTGAGGAAGTAATGGTAAGTGAAATGTGCTTACTTTGGGGCAGATTTGGTAAGCAAAACACCCTGCTCAGATGGGAGAGTTTTTTAGTGAATCTGAAAGACTCCATGAATAATTTTGTAATCAAATCCCATGTTATTCAAACAACATGAAGTCTTGCTATATTATGACACATGCAGTGAGTCCCAACCGAACTGCTCCAGAGGTGAAAAGTTAACTTTCCATGCCAGGCATGGAACGCTGAGCTTCGAGCTTGGTTGAAACTGTCTGTTGTTCTTCAAACTCAAACCGTCAGATTCTTTACCGTCCTCACTGAACAGTCGCTCCGGAGATTTCTCCTTCTGCTTGGTCATTTTGTTGGTTAAAGTATTGTTTTTCTCGGTTTCGAGCCAATTTAAACCGCAACTTGATTGAGTTCAGGCTCTGTCTGTGGTATTTGTGAGTACTAGATAGGTTTACATTAATTCTCTTCTGTGTGGAACTTGTAAACTGTTTATCGGTTCGCTTTAAACCGATCAGGTTGTTTAAAACATCTTATTCTGTCATTTAGAGTGTAGTTACGGTTCTAAAAAGCAGATTTTATTACGCTTTTTTCCAACACCCGTGACACGGTTGGGAATCGATAAGAGGGTCTTGCCTGGCGGATTGCCATAAACGGGTAAGTTTGGTTAGGACTGGCACCATGTCTGAAAACCCAAAGGAAAACCGGACCCACTGGGTTTCAACACTGCAGTGTGTGTTGGGGAAACCTTTGCCAAGGCTGACCCCACACCACCTGTGTTTATTGTCTGGGATTTGACCACCTCAATGCAGACTGCCAGATTTGTAAAAATGTTCCTGCAGTTACCCTGGAAAGAGAGTTGGCAGGCTCAGGAAAAGGAGGCCAAAAGTCCGCTGAACGGATGGCCAGCCCGGTTCGGTTCAACCCGAACCAGAGGGTACCCTCTGACCAGGGCGAGACTTCCTCGGCAAAGGAGAGCCGACTTTGAGGGTCGGTTCCAGCAAAAGGACTAGGAAATCAGCTGGCGTGGAGCCAAAACTTTCCTCTCCAACCACTGAAGAGATAGCCAAAGCGATTCAAATTGTCCAGTCGCTTTCCCGGTTCCGACCGAACCGGTACCATCAGGTAAGCGCCAGTTCGGCCGGTTCCACCAGTTCAAGAGTATGATTTAGAGGAATATTATGAACCGGAGGAGGGGAAGAGGAGTATGAGGAGAGTGAATGTGGATTTGAAAGTCTGGATGTGCCCATTGAACCGGACATCTCCCCAGACAGACCTTCAAGAGTGTCTCCTCCTAGGCTTTCTGAGTCCCCTTCTCATTTTATGTTTTATAAAAAGTGGCTGAAACCCTCCAGCTCCCTATGGAGGAAGCTGTGGATGATCAAGAGGAGCCTGACTATGTGGAAATGATGGATATCCCAGAGTCTAGGAGACAGTCTATTCCTTGCATAAATCTTTTGGGAAACAGACTTTAAAATTCTAAAACTCCTCACACTATACCTCCTGTGGATAAGAGAATGGACAAGAGGTACACATTGTCAGGCTCTGATCACGGAGTTCCTTTCACAACAATGCAGCCATGTTGGGTAGTGCAGACTGCAGCCTGTGACAAGGCAAATATCCCTTGGCCTCACACCCCGGACAAGGACTCCAGGAGGATTGATGCCATGGCAAAGAAACAGTACATGGCAGCATCCTTGGGACTCAGACAGGCAAATTATATGGCTTATGTTGCTAGATATCAGAAACCAGATGGGATACTGTTATGGCTCTAGCAAAACAGGTCCCTGGCCAGCTTGCCAAGGAGCTGGAGCAGGTGGCTGCCGATGGTATTGAGGCATCCAAGGTGCAGTTTGATGCTGCAGTGGACTCAAATGATGTCATCAAGAGTCATGCATACATCTGTGGCACTTCGCAGAATGACTTGGCTCAGATGTACTAGTCTGTCACAGGATACCCAGACTAAGGCCATGGATTTTCCTGTTGTGGGTAATTCCCTGTTTGAATTACATGAAGAAAATGGATGAGTATAGGACCACCTATAGGAGTGCACAGGCCAAGGAAAGGCAGGCCACTCCTCAAAGGCAGCATCCCAGGGGCAGGGGCAGGCCTTTTACCAAGCCCAGGCCTCCTCTTCTGCTTATGCCCAGAGGGGTTCTTTAGAGGAGAGGCAGAAAGGGTGCCAGCAGGCCTGTTTCCACCCCTCAGCCCAAAGCCCCTGCCAAGCAGGCACCCTGATGGGGTTGCCAGGGCCGATTCTCAACTTCTTGTAGGGCAGGCTGGCTTACTTTGTCCAGGACTGGGAGTCTCTGACATCAGACAAGTGGGTCCTTGAAGCAGTAAGCCAGGGACTGGTCCTCAGCTTCAAAAGTTTCAAAGATGAGAACCAGATCCTTTCCACCTGCAAATCCACCAGAGGCACTTGCCCTAGAGGCTGAGGTCTCTTCCTCCTGGCACTCAGAGCTGTGGAAAGGATTCCACCTCTACACCAGGGCAAAGGGTTGTACTCCAGGTACTTCCTTACCCCAAAAAGACAGGAGAATGGCGGCCCATCCTGGATCTCAGATACTTAAACAAGCACCTTTTAAAACCAAAATTCAAAATGGTGACTCTGGGAATTATTCTACCCTCTCTAAGGCCAGGGGACTGGCTAGCGTCCCTGGACCTCAAGGATGCCTACTTCCATATTCTCATCAGAAGCTCCCATCGAAAGTACCTCAGGTTGAGCTGCCCTCAGGCCATTACCAGTTCAGAGCAATGCCCTTGACCTCACCTCTGCACCAAGGGTATTCACAAAATGCCTGGCAGTAGCAGTTGTTTCTCTAAGAAGGCAAAGAATTGCTATTTTCCCTTATCTGGACGTCTGGCTCATAGTGGGCCAGTCCCCAGACCAAGTCAAGTCACACCTTCAGATAACTCCGCAACTGCTCACCTCTCTAGGTTTCCTCCTGAATTTCTCAGTCAGTTCTAGAGCCTGTCCAGCTCCTCACCTTCATAGGCGCAGAACTGAACACGAGAAAGCCAGAGCCTTCCTTCCTTTGGACAGGGCAAGGACCCTGGTGTCTCTGGCCTCCTCATTCACCCTGCAGGTGTCTCGACCAGCAAGGCATTTTCTACAGCTCCTGGGGCACATGGCTGCTTCTACAGCAGTAGTGCAGGGAGCCAGATTTCAGATGAGGACATTCAGTTCCATTTGAGAGCCTTTTGGTCTCAAAGGAAAGACCCTTTATCCAAATTGATCCCAGTGACTCAAACCCTGATCCAGGCCTTACAGTGGTGGCAGGATCAGAGCAATCTCAGACAGGGGTTCCTTTTGTCACTCAGTCTCACTCCCTAATCCTTACTACAGATGCATCCCTCTTGGGGTGGGAGCTCACATGGGTGACCTCACCACCCAGGGGTTGTGGTCCCCTCAGGAATCTCTGCTCCACATCAATCTGTTGGAACTCAGAGCATTTTTTCTAGCACTTCAAGCTTTTTCCAAATCTGTTTCAGAACAAAGTTGTACAGGTCAGAATAGACAACACCACCACAATGTGGTACATCAACAAGCAAGGGGCACTCGGTCTACAGCCTTGTGCACCGAAGCAATGAAGTCGTGGTCTCTGGCTTATTCCTGAACACCTCCCTTCGGCAGTTCACCTCCCAGGCAAGGACAATGTCCTGGCAGATGCTGTCAGCAGGATTTCCCAGGGCCATCACGAATGGTCACTGGACCCCTGGTCTTGGAGGTGGTATTTGCCAGATGGGGCACCCGCAGATAAATCTTTTGCAGCCCCAGACAATCACCAACTTCCCCTTTTTGATGCAGGCCCCCAGTGTTGGGCTCAGTCCCTCTGGATGCCTTAGTCCTCAGTTGGGAAGGAATTTTCTGCTTTCCTTCCTTCCTCTTCTGTTCAAAGTGCTAGTCAAAATCAGATCTCAACCCTGCAAGATGATCCTGATTGCTCCATATTGGCCCAGACAGCCCTGGTACCCACTTCTACTGTCCTTAGCAGTCCATCTTCCCTGTATCTTTCCAGGAATCACAATCTGTTAACCTGTGCTCCGGGGAGGGTTTGGTACCGAACCTCAAAGCTATCAATCTCAAGGCCTGACTCTTGAGGAGTTAGAGTTTGCTGGTTTACACCTCTTCCAACGTGTAATGGATATCCTGAAGGCTTCTAGAAAACCTTCCACCAGGGCTTTTATAATTCCAAATGGAAGAGATTTTCATATGGTGCTCTGGAAAGCATATTTCCCAGAATCTGCTGATTTACCCACAGTCCTGGATTATATGGTCCACTTAAATACCTTGGGGCTGAGACCAGCTACCCTAAAAGTGCATGTGGCAGCTGTGTCTGCTTTTATTTCAGCAGGTAAGCCCTCTTCTCTTTCAGCTCACCTTGTCGTCTCCAAGTTTTTCAAGGGATTGCTTCACACCAACCCTCCATTCAGGGACCCTGCCCTGCATGGGACTTTAATGTTTGCATTGCTCAGCTTATGCAACCTCCTTTGAGCCTTTGTCTTCAGCAGAGTTTAAGTACTTGACTTGGAAGACTGTGTTTCTGGTAGCATCACTTCTGCCAGACTTAAGTGAATTAAGCTTTATCAGTGGAGCTGATTTTATCTCCTTTCTTAGAGATAAGGTGGTCCTCAGGACTAACAGGAAGTTCTTGCCTAAGGTAGTTTCAGATTTCCACCTTAATCAATCTATATCTCTTCCAGTGTACTTCACTGACCATTCCTCCTCTGGCGAGAGGAGGCTGCACAACTTAGATGTGAAGAGAGCCCTTAGTTACTACATAGAGCATACTAAGGGTCACAGGTTTGACTCCTCCAACTGTTCCTCACTTATGGTGAGGTTGGTAAAGGAAACCTGCCACTAAAGATCCATTGCCAGGTGGATTGTCTCTTGTATCCATTTTGCTATGAAAAACTGGGTAAGGTTCCTCCCTCAGGCCTGAGGGCTCACTCTACCAGAGGTACAGCTGCTTCCTGGCTGCTGCCAGGGACATCCCTATTCTAGAGATATGTCAAGCAACTACCTGGAAAACAGTTCATACTTTTACCAACATACCCCCTGGATATCCAGGCTAGGAGTGATGCTCGGTTTGGCACAGCTGTGCTTCAGAGCCTATTTCCTAAGTAGGTTCTGTCCTCTCCATGGAGGTACTACTTTGTAGTCTGCATATGTCATAATATAGTAAGACTTCATGTTTGAAGAAAAATTACTCACCTTAGTAATGTTGTTTCTTCTATTACTAAGGTAATTTTCTTCTCTCCTATGACTCCAGATTAGGTAGATGCGTTCACTTATAGATTATTTTTTAGGGCTGCATTTCAAGGTTCTCTGTTTTCCTTACTTCTGAACATTGTCCCTCAACAAAGCAGACAGAAAGGCAGCGTCCAAATCAGCTATCATAGTTGCAGCTTGAGTTTTGACCATTTCCAGAATTCCTTTTCAGACTCTTGTAGTCTGAGCTTGGTTGATCAGCATTTGGCAGCTGCCAAGTCCCATTTGTGTCTGATTTGTAGATGGCCATTAAGAGTGCATTATCTGATTTGCTGATGGAATCAAAGAGTTAAGCCTGACCGGGGGCTTGTGATTTTTCTGTAGTCTCAAATGTATGCAGACAATGGAGCCATGTTTAGCGTTTTGTATGGGGACTCGACTTGCGGTTTCAGTTTCTGTTGAAAACTGACTCTTCTGGGGCTACCGGTATGTAAGTCTTAGGAATTTATATATTGGTACGGTACGCTCAAGCTCGTCTGTTTGCTATGCTTGTTTGTCAGAGGAAGAAAGATTCTGCTCCTTCCTCTTCTCCTTTCTCTCTCTCTTGAGAATCTTTTGTTCTTTTTTCTTGAGAGTTGTGAAAGTCTAATGACAGAGAGAGCCAAATGCTTTTTTTATTGATGATACTTTTGGGGTGAAAATAATTTGTTTCCACTCCAGGAGCATCATTAGATTACAGAACACCTGTCAGAATTCCATAATGATGTATGTCCTTACTTGACAGGGTATGGTATAGTGTAGCAAAATACTGAATAAAACGAGATCATGCTAACCATTTCCAGAAATGTATACCAGTAGACTGCTAAACATTTGTTTTGTGTGAGTCCATAGCATGATATTACATGACTCAAACCATTTTTATTTAATTTTGCGAACTGGTTTGTACCAAGAGCTTTGCATTTTCATAGTTGGTTAGCACTTTTACATGTGAAACTGCAAATCTTTTCTTTTATCTTATTTAATACCCTGCCTGGACTTATTTGGAATGCTTTATACTTTTGTATCTATTGATTAGAATGAATATGTTCATTTGAATGGACATAGCAACAGAGGATTGAGCCACTGTAAGAAAGGTAAAGTCACTGGCCCGTCGGCACAGCGGTTGCGCTACCGCTTTCCTGACGCTGGTGACCCGGGTTCAGGAACGAGCCTGGGGAGCTGGAGAAATGGCTGGGGGGGGAAGGCTGAGCATCAGTGGACAGCCTGCCTTCTCCAGGGAGGGAGGGGACATGGGTCCGTGCTTGACTGACCCCAGGCGGAGGCCTGGGGTACAGCAAGGGCCTGGCCAGTCCAGGAAGGTTGGGCATGCCTACGCGACAGAGCTCGCCTTGACGCCTGAGCACGTGGCATGCCCAGAAAACTGGGAAAAAATACCTCCATCACTCTGGGTAGATGGAGCACCCGCACTGAACCTCAGTGGTCCCCTGCCTGTCCCACACGGCCCTGACAGTGACATTAGTTAGGTGCTTGGGCCCACCTCGTCCCTGCCTTGGGAAATCCAAGGCTACATGGGAGGACTGCCAGGGTCCTGGCGCGGAAGGAACCGAGGCAGATGCCAGCCGCTCCTGAAGAAGCAGAACATAGGGGCAGGGAACGTGGAAAACAGCAAATACAAAAAAAAGAAAGGAAAAGTAAAAATCAAGGTTTTGAAAGTTATTTTTAATAATATGCTAAGATTTGAGTAGTAGAACCGACCTCCTAGGGAGGCACTGTAATTTATAAATGGCATATGCCTCAGGCTGGCTAAAAATATCACTTTTTTTTTTATCTGCAGAGTTTGACCTCAGTTGATCTCATGAGTGGTGGTCAAAACCAGCAGACAAAAACAGATGTAAAATTTTTAGTCATCCCATGGCTATACCCCAAATGTGAACACTGGGCTCATTCATTGCAAACAAGGGAACAAAACACCTGGCACACTAAGCAATCAGATTATTTACTTGGTGAACAAAGACGGCAAAAGACACTTAGCCCTGTCCACAGAGGCACTTTTGCCAAGCTTTCTGAACTGTTTTAACTGTGTTAAAATGGTTTCAAAGTCTTGCATCCAGATACAATAAAACATGCTACAGACCATATGTAAAAACATGCTAAAACCAGATTGGAGCAGGGCTGTAGCACAGTTTTAGACCAACATGGTTGCCTTAAATCATGTTAACTGCAATGTGGATGCAAACCGTGCTGTAACACAGTTGAAGGCAACCTCCGCTGCACTTCCATGGCTTTTCTTTAGCCGCCAAAAAGAAATGATATCTTACATCCTTGAGCTGACAGTGAGCCCTGAACTGAATAGTCTAATTTTCTTTTCCCAAATTGGTTACTGTACCTGATCGCGAATACGTCATCATGCAGTATGGTACCCACAGTGTTTTGCAGTACTGTCACTGTCATGCCTAGGAACTCGAGCAGGCAAGCACAGTGTTGAAGCACAATATGGATGCTCTGACAGCCATGCTCCAGCACAGAAATGAAAACGTTTTTGACTTTTTTTTAAATTGATGTTAGCGTGGACAGGGCCCTAAGGTCCCTGTAAAGCCGTTGCCCCAGTATTCAGTAAGTCCTGACTTATTCATATATCTATCCAATCTGGATTTAAAAGTATGCTTGCATTTATTAATTTGCTATGACTTTCCAGAAGGTAAGCTACTTTATTTTAACTATATTCTGTTTGCAGGAAAACAAATTAGTTAGTCATGCTTCAGATGCTGTTTCAGGAGGGCAGAGTTTGGAAAGAGAAGGAGGCAACTTGAGGACAAGCTGGTGGAAATGGTGGCAGTGGGAGGAAACCAAGAGGGCAGTTATAAAGGAGCTGTACCGGAGGTGAGAAACTCCTGCATGAAGAGGGTTGTGAAAGACCCTGGTTTTCCAAGATGTACAGGTGGTGGCCAAAAGGCTGTCTCTCGGAAGTGCAAAGGTGAGGAAAGTGGAAAAAATTGGGAGGATTACTAAATATTAAATGAGGCAAGTAGAATGGTTAGAAAATTACAGCCTGATACAGAACTAAGAATAGCAGAAAGGGTAATGGAGCAGACAAAAGAGAGGGTTTAGATATATCGGGGAATGTGAGGCTATAGGGGACTATCAGGATGAAGGAGGAGGGAGTTGGGTGGAGGTGATAGACAGGAGGCACATTTATTTAGCAACTACTTTTGTTCTGTTTTGACTGTAGAGAATGGTGGCAATGCCAGAAAGTGACGTTAAGGTATCCTCAAGGGAGTGAGGCGAATGGGGCAAGTGAAGATCACAGAGGACAGAGCACTGAAAGGGCTTTCAGCCCTTAGTGGAGACAAAGCATTGGGTCCCAATGCTTTATATTCAAGGATACTGAAAGGAGAATCCAAAGTTAGTAACACCCTGACAGATCTGTTCAGGTGCTTCTTGAAGACAGGGTGGTTTCAGGAAACTGAGATCTGCAATGTGGTACCACGCCACAGGTGAGCGTATAAGGAGGACATAGGAAACTAAAAGCTGGTTAGCCTTACTTCATTTTTGTCAGCTTCTAGATGCTGTACTTTAAGGGCAAATTGTGGAGTACCTAGAAACGAACAGGTTGCAGGACAGTGAGCTGCATGAATTTGTGGTGGGAAGATCATGCCAGCCAAACTAATACTGGGTCACCAAGGTAGGGAACAGGCTGTCAACACACTTTATCACAACTTCAGCAAAACCTATAATTCCATTCCACATTGGAGGCTCTTAAAAGGCTGGAGGATTTGGGGATAGGGGAGTACTAAAAGGTGGATAGGGGAACTGGTTGAGAGAGGAAACAGAGGTGATAGTTACTAGGTTAAATCAGAGGCCAGGGATGTCACAGGTGGAGTGTTGCACTGCTCTGCCAGGGGCTTGTTCTGTTCAACAAGTTTATCAGCAACATTGTGAAGGTTATCCAGGACAAGGTGCGTCTCTTTGCAGATTACACAGACTTGCAGCAGGGTGGATTGAGATTGGTGTTGCAGAATTGAAGAAGGACCTGGAAAAATTGAAAGGTGGTTCTGCTGTGGCGATTAAGGTTTAATGCCAAGAAGTGCAAGGTGGTGCACATTGGTAAGAGGAGTTTTCACTGAGGTACTGGATGGGTGGTGTAAGGGTAGCAGTGACAGAGAAGGAAAGGGCTCTCAGGGTCATCATCAGCAACTGTCTCAGAGTTTCAGATCAGAATGAAAGGTATACAGCAAGGTGAACGCTGGTGTATAGGAAGGGGTTCCGTAGGCAGGAGGAGGAAGAAAGTGATATTGCTGCAGTGCAGGTAACTGGTGATGCCCTCTAGAGTACTGTACTCTTCTGGAACCTTCACCTAAAGAAAGACAGGGGCATACTGAGTGCAATGGAGAGTCACCGAGATGATCCAGGGCAACAGTGCAGGATGCATGAGGAGAGGCTGTCACATCTCAACATATATTCACTGAAGGCTAGATTGGGAGGAAGGATATGACCGAGATGAAATAAATAGGTTGACATTGAAGACCTGTTTACTAGAAGTGGAAATGTTGTGATGAGAGGGCAGGGCTGAGACTGGTCAGGTGGAAGGTTTAGGACTTTGGAAGAGTTCCTTCCGGTGGGGTCAGTGGCATAGACTGTGAAAGGAGGCAGTTAAACAGGCACCATAAATGGTTTATGGTCGGGTGGACAGATTCAGGTGTTTAATGGCAGTGAAAGGTTAGGTAAGGAGGGTGGTAACAGGAGTTGGGGGTAGCAAAGGGAATTGGGGATTGCTCAGTTAAATGGACCCTCTTTAGCAATAGGCTGTTGGAGGAGCAGGTTAGAATTCTAGGAAGACCGAATGGACTGGAGGTCTTTCCTGCTGAAAAGCCATGACATTTTCCATTTCTAGATTGATTTGTTCAGACATTTTATATAATGCAGAGCAGTTTTCACTTACAGCATGACCTTTATGAATCTGTAAAACCTGTGTAATATAGTTTTTAATTGTGAATTAGCAAAACCAGGAAAAAGAAACACTTGCTATCTAAATAGTACCTAAAATAAATAAATAAAAGTGAGAACAATGACAAGTCATGAAGCATCTCCTCTGGGAACAAATCAATCAAATTGCTAATGAATCTCAATTAAGGACATTCCAGAGGCCTGTGAAAATTTTTATTTTTTACACCTGGCCTGTAGGTGGTCTGACAACTTTTGAAGAACTAGACTAATGACAGGAGAAACGGAGATGGAAGAACAGTAGAATTACATGACCAGCGATATCCAGTGTTTTGGCTATGTAAACATCAGTATTCCAAATATAGTGGCAGTTTTAATACTAGCATACTGAATAACATACCAAGGTTGCCAGCAGCAAAAGGCCATCCTGGTCTATCTAGGCTGCTCGAAATTGCAACTAGCTCCATATTCAGCAGCTGCCCCCACCCCTTCCCTCACTTTACCCTCCTGGCTGATATATCCAGTAGTATTCTGAATACTTGAGGAATACTGGGCTTCCAGATTGTGCATGAAAATAGGCATTTAATTTGTAGTGTACATACTAGTTACCAAAAAATAAATATAAACACAGAAGGTTCAGTATTTGAAATAAGAACTGTAGAAAAGTCTTCAGTAATTAACAGAATAGTGCACTAAGCATGTCCAAAGCCAGGATTATTCAGAATACTGACTGACTTGTAAAGCAGAATACTAAAATGAATATATTGGCCAGTTCATGTAAAGACAGTATTTGGAATGCTTATCAAGAATATTCAGTATTTGGAATACTAAGGCTATAAGTCGCCTAGCGTGCAATGTTATTATGACCACTTGCAGTGCTGGTGACCCGGGTTTGGGAACCAGCGTGTTTCTCAAGAGGGTTGGTGGAGGGGAGGTCTGAGCATTCCATAAGACACTCACCTCCTTGGGGTGGGTGGTTACCTGTCTTTGCCGCCATATCGCCTCCTGAGAGGTCAGGTGAAAGCATACAGAGTGGCAGTTTAGGGAGAGTAAACGTCCCATTCTTACTTGTGAGCATGCCCATCACATGCACACGCAGCAACTGGATGCATCTCGGGTGGGAGAAACAGGAAACTGCCAATCCCGACAGGATAATGGGTCCATCCGTGGTAAGCTCAGGCTCCACAGTGACCGTCCATCAGCCTAGAGATTCAGTCTCAGGAGGGGAACACCTGCCCTGAAGGCCCTTACTGTGAAAGATCACTCGTGGCAGCAGAAGGTAGTCTTGTCTCTGGGGTTCAGGTTGGCTGACGGAGTTGAGTGGTGGCCATGGAGAAAAGGACACTGATGAGGATGGGGCTGGAGGAGAAACACTAATTAAAAAAAAATAATACTAAGGTCTTGTAACAGCATGAAGTAGAAAGGCAAGGTTAGTAGAAAACCTACATAACTTGTTTACCAGGGCTAGAAATTTCATTAAAAATGTGTCATTTCAGATTACTTGAATTGTGGTATTCCACTCCAGCATCTGGTATCCGAGCTCAAAGCTGAGTACAGTTTTCTTCACTTCTGTATACAGTGGAAAATGTTTTAAACCTGGCATTCAAGCAAAATACCAGCAGTTGGAAATTGGTATTCTGCTCACGATTTCTACATATTCAGAATACCAAATGATGGGAAACTTAAACCTACTGACTATTACTTTTATTAACTGAAAATCCATTCATACCACTCATTCTATTTCCGTTCTGGAAGCATTCTCCAACTGGTCATTGACCAGGTTAAACAAACATGATTGTTCTTTCATAGCACGTGGTAGAGGACCAACTGCTGCCCTATTTACAATGTGTTGCGTGAGACTGGGATTAGTAATGCCGTGTTTCTGTTACAGTATATCTGAGATAAACAAAACGGTAAACTTGAAAGGCAGAATCACAGGAGGTGTGGAGGATTTGTGGTTTTCGTACATAGAAACATTGCAACAGAATGATGCAATAGATACAGTAAGTCAACAAGACTTCATAGACAATTGCATGTCATGCACCAGTAAAAGTCTTCTGATACATCGGTAATCATTTTATGGGGTGTTCAAGGACTTGTGTCAAAGGGAAACTCAAATGATAAATAATGTAGGACTTCTGAATCTTCTGGGGTTGTAAATGAGTCAGGGTGTAGGTGGATGAGTAAATATTTACTGAGTTGACAAAGTGGTAAATACAATGTAGCATAGTAATTTAAGGTCGGGTGGGACTCCAGGTCCTTCATGTCCATCCTCCTGCTTCATGAACTGGTGTGAGTGAGTATGCTGTGTAAACAACAAATTTATTCAAACATATTCTAGAATAAACTTGCAGGGCCAAGGTTTTCAAGTTAAAGGCATGTTGTCAACTCTCTCATGGGCCAAATTCTGTCCCTATAAAACATGTGAGTGTGTGCGTTTGTTTTGTTGACAGTGCTTTCTTCACTAACAGACAAAATTTAATTTGGGAGTTAAGACCTTTTAATGAGGTCTATTGTATGAAAAATGTTATTTTTAGCTTCTGATTTCTTTACATCACAAGTATGCTGTGTTTTGCAACATAGTACCCTACTGTTTAACACTTAAAATCCACCTTACTGGGCTGGTCCTTTGGCACAGTGATAGAGCCACCTTACATGATGTTGGCAAACCAGGTCTTGAACCAAGCCTGGGATGTCAGGGGCCTGTAGGAGAGAAGTATCAAGCATCTCAGCAGAAACTCTGCACCTCTGGGGATGGAGGGCGCTTATTCGCTGCAGTACTGCCACCTGGGTGTCCACAAGTGGCTGTGCAGCAAGTCACCTAGAGAGGAAGGGAGAGATGCCGCCGGGGACCTCGCTATGCATACATATGCGTGAGCATGTGCATTGTTCAGTTTATGTGCTAGCATCCGCCAGGAATCTGGGAGAAAGTGGGAAAAGAAACAGCCTGGTGCAGGCTTACTGGGGATCCCGTATATGTGGGCTGGGCTCTATCTCCTGATGTTGTGCATGTTCAAGGTATATACCCTCTACCCCATACCCCGCGGTGGTAGGTCAAGGCTCCATGGAGGATGACAGGTGAGGTATGTTGGGGCTTGTAAAATGGCTCAGAGTGGTGTGTGCAGAGGTGGCACTGGAGATGGGGGCATAAAATATAAATTGCAAGAAAACATACACTTATTGAGGGATCTGAAATGAGAACTAAATCTGTTTGACTCATCAGCCTCCGCTTAGTTTAAAGGATCAAAATTGTCATGTGGTAGTTGAGCTGTATATGATTTCTATTTTGTAAGGCTGTTAATTTATGTATTTTTACTCCTTTTGAACTGTCCATTTACCTTCACCTCTCACCACCAGGACATCTGGAAATGAGCTGTCATCAGCTCAGTATGTCTTTCCTAGTAAATCTTTTGAAATAAGTGTAAATAAATAAATAAAATGTCCTTTGAGGATTCAGGGCACTACATGCTAGGCAAAAGTAGAGCCATTTTATAAGCATGATGGAAATGTTCAAGTACAATATTAATCTATACTCTTCTCTTTTTGCAGCAGAGAAAAGCTTACCTGGAGCGAAGTGTAAAGGATGCAGAAGATAATATCAGGGAAATGCTGATGGCTAGAAGAGCACAGTGAAAGAAAAATTCACACAAGTTGGAAGCAGCAGATGCATAATATTGAATACGCTTTACATTTTTCTTTAAAAAAAAAGGAAATGTAACTGTAAAGCCTTAGTACTGCACTATGCAAAGCAGTGACTACATTCTTGTAACGTGCAAAGTAAATAAGCAATTTTTATTCACATATTCATTTCTCTGTAAACACTTCACATTTCTTATGCAAGTTTAAGTTACTGTGTACCTTTGTGAATGAACATTAAAATGGTGGAATGTCTCGAGTCTGTGCAGAAAGTTTGTTCAGACTTTTATGTCAGGCATGGCATCTCCTGTTTACCAGAACACGCCACTCAGCACAGACATTTTTTATTTAGTATGCTCAGCACAGACATTACCAGCCAAAACTCAAAACATATGCTGGTCACACACTGGATTTTACCAAGCATGAAAAGACTGTCTATAAATTTTGCTTGTATTAAATACACTGCTAAAATATAGTTTTATTGTTCAAACATGAAATCATGAACAGAGTAACATACGTCAGTGCTATGGAGATGCTATGTTTCATTACAGTTTTTTTATGTTTTTGCTAAAATAGTCCAGTTACCTCAAAAGCACAGTTTTTCTTCATACCTTGACCACCATTGAGATCTTCTGTCAAACAAACCTCTTCCCACTGAAGAGCCCTTCTACGCCTGTCTCTCACTTCAGTTTCCAGCTTTTGATGTGAATCCAGCAAGGGGCTGTACACAGAGTCCCTTAATGAGTCAGGATCGACAGCTTCTATCAAATGGGGCAGGCTTTGGTAGAATTTTCATTTTGAGGGTCCCGGACTTGCTGTACAGAAAATGGGTATCCTGAAAAATAGGCTATGCACTTGTGATTTAAAAAAGTCGATTGATGAACAGGTTACCAGAATTGATTTTGTCATTTTTGACTGCAATTGAGGGACTTATGGGTCCTCGGAATACACATGGTGGAACTACCAACATCCTAAACAGCTATGTGTAAAGGACATGGCTGGGTACCAACAAATGTAAGATCCCTGCCATTTGGGGCTCCAGTTTTCAGATTGTTTTCAGTTCCTTCTCTGAAGGCACTTTAAGTCCACAAACCCTGCCCATCAGGACATGACCATGCTCTCCACATCACCTCCCTCTCTGGGATACCTCTTACTTTACCTGCAGTCTGCAGACCCTGAATGCTAGGGTGTAATCAGAGTGAGATAGTCAGTCCTTCTCTCCCTGAAGGTTGAGAGCACCTCGCGGAATGCTGCTTTGGGTGCGAATCCAGATTGCCAACATGTTAATCAACTCCCAGCTGTTCATCATTGCTCATCATCCAGCCAAAACCACATCCTTCTTTAAATAATTTATTTTTCTTCTTATACCCTTTTGTCACCATTGCTACCCTTATAGGCCCATGACCATTACCTCACCTCCACATTTCCACAGGCACAGCTTTTGCCCTGTGGTTGTTCCTGTGAGTCACCTCAGCTGCCTGTCTCAGTCTTGTAATGCAGATGAGGCACGCAGCCATTTGAGAGGGCAGGGCCTGAAAGTACCAGGCGTCATCCTCCTCGCAAATCCTGGGCTTTTCCGCTGTATTGCTCCCCAACGCCATGTGACAATGAGGGCAAGAGTGGGAAGTGCCACGCGTATTCAGTTGTTCTGATTGTCACCCTCCCACCCCAGGCAGCACTGTCTGTACTGCCACCTATGGTCCCTTAGGTGGCAGTATTGCAGCAGGGCATGCTGCCTCCCAGTGTAGGAGAACATTCTCTGGGATGCTCATTCTCCTCCACTATCAGCTGCCAACATCCTACCTCGCTACTGATGCAGGTCACCGGTATAACGAGCAGCAACTCTGCCACTGCATCAGCTGGCTGGCATTCAAATAGTATTTCACAAATAAACCCACTGGATGAGAACACATGCACAGCAAGACTCAAAAGTGCACACATTGTTTGTCATACATTATCACTTCACTTTCCTCAAGTCAGTAAGCTTTAGGAACTGGATTGCCTGTATCAGGAGTAAGAAAACCACTGTGAAAAGGTAGGCTTTGGTACTACCCTGTTGGTTCTTGGGAACTGAGATACCAAAAATGTGATTGGAGGACGGACATCCAACAATGGAAGCTGATTAATGTTAAAAGTACTAGTTAGGTATGATTACAGCCTAGAACCAGTATGTGTAAATCTCTGTTACACATACACAGTTACCACACCTCTGCCTCAGCGGTTTTAGGTGGGCAGTAAGCTGTTCATGCTAGCCTGCATGAGGACACACAAAACCAATAATTGTGTAAAATAAAATATGAGCAACAGTCAAACTTGTTTTGTTTGTACACCCTTCGACGTAGGATACCTAAATAAACTACTCGACCATTGGTCTTGTGGTTTATGTGGTATTACGTAACCTCAGGTATGTAAAAATAAAATAAAAAACTGGTTACACACTGATACCTAGACTTTATTCCTATTTATTGACATGGACTGAAGTAGTAGTAAATAGTTTTATTCATCAGACATTTTAATAGGGATAAACCCAACTGAGCCATGACTCATTTTCATTTGGTTCTTGCAGTCAAACATCAACAGGATGCAAGAGGTAAAATACATCAATAAAAACAAATGTTATAAAATTACAATATAACGAGGAATAACACCAGGTAAATAGAGTTTTCTACCATAATTATCCAGACTAGGTAATTTAGCTACCAAAAAAATCTAATTTTTGGTTTTAGCCTATATACCGTGGTTGGGCATCACTGGAGGGGCATCATTGCCATTGCAATAAACCAAGAATGTAAAATTGGTCACAGAGAGTGAGTATGATAAGGGTCCCTACCAGAATGTGGAGTCAAGGTCAGAAGGAGGGGATGTTGGGATCAACCTGTAACCAATCACAGAGGTGTAAGGTCTTTAAGCTGTGAAAGTGGCTAAGCCTGTGGGTCCGGACAGAATGTACCCTGGAGTTCTAAAAGAACTGAAATGAACTGTCAGCACCCTTGACAGATATTTAACAGCGAACTGTAATCTAGGGGTGCTGGAGGATTGGTGAAAGCAGATGTGGTGCCTGTTCATAAAGGAGGAAGGGGATTGTTTTATTTATTTATTTATTGAAATGTTTCAACAGAAAAGGCACACTGAGCAACAAGATGCTTATTTCACGGTGCGTCCTGGGGTGGGTACAGAGGAGAGCAGTGAGTACATGATACATAGCATTGAGTTACACATTGGAGTCATGAATTGAGAGTAACATTACTTACATTGCTTATATACATCCATTACTTACATTAGTTACATTGAATGAATTAGAGTTACACATTGCTTACAGGGCTTTGAACTGCCATGTATTTAGGGGGTACATAAAGTAGAGAAACAGTATAGGGAAGGTTTAGCAGTGAAGGGAGAACAAGGAGTAAGGTTTAGACCTGGATTGTGTTACACTATACATGAGCAACAGTCACTGACTAAGGGAATATGTTTGACAGGGAGACAAGGCAGAAGTGCAGTATGGGGTAAGTGCAGAGGTTGGTAGAAATATGTGCCAGCATTTATAGCCGGTAGCTAAAGCCGCTGACCAGGCCGCATAGGATGTAGGGGAGCGATGGGGGGTTGGCTAAAGGGTTGGGGGAGGAGGTCAGGTGCATGAATGGTTTACTGCATAGTAGTTTAAGAGGGCAGAGGATAGAGAATGCCTAGAGAAGGAATGGTGGATTTGGACGGCAGGTCATTCTAAAGATTTGGGAGATGGTAGGAGAAGGCTGATTGGCCTGCAGAGGTCCAACAGTGAGGATCACAATAGTCAGAGTCAGTAGACCTGAGGGCATGAGAGGGATTGGAGGAGAAGATAGGGAGGAGGCGATGTAGGGTGGAAGGGAACCGAGCCAGAAGTTAGAAGCAAATTTAGCACTGTGAAGTAGTCTCCAGTTGCTAAGGGTGGGAGGGCTAGTGAATGGAAAAGCTCGCAGTGGTGGGTGCGAGGGTGCATCAAGGGCAAAACGTCCAGAAAGCATTGAAGAGGGGTCCAGTCTGGATAGGGCGGACTTGGGGGCAGAACTATAGATTATATCGTAGTAGTCAAGGTGGGTAGTATCATTTTCTGCAGAATTTCATGTCTCATGGGTAGCGGGAGACTACTGCAGTTTCTATAGAGAGTGCCATGTGGGCTGGGAAGAATAGATGTCGGTCAAGCCAGACCCCTAGGTACCTAAAGGAGGACACATCCTCAAGGACTGTCCCATCAAGGGTGTGGAAGGTCGGGGTGAGGTAAGTCTGGATAGTCTCTGCCTAGTGCCGAAGGTCAAGGAGACTGTCTTCTTGGCATTGAGGAGAGTTGGTGGGAGTTAAACCAGAGCTGTACCTTGTTGAAATCAGCCTGTAAACTGGATGCAACCTCCTCGTGGGTCTGGCGGAGGAAAAGAGGACTGTGTCATCTGCATACATATGTAGTGAGTGGAAGAGCAGGTTTGTGGCAGGTCATTTAGTAGGATGGAAAGAGAAGTGGGCGAGAACTGAGCCCTGGGGAGCGCCAGTGACAATAGGGAGTGGAGGAGTGGTGGAATCTACAGTTTTACAGACTGGGTTCTGCCTTGCAGGTAGGCTCTGAACCAGTTGGTGGCAGTCACAGATAACCCAGCTACCGATTGGCAGGATAACAACAGGCAGTGGATACTGCGTCAAAAGCTTGGCTAAGTTGACGAAGATGGCTGGGATGTAATTAGACCTTTGTCCATCCTCGAGAAGATGGAATCCATGAGTCTTAACTTGGGGTGGTAGTAGAGTGTTTTTCCTAAATCCAGACTGGAAAGGCATGAAGAAGTTGGATTCAGTGAGGTGTTGGGAAAGCACGAGGTGCTCTAAAGTTTCGTGAGGCGGGGAGATGGGGTGATAATTTACGCGGTGGGGTGGGGTCACAGTTTTGGTAGTGGAAGGACTGTAGCATGCTTCCACGCCATAGAATTGATTCAGTGGCGGTGGTGGATTAGAGGCAGCAGCAGATGAAAATACACTCCACAAACCAATAAAGGTGCAGCTGAGCAAAAATTTCTACAGACAATGATTTAGCCATATACTGATCAACAGCATACAAAAGCAAATTGCTTACAATGTTAAATGTTACTTACTTGGGTGTATGAGACGGTTACATTAAAGCCTACTGATATAGATCTTTTGTTTTCATTTACTTTAGTTATTTAAGTTTTACATGTGAGATGCTTCACTTGCTATGTTTCCTACAGTTCAAAAATTCTAAAACATGTTCGCAGTACTACAGTTATTTCTTGTAGAGTTAACTTCAAAACTTGAGATAGAAAAATAGAACAAAGCTGCAGTTAAACCTAATGATATTGTGAATGTTTGTATACACTTTAGTTTTGAAACATGTTAAGTATACACTATCACAAATTAATTTTAGTTGATTAAATCTGAAAATAAATTGAGAGCATCCGTTCACATCACCAGTACACAAACAGCACAATAAGCCAAGTAAGTGTGCATGTGTGTGGGGGAGGGGCATTAGCCTAGTGAGCCATGGTTTTAAGGTACTGGAAGCCATCATAAAGGAACAGTTGGTATATTTCCTGGAGGCAAATGGGTTGTAAGACAAAAACAGCATGAGGTCACTAGTTATAGGACATGTCAGACAAATTTGATAGAATTTTTAGCTTTTCATGAAGGCACTGATTAAGACCTGGCAGTGGGGCTCCATGTCATTTCAACGATTTAATTACAGCGCATGCAGTTTCAGCAACTAAATAATAGCAGTAAAATACAGCGATAGGCAAATTCAGCAGCACACTTTTTTTTTTTTTACATTATCTGTGTATTATTTTTCTTAAGCATACAGCCATGATACTCATGTAAGGCGTACAGAACGTCAAGATCAGCATACACTGAATCACAATGGCGTGGTTACATAGCTTTCTCTTACAATCTGGTACAAAAGGAAGGGGGATTTACAGAAATGAGAGGTATATGAAACATCTCAAATCCCAACATTGTAAAATTACAGTCCACTAGTGCTAGCCGCTTCAAAGGCATAGGTTAATTCCGTAGAGATCACTGGGTAGAAAACGCACTAACCAGTAGTGCATATAACCTAAGAAAGTTAGAATTTTTAAACAGTAAAGCTTTCCCCACTAGCCCCTTCACCACTCCAGAAACACACTTTTCAGCTCATATATCATAACATCCCTGGTACATGCCCTAAATGTACCATCCATAAACCTGTCCTCGCAGTTTGCCAAAACAGTAAGGCTCTTTTCAGCCCCGTAGATCACACTGCGCTCACTACCACTTCCGCCATCCCAAAGCAGGAACCGGTCAACACCTAATCTCCTCGTGTATTGAAAGGGATGATTAGCTAGGTGTAACTGGAGCCACTGTTACCAACATGTTCTTTGTTTTGCAGGGGCTATGCCCCGTACTCCATCCCATCTCTAGAATTCTAACTCCGAGGCACTCATTGCCTCGGGGTTCCTGAAAACTCACAAGCTCTCATTTTGCTTATTCGCTGTAATGACATGGTCACTCTAAATGTAATTGCTCATATTAAATCGTTCAAATTGATTTGTCCAAATTGAATCACTGTATTGTTGTGCTACCAGCAGGGGCTGTGATGTATCTGGGCTTCAGTAAAACCTTTGAATCTGTCCCTTATGAAAGACTAAATAAAAAATGAATGGGCTTAATTGTGGATGATATAATGGGGTGGGTCAGAAATTATCAAAATAGAAGAACTCAGAGGTCATCTTGAATGGAGAATTCTCAGAGATTAGAAAGGCCACCACTGTGGTTCCGTGGCATCAGTCTTCATCCCAGTACTTTTAATATTTTCATTTGTGATATCTGGGAGGGAATTCAGGGAAGATCTGTCTCTCTGCAAATGACACAACATTCTGTGGCAGAGTGGATAATGAGAAGGGGTAAAGGTAATGAAGGATGATCTGGGAAGCTGATGAAATGGTCCAACATCTGGCAGCTGAATTTTTTATTTTATGTATAATTTTTATTAAGAATTTTGCATGTGATCAATACAAAACAACAGAACAGTTTACATGCAATTCATCCATGGGTGCACAAAAAAAAATTGCATTAACAGTTGAATTTATTCTATTTAGGTGTGACTAGGCACATGGGAGTTCCCTTTGAATAGGGGTGGGAGTGTGGTGTCCTCCAAAGAGCAAACCACCTTCACCCCGGGATCCTCCATCCACACTGGGCACCTAAGCCACCAGTCTTTCCTGCATAGTCTGGGCTTCTGCTGGTGTCAAGGAAGCCAAATAAGGTTCCTATGTTGGAAAAAATTTCCCTCTGCCCTGACTGTAGCGTGAGCTTTTCCAGTGCCAGGATTTGTATAGACAGTGTGCCCTTATTCAGCGTGGGGGCTGCATTTGAAACCCATGTGTTTTGGATACAATGTCAGGCCAAAATTAGTAGAACCCTGGACCATCTAGGGAGTGGCACCCACTCTTCCCCATCTAGATTCTCCAACCCAAGCAGACATAAAGAGGATCCAACTGGAATGGTCTCTCCACCATCTTTTCCTGTCCAGCAGACGGCCTTCCAGAAGACTTACAAGACTGGGCAGGTCCAAAACAATGATAATATGACCCCACTTCCCTCCGCATCTACCACAATTAGGGGATACCATCGGGTAGAATTTATGCACCGTCAGGGTGGGCAGTAAAAGGCGGTGAGGCAATTTATAATGGACACTCTGAACCTATAAGGCAAGACAAAATTATTTTAAAAGGCGCCCAATCCCTGAGGTTCTGGGCTGTGTACAAATAAATAGACAGATATTCAAAAACAAAAGAAAAATATGAACATAGAGGCAATTAACTCCACTTAAAACATTTCCATAAATAATAAACTAAACATCAAATTACCAATAGCTGCGGTCTGATCTATAGATGAACAGCCTAATCCAGAAAGGCCTGGGCAAATAAGAGGGCCTTAGGGCCTTGAATACCTCCAAAGTAGGGGCCCCTTAACCCCAAGGGCAGCGAATTTCACAGGATGGGGTTGGTGCCACTAAATGGCCTGTCACGCCGATTTCAACCTCGGCCCTGGGAATCGGCCAGGGGCCCCCACAAGAGGAACGGAGGGGCAGACTGAGAGAGAAGGTGCAGGAAGGTCTAACAGATAACCAGGGCCCTGACCTGCAGGGCCTTATAGGTGAGAAGACCCACCTTAATGAGGATCCTCCACCTGACTGGAAGCCAGTGCATCTCACATAACACGGTGAAATATGGCAAAATTTTGGCTGCCTAGTAGTAACCAGGCAGCCGCATTCTGCACTAGCTGCAGTCTGTGGAAGATCCTCTCGTGACCCGAGGGAGAGCGCATTACAGTAGTCAAGCCTTGATGTAACTAAAGCATGTATTAAAGTGGGGAGCCAGAACAAGGGGTTTTATCCTGGCGACATTTCTGAGATGGAAAAGCAGGAGTGGATGGTGGAAGATATCTGTGCCTCCATCATCAAACTTCTATCCAGAATGACGTAAGATTTCGCACCCTAGAGGAGGCCTTCAATGGAACAGATCCCAGAACAAATCCAGGTTCTGATCCAGAGGCCATCCTGTCACGCAATCTTTCGACTCCACCACCAGTACCTCCATCTTATCGGGGTTCAGTCGCAACCAGCTAGAGGCCATCCAATCGCGATCTCAGCAAGGCACAGCTGTTTAGCACATCTACCACATTGGATGTTCCTGGGGCAAAGGATGAGTATAGCTGGGTATCAGCATAGCAATGAAAACCCAAGCCATACTTTCTAATGATCCCTCCAGTGGTAGCATATACACTGCAAACAACATTAGGGGCTAACACCGACCCCATAGGTACTCCACAAGATAGGGACTGGAGTGGAGGAGAAATTCCCATCACAACTCATCTCCAGTTGGTTAAAAAGGATTCCAACTAGCAGATGACAGTGACGATGAGTCCCAGAGTTCCTGAAGCAGTCAAGCAACACCAAATGGTACACAGTGTCACATGCTGAGAGAGATCAAGAAGAACAAGAATTGTCTTTTCCCTCGATCTCTAGCCCTGAGGACATCATTCTGCACCCGAACAAGCGCTGTTTCTGTGCTATGCCTCGCCTGAAACCCGACTGGAAGTGTTAGTACAGCTCATGAGTCACAAGTGCTTCTTCTCAACTGAAGCCACTACTTTCTCCACAATCTTCGCCAAAAGGGAAGGTTGGAGATGGCCGTAATTTGCCTAACCTCCGGGTCCAAAGATGGTTTGTTTAAGGTGATCTTACCAATGGCTCCTTCAAGGCATCAGGAAAGACCCCCTCAGACAAGAAACACTGGACAATCAGAGCAAACACCAGGCCAACGTCATTGAGGCATCTCATCAAGAAACACGTGGCACGGGTCCAGTTCACAAAAGGTGCTTCAGATTGGTCGCCACCCTGATGGACCTCACTTACATACTATTATCCCCATATGCAGGGTTAGTACCGTCTCCAGTTGTCCTCTCCTATCTGCAAACCCAAATCCTTTCCCACAACATTCTGGGTTTTATTTAACTCTGAAACTTGATTAGCACTTTTGCTCATAAAAGTGCTAAAACATTAATAAATGCATAAGACCTGCCTCACTGTGTTTAACAAACATTACACTTCTAGAAAACCTATGTAAATACTTTCTAAACAGTTAGTATTGTCCCAAGAAAAAACTGCTAATCAGTTATTCAAAACCCTGTTAGGTCAGGAAATATTGCTTTCCTGTCCATGCCACCTCGGATGATGCCCCTAGGATCCCTCTTGGCCTGGTAGATCAATTGCTCCACGTGCTCCAGCATAGGAGTCCCATTTTCCCTCTACCCAGCCCCGATATATGCCCAAACCTGGAGATACCTGAAAAATGGTGTTTTATCTAATCCCAGACAACACTGTATGTCCAAAAGGAAGCATAAGCCATCTCTAGAACAAAGGTCCCCACAGTCAGGACTCCTTAGATTCCCATTCCCTAAACCCAGGGTCTTCCAGACCTAGCAAGAAGAAGGGATTCCTGGCCACGAGTTAGAGCAATGTTTCAGTATTCATTGCCTTCCTAGCTCGCAGAAGCTGTCCCCATCTATCAAGCACAGCCAGAACCAATGGGTGCCTCCCCAGGTCCATATATGCTTTAAGAATCTCATTTGGCTAAATAGGCCAGCACTCTTCCGGGCAGCTCACCTGCTCCAATTCCACCCAATTTGCCACCTTTGGGTCGGTTTACCCAGTCCTGAATATACCAGTGTTGGATGGAAAATAGTTACGAAGGTCAGGAAATTCAGACCCCTCCCCGGTCGGTGTCTGCCTTCAGTCTCTGCAAGCAGGCCCTGGGTCTCTTCCCTGCCTTATAAAAAGGAGAATGCTGCCTCCAATCTATTGATATCCTCCCTTTTAAGACCGATGTACACCATCTGCATAATGTAGAGAATCCTGGGGAGGATATTCATTTTAATTAAATTAATCTTACCCAACGGAGATGGGCAAGGGACCCATTGGCACAGGTCATCTTCTATTGTTTTGATCATGGGCGTGTAATTTAACTCAGATATAGACCCCAGGGTCCTATCCACCTGGATAGCCAAGTATGTAAAGCACCTGGTCACCCCTTTCAACCCCATGTTCCTTCCTCCCCCACCTGGAAGGCAGAGCAGCTTCGACTTACCCAGTTTAATTTTGTACCCTAAAAATTGAGCAAACGTGTTAATTAAATTTAGCAGTGGAGGAATTGAGATTTGTGGATCCTTTAAAATAACAGCATATCGTCTGTGTATATGGTAATTTTATGCATAATTCCAGACCTCCCCCATTTACCCACACTGCCGATTGCCACAGCTAGTGGCTCCAATGCAAGTGCAGACTACAGGGGCGAGAGGGGCACCCCTGCCTCATCCCTCTAGCCAGGTCAAACCTATCCTGGAGTGTGTCATTCTCAATATCTGTGCCCTAGGTTTATACATTGCCGAACCCATCCCACATATGCATCACCCAAACCAAACTGGGTCAGCACCTCAAACAGCCCCATTCCACCTGGTCGAATGCCTTTTGGCATCCATAGATATAATCTAGGTGTCTTCTTTCGACCAGGTAGCCCTCCAGACCACATTCAACAAGCGACAGACATTATGGTAAGAAGCGCCTTAAAAAACCAGTCTAATCCGTGGATAAGGTCCGGCAATACCTGCTTCAACCTAGAGGCCAGAATCTTTGCTAAGATTTTTAGGTCACAGTTCAGCAGAGAGATAGGCCTGAATAAGGCCCACTCTGCCAAGTCCTTTCCTGGCTTGGAAATAAGGCAGATAACGGCATCAAAACACGAGGCAGGAAGTGAGCCCCGCTGTCTAAAGACCTCACAAAGGGGCCCACCAGCTGACTTGTCATACATTTATAGTACTCCATCGGAAATCATCTTGCCCACTGGCCTTACCTGCCTTCAGGCCCTGGATAGCTTGACATACCTCAGCCCTAGAAATAGGTTCATTGAGCCTGGCCCTCTGTTCCTCTGACACCTTGGGCAAAGCCAGGCAGATCCAAAAAACTTTGGCCAGATCCAACTTCCCACCACATTCTGCCTAGTAGAGATGCTGATAGAAACCCTAAATCGTTCCCTAATTTTCTGCCTGTCCTGGAGGAAAGTTCCTTTCATCCCAAATGCCGGAATCAAAGTAGGGTCCCCACACACACATCAGTCGCACCAGAAAAGGCCAGGTTTTTCCGCATTCAAACAATGATTTCTTACAAAACATCCACAACTTACATACCTCCCCTTAACAAAGCGTTCAGGGCTTCCTGGTGATATCCAGTAAGGCTCTGACTTCTCCAACTTCTCCCCCTGCCACCCTCCACTCCAAGTCCTTAAGGCGGGCTCTAGTTCTAGTCTTTTGCTACCTGCTTTTCTTAAATCAGGTAACATAACTGATGATAACCCCCTCATATCGCCTTCCCTGTATCCCATATCGTGGATTTAGAGGTGAGGAGCTGCATTAGTCACTATAAAGACTTCCACTGCTCTTCCAGATACTTCTTGAATTCTTTATTACCCAACAAGTACTTAGGGAATTTCCATGGGGTGGGCCTTCCCGCTGCTCATTAACAGAGGCCACTAGTATGACCATGGCATGGTCTGTTACATATATGGGGCTATGTTTATTATCCTACACCCACATATACTAGGTACATAGCTATAATCAGTGCATGACCATATGCCGTGGAGATTGGAAACAAAAGTGTACCCTCACCACTGGATTTGCCGTCGCCAGCCATCCACCCACCATATTGATGTCAGACATGCCTACCTGCCATTGACGGATTTCCTCCTTCAGAATGATCCAGGACAGGGTCCATCGCAATTCAGTTCTCTTCTCTCCCCGTATAAGTCCCGGAATTGCTCTCTGGTCAACAGGTCAAGTAGTCTGCAGTAAAAGGCTGGGTCATACATCACCAGGGCATAAATACTACCATATGTAACACTTTCACAATATACCTCCCTGTTACAAATATATACCTGCCTCTCCCAGATCCGTCATCCTCTTTGACCTGAAAAGGAAGCTTTTATGCAGCAGGATGGCAACACCTCTTTTATGAGATCAAAAGATGCTGCGTAGCATGCCCCCACCCAACCTCGAGCCAACCCCATGTTCAGAGTCAGTAAAGTGGATCTGCTGTAACAGGGCCACATGGATTCCCTGCCTCCTGAGAGCTGTAAGCAGACTGGTATGCTTTACAGGAGTGAAATCCCTTACATTCCAAGAAACTACAGTAACGTCCCGCTGCTTAACCATGACGCATGCCAAATCTCTCTTTCCCTGACCAGGTCCCTTATTCCACATTACACCCTCTGTCCTGTGCCATTAGCCAGCACCACCCATGACTGTCACCCCGCTTTCCAAGCTTGTAATTATAGTTTGTGCACCAATAATGGAAATGTTCATAGAGAAACAAACAGGTAATAACATACAAACTGATCCTAGCTCCCCTCCACCCCTCCCTCCCATACCTACCACAGTTACACAATGAGCCCTCCATTTTCCTGCCCATCTCCCCCTCCACCAAGTAATAAACAAAAATATGTGATGACAAACAGAACTATACAAACAGTCCCCAATTTTCTATCCATGCAGCGACACCATTTCCCTGTTCTACAGACTCCCCAACATTCCACTCCCCCTACCCCGATGAGATCTATATAACTAACACATTTACAAACACTAACTGCAATGCATGAGTGAGTGCCTAGTAAATCCACCGTAGATCATGCCCTCCCCAGTTTGTAGTGAACAATATGTACCGCTTATACGTATTGTCTTGACCAAGTCCCAACTTGAAGTTCAGCTATCAGAATGGCATTAGAAAAAGTGCTGGCAACCCCATCTTCCCGACTCCCCTCCCAAGCACCTTCCCCACCAGTGCACCCATCAAGCAGTTCCACATAAACGTCCAATATTGCAGTCTCACACACCAGGGTCATAAACCCAGCACCCCACAGTCTGATGTATTAGGAAAGAAACAGCAATACAACTGTGGTAGGCCAATTCCAGGATGGGGTCTCAAGTGGCACAACCAGTATCAAGCACTACACCTCCCCCACCCCTGCTCAGCTTACCTTCTAAATCCAGTCCTGTGACAGTCATCCCAGGGTCTCCTCCTGGATGCATCATCTGGGCCTTCTCCTTCAGCAATCGCCATCCTCGGAGTACAAGGTCCCTTGCAAACAGTCCTCCTCTCAATTACAGGGTCCCATTTACATCCCTGAGTGAGACCACGACAGTCCAGTGTCCCTGAGGGCCCTCAAGTCACAGAATGCCACCGTGGTTGCCCACGAGGCCTCGGGCGCCTCTAAGTCCAAAGCTGGCCATACATAAAGTGATCACCGGTCACAAATGTCCGATACCACAGTTTCATTGGTGCCACAAAATAAACATCCATGTGCATTATTCAGCCAAATGCCTTTGCCTCTATAGGGATTCTGATGTGTCCAAAGAAGCAGGGGTCCATCAATCGGTGTATCCAAGGGTAACCAGGGAAGTCCAGCACACAGTCAATTATAATAAGCAAAGCAGATATAGACTTTCAAACTGCAGTTCTTCAACCAAGTTTATTCTGTAGCTCCTGGACAAACGTGCCTGCCTTGTCAGCCTCCCAGAATGAAAATATGGCACCTTCATGGCGGATTTTGTGAGTGGCCAGGTAGATCATGAAATGCTCCACTTTAAGCTGAGCTGGAGCTATACCGCATTGAACATTTTATGCCTTTTGAGCAGTCGAGCTGAATAATCCTGGGAAATGTATAGCTTGGTGGCCTTATACGCAGGGCCCCCAGCTCTGTAGGCATTCAGAACAGTTTCTCTATCCTGGAGTAGTGGGCGCATTATGATTTGTCTGGGGGTTGATCTACTGCAGGTCTGGACATAACCGCTCTGTGCACCCTCTCAATTTTAAACATCCTGTTCTTTGGCGACAGGCCTAGGAGCGCTTGTAGCATAGCCGACAGAACCCCAGGACATCCGACCCCTCTTGCCCTCCAGCAGCCGCAGATTTAAGCAGCAATGATAATTTTCCTGGTAATCAAAGGACTTTTTGAAGTGCCACTACTTGTCCAGGAACCAAAGCCATCTTGTCCTCTAGGTGAGAAATATGGTCTTCAACTTCCGAGAGCTGGGTAGCCTCACGAGGTTGTAGATCTAATAATTCTTGTAGCAAAATCTTTTCAAATTTCTCCAGACCGGGGTTCTGGTGCCGTAACTACTTGCCCATTAGCTCCCGACCCAGCGCACTGACCTCCGCGGCCGAGAACAAAACTGTTCCCACGCTCGGTCTGGTTGCCGGTCGGCTGCTTCTTTTCCTCCTTTACTTGCAGTACGCTGATTTTTGCTGGAGTTGCCATCAGATATTCATCCATCCTGCTTTCCACTCTACAACTTAGAGCCTGGAATCCAAAAAGTAGGAATCTTTCATTTTATATTATAATTTTTAAGCTGGGAAGGCAGACAAGGTAGGGAACGTCTTCACTGCTGCTGCTCATCAGCGCCTCTGGCAGCTGAAATTTAATGCAAAAAGTGTAAGGAGATGCAAATTGTGGCTAGGAACCATAAAACAAACATGATTGGGAGCTGATGTTAAAAGAAATTACTGAGGAGAGAAACCTTGGGGTGATCGTTGCAGATAACATGAAACATTCAGCACAGTGTAAGATGGTAAGGAGGGAAAACAGAATGCTTGCGTGCATAGGTAGAGGAATCAGCAACAGGAGAAGGAAGTATCTTCTTAGTGGGTATCTCAGTTATCAGGTTACTGAAGGAATGTCACCATCAGTGAAGCAGGATCACACAGAAGATTTTCAGCCAGTGCAGCTGGGGCCACCTGCACTGTCGACATCCGTCAATGTCACTAACCCTATAAAGGTGTGAATGGCCCTGCTCCTCTTCAGTTCTTGCCCACCGTTGACTTGTTGGCATGGGTCTCCACGGAAGCTCAGGCGCGTTCTCACACCATTTTTTAGCCTCGCTTTTCTGTTAAATATTTCAGCATCCCTTTTATTAAAGGAGGCAGTATAGCACAGTGATTTAAGGCTCTGAGCTACAAATCTGGAGACCTGGGTTTGAATTCCACAGCTCCACTTGCATACTGTGTGACCCTGAGCAAGTCACTTAACTTCCATGTGCTCCCAGGTTACACTTGTAAACAAGCTTTAACGAGTGTGTCTCACTTGGTTAAACAATTGGAAAAAAAAATAGATTTCTTTGTTTTATTTATGTTGAGGTTAATCCTTTGACCTCTCTCTTCTGTTGCTGCCACTGTGAAAGAAGATTGCCTATACAGACAAACACTCTCTCTGTGTCTGCTATCTTGAGCCAGACCACAAAGTCTCTGACTGTGAGCTCTGCCAGAAGTTTGCGAACAACCCTCAGGCGATGCAAAAGGCACTAAAGAATTTCCTGATGGATCAACAGATAGCCAGTTCTGGGCAGGGGTCCTCTGGGATCTCGGGCTCTCAGTCACCAGCAGGGTCATTGAGCTCCAAGGCTTGAGACCAGTCCTTGGTGAAAAGTCATAAAATAGGCCGAGATCGCGACCACTCCCCCGGTGGCAGTCTCACTCCTGATGGCCTGTTCTCCGTTGTCTGGAGGATCCAGCACACCCGCCCAATACTCAGGGCAGTCAGTCAACCTCCAGGTTGTCAGCCTCCATTGATGATGGGCTCGTCGACAGTCCTCCTGTCAAGGCCTAACCCCCCTTCTTCCAGTAGGGCTACAGGCTCCTTAGGTTCCTCAGGGTCCTTCAGGTGGGTCGTTGCTGCCTTCATCTCGACCCCCAATCGACAAAGTCTTGATCGTCAACCTAAATGAGATTATAACCAGATTCACTTGGTGACTGTTCAACAGCTGGGCACATTCAGGCCGCATCATGAGCACTGTCGACAGCTTTGTCGTCGACTCCTATTTGTCGGCCATGGGGGACTCACCGCAGGCTGTCGCAGTGCATCCAATGTTAGACTTGGACTTAGAAGAGGTTGACTTCAAGGAGGAGTACCATCCTGGCCTCATTCTTCCTGATGATAAAGAGGATGAGGAGGAAGAGTTCCTTGTCTTTGACAGGTCCACAGCTTCCTCAGTCAGTGAGAATTCTGTTAAGCATACCTCTATGTCTCCTCTTAAGGACCCACATTTTTCATTGTGATGAAGCAATTATCCTCAGCCATGGCCTTCCTCACTGAAGAGGAGGATGTCACCAGGAAAGAGCTGGTGGACTTTCTGGAGATCCCAGAGTCTTTTCCAAGATCATTCCTCCAGTCTTGCCTGCCTTGAGAATGTAGCTACTGCAGCCTGGCACAGGCCTGACATGGTGCCAACCATGACCAGCAGGGTGGATAAACTTTACCATGCCCCCAGGGGTTCCCCTATTATTGCTGCCCAGCCTGAAACAGACTCTGTGGTCATTAAGGCAGCTCATGACAGGTCTAAGACTACTAAACACCATAGCTCCTCCCTTGGATAAAGAGTCCCAAAGAATTGATCTCTGGAGTAAGAGGGTTTCTTGGGACATGGATATATTGTTCATCCACACTGTCTGGCAGGTATCCTTGCTGCTTTAAATCTTGTCGGAAGTTCTTCAAGCTGGCTCCTCCCACCCATCCGGGTGGTAAAACTCGAGCTCCCCATGGCATAGATCTTCCTTACCGTTTGAGGCTCAGGTTCCCTCCTTAGCAGCTCTGCGTATAAGACTGAGTTCCTAACTCTTTGGTTTTCGAAATTAAAGTTTAAGGTTTTCTAGACTTCAGTCAACTATTTCCCTCGCGACTGCGATGGACAAATCGACTCGGTTCCGGAGATGCCCATGCAGGCAGAAGATGTCTGGACAGATCCGCACTCCACGTGCATCTACTGCTTGGGCGCTGACACGACCCGCGGGCTTGCGACCTGTGCTCTACTTTCTCGGCCCTACGTCCTGAAGACCATGCTGCCTGTCTGCAAGTTGGGCGACCCAGCGCTACCCTCCGGTAAAAGTCGAAGGAGGCCGGTTGGCGGTTTCTGCGGTGAGTGGGCTCGGTGAACAGTTAGAGCAGATGATCGCCCTCGAAGAAGGAAGTGACGCCAGACGCATCTTCCCTCTGCCGCGGCATTTATCCCGCTCTCCTGGGATCCTCATATTCTGCTACCTTTAAGGAGCTTTGTCTGTCCCTCTCCACTAAGGAGAGGGACCAACATCTGCTGGACCTTCTTCTCGGTCCAAAAGAAGGACAAGGGTAAGTCCCTCCGTCGACGCTCTTGGGAGCGGGAGAGGTCCCCTCCCAGTGGTCGACCATTGACTTGATCGATCTCGGTTTCGCCACTGGCTTCACGGTGTCCCCCGTCCAGGTCAGTTGACCGAGACTCCCGCCGATGCAGTCGAGATTTGTCTCGACCCGCTGGACGGGTTGTCGACTGGCTGTCAAAAATCCTCTCCCTGTTCCCTGGTGGTGGTTGAGGATCCCATGGGCTTGCCAGTGCCTCCAGTTCCGAGCCCTCGGGTGACCCCTCCGAGCCAAGGGAGGCGGGTTTCCCCACCCCTCCCTGCACCCTCCTCGGAAGCCGAGGTTCGCGGTCTCGATCTCGGACTTCTTTGCGGTCCACCCGATCCCACCACCATAAGCGGTCTTGGTCTCGGCACGTGGCGAGCCAGGCGCCCCCCTCATCCTCGGACGAGGGAGGCTTCACCCAAGTTGCGTCGGACGATCACGAGGACCTCATGTGGCAACAACTTCTTCTGGCGGGACCAAGCCAACGCTGCCGCCTTCCCCGGCCATTAAGTGGCTGTCACCGGGCTGACGAGCAACCCCTCGCTTCCTTCGGCGCCTGTTTCAAGCCTGTTGCTCAGCCAAAACCAGCTGCTCCACGATTCTGGTGGAACCTCCGCCTCCACAGCCGTTGTTTGGGGCTCTGACCAAGAACTCTCGGTCGGCCAGGGTCTGCCCCATAGGCTGTTTGTCACCTTCACTCCCGATCGCCCTCGGCAGGTGGAGGTGGCTGAGGCCCAGGCAGCTCTTTGCGGACTCTTCTGAGTTCGGCGATTCCTCCCTTTTCTCCAGGCGAGTGGACTTGGAGTCCTCTGGAGGTCAGTCGCTGGATGATAGCCCTTCGTCCTTCCTGGGTTTGCTTAGGCTCATCTCGGACTCCACTGGGATACAGCTCGAGCCACGTATCCAGCGGGCCAAATATCCCTCCGGAGATATTGGACCGGAGATTCTCCTACGAGGCCTTTCCTGTGGCCTAGGCCATTGCCGGCCTTGGAGTTCTGTGGCGCCTGCTTCCTGCCCTGCACCTTCGGCCAGGATGGCCAGGAAGTATCTTGGTCCCTACCGGTTCCCTGTCCGGTTTCTCAGAACATCCCTCAGCCGAGGGTTAGTTACTGACAGCGTTTTCGGCGTGCGAGCGCTATGGGCGATGGACAAACCTCCCGACAAGGTCAAGAAATTGGGCTATGCCGGGGCGAAAAGTCTGTACTGCGTCCTCCCTTGGCCTTGTCAGGCCAGCTCGAGGCGTGCTTATGGCACATTTCTCTCATGCCCTGTTGGGCTCCTGGACGGGTAGTCCTCATCTCCTGGCTGACCTGCAGACCACGGTTGAGCAGGTGCAGGACCAGGGCAGGGGCAGTGGCCAGCAGCAACTTCAGACTGCTCTGGACATTGGAGACTCATCGCCAGGTCAGTTGCGGCCGCGGTGGCTATCGCGCTGTCGGGTATGGCTGAGGATATCCACTTTCACATCGGATACCCAGCACAAGTTGGCGGATGTCCCTTCCTGGGGACTGACCTCTTCGACCCTGGGGTGGAAGGCCACCTCCAGAGGATTGAGAAGTCAATGCCACATTGGACTCGGTCTCATCCTCAGAGGGACAAGGGCATGAGACCACAGCCTAAGCCCTTTCGTCCGTCTGCCCGCGCACGTCCGGCCCAGCAACGTCAGGGCCAGCAGGCTGCACTTGGCATCCCAAACCCAAGCCTGGCTTCCTCCTCCAGGAAGCAGAGGGGTAAAGGCCCAGGAGGTCCCTCGGCTGGTCACCCTCCAAGCCTGCCCAGTGGCGGGTATAGGGTGTCGCCCCAACCTCGTCCACCTCACCCCAGGTTCCCCATGGGAGGCGGCTCCACCACTTTCTTTCCACCTGGTCCGTTATTACCACAGACCGGTGGGTGTTGGAAGTGGTGGGAAGAACCTGCCTCTGGAGTTCGAGCAGGCCCTGCCCTTCAGAAACCGTCGCACCTCGGGGGCCTCGGAGTCCACAGCCTCACTGTCAGTTTGCTGAGCTGACATCGCTATCCTCCTCGAGAAGGAGGTGATCAGAGAGGTGGCGGATCCTCCCTTAGACCGGGGTTTGTGTCCAGGTACTTCCTGGTTCTGAAGCGGACAGGGGCTGGCGCCCCATTCTCGACCTCCGACTAAACAAGTTCCTAAGGTCTCGGACCTTCAGGATGGTCACTCTGGCTCAGATAATACCATCCTTGGAGCAGGCGTGGTTCTGTTCTCTCTGGACCTGCAGAGCGCGTTCTTTCACGTCCCTATCTGTCCGTCACATCAGAGATTCCTTAGCTTTCGAGCAGAAGGATCCCTTTCAGTTCGAGCCATGCCCTTGACATTCGCCTGCTCCAGGGTCTTCACCAAATGCATGGCAGTGGTGACAGCATTCTTCGGGCGCGAGGGGTCAGGTGTCCTTACCTGGACGATTGACTGATAGTAGCCCCTCCAGGCGGGAGGTGGAGGCGGTCCAGGATCTGCCCCTCCAGGTCTGCTCTCAGGTCGTCCTCCTCATCAAGAGGCCAAGTCAGAACTCGAACCAAGCAGGTGATTCTCTTCATCGGGCAGAGCTCGACTCTGTTCGAGCCAGAGCACGGATCCGGTGGACAGGGCAGATTTTTCCTCCTTTGCCCAATCATTTCTGGTTGGGCAGTGGCATGCCGGGACTTCCTCGCCTCCTGGGTCTCATGGTGGCCTGCACCAGCGTGGTCCGTGGGCCGCTGTAACATCGCCCCTTCAATGGGGACTGGCCAGCCAGTGGTCTCAACGCTGCGATCCATTGGACCAGCTAGTGACGGTGACCCAGGGGATGTGGGCGCTCTCCAGTGGTGGATCGTTCCAGCTCATCTGCAGGAAGGCATCCCGTTTGTCCGCCCCAAGCTGGCGGTCTCTCTATCGACTGATGCCTCTCTGATGGGTTGGGGTGCCCATCTAGGGGAACACCAAGCACACGGCCTCTGGTCCCGGGGAGTCCCAATGCCACATCAACCTGCTGGAGCTCCAGGCGGTCCACCTTGCTCTCACAGCCTTCGCTCCGTTTCTTCGGGGTCAAGTGGTTCGGGTCAGACAGACAATACTATGACCATGTACTACCTAAACCACCAGGCGGGACGCACTCCATGCTTTATGCAAGGGCTCTCCGCATTTGGTCACTCATCGCAGCCTGGAGGCGGATCTCCTAGCTATTCATGTGGCAGGAGCCTCCAATACCCTAGCTGATGCCCTAAGCCGGATAGGGGCTGTGTCCCACAGTGGTCTCTCCTGCCGGAGGTAGTACAAGATCTGTTCTCCCATTTGGGGTACACCTCAGGTGGACCTGTTTGCCTCCAGGGAGAGCGTGAAGCTGAGGGGCTGTTCCATGCCTGCCCCCTCAGCAGGGCTCGCTGCAGGGGTGCCTTCTCGAGGCCATGGACCCAGGCCTCTTCTCGCCTTTCCCCATTCCCTTGATTCACAAGGTGCTTCTCAAAGCAAGGAGGGACAAGGCGCAGGTAATTCTGATAGCCCCAGACTGGCCCGCCAGTACTGGTACCAGATCTCCTCAGCCTCAGCTCCAGGCTCCCGAGGCAGCTTCCAGCTCACCGAACCTGCTCTCAGTCAATCAGGGAAGGTGTTCCATCCGGACCTTCAATCCCTGCACCTGACGGCCTGGTTCCTGAGTGGCTAGAGTTCCAGGCCTTGGGTCTTTCCAACGAGGTCCTCAATGTGGTTAGGGCATCCCGTGGAGTCGACCAGAAAATGCTACACCTTCAAATGGAAGAGATTTTCCATTTGGTGTCAGGGCAAGGGCCTTGATCCTTCCTCCTGTTCCTTGGCGAGCATATTGGACTACCTGTGGTCCCTTTCTCAGCAAGGGCTTAGGTCGAGCGACCCTTAGGTGCACCTGGCAGCCATCTCTGCTTACAGTGCGCGGGCAGGAAGCAGTCGTTAGCATGAGAAAAGCGTGGTCGGGCGCTTTTTCAAAGGCCTTGATCACATTTCCCTCGGTTGCGAGAACCTCCACCTCCGTGGGATTTACTGCTGATTGCAAAGCTCATGAGCAAGCCATTGAACCAATGCACAGGTGTGATCTCTCACCTGTCATGGAAGAACCGCCTTCTTGGTGGCTATTCGTCAGCCAGAAGGATGGGAGAGCTCAGGCGCTCTCCATCGAGTCTCCTTACCTGGTCTTCCACAGGGACCTGAAATTCCTTCAGAAGGTGGTGTCGAGTTTCACCTTAACCAGGTGTTGACATCTGCGGTGTTCTACCCAAGTCACACCTCGGAGGCCGAATATAGGCTCCATACTTTGGACCGTGAAGAGGCGCTCGCTTACTATAAGGAGCGCATGGCTGGAAGTTAGGAGAGGTTGCTAGCTGTTTGTCACCCACGCTGAAGCCGCACCTGGCAGACCTGCAGCCAAGCGGACAATAAGCAGGTGGGTCAACTCCTGCATAGATCTCTGTTATAAGTTGGCGGGCATGGAGCCTCCCAGAGGGATAAGAGCTCATTCTACCCGTCATACTGCTGCATCGGTGGCTGCTTCCAGGGCGTCCCTATCCAGGAAATCTGCAGGGCTGCTACCTGGAAGTCAGGACACACCTTCATCACCCACTACCACATCGACCTTGAGTCATGCCGGGATGCTGGTTTTGGGGTCTCGGTTCTCCATTCTCTATTCCCTAAGTAAGGTGTGCACCTTGCCTCTCTCCTCCCGGAGAACTGCTAGGAGTCTGCCAGACAGTGTGGATGAACAACATATCTATGTCCCTAGAAATACAGGTTACTCACCTGTAACAGGAGTTCTAGGAATGGTATTGTTGTTCATCCACATCTCGACCTCCGGCTTCGACACACAACCTGAGCTTCCGGTGCGGCCAGATCTGGTGTCATGGGCGGAGCCGAGAGTTTTACCACCCGAGTGGGTGGGAGGAGCCAGCTTGAAGACCTTCCGGCAAGATTTAAAGCGGCAAGGATACCTGCCAGACAGTGTGGATGAACAACATATACCATTCCTAGAACTCCTGTTACAGGTGAGTAACCTGTATTTATGCCTCCTCCACCCTTGACTGAGGTTGCAAACTACCTGTCTCATACGGTGAAGTACCAGAATTCCAACTGGAAGAAGGGCAAGGCTACTGCCTTGCCCCCCCAGATAGCACACAGAACAGGAGCTTCTCAGGTGCCTGCAGGCGGCTGAGGACATTAGTAAGCACCTCCTCAGGGCCCTCTGTGACATAACAGCAAAGTTTACACTAGCACTCACCACCTCTTTCAAATAATACAGGTCCAGTCAAATAATTAATCAAAATTGATTTAAATCCACAACCAGATCAGAGGCCACAGAAGAAGGAACAGTTCCTTCTTCTGTGGCCTCTGATCTGTGTGAATAAAATCATCTTGATTATCAGTCACTGGACCTGTATTATTGAAAGAGGCGTGAGTGCTGGTGTAAACTTTGCTGTTCTATCGTATGTGGGTTTGCTACTTTCATACACCAGCACTTCCTAGGTTACTGCTGATCGCAGCACTCCATAGTTTGTTCCTCTATAACATAGCTGACATTATTGCCAGGGCTGCTGCTACGGGTATATGCCTACATAGGCACTCTGGGTTGAGGGTTTCTGGCTTTGCTGCTGATGTTCAGCAGAAGGTGTTTAATGCCCTTTCAATGGCACTAAGCTTTTTGGTCCTGATGTCCAGGATATTATCAAAGATCTGCAGGCCTCTGGCAGGGTTTATCAAGTCTTTCCACTCTACCATACACAGCCTAGAGATAGACAGTGCCCTCCTTTTACCATAAGGCATCCAGTAGACCGGTGCAGCCTCTCAACCCCAAAGGAAGCATAGAGCCTCCACTGCTTTGCCTGCCCGCTCCAATGTTGGAGCTGCAGCCAACATCCAGAGTGAGGACCAGCCCCTGCAGCTGGATCCACCTCTGCTTGACTCCTTGTCAGCCCCCTTCTGGTCTCCAGGTCATGCTCTCTCCATCTAAATCAGTACAAGTCCGTGGCAGTTGTGGGTTTTAAACACAGGTCTGCTAGATCTCCAGATTCATAGCTTAGTGGTTTAACCCTCTAGGCTATACTGCTTCCCAGATGATTCAGCACCACAAATAAAGCCTAAGGAGGAGAGGCTTGAGGACCTCAACATATACACACATGAGGCTGGGAGGAGAGGATGTGGCATGATGGGAACTTACAAGTTTATTCATAGGACAAATAGGGTGGACAGAATGGAATTGTTCACAAGGAGTGGGGCATTGGCGCAAGTGGGAATTAAGTAAACTGGTGGGAATTAAAGAGATGTCAAAAAGTATTTCTCTACAGAGGCGTTGGTGGAAACTGCAGAAAGTTACCAGGAGATGGTCTGCACCAGACCTGTGTTGGGATTTAAGGAGTAATTGTGTGTATATTAAATGTAAAGTCATTAGAAAGTGTTACCCTAAATCCTTTTCTTGTTCTGTTGTTTCAGATTTATGTTATTAATAGTATATGTAAAACATGGATTATGTTTACCTAAGTGCATGACCTTACATTTAGATTCATTCAACAAAAGTCCCTTTTTCTTAGACCATTCTACTAAGTATGTTAGATTGTTTTGCATTTCCTTAGCAGAATTTGCATTGTGAATGATGCTACCTATTTTACAGTCATCCATAAATTTAACTAGCCAGCAAGAGCTATTTAAAGGACACATGGATGAAATAAGTATATTAAAAGGGTTGGGCCCAATACCGAGCCCTGGGGAGCATAGCTAGTAACGGGACCCCATGCTGACAGATGGCCCTTCACTGTTACTTGTTGTGACCTATTTGATAACCAAGCATGTATCCATCTAATAATTACAGGGTGGATATCCAATTTCTCCAATTCTGATATAAGTATTTGATGTGATACTGAGTCAAATGCCTTGGAAAAGTCCAAAAAATTATATCCACTGATAGGCCATTGTCCAAGGCTTCACTAACTGGCTCCAAAAATACAAGAGATTTGTCTGACAAGATCTGTTCTTAACAAAACCATGCTGGTAAACATCAATATAGTTTTTATCAACTAAATAGTTTGATATTCTATTCTTTAATATCCTTTCAAGCAATTTACAGATTACATCAGTTAAACTTATGGGCCTATAGTTTTGCTCAACACTTTTACTACCACCTTTATGTATAGGTATAATTGTAGCTCTATTCCATAGTGGAACAGTTTGCCCTGTACTCATTGACAAATTAAGTATTAATGTCAATGGTCCTACCAATAATTTCTTTAAATTAATTATGAATAATGGAGGAATGCCGTCTGGGCCAGATGTTCCGCTATTCTTCAAAATATTTATTGCTTCTAACACTTCGCTCTCAGATATAGGATTGAAGGACATTTTCGTAGATTTATCACATACAGACTCCACACAATTTGGTTTAAAGACATTTATAAAGTAGTTATTCAAGGTATTTGCAATTTTTGTCTCATCAGTTATTATCCCAACCAAGGACTGTAGTGGTCCTACAGAAGGACTATTTTTTTAAATGAACCGATATAATTGTATAATGATTTTTATTATCTTTAACAGTATTTGCAAGTTTCTCTTCTAGATGCCTTTTTGCTTTATTATCATATTCTTACTTTTATTTGCAACTTGTTTATACCTGTCCCAATTAGAGCTGGTTTTATTTTTCTTAAATTTTTATATAACCGTTGCTTTTTGCCAAGATTTTCTTTATATTGATATTTCACCATAAAGGTGATCTTCGTTTTATATATTTCCTTCTAACAGGTACCCATAATTTAATACTTGTTTGTATATTTGACACAAATTTATTATAGACTAGATTAATGTTATTTTCAGTAAGTTCAGAAGCCCAATTCCATTTCCCTAGATATTGTTTATTTTTGTATAATTAGCGTTTTAAAGTCTCTTACTATTGTACAGCCTGAAGTTTCAGAAGAGTAAGTTAGATTCATTGTTGTATGGATCATATTATGATCGCTGTTAGCAAGTGGATGTTTAATAGTGACTTTTGAATCTGATTTTCTATATTAGAGAAGATCAAATCTAGTATGTTGTTGCCTCTTGTAGGGGATTAACCAATTGGTTCAAGTTGTTTATGGTTATAAGGTCTAAGAAAGCACAATCTATTATTGAACTACCTTTTAAGTTATTCCAATCAATATTCAGGAAGCTAAAATCCCCATAAGTAGACAGTCTTTATATAGCAAATTGTCCTCTATGTTGGTTAGAAATAATTGATTTTCCTCTTTACTTAAGTTTGGTGATCTATATCCAAGTCCAACAGTGATAGTGTGAGCCATTGTAAATTTTATTTTAATCCAGATTAGTTCACTTATACTATCCTTATTTAGGTTAAATATATACATAAAGTCTGTTATTGAAAGTTTGGTTCACTCAGATTTTCACACCATCTGTCGATAATAATAAGTCATGTCTGGCATACGCTGATGATTTGGTGCTCATTTCTACTTCACTTATTGGCTTACAGTGCTTATTGGATCATTTTTGCATCCAATGCAGTGTAAACAAGCTGGTAATAAATGAGGAAAATACAAACTTGATTGTTTTGGTAATAAAGAAACAATTGCCTAATGTATACTGTATATAGATAAAGTCAAAATTAAGACAGTAAGATTTTATGACTACTTAGCGTAAGATATGCCAATATCTTCTGGAAATATCATGTAGAGAATGAGAACAAAACTTCTTACAGCATTCAGTGCATTCTGGAATTTAACACTAGATTAGATGGAGGTACTGTTGTTGGCCTGTTGGATTTAGTGAATGCCAAAGAAAATTAACATGTTATATGCAGCCAAAATCTGGGCACAGGACAACTTGAAAATTTTAGAAATAGTAATAAAATGTACAAATATATTTTGGGGTGCCACAATCGGTTCTGTCAGAGATTATAAGAAGAGAACTAAGGCAATTTTCCTGGTAACTTCAACAATTGAGAGGAGGTTAATTTTTATTTTAAACTCTTCTTACTTTCTGGCAATCTTTACCCAGGATGTGTTGGAGGAAGCTATAGAGTATAACATAAGAGGTTATGTCTTCCCAGTAATCAAAGATATGAGAGACTATGTTTTACCACTGGGATTAGGTCATCTTTCTCACGAGGTCTATTATAGGCTGTTTTATGAAATTGTTTTGAAATTAAATCAAGGCTAAGAGACACAGAGCTAATCAAGGAACAAACACAGATTAAACATTTAAAACACTTTAGATGGCACAAACTGTTTTGGATCACTCATTAGAACCTTATTTGAAAATTTTGGAAAGCCCTGATGAATGTTGTTTAATAGCAAGATTTCATATGGAACTATACAGGATAAATATACTATATATATATATATATATATATATATATATAATAGTCAAACATGGTAAGGATTTATAAAAAAAAAAAACACTAACTGAGGACTGAATAGCTGAACTTCCACTAACTTGGCTTATTTTGACTCTTTTTAATACCAAAAATAAATCAATATTGAAACATATAACAGCATTTATGAGAAGTCTTCATTTATGAAATTATAATGTATTTTAATTGGTCTACTGTACACTGAAGTTCATTTTACATCTGTATCAAGTAATCTGTGATGGGTCAAGTTACATAAGGTTTACATAAAAATACAAAGAGGATTATTAGACCCTAAGAAGAAGTTTTACCAAGGTAAATGATATTTATTTTAAGTTTCTGATACAATAGATGTCTAAATTCATATGCTGTCAATTGAGCTATTGTACATATTCATTGTAGTATTGAATTGCAGTGACAAATGTTGAACAATAAACTTCTTGATGATAGGCTAACTCTTAGGCATCATTAGCATAAACTTCACCTCTGGGGCAGCTAAACCCAGCTGGCATAACTGCATTAGTCAAGCATACTGAGGGATTCCTAGGGTGAGAAAACACTGTTGCTCAACTGACTTAGAGAATACAAGGTACAGAAAGTATGCTACAGAAAGGTTCCTCTTTATTCCATTAGTGGTTTCGTTGCTTTATTTCTTTCAAAGAAACAGGGCAGGGAGTTAACCAGCTACACCCATTTGAATAACAATTAACCAATCAAATGCGACTAACCTATCCAGTATTATAGTTGGAACTGGACATGGCAACCCTTAAGAAGGAAGCGGTGGATGGCAAAAAAGATCTGAGGCAGCCCTGGGCACAGTGGTGAGTTTGGTGAAAAAAACTCTTACCTACAAGCATGAATTGAATCTTTGGAGATCCAAGCCCATTCCTCTAATATTTGGGTGGTAGGGTTGCTGGAGGCGCAGTGAAGAAACCACCTTATTTTGTTCCTGAAAGATTGGCTGCAGCAACAGCGGGTGAACCTTTCATCTTCAGACCACTCCATATACAGAAGGCCTACAGGGTGGCCAGTCATGGAAAACAGTTAATCCAGATGTACCAACAGCCATCGTGATGGTGTTAGATGGAGTGGCTCTAGGGATTTCATGTTAGGGCTCATCGTTGCCAGAAGACCCTGCTATGCAATGGTCAACATGTTTATCTATACCCCAACCTTAGTTTAGCTACCAGAATGAAAAAGAAAGATTCAGCGGTATGGCGATCTCGTGAGGCAGAAATCCGCATGGCATGCTCTTTCCTGCCTGCCTGCGAATAGCCATTGGGGAAAATATACATATTCTCTGAGTCTCCTGAAGCATTGAAATGGGTGCAACGGCATGCTCCTGAAGAGAAGATTATTCTGAATCTGAGGTGGAGGAGAAGGTTCCACCTGAGATTTGCAGGTTCCTATTCAGGTTGAGCACAATGGTACAACCAACTGACAATGTTTTGCTGTTTTACTTGTTAATAAATACTTAAAATGTTGTGTGGGGCAGTTGATTATATTCTTAGAAGAGTGACCCGATTTAGCCTGCATAAATTTAATTTTCCTTCTTTTGGGAATAAAGTGGTAGTTTCACCATTAGGTGGTGCTGCAGACATTCTGGTGTAACGTTTCAATATCTACGAGGCTAGTGTGGACAGCTACACTGTCAAATGTTAATATTGCTTGTATTAGGAATACTGTTCAAATGTATTGTTTCATTTATTTATTTTATTTATTGAGTATTCGGAAAATGCGTTTGAGTCAAAGACTCCTTTTCAAAGGTTCCATGTCAGTACAGGTAAAACATGGTGAGGAGCAATGCAGAAATGGGACACAAGCAATCATGCATGATACAAGATATCGTAAGTTGACTAACATTTTGATAAATAGATTCACATATAAAACTTAGAGAACAGTATACATACAAAAAGCTCCAAAGGGCTAGTTCAGAGATTTTCAGGTTGGGGGTAGCCAGCCAGAGGCCTTAGCGGATCAAGGGGTAGGTCCAGGGTCAGTGGCAATCACAGGGATTAGAGGACTGTAGATGGTTCCTAAGGTAGGCTCTGAGGGACAATTCTGTTCACATTGGTGAGATCATTAGGCAGGTTATTTACCCAAGAATGGGCTCAGTAGCTAAAGGACCTTGAACTGGGAGGTGTGGCGGCAGGGGACCAAAATGAGTTGTCTGCTAGCACTGCTGGTGCACAGGCATGGACGGGCCCATTGTATTAGAGGTGAGAGACCGGGGGTGAGATCAAGGGTAATCCTTTTGGCAATGAGGCAGGTGTGAAACCTGAGTATGTTACCAAGGTTGAGCCACTTTGTGGCATTGTAAAGGAAGCATGTGTGGGTTAGACAATCACAGCTCAGGATGAGGCAACAGGCTTTGTTGAGGAGAGCCAGAGTCGAGATGAGGCTGAGGAGCTGACTGCACTATAGATTAGCATGCCATAGTCTAGAGGGAGGATCGAAGAAGAGACCTCTAGGCGAAGGGCATCAGGAAGTAACAGTGTTTAACCCAGTAGGGATGCCAAGTCAGATGTTGAGGGTTGTGGATAGTTGGTGAATGTGTTGGTGGAAGGTAAGGGCTGGGTCAAGCGTGATGCCCAGGTACTTAAAGGAGTCTACTTGTTGAGTGGGGTCTGGTTGGTGGTTAGGACTGGCAGGCAGTGGTCCTTCCTAGAGTTTAGTGGGTGTGAAGTACTTGACTTTAGTTTTTTATAGTTTAGAATGAGGCACTGTGTGGTGAACCAATTTTTCAGCCTCACTGAAGGAGGATTGGAGGAGAGGTGAAACTGAGCAGGGTCAGGATTGGAGGAGTACAGGACAGCGTTGTCAGCGTAGAGTAGGATATTGCCTGGGCAGGACAGGAGGAGGAAGTTAAGGAAGAGACTGAATAATAAAGGTCCAAGAATGGACCCCTGTGGGACACCAGAGCAGACAGGCAGCCTACTGGAAAGGTAGTGCCAATTTTGACTTGTTGGAAGCAATCAGCCAGGTAGCCAGTGAACCAGCTGAGGGCATCTTGAGAGAGACCAAGTTTGGATAGTGTAGTTAGAAGGGTGAGTGGTTAACAGTGTCAAGCGCCTTAGATCGATACAGACCCCACCAGAGAGATGACCCTGTCAAAGAGCAGTATGTAAATGGGAGCTGAAATCGAAGAGGCGGTAGTCATACTGTGTCCTTTACGGAAGCCATGTTGCTGGCTACTAAGTATATTGTGTTTGTTGAGGTGGTCAGTGAGCTGATCAGCGATGATATCTCAAGTGTCTTGGGAGGAGAATTGAGATGGGGCGATAGTGCGTGGTGGAATTAGGGTCCCGCTCTTAAATATCAGAGTAATAGAGGCAGATTTCCATACGAGGGTATTTCCCAAGACATAAAGACCAGTTTATAATGGGGGTGAGAGGTTAGCACCTCGTGCAGAGTGAGCTGGAGAAGTCTCAGATCTGAGAGTCGCTACTGTATTGGGAGTGGCTTATGGCCTTTTTGAGGTATGGCTCAGCAGACCTGGAGGAGGTGCAATGTAGGTGAAATGGAGGGTGTGCTGGGGGAGGTGGTGTCAGAGACAAGCGGTGGATCAGAGAAGTGGTAAGGAGAATGTGGCTGAGGTCAGAGAAGGCATGGTTAAATGAGGGTGGCTAGCAGGTGGGATCGGAGGTCAGGCCCCATCGACCAAGATTTCTTGATGGGGCAGGGTTGGGATTTGCCACAGATGTCCTTAATATTGTTCAGAATTCACACCCTGCATCCCAGGTAGAGGTTAGGGCAGTTACCAAATATACCTGTTCTCCCAACTGGTTTCCAGAGGGTGTAGTTTTCTAACTCAAGCTGTAAGTTTAAAGTTGTAAATTGCCTTGATGCCATACTGCGGACTGAATATTGAAGGTGACCTAAAACATGTACTGTAGTGTTGCACTGCCCATTATATCAAACAGCCAGGAAGGTTTGATTGAGTCCAATTTGGAAATAGCTGAATTTCCACTAACTCAGTTTATTTTGACACTTTTAATATGAAAAATAAATCAAGATTGAAATATAACAACATTTATAGAAGTCTTCATTTATGAAATTATAATGTATTTTAATAGGTCTACTGTACACTGAAGTTAATTTTGCTTCTGTATAAAATAATCTGTGATGGGTCAAGTTACATAAAGTTTACATAAAAATACAAAGAAGATTATTACACCCTAGGAAGAAGTTTTACCAAGGTAAATTGTTTATTTTAAATTTCTGAGACAATAGATGTCTAAATTCATATGCTGTCAATTGATCTATTGTACATATTTATTGTAGTATTGAATTGCAATGACAAATGTTGAACAATAAACTTCTTGATGATAGGCAACTCTTGGGCATCATTAGCATAAAGTCCACCTCTGGGGCAGCTGAACCCAGCTGGCATAACTGCATTAGTCAAGCATACTGAGGGATTCCTAGGGTGAGAAAACACTGTTGCGCAACAGACTTAGAGAATACAAGGTACAGAAAGTATGCTACAGAAAGGTTCCTCTTTATTCCACTAGTGGTTTCCTTACTTTATTTCATTCAAAGAAACAGGTGCAGGAGTTAACCCATACACCCATTTGAATGGCAATTAACCAATCAAATCGACTAACCTATCCAATATTAAATAGGCAACCTCAGGTCGTAAGTTCCAAACAGTAAGCGGGGTTGCAACTGCAGCACAATGAAGAGTGATGCAGTCCAAAAGAATTAATAAACTGCTCAAAACACCATATAATTTTAACATTCTATTAGAATTAAAGTAGTGCTGAAAGTCTGCAACAAGTCCGCCTGCCCTGAGAATGCTCACGTGAGCAAAATATTGGCTGAATAGGGGACAATTTTTGAAAATTCTAATAAAACATTCTATTTATGTGGTGATTCAAGCAATTTATTCTTTCTGAGTTTAAGCAGTCCCAGATAAGCAAGCTGTTCTCAAGACACATACTGTATACTTGCCTTTGGCAATAACAGTGATGGCACTATAGAGAAAAGGTAGGCTGAGGCCATCTCTCTACTGACAGGTATCAATCCCTTCATTGCCATTACTATTGGCTTCCCTCTGCATGTGATGTTGAATGAACATTATAAAAATTATTGTTTAACCATGCACAAAGTACCTGTTTGGAATAGTCTCAGTACTGCATATAAATTTCAAGCAGTGATTTACTTTGCTGCATGAAATAATTTTCAGTTTTGTGTGTCAGAGAAAATCCCCCAGTTACTGTCTGCATCTTTCTTGAGTTTATACCCAATGACTGCTATAGAGACTGTCAGTTATTTTTTGCCAGTAAGGATCTACAGTGCATTACAGTTTGCTCCAGACTTGCAACAGAGGTCTTTCCTGGCTTAGAGTTTATGAATGGAGAAGAGTTTAAGCAGATTCATCATCTTTGTAAGAGTGAAACAAATTTCAGTCAAACTCAAAATTAATGCCACTGACCATTTTGTAACTGATATAAATGACTGGATGAAAGACATTTTAGCTATATCATGCCCTAGTGGTTATACTTAGAGCACCATTACAATTCGATTTTATAATTCATTGACAGTAAAACAACAGCAAATTAAATATGGACTAATACATGGGATGGTGTTCACTGTGAGAATATAATAACTTTTGTTTAACTTTCAATCAATTGTTTATTTGTAAAATAGCACTATTCAAAACCATAGTGCTAGTACATAACTATAAAATTCATAAAACCAACTATATAAAAACAGCTGCAGCAGGTCAAATAAAATCAGGAACACCAAGGTAAATAAATTTGTTTTTAATGCAGATTTAAAGCTCTCCACTGTCAGGCACTATCGAATCCAGCGAGTGAGAAATTCCACAGGTATGGTGCCACAAATTCAAATGTCACAGACTCAGATGACTTTAGATGAACCTGGAATCTCTAGCATTCCCTTGTCAGTGGAGTGAAGCAGCCAAGAGGGCAATAGGATGAAGAAGATCTTGCAGATAACTCGGTCCCTGCCCATGTAGGGCCTTATAGGTCAGTAAACCGACCTTAAGGTGATCTGCCACTGAATAGGCAGTCAGTGCAGATCGCGCAGCACCGGTGTGACATGACAGCTCAGGTGGCCAATCAACAGCCCAGCTGCTGCGTTTGCAAGCAGTGATATCAACCCTGGTAGCCCTAGGTACAGGGCATTACAGTAATCAAGGCATGAGGTTACAGAAGCGTGAACTAAAACTGGTAGGTCATTGGGTGGAACTAGATGCTTGATCTGGGCCACATTCATAGATGGTAAAGGCAGTCTTGACAACGGATGACACCTGATGTTTAAGCATCAGTCTGTCATCAAGAATCACACCAGGCCGGCCTGCCGCTGCAGCGGTGGATTTCTGCTTGTGGCCAGCGACCGGGTTCAGGAATGGACTCGGGTAGCTGGAGGCGGCTGGGAGAGGAGGATCGGCGTAGCGGCTGCTCTCCTCCTCTGGGGAGGAGGATGCTTGTCCCGCAGCTCTACTGCCACCTGGGTGACCACGGGTGGAGGTGCAGCGGGACTGCATAAGGAGGGAGGGGCGTGAGCCGGGCTTAGGCGGCGCATTCGTGCTGACGCCCCTAGGTCTCCCAGAGTGCTCATGTCCTGTGGGAGGGAACAGAAAAGCGGAAAAGGTGCCTGTGGCATGGAGGACATAGGCGGGACCTTTGCAGATAACCCTTAACTGGGCTACCGATGGATGCCCAGATGGACCACCTGGCCACACTAATGGACTGGAGGGGTTAAGGGATACCCCCCCTCCTCCCGCCGGTGAGCCGAGCAGCATGGAGGTAGGTCCGAGGCGACACCTGCAGTAGATACCGAGGGAGGGACTAGGGAGTTCAGTCTAGGGATTCCCAGAAGAAGTTCCACCATGGCAGAGAAGAGGGATAAAAAAAAAAAGAATCACACCCAGATCTCACACCTGTTCAGAGGTTGTCAGCTGGTGACCACCGAGCCAAGGCCTCTGAGGCTCGCCCCTCTACCGACAGCCTGGACCCACCACCAAACCTCAGTCTTGTCTGGATTCAGCCTCAGTCAACTGGCACTCATCCAATCCTCAATCTCAGGAAGGCAGTCTTTAAAACTCGAGACAGCTCCCTGATCAGGCAAAAGGACAGGTGTAGCCAGTATCATCTGCATAGCAGTGAAAACTCCGCCCATACCACCTTACAATGTCTCCCAACAGCAGCATATACACTTACGGACAACATGGGGGACAGTACAGAGCCCTGTGGAACCTGGCATGGCAGGAGACCTTGTCAGAGGGTAAACCCCACAGACAACACTCTGAAACCTGCCAGTGAGGAAAGAATGGAACCATCTGAGGACTGTACCAGACAGTCCACAGATTGACCGCAGGTTCCATGACCAACACTCCATGGTCACAGTGTCAAATGCCGCTGATAGATCAAGAAGAACAAAGATGGAATGGCTCCTCAGATCTCTTGCTGTTAGGAGATCACTGAGAACCCGACAAGGGCCATCTAGGTGCTATGCCAATTCCAAAAACTGGATTGGTGAGGATCATAGATGTTGTGGATGGTCAAATGATCCTCCAGCTGCAGCAAGACCACCTTCTCAATAACCCGACCCACAAGGGAAGTTTAGAGATGGGACTGTAGTTAGCAAGACAGTCTGGGTTGATAGATGGTTTCTTAAGAAGGAGTACAACTTCCGCCTCCTTTAGGGTGTCCGGAAACACACTGGAGTCTAACGAACACCAGACTATCTCAGCAGGACCAGCCAATTGTCTCAACACATCCCACAATGAGCGCATTGGGCCAGGGTCCAAACCACAGCAGGTTGGCTGCAAAGACTGGATAATCTTCACGACATCTCCAATCGCCAGCCAGCAAGTCAGACCAGACTGATCGAGGGCTGCCACCTTCCACGAACACCGTCCGCCCCATTGGGGTGTCGTGCAAATCTCAGACCTGATGTTGGCAACCTTAGTGGCAAAAAGCAAGCAAACATCCTTATACTTCCCTTGCGACAATGCTTTCCGAGACTGCAGACAGACTGGACTGCAGGTCTGTCTACAGTTCAGAAGAGCTGAGCAGTCGATTTTGTGCCACAGCACTCTCCCTGGACAGGATCTCTGCCTTCTTATGGGAGACAGCCGATTGATAGTCCTTATAATGGGCTAACAATCTAAGTCTGTAGTCATTCATGCCCAATTTTCACCAGAGATGCTCCAGCCTTACGTCCCACTTTCCTCAGCTCCCTGAAGGTCCCATAAAACCAAGGGGACCCGGGGTGCTGGGTAAGGAGACGAGCATAAACAGGAGTGAGTCAATCAGAGCCACAGTCAAGCATCATTATAACCCCGGACTGAGGGCATCTGGGTCACCACTATTCCTCAGCAGCCCCAATGGGTCCAGCACCACCAACAGGTCATCAGAGATAAACCCCTTAAAGGGCAGTACTGGACCATCTCCGTAGGGGTGAGCCTATACAGGGGACCTGGAAATTGAACCTTATGGTGTGATGGTCCGACCAACTGACTGGCTCCACCACCAAATCAGAGGTCTCCATGCCTAGAAGGAAGACTAGGTCCAAGGAATGATGGTGACTCTGGGTTGCAGAGGTAATCTCCTGTGAGAAGCCCAGTGAATTCATCAACTGGAGGAAGTCTTGACCAAACTGTGAGAGTTCATTGTTGATCCAGGCATTGAAGTCCCCAGCACCATCCATCTTAGGGACTCCAGTACCATGTCGATGATGAAGTCCATGACTTCCTGCAGGAATTGCTTCTCACCCCTCGGGTGGATGGTGAGCAGAAGAATCCTGCACCCCACTGCACACGATACATTGAAGGACCGAGTCTCCCCACTGGCACCTCCACAAGTTTTTCCCCATAGAAAAGCCAGTTCTAATTTGCATTTAACCAGCTGGTTACAATGGCAAACACATGCTGACTTTCTGTATGTGAAACCAACAAGCCACAGTTCTCACACACACAGTCTTTCACAGTACTGTAAACCCCCTCACAACACTCAACTCTTGCATTTCAATCTCCTCACAGACAGGCTTTCTCTTTTCCTTTCTGGGACTCAAAACTGTATATAAAAGATCCTGTCTGCTCTCTCTCCACGCCCCCAGTGCATCACAGTCATCAGTTAAGAAATCCAGATGCCATGAAAGCCCGATTTCATTTCCTCATACCACAAAGTTAAAACCTTTTCACAAAATAAGACAGACTGTCCTAAAAGCATTTTTTATTAATAAACTGTTGCGGGGTGCTGTGGAGCCTGAGCAAATATTGTGTCTTGAGCTTAGTGTCTGATATCTGGGAAGCTGGAAATTAAGAACATACCTCTTAGTTTGGTCATAATCTGATACTTGTTTATGTGATATTGGCATTGGAATCTTCCAGCATTAACATGGGTAAAAAGAAAAACAGCGAAGTCAAGGAGACAAAGGAAAATCTCCCACAAATCCTCTGATCATGAGGTCTGCACTAGAAAATGTAGCTGGAGGAAGCGAAGAAACACTTCAGAGTCTAGGCCTGAAGCTTAATGGCTAAGTCAAACAGTTTCTGGATTGGCTGACAAATTCAACTCAATGACTAATGGAGTTGTTTCTTTGGAACTGGACATGGCAACTCTTAAGATGGAAATGGTGGATGGCAAAAAGATCTGAGATGGCCCTGGGCACAATGGTGAACTTGATGAAGAAAACACTCACCTGCAAGCACTAATTGAATCTTTGGAGAACCAAGCCCGTTCCTCTAATATTTGGGTGGTAGGGTTGCTGGAATGCAGTGAAGGAAACCACCTTATTTTGTTCCTGAAAGCTTGGCTACAGCAACAACGGGTGAACCTTTCATCTCCAGACCACTCCATATACAGAAGGCCTACAGGGTGGCCTATCGTGGAAGAACAGTTAATCCAGGCGTACCAAGAGCCATCGTGATGGTGTTTGATGGCGTCGCTCTCGGGATTTAGTGTTAGGGCTGCACATCACCAGAAGACCCTGCTATGCAAAGGTCAATATGTTACGTCTATACCCCAACCTTAGTTTTGCTCCCAGAATGAAAAGAAAAGATTCGACAGGTACTGAGCGATCCTCCATGAGGCAGAAATCCTGCATGGCATGCTCTTCTGTGCCTACCTGTGAATAGCCCATCAGGGAAAATCTACATATTGTCTGATTCTCCTGAAGCATTGAAATGGGCACAACAGCATGCTCCAGTGTGCTCCCGATGAGCAGAAGATTTGGAATCTGAGGTGGAGGAGGAAGGTGCCACCTGAGGATTTGAGCGTTCCTGCTCAGGTTTAGGCACAATGGTAGGACCAACTGACAATGTTTTTGCTGTTTTACTTGTTACTAAATACTTAAAATATTGTGTGAAACAACTGATTATATTCTTAGAAAAGTGATCTGATCTAGCTTGCAAACATTTCATTTTCATTCTTTTTGGGAATAAAGTCGGTAGTTTCGCCATTAGGTGAGTGCTGTAGACATTCTGGTGTAATGTTTCAGTATGTGAGGCTAGTGTGGACACTTACACTGTCAAGTGTTAAAGTTGTTTGTATTAGTAATACTGTTCAAATACATTGTTTTACTAAATATACCTGTTCTTCTCCCAACTCGTTTCCAGAGTGTGTAGTTTTTCTAACTGGAGCAGCAAGTTTAACGTTGTAAATTGCCTTGATGGCATAAACAACAAATATAAGCATGTATCCTCTAATTTTTCTTAGTAGGAAATGGAGACATTGTAGCTAAATCGTAATTTTTGTTTATTAAAATGACATGCTGCTCTTGGACTCAGTTACCGGCATTCAGATTATTAAAGGTATTGTGCATGGTAATACCCCCATGCGATGTATCTTATAGGCATAGCACATTCTCTCTTTTAATATGAGGCGTATGTATTAAAAGGTGGTGCCCTCATTATGGTATTAATTCATCCTCATGTCATGGCTGGATTAACCTGTATAAAGATTACACCATGGCGTAGGGCCCCATGGTTCAGCAGGGGCCCCTCACTGTTTAATTTAACCAATTGATTTCCTTTTCCCTACTTGGCAGACCACAGCTGCTGACCTTGGGCTGGCCATACTAGCTATGCTGTTGAGTGGCTGTGGGATCATGACATTCGCGGCATTGTCAAAAAAAAAGCACCCCAGAGTCAGGTCCCCGCTCTGGCGGAGTCTCTCAGTCTCTCCAGCTCCACCTCTCGGAGGAGGCAGAGTCCAGCTGCACATCACAGCACAGCACAGAGCAGTCCATGATCAGTACACGTGACCCCACCACCACAGCCAACCATGTCTCATAGATCCTTCTGCAGGTGTGACAACTAGGGAGCGGGAATCTGCGTGCATGTGAGTGGTGTCAGGGTGTGTGACTGGGCAATGGGGAGTCGAGGATGGAGAAGGATGAGTGGATAATGGTGGGTTGGAGATTGTCCTTCTCTTGACTGAAGACTACAGACTACTAGTAGAGAGAGCTGGCGGGCTGGAGTCATCTGATTTACCACCGTCCAACACTTCTTTTCATTGGATGTCAATGATGACTGTGACTTGAGAGTTGGAGAATGGCATGCGCTCATCGAGTGCTGGTGACTGTAGTCAGTCAGTGCTGCTGCTAGGCCTCTGGTCTTGTAAGAGTCCCAGGCCAAGTCCGATGACCGACCAGTCTGTCAGGGCAGGCCACATCCCTGGTATGTTGTTACTTTGTATGCTAAGTGCCAACATTGTCATGCTGACTTTCTTATTTTGTCTTGACTTCAATGATTTTTGGATTTGATGGATGACTTGGTTGGATTGGAAGCGGGAGGAACACTTAACAGCAGTTAATTGAACTGAAGCAAAAAATGACTAAAAGCAGAGACAAGAAAATAATTGCATTTCCAGTGGGGTGAGGATTGTTTGCTACTGCTACTAGCCTGGGCTCAGGGGGCTGCAAGATGCTATAGCCATGGGTGGGCTACCAGCTATATTCACTGCTTGAATTGGAATTATTTGATGCATCATTTATCAGAAATCTGGGGAGCAAAACCACATTGCTCTGAAAGGATTCTATTTAGTTTCACCACTAAGTTAGAGATTAATTGTAAAATTGATGAAATTGCTGGCATTTACAAGGTTTCTGTGTGCCTGGTGCCGCAGGAGTGGGATGCTGGCATTTAGTGCCCCCTGCCTGGATCCCAAAATATGACTTGGAGTAGGCCTCCACAACCATATAATTTGGCCCTGCCTCATGTTATGTCAGTGATTTATCTGTATGTCTTTGGATAATCCAATAAACATAAATTAAAAAAATAAACTGTTACTAACTTTTCTATTTTATCTTGAGCTTAAAATGTTATACTGAAGCTCATCTACTTCAAGCGTCACTTGTTTGGTTTCTGTCATGAAGTGCCTAAACATTCTGTGCATTTTCATGTTTTGTTAAAATTTTACAGTTTACCCCAACAAAATGAATTATCTTAAAAACAAACTGTTATTTGTTTCAAGTAGAGCTGCTTAATATGCAGAAACCTGTTCAATTTTATTCTTATGCAGAAACCTGTTCACTTTTTACTCTGAGGCAAAAAAGTGGTATAAAACAACACATGGGTAGGTGTGCAAAACTGGAATCTATCGCACCCTTGATGTGAGATGCTTTACAAACCCCTGAGCCTCGCTCTTGGGATTTATGTAGCATCCACACCTCACGGTGTATACAATTCTCATTATGCACACCTCCCATGCATTATTCTATATTTAATACACACTGAGATGTGTGATGCTTCATAAACCCTGAAGTGAAGTTCAGGAGGTTTATTAAAGCATCACACATCAAGTATTAAGTCAAATGTGAACACCATCCCATAATGTATTTTATATAATCCCTGACCTTCAATTTCTTCCCTCCCTGCCCAAAAAGCCACCTTTACTTTTAGATACAATCAGTAATCAATCACATTACCTTCTGTGCTGCCAGTGAGGATTTTATATTTGTTTTCAGATTAGTTTATGTATTAATATATTTTATTGATTTTCTATTATTACAGTTAGTTTTAAACTTAGAAAATTTCACTTCATTACACTGTATAGAATCATGTATAACAAACAAAAGTTACATCTAGAGTAGACCAATTCATTAGTGAGAAACAAAGTAAAATATTAAAAGTAATACAGTATACACTTTAAAACATTGATGTGCTGCAAGTAAAAACTAGTTAAGTCCTTTCCTTTTAAACCATAACCATATATCTCTGGAGACAGTTTGAGATTTAATAACAAAAACTAATCTAGGTGAAAAGGCCTATTTACCCAAGCCTTCTTTTCAAAGTGCACCATAACTTCAACTACTACATATATTGCAGTATGACAATATTACAAGTCCATAGTTTCTGCCGTGTTCAGCATTTCATTTTTAGATATTGTAAGTGAGTCTTCTGTTTCATTAGTTTCATGGCAACAAGAATAGTGCTCTCTTAAATATACTGCCAATTGATCCACTTCAAAATATATGCACTTTATCATCTTTATCGATTTTAACCTTGGCAGCAGGAGGAAGGTAACTGGAGCACTGGTTCTGAGGATGTCTTGCTGGTGTGGAAGAATTTTCACCTCCTTTGATGAGTTTAATAGCTGTAGTCAGGAAACATAAAGTACCAGATATTCTTGTACTCCAAAACACCCTTTATTTTTGCCAACTTAAATTCTTAAGAGCATAAACATAAGAATGTGTCAGCAGAAGGGATCTTGTGATCCATTTAGTCTGCCCTGGTTTGCTACACCCTATTTTTTTGCACCCAGATTTCCACAGCACATACCCCATGCTAACGTAAACTCACTGACTGAATTTGCCTCCACACTACTTCCTGTGGCAGGCTATTCCCGAGTCCACTACCTTTTCTGTGAAGAAATACTTTCTAACCTTCCTTCTGAATCTACCTCTGATCTGATTCTGACCTGATTCAAAAGCCAAAGTCACTAATATTGTAGATTGTTCGATATTTCCTTTGCCTTTTAGCATAATGTTTTACCAATCAATAGTGGGTTGTCAGCAAGAAGATCAACTGTTGTAATTAAAACATCTTTAACCAGATCTCGATTAGATGGAAAATCTGAATCTAAATAATCAGGCATCCTCAACTGAATGTTTCAATATCTCAATTGATTTTCATCTGCTCCAATTTTCTATTGCTATTATAGTTGCCTTTGGTAGTTGCTGTGAGTTGCTTCTTGAGAAAAGTTTGCCTTCATGTTAATTCATTTTAACCATGTGTTTTACTAACTTTTCTGTGCACTATAACTTTCCCTGATCGATTGGAGAGCATTCTGTAAAAGTCCACGTTGGCACTGATGGCCTCAGTCAGTGGTCATAACGATCCATCCAGGTCAAAATCTGATCCATCTCTCTGCCAGGAGAATCTAATGTATATTATATGCTTTGGTCATCTTTTTGCCTCCATCAGCAAGTACAAAAGAAGACTTGGAAGTTTAAGGTGACCAGCTTACTGGAAGAGATTATTTGATTGACCCTCTAGAGACCGTTGCAGATGTCCGTGGGGTGGAGGACATATTAGAGCTGGACTTGCCACTATTCTCTGGGCCAGTGAAATCAGGAGGATCCTCTGATTAAGGCACAGCCTTAGATGAAGTAAAGCTTAGTATCACCAAGAGCAGTCAAAAAGCACCCCCCAAAAAGGTTGCTTATTTAGTAGCTATTTGACAGATTTGATGCAGAACTAGAGGTTACGTGCTTGAGGGGTGGGCCTGAACTGAGGCACTCCTGTGCTTGAGACAGACACACAGCGAATATTGAATGCAGCTCATTTGTGTGAAAAGACGTTTGGCAATCTTTTTTTTTCTTGTGATGTGGGAGGATTTAGAGTTTTGCAGGGTACTGTGTTACTTATTATGAATTTGTTCTGCTGCTTTGTGACCAAGATGTTCACGTGCCATTTCTCTGTAAGATAAAAAATCCACTGTTTTCTGTTAGTGTTAAGCTTGAGATGAACAACAGATCTCGCACGCAGCTGCTCTGGTTATTGGCATGTGTTTGCTGCAATAAACAGCTGGTTATTACAGAAAGTAATAACTGGCCATCTCTGTTGAAAACATTGATGGCCAGTTACTATAAGAGGAATAAATAGATGTGTAAGTTCTATCATTGCATGACCTGGGTCTGTGCCTTCAGCTACCCAGGATGTATGATGATTATAGTTTAATGCACATCCTGGCATATGTTTTTGCACCTATGAAATAAGTCTTTAAAGTGCAGCTGACACATTTGGGAAAACTTTAGAAAACATAATAGCTGGATTAAAATTCAGCTTGTATTTCATATATCTGTTCTAGATTTCTCCTGTAATTTATTACTAAAGCAATTCTTTATCCTTAGAGTTCATCTGCCTCTGTAGCTTACTCCTACTTGAACTCATAAAGCTCTGTTGTGACATCACAGTCTGTTGCTATGGAATAACTGTGATGTCACAAGCAGAATGTCATGACATCAGGTTGGGAAGAAGCCATAGAGCCGATGAACCCTCGAGGAACAACTTTTTATTTTCGCCATATGTACTAAGTAATAAATATTGGAGATAAGCAATACAGAGCTAAAGAGAAATATAAGGTGCTTAACAAAGAATGTATTACACCATAACCTGTGACAATGCATCAAACAATATTGATGCAGGGTCATGTGACCCATCTCAGCCAATCACAATTCTTTATTTTGGCTCAACATTTTTAAAAAGCTCTGCAGCATCTAGTCTGTTCAGGACCATAAAACTTAATGCCAACAACCAAGTCTGTCCATCCACATATAGGCATCAACAAACCAAAAATAATAATAATAATGTTTATTTGTAAGCGCCTTTCATTTTTCAAGGCACTGTACATATTAAAACAGTAGACTCAAACATTAAAATTCAATAATAAACACAGATAAAACCACCACATAGTTAATAATTTCAATACAATCAGCCATTCAAAAGGCCATTTGCCAAAAATAGGTTTCAGGTCACTCTAAATTCCTCACGGAGGTGCCTCCCGTAACGGCAGGGTAGAGAATTCCAAACAGTGGGTGCAGCATAAGAAAATGCTCTACAACCTGATGATTTAAGACTCACTCTTGGAGTTCTAGCAACCCCTGATCGGCTGAGTGGAGAACCGGCCGAGATGAGTAGAGGACAAGTTCTTTCAGATGAGTTGGACCCTAATCATGAAGGGCTTTGAAAGTCAGTAAACTCACTTTAAAGGCTATCGCCACTGTATAGGTAGCCAGTGCAGTTCCGCAGCACACGAGTAATATGATAGGACATACTTGTCCCAGTCAAAACCCAGGCTGCTGCGTTCTGCACCAGCTGTAGGTGACAGACTTCAACCCAAAAGCCCAAAGTACAGGGAGTTGCAGTAGTCCAGATGCGAGGACACAAAGGCGTGGACCAACGTTGGTAAGGTGTCTGATGGAACAAGGTGCTTAACTCTGGCGATATTCCTGAGATGGTAAAAGGAAGTCTTGACAACTGCTGACACTTGTGACTGTAGTGTCAGCCTGTCATCCAAGATAACCCTAGGTTACACACCCATTCAGAGGTCAGAAGCGAAATGCCACCAAGGAAAATTCTGAGGGTGTACCAACAAATGACCCTCTATCTGACAAACCCGGTCCACAACCAAAACCTCTGTCTTTTCTGAGTTCAACTTCAACCAACTAGAATCCATCCAATCCTGGATTTCTTCCAGACAGTTGTTAAACACAGAGAGCTCCATCCTGGTCGGGTGCAAAAGACAGGTATAGCTGGGTATCATCTGCATAGCAGTGAAACCTCAGCCCATACCATCTTATAATGTCTCCGAGGCAGCACATACACTGCAAATAACATGGGAGATAGCACTGAACCCTGGAGTACCCCACACAACAAAGTGAGCTTGAGGAAAAAAAAAAACAGACACAACTGTAACCCCTTGACCCCGGGTAACTTCGTGACCAAGGCAAGACCTAGTGGTAGGCAGGAAGGCAACATGAAACTCCAGTTAAATGGGTTTCACACTGTCTCACTCTGTTCTCAGTCTCAGTTGAGACTGAGGGATGACATCACCAGTAGAACTATCGCAGCTGCATGAGCCACAATGGAATCTGCAGCAAGGGAGTTGGAATAGAATGTTGGGAGGTTTGAACAGAGTCTGTAGTCAGCTGGTGTTGGGAGCTTGCTGAGGAAGCAGCACAGCAGCTCAGTGTAGGCTTTGGAGCCTCAGCCCTGACAGAGGGCTACTTTTAGGTAAAAGGGTGTGTGTCTTCACAAAAGAGACACAGAAGATAATTAAAGTGGTGGAGACTGCTGTTTCGGGTCTCAGTGCCCCCTCCTTTGGGGATGGGGGCAGGAAAGGGTTTTTCTGCAAATTCCAGGGACAACCCCTGGTTCTGCTACTAATGGAAAAGCTGCCTATTTGTTCCAGAGTTTTGGGGAACAAGAAGACTTGTGAATGCCTGTGGGGCACCTGCAACTGGACGGTGAGTGTCTGCTCTTCCTGAAAGGGCCTATGTTTTTCACCCTGAGACTAGTGTGACATGTGGGGATTGGACTACTGAAATAATGGGAGGCCTAGAGTAATAGGCTTAGCCAGAAAGTAAAGTAGGTTCAAGTCCAGTGCTTATTGGGAAATTCAAGATATGTAGAGGAAATGTGACATACGCCTACCCAGGAATCTACATTGTCAAGCTTTCAATAAAGAAATTGTTTAGTTTCCAGAGAAATGGCTGGGTATGGACTGTGGGAGCTGGAGGTGGGAGACCCTCCATCTTTAGTGACCAGGTCCACCTCTGGATTGCTCTATGGTTCTACTTTGCCTCATGCACTTGGCCAGTGATGAGGGAAGTACCCAGGCGTGGGATTGGAAGGAAAATTCCCTCTAGGGTTGAAGGCTCTAGTGTGGTTTGAGGAGCCACAAGAGGATAATTGGTTCATTTCCCAAAATGGACCGTGGATCAAGTGGCGGAGGGGAGCCGGGCCATGGGGAAACCAAGTACAGGGATTTATTTAACTCTAAAATTGATTAGCGTTTTGCTCATAAAAGTGCTAAATCTTTGTGAAAATGCATAGCTCTTGCCTCATTCTGTTTAACAAACACAGCACTTCTAGAAAATCCATATAAATAATTTCTGTACAGTTTGTATAGTCCCAAGAAAAAACTGCTAATCAATTATTTAAAACCCTGCAAGTAGTGTACAAGTTGGGCTGTGTACCCAAAGCTGCATGCAAGTCCGGGCTGTGTGCCTGGTGGGTTCAGAGCCTGAGGGCTGGAAATAGCAAAGAAGTGTTCTGTTATCTCTAATCTGCATTACCAGGAATGTAGCCCTAGAGGTCCATCTATGCTTTGTTTGTTCAGCTCGATGTGAATAAAAGCCACACTGGAGAATCCCATTCCTGGTTCTGGACATTACAGTTATTGCTGCCTGTGTTCAGATTTACTTGGTGCCCCTGTGCAGAGTAGCCAAACCTAGGTCCCTGTGCCAAGTAACCTCATCCTCCCGAACCTAGTTCCCACCAGGTACTGCTGTCAGCTTCAACAGCAAGCCACCTGTTGTTTTGCTAAAAAGGCAGGGGTGAGGGGTTACACAACTCTTTGTGATCTCCCAGTGAGGAATGAGGTGAACCATTGAAGAACGATTCCGACATTCTACAGATCTGACTCAAGGTGCTATCAACACCAAGTGATCCACAGTGTCAAAAGCTGATGAAAATCAAGGAGAACCAGAATGGAACATCTCTTCTGATCTCTCGCCTCAGAAGATCATTAAGCACCGAACCAGCACAGTCTCGGTGTTATGTCTTTACGAAAAACAGATTGGAAGGATTCGTAGATGTCATGGATCGTTAAATGGTCTTCCAATTGGGCTGCCACTACCTTCTCAATCACTTTCCCAATAAGGGAAGGTTTGAGATAGATCTGTAGTTTGTGAAACAGTTTGGGTCCAAGGTAGCTTTCTTCAAGAGAGGTGTCACCACCGCCTCTTTCAGGGAGCTAGAGAACTCACCCGACTCCAAGGCACCAGACTATTTGCACAAGGACTGGACCGATGATATCACTACAACCCAAAATTAGGAGGTCGGTCCAGGATCCAATTACAGCTAGTGGATGCACACTATGGGTAATCCTAATGACATCCACGAAATCAGGTCGACTGAATGAATCCCAAGAAAATTGAGGTACTGTGAACTCACACTGTTCAACAGCATCACCCTTAAGATGCTTGTCACAAATCCGCCTGATGTAGGCCACATTAGCTGCAAAAACAGCAGCTCTCGCACTCTAATTGTGAAAAGGCTTTCTGAACTTGCAGACAGGCTGCGTTGCACAGTCTGTCTGTAGTTCAAACAGCTGAGCGTCGATTCCGAGCAACTGCAATCTCTCTGGACAGGAATTCTGCCTTCTTATGGTTGATTGCAGATTGATAGACAAAATAATGTTCTATCAATCTAAGGTGGTCGGCTTCAAGGATGGACTTCGCAGCACCACTCTAACCTTGACCTGTCTCGCATCTCCTGAATATCCCATCAAACCAGGGAGACTTGGGTAAAGGGATAAGGGCCTACGAACAGAGCAGTAGAATCCAGAGCCACCGTAACAGCCGTATTGTAGGCAGACACCAGGATCTCTGGATTACTGCTCACCAACAGAGACCGAGAGGTCAGGACTGCCACAAGGCTTTGAGAGGTAATATCCGTGAGGCGGTACTAACCATCTCCATAGGGGTAGACCTTCTCAGGGTGCAAAACTGAACCTCATGCTGTAGTGGTCTGACCATGTGACTGGCTCCACCCCCAAGTCAGATGCATCAATCCCCAGGAGAAAGACTAAGTCCAGAGAGTGCCCAGATTTATGGGTAGCAGTGGAAACTACCATGTAAGGCCCAAAGAAGTCATTAATTAGAAGAAGTGATTACCAAATTGCGAAAGTTCATTGTCGACCCAGGTGTTGAAGTCACCCAGAACCATCAATCTGGAGCGACTCAAGCGACATGTCGACGATGAAGTCTGCTGCTTCCTGTGGAAATGTTTCCCATCCCCAGGTGGACCGGTAGATGAGTACGATTGAACACCTACACCCACTACTACTGTACACTCAAAGGACTCAGTCTCTCTCACTGTCACATCTGGTGAGGCCCAGTTCTGTCTTAAAACAGACTGCAATCCCCCACCCTGCGGTCCAATCTCAGGCGTGTATTACCGAGTACCTGGCTGAGTCATGGCCTCCAACGTGGGGCCTGATTTTCATCCAGCCAGGTCTTGGTGATGCAAGCCAAGTCCACTAAGCCAACAAGATCGGCAGTTATGCCAGTCTTATTCCTGATGGACCTGGCATTGCATAACACCACCCGAGTTGGACAAACCTCAGAGGCTGTCAGGTCCATCTGCCTACTGAGTTCAGTAGTGCCCATGGGTTTGGGCACCAGACATGGTAAACCATGATCTGGATTCCATTTCACCCCAGGCACCTTCACAGATCTAACTACCCGATACAGTGGCCCCCTCGTCCATCCTCCCTTGTTACGACCCTCCACCCTCTTCCCTCTCCTGCAAACAATTCTCAGCACTCTACAGTGCTGATATGTATCATATTGAGAGGGGAGAATAAAAAGGGTGGAGCGTGAAGAGGAGGATGAATAGTCACCACCGTGAGGATGGAGGGCGACACATGCCACCACTAAACAATTAAAACCAAAAACAATAAACCCACCAAACACACCAAACACACCAGAATAATCAGACTTAGCAGGATAAAATAAATATCCCACCCCAACACAGAACAAATCAAATAATTTCAAAACTTAAAATAAATAAACAAATAAAAAACAACCCTACCCAAAGAAAATCAAGTCGGACTAAGCGAGAGGACTCAAAATAAAATTAAATAAGTATAAATATAAATATAAGGGTTCTCTCACCACCCCAACTTAACAAAAACAAAAATAATATAAAACAAAACTATTTATGCCCCCAGCTCTCTCACAGCCAGAGGAGAAGAAAAGGATACTTTGGCACTCTCACTACAAAGTATAGATGTTATTCTTAATAAATCATAAAAACAATTCAAACTTCAAACAGAACAAATAACACATCCCTTCCCTCCAATCCTCTCATGACCAGGGAGTGAAAGGAATACTCAAACTAAAACAAAATGGACACAAGGTCCTCTCACCACCTCGTTGTCCAAATAAAAATAAAGCGTTCTCAGTTAGCCAAGCACAGAATCAATTTTGTTCACAGGTTTAAAAATCAATGTCCATCAAAAACAAAAAGAAAACACAGGCAAGTCAATTGTCCACAAGACTCAGAGGGCATCCAGGGTCCAAATCAGGCAAGTCCATACCATATCCACGGTTGTGTAAGGCCCTCACTCCCAACTGGGCAAACACCACAAGAAATAAAGTGGTCTAATAAACGCCCAGAAACAGGCCACATTAGTGGCCCAACCTGGGAGTCTGGGGCACAGAGCCCCAGCCAACTCCTTGACCGAGAAATCCTGGTACCCCTTCAGACCACAAATCAGGTGGGAGCCCAGTGGAGATCGTGCCTCAGACCAGCTCAAAAAAAGGTCTTATCGCATCAAGAATCCAGGATAAGTTTAATAAATCCCCTCACTCCTTTTTCCAGGGTCACAGTTTTAGCCTTAAATTCTCTTAATTGACACCATTCTCCAGTTTCGATGCAGCCCAACTCAGCAAAGGTAGGGGTAATCACTCCAGTTCACTCTCCTGCCCAATTAAAGTCCCAATCAGGCACTAGGACAAAAATAATATCACGGCCTGAGGGATCCTAATGAACGGTGTCCCGTAGTATCTCAGTCACGGTGCAGAGGAACCCTCAAACTATTCCACACCCATTTAACATCCACTTCAAGCAGCAGAGCATAAGTCAGCAGGACATCCTTCTTTTCGTCGATAAATCCTAAGTAGCAACCCACAAGAACTTAGTCATCGGGCTGAAAACCCTCAGACCACTCCACGCCCGTTCCACATCCAATTCGGACAGCGGAGCAGAGGTATTATATCTTCATCCCTTTGTGAATGTAAAGAATCCTTGCTGTGGAATTCTGCAGTAGCTGCAGGTGAGGAACTGAACTTGTATTACAAAGTCAGTGATGGTAGAAATGCACATAGCTTTTTTCTAAAATGGAAATAAGTATTTTTTTTATATACTATATATTTACCTGTTCCTCTGGCTGGGGGTTGTACCTATGGTTCCCCTCATCCATCCAGCTGTCACCTCACTGCTCTCCCAACCGTAGCCGGAGCTCTGAAACCCTATGTCCTTCCCTCCCTAACCACATCACAGTGGGTACTTACCCACACACCATGGAAGACCAGGGGCAGGCACACCAAGGGAGCTACATGGGTGCATCTTGTCGCCGTGGCGCCAGATCCCACTGTCTTCATGCTCATAGGGACTGGTACAATTTTTCCCATTTCCACCCCATGACACAGGCATGCAATGATGCCAAGGACTCTTTGTGTGCATGTCCATGCTCTGCACATCTGGCATCAGCCTGCATCGGCCCCACTGCGGACCATGCCCTGCACCAGCCCCAGCCGCTGCCAGGAGCCAGTACTGCTGTGGTCTTCCTCTCCCATCCTCCCCAGAGGAGGAGAGCAGTCCTTGGGATGCTCGATCCTCCTCCTACCTGGCCGACCCCAGCACCCGAGGTCGCTCCCAACCCTGGGTCACTGGCATGGTGCAGGTGTGGCGTCCATCGCCTCAACCCTAAGTGCCACCGGCCAGCCAGGAAATAAATATACCAGAACATTGTGTGTACACTGATACAGAAATTCTCAGGTTGCATACATTCTCAGCTAGAGTCTTTGTATAACTAGCAGTGGATGGATGGAACAAACTACTTGACACTGTCAAACACCTCCAAATGCTTTGCCACTACAAAAGCATGTTTTTTGTTTCCTGAATGCACTATGTAACTAATTGATAAGCACTATCTTTGTAGTGTCTGCTTTTTTTTTTTTTATTTACTGGATGTCTGAATAGTACTGTCCTGCAGAACCTTCGAGAAATTGAGATGTTGCATCATGAGTCTGTCCTGCAGGGCAGAATTAACAGAAAAACAAAAAAGCTGTCACACCATCACTCATCTGTAGTTTATTCTACAGCATAAAGGAACTTCTCATCCTGCTGGCCACTGGCAATGCATAATGTCTTCATCTTTCCCAGTTCTAAAACAGTTATTAGACATCCAAGATGCACCTCATTTAGGCAACCAGACAAATATGAAAGTAGCAAGCCAGAGTAGAGTTAGTTGGGGCTAAGGAGTTACAACTGAGTGTTATAAGCCTTTTACCTGCACTGTTACCAATGACTCTTAGGTAATTCATTCTCTCCTGAGTGTAGCACTGCTGCCTTTTGGCTTTATTGTAATTGTCATCACCTTTAACTAACTTTGGTACTATGTTAGCACTGTTTTACTCATGTATTTGAATTCTCCCTATTGTTATGATGTACTGTGTCCTTGCTCCACTATTGTACTTGTGTCCCTTTGATGTACTGTGTCCTTGCTCCATTATTGTACTTGTTTCCTTCTGTAACTAATTCCGGGTCGCCCCTGAAAAGGGACCTTCAGGGCTCAGTGGGCCTACCTGATTACCAAAATTTAATAAATAAATAAATCAGGTTGGCAGTAAGTATAAGATGAATAGCAGACCTTATATGGACCCCTACAGAATGCCACCTCCAGCTTCAGGTACCCATGAGGAGTAAACCCCATCAAAAAAATTTAACCATCACAGTGTAATCAGAACAAAAAAATCTCTCAGACAAACAGCAGAATAATGTCCATTTGCAATTTCAGAATAGACATTTGCAAGTCACTTGCCCCCTCAGGGGTTAGTCTTATTGTAAAATTGAGTCAAAGCAGGACCCCAACAAAAATGAGCTATTAAACTGCAGGAGAGTTATCCTGATAACTACTTTGTACAATAAATGTACAACAAATGAAAATAACTTGCTGTAGTAATGAACTCTTAATTTCATTGATTTAAAACATTTTTAAATATAATGTTAAGACACAATTAATTTATATATCACTAATTTTATACTCTAAAGGTGTGGGTACAGTTCACATCCACACTTTGGCAGTTCTCAGAAACAGGCAGCTTCGTTGGATGTCTTCAAGCTAAGCTCCTTCCACCACCCAGGTGGTATATCCCTGGCTCCACCCTCTGACATCAGATCTTTTCCACTGGAAGGCCTGGTCTCTTTCGCAGCTCTGCAGCGTCTGAGAGAAATCCTCATCAAGCACTTTGTAAAGTTGAATTCTTCAACTGACTTAAATAAAAACATTGATACCCTTATCCCTGTCTCGAACTTCTCGACAGTGATCAGTGATGGAGGAATGAAGACAACCAGATTTCAAATTCTTCGTGCATTTCCAGCAGAAAATGTTGGTTACCTGCCCCCATGTTTTGTGCCTGTACTGTTTAGTCATGCAGCACGAGCGTGGAGGTTTACAGCCAATGCCAGACAATGCTTCCAACATCAATCAAGAACCATGAGACAAGGCTCACCCATGGTCAACCCCAGAGTGGAATTGACCTAAGGGCTGCAAGAAGACCTCGAAGGCTGCTGGATCAGTTTTGCAGCTTGCAGCCCTTGAGGAGGCAGCTGCAGTTGCAGTGAGTTCCTCTTCAGTCACAGTGCTGCTCCAGGCTAAGGTCAGTGTTGGAGGGTTATTTTCCAAAGACTTTCAGGAAATATGCCCATCTGACTGCAACAAAAAACACAAGCACTGCTGGTACAGGTCATGGGATCAGGAGTGAACACATTTCTCCTGCTGTCAACTCAGCTCCCAGATCACTTGACATTTGTTTGAGTTCCCTTCAGACAAGGGGCAGGTGGAAACTTCTCGGTACCCCATCAGGCTCATCGACCATGACTCCAGTCAAGCAGGCAGTCAGGATGTTCCTCGAGCCTGTCAACCAGGTGTCGAGGAGCTTGACAAAGAGATGATCTTCCAGACCCTGGTGCTCCTGGGCCTCACTCAGAAAGATGTGTACCCATCAGTGTCCCCAAGTGGTTCATCATGGGACCAGCCTCAGCCAGTGGTTGAACTTCCAGCGCCTTTGCTTCTGAATGTAGTGAGGCATGTGGTCTACCATGACCCTGCAGAGGACACATTTCAACGTCACTCCTGGGGTCAGCAGTTGAGGTCCTGTTTGCACTCTTGATCTTGTTTGACCAGGTAATGCTGCCTTCAACACTCCTCAACTTCTTTGGCCTTGGGCAAAGAGAGCATCGTGCAAGATGCGTTGGCACTATGAAAGCTCCTCTGGCAGCAGTGGACTATTGTGAGGCAGGGTGAGAGCTCTATCCTGTGGTGCATCAGTCCGTTTGCATCTGTCAGTGGTGCCCATGCCAGTTCACCCAAGGCAAATGTCCCCAGCATCTGCACCTCTACCACTGAGGGTGGAACTGCCACAACCACAGTCTGCGGTGGGTGGTTCTACAAAGGACTCCCATGCTTCTGCCACCTTGCTAGGCTGCTTATCAGTGGAAATTACCTGGTCAGAAGCACCAGAATGGTCCATGACAGTAAACAGTTAAGAGCTGTTTTATGAAGAGCCCTCAGATGACTTAGATGGGTCATCTGTCCTATCTTGAGGACTCACACATTCAACCATAGCTTGGTCAAGGATGTGACCACTGACCATTGATAGTTGTCATTCAGAGCTTTACTCCACCGTGTTGGAATCCTTGAGTGTGTCCTTGGAGCCAGTTCAGAAGATGGTTAAATACCCCTTCATTGATATCCTGGATAGGGATAAATCCCAGGGTTGCCTGTCCTGTGGCTGAGGCCATCCTACCACTGGCCCTGGAGCTCTGGGAGTATCCAGCATCCAGCTCGGCACCTTCCACCCATATGGGCAGTAAGTACACAGTCCCTAGCGGGTCCCTTTTGGGGTATTCCAGTCACCATTTGGCCAAAGGGTTGATTATAGATTGAGCCTTTTGGAAATCCAGTGGCCAAGAGACATGGATAAACCCTTGGACAGAGTCCAAAATGCTGACCACATGGCTAAAAAGGTATATGCTGCTGTGTTTAGGGTTTTTGTCAGGTGAGCTACACCGTGATGATGGTCAGTTTTGGTCAATCCCTGTTTGGAATGCTGGATGATGTCCTCTCTTACCGTTCCTGCTGATTGTAAGCTGCCAGTGAAGTTGGTCAGATACCAGGGTCATTTGCTGGCCTGACACCAGCTGTGGATAGCTCTGGTAATGGGTGACTCCATGCCCGTGCCATGGCATCAGCCATTATGATGCATGGCCAGCCTGACTGTGGCTTTCCACCTTGATGGTGAATACCCAGCACAAATTTGCCAGTGTCCCCTTCTTGTGTACCATTCTGTTTGGCCCTGGGGTGGAGGGACATCTCACCAAGACTGAGAAGTCCAGTGCCACCCTAGATTCTGTGACATCATCCTAGAAAGACCTAAAGGCACAGAAGCCTTAGAAATGAGACCTTCCAGTACAGGTCCTTTCAGCCACATCCAGCTCGGCAGCAGCCTCAGCAGGGGCAGTACCAGCACTGGCACCCAAAGCCCAAGTGCAGTGGCCAGGGATCAAAGAGGTGGGGCAGGGAAGTGGTGCCCCTCTGAACCCAGTGGTGGGTGCCCTCCAAAGCTGCCCAGTGATGGGTTGGGGTGTCATCCTCCTGCATGTTCAGTCCCTGATTCAGTTCCCAGTAGGGGATCAACTGTGCCACTTCTGGCCACAATGGTATGCCATTACTGTGGACAAGTGGGTGACAGAAATGGTAGAGGGTTGCCACTGGATTTTGAGGCTCTTCTGCCTTACTGACTCCATGCTCATCAGGAGTCCAGGGTGTCCAGGGCACACTGTTCACCCTCAGAGAGGATGTAGCTCAGTTCCTTAGCAAGGAGCCAAAACCCATGTCTCAGGCACCCTGGCAAGACAGAGGTATGTGTCTAGGTACTTCTTGGTCCTGAAACGGATGGGAGTTGGTGCCCAGTAGTGGATCTGCACAGTCTGAATCAGGTGATGTGGAAGTGCAAGTTCCAAATGGTCACTCTGAACCAGATTATACCATTCCTGAAGCAGGGCATGTGGTTCTGCTCCTGGATAGAAACATAGACCTTGACGGCAGATAAGGACCACTTGGCCCACCTAGTCTGCCCATTTCCTACCTAATGGATACACTGCAGATCCTATTTAACCAACAGCCTAGTTTTTCCAGGACACGTTTTTCTACATCCCAATCTGTCCATCCTGCTGGCTGTACCTTTGCTTCCATGCAGAAGGGATTCTGTACTAGTTCCAGCTCATACCCTTAGGCCTCTCATCTATGCCTAGGGTCTTCATCAGAAGCATGGCAGTGGTGCCAGTCTTCTTGTGGAGCAAGGGCATCAGGGCGTATCCCTACCTAGATGACTGGCAGATAGCCAGGTAGTCCAAGGAGGCTGTCAAGCAGTCCAGAGATCTGGTCCTCCAGACCTGCAGAGACTTGGGCCTCTTGGTTAGCCTGCACATGTCTCATCTGGTCCCTACTTGAGTGATGAAGTTCATCAGGGAAGAACTAGACTCCCTGCTGGACCCACAGCATCTGCAGGAAGGAATCCAATTTGTCCACCCAGAACCATCCATCATACTCATGGTGGACTCATCTCTGATGGGGAGGAAGCACATCCCAGAGACCACAGAGCACACGGGTTCTGGTCACCCCTTGTGTCCTGTCAACACAGCTGTGTGCTGGAGCTCCATGCAGTGCATCTGGATGTGATGGAATGTGCTCCTCTGATCAGGGGTCAGGTTATGCAGGTCCAGACGGACAATACCATGACCATGCTTTTTCTGCCTGAACAGGCAGGGTGGAGCACACTCCCTTTCCCCTGTGTTGGGGACTCTCCATACCTGGACACTCGTGCATAGCCTGGGTACAGATTTCCTGGTGATCCATGTCACAGGAGTTCACAATCAGTTGGCAGATGCTCTCAGCCAGGTGAGAAAGGTGATGCATGAGTGGTCCTTACATCAGGAGGTGGTAAGCTATCTGTTCTCCCAGTGGTGCAACCCTCTGGTGGACCTGTTCACCTCCTGGAAGAACAGAAATCTGAATCTGTTTTGTGCCTGCCCCCACAGGCTGGGACACTGTTGTGGAATGCCTTCATGAGGCCCTGACCCCAGGCATTATGTACACCTTCCTCCCATCCCCTTGACCCACAATGTGGTGGTCAAGGCCCAGAAGGACAAGGTGTGGATGATCCTGATAGCTCCAGACTGGCCCAGACAGTTCTGGCACCGGATCTCCTCAGCCTCCACAGCAGGCCTCCATGACGGTTGCCTCTTCACCTGAACCTCCTGACCAGACAGTGGGAAGGTCCTGCACCTGGACTTTTAATCTCTGCACCTCTATGGCTGGTTAATGTGAGGCTAGAGTTGCAGGCCTTGGATCTGTCAGAAGAAGTGCTACGCGTGGAGTCCTTCTGAAAGGAATCGACTCATAAATGCTGTGCATTTAAATGGAAGCAGTATGCAATATGGTGTCAGGGCAAGAAGCCAGTTCCTCTTCTCTGCCCTATGGTGTGCATCCTTGATTACCTATGATCCCTCTCTTAATTGGGCCTGTGAGCAATGACCCATAAGGTGCACCTGACAGCCATCTCTACTTACCAGGTATGGGTTGATAAGCTGACAGTGACCCAGGAGAAGGTGTTGAGTGTTGTTTTAAAGGCCTTGACCTTGACTCCTCTGGTATGTGAGCCTTTGCCACCTTGAGACTTGCTGCTGGCTATACTCATGGGTAAGCCATCTGGGCCAATGCAGAGGTGTGAGTTGTCTCACCTGTCATGTAAGATGGCCTTCATGGTGGCTGTCACATCAGCCAGAAGGATTAGTGAGCTCCAGGCTCTCTCAGTGGAGTCTCCTTATCTGGTCATCCACAATGACAAGGACATTCTTTGCCTTCACATAAAGTTCCTCCTATAGGATGTCTCACAGTTTCACCTTAACCAGGTGATAAACCTTCCAATATAGTTTACTAACCTGTCTTCTAAGACTAACTGTAAGCTACATACTTTCACCAAATGGGGTGCATGCATTGTCCTGTTCTTCTGGAGAACTGCTAGGAGTCTGCCAAAGCTTGGATAGTGAATTCACACCCTTAGAAATAGGTTACTCACCTGTAACCATAGTTCTAGGAGTGGTATACAGTTCATACGAACATGCAAAAATGCCAGCAGAAACAGGCTATCGAGTCTGCTTGAATGTGCAGCTATCATTTCTTTACTCTGCAGCTGCCCCCCTTCCCCGTATAGTAATGACCTTCCCCTGACCCTGTCCCACCCCTCTTAAAACTGCCCACCGACTTTAAGGATGCCACCTCTTCTGGTAGTGCATTCTACCCAGCCACCACCCTTTCCGTGAAATAGTCCACACAACCCACTGGGCCTCCCTGATAATGTGGCATCTGTATTCCTGCTTCCAGCATGCAAAGATCTGACATCATGGGGCAAAGCTTGGGATATAACAGCCAGGTGGTGGGAGGAACTATAGCTTGAAGATGTCCAACCAATCAACCTGTTCCAGAGAACTGCCAAAAGTGGATGTGAACTGTATTTCACTCTTAGAATTATGGTTACAGGTGAGTAACCTATATTTCTAGGGGCTAGATATAGTTAACAATCCACAAACAGGCAGTTCAACCAGAATTGCTGATTCATCGAGTATCTTCAAGCTCCTCCCACCACCTGGGCGATATCCTCCAGCTCTGCCTCATGACATCATATCTTCCTTTCCACTGGAAGAGTCTGATCTCCACCTTTGCAGCTCCACAGCATTATAGGCTACCAAGTGAGTCATTGGTGATTTCGATTTACTTAACTTTGGATTATGCCTCAACTGTTTCTCCTCTCCTTCGCTTTGCCTGTGCCTCATTGACAGAAGACAGACTCTGAGAAATTGAAGCCTGTTCATGGTTCAAGTTCTGCATCACATGCCGAGAGAATATGTCAAAGATGGACCCACACATGTCTTACTTCTACTGCTTAGTGGTAGTGTGCAATGTTTCTGGCTGTGGCCTGTGTTAGAGTGATGTTCCCTTCTTCCTTGGAGGATCAAGCAGCCTGGCTCTTCTTGGCTAGCTGGGCCAACAAGGATCCAAAGCTCCAGCCAAATGGCTGCAAGCTCGACTCCCTCGCAGTGGCAGGATTAGCTATTCAACTTGTGGCTATGGAAGAAGTGGCTGCCATGCGGACACCTCGTCTGCTTCGCACTGTTCTCAGCTGGAGCCAGTGTTGGAGGTTCTTTCACCGAATATTTTCAGAAGATGTGTCAGGCCCTTCAGGCCTATGGGGAAACCCTGTCCACTACATTAAAACACAAGCGCCTCTGGCACCAATCATGGGATCGGGAGAGACTGCAGCACCCCCATTCCCTCCTCTCCCCAACCGGTCAACAACTGTTGAGTGCTTAACTCCAGTCGAGCAGAATCTAGTCAAGGGCTCATCAACAGCTCCACAGAGCCCCTGTCGGGTTTGTTGACCTTGACACCAGCCAATCAGGTGGTGGAGATTTTTCTTGCCTGTGGACCAATTGTGCAAGGGGATTGACAGGAGTCGATCTCTGACTCCAGTTTTCACAGTCCGCTCACAGCAGGATGTGGACTAGTCAGTGTCCCCGACCGTCTCCACCCAGGATCAGCCTCCACCAGTGGTTATGCTGCTGAAGCTGGTGTTTGTCCATGTACTTTGGCATGTGGTCTACTGACCTTCCAGTGGCTTCTCCTTGGCGTCGGCCCTCAGGTTGATGGTTGAGGTTGTGGTCAAGACTCTGCTCACACTGTGAATCCTGCTTGACTGGGACACATTGCCATGGATGTTCATTATCCTCCTTGTCCTTGGATGAGAAGAGGCACCATCACAGGATGCAACAGCACTAAGAAGAACTCCTCTGGCAGCAATGGACCACTGTGAGATGGGGTGAGGGCTCTACCACCAACACCTATGGTCGACTGTCAGGCACCAATCGTGCCCATGCTGGTGCACCTTGACAGATGTCTCTGGCATCTTTCTTTCCACCCCTCTGATGGATCCACCTCCATTACAGCCTTTGGTGGAGCACTGACGGGGACTCCCATGCTGCAGCCAGTCTGCCAACCTGGCTGTCAGTGGAAATCACCCAGTCAGAGGATACTCAAGTGGTCCATAGCGGCAAATGGTCACAAGCTGTTTTAGAAGAGTACTCTGACATGTTGCCCATGTTGTTGTCGAGGACACATAGAAACATAGAATTTGAAGGCAGATAAGGACCGCTTGGCCCACCTAGTCTGCCCATTTTCCTACCTAACAGATAAGCTTCAGATCCTAATTAACCAACAGCTTACTTCCTCCTACTCCCATTAGGACTACCTTATGTCTGTCCCATGCATTCTTGAATTCCCCACTGTTCTTGACTCCATGACCTCCTCAGGAAGGCTGTTCCATGCATCCACAACCCTCTCTGTGAAAAAATACTTCCTCACTTTACCTCTGAGCCGTCCCCCTCTATCTTCAAATTGTGCCCCTTGTTCTTGCACATCTCTTTTTCTGAAGATGCCTCCCTCTTGGACTTTGTTGATTCCCTCGGGGTACTTGAAAGTTCTATCTGTCCCTCTCTCCTCCTTTCCTCAAGGGTATACATATTAAGCTCCTTTAGTCTTTCTTCGTATGTCTTCTGGTGCAGACCCTGAACCATTTTGGTTGCCCTTCTCTGGACAGCCTCCACTCTCTCTATGTCTTTGTGGAGATGGGGTCTCCAGAACTGCACACAGTACTCCAGATGGGGTCTCACCAACTGTCTGTACAGAGAATAACAACTTCCTGTTTTCTACTATTGATGCCTCTCTTTGCATCCCAGTATCCCCTGGCCTTCCTACTGCCTTCTCACATTGCTTGCCCACCTTTAGGTCAACTGATATAATTACCCCAGGTCCTTTCCATTTTTACTGTTGTCAGTATCTCACCCCCATTGTGTACTCTTGCCCTGGGTTTTGTTTCCCAGGTGCAATACTGCACTTCTTTGCATTGAATCTGAGCTGCCATACATTTGACCATTCCTCCAACCTTGCCAAGTCCCTTCTCATCCTTTCCGCTCCATCTGGTGTATCAACCCAACCCTGTTGCAGATCTTTGTGTCATCTGCAAAAGACATACTTTTCCTTCCAGTTCCTCTGCAAGGTCACTTATAAAGACATTAAAAGGACTGGTCCCAGTACTGAACCCTCGGTACCCTGCTAGTAACCCTCCTTTCTTCACTGTGGACTCCATTTACTACTACCCTTTGTGTCCTGTTGCCTAGCCAATTTTTTATCCAGGCTACCCTTGGGACCCACTCCAAGACTGGCTAACTTGTGTATTAATCTTTGTGTGGGACTGTATCAAATGCCTTGCTAAAATCTAGGTAAGCCATGTCCACAGCCCCTCCCTGGTCTGCTACTTTGGTCACCAGTCAAAGAAATCTATTAGATTCATGTGACATGACCTTCCCATCGTGAATCCATGCTGTCTTGGGTCCTGTGCCCCACTGGCCTCTAGGTACTCAACAATTCTTTCCTTCAGAAGTGATTCCATCATTTTACCTACCACTGAGGTCAAACTAACTGGTCTGTAGTTTCCTGCTTCTGTCCTGCTCCCACTTTTGTGAAGAGGAATCGCATCCGCCCTCCTCCAGTCCTCAGGTACCACCCCATCCTCCATGATTTGTTAAAGAGAGTAGTCAGTGGTGTCATTAGTTATACCCTTAGTTCTTTTAGAATTCTTGGGTGAATCCCATAAGGCCCTATTGCTTTGTCCACTTTCAATTTTATTAGTTCTTTCAGAACCCTTTCTTCTGTAAATGGACTGGTATCAACCCCGTCTTCAGAGTGTTTCTCTTGTTTGGTTTAGGTACCTCCCCTCCGCTTCCTTTGTGAATACTGAGCAGAAATATTCAATCAGTATCCCTGCTTTTCATTATCACCCTCTACCCACATTCCCTCCCCTTTATTAAGCCTCAGTATCCCTCCTTTGGTCTTTCTTCGCTCCTAATGTACCTATAAAGGTCTTATCCCCTTCTTAACAGAGTTGGCTATCCTTTCCTCAGTTTGGGCCTTTGCTATTCTGACTGCCTTCTCAGCCTCTTTCTGCTTTAACTGATAAAGTTCTCTGTCCTTCTCCTTCTGTGTTTCCTTATATTTTCTGAATGGTATCCTTTTCTCCTTAACCTTCCCTGCCACCTCTTTTGAGAACCATAGCGTTTTTTCCTTTGTTGTGTTTTGTTGATTTGCTTTACACAAAGGCTTGTTGCCTCTGTGATGGCTGTTTTGATTACTCCCCATTGTTCCTCCGCCCCTCCTTCTTGCCTGTTTGCTAGTGCTTTTCTGAGGCACTCTCTCATTTTCCCAAAGTCAGCCCTCTAAAGTCCAATACTCTTGCTTTTGTATGGCTTGATTGTATGACTGTATTTATCGTGAACCATACTGTTTGGTGGTGCTTGTTCCCAGATGGCTACCCACTTCTAAATCTGAGATTCTTTCTCCGTCCCCATTTGAGTACCAGGTCTAAGATTGCTCCTCCTGAGTGGGTTCCAATACTAGCTGTCTGAGGCATGCCCCTGTAGGGCATCAAGAATGACCCTGCTCTTGGATGTGCCTGCAGCAAGGTGCTCCAGTTAACATCTGGCATATTCAGGTCCCCATCAACAATATCTCCCTTTTCTGTCATTCTAAGGAAGCCTTTTATCATTTTCTTGTCCATTCCCTCCCCTGAGATGGGGTCTGTATACAACCCCATGCGATTGTGGTGCCATTTCCTGTCTCCAGGGTGACCCAGAGTGTCTCATCTGCTCCCTGTTTACTCTTTAGTTCTGTTGCTTTGATCCCTTCCTTTACATAACGAGCTACCCTCCTCCTCTTTTACCCTCCCTGTCCCTCCTGTAGATTGTGTATCCTGGTATGTTGACATCCCAGTCATGGTTCTCTGTGTACCATGTTTCTGTGACTGCCACAATATCCAGGCAACCCTCTTCCATCAAGGCCACTAGTTCAGGGAGCTTATTACACAGACTATGGGCATTGGTACTCATCACCCTCCACTTTTTGATGGCCTTACCCTTTAGCCCCATTCCTGTCCTTACTGCCTTTTGCCTTTTTACATTTACTTCTGTCCTGCTCCTAATGATTTCTCTACCTTGGTGTTTACCTCACTAATTACTGTTGTTTGTGGGGCGCTGGATTTCCCTGCTCCTTTTCAGTGCCTCCCCCTTGGCTAGTTTAAATGCTTGCCTGAAGCATTTAAACCTCTCACCTAGGATCCTGGTCCCCCAGACAGATGCAGACCATTGCACCAGTATAGGTCTGCATCCCTCCAAGTGACTCCCCAGTCCCCAATGAAGCCAAACCCTGAGCTCCACACCAGGTTTTCAACCATTCATTGAATTCCCTGGTGAGGTTACATCACCCTGCCATAGACAGGGCAGCACCTCTGAGGAAGCTTACTGCATGCTGTACTTGTCTATGGCCCTCCTCAACTCTTACAAACTCCTCTTGCACTGCTCTGATCCCATTCCTAGCCAGATCACTTGTCCCAGTTGGACAATGACATCCAGCTCCCTCCCTCGTGCAGCTGCTCCACAATCCTAGGAATCGCTTCCTGTCCCTCCAAGCCATGGCGCCAGGCAGGCACCTTAGCTCCCTCTCACCTTCCTCCCCAATTTCTACCCCTAATGATTAAGTCCCCACCAGGAGTTGTTTCTTCCTGTGGGATCTCATGCCACCCTCCTGTGGGTCTCCTTTGTGAAGGTTCCCAGCATCCTCCTTGGTCTCCACTGCAGGTGCCTCCGTGAGGAACTACTATCCACCAGAAGAGTGAATGAATGTGGAGAGGTACTGCTGGGGATGCAACTGTGTTCCACCACCCTCCCTCCATGAGCCCACCCTGGTCCAGCCTCTTCTCTTTCTTGGCAACCTCTGAGGTAGTGGCATTGGCTCTGGTGGTCCCTGGGTGAGGGAGGAGGTTCTCCAATCCTAGCCAGGTCAGCCTGGAGGCGGGCAACCTCCTCCCTCAGACCAGAGAGTGCCTGAAATAGACGCAGCTCGCAGCCTCCAGAATGTCTCCCGAACACCGCCCCACAGCCATTGCACTGCACCACTTATATCATGTCTTATTTTGTGTACCCTCTCCTGTTTCTCTGTTGCTTACTCTCTCCTCTCCTTACAACTCTCACCCTTCCTGCTCTGGGACAGTAACTTCCTATATTCTTCAGTAGCCTCCTTCTTCCTTGCTCAGTGTCAGACCACCAGCAGCTGGGGGAGGGGTGAGCTACTTTTCCTTTAGGGTTGACAAAACCAATGTTTCTCTATGATCCTTCCTTCCTACTGCCAAACAGGAAGTTCCTGTTGACAGTCAAATCCAGTGGCTATAAAAGTAGAACTGGCTTAGGGTGGTGGGTGGGATGGAGGCAATTAAGAAAAAAAGGCTAGCAACAGGAAGTTGTAATTTGAGTCCCTGCTTTTAAAGTGTCTAAGCCACACACCCAATTGCTGTCTCTCCTTCTACTGGTTTAGCAAAGTAAACTGATACAGAACCCTTCCCAGCACAGAACACACACTGACTTTCTTTCTTTTCTTTCTATTTTTAAACCCTAAATAAGACCCCTTCTACTTCTAATAAAGTATCTGTTTGCTTAATCTCAACAGACACTGAATCCTGCTAGATATAAGTGTTAAATTAATCAGAAAATGTAGCTTCTTTTAGTTAGCTGCTTTCTGCTCTAAACAAGGCTAGCAACAGGAAGTTGTAATTTGAGTCACCTGCTTTTAAAGTGTCTAAGCCACACCCCAATTAAGCTCTGTCTCTCCTCCTACTGGTTTAGCAAAGTAAACTGATACAGAACCCTTCCCAGCACAGAATACACCCTGACTTACTTTCTTTTCTTTTTTTAAACCTAAATATAATAATTTATTAATATATATAAATATAATAAAAATAATATCTTCAACCTGTCTTCAGTAGATGAGCTGACCTACTGACCATGAGCCATTTTCTTTTGGGGCTCTTCTCAGACAATGTCAGAGTCCACATCTGGCCGGTGGCACTGAGGGTTGAGGCACCAGATGCCACACCTTGTGCCACTGGCGACCTGAGTTCGGAACAAGCTTGGGCCACGCGGCGTTGGCAGGGAGGAAAGGATTGAGCAGCCTGCGGACAGCTCTCCTTCTCTGGGGAGGGGACTCGGCAGTTGGTGCTAGCCTGGCCCCTAGCTGTGGCTGGGGACTGGCACACTGATGCCACAAGATGGGAATAGGGAGTGCGCAGATGCTTGATAGTGGGGTGCGCATGGGAGGTGTGCGGGCACTCACAGGCGCCATTGCATGCACCACCTAAGAAAGGAAAACTGAAAATCAGTGCTCCACAGAGGATGAAGGGGAGCTTGCAGGCCCTGCACCTGGCTAGCCATGGCACAGGAATACTAGATCTGGTCTCGGAGGTGGGCCCCTGGGGCAACTACTGTGCCGTTTGGTGGGCGCTAAGGTGGCGGGCTGGGGAACCCAGAGTGTGAGGACTGTGTGGGTAAGGAGCATAAATAATAAAAAATTTAAAAATGTCAGAGTCCAGAATGTGTCCTAGGAGCCAGTCTTGATGCAGATTGCATAACCCTTTACAGATAACCTAGACAAGAGCAATTCCAGAGGGGTTGCCTTTCCCATAGCTGAGGTCATTTTGGGACCAGCCCTGGAGCTCTGGCAGCATCTGGCATCCTGCCTGGCACCCTCCACCCATATGGCTGTAGTCCCTCCAGGTCTCTCTCAGGGTTCTCAGATCATCCCTCTGCAGAGGGACTGATCTTGGACTTAGCCTTCTAGAAGTCTGAAGACCAGGGGATGTGGACAAGCCCCTGACAAGGAGCCTAAGAAACTTGACCAGCAGCCAAGAAGGTCAATGCTGCTTTCTCTCTTTATTTTATTTATTTAAACATACAACATATCACCTCCACAAACTATTTAAAAACTACAAGCAGGTATCTGCTTCTATCTCAAAATCAAACAAAGGGGCAGAGGACACTGCAGCACAGGAGCTAGCACAACAAAACTCATCAAAACAGGAACCAACACAAAAAGAGCAAAAGGAAATCAAAAACTTCTGATCATAGGAGACTCCATGATTCGGGGTTGATACATATCTCCAGCCAGGGGTAATGGTCAGATGTCTCCCAGGTACATCAGCGTGGAGACACTGACCACATTGCTAAATTGTTCAGGAAGCAGGAGAAAACATTGACATCCTGGTACACATAGGGACTAACGATCTCGCCAGCTGGTCAGTTGTGGAGACCAAGGAACACCTGACCAGGCTGGGCGACAAACTACCATCCATTTCATCTGGCATCTCCTTCTCTGAGATCCTGCCAGTCTGGTAGAGGGGACAGATGGATGGAAGGTCAGAGAAGGAAACAGGGGAGCTAAACATGTGGCTGAATGGCTGGTGTCAGGAAAAAGACACAGATCTGTAGGTAACTGGCAGCAGTTTTGGGAGGCGAAAGTTCTTTAAATTTGATGAACTGCATCTGACTAAGGAGGGAGCCAGTGCATTGGGGCAGAAGTTTGACATCTTTGCAGACAATTTAAACTTGCAAATGGGGAGAGGGGTGCAACACCCCACCGTCAAATGGGAAGAACACCTCCCCTCAGCTAGTGGTCAAACAGGAGTTCAGCATGTTTGTAGTTCATTTGCATCACCAGGTAAAGAAAAGATCCAGCTTCTATTCGACCGAACAGGGAAACGCTGGACCTCACCCAACTAACACATGAAATCTGGCCAATGGAAAATCATGTACACAAATGCTCACAGTCTGGGAAACAAGATCCTAGACATGCAGGCAATAATGACAGAGGCTAAACTGGACATAGTAGCCATTAGTGAGACATGGTTACCAGTAACCACACTTGGGAGACTTCAGTATCTGGCTATGCACTGTTCAGAAGAGACCAAGGTGCAAAAGAGTGGAGTGGCACTTTATGTCAATGAAAATATCAAAGCTACAGAAATTCAGAATGCACATAAAGAGCCAGAAGAACTGTAGGTCACCCTGAAACAGGAAATGGGACAACCATACGAACTGAGGTTGTGTACAGGCCTTCAGAACAGGAGGAGGACACAGACACGTTACTGTTAGAAGATATACAAAACATGACAGCTAAAGGGAGGTTCTGATAATGGGAGACTTCAGCATGCCAGATACAGATTGGTCAATACCAGCAGGGACATCTGCCAGAACTAGACACATGGTAGATTCCCTGCAGGGGAGGCCTCAAACAACTGGTACAACAACCCATAAGAGAAAGGGCTATCCTAGATCTAGTACTGACTAACAGGAACGGATCACAGATCTCCAGGTAGAAGGTCACCTGGGTGCCAGTGACCATCACATGGTATGGTTCAATTCATGCCATTAGAATAAAATCATCCCATTCCAAAGCAAAATCGGGACTTCAGAGGAGCTGACTGTGATAAGATGGCCAGCAGAGTTAAGCTAGCCCTGGCAAAAGAAATACAGGTGAGGGAGTACAGGCAAAGTGAGCAAGCATTAAAGATGCAATACTTGAAGCAACATCCCATCATGTTAGTGAGAAAAGGAAGTGCAAAAGAAGAAGGAAACCACTTTGGTTCTCAAACACAGTAGCAGAAAAGATCAGAGCCAAAAGGCTGGCCTTCAGGAAATATAAGGAACACAGCAGGATGAAGATAGGAGGCATGCCAAACTTCCCTAATAGAAGCAGGGAAGGTAATAAGGCAGGCAAAGGCCCAAACTGAGGAAACACTAGCATGAACAGTAAAAGAAGGTGACAAGACTTTCTATAGATACATTAGTGAAAGGAGAAAGTCCAGAGGAGGTATTACTAAGATCAAAGGGGATAAGTTGTGTGTGAGGAGAAACATAGACTTTGACCAGTGAGTACCCACCGCTTGGCCCATCTAGTCTACTCCATTTCCCTACCTACAGAATAGGCCGCAGATCCTAGTTAACCAACAGCCTATTTCTTCCTAACCCCCACAAGAATTGCCTTATGTCTGTCCCATGCATTTTGAATTCTCCCACAGTTTTAGACCCCACAACCTCCTCAGGAAGGCTGTTCCATGCATCCACTACCCTCTCTGTGAAATAATATTTCCTCACATTGTTCCTGAACCACCCCCATCTTTAAATTGTGTCCCTTGTTCTTGCATATCTCTTTTTCTGAAAGATGCTACCCACTTGGACTTTATTGATTCCACTGAGGTACTTAAAAGTTTCTATCATGTCCCCCTCTCCCTTCTTTCCTCAAGGGTATACATATTAAGCTCCTTTAGTCTCTCCTCATACGGCTTCTCTTGCAGACCCTGCACCATTTTAGTTGCCCTCCTCTGGACTGCCTCTATCCTGTCTATGTCCTTGCAGAGATGGGGTCTCCAGAACTGGACACAGTACTCCAGATGGGGTCTCACCAACTGTCTGTACAGAGGGATAACAACGTCCTGTTTTCTGCTGCTGATGCCTCTCCCTATGCATCCCAGGAGGAGGAACATGTAAAAGTATCTATCCTAAATAGATACTTCTGCTCAGTATTTACTGAAGAGAAGGTAGGCAGGCCCACAGCACCATGGACACAGGGGAGGGAGGTGTACTAGTCCCTTCACAAAAGAAAGGTCCTGCAAGAGCTCGATAAGCTCAGGGTGGTCAAGGCAAAGGGACCTGAAGGCATACATCCCAGGGCACTAGAAGGAGCTAAGGGTGGAACTAGCAGAGCCATAATCAGAAGTGTTTAGTGAGTCTCTGAGCACAAGAGAGGTCCCAGAAGACTGGAGAAGGGCTCATGTGATCCTGCTGCACAAGAGTGGTAGTAGGAGGAGGCAGGGAACTACAGATCAGTCAGTCTTACCTAAGTAGTGTAGTGGACAAGATTATGGAGACACTCCTTAAGAAAAGGATAGTGCAACACCTGAAATCCATAGGAGCACAGGATCCAAGACAGCATGGGTTTACAAAGAAAGGTCCTGTCAAACTAATCTCATAGATTTCTTTGACTGGGTAACCAGAGTGGTGTACCAAGGGGAGCAGTTGATGTCGCCTACTTTGACTTCAGCAAAGCTTCGATACTGTTCCACACAGAAGATTGATTAATAAGCTGGGTGGGTCAGACGTTGATGAACTCAGTGACAAACTGGTTGTCTGGTAGAAAAAGAGAGTGGTGGTAAATGGTATACAGTCAGAAGAGATGCAAGTCACAAGTGGGGTACCTCAGGTATCAGTCCTGGGGCCAGTCCTCTTCAATATCTTCATCAGTGTCATTGCAGATGGACTGAGGGTAAGGTTTGTCTGTTGCAGATGACACCAAGATCTGCAACAGAGTAGATGATCCGGATGGTGTGTGCAGAATGAGAAAAGATCTGGATAAACTAGCAAAATGGTCGGAAGAGTGGCAACTGGGGTTTAATGCAAAGAAGTGCAAGATCATGCACATGGGGAAGAGAATCCTTGAAGCCACCTATAGGCTGGGAAGGAGTTGCTGGCAGTCACAAGGGAAGAAAGAGACTTGGGCGTCATCATCACCGATGACCTGAAATCATCCAAGCAAACCATTAAAGCAGTAGGTAAGGCTAGTGGGATATTGGGTGTATTAGTAGGGGTATCACAAGTTGGAAGAGGAGGTAATAATCTCTCTTTACAAGATACTGGTTAGGTTCCCATCTGGAGTACTGCGTGCAGTACTGGAGGCCACACCTTCACAAGGACATTAACCAAATTGAGGCAGTTCAGAAAAGGGCAACCAAAATGGTGCAGGGACTGCATCAGAAAACATATGAGGACAGCTTGACAGAGCTCAATATGTATACCCTAGTGCAAAGGAGAGAGAGAGAGGTGATATGATAGAAACATTCAAACACCTTAAGGGCATTAACAAGGTGAAAGAGTCTAACAGGTTTCACTATAAGAAAATAGCAGGACAAGAGGACACAGCATGAGATTAGAGGAAGGCCGATTAAGGGGTAATGTGAGGAAGTTATTTTTCACAGAAAGGGTGGTGGATGCATGGAACAGCCTACCTCAGGAAGTGGTGGATATGAGTGAATCTTGTCAGGATACAGCATTTAGGTCCTCTGTTCTCCAGTCTCTGTTTGCCAAATAGAGGTGCGTGACTTACCCCTCCTCCCAGAGAACTGCTGGAAGTCTGCTGCATGGACAGTAAGACAAAATTACTCACCTTAGTAATTATGTTTCTTCTAATGAGTCTTGCTGTATTCTGACAATTGCAGTGATTCCCAACCTTTGAACTGCCCCGAGAACAAAGAGTTAACTTTCTATGCAGGGCATAGAATGCTGAGCTCGAGCTCGGTTGAAGTGTCTGTCTGGAGTGACTCAACAAACCACATCAGATTCTTACGAGCCCAACTAAACTAAAAAATTCTATGTGGAAATTGTAAAATTTTACTAGCCAACTGGCTGAAAAGTCTTGGATTCTCCAAGGAAGACTCAAGTCAGAAACCCAAAACCAAAACCCAATGTACTATAAATAACAACAATAATAAATCAGCACCCAAATAAAAGGAGGAGGGTGCAAGCAACACCCCTGGGGTGCAACACTGCACCTGCCCACCCACTTCCCAAAAACAGGTTCTGAGAGGGGAGGTAGGAGGAGGTCAGAATGCAAGATCCATTAGAAGAAACATAATTACTAAGGTGAGTAATTTTTCTTCAAACAACATGAAGTCTTGCTGTATTCTGACTATTGCAGACTACTACATGCAGTACCCCAAGGAGGAGGAGGAACCTACTTTGGGAATAGGCTCTGAAGTACTGTTGTGTTAAACTGAGCATCACCCCTAGCCTGGATATCCAGAGAGTAATGCTTGGTAAAGATATGGACTGTTTACCAGGTGGCTGCTTGACAAATTTCTAAGAGGAATATCCCTGGCAGCCAGGGGCACTCAACACCTCTTGTGGAATGAGCCCTCAGGCCTGAGGTGGAGTTTTCCCAGTTTTCATGGCAGAATTGTATACAAGACACAATCCACATGGCAATAGATCTTTTGGTGGCAGGTTTGCCCTTTTCCACTTCTCCATAAGTGAGGAACAACTGGAGGAGTCAAACCTGTGACCCTTATACGCTCTATGTAGTAACTAAGGGCTCTTTTGACATCTAAACTGGTAGCCTCCTCTCCTGAGGAAGAATGATCAGTGAAGAAAACAGGAGAGACATAGACTGGTTTAAATGGAAGTTTGAAACCACTTTGGGCAAGAACTTTCTATTGGTTCTAAGGACCACTTTATCCCTGTGAAATGAGATAAAATCAGATTCCACTGACAGGGCTTGCAATTCACTGATACGCCTGGCAGAGATAATGGCTACCAGGAACACAGTTTTCCAAGTCAAGTACTTAAGCTCTGCTGAAGACATAGGCTGAAAGGGGTTGCATAAATTGAGCAATGCAAACATTCAAATCCCAGGCAGGGCAGGGTCTCTAAAAGGAGGACTGGTGTGAAGCAATCCTTTAAAAATTTACAGAATAAAGAATGGGGAAGATAGTGAGAAAGGCTTTCCACTGACAAAAACGCAGACATAGCTGACAAGTAAACTTTGAGAGTATCTGGTCTGAGGCCCAGGCCATTAAGATGGACCATATAATCCAGAACCATAGGCAATCCAGCAGTGTCTGAGAAACATGCTTCTTAGAACACCAAATGCTGAATCTTTTCCATTTGGAGTTGTAAGTCTTTCTGTGGAGGGCTTCCAAGAAGCCTTGAGGATATCCAGAACCCCTTGGGAAAGATGCAGATCTGCAAACTCTAACTCTTCAAGAGCCATGCTTTGAGATGGAGAGACTGAAGACTGGGGTACCAAATCCTTCCCAGAGAGGATGTCAACAGGTTGTAATTCCTGGAAGAGACAGGGAAGATGGAGTACTAGGTACAGCAACAGGGGGTACCAGGGCTGTCTGGCCCAATCTGGACTAATCAGAATCACCTTGCAAGGTTGAGACTTTATTTTTAGCAAAACTTTGAACAGGAGTGGGAAGGGGAAAGGCATACAGAAACTTCCTTCCCAATTCAGGATCAGGGTGTCCAGAGGACTGAGCCCAAGACTGGAGGTCTGCAACAAAAGAGGGAGTTGGTGATTCTCTGAGGCTGCAAAGAGAACTATCTCTGGAGTCCCGCCTTGAAAAATCACTTTTAACACCTGAGGGTCCAGGGACCATTCGTGATGGCCCTGAGAAATCCTGCTCATTGCATCCGCTAGCACATTGTCCTTACCTGGAAGGTGAACTGCTACAAGAGAGGTTTTCAGGGAATAAGCCAGGGATCACAACTTCATGGCTTCTGTGCACAAGACCGTGGACAGAGTGCCTCCCTGCTTGTTGATGTACCACATGGTGGTGGTGGTGTCTGTTCTGATTTGAACCACCTTGTTCTGTACTGACTATGAGAACACTTTTAGAGCCAGAAAAACTGCTCTGAGCTCTAGAAGATTGATGTGGAGAAGGGATTCTTGGGGGACCACAACCCCTGGGCAGTAAGGGACCCCAGATGGGCTCCCAGCCCAGGAGAGAAGCATCTGTGGTAAGGACCACTGAACAAGGCTGAGTAACAAAGGAACACCTTGTCTTAAATTGTCCTGATCCTGCCACCACTGGAGGCTTGGATCAAGGTCAGAATCACTGGGATCAGTTTGGTAAGGAATCCTTCCTCTGAGACCAGAAAGCTCTCAGGTGGAACTGAATATCCCTCATCTGAATCTTGCCCTTGGACCACTGCTGTTGAAGCTGCCATGTGGCCCAAGAGCTGGAGGAAATGCCTTGCTGGTCGAGATACCCGAAGGCTGAAGGAATAAGCTAGTTCCATAAGAACCCTTGCCCTTTCTAGAGGAAGAAAGGCTCTTGCTCTGAGTGTGTCCAGTTCTGCCCCTATAAAGGTAAGAATCTGGACTGGTTCGAGAACTGACTTGGGAAGGTTGAGAAGAAATCCTAGAGAAGTGAGCACTTGCTGGGTCACTGGCAGGTGAGACTTGACTTGGTCTGAAACTGACCCACTATTAGTCAATCATCCAGATATGGAAATCCTTTGCCTTCTTAGAAAGGCGACTACTACTGCCAGGCACTTTGTGAAAACCCTTGGGGCTGAGGTTAGGCCAAAGGGCATTGCTCTGAACTGATAATGGCCTGAGGTAACCCAAACCTGAGGTACTTTCTGTGGGAGCACCTGATGGGAATGTGAAAGTAGGAATCTTTGAGGTCCAGGAGGCTAGCCAGTACCCTGCCTTAGAGAGGGAAGGATTATTCCCAGAGTTATCATCTTGAACTTTGGTTTTAAAAGATGTTTGTTTAGATATCTTAGGTCTAGGATGGGTCACCACTCCCTGTCTTTTTGGGGTCAGGAAGTACCTGGAGTACAGTCCTTTGCCCCAGTGTAGGAGTAGGTACTCTCTCTGTAACTCTTAAAGCTAGAGAGAAGAAAACCTCTGCCTCTAGGGCAAGGGTTTCCAGAGATTTTCAGGTGGAAAAGATCTGGCTCTCATCTTTGGAAATTTTTCAAGCTGAGAACCAGTCCCTGGCTTACTACTTCCAGGACCCACTTGTCTGGTGTAATAGACATCCAGTCCTGGAAAAAGTATGCCAGCCTGCCCCACCGGAATAGGAGAGTCAGCCCAGGCAGGCCCATCAGGGTGTCTGCTTGGCAGGGGCTTTAGGCTGAGGATGGATGCAGCCCTGCTCATCCCCTTCTGCCCTCTCTCTCTCTCTCCTCTAAAGAACGCCCTCTGAGAAAAGGAAGAAGAGGCCTGTGGTTGGTAAAAGGCCCATGAAAGGCCTGCCCTGCCCCTGCCCCTAGACTGCTGCCTTTGAGGTTGCCTGCCTTTCCTTGCCTGAGCACTCCTGTAAGGGGTCCTGTACTCATCCATTTTCTTCATGTAATTCTCTGTCTGCTCCCCAAACAGAGAATTACCCACTACAGGAAAATCCATGGCCTTAGCCTGGGTGTCCTGTGAGAGGCTAGTACATCTGAGCCAAGCCATCCTCTGAACAGCCACAGATGTAGCCATGACTCTTGATGACACATCATTAGAGTCCACAGCAGCATGAAACGGAACCTTAGATGCCTCAATCCCATCTGCAGGCACCGTCTCCAGCTCCTTGGCTAGCTGGGGAGGCCTGTTTAGCCAGTGCCAGTACAGTGTCCCACCTGGACTTCTGATACCTAGCTGTATAGGCCATGTAATTCCTGCCTGAGTCCAAGAAGATGCCATGTACTGCTTCTTTGCCATGGCATCAATCTTCCTGGAGTCCTTGTCAGGGTGTGAAGCCAAAGGAATATGTGCCTTGTCACAGGCAGCAGCCTGCACTATCCCAACATGGCTGCATTGCTGATATAAGAACTCCCTGTCTGAGCCAAAGTGTATACCTCTTGTCCATTCTTCTATCCACAGGAGGTATAGTGTTAAGAGACTTTAAGATTTTGTTTCTGTTTCCCAAAGATTTATAGAGAGGAATAGACAGTCTCCTGGACTCTGGGATATCCATCATCTCTACATAATCAGGCTCCTCTTGATCTTCCACAGCCTCCTCCATAGGAAGCTGGAGGTTTCAGCCACCTTTCTGTAAAACATAAAGTGAGAGGGGACTCCAGAAAGCCTAGGAGGAAACACCTGAAGGTCTGTCTGGAGAGATGTCTGGTTCCACGGGCACATCAGACCTTCACTTCCATCACCATCCTCAATTCCCTTACTCTTCAAATTCCGGTTCACTAAAAATCTTCAAGGGTATACTCTTGAACCGGAAACCAACAGAACTGAACCCCTGCCAGAAGGGCCGGAGCAGTCAGAACCGGATGGAGCGATTCCACAATCTGAATCGCTCTAGCTATCTCTTCAGTGGTTGGAACATGAACCTCTGGATCCGAACCGTCGATTTATCTTTGCGTTTTCTTTTGTCAGAACCGATCCTTGAATCAGCTCTCCTTTGCCTGAAGTATAAGCCCTGGTAAGAGGGCACTTCTGGTTCGGTCGAAACCGAACCGGGCTGGCCATCTGGGTCAGCGGACCTCTCGACCTCCTTTTCCCTCAGGCTACCTAATTTCTTTTCAAGGGTAGATTTAGGAAAATTTTTACATATTTGGCAGTCTGAATCGAGGTGGTCAAATCCCAGACAATAAACACAGGTGGTGTGGGGATCGGCCTTAGCAAGACCTCCCCACACTCACTGCAGTGTTGAAACCCAGTGGGCGGTTTTCTTGGGTTTCTCAGACATGGCCAACCTAACCAAACTTACCCTTTTTCGGCAACCACCAGGCAAGACTCCTTATCGGTTCCTAACCGTGTCACGGGTATTGGAAAAAACATTACAAAACACATTTTTTTAGAACCAATAAGAACCAGTAACACACTAAGTAAACACACATTTCACTATCAAATGGCGGTTCAGCGAACGAGCCACACTTCAAGTTCCACACAGAAAACCAGAACAATTCCTATCTAGTACTCATGGCACCACAGACAGAGACAGAACCGACTATGCGGATACTTTTCGATTTAAAACCGATGAAAACTGAAAACTTTAACCGACTTTAGAACCGAGCTGAAGGAGAACTCTCAGGAGCGACCGTTCAGTGAGTAGATAAAGAATCTGACGGTTTAGGTTTGAATCACTCCAGACAGAGACTTCAACTGAGCTCAAGCTCAGCATTCTATACTCTGCATAGAAAGTTAACTCTTTGTTCTCGGGGCAGTTCAAAGGTTGGGAATCACTGCAATTGTCAGAATACAGCAAGACTTCATGTTGTTTGAAAGTGGATTCATGTCCCTAGAAAAATTGGTTACTCACCTATAACCATAGTTCTAGGAGTGATAAAATAGTTATCAATCACCACCCACCCGGTCTCCCTGGCTAGTGGCACAAGGATTCCTGCTTCCAGCGTGCAAGATCCAACATCATGAGGGTAGAGTCAGAGGTTATACCACCTGGGTGGTGGGAGGGCTTAGCCTGAAGATGTTCAAAGAATCAGCAGTTCTGGCGGAACTGTATATGTAGTTCAAAGCCCAGGAATCCCTCACTATGCTTTTTTTTTACTTTATTTACCCTCTTTGGCAAGTCTCTCGATTTCTTGGCCACCCTACCAGACTCCTGGGTCATTCGGGGAACTTGCCTCTTCCAACCGAACACCGAGCTGGCCGGAGGTTCATTGGCGGAGACTTCTGCTTTTCCTCTGTTTTTCTCCTTCCTAGCCCTGGAGCCCTGGAAGCAGTGACTGCATGTGTGTGAGGCCCACACGAGCACCGCAGCTCCAGTCAGCAGCTCCTTCCACCCTCCCTGGCCTTGCTCCTGGGCTTCGGAAGTGGCACTGCCACCCAGCCTCCCACTGGGGGCAGCCAAGCCGAGTCCCATCTGTCCCTCCCGAGGTGGAAGCTTGCAGCGGCAGCCACTCCTGATCCTCTCCTCCCTCCCTGCTGACCCCCGGCGACCCAAGTTTGTTCCCTAAACTGGGTTGCCAGCGTGGCGAGGTGTGGCTGGCCATCCTCACTATTCATAAACAACTGAAAATCAACCTGCTGGTTTGAGCTATCCTGGAGTAGAATATTTTGCTATTTATGGAATCTTAGTAGAAATTCAAATCTCTGCTGTGTGCTCATGCACCACGCTACCCTCTTACGTCAGATTTATTTCTCCACCTGAGGAAGAAGTCTCCCCGAAGAGCTCTCCAGTTTCTTCAGTCCATTGCAGTTTTGATTTCCACATTTACTTTCCATTTCTATAGTATTTCTTTCGTTTTGAATTTCTGCATTAAGTAGGGTTGTTTTAGTTTGTTTTAAATTTTTGTTTGTTTGCTATTCTCCATTCCTGGAGCGAGGAAAAGGCCTTTGAATCACGTTTTTTCCGCTCTGGGAACTGGTAAAAAAAAATAAAATTGTAATGCTCTTTCTTATCTCTTTTTACCACTTTGTGGTTGCTGTCTGTCAGGTTCCCTTCTTTGTAGGAACCAAGATGCAATAGGAGGCTTTGCCTTTATTTTTAAACTTTAACCTCTGTTTAGTTAGCGTTTCATTTTATTTTGTGGAACCTAACCCAAACTACATTTTTCTGCTTGGAACTGAACTGAAATTGGGTTTGCCTCGACTGGCATGTCTGACAGACCCAAAAAGAAAACAAGACATACAGGCTTTAAAAATTTGAAAAATTGCTACAACCTCCTGGCTAAGGTAGACTGCCACAGGTTGTGTTTGAGGTGCCTGGGTCCAGATCATTATTTCTCTGTGAGCTTTGCATCAAGTTTTGCCCTAAAACGTTCAAAAAAGGGCTAAAAATTTATAAGACCTTATGGCTTCTCACTCTGCCTCCACGTCACCAAAATGCTGAGACAAGGGTCTAGTCCCTCTCAGTAAGCAGGACAAGTCTGCTAAAGATGGCTCAGAATCCAGGGTGTCTGAACAGGGGAACCCTGAAACCAGCAGACATAAAAGATCCTCTTTTCAGGTACCAGAGATGGTGCCTGAAAAGAAAAACAAAAATAAAAACATGTTGCTGCCCTCCTCTTGAAGAAAGAAAGGAGACATCAGTGGACAAGAACAGAATGCCCTCAGTGGAGGACATGACCGAGGCATGGCAGCTTTTCCAGCCCTTTCAGGCTGTGGGATCACTCATGGGCATGCCTGTCCCCCATCTTCTGGTTCTGGAGGATCAAGTGTCTGAGTTTTCTGTGGTGAAGAAAGGAGGAGGAGGGAGAGCCTAGCAAGCCTGATGGCTCTCCAGAGCAGGAATCTGGCTCCTCTCTTCATGCTCAGGATCATTTCTCCTCACATTATTTCTTTGTGAGGCAAATAGTTAACACCCTCAACCTCTCTACCCAGGACACAGCTGAGGATGAGGACAAAGTGGAATTATGGGATATGATAGGGTTAACCTTGACCAAGAGGTTGCTTCTACCTCTCCACAAGTCCCTAAAGAAGACAACCTGCAAGCTCATGCAAATGCTCACCTCTACCCTGGTATCGATAAAAGAAAAAAAATACCAGGTGGACAAGCATGGTGCTGAGTACCTATATTCTCACCCTGACCATGAGGGGGTGGTCCAGGAGGCGGTCTGTGACAGGGCAGAAGTTCCCCTTCCTGCCTAGTCTCCAGTCAAGGACTCCAGAAAACCGGATAGCATGGGAAAGAAAGTTTATACCTCAGCTTTACTGCTTTTGAGACAGGCAGTTTACATGTCATACACAGTTCAGTACCAGAAGGCTCTGTAGAGCTCCATTCTGGCTATGAGCAAGAACACATCTGGTGACTTGCCACAAAATCTAGCAGACACCACTAAGATGGCTATGGATGCCATCAAGTACTAGTTCCATATGGCAGTAGATACAGAATGACACTGCTTCCAAAGAGATGGCTAATGCAATGTCCTTCAGGAGGTTTGATTCCTCAGAACCACCAGCCATTCCTAGGCCATTCAGATGAAGGCAATGGATTTTCCTGTGAAATTCCCTATTTGGTGACAAGACAGAGGCATACATGAAGGAGGTGGAAGAGTTCAAAGCCATCTACAAGACAATACTGAGAAGAAAAGGCCTGTACTTCCAGTGGGATTTATGGAAGGAGGTAGAGGTAGGGATACTTTCCTGTGTTTCCCTCACCTATGATTTCTCCCAACTAAGGGGTTTCTTCAGAGGCAGAAGTAGAAGGGCTGTAAGCACACTGACTCAACTCCAGCACCCAAAGCCCAGCCTAAACAGAACCCCTGACAAGTTGGTCCAGGTAGCTGACCCAGTGCCAGTGGGGAGAAGGCTGGCTAACTTCTTCCAGGAGTGGAAAAGTGGATCCTAAAAGGTGAGCCTGGGACTCACCGTGCAATTCAAAAGATTTCCAAGACTGCAGGCTTGTCAAAACTTTCACTTCTCACCCCAACAGAGAAACTCCTGTTGGAGTTGGAGAAGAAAGTTGCTACAAGCTAATGCAGCAGAAAAGTCCCCAATCACAGTGGAGAAAGGGCCTCTATTCAAGGTACTTCATGACCCACAAGAAAATGGGGAGTGGTGACCCATTTAGAGATTTGATTTCTGAATAAACACCTGAAAAGGAAAAGCTCATGATGGTACTCTGGGTTCAGTAATCCAACCCTTCAGCAAGGGCTGGCTTGGAGTCTATAGACCTGAGAGATGCATATTTTATATTCAGTAGGGTCTTGTCACAGAAAATACTTCAGATTTAGGGTAGGAAATGGTCACCAGTTCACAGCTCTCCCTTTTGGACTCTCCTCAGCTCCCAGAGTGTTCACAAAGTGCTTGGCTGTGGTGGCAGCATATCTGAGAAAACAGGGGTGGTGGTCTTTCCTTTTGTCGACAACTGGCTAGTCACAGGAAGTCACACCAGGAGACCAAGGCCTGTCTCCTCCTCAGTGCACCCTGGAGGAGCTTGGCTATAATACTCAGAAGTCCCAGGCAGAGCCAGCTCAAGTACTGGACTTTATAGGCGCAGAATTGGTTGCCCTCTAATGGAGGGCCTTCCTCCTTCAGGAGAGAGCACAAAACCTGGTAGAGCTAGCAAGTCCTTCAGGTTAGGCAAATCCAGGCCTGCAAGAGATTTCCTCTAGTTATTAGGCCATATGGCCTTGCCCATGTCAGTGCTGGCCAAGGCCAGGTTCCAAATAGAGAGACATCCAGTACTATCTAAGGACCCATTGATCCTAAAAGTGAGACCCTCTTTCAAGGCTGGTGCCTATGTCAAAGACTCTCTTAAGAGCACTGGACTGGTGGAAACAAGAGGGTAAACTCAAGGAGGATGTGCCCTTCCTTCAAGTAGTCATCTACAGTAGTGCTAACTGCAGATGCTTCTCCTGGCTGGGGTGCCCATCTGGACGACCTAACAGTAAGCAGGGTGTGGTCCTCCCAGAGCAGGACATATAAACCTGCTGGAGCTCAGTGCAGTGTACCTGAATCTACAGTCTTTCACTTCCCTCATCAGGGTCAGTCAGTCCAGACAACACTACTACCATGTACTACATCAACAAACAGGAGGCACAAGATCTTCAAAGCTATGTACAGAAGCAATGAAGATCTGAATCTGATCTGTTCCTTGATGTGCAACAATCAGTAGTTTACCTGCCAGGAAAGACAATGTCTTGGCAGATTTCCTGGGCCAGATCAGCCAGGGACATCATGAATGGACTCTGAACAAGCATGTATTGGCCACAGTGTTCAGGAGATGGGATGCACCAGAGATAGACCTGGTTGCATCTTGGGAGAATCACCAGCTTCCCTGTTTTGTTGCAGACCTCCTGCAGTAAGTTCAGTCTCACTGGATGCCCTGACTCTGGACTGACAGGGAAGTTCCTATATACTTTCCTCCTTCCACTCTTGCTGAGAGTGCTGTTGAAGCTGAGGGCAGCCTGCAACCATGATTCTAATAGCTCAGATTGGGCCAGGCAGGTTTGGTACTCCCTGCTCTGTTCCTCTCCATCAAACATCCCATCCACCTTTCCCTGAGACACAATCTGTTGACTTTGTCTCAGGACAGGATAACCTTCCCATACCTCAGGACTCTACGTCTCAAGGCATGGTTGTTGAAGAGCTAGAGTTCTTGAGGCTAACCTTTCTGAAAGTTTTGAAGTCTATAAAGTTTCAGAAACCAACAACAGAAACCCTATACTTCTGAGTGGAAAGGTTTCCCCTAAGCAGCTCAGTCCTTTGCAAGCAGACCTGCCTACAATCCTGGACTACCTGGTCCACCTTTAGTCCCTGGGTTTTAGACCCTCAACCCCTAAGGTATATCTGGCAGCAATGCCAGCCTATGTTTAGACGGTAAAGGAACACAGTGGCTTCACATCCCATTTTCAAAACATTTTTTAAAGGGCTTCTGCACTTGTATCCCTTGTCAGGGACCCAGTCCCACCATGGGATATGAACCTGTGCATTGCCAAGCTCATGTAACCTTCTTTTGAACTCATGGCTACTGATGATTTTAAAATATGCTCCTTGGAAAACAGTTTTCCTGGTAGCCATGACTTCTGCCAGAAGAGGTGTATGTGAGCTGCAAGCCCTCTGCAGACCCAAACACATAATTTTCCACAGGGACAAACAGAAAATTCCTCCCTAAAGTGGTCTCCGAATTTCACCTGAACCAGTCAATTACCCTTCTAGTGTTCTTTACAGCAAACTCCAGTTCTGGGAGTGCAAGTTCCACAGTTTGGATGTTAAGAGAGCACTCAGTTACTACCTGGACCGCAAAAGGAGGTCTGGTTCTCACACTCTCACTTGTTTGTCATATGGAAAAGTTGGCAAAGGTAGGCCAGCATCCAAGAGATCAGTTGCTCACTGGATTGTCTCCGCATACAGCTCTGTTACAACAAGGCTGACAAGCTGCCACCTTAGGGCCTCAGGGCACACTCCACACATGGCACTTCTGCCTCACCAGCAGCTGCAGGGACATCCCTTGCAGGAAATTTGTAAAGCATCTACCCTGGAAAACAGTACACACCTTCACATAGCACTACTGTCTGGATGTGCATTCCAGAAGGGATGCCAGCTTTGGCACTGCTGTCTTTCAGAACCTTTTCCCTAATTAGGCTTTTCCCAGCCTCAAGTTACTGCTTGTAGTCTGCAGTTGTTTAAGCATAGTGAGGGATTCCTGGGGTTTGAAGAAAAATTACTCAACATGGTAATGTTGTTTCTTCAAGGGATCCTCACTATGCTTAACATTCCCACCTACCTCCCTTTCCGGACCCTGAAAAGGTTCTTCAAGAATCAGTTCCTTTTTAACTTTATTTCACTTGAGCATTGCTTGTTGCATTTCTTACAATTGATATTCAGTGATTTGTTTTTTGTTAGTAGTATTTTTATTCTTTGGTAACCAGCTAAGGCCCCATCCTGAGAGCAGCTCCACCGCTTCTACTGTGCTTCACTTTGGCAGCCACCGCCCACCCTCCTGACCCAGGAAACACTAGCTTTTCAGCCCGAGTGGGCTCACCAGCCATTGAGCGGCCCCGGACCTCCAACTGGCTGGCTAACCTCCACTTTGACCTGCTGGTCCTCCGCTCTGAAGATCACCACAGGCAGCCCCTATCCTGAGCACAGCTCCATCACTCCTGCTGCGTTTCACTTGCAGCCACCGCCCACCCCTCCCGACCCAGGAAACACTAGCTTTTCAGCCCAAGTGGGCTCACCGGCCATAGGAGCGGCCCAGGACCTCTGACTGGTTGGCCACAACCTCCATCTTTACCCACTGGTCCTACACTCTGAAGATTGCAACAGCAGCCCCCATCCTGAGTGCAGCTCCACCGCTCCCTGCGCTTCATTTCCACAGCCACCGCCCACTCCTCCCAGCCAGAAACACCTGGCTACTCAGGGACTGCACGGCAGAAAGCCATGAATCCTATTGGATGATCGGCGCTGCAGCAGGATGCCCATTGGTTGCTGTAGCGCTTTCCATTTTCTTTTCAAAAACTTGGTGCCTACTTGCTTCAAGCTTCCTAGACTGACTCTTAACTCTAATATTTTGTTCCGCCCACTGTCCCCAACCTCTATTAAATGCTCTAAGGCTCTCCACCCACAGCCTGCTATTGGTCAGTCCTCTTTAGCCTCTCCCTACACTCTCCCCTTAAGGTATACTCTACTTTAGCCTCCTTTCACATTCTCCCTTAAAAGGAATACTCTGCTGTGGCTTCTTCCTGCCTGATTCATCCTAAACATGTCTCCATTTAATGCAGTACTAGTGAGGGGTGTTATGATTCTCTCTCTCCTGTGCCTGCACAGCCACCTGTGCAGCATATCTCTACAGGGCTCAACTCTGTTCCTAACAGGGACATCCCTTAACGTGCACTCCATAGTGACGCTGTGCCATACCATCACACTAACCACTCCTCTATTGGAGCCGAATACAACTAGTGCACTGGATGATCTTGATCGCTATCCTAGGTGCTTGCACCTATGCCCCTCTATCTTAGGCTCATCACATCAAGGTTTGGCACTCATACTGACCCGAACACTGTACTACTAAAGTCAGTGCAGACAGTGGAAACAGCTCCAAACTGCAGAAAGAATATCTTTGCCAAATAGCCCTCCTGCTCTTTCTACTTGGAAACATTCACCCCAACTGGGGACCTCTAACTATTCTAGCGGGTACACAAGGCATTGTTGGTCAACTTATAATAGACTCACTTAATATATGTAGTCTCTCTCAAAATGGACAACTTGTTCATCTGGATACAACAACGTAACCCAGACATCCTGTCAGTAGTTGAGACTTACCTTTCCCCAATATTGTGGATGCATGGATGCCTCAGTCTTGATCCTGGGATACACCATGTTCAGGGCTGATCACCTTACTAAATGAGGTAGTGGATGCATAGTCTACCTCAGGGATTACCTATAGGCTCACATCCTACCTTTACCTGACACAGGGTCCAGCATCCAAGCCCTAGCAATAAAAATATTCCTAGGGAATCACAACAGAACCCTTACTGTCTTCTCTGTGTATATATACCACTGGGCCAGAAAACCTCTGGGCTTGACTCTTTAATGCAGTGTCTCAGCACCTTAACCTCAACATGGAAACTCTGCTGTTGGCTTAATGCTAATTGGCGCTCCACAGCAGCAGCAACTCCCTACAGGGATGCAGTGTCTGCAGTGTACCTCTCCCAACTCATCCCTTCACCCACCAGGGTAAACTGCAAGACTGGCATTTCCACATTACTGGACTGAGTTCTATCAAATCGGCCAGAACACATCTCCAAGACCACTGTCCTCCCTGATGCCTATAGTCATCACTCGCCTGTTCTATGTCTCTGGTAATGTACCTACTCCAAACCCCCTGCTAGGACTGTCACAAATAGGAGTCCTTAAACATGGTCACCTGGACCAACTCAGAACAGACCTGCACCAGCAGGACCGATCCCAAGTCTATTCCCTAATACTGTGGATGCAGCCCTTCAGTGTTTCATCCGACTCTTCAATGCAGTCTGTGATAAACAAGTCCCAATAAAAAAACATAAAATAAAGGAAGAAGCAACCCTTGGTTTTCAACTATGCTTCTTGAAAGCTAGAGATCACCTTTGGTATAGAGCCCAGGAGACTGGCAAACAGGCGATATCCAAAATTGCAAAAGGCTCTCGACTGTACTAGCGCTATCATTGCTGCAAAAAATCAATACTACCAGGAAGCACTCATGCAGTCTTGGGTGTTAGAAAATTCTGGGCTAACCTCAAGGAAGTCACAGGAAAAGAAAGTAAGGCAGCACCTATGATGTTCAATATTGAAGGTCAACCCACAACCAACCAGGAAATAATTGCAAATGCATTCAGTAAAGTGTTCACAGATCTCTCATGGGTGCTACCCAGGACTTTTTCTCCTACTCTTCCCTGCCTCTGTGCAAACAAGTCCCATCACCAGAACCTTTTGTTTAGCTTCAGAATGGTCTATTTACTTTTTTTGTTGTTTTCCATACACAGTTTGTAGTTTTCCTGTTTGCCCTCTCCACGAGAGACGCAGAGGTACACATGCGTGTGTGCATATGGGCGCATGCACCGCACAGGATCGGTGGCCCCTTCTGCCCCTCCCAGACTTATGTTGCCACTCCTTGCCACCTGTGCATCCCACTGGACCTCCACCTGGTGGGAAGCGGGACTATGGAGGGGTGGGCTTACACCCTTGGAGGGAAGAGCCATGGCTCAATCACTCCAACCCTCCCCGAGCTGGCACCGCTGCAACCCAAGGTCGATCCCGAACCCAGGTCACCAGCGTAGCATGAGGTAATGCATCCAGCACCTCAACCCTCAGTGCCACCAGGCCAGCTAGAACCATCTCTTTAAAGGAAGCCAGGAAACACCTCCTAAAGGTCTTGGGAAAATCATGATACAGCGGGGACTCCCTTGACCTAAAATTTGCCGCCCTCACCCTGGAAGATATTGTGGTGCCTCTTACCTTCATAATCAACCTTGCTAAGTCTCTTGCAGTTCCCCAGCCATGGAAAAGTGCACAGTGACCTGCCTTCAAGAGCGGCAATCGATCTCACTTGGTAACCACAGACCCCTGTCTAAGGCCCCCGAGAGGATTGTCGAGATCAATTAGTGGAATACCTGGATAAATTTAACATACAGTTTACTGAACAGCATGACTTCTGCAAAGGTCATAGCACTACAACTGCTCTGCTCAAGTTTATAGGCTATATACTGTACACAACTCCCTCGAGCAGGGCGACCTGGTTGAGTGCAACCTTCATTGACCTGTTGAAAGCATTACGACATGGTCAGTCATGACCTCCTAGCTAAGCAGCTGGCAGCTTTTGGTCTCTCTGATGACACAGTTAGATAGTTTAAGTTCTACCTCTCCAACTGGACCCAGCAAGTTAGGATCGGCAATGTAGGTGTCTGACAGCAGACCAGTTGGCTCTGGTTACGTCAGGGCTCTATAGCGGGTCCCCTAATGTTCAGCATTTTCCTAAATCAGCTACCACATGCCTGCCACTGCAAAATATTTCTCTATGCAGATGATGCAGTTCTATTTTCTAATGAAACTGATCCTATCACCTGCGCACACCTTACAGGATAACTTCACTGCAGTAGAAAGATGGTTCAAAGACCATAAACTGGTCATGAATTATAAAAAACTAAGTCTATGATGTTCTCCAGTCTGCAGAATAGACACCAAACACACCCTCTCACCATTATGAATGTCAATAGGGTATCTCTGGGCCAGGTACAGCAATTTAAATGCCTGGAGGTTACAGTCAACAGCTCCTTGTCTTTTGTCAACCACATCGACAATATTGCAAAGGCCCTCAACATATGTATGGTCTTCTTTATAAGCATAAGCACCCCTGAAGCCCTCAACCTGGCAATCTGCAGCTCTGTTGTCTGCCTGGTTGAGTACAGAATGTAATTTATGGGTCTACAATGGACTCAGCCCTCAGTACATCAAGATGGCCTTAAATAAGGCGTGCGGCCTATCAACTTGACTCAGGCGGGTACACACACACTTGTGACTTATCGCCCATGCCAACTAGCTTCAGTTTGAGGGCAGGCTCAACTTCAGACCTTTCTGCTGGCCAAAGAGCAAGTCTAGGTATATTTGCCCACCGGTGTCCAGAAGCTCCTCACCCCTATGAAAGTACCGCCCCACAAGAAGCTCTGGGAGTATAGTCTTCAAGATCCCAAGATGTCGACCTCTCTAGGACAACTAGCTTTTGCCCATCGGGCTCCTAAATAACCAACAGCCTGCCTGCAAGCATCACTGCTAAACCTACATTAGGTCCCTTTAAACATGAGCTTAGAACTCATCTGGTTGCTACTGCTCATTGCGGCTGTTTCTATAGGGCCTCTGGCCTACCTGACTGTAATCCTACCACACACCACCTACTGCTGCCTCTCCACTCCTTCCATCCCCTCCTGAACTGTCCAATGTTCTTCCCCTCCTGCCCCCCACCCATGTCCTCTCCTCTCACCTTCATCACTTTTGGAAACTCTTTGCTTCTGGTACCCTATCATTGGTACTGCTCTAGCCCAGTGCCTGCCACCTAGGGAACCCTGTACCTGCTTCTTAGTGCTGGTGCTGGGCTTGGCTCCACCACTAATGCATGACACCCTAGGCAAGCTTGAGGCCCATAACCTGGGCTGATTTTATTCACAATCCCTCCTTTGTAGCTGTCCTGTCTAGTTCCCACTTCCTGAACTTTCCTAACCCTCTGTCACTCTCCTGTCCCCTCATTTTCCCCTGTGGTTTGTACATTATTAGTATATACTTTGTTATTTATTTTTATTTAGTTGTTTAACCAGGTATCACACACTAAGCTGAAAGCATTTTTACAGGAAGCGACCTGGGAGCACAAGGAGGTTAAGTGACTTGCTCAGGGTCACACAGTATGAAGTGGATGCTGTGAGATTCAAACCAGGTCTGGTCTGCTGGATGTCACCAGATTTGCAGCACAGAGCCTTAGACCACTGCGCTATACTGCCTCCATGCATTTAAGTCTCATTGCCCTGTAACTACTTTTGCTAAATACTTAACTGTAAATTCTATGTTGTGTACTCTTGCTGTTTGACCTTGGCATGGAACCTATGTATTGAGCCTGTTCTCAAAGGTTTAATCCGAGAAATTCAATAAATAAATAAATAAAATCTGACGTTAGAGAACAGAGTGGAGCATGACCACACAGCAGAGATTTTAAATTCATTCTGAGATTCCATAATTAACATAAAATTCTACTCTCTGGGGCAGCTCAAACCAGCTGGCTGATTTGCAGTTTAAGCACAGTGAGGATCCTTGGAAGAAACATTACTATGTTGAGTATTTTTTCATGTGAGAACTACAGTTACAGGTGAGTAACCTATTTCTTGTGCCCCCACCCCCAGTTTCTTTATTACTGAGGACATTTGCATGAAATATGTCTTTTCATCTCAGGTGTCCTCTCACCTTCCTGCTTATCCCCGGTTGAAGGTACAATCTACTATTTGTGAGAACATAGTGATGCCTATAGCAACAGATATGATGTCATACATAGAATTATGACAGATAGAAGCAGGAAGATGAGATGAAGTCTGGGAATTCCTCATTAATAAAGAATGATGGGTAATAGATGCAGAACATTAATTAGATATATATATATAGGATAAAGTATGGGGTGCAGTGTGTTACGAGAATTTAACACACACCCTGAGTTGTTGGATGACACATAAACCACAAGGGTGAAGCCAGAGAGAGGTTTATGCAGCATAACAACAAGGGTGTGTAAAATTCGAGTTTTTCCACACTGCACCCCATATTTGTTTTGTTTAATTTGAAGGGATTGCATTTTTCTCAACACTCCCCATCTGTCCCTGTGTAAGCTCTGTAAGTCACGGAAATAAAAAGTATTTTTAATTTATTTCGATTCAGGCGGTTTGCACCTGGCCAGTGGTGCTACTGCCTACTCACCGCCCGGCCTGGGATGAAGTTAGAAGGAGGAGGCAAGAGATGCAGGCTGGTGATGGGTGGTGGAGACAGGCAGTAGGAGGGTGACTTGGTGGCCTTGCTGCTCTTGACACTCCTGACTCGGCTGACCTGACAGAGAGAGTGAGATACAGTATGCACGCCACCATGGGACCAGCTGTTTTAAAATAAAAACAAGCGGGGCAACCTTAGCGCACAGCAGGGATCCGGACCACTCACTCTTCTCAGGTACTGCTGACAGTCTGACACAAAGAGCTGTGTATTAAATGCCATAATACACATATGTGTATTATGGCATTTAATCAGGCTTTTTATGGGAAAGAAACGTGACCCATTAATTAAAAGTAGAATTCCATCTGAGTATTATATTTTGAAGTGTTTCCTGAATACTGGAAAAACATTAAGCTCATTCTGACTATCTAGGTTCCTTCCACATTTACACTGATGCAGTTTCTGTTGAAGTGAGAGGGCCTCCTTTTAAAGGTGCTGCATTTGGTTGATCCTTTCATCATATATTTGTTATTGCATTTGAGGATTTTGGTCAGAATGAGTAATTCTGTGTATTCTCTTTCTCTTTTTGGAACCTGTTCCCATTTTCAGCCACTTTCATCAGCATTCCTCGACATCTTCCAGGTCAGCCTTTCCTTTTTGTGTGGGTACACATGAGGAGACAGTGCCAGAATGGGTCTCAAGAGATGTGCTTCATGCCACCAGAAGATGGTTGGCAGAGATAACATGACCTGTGACTAGGACCTGACTGTGGTGATGAGTACTGCAAGTGTCTCAGATTGTACAGCCAAACTTTTCCCTTCTTGACTGGCCCACCATTCCAACAGGCTGTACTCAGACCTAAAGACATTAGATAAATCAGGATCTCCAGCTCACGTGCCACCCCATCTTTGTAGAGCAAGGTTTGTCTGGGTCCTTTTGATCCTCTGTAAGTTAGAAGGCATCATCAAGCTCAGAAATTAGACCTCACAGAGTCTGAGGAATCTAACTCACAGATATTGAACTGGTGAAGTGACTTGAGGACCTTTTTTGTTCTCTCTGCATTAGGGTTCCTCCAAGAAGGCAGGTTGGACCTCCAGGAAGCAAGAGCATAGGCTGGTGAGTCCCTCAGAGTGCAACTATCACTCTCAATCTCCCTCAGGTTGACACCAAAACAAAAAGTAAAATAAGAGGTCTAGTTCTCTGTCCCTACATCTTTCAAGAATCAATTTCCCAAGATCCTTCTAGTCTGGAGGGACATACAGTAGCTGGCTGTTTGTGTTGTCTCTGTCAGTAGTTTAGTTTTGTGGTTTTCATGTGCTTCTACTTGGAGGAACTGGACCATTCTTGGACATAACATCTATGAACATTTCCTGGACTAAGAAACTACAAAACATCACCACCAGGTATAGGCCTTCTCATCATAAATCAACTTTTTTGGAAGACATCAAAAAGCAAAAGTGAGGTCAGTAAATCTTTTATACAAGTTTCTGGGTTGTGGAGTGCTGCATTGAATCCACATTTCCATCTGACTTTCTTAAAGGATGTGTGCTTGTCTTTGAGGTCTATTCACAACTGTTTTGGAGAACAAAGGAAGATTCTAACAAAGGATTTTTACATCCTGCATATGCCCTAGGCTAATGTTCATCACCTTCAGAATTTAACACTTTCTGGGTCTTTGATCTACAGTAACAATCAGTTTTCTGGTCCACAGTAGCTCACCATGTGTCACTCAGGAACACTCACCCTTGCTACAGCAAATATTTGCAGTCTCCTCTACCTCTCCACTAACCATTCAAGTTCGATACCAGCAACCTGGCACTCATGGCAATTCCTCCCTACCCTCACTTGTGGCACCCCTTCTACAAAGGACTGGGTGCAAATGACAGCTCACGCGGCTGGAAAGTTGACAAATTGACACCTGCTCCTAGCCATTACCCTACACTGGGACCCTAAGCGACTACACTGTACTCAAACTTAACTAACAAGAAACAGAGGCGTTACATGTTATACTATGAGCTACGCAGATGTCCATAAACTCCTGCTCCTCCTCCTTCTGATGTCAGAAAGTGTCCATCAAACCCTGGCCCTGTTTCTACCAGGGTAACAAGTCTAGCAAAAATGGAGGGGTCTCACCATCACCACCTTAAATATCTGTAGCCTCCTTCCAAAACTTGCATCCCTTCAAGTCTTTGCCAGTCAACACAATCCCGACATACTAGCCATTGTTGAAACCTGGCTGACACCAAGCACTCCGGACCATGCCATCTCACTACAAGGCTACAATATTTTCAGACTGGCCAGGACTAATAAAAGGGGGTTGTGCTATTTACATTAAGGACAACCTCTCTAGCCACCCTGTCTGCTTTTCCATCACTAACTCCTCTGTGCAATTTCTCCCTGTCAAGCTACTACTTGGTGCCCAAAATAAAGTGCTTGCTGTGGCGCTGTCTATATCCCTCCTAAAGATCCAGGGTCCGGCCTCCAGACTGTTCTTGAATTTGTAAGATCGCAACCACCTGACACCGAGCTCCTTCTTCTTGGTGACTTTAATATAAATTGGCTCGCATCAGGCGTTGGGTCCCTCAAGGATGCTATCCTAGCAGCTAACCTAATGCAGGCAGTGAGCTCCCCACTAGAAAAAACTACAAAACTGGAACTTGCACTCTCATTGACTGGATCCTTGCTAACCACCCAGCCCACATTAAAAAACAGTTGTTCTCCTGGACTCTCTCAGTGACCACCCCTGTGATCTGTACCTGGACAAATAAGTTCCAAAACCACCTCCAAAAACCATCTCAAGCAGAGTGCTACCCTGGAAACCTTACTAAGCTCAAGACCTGTCTTTTACAGCAAGACTGGTCCCCAATATACAATACTCTAGATGTTGACTCAGCCCTAGATTATTTTATCACAACTTTCAACACTGCCTGTGACACCTACACACCAGTAAAAAGCGTAAAATCAAAGCTCTCAAATCCCTGGCTCACAGCCAAACTACTGGCCAACTCAAAGCTCAGGACCACCTCTAGGCCATAGCCAGAGCCACAGGCTCCTTGGCGGATATCCAGAATTATAAACAGGCAGAAAACCAATGTACCAAACAAATCCGACTAATGAAGGCTCCTATTTCAAAATGCCCTCATAAACTCCTGGGGTGATGGGACATCATTCTGGGACAACATCAGAAATATCACGGGTAAGCAGTCCAAATCCTCTCCACTATAATGACTGTTGATGGAACCACTACCCTAGACCCAATGGTCATGGCAAGGCCTTAAATAAAATTTTCACTGACCTCAGTAGGGTCCTCCCCTGGACTTCTTCTCTGACACGGACTTGCCAAAACCAACATCTCCTACTGCCTCACCTGACCAACCACTTTTCCACTTCAAAATAGTTAAGGCACATGAAGTCTACAAATATATAAAAAGGCTATCTCTAAATCCAGAGCAAGCAGTGATACTACTGATTTTAAAATTCTGTCCCTTACCCTGGAAGAGGTGGTGCACCCACTCACCAAAATTTTCAATCTCTCCCTCTGCCTTAGTCAATTTCCCAGCAAATGAAGTCTGCTATAGTCACACCAGTGTTCAAAAGTGGCGACAAGTCCCTACCAGGAAACTATCGGCCTATATCTATACTTCTGCCCCTCTCAAGGCCCTTGAACACATTGTGGTTGACCAACTCTCAGACTACCTGCATAAGTATAACATACTCTGCTTGCAGCAACATGGATTTAGGAAGAAAGAACACAGTCGTCGACCGCCCTACTGGAATTCTCAGGAGAAATTCACACTGTCTTGGACAAGGATATCAAACTGGAGCTGTTTTCATTGACCTAACAAAGGCATTTGATACTGTTCACCATGGCTTACTTATCACACAACTACACAGTCTTGGGCTCTCAGAAGGACCAGGTGCCTGGGTTAAAGTTACCTGTTAGCGCTCTCAATGGTAAACATCTCAGAAGTTCTCTCAGACTCAAAACTGGTCCTCTCAGGTGTTCCACAGGGGTCAATACTAGGCCCCTCCTTTTCAGCCTTTTCCTAAACTCTCTCCCCATATCTTGCCCAGAACAAATACTCCTTTATGCTGACAATGCCGTGATTCTCTCCTCTCATAAGGACCTGAAACCCTTACTCCAGAGCCTGCAACACTTTCTCCAATGTTGAAAAGTGGTTCCTAGATCACAAGCTGGTCCTAAATCACAAAAAACAAAATCCATGCTTTTCTCAGTCCACAAAACAGAAAAGACAAATTCCACTTACTATCAAAACATACCAGGAAATACCATTGAACAAGTGTCAACATTTAAATACCTTAGAATCACCTTTGATCAAGGTCTTACCTTTACGACCCACATTGATAACACAGTGAAAGCGGTGAACCAGCGCATTGGTATCCTGTTCCGAAACCGGCAATTCCTTACCCAAGCTCGCTGAGGATTGCTATCCAAAGCTCTGTCATCTCAATCAGAAACTATGGCTTAATTATCTATGGCTCTGCCACTACCACTGCACTAAGAGCATCACAACCACCTAAACAAGGCCTGTGGCTACTCACTGGAGTGCAAAGACGTACTCATACATGTGAGCTCTACACTGAAACAGGATGGTTGCAACTCTCAAATTGCATAAGGTACCTCACATGCTTGATGGCAAAAAATCCATTTTGGCCTCACTCCTCCATGTATCCAAGACCTACTTTGCCCGAATACCAGCTTCTGTCCCACCAGAAGGTTGAACACCAGCCTCTCCAGGTCCCAGATGCCGGACCATACAGGCCAAAGATCTTTTGCCTATCATGCCCCAGTTGGTACAATGCCCTGAGCTCGCTCATTACATCCCTCCACATCACTAGGAGCTTTCAAATCGCTTTACTCTCACCTCTCAGCCTCTAGCTCCTGTGACTGCCTTGACTAATGATTCTTCTCTCATGGCTGTTTTACTGCTTTTCATCCTCCTCCTCCTCCTCCTCCTCTGCTCCTTTCTTGACAAAGGCATCTGAGTACCTCTAACTACTCTAAGTCTGCTCCTCCCCATATCTCCTCCTACCCTTCCCACCTTGACCATTCCTCCAATGTTTTTTTTCCTGTGATGTACTGTATTATACTGGCTTATTGAAACCTGTATAATTTGCTGACCATTCTATGTAATATGTCTTGTTTGTTTGTACATTGATGTGGAACCTTTGTAAAGAGCCATTGGCTCAAAGGTAATAATTCCTAGAACAATAAACTAAAACTAAAATTTTCATCACTCAGTCACACTAATGGATCTTAGCGGAGGTACTAGGACACCGTGGGAGCAAGTTTTACAGCTTTGGGAGGACCAATGTTGGTGCCGGCGCTGCCCATGAGGACAAGCGTAGCTGGCCAGTAACTGATGCTGGCCTCGCCTTCAGTTCTGTTTTCCTGCTGTCAAGTGTGCTGCAGAACAACCTGACTCATTTAACTGTGCCATTACAGTTATCTCTTCAGTTTGTCACCGCCTTTGGTGTTGTTCAAACCTGAATATCTTTTCTTAGTTTACAGCATTGTATTTTTCTCCCAGTACCGCTTCTCCTGTCAGTTTGGTGCTGAATCTTTTTCTCCTTTTTATTGTTTTAACTATTGGTATGCCATGTTTTAAGGAGCAGAAGAAAAGAAAGGTAGCACCCCATGTTTTAATGCCCTGCAAATCCTGTGCTGTCAAGGACCAGCATCTGACGTTTTGGACCTGCTTTGGATCAAACCATGCTATGGACTGGTACGATGCCTGCTTCTTGATGGATTACCACAGCCTGGAAGTTCATGCACTGAAGTAGAGTCATTTGTCCCCCACTTTTGGAGGCAGGCGTTGTGCCAGAGATGCCAAAGTAAGGTCTCTGGGCCTTTCCACTGGGCCCCTTCCCATTACCTTTGGTACTAAGGAAGTCCAGTGTCCTCCCTGCTCTTGCCTTGCTGAGACATTGAAGGTACTGGGGTCATCTGGTGGACAGTTGGCTTCCTCCAGGGGCTGGTTGAGCACCCCCAGTCCATTGGCCTTTTAGACCAGTGGACTCCTCTAGTGATGAGTCCAAAGCTATATGCTTTGTCCACACTGGTGGGCACCTTGGTGTTGCAGCCTAGTGCCACCCCAGCTCGTAGCATGCCGGTACTGGTGAGCTGGGTGGCACCACCACAAGTCTGGGCCATCTTCTGGTACTGCTCGTGGTGCCAGAAGTCAGATAGATTCAGGAGTTGACCTAGCGCTGAGCCTGAGGTGGTGGTCATCTCCTCCTGAGTGCCCCAGTGGCCTGAAGGAGGATGACAGCGTGACCTTGGCTTGGAGAAGGGATGGTGATAAGTACTCCACCTTAGGCCCAGTTCTGAGCCTGACACCAGACTCGGTGTTGCCCTGTGTTGACCCTAGGCCTGATGCAAGGCAGCATGGGACCATTTTGGTGCTACCCATGGTGCCTGGTCAGGTTCTGGCACTAGCCCCCTCTACTCAACAGCTCCTTAACAGGGCCCCACTAACTCGCGCTGCGAGGCCAGCGCCCAATCTAACTTTTCAGGTAGTGTTATGCGGACATCCCAAGGACAAAGAGCATTTATGTACAGGCGCCCAACTGGCTTAACAACCTCCTGCACACATTCAAGCTACTCCCAAAACTGGTCCTTTCAAAACTGTCTTTGACAGCACCTAAGGCAACCGCAGCAGCTGTGACTGTCTCAATTAATCCTGGTAGCCTCCTGTTTATACCTATCCAACCATTTTACGGACAAAGCCCACTTGGGCTGCTATTTTATGTCACCACTGGGTCCACAGTCATCATAGCGTTTCTCACACTATATTCTGAAAACCACCACTATTATCCCAGTCTAAAACAACCTCCCTACATCTTTTTCTTCCTCCACCTATTTGGCCTGTTTATGCCTCATTACTCATCACTAGCCTATTTTGTCTCTAACTGGCTTTCTCTCGTGTACAACTTCTGTTTTAATTGTTTTGTTTTGTACTTTCTATTTCTTCTCCTCTCTCCCTCAGCTCTGGTCTCCTCGGGAGTGCCTAGGAGTCATCCACTATGGTTCGCTCCTACCTGGTCAGTCCTCCGTCACCCATGTAGCCTCGGTTTACCCCGGGTGGAGATGAGATGGGCTCCAACACCCTGAAATTCTCTGGCAGTGTCGGTCGGGATGATGCCAGGAGGGCGGCCGTAAATCATAGGCAAGCTCCGGTTCTCCATCTCTGCTGGAGCTGAAGGTGTTTTCCCTTTTCTGGGGAGTGGTTGGTGCCTTGGCGTCAAGGCCTTATAGACATCTGCCACTCCCCACCCCTTCATTCGCTTAGTGCTTGCTGTTTCTCCGGCTTCGCCAGAGGTCCAGCTGGCGCGGGCAGACCCCTGTCCCTCCCAGGAGGAGGCTGGCCTCGGACGCTCGATCTCTCCCCGCCAACCCCAGCAACCCAGGGTCATTCTCAACCCGGGTCACCGCGCGTGTGTGGCGTCCAGCGCCTCAACCCTCAGTGCCACCGGGCCGGCTTTGCTTCCTTTTAACCCTAGCACTTCATATCAGTCTTATTATGTACTGTATATACTAGGTTTATTTTCAAGTGTCCTGGATTTATTGTATCTTGCCCAGCCTGCTTATTTGTACCCAGTGTATTTGTGCCTGTTACTCCATCCCTTTTTGATGTGGAGCTTTTGTAAAGAGCCCCTGGTTCAAAGGTATTAATTCCTGAGACTCAATAAAATGAAATTAAAAAAAATCCTCTGTGCCTATTCTGGGCCTGATGCTGTTCACAGTGCCTGGTCAAGTTCTGGTGCTGGGTCAGGGGCAACTCCAGGGGTGGCCCTAGACCTGGCATTAAGGGGATTAAGAAACCATGTGGAAGGGTGGATAGTGATGAGGGCATAAGGAAATGCAGAGAGACTGACAAAAGCTAGAGGGGTGGTCAAAGGTCTGGCAGTTAAAATTCAATGCTAGAAAGTGCAAGGTAATGCACCTAGGGAAAAGAACCCGAAGACAGAGTACAGGATGGGAGAGAGAGACTCAGCACTACAGCTGAGGAACAGGATCTAGGAGTTATCATTAGCAACTCACTTAAGCAATCTAGCCAGTGCAACAAGGCCTATAACAAGGCTAATAGGATGCTGGGATGTATCGGTGGGGTATTGATAGCAGAAACATAGAAATATACACTTTGATGGCAGATATGGGACCATTGGCCCACCCAGTCTGCCCATTTCCTACCTATTGGATAAGCTGTAGATCATAGTTAACCAACCAACAGCCTACTTCCTCCTACCCTCCCACCAGAATTGCCTTATGTCTGTCCTTGCATTCTTGAATCCCCCACTGTTTTTGATCCTACGATCTCTTCAGGAAGGCTGTTTCATGCGCCCACCCTCTCCATGAAAAACACTTCCTCAGAAGAGGAAGCAGAAAAAAGAGTAATACTTCCTCTCTATAGATCCCTGGTGAGGCCTCACACTATAGTACTGTGCCCAGTTCTGAGTCCTCGCCTCAGAAAGGATAAGGATGGATGGAGACAGTGCAGGCAGGAGTAACAAAATTGATTCAGGGCTAGCAGGGCAGATCCATGACGAAGTGCTTCAAGGCACTAAATATATTCTTACTAGAGACCAGAGGAGAGGGAGATATGATCGAGACCTTCAAGTTCCTTAGGGGAATTAACAAAGTAAACTACGAGGAACTATTTAGTCTGAATACCAATTCACAGTCACATGGACATGATTGGAAATTAACAGGAGGTTCAGGAGAGATGTGAGGAAGTACTAGGCAATTGTTAGTCCCTTGAGTTACTACCATAAAGAGACATAATTTCTATACAGTCAGAACTGTGTGACTATGAAACTCATTTCCTAGGGTACTGGTAAATACAACATCTTTTGAGGCCTTCAAAATGGGCTTGACAAATACCTTTTGTCAAAAGGATATCAAATTACCCCACTAGAAGTGGGAGACAATTTAATGGGCCTATGGCCTACTTTGTCTAATCCTTCCAAGTAAAGTAAGGAACAGTCTGGTCTGCCAGCTGAAGTGGTGGGAGCAGAAACAGTCAGGGGATTCAAGCTAGGCTGGGACATAATGAAGGGAATAGTGGTTACTGGGGTGACAGGACTAAGGAGGAGAATAGAGAGATGGGGAGGGTTAGTAACCTGGAGGAACAGTAGGTTCCAGGGATTATAGGGAACTTGGCAGCCGGATGGACCCATGGTCTTTTCTGCCGTCATTGTCTATGTTTCTATGATTTCAGTGATGACTCCTACGTCATCCTCCTTGGCCTCAGCTTTTTGGGAGGCATCCAGGAACATTTGGTGTCATCCTTACACCTTCTCCAGCCCCTAAGGATATTGAGTGCAGATATTGCACTTCTGTGGGTCTGCAAGAACTATATCTCACCCCACCTTGGGAATTTTTGTACTGCAGACCCCTCTGGGCCTAAATGCCCTGTGCATGACTGCTCTCCTGCCCCACACACTCTGACTCTGTGGGAGATGGATGCTTTGGGAAAACTTTTTGGTGGCGCACTCTATGATGTGCATTGCTGCACATCAGGCAGCTTAACAGTAAATGCCTGTGGGCACAGCTAGACCAGGTCCTACCTTCCATGCCAGACTGCGAGTCAACCAGGCAGGCCATTTACTTTTGCCCAGGGCCTGGAGCTGGTGAGGCACCAAGCAAGGGCATCATATAATGCCAGTGATGTAGCTTTCAGGCTGGTAGGAATGGCAGTCTGCATTTGGCAGATGGCATGGCTTTCCTTTCCTGGTCCAGCACCCTGGCCCAGTGTGAGGGCCTTTCATTGCCAGGGCACTCACTTCTCCCACAAGGTCAGCCAAGATTGCTGGTGTGCTTTCCTTCTCCCAGGCCAGGGAACCTCAATCTGTCCCTGACCAGTCTCAGGTCGTGGCAGACCCTGCCCTTTAGTGGTTGTCCTCCACAGAGGGCTGAGGATATTTTCCCTCAGGGTGAGCCAACTCCTCTCCTTTCTGGGGAAAGCTTGGTACTCTGACCCATTACTGTGACTGAATGGTGAAGATTGATTCTTTGAAGATATGAAATTATTTACCCACCATAATTCTTGATCTTCCAGACTGTCTTCACCACTCAGTCACACACTCACACATCATCCCCGCTCAAGTAAGAGCCAAACCTCTGAGCAGCTCACCCTGTTGTGCATCTGCACACTGACATCCTTCTTGTCACTCCTTCAGAAGCTCTTCTTGTCTCTTGGAGATTCGGCTCCTTTCCTTTCAGAAAGCATAAAATAGGCCCTCTTACCCCTTCCACCAAAAAAAAATCCAAAAGTTTAAATCTTTGGGTGTTTTTGTTCCCCTCAAACTCTTTCATCTCCCTGTTAGGAATGTCTTTTGGGCATATCCCTGCTCCTGCCTTGCAATTTTCATCCTACCTCCAGCTTCTGCTGTGTAGCAGTGCCTGCTCTGGACATGATGCACTTACTAACCTTACTGTGCTATAGGGAGACACACTAGGATTTTTGTGCGACACTTCCTAGCCTGTTGCACTGGGTGCCTTTTCCATGTTAGCTGTGGAACCTAACATATACATACAACATACGAAGAAGCCAGCAGAAGAAGGTCATTTGGTCTATCTAGTCTGCTCAGACAGGGTACACAGCTGAGCTACTGTCCTGCCCTCCCTCCCACATCTCCCATCCTCTCACCCATGATCCTTACCTTCCCCCATGCCTATCCCAACCTCTCTTAAAGCTACCCACTGTCTTCAACGAGATCACCTCTTCTGGCAGTGCATTCCAAGTGTCCACCACCCTCTCTGTGAAGAAGTGCCCTGACCTCCCTCCTAAACCCTCCACCTTCCAGCTTAAGACTGTACCCTCGTGTTATGGTTGCCACTCAGTTTAAAGAGACTCATTATCCACTTTATTCATCCCTTTCAAGTACTTGAACATCCCAATCATATCCTCTCTCTCGCCTGTCTTCCAGGGAGTACATGTTCAGTGCCTTCAACCTCTCCTCATATGCCTTACACTGCTTACCCACTGTCATCTTTGTAGCCCTCCTCTGGACCTTCTCCAGCAGGTTAATGTCTTTTTGAGGTGTGGGCACCAGTACTGAACCCCATACTCTAGATGAGGCCTTACCAGGGACCTGTACAAAGAGCAGTATAACCTCATCTCTCCTACTACTGATCCCCTAGATATGCATCCCAGCATCTTGTTTGCATTTGCTGCTGCTTTCTTGTACTGTGTGGAGTGCTTCAGATCACTAGTACTCATCATTCCCAGGTCCTTCTCCTCCTCTGATGCAGATATTCGGACTCCAACCAGGTAGTACTCTGTCCTGGGATTCTTGGCCCCAATATGCATAAATTTGCATTTCTTGGCACTGAAGCCAAGCTGCCAGATCCTGGACCACCTCCTCAGCTTTTCTAGATCATCCTGTAGGCCCTGTATCCCTTCAGCTGTGTCCACTCTCAGGAGCTTGGTGTCATCCACAAATAGGCACATTTTACCCTTAATGCCATCTCCGTGTCATTGATGAAGACATTAAACAACACTGGCCCCAGCACAGAGCCCTCACGGGACCCCAATGGTTACCTCTCTGGTGCCAGATAACTCTCCCCATGCAACCACCCTCTGGGCTCTGTCCCTCAGCCAATTTTCCACCTACCTGGCCATCTTTTCCATAACCCTGAGATCCCAACTTCCTGATCAGCCTTTTATGGGGCACAGAGTCAAAGGCCTTGCTGAAATCAAGATAGAGGATGTCTACCACTTAGCCCCTGTCTACTGTCTTAGTGACACAGTCAAAGAAGTCAATCAGATTTGTTTGACATGATCTCCACCCCATGAACCCATGTGCCTCAGCATCCTGGAGACCTACTCCTCTAGATATTCCACCAATCTTTCCTTTAGTATGGTCTCCATGAGCTTGCCCACAATGGAGTTCAGACTGACTGGTCTGTAATTCCATGGGTCATCCTTGGGATCACTTTTGTGGAGGGGCACTACATGTGCTGTTCTCCAGTCCTCTGGTACCACGCCTGACTCTAGTGAACTATTAAATAGGTCTGCCAGTGGCCCTGCCAGCTCCTCAGCCAGTTCCTTTAGTACCCTTGGATGTACTCTGACTGGGCCTGGTGATTTGTCCACCTTCAATGCCAGCAGTCCCTCCCTCACTCTATCCTCCTCTATCACAACATTTGTGTTCCCATCCCCCGTTCCTTTTTCTTTCCTGAAGGCACTTTCACGTCTTCCTTTTTCTTTTCCTCTCTCCTTTGAGTGGCAAGGAGATAGTATTTGTGCTTCCAAACTCTGTCCAATCACACCTGCTGTCTGCTCTTCTGGAGCATTTTTGGCATTTAACACTACTAAATTCTTTATCCACTTGGAACACAAAGACAATATTAGATAGCATTCTACCATTTTAATTACATGGAAATCCCCAGACCTCAGTTGTACCAACCAGAGCTATATGCTAGGTGTCTGCCTTTCTTCTCCACTTTCCTGTCCAGGTGTCTGAAGTAGGCTCTGGTTCTGATATCCGTACCCTTGTGCCACCATGAGGCCCAACCCTTAGTTCTACTAAGTTGGTAGTCAGGTTTATTTGTTATTATTTTTATAGCCTATATCCTTAGCCCTCCCTCTCTCTCTGTTTTTTCTCTCCACTTATTTCCTTTTCTTGGCAAACAACTGAGAAGAGGCCGGCGCCGTTACTGGCTAGCTCATGTGCACGACATTACCACGCTGGCCTCGTGGGCAGCGCTTGGGCTCCAGTGTCAGTACCCTCCTAAGCTGTGAAAGACTTTGCTCCCACGTGGTCTTAGTGCCTCTGGCTAAGATCTATTAGTGTGACTGAACAGTGAAGACTACGGTGAGCATGTAATTTTCATTTCTCCCTGCTCGATCAGTCTTCATGAGGAGGCAAGTGGTTGCACCATAATTTGGACACCCATAGCATTCATATCCCCTGAAGGATCTCTCCAAGCAAAGTGACCCTCATGTCTGTTATGTCTCCTGGGGTCACTCTCAACATTCAGGGAATTCAGGTAACCACCTGCATTTAGGATTGGTATTAGGGACTGACTTCCTCCTCTTTTGTGTGAAGGTGGTTCCAGCCTGGGATCTTTACCTGTTTGCCCCAGTTGGGTCATTCTGGTTTGGATTTTGTACATGATAATGCAGTCTTGATTGATCTGAGAGTCCAGGGAGGGACATTTTACAGAATAAAGAGCACTAGCTGCTTTAATTTTGAGCCCTCGCCCAAAACACTGGAGCTGGTTTACCCTGAGTTCAACAGTTGACTTTTAAAAATTATTTTATTATAGGCATTTAGGAAGGGAAGGGATTGTAATTTTATTCAGACAGCCAGCCACCTGATCCCTCTCCCCAAATGGACTGAATGCCCAACCCCACGCTTAGATGTTTTGTGATAGAACAGTTTGGAGTATGTGGATGTTTACTGCGTACAGCTCAACAGGACCAAGGCATCACTTTTGCTAACTGACCTAGCTTTGATTTGATGTAATCGGACTGCTAAAATATACACAAAATGTTGTTGAAAAGAGGCTTTATTGAGCCCCATGCTCTCCAACTATTCTGTCACAAAGCGTTTGAGCATTGGGAAATATGATGAGTGGCAGAATGGGAACACAAAAAGCAATGGTTTGATACCTGCAGTAGGGAAATATTAGAAGGGTAATGTAGGTGATCAGGGTCCCTCAAAGTCTGAAAGCCCATGTAAAGCTCTTTCAAACCAGGTATTTGGCTTACCTGTGTGTCAGCAATCCAGATAGCACCTTTTCTAAACCTGTCATCTGTTAAGCAAGGCTGCAACCAGCTTTTGGAACCTTGAGACAGTGGTGTCACAGATGGGCAAGCTGTGCTAATAACGCCTAGCTTGCGAAACCATGAGAACATTTTGTTTGAATGTTCTGGGAAGTGGCTACTGACTTAGACATGGATATCTCCAGGCTATTGGCAAGCTTTGTTTGAAACAGTGTATAGACCATGAGTGATCCTGCACACCTACATTCCCCCATAAGACATCAGAGGCAAGAATATGATTCCAGTTTTGGAATCGGAGCCTCAAATTTAAACAAGTCCTTAAAGTTGGACATGGAGACCGAAATTGTAAGCGTGCTTCACATAGAATGAATGTCTAGCAGCCTTAAATATAAAAAGCTTTAAATAAATTCAGTACATTGGAAATTGTTGTTACTTTTTGATGTTTTAGTTACAGCCAAGTTTGTTTGTTTTTTTTGTTAGGAGAAAGCAAACTCTAGCATTCAGAGTTCATGTGCTATAAACCTGTCGGGTCTAATATTTGTTTTTGTATCAATTTAGAAAGCTATGTCGTGGTTCTCAGAGCTGCTAGGATCATTATCTGATCTAGGGCCCCATATTCAAAAGGTTAGCACAGAACTAACTGAGCTAGAGCACGCTAACCTGGAAGAGCACTGCATGATCTGGCAGGGCCATATTCAGAGACCCAAGCACCGCACAAACCTGGCAACATGATTGCATTAACCATACCACTGCACCAATGTGAATGAGGGATTCCCTCATGCATTACAAATAGTATATTCATAAGATTTGGGCTCTAAACAGCCCCCAGAATGGTGCTGTTTACCACTGCTGAAAAAACATCTTAAAGCAGCACAAGGCTGCAACCCCCCAAATACAGGGTGACTGTACTGCAGCCACCTGCCTGTGTTTTGTACCCCCACTGATTGCCCCTGCCATACTCATAGATGTAATTCTAGTAGTCTAGTGAACCCCCTTCCTCCAATCACCCCTGCCATAAGTGTAAAAGTAATTCTTGGCAGTCTGGTAGAGCCTCCCCCACATCCCCCTGCCATAATTGTAGAATTCATTTCCTTGTGAGCTAGCTTTTCCACTGAGTGTAAACACCTCCCCAGTGTGAGAGACACCACCCACCAGCTGAACATCCTCCCTCACAGCCTCCTCACCCCGGTCAACACTCACCCATTGGCTGGCCCGTGGTGCGGAGGGTTGAGGCGCTGGATGCCACACTCACACCATGCCGGCAACCCGAGTTTGGGAGTGAGCTTGGGCGCCTGGATCGGCAGGGATGGGGGAGAGGATTGAAACCCGCAGGGCTGCTCTCCTCCCCACTGGAGCGGGCAGGATGGCCCGGCACACCAGCGGCTCCTGGTGGAGATTGGGAGCACTGCAGTGCATGAACTGCACAATTGTACAGCATGCTGACACTGGCAGGATTGCCATGTGCCATTGTGTCAGGTGTGCACATGCAAGGGAGGGATGGAGAAGCCACCAGAACATGAAAACACCGGCTCCATGGGGTAGGCGACAGCACCTGTCCCCATGCCTCTGCTGGGTCTACCTCACCTAGCTTTCCTGCTCCTCTGCCTCATCCCTCACCTGCAGCCAGAAACAGACATGTAAGAGCACCCAAGAGGACGGGCGGCCCCACCCTGAGGGGTCAAGCCAGGGATGCTGGCTGCGGGGAGGAGGAGAGAGAAGAGCATAGGTTGTGGGCCCTCAGGCGGGCAGGATATGGGCAGGATGCCTGAGAGAGGCTCCACGGGCAGCGACTGGAGGAAATAAAGTTGTAAAAAAAAACACTCACCCATAACTCTGTAGCTGACTGACACAGCACTCCACTCACCTACTCAGCCAGCTACCATCTGACAGTCACAGAGCACAATATCAAATAAGTGCAGTATCATTTATTTAAAATTTGGTAACTGGGAAAGGCACACTGAGCTGAAGCTCATTTCCAGGTGTGACCCAGGAAAAAGGGATAAAATGCAAACAATGGGAAGCAGACAAATCATAACATAGTAACAAAGGCAGAATGCATAAATGACAAGTAAACAAGTGCAAATGTTACAAATTCTCGACATAGATTGTATGAGTTAAGGAGGCTGCATTACAGGGTCATAAGGAGGCTATGGAAGTTGATGTAAAGGGTGGAGGGAGGTAGAGGGCAGGAGCAAGGGGAACGGAAAGAATTGGAGCAGGTGCTTGAGGACAGGCAGCGAGGGAAGGCAAATGTCAGAGGGGAGCTGATTCCAGAGGAAAGGGACGTGACAGGAATAAGCAGACTGTCCAAAAGTTGAGTGGGGATGAGGAGGGGAGAAGAGTGGAGTCCCTGAAGCACAGAGGGTAAGAGGAGGGTTGGCAGGGGACAGTAGGGCAGTGAGATAGGAAGAAAGGGTCCCAAACCAGTATTTAGCAATAAAGGCCAAAGAGTGGGTCAGTCATTGGTGGGGAAGGAGGTGATACAGAGGAGTAGAGAGAGCAGTGGTGTGCATGAAAAGAAGTTGGTAGCAAAGCGACAGAAGGAGTTTAGAATGGTGTCAAGCCTGAAAAGGGACACCGTGGGGGCGGTGCAGAGACAACATCAGCATAGTCAAATACTGGAAGTATCATTTTAGTTACTAGCTCATGGTGTACAGAGAGGGAGAGGCTGTCTTTGTTCGATACAAAATTCCTAACTTGGGGCAAAGTTTGGATTAGATTACATCGATGTGCATGGAGCGGTTGAGATGGTTGTCCAGCCAGACCTCTAGGTATTTAGAAATGGAGACTACCTCTAGGGGAGGCCATCAGGGCAGTGAACATTGAAGGGTCTGAAGTCTAGCCAGCTTTACCTAGCACCAAAAGTCATCAAGACAGTTTTTTTTAATCTTAGTCTGAGTTGGCTGGAATGGAACTGGCTTAAAACTTTATTAAAGTTATTTATTTATTTATTTATTTAAAGAGTTTTACCAGGAAAGACATACTGAACCATGAAGCTCGCTTCCAGATGCGCCTGGGGAAGGGGGAAGGGGAAGAGATAAGTACAAACAAGTAGAAGCACAATAATAACAATACAACAATACACAGCATGTACAATAATACACATTAACTGAGCAAATAATAATGCAGGTTAAACATCAGAAGTGTGAAGCACCAGGCACACACAAGAAAGTAACATCACAAATAAAGGAAGGGTAGGAGAGAGAGAGTAAGTAGAGGAGGGTGAGAAAGAGAGGCTAGAGGTGGATGAAAAGGTAAAGTAGTGGTGGGAGTAAAGACAGAGGAGAAGAGAACAGATTATGGTGGGTAGGGTGGGGGATAGAGTGTTGAGGATTAGGAAGGGGTACAAAGGTGATTACTGGGGTGGGAGTGAGTGAGAAAGAAGTAAGGGAGTGGGAGGAAGTGATGGTGGGGAAAAGGGAGAGGAAGGGGGATGAAGTGGGTTGGCTAGAAGCATAGAGGTCAGAGTAGATAAGAAGAATTGAGGGCAATGGGGCTAAGGACATTTACAGGAGTGAGCAGTATGGCCTTGGAGAAGAGAGGAACGAGAGCATTTGGAGGTGGCAGATGAGTTCCAAAGATTAAGAAGACGGAAGGAGAAACCAGACTGGCCAGCTAGGATTTATGAGAGGGGATTAAAGCAACAACAACCTGAGGTATGGAGATAATATGAGGGGGTCATAGGAGACAGTGGAGAGCTGAGATAAGGAGGGAGTAAAGCCAGCCAGAATTTAGAAATAAAGGAGGCACAGTGGATGAGATGGCAGTCATTCAAGGAAGGGAGGAAGAGAACAATGTACAGAGAGATGTGGTAAGTCGGGGGGACAGGCCTAGGCAAACAGCAAAAGAAGTGGAAGAGGGGATCCAGTCTGGCCAGGGTGACTTTAGAGCAGCACCATAGACTAAGTCGCCATAATCAAAAATGGGGAGAATCATTTTAGTGATGATGTCCCAGCGGCAGATATAGGGATACAGCTTTTGTTCCTATGAAGTGCACCAAGCTTAGGTGAAGTTTTTTTGAATATGGCATCTATGTATTGAGAGAAACTAAGGTGGCAGTCAAACCAGACACCGAGATACTTAAATGAGGGTACGTCATCAATTTTTCCCCCATTGAGGGTAAGGAAGGTGGGGAGTGAAGGGGTCTAGAAAGCCTCTGTCCTGTGCCAAGCACATGGAAACCATTTTCTTAGCATTAAGGGATAGTTGATTAGCCCTGAACCATTTCTGGACAGTGTCAAAATCAAGTTGAACCCCTGGATGTTAACTCTGATGGAGAAGAGCCAGAGAAAACAGGACCATGTCATCTGCATGCATGTGGATGGAAGCAGAGAAGCAGACTGAGGAGAGGTCATTGAGGAATATGGAGAAAAGCAAAGGGTCAAGGATGGAAACTTGGGGAAAACCAGTGTATATGAATAGAGGGGAGGAGAGAGAGTCCCCACTCTCACTGATTGAGATCTACCTACAAAGTAGGAGCTGTACCAACTGGTTATGGAGACAGATAGACCCACTAATCTTAGTTTGTCCAGAAGAAAAGAGTGGAGACAGTGTCAAAAGCTTTCACTGGAGAGGGGCTTGCATGTCTGTGGAAGATGACCCAAGAATAGAAGACAGTATCATCTGCATACATGTGGATGTGAGAGTTAGAGCAGACAGGGTGGAGGTCATTATTGAAAAGGGAGAAAAGGATGGGGCCAAGTATGGATCTCATGGAACCCCAGCAAGGACAGAGACAGGAGATTATAGAACATTTCCCACCTGACCAACAGCTGCCTGCCAGAGAAGCGGAACAGAAGCCAGTTTACTGTTGGAGCCTAACTGACTGTGAGTAGCTTATTTGGGAGGAGTGAGTGTTGAAACCAAGTCAAATGCCTTAGCCAAATCAAGAAAATGGCTGCAGTGATGTGATCTTGGTCCGTCCTTGAGAGGGATGGAATCCAGACCCGTAGGAGGGAGATGATTGAGTGATGCTTCCTGAAACCGAGATTAATTAATGGTATCAATAATAATGATACTAATTAAACTCGCTATAAAAATGAAAGATCTAAGTAATTTGCTAGCTACATTTGGATTTGGAACCAGTTAACTGGTTTATTAAAGCTAGCTAGTGATAACCAACAGGGTGATTTTGCCTTCATTGAAAAGTGGGAACCATTCACACAGGTGTTCACTATAAATAGTATGCACATGATTCATTATAATATTAGAGGGGTTTACTTAGGAGCACTGAACATTTTCTTCCTCATTGAGTGATTCCTCATGCACTACATGTTAATGAATAGCTTAAAGTTGCTCAAGAAGCCTTTGCTGTCAGAATGATACTAAACACACAACAAAGAAACTAATGTCCACTCTTCTGCTTTGCTTTCTGTATTTTCATGTAGGCAGGCCTAATCTTTAGTTGACTCAGTGAAACTGGCTGTAGCGTTTGTTTCTACCAACACTGGTGTCCACACATGATGTTCCATTCTGCACTCTACATTCCAGAGAGAGGCTGATCGCCCCTTTGTGTTTTGCTATAGATTTGTTACATACTAATATTCCTTTATCAGTCCTCCTTTAAGAGAACACTTGGGTTCTTTATTTTTCAAGCAATTTTTTCTCCCTTGACTTTACATACATCAGCAGGACACACACACACACACACTCACACTCACACTCACCAATTAATCATTATAAAATAAATACTGGCTTATCACTATCATTGATATCAAAGTGACTTCTAGAGAGAACAAATGCAGCCAGCAAAGAGACCATGATTAACTTTCACAAATGAAAGACATTCAACATTTTCAAGCAAAGGACCATTTCACTGATCAGAAACAACACTACCAAGTGCTGAAGGTTCTATTAGAATAGACAGTGGTCAACGGCAACTTAAGTATAAAATGTTAATTTCACATAATGCTGGCCAAAGTTTTCTTAAATTGCCAGTATTTCAAAGGCTTATCCTGTGCTGTTTCCTAGGGTGTTTTTGCATCATCTTCAACCACAGTGGTAGCAGTATGACCGTGGCTAACACTTGAAGAACTACTATCTGTATGATATCACATAGCCCTGACCAAGTGTCACCATCTTCTTCTTTGCCATTTGAGGTTTCTCCTGCTGGCAGTGAGGTTTGGGAGTGCACCCTCAACAGATTGGGAAATATCCATCATTTTATCTGAAACTTGTTTCTGAGTATGTCTTTATATCCACTGATGTCTGTGATACAGAAAGGAAGGGAGGATGCTAGATTAGCCTTAAAGTGAAGGACTAACATAGCAGCCAATATAAAATGTTTTAATTCTTACTTCACTGATATGCTGGGTTCCATTTCTAGGGATATAGTTAACTTTTCAACAAACGAAACAGCGGCACCTGCCTCAAGAAATGTTGCTTTCTGCTTTTCTAATTTGTTCTCAAGTAAGAATATCAGGGGATTACCCAACTCAGCCTGGCATTATCTGCACTCATTTACTAATTGGCTTCCTCAAATGGCTGAAGAACTGGACACAACAGTGCCACTGTGTCCACTGGATTGAATTTAGTAACAAATCCCTTTCCTTACTGAGTGATCCATGGTGTGCTAATGCATTGCTTTGTGCTACTCAGGAAACTGTTGTACCATGTGAAAGGTTGAATTTATCTGGTGACCACCCCAGCTTTAGCTGATGTTGTGGGGGTTATTGTCCTTTCCAGCTGCTGTAATATTTTGTTTGCTTTGATGAAATGACTAAAATGTGCACATATTTCATATGCAACACTCGTGCATTCTGAACGCTTGTGGGAATCATGGGATCTATGACCAGTCATCGACAAAAATTTTGTCGAATGACCAGACAGTGAAACCATCATGCCGACGCATTTGGCGGTTGTCAGAAGGTTTCCTAGTTGAGAACATGTTTTCTTTGGGGCTTTTGCCCACAAACCCCCAATGTGAGGGGCTGTGCCCGCTGCATCCCCACTTTTATAATCAACCCAAGTCGGAGCTGATTGGGGGTGAAAATCCCCTGAATACAGTGCCTGGCTCCAGCAAACCGTCCATACGGGTGACCTGGTGCTGTAGTTGCTGTACTGATGGTTGCTGTAAAAGTGTCGCTGGTGGCGGTGGATACCGGAATCATGTACTATGAGCCTAAGGGTCTGAACAAAATAAGGTATGTACACAAACTCTCAATTCCTCACAGCATATACTATGTTAATCCCATTATGGGATACCAAAATCCTGAGAAAGTCTATAAAGAGTGAACCCTTCAGCAAATCATCTCCTTAGTTCCTGCAAGAGGTTTACTGCACTGTGATCTTTGGACTCAAAACTAGTAATGCATAAGGAGGCCTGTTTAAATGTCTTGGTTTAGCCAGACAGATGATGAGGCAGAGGAATTGTGAAAGGATCCTCAGTGACTAGTGACTGTCATGTCTACAGTTTGGTCACTAGTCCACATATCAGTTGTAATATGTATTTGTGACAGTGCTCTGTGCTTCAGTTTCTGTGTCACTTTAACACGCAATTCACAATAGACAGAACTGCTTTTGTAGTATCATATTTTCTGGATGGTATTTGATATTGTGAAACTGCAATCTGCTTTACTAGCTTAAAACCAGCAGACTCAAATAAAAAGGACGCAGGTCAACAGCTGTCATTTCTGTTATTGCCTTATTACAACCCTATCACTATTTAATGCATTCAACCATGAATTCTCTGACCCTCTGCAGTTACTGAAGCCTTGAACTCTCACGGTGTCATGTCAAAATAGTGAAACAACAATAGCGATTGAATAATCGTGACCATAGAATGGTGAAAACCACAAAGGCGACAAGCTAATTAATAGTGCGATGCTAAAATAGTACAGCGTCACATGTTAAAACAATGCCGCTTTTTGAAAATAGCACTGCTTTTCAAAAATAGCACCAGTAAGTTTTTAGTTCTTTAAATTAAATTAAAAGCTCCATAGAAACAGATGTACCCTCACCCTGTACCTTCAACAGTGTTTAAGTAATAAATGCACCACTAGTTTAGCCTTCTATCCTACAGTTCCTAACAACCGACGACTAATCCCTAACAACAGTACCACTCTGTGCTGTGTCAAAATAATGACTTTTCTCTATAAAAAAAAACTGTCTAAAGCCAGGCAGCAATCCTTTAATTTTATTTGTTTGTTAATTTCACAATCGGAATCTTCAAACTTCAAACGTCCCACTTGAAAACCTTGATCGTGAATGGCAGACTACTCAGACTTGGAACTTAAAATTATATGCAAGACCTCTCAGATATTCGTAGGTTATGCATAATTCATACTCAGCAACTATGGCTGCATTACATTGACTCAGGTCCTTGTACTTCCTCTTTGTTCCTTGTTTTCTGGCACCAGATATCAGTTGCTCTAACTTTAGGTCTGTTAGATGCTGTTCATTTCTCAAGCACTCAATCAGTTTCCAAAAGCTTGGGTGACTGGCACCGAGGCGGAGTTAAACCCTGTGCCAACCCTCAACAGCATTATTTGTTTGTGCTAAGCCCATCTGTGGACAGAATGACAATTCCAGCGTTCTACTGGGAAGGTAGCATGTCTGCGCCCAGACCTACCTATCGGTCTCCCTACCCATGTGTCTTCAAAATAATTTAAGACAGACTGTAATAGAACCTCATGGGTAACAAAAGCTCAAATTCTTTGAGTTCCTCGAATGTGTTCACAACCTCACTTGGTGGAACAAGCGCCAAAGAGAGCAAGCATCCTTAAATGCAAAAGCACAAAGTCGGTCAGTACCCGTATTTAGTTTCTACTTCATGGCACTTCTGAATTTTGCACCATACTGCTTGGGCAAAATGAAAGAAACCACACAGCAATGTGTCTGGGAACACACTGTTAAAGCTTTCCAGGATGCCTTTTCAAAATCCATTATAGCATTTGATGGGCACATATCAGACACTAATTTTCTGATTTCTGAAAAACTCTAGCATACGAAGCTGGACAGCTTTTAAATGTCCCATCCAGCATCCAGTCATCACAATCACACAAAACCTCAGACCCCTATCAGTGGCAAACACCAAAATTCTGTCTTTTCATTGCCACTATCAAAAACCAGGAAATGGTCACCAGAACTAAGAACAGAGAACTCATGTGGTATGACAAGTTCCTCCACAAATGTAGAGTGGCAGGACACCCCTCTCATGTTGTCATATGCGCTGCAGTTCTTTTGATAAGGCTTATGCCTGGCATCTGACCAGCTGCAGCTTCTGGGGCTGATGCAGTGTACTTCACAACAACCTGTGAGGTAGTTTCAACTGTGGAACGAGCACAACATCTAATGTCTGCCATAACCCATTTAACACCAACCTCCCTGCATCTGGCACATGATTGAGCTCATTTATCTCTGCAACAACACAGTCTGCTGAAGTGTGGAGTCTGGCAAGGCAATTAAACTTATGCAAGTCCATACATCTCCAGTATACCTTGTCTGCTCTCTCTTTGTCCTTTTCTAGATAGGTAGCCAGCATAGAGCAGCGGTGGCTTACCTTTCTGACTGGTGACAAATTCAAACACCATTCTGCAGTGCGTCAGTAACTCAGCAACACAGCAACAGAAAATTACCAGCTGAGCTACTAAAACGAACAAGGGCACGCCTTTAGTACCTTATTACCTGGACTATCTTACCTGTACAGTGCTGAGCTACTAAAAATGAACAAGGACATGCCTTTAGTACTTTATTACCTGGACCATCTTACCTGTACAGTGCTGAGCTACTAAAATGAACAAGGCACGCCTTTAGTACCTTATTACCTGGACTATCTTACCTGTACAGTGCGCCTGTCTTTATGCCTGCACTGTCAAAAATGTAACATCTGTACGCATGTTACAGGCATGGCTACAAGGGATCATAAGTTGTTTAGTTTAATAGTTAAATTTTTGCTTGTTTGTTTTTCATTTTGAATTCGGTTTGACATAGGTTCCAAATGTGTTGCTAAGAATGCAACATGCTGCCATGTGGAAAGCAGGAAATGGAAGAACTTTCCGCTGTGTTTTGTTGTGGAAACTGATGAACAGTTGGAATCACAGGTAATTTAACATTTATAGTCTGGTATTACTAATGGAAGATGGCAAAATCGCTATTATGACAGTTGGTATGTTGTAGTGTCGCTAATTTTGATTTTGCTAAAATGCTGTTGCCATAAACAGGTTCGTGATTTTAAATTTGCTATTATGACATGTAACCACTCTGACTCCTGCCCTGATACCCATCCTCCTGCATCACCACCTGCCTCACCCCCTTTCCACTTTAAACCAGTCACCACTGCCGAGGTCTGCAAACTCCTTCTGTCTGTCCCTGAGTCCACGCTGCAGACCCTGATGGACTCGACCCCAAACTACTGAAACCTGCAGGCTGGGAGCTTGACCCCACAACCCGTATCTTCAGTTTGTCTCTATCCACTGGTGTAGTTCCATCAACCTGAAGAAAACCAATGTCATACCCATTCATAAAAGAGGTAACCCTAAATTACTAACAAATAATCAGCCTATCGCTATACTACCTGCCCTCAGTAAACTGCTTGAAAAATCGTAGCTTCTCAATTAACAGCATACCTTGAAAAACACAACCTCCTATGTCTGGCCCAACATGGTTTTCGTAAAGAACCACAGTACCATCACAGCGCTTACTCACCCTATCGAATGCAGTTTACTTAACATTCGGACCAAGACAACTTCACTGGAGCTGTTCTTTATAGACCTAACAAAGGCCTCGATACAGTCAACTACTCCATACTACTAAATAAACTTAGAACTATTGGAGTCTCAGATCATGCTATCCCTGGTTCTCCAGCTATCTCTCCATTAGGCAGCAGTTAGTCAGAGTCAGCCACCACCCATTCTGACTACCTCCCACCTCCCTAGATGTCCCCAGGGTTCAATCCTTGGCCCTTTGCTGTTCTCTTCACATAAATTCCATTACTTACTGTTTTAAAAACACTACTCCTCTCCTATATGCAGACAACTTGGTGTTCTTCTGTCATGCCTCTGACACAACTAACATTAACCGAGACCTGGCATCTGACCTAGCTTCTGTTCAGTCTTGGTTCAAGGACAATAAACTCCTCATGAACTACTCTAAGTCCCAAGCCATGCTTTTGGAATCCTAGCAGACTAGAAATATGCTCACCCCCCAACCATGGCTGAGGGATGGCATCTCCATTGATATTGTAACCAATTTCAAGTACCTAGGTATCGCACTTGATCCCTCCCCAGATTTCTCCTGCCACATTCTATCTGTGTGTAAAGCCATCAGCTCCAACCTAGGCATTGCATACTGGGCCAGAAGTAATCTCTCACCTTCTGCCTGCATCACAGTTGCTCGCTGCCTCCTTCTCTCTAAGCTGTCTTATGGACTACAAATATTTGCCCATCCTCTGATGTAAATGGGCAATATGCTACAATAACATCTGCAGATTCACCTTATCCTCACTCATCACAGCCTACTTTATAGCAAATTAGGCTGGCCCTCTCCTACTGCCCTGCTTGACTGCTCTCTCGGGAAGTTGGTACACAATATCCTATCCACACAGAAGATGTATTCCCTAGCCACCCTACTGGTAACCAACTCAAATCACTACACCCTTAGGTCCTCTGACACTGGGCAACTATTAATCCCCAGATCAGAATCCAAATATGGTTCTATGGCCCTCTCCTCTGCAGCTCCTCGCGAGTGGAATAACCTCCCAGCTGATGTGCGCTCTTGCCTTGAACCTAATACCTTCAAAAGGAAGCTCTGCTCCTCTTGATGTATTGCTCCATATGCACATGTCCATAGTCAATTCAATACCATGCTCTTATCCCCTTTCTATTCCTTTCTACCTCTTCCACTCCTTCACCTTCTGCACTTACCCCTGCCTCCTCAAGCACTGTCACCACTCTCTCCTTCTAGACCTCATAGCTGTGCCTTTGCCTTTCTTTTGCAGCTCACTAATACTATACTGTTGATGGCATCTCATGTAACAATGTTTTGTCCTGACCTGTGTAATTACTTATTCTTGACAGTGTCTCCCTACTGCTTACTGTTTTGATTGCCATAGCTTACATGTATTGATGTATTGTTCTTGTTACCTTGCCCATTGCTCTGTAAATTCCAATATGCTGTACTGTACTCTCCGGTCATACCTGAAATAGGCATATGTATGCCTAGTGTACCCTACCCCAGTTAACAAAAGCTAAATAAATAAATACATTTCTGGGCAGCTAGTTGACGGTGATAATATTTACATGCCTTTGAAATGACTCTTGCATAGTTAACTGTTTTGGTTTTGGGCATGGTCTTGCAGGAGGAATGGACAATAGCTGATTGAGGAGATTGAGGGTAGCTGTCAGTTGCAAAGGTGCCTGATGGTGACAGTGATGGACATGGAAGATCACATTTGCTTTTCTGGCCGAGTGGAGTAGAAAATTGCTGGCTGTGCACTATTGTTTGACAAAGAAGAAACACTTTCTTGGTCACTGTCATCTGTGTGGTTCTCTGTCTCACCAGACACAGACTCTATCCTTTCTGCTGCACACAATTGGGTACATTCTCTTTAACTGTTTTCTTATTAAAGTGGATGTGCCAAGGTAATGTCCTGTCCTCTGCTGACAGTAGATTTATAGACAGCACATTGCACAACAAGCTTTTGGGAGTCAGTATGATAATAGTTTTATTTTTTTATCATGACTCTGTTTTTCCTCCTCTGGTCAGCCTCCCTATTCTGACTGACCCCCCAGCTCTGTCTCCAGGAATAGCCGGCACTTACCTTGTACCCAGCCCGGGAGCGGAGCCTGTGGGGAGTCAGTCATTGTCCTGCTGCCACTTGCGTTTGCTTCTTGGTTATCTCCTAGGAGCCCCAGGAGTAGGCACGCATGTGCATGGAGGTGCACATGCATCCTACAGCCCTGGTGATGACTCCTTTCCCCACCCCATGGCCTAATGCTCGGCCCCTCTAAGCCCTTGTCACTCCTAGCCTCCACCAGGGGTCTCCATTGACTGAGGGGTGCTGCATCCCCTCCTGGAGAGGAGAGCCTGCCTGTCAGTAGCTCAATCCAGCTCCGCCTCCCCCACTGCCGACCTCCGATGACCAAGCTTCGTTCCTGAACCTGGGTTGCGGCGTGCCATGAGTAGGCGTCCAGCGCCTCAGCCCTCAGCACCACAGGGCGGCATATGATAATAGTTTTATAATCAAGAAATGACCTTCTTAGTTTTCCCTCCTGGTATACTTCTCAACAGCAGCAGTGCTTTCATCAGTTATACTATTATCAGAGACATATTTCCTCTTCGTAAAATAAAACTGTCAGCAGAGGAGGCAGGAGTATCCTCCTTACCAATTCCATTTTGTTGGTCCCCTGATGGCCCGTCTCCAGGATTTCTGATGGGACTTTGGTCCTGCACCACATCAGTATCAGAAATGACTCAACACAAGCTTTTGGGCACATGTTGCTACCGCTGTTGTTGTTGTCCATGCCGGAGTCTGTCTCATGAGATGATTGGGATGGTGGAGCATTAAAAGCACATGTAGTCATTCTTTCACTGCCTCTGTGGGTGATGCCCAAGAGATCTTATTTTATTAATAACGGAATTTGTACTACCTTGTCTTACTTCTCTTACAGGGCACAGCACCAGAGCTGCTCTTTGTATTTCCATTGCTTGATGACCCAGAGTGGATCTCTCAGAGGAAAGGTGATGTGTAACTTCAGATATCTCTCATAGACTGCAAATTATTTTGTTTTTCCAACAAGGACAGTTCAGTTGTGGCACTGTTGGGGTGTGATTGCTAGTGCTTATGGCACTAGTTGATTTAGCAGTGTGCTGCTTTTTTTTGCCTTTCATTGACAAGTTTTCTTACAGTTTTCCATATTACCCTTCCTAGCCCCACTTCTGTCTATGTTTTATAAAGGTGACTGACTAAGACAAAGAAAAATACTCTGAGTTCAAAATAACATTTTGGGCCAAGTGGCTGGCTAACCCAGCAGGCTTACAACAGTTTGCCAAAGGGATACTGCTTTGCAGGATGGCTAAACACAGTGGCCAGGTTGCTGACTGGCCTCTGGAGGTCTAGTTATGTGACCCTGGTCCTGTGTGACCTGCACTGGCTGCCTGCAAAGTTGTGTGTTATGTTCAAGGTTGGTTTACCTACCTAGGCTATAAAGCACTACATGGTTTGATTCTGGGTTACATGTTATTTATTTAGCTTTGTTAACCAGGTAAGTACACTAGACAAACACATGCCTATTTTCAGGTATGACCCAGGAGAGTACAGGAAATCAAAGAACATACAGAGTACAATTTGAAGCAAGTAGGGCAGATACACAGACGTCAGGAGAAGCATAACATACATAGTAAGATATCTCAGGTCACGACAGTAATCATAGTCAATATGAACAGCCACTGACACAATGTCACCAGCAATATAGATACAGATATATACAGTACAAAATGTACACATTTGCAAGATACATGGAATGAATACACTCAAGTATACTGTGCAGAGGACCAGGCTAATCAGGGAGGGTTAAGACAGTCACATACTGCCGAGAGCTTCAAGTGGTTCCACAGGGAGGTCCGTGAGGCCCAAGTGGGGAGGTCCGGACCTGGACAGGAAAGAAGTTCCACAGTCTAGGGGCACATGATGCAAGGCCCTGTCCCCCATTTTGAGTACAGTAGGAGGGACCTTAAGGATAGCAGGGTCCAGTGACCTTAGGGGGTAGGTAGCAGGGGCTGCTGGCACAAGGAGTTCCGCCAGTCCAGCGGGGCTGCCAGTACCTAGTACCTTACCTGTGAAACTGCCCACAAAAAATTCAAATAATTGGGTGGGAGAGCCAGCTGAGCTTACTGTACAGATCACAGTGGTGATTGAGACGAAGGCTCCAAGAGCAAGATGGTAGATGTTATTATAGGCAACGGTCCATCTAGAGAGGTGGATCTTGGAGGTATTGGCAAACAAAAGGAGCCCATAACAGAGGGATGATAATAATAATAATAATACATTTTATTTCTAAAGCGCCTTTCAGATTTCCAAGGCGCTGTACAAGCATAATGAAACACAGATAAAACACAGATAAAACTTCAATCTCAGAATAATACATCACAATCAATAATCTAAAAGGCAGACTGATACAAATAGGTTTTAAATCCCTCTTAAACTCCTCCATGGGCGCACTGCTGCAACCGATGGGGTAGAGAATTCAAAGAGTGGGAGCAGCAAAAGAAAAGCTCTGCAACCGGATGAATTTAGGCTCACTCTTGGAATCTCTAGCAACCCCTTGTCAGCTGAGCGGAGTAATCAGCCGGTAGTAAGAAACCAGGAGATCTTTCAGATAAGCTGGACCCTGATCATGTAGGGCTTTAAAGTCAATAAACAGACTTTAAAGGTGATCGCCACCTAACAGGAAGCCAGTGCAGATCGCGCAGCACCGGGAGATATGGCAAGACCGGCTTGTCCCAGTCAAAACCCGTGCTGCTGCATTCTGCAGTAGCTAGAGGTGGCAGATTTCAACCCCAGAAAGCCCAAAATACAGGCGTTGCAGTAGTCCAAGCGTGAGGACACAAAGGCCTGGATCAACGTTAGTAAGAGTCAGGACGGAACAAGGTGTTTCACTCTAGCGATATTCTAAGATAGTAAAAGGAAGTCTTGATGACCGCTGACACTTGTGACTGCAGTGTCAGCCTGTCATCCAAGATAACCCTAGGTTATGCACTCGTTCAGAGGTTGGGTGATACACCCCAAGAAAAATTCCTGAGGGTCGTCAACAGCGACTTCTCTATCCGACAACCCGGATCCACAACCAAAACCTCTGTCTTTCTGGAGTTCAACTTCAGCCAACTAGAATCCATCCAATCCTGGATTTCTTTCATGCATTTGTTAAACACTGAGAGAGCTCCATCCTGGTCAGGAGCAAAGACAGGTATAGCTGGGTGTCATCTGCATAGCAATGAAACCTCAGCTTATACCGCTTTATAAAGTCTCCGAGGGCAGCATATACACACGCAAATAACATGGGAGATAGCACAGAACCCTGAGGCACCCCACACAACAAAGAAATTGGGCCAGAGGAAAAATCCCTGACATAACTCTGTGATCTCCCAGTGAGGAATGAGGTGAACCATCCGGGACAGTTCCCGATATTCCACAGATCTGCCTCAGGCGTGCTAACAACACCACGTGATCCAGGGTGTCAAAAGCTGAAGAGAGATGAAGAAGAACTAGAATAGAACGTCTCTTCTGGTCTCTCGCCCTCAGGAGAATCATTAAGCACCGAACCAGCGCAGTCTCGGTGCTATGTCTTTCTGAAAACCGGATTGGAAGGGTTCGTATATGTCATGGATGGTTAAATAGTTCTCCAATTGGACTGCCACTACTTTCTCAGTCACCTTCCCAGTGAAGGTAGGTTTGAGATAGGTCTGTAGTTTGCAAAACAGTCTGGGTCCAAGGTAGCTTTTTCAAGAACGTGTCACCACCGCCTCTTTCAACAAAATGACCAAATATAGTAGATGGTAGAAACGTCCCTCTAGACAGTGCTAGGCGAGCAGCCAGAATAAGGTTATTCTTTGCCCTGTAAGCTAGACCCAATTTCCAGTTAACAGTTCTACACGATTTTGGATATTCTGACCAAGATCGAGCTGCAGGTCAAGTGTCACCCCAAGGTATTTGACGGAATTGGTAGTGAGAACAGGAGTGCCATCAATCCCGAGATGCACATAGGAACAGAGAGGCCTTTAACTTGGCTAGGAACCGAACAGCATGGCCTGGGTCTTTTAAGATTTAGGACCAGCTTATGGGATGATATCCAGGAATGGACACTCCTGAAACCCTCACTCAGTTGGTGGTTAATAACCTCAATATCCTTTGAATGAGTGAGGATAACAAGGTCATCAGCATACAGGACAGCCTACAGGAGGCCGCCGAGGAGGGAAGGTCATTAATGAAGATGGAAAAAGCAGGGCTCAAGGACTGACCCTGGGGACCCCTGAGGACACAGGGTGGCGTCCAAGAGCACCTTACTATATTTGGTCAGTTGCTGCCTTCCATGAAGGTAGTTGGAGAACCAACTCAGGGCGGAGGATAAGCCCAAAGACCCAAGTTGAGAGCATAGCAAGGCATTGTCAACAAGGTCAAAGGCTTCAGAGAGATCAATAAAGATGGCCCCAGAGAGTCTGCCCTGGTCCAAAGCAGCCCTTATCCCAGAAGTGACAGAGACCAGTGCAGAGGTGGTGCTGTGCCCTTTTAAAGCCATGCTGTGGGGAGACAGAAGCTCCTAAGCCTGGATGTAATCCAAGAATTGTCCATACAACTTTCTCATGGAGCTTGCTGATGGCAGACAGAATGGCAATCGGATGATAGTTGTCAAGATCGGGGTTGCCCTGTTTGAGCAGGGACAACCGTGCTACCTTCCACAGGTCTGGGATAACCCCAGAGGCTAAGGATAGGTTGATGATATGGGCCACAGGGAAGGCAATGTAGGCAGCGCAAGGCTGAGAAGCTTTGGTTCCATGCCATCAAGGCCGGCACTAGAAAATGGTGAGAGACCAGTTAGTAATCTCTGCATTTCTTTCACCGTCACAGCCTTGAGATAGAATGGAGGATGGGGGAGGTGCCATTGAGGCAGAGGGACTTGGATAGGACTATCATGACCAGTGGAGGAGAATAGTGAGATGAATGCAGACAGGTCTGAGAAGTGAGCATTGAATGCATTTGCGATGGTTAGTGGATTATTACAGCTAGCACCATCAAAGAGCATGTCTGGAGCCTCACAGGAGGAGCAGCCACTCACTTTGTTTTTAATATTCCTCCAGAAGTTCCTAGGGTCCTTAGCTGAGGTCTGCAAGGCAGCTTTACAGAAGTCGCTTTTGACAACCCTGATAGCCTTTTTGCACTCATTCCTGAGCCTCCTGTAATGTTGGAGTATGGTCTGGTGCATTGAGACCTTGAAACTGGCCCAACATTTATCTCTAGCCCTCATGAGAGCAAGGAGGCTCCCATGCAGCCATTTTGTGACAGCCCTCCTTACCCTCCATCTGACGAGAGGGCATGCTTATCCTGTAACATCCGAAGATACTATTGAAGTGACAGACTGCCGAGGAAGCATTCTGGGCATCCATCACTGAAGACCAGTCAAGGAACATGAGATCCTCCTGGAAAGTTCCCGGTCAAACCTGGAGAAGTCCCTGACCTGGATGATTTTGGGAGGGATCTTGGGGTGGAGATCTTCCATATGCTGTACACTGGGGCATGGTCAGAGATGGAGTCCGGGAGGGTACCTGAGGAGCTAATCTGCTCAGACCTGTTGATCAGGACCCAGTCCAGGAGAGAGCTGTTACCACCTATGGACGATCATCTGGTGGGCTCCTGAATGAGTTGGGACATTGAGAAGCCAGCTAGCAGAATTTCATACTGCTTGACATTACCTCCAAGCCAGTTTAGGTTGAGATCCCTAGGATTATTACCTCATTGTTTCCTGTCCTGGAACCAACAGATTCAAGAAGGAGGATAAGCTCAGTACACCACCCATGGGGATTATAGTACATATAATGTGCAGTTTCTTTGCATTCCCAAGTAGCAGAACAGTGTGCAACAGCTCACAGGAAGACTGCTCTGGCTGAGGGCAGATCAGCACCAACAAGTTAAGGTGGCTCCTGTAGTAAACCAGAATACAACCCCCTCTTTTTCCTGGATGATCCTGCCTGAGGAAGTCAAAGCCGGAAGCACACAAGCAGAGTCTGGGATCAAGGGTTTAAGCCAAGATTCGGTTATCTGGCTTCCCCAGAAGAACACCACACCTACATCCTAGGCATCTTAGTTGACAATATAATTAGAGCGGTCACCCCGCTTAGCTCACCCGTCCCCTGAAGTCGCCTCCCCGTCTACCTACTCAGGTCAGGTGCGACCCAGGCCCGCCTGGTCCCCAAGACCCGCACCCTCTCTGGTGATCAGGCATTCACCGTCCACACGCCTAAAATGTGGAACTCCTTCCAGCCCAAGTTCGTGCCTCCCCTCCACCCCTCCTTCAAAACATCCCTCTGGAACTTCCTAAAAGCTGGAGCTACCTGCCTGTGTACCATAAACCCAGTCTCCTAGCACTGTTACCTCACTGGTACCCCTCTTTAGGCACTTACCCCCCAGGTGGAGTGTCATTACTACTCAGTATCACTAACGCCCCTGTCCAGTACTGAGTATCTCTTTCACTTTAGGCATTCAGGTCTGGCCAGTGCATACAGGTGTGCTCCAAACAATTTTGAGGCCGCCACTCTTAGAGTTGTTCTTCTATTCTAAATTATAGTTTATGTCTAGATGTTATTCCACCTCCTAATGATGTTCTTTGAGCCTGTATGTACCTAAGCTGTTTTTTCCCACTGTTGGAGCATGTGGCTTCTGTATGTAACCTTGACTCTGTATTTTGTTTCATGGATACCTTGTAACTCTCCCGGTCGCACCTGAAAGTAGGCACTTAGCTGTCTAGTGTGCTTACCTGGTTACCAAAAGCAAATAAAAATGTCAGGCTTGTAGTGGGTGACCCAGGCATGGAGTTCAGCCATGTTGGGCAGAAGGCTATGGAAATTAAGATGAGCTATTTTCAGCCCATTCTTTGACTGCCAGCCCACAGGAGAGGAGAGGGCTTGACACGTAGGACTTGGGTTCAACTCCACATTAGCGCTTCTGCATCCTCTCCAGTCCATGCATCTCCTTCGCTCCACTGAGGAGGGTCTCCTATTAGTCCCTAGGGCTCCGCTTAAATCCTTTGGAGATCAGATGTTTGAGGTGGCCAGCCTGTGATGTGAAACATTCTGCTGAGGGCACTGAGGGAGGTCCCCTTGGTGGAGGCCTTTAAAGGGGTTAAAGACCTTCCTGTTCAGATAGGCTTTCAGGGACCAGGACTAGTTTCTGGTTACTTAATATGATGCTGCTGATGATTTTAACTGTTTTAAATTAGGAGAATTGTATTCAGTTATGTTATCTGTTGTTATGGAGTATGTGTTGTCTTATTTATTTATTGTATCACTCTTTTATCTGCCTGTCTTTGCTCCATTGTGCTATGAGCCTCTGGGAAGGGCACCTTCCAAATAGTTACTACCACTACTACTGCTTGCTATAATTTGTTTTAAGCAGCACAATGAAAAAAAAAAACACACAAAAAGTGGAGTTCAAAGGAAACATTTGCTCCAAAGTGGTTGGCTAGCCAGCTTACAGTACGCTAGCCAGGGGCCTTCTGCTTTCCAGGATGCTCAATATAATGTTTTTAAACAGCAAAATGATTTTCAAAATAAACAATGCTCTCTGAGTTAAAAATAAAACTTTCAGGCCAAAGTAACTGACTAGCCCTGCAGGTATTCGACATGCTAGCCAAGTGGCTTCTGTTTTGCAGTATGGTCAACATAATTTCTTTAAACAGTGGGATGATTTTCAAGATACACAAGACTTTTTCAGTTCAAAATGACATTTTGGGGCCAAAGTTACTGGCTAGCTCAGATGGTTTATGGTACACCAGCCAAGGGGCTTCTGCTTTGCATCATGGCTGCGAAAATGCAACTCTACTAAGCAGCAGGATGGATTCAGTGCAGTACCAGTGCCCAGTACTGCCTGGTAAGTTTTATTTCTGTTCTCTTCGTTCTCTCTCTCTCTCTCTCTCTCTCTCTCTCTTCCACCTCAGGCAGCCTTTTGTATGTGTATTTCAGTTCACTTGTCTTTGACTTGCAAGTAACTATTCATTTACTGTACTTATTTTTATGTTGTCTTGCACACACACAAGCAACATTTGTGACAGTAGGAGATGGTAGTAGGAGAAATGCAGAGGTGTGTAAGTTTTGGCGAATGCAGGGCACGCTTTAGAAGGTGCATCCCTCATTTGCCAATTAGTGAGCATGCTAGCGGTGACACAAGTTTTATGCAGTGCCACCAACTTGAAACAAACTTGCCGCTGCAATCAGAGACAAGCTCATCATGCAGCCGCACAGATGACATGCCTCTCCTACGTGCCTTGCCTGGTGAAATATTTCAATAAACATGGCGGCTCGTGTCAGTCCGCTTTCTCACAATCCCTAGAACGCCAACTTTGGGGTGCCTAATCCTCCTGTCTGCATGTTTAATGCCCTCCAAGATTGTGTGGCACACTGGGAGCCCACCCCAGTGTGCCTCCGTGTGTTCAGAAGCCAACCGTGTCGGCATGTTCCTGCCCTTGCCCCACCCCATTGTGTGCCACACTGGGAGCCCACTCCAGTGTGGCCAACATCCCAAAGTCATGGGGCACACTGAGAGGCCCACCCAGTTTGGTTTCTTATACCTGTAAAAAGAAAATCATCCACAGTGTTCCTTTTTTTAAAGTACCTGAAACAAAGAAAACGGTCCTCGCTGTTGGCGGTGCCCTCTCCCAACCCACACCCACCCTCTGTGTCCCACCTCCCACCCCATACTTACCTCCGGAGGTTGGTGCTGTGATCTTCGGTGGACTGGGAACATGTCTGCACTCTTCAAAGCCGACCGTGAACTGAAGAAATGCCAGTAAGCTGCATAAGGGCATCAATGAGGGAGGTTTCAACTTAGGTGGATATCTCGGCCATTTTTTGACTTTTGGCTCCAGATTTCAACAATGGGGTCCTTGGGACCCCACCTCCAGAAATCATCGGTCATTTCGTATTCAGTCCCGAAAGGTGATTTCACAGTCACTGCATGGAATCACCTTTGGGACCAATTAACGAAATGATAGTGCCACTGTTCATGAGGTGGGCCCCAAAAAGCCTATGTTGCAAATCTGGTGAAACAATTCCAAAATGACTGTGTTACAAGCATGCATTGCTAGTTTCAACGCATGCTCAGAATTCAAAAATGTTTAATATTTTCACCCAGATTTTCAACATTGCCATTTTTCACACCTCCTTGTGAACAGTACAGCTGTCATTTTCACATCCTGCCTGAAATGTGTTTCGCACATCTGGCACACAAATGGCTGTTTGGGGAAATCAATGTTTGGGACATATTAAGAAAATCACAGTGACATTGTTCATGAGCAGAGGTCCCAAAATACCTCACGTTGCAAATTTGGTGAAATAATTCCAGAAATTACTGTGTTACGAGTGTCGTTGTGCAGTTTCCATGCACGCCATAACTTTGAGAATTGTTAATATTTATACTCCAGATTTTCAGCATTGTCATTTTTCATACCTCCTTATGAACAGTATACCTGTCATTTTTCACATCCTGCCCAAAATTGTTTTCACATATCTGGCGTACAATGGCGCGCGTCAAAATGGGAAATCAATGTTCGGACAGATTAACAAAATCACAGTGCACTGTTCATGAGCCGGGGTCCCAAAATGCCTGTGTTGAAAATTTGGTTAAAAAATCCCCAAATAATTGCGTTACGGGCGTATGTTTGCTCAGTTTCTATACTGCCTGACTTCACACAATTTTTTCAAATTTTCACTCAGATTTTCAACATTACCATTGTTTTACACCTCTCATGAACAGTACAGCTGTCATTTTCATCCTGCCCGGAATGTGTTTTCACACCTGTGACGCCAAATGGCGCAGTCGCTGTGCAAAATCACATTTCAGCTAACGAACTGATAGTGCCACTGTTCATGAGATGGGGTCACAAAAAGCCCATGTTGAAAATTTGGAGTAAAATACCAACAAACGCTAGGGCATTAGGGTTTCCAACTGTAACTGCCCACCCTGTAGAGATTGACAGGCGTCAGGGTGTGACTTGGGATTTTTGGATGTAATGCTTATGCCATTCCACCCACACCCAGCCTGCAGCCATTGACAGGCATCGAGGTATGCATTGGACTCTTCGACCCCAAAGTTCACCCCATTCTCCTATACTGCACCCATCTCAGCATGTTTCTTTGGAATGGGGTGAGCATAAGGCCCAAGACTCCAAGGCACACTGCAACACTTGTCGGTGTCTGCAGGATAGGGTGGTGAAATGGCATGAGTGTTATGGCCGATGACCCAAGGTACACCCCAAAGTCTTTCAGTCTCTGCAGGATGGTGGTGAGGTTGGTGTCAGTTAAATACTTCACTGCCATTCCTATTATGCATCTCTCTAACTTCTGCACTACCAATGCCAATGCCAGCAAGACAACATTCAGCATTGACAAATGCTTGTCTTTGTGTGTTTTCTGTCTGATTCTTTTTGATTCCTTATCACCCCTCCTTCCACTGCCTCCATCAGGCAGCCTTTATCTGCATACTTTCACAGTTCAGTTTTCCACTTTCCCTTTACCATACTTTGATGTTTTTTTCTTTCACCACATGAAACTAAATGAACTACATCTCATGACACTACAGCACAGTGATGTAATTGGGGATTTGCTTCTGCTGGATGACATTATTCTGACAAACAACTTTTGCCAAATTAAACATTGAACTGAAACTGTATAATGAGGGTACTAGAGGTCATTGCCTCCAAAGGAAAAGAGAACTACTTCAGAACAGAAATGAGGAAGCATTTCTCACGCAAAGAGTAATGGGACTTTGGAACGTAAGGAAACCTTCTCATGTTCTGTCAAGAAAAGACAAATAAAACTTTTTGGGAAATTGCATTTTATTTCAGAATACTCACATACTATATCTCAGTATGCAGTTGACCTGAATATCAGAAATAGTAGTTATAGTGCTTACACATGTTGTGTTGGCCTATAGACTATTCAAGTTTCTCAGAGTATTCTTTTAAACTTCACAAAAATAAAGAAAGAGGTGAAAGATGGAATGGGAAAATACCATCACCACCATAACTCATTGGCCCAGATATTCAAAAGAGTTGAGCCATGCTGCACAGGTTGCGCCTCATGTAAGTCTGAAATTGCGCCATTCTCGATATTCAGCAGGAGGCAGTTGCACCCCGAATCATGCTGAGCAACAGCTCAATGATAATGAAAGGCATCTGTGACCCGAGGGAGGAACCATGTATAAATGGCGCAGTGCGATATTCAACGACTTGCGCCATGCGCAACAGGGGAGCAAACGGAAGTTGCGCCATAAGCAAAATGAGCCAAAATAAAAAGGAGCAAGGAGAGGTGCAAGAATGCTACAGGGAAGCCACATGAGTCAGAACCATAGGCAGGAAGACGGGCAGGAGGTACAAACAGGGTAGGCCAGGAAAGGGCACTCTGAACACCCAGGCACAGGGAAGGTGTGGGAGCCACAGCAAGTGCAGAAGGGGAAGTGCCACAGAGCACAGAGGCCAGCACAGGCAGGTGTTCCTGGTGCAGAAGTAGCAGGTAGGACAGTGGGGGGAATACAGCAACAGCTGCCAGGGGGTGAACACAAGCCAGGGACATGGCCAGTGCCACCTTCCAGATGGAGGCGGTATGAGGGGGTGAGAGGCGGGCGGGGCGTGGCCATGGAAGGGCCGGTGCGGTATGCCCCAACAGGCAGTACCGAGCCCGCACCAGCTTTGAGCTGTACACTGATACTGAGATTGTGGGTCGGTACCGCCTGAATAGGGCAATTCTGAGGTGGCTCTGTGAGCTGTGCAGTGATGTGATGCAGGCACCCACACGACGGAGCCACTCCTGTCAGTGGAGACTAAGGTAACAGCCTGCATGTGCTTGCTTGCCAGGGGTACCCTCCAGAGACCAACTGGGGACACCACAGTCATAACCCAGCTGGCCACGCCACGCCACCTCACCCAATTCTCAGTGCACTGCTGCCACATGCTGTGGAGTACATCCATTTCCCAGCACAGCGGCAGAGCGCACAGCAAACATACAGAAGTTCCACAGGGTAGCACGTATGCCTGGTGTGCTAGGGCAATAGACTGCACCCATGGCCATACGCACACCACCTGGCCCTGAGGGGCTGCATACATAAATCACAAGGGTTATGCCAGCATCAACTGCCAGGTGGTGTGCGATGCCAGGGGGCGATAATCAATGTCTGTGCCACGCACCCTGGGGAGCACATGATTCATTCATCTGGCACCAGTCGGCACTGTGCCACAGATTCGAGAGTGGGGGCATCCCCACTGGACACCTAGTGGGTGAGTATGCAAACCACATGGACAATCATAGGGCCTGGGGGCATGGCCAGAGGTGACATGGGTGGCCTACATGGCCTGGGGCAGGAGATGCTGATCACCAAACCAACCTCCGCCCTCTACACACAGGTGACAGTGGATACCCACTCTGTCCCGGCTGCTCACACCCATCGGCAGCCCGTGACCCCATCGCAGCAACGCTACAATGAGCACATGCCACCACATGTAATGTTATCGGCGGGTGTTCGGGATGCTGAAGGCCGTTCCATTGCCTGACACCTCTGGCGGTGCCCCACAGTACAGCCCTTCAAAGGCCTGCGGGCTATTCCCGACCTATTGCATCCTGCACAACATGGCCAGCGAATGTGGGATAGCCGTACAGGTCGAAGAGGGGACAGCGATGGGGATCGATGGAGGACGCCGTGACGATGGTGATGGGCAGCCCCTCCTGGCTGACGGGACCCTGACTGATCCGCTGGCACAGCTGCACCAGGACACCATGACGGAGGAGCACTTCAGCCAACCCAGGTAAGTTATGGGGCCATGTGCAACCACCAGTGGCTAAGGCACAACCCACAAACACGCATGGACACACACCAGGTGTGCATGTCGTCAAGGGAAGTGGCAGGGCACAGAAGCACACACACAACCAGGGATGGGTGAGGATTAACATGCCACATGGATGGACACACACACGCACACACAGCGCATCAAACGTGCGCAGAGGGCAGGAGGCACACCGACCCAGAATGCCAACCCTAGCAACACACATGTTCACAGGCTACCATGCCCACTGCCATCCATGTGCGTGTGTCAGATGCTGAGCACCGCTGCACATTGGTGTACAGCGCAATGCAGGCGTCATCATGCATACGCAACTGTGGACAGCAGCTGGGAGGGTGTGCAGGTGGACTGTGTGTCCGTGTGCAGGCCAGGTACCCACCCGGCACTGCCCACTGAAACACACAATGTACACAGGGCAGCACCAGAGGTAGCCGTGCTGGGAGACAGGTCAGTCACGTGGACACAGTGGCCCAGCCAACACGGATGCGGCAGGCCCTCCGAGACCGCCAGCACTGACAGGCTGACCACTGGCCTCATGGGTGGCACCATGGTCCCCAGGGGTTCCACTGCCTGAATGCGCACCGTGCTCGCACAGGGGTCTGCAGCACACTGAACATGCCTGCGCCAGGAGTGCTCGGGATGCCCACAGCTGAACCTGGTGTCGACAGGGTGGGAGTCACATGACGCCGGGAACGGGGGCGGATAGTGCACTGCGTGGTGTCCGCGATGCATGGCATCTGACTATGTGCCCATTGTGGCCATGACAGCAGTGAATGCCTGTGCATGCCTGTCAATGGCAGTGGTCACATCCTCCCGCAAACGGTCCATCCCTGCCAGGATCAGAGCGGTGTCCCTGCCGCGACGCCCTCTGCCCACTCCAGAGCCACACGCAGTGCATCCATGGACGCCGCAAGCTGCATCTGCTGCTGGACTGATGCTTGCAGTAGGCAGGTGTGCTGCGTCCAAGAGGTCATCTGCCTCCTCGGCATCCTGTCCCTCAGGGTGTGCACGGCCCCGATGATCAGCACCCCTTGAGGGTGGTGCTGCGCACCAGGACCAGGTCTGGGCATGTCCACAGGTGGTGCACAGATGCCGCCGCTGAACCCTGTACTCCCAAGCCCATTGGCCGACTGCTGATGCTGCCCTCCGGCTGCCACTCCCCAGGGCTCAGTGGTGCTGCCGCAGTGGCCACAACAGTCCCACTGTCCTGAACAGACACCAGTGCTGCCCCACTGGTTCTGACAGGCACAGGCTGGCACTGTGCTGACACGCAGGCCTCCACGGCAGCACCACCCACAGCCATGGGTGCGAATTGCCCTGCTGTGTGGCCATCCCGTGGCACACACGCGTGTCACTACCCATTATGGTAGCGTCATCATCACCGTGATGGACTCTGCACGGCACAGTATCACAGCATGCTGGCATCCGTGGATGCCAGCATGCTGGGACACAGGCAGGGCTTCCCCACACCTGTTACAATGACATCAGTGTGGACAGCCAGGCGGCCCCACTGTCGCAATGCTCACGTATACCTGTGGAGGTGGATGGGCCCTCCTCCAACTCCAGCTGACTGTCCTCAGTGGACAGGCCCACCACCGCTGACCCATGCAGACGCCAGGATCTGTAAGGGAAAGCAAAGTCGCGATACTGCATGTGACCTACCCGCCCCCCATAGACAGACCATGACTTACCATGCAGTGATGGGCCACCACCCGTCTGGAAGCCACCACCGGAACACCCTCAATGGCACTGCACTGCATGCTTCCAGCAAGCCTCTCCTCCTGTGGGGTCAGCTGTACCACCTCCGGCCATCCCCATGTGTTGCAGCATGTGCTGCTCTGATGGCAGCCACCTTCTCCTTTATCCTCCTCCTGTCCGAGCCCATCTTTTTCTTACACTCCTGCACGGAGCACTGGTGGCTGCCATGCAGGTTCAGCGCACGTGCCACCTCCTCCCATGCAGCAGCACGGGCTTGAGGTGTTCCCACCATCCACTGAGAAGTGGCTCCTGATCCAGGTAGGCTCTAACAGGGCCTCGGTCTTGGCCTTTGTAAAGTTAGGCCTCCTCCTCCTCCACCACTGTGTTCCTCCTCTCCAACAACCTGCTCAGTCATTATGTAGCCTGTAAGAATGGCAGTTGTTACTTGTGACTGTGCAGTCCCATGCATGTCCCTAAATCCACAGTCCACACTCCCAAACAGCATGCAACTCACCAATAGACTGCAGTAACCAGCTAGGCCACTGCAGCACAATGTCGCACTTTATAGCGCAACCCATGCAAATGAGGCAAGGAGCAACTTTAAGTAGATGCAAATTGTAATGCTGCGCCATTGAATGGCTGATTAGATGATTTGCATATGACGGCTGAATATCGCGCTGTTGCGCTTTGCGCATTGTGTTGGAATATGCTGAGCCAATGGCGCAGTTCTGTGACATGCGAGTACACACCTCACTGCGCATGCCCGGTTGCTGACGCAGGCGCTCGTCGCGGTTGATGATGTGCTGTGCACGGTAGGCAATGCAGAGCACGGCCACCATTGTGCCAGTGGCGCCATAGTGATGGTCATACATGGCGCTGTGGCACTGGGCCATCATAGGCGCATAGGCCAACCGCACGGTAGGGCTGCTGCGGCGCCGGCACACAGGCAGCCAATCGCCGCCACATGCATTGTGTTCCAATGGTGCTGTGCGTGTCCATGCGCCAGAGACCCTTGACCCTGTGCCCGATCTTTGCCCCCAGGCGCCATGCATCAGGCATGGTTGCACCTCTATCATGCTGTTCAGTGACAGCACGATAGGAATGGCAGTGCTGTACTGTGCAGCATCTGCACGTGGGGAGCCGTGCTGCAGAGCACCATATTGCCAAATAGACAACAGAGAATGGCACACAGAAGGGCAGCCCAGTGGTCTGTAATTGAATTGGCTAACCTAGTGGCCATTGTTGAGAGCCACACCATGGGCCTCTGTTCGGGAGGCGCCCTGACAGGGCCAGGACCCAGGTGTGGCAGGAGGTGGCCACTGCCCTTGAGGAGGCCACTGGACAGGGGAGGTGCTGAGCAGTGCAGGCACCGATGTGGGGACCTGCAGAGGAGGAGGGAGCCAGAGCTACTGGCACGCCTGTGGGCACGTGCCAGGAGGGGCATGGTGCCACGGCCAGGTAGGGGTTCCGCCAACACACTTTTATCGGCCATATGGGTAACAGTGTTGTATGTGTCCAGCACATAGGGAGGGACCTTCCGGGTTGGCTGTGGTGGTGTTCACAGGGTGTGGGTGGTGGGTCTGGCTGGGTGGGAGGGCACACACCTGGGGGAAGGGGGACTTTGCTTCGGGATTGTACTGATGGTCTCTCTCCTTGTTTGCTCCACAGGCCCAGAGGAACACCGCCGTGCATGGGAAGAGCAGCGGTGAGAGGAGGATGGTGCAGCCAGGTGGGGCAGGCTCACCGCCCACCTGACTGGCCCGATGAAGGGAGTGCCATACATCCATGATTACTATTGCATGCTGTGTGACAGGGTGGGCAGCGGGCATGGCCACCATCCATCGACACCACTGCCATGCACGTAACTTGTTACAGTCAACACTGTCCAGTGGCAATGCATGTCTGGGAGTGCGGCCAATGGTGGTCCATGCATGCACCAGGTACATGGTTGTGCCACTGCCTTTCACATAGCCATGTCACTAAACAGCCACGGTGGTGCTGTGCGTGACTTGGCCAGTTGTGTGTGCAGTGTTCCGCATGGCTGTATGTGCCTGGGTGGGCAGGTATTGTGGACGTGATCACTGTGGGTGGTCACACACCATCACAGTGGTATGTCCCATGGCCGTATGCCATGCACAGTGGGCGGGCTGTATGGGGTTGTGCATTCACACCTATTGACTGTGCTCCTTGTACTAGGTACCCGCCAGCCGAGAGATCCGGAAGGCACTGCGGAGATATTGGTGGTGGCAAGGCGTCGATGGACATCCTGCGACGCATCGATGAAACCGGGGTACTGAGGAGGCACAGGGCCCAGAGGAGCCAGAGCGGGAGAGGCGCTCCTGCTAGGGATAGATTGTCCCAGTATTCCTCACCCCTGGACCCACCCTCACACCCTCCTTCCCCATCCCATTTGTCCACCCTGCCCTCTACCCACCCCCACCTTGTTTGTGGCCCCCAACCTTGTATATAGTTCATATGTTATATTGTATGTAGTTCTTGTATTATTGTATATAGTTGATTGTTATATATTTTTTAATACATTTAATTTTGATATGAATACTGTGGTGGTCTCTGATTTGCAGCGGGCTATAGGTGCTCAGCTGCAGTGGTGTGCATGGTGTCAGGGTAGTGGTCATGGTTGTGTGTGTGTGTGTGTCCGTGTGAGGTGACTATGGTGTGATAGCTATCAGGCAGTGTCTGTGGTGTGTGTGTTGTTCCCTGTGCACTGGATGACTGTGCAGTGGTCCATGGTGCATGCTCTGTGTCCATGGCGCACCCATTGGCCTGCCCATGGCCTGTGCAGCTGACACACACATGCATGTCTGTGACCTGCATGGTCCGCTGGCATGTCAGTGGTGGCAGTCCCGCAGGGCAGCCACTGTACCCGTCACATTGCTGGGTTGCCTCCTGTCACTGGTGTGGTGCATGCCTGCCTCGGGTGGCACTGTGGGCACCACAGTTGTTGTCCCACCTCCATGCTGTGCCTTGTGTGTGTGCAGGGATGTGCCCCACTATCTATGACTTGTGCTCCAGGCGACTGATGGTGGTGTCACGGGTCCACAGTGCCTGCGCAGGGGTGGCTGGCACTCCAGTGTCATGGAGGACTGCGGGTTCTGTGTACACAGTTTACATGGGCCACAATGGGGCTTGGTTGCCCCACCACTGTGTCCCTGTGTTGTTGTGCCCTTGGGTATGGGTGGGTGTCTGTCCATACACTGTGTGGCATCCGTGTGGTGCATGCTTCCATGCACCACTGTGGGTGGCTGTGCTGGCTGTTGTGGTCAGTGGTGGGTCGGGTGTGTCATTGAACTACTGTGCAGGGTGCTGTACCACTGGTGGTGGTGTCAAGGGCATGCCTTGTCTCGTGTAGATTACCTCATGCGCCGCATGGTTGGTCTCTCAGCAGTACCTCGGGGACTGTGCATGGTGGCAGTGTGTCTGCCATTGTTGCATTGCTTGTGCTGCCATCCGCTGATGGGTGCTCGTGGTGGGGCTGGCTTGCATGATTCTTTGGTGCACAGGGTTGCAGTGTCACAGTGGGGTGGTGGCATGCATGGGGTTTCCTGCAGTGGTGGTCACTGCTCATGGGGGGTGTCTGGGGTCACGGTGCAGGGTGTGCTCTGCATTGGGGGATGGTGTGTGCAGGGGTGGTCAGCCCTCCTTGTGTGCCAGTCACAGCTTGCCGGTAGGTGTGATGGGGCACCGTGGCCCGGCTGTGGGTTGTTTGCTTGTCTCCATGGGCCAGTGGTTATTCGGCCCTACCCCAGTTGTGCAGTGCATGGGGTGTGGGTGGATGATGCCTGTTCTGCTGTGTGTTCCTATGCCCATCTGTGGCATGGGTGGTGGGCCCTACACTCCCTGGTTGTGCAGTTACATTGCTCTGCTGCTGGGGTGTCCCTGGTTGCGCTATGGTGCCTCTGGACTGCTCAGCTGAACATCCCTTGTTACGCTATGGCGCATCAGATCTGCTCAGCTTCCCTCCCTAGTTGTGCTATGGTGCAGGTGGTGTGATATTCAGTATCGGCTGTGGGTGCAGTTTGGCCTGCTCCGTTTTGAATATCCACGTCTCTTGCGCATGGGCACAATAGACTTACACTTGCTCCTGCTATTGAGCACTTTTGGGCACAGTTTGAATATCTGGGCCATTGTGTTTACTCATAAACTTTGTGGTATTATTGTATATTTCAGTTTAATGGATCGCTTAGAGGGCAGTGCAAAGTGGAAGGGTATGGGTTATTTGGTGACTGGGAAGAGACATGGAATAACAAAGACCTGCATGCACCAGACAGGTCACATCTAAGTAGGAAGGACAGAAGAGGGCTGAATGGTAAGCTAGAGGACTTTATGGTTAAAGAGCAACTGACACAAGCTGGCAGGCAACCCATACAATGGAGTTGCCTGCCTTAGGACTATTTAGCCATATTTTGGCTTTTTTGTGACTTTAAAAAAGTTATTATCTCTGTAAAGCCGGACTCCTTAACTTCCGTGTATGAGCCAAGCACTCCCAGCCTTGCCCCTAAAACAGAGTAATTATGATGTGTAGTAGGGAACAGGGCTACAGACTCTCTATGGAGAATGTAATGGGATTGGGGAAGGAGCCACTTAAATGTTCTTACATTATCTTTTGCTGGCAAGTGTACATGTATGGGGTTATAATATACTGTATGCTATACATTAGCCCCATACATGTATAACTGCTAGCAAAGATAATAATGTACACATTTAGGTGCCCCTCCCTGATCCTATTATGTTCTCCATAGAGTGCCTTCAGTTCCCATTCCCTACTTCATCACCATAATTGTGCTGTTTTAGGGGCAGGACTGCAGCACTTGGGGGCTGCTCAGTTCATACACAGAAGTTACGAGCTGGTGTTACAGAGCTAATAACATTTTTAAAAGTCACGAAAAAAGCTGAAATATGGCTAATATAGTTCCAGGCAGGCAACTCCATGTTACGGGTTGCCTACCTAGAGCCAAACATGGTGTCAGCTGCTCTTTAAGAATCTTAATTTATGCTGATACAGTGGGGCAGCGGGTGCACAGCATCCTAAGTCACCTGGTGGAAGTAGCTAATAGACCTCCTCCTAATCAGGGCAACATAAAGAGGCGGAGGAAGAAAGCAGGAACTGAGGGAAAGGGAGTGGAATGGGAAGGTCGGAGTAAGGGGTTCCTGAGTCACAGTGGATGGTGATGTCTCTGAATGCCAGAAGTCTGGGAAACAAGATAGCAGAACTACAGTCACTGTTGGCCAAGGGTGAGGTTGACATAGCAGCCATCACTGAGAGTTGGGCCACATCAAACCATAACTGGGACCTCGCAGTTCCTGGTGTAGAATGCAGAAATGCTAGGGGACATTAAAAGCGTGGCCCTGTACATGAGGAGGGATAACTTGTAGAAGATATAAAGAGGCAGAGGGTATGACTGAAACATTGTGGGTACAAGTATAGTCCACTGAGGGAGTGAACTAAGGATGAGGGTAGTCTACAGACCACCTTCTCAGGATGGCAGTATGTTCAAGAAGATGGATTCGGCCATTTCAGGTTGTAGTTGGGGATTCTCAGAAGCTAGGTCTGTGATGGATCTATGTGATAACACGATCACACAAAGGCGATTGCTGTTATGGTGAATATGCATAGGTGAAAATCAATTTCGCCGATGTACACCCTAGCGCACGGTAAAGGGTGCTGGGACTGCATTTACTACGCTTATGCAGGGGTTGCCCCCACACCCACCTACTTAAGGATTCTCAACCCGGGGTGATGTCAGGGGCTGAGGTGCAAAGTCAAAAACAAAATATTTGGGGCCGGGCACAACAAAATGTATGCATGCCCAGACCAACCCAGCACCCTCACAGCTGTAGCTTGACCCACCCACCACACCATGGGACAGCTCGGCAGCCCATCACTGCAACACACCACAAAAACCCTTCCTCTGCTTCCACTGTGCTTGCTTCCCCATGTATGCATGCATATATAGCGACAGGATGACACTATACCTGCAGTACGCCCCCCATCCAGTAGCCATTTGATAAGGCACCACTATTGAGTCGTCCTTTTGTGTACACTCACAGCTCATGCCTTATCACGGAATACTGTCTGTGACCAGTGGGGTACCACAGGGCTTGGTGCTTGGTCCAGTGTTGTTTAACATCTCATAAGTGACATCATGATGAGATCAAGGGTAAAACTGTTTGCAAAGACACCAATCTCGTGGGAATGCTGATATGGAGGAGGAAACAGGAATTCAGGAGACTAGAAAAGTAGTCTGGCATTTGGAAACTGGGGTTCAATGCTAAAAGTGTAAAGTTGTGCACTTGGGGCAAAGAACCAAGGGTTAAATACTGGTTGGTGGTGTGCAGAGTGACCAGGTCAGAGGAAGAAAGTTTATGGTAATGATTTTCACAGTTATCTGAAACACTTCACTCTGCAGGAATGCAGCAGCCAGAGCAAATTGGATGCTGGATGGCATAGGCAAGAGAATTATAAGCAGGAAGGTGGAGGTTATTCTGCTGCCATACAGGTCACTGGGAAGACCATAGTTAGAGTATGGTGTTCAGTATAGGTACCCATGTCTTAAGAAGGTTATCAGTTTGCTGGAAACTGTGCAGAGAGGACAACCAAGATGATCCAGAGGGCCAGCAGGGCAACACCTATGAGGAGAGGCTCAGGTGGCCCAACATGTACTCTCTTGAGGGAAGAAAGGAGTGGGACTTAATTAGTTCCTTCAAGTACCTGAAGGATATAAACAGGATGAGCACTATGGGTCTCTTCAGCCTTAATGAGAACAGGACCACTAGGAGGCACAGCCTAAAGCTGGTGGGAGAAGATTCAAGAGGGAGCTCAGGAAGCACATTGTCATTGAGGGGTGGTGGCCAAGTGGCATGAGCTGCCAGAGGTGGTGATATCCCTGAAAACAGTGGACAGCTTCAAGAGAGGATGGGACAGTGTGAAGAGGAATGTTGCAGGTGGGGGGCAATAGGTGGGGATTGAGGGAGGGTGTGGGAATGGAAGTGTGGCAGCTCCCTCTGTAAACACATTGAGAACAGCACACTCAGGCAGACTATATAGAGCATAAGACCTTTATCTGCGGGCACGTATGTATGTTCAACTCAGAGAATATAACATATTGAGTGCAGTGCACACTACAGCCCAGTGTATCAAAGCATTATTAGTAGCTGGCACCCTCAGTATTTTATATGCTGCTAATAAAACTTTGATACACTGGGCTTTGTGTGTGCTGTACTTCAGGTTTCTACGTACATACTTTCCACTCCTTGCCTGTTGACTGCAAATTTGCTTCTCCTGTCCATTTTATTTGCAGTTTGATCTCATCTTGTCCTGGCTGATTCAGATGTGTGTACAGCTGAGAAATTTGGTGCTTCTTCATTGGATTCATTAGCCCTCCCATTGGCTATTCAATCAGAACATTGTTTCTTCCAGCAGTGGATTGATTACTACTTTAATTATAAAACTTTGTATTTGTAAATAGCAGAAATTGTTTTGTTGTGCAATTTAAAATTTGGTCTGGAATGCTAGGAACAATTTACAACCATTTTTCATCGATCAGATGGCTCATTGTTTGTATCCCCAGTTGTTCCCATCATTTAAAAGCTGGATCTGTTTGTGATAGAAGAAACCTGGGGGGTCAGTTTATATTGGAGTGAGTACTGATAGTTCCTACAATGATGTTTCTATGTTGTTTGACCCCATATTTTAATGTTAACTGTGATCATTGATTTGGCAGTGCACCTCCCTGTCGCCTTGTTGGTCTATCAGGAACCTAAGTTCTAGTTCTTTTCTTGAGAAATGATTAGTCTCCATTTGGGCCCTGCAGATTCCAGTTTTTTCATTAATATATATTTCACTGCCTGCAGCTGTGTTGCTCTGATAGTATTTTTGTATTTTAGGTATGCCTATACCCCTTGATTCTTTGGTCATGGCTAATGATAGCATGGTTCATTTGTGCTGGCAGTTTCTTGGTTTCTGCAGACACACTTAGACAGTACGCACTGCTTCTGTCCATGTGGTCTGAGGAATTACAGCTGGTAGTGCCTGGAAAATGATGATAGTGTAGAATGATGTTCATCCAGATCCTACTGATTCTATCGAACAAAGGGAGGTTTGGCCAGCAGAAAGGACTTTCATTTTCCTGAGCAGATTCTCATAGTTGAGATTGTATGATGCATTAAAGTTGGTTGATATGCGGACTGCTAGTTATCCACAACTGTTCTTCATCCATTTGAGTGGTATGGTCCTTTCCAGTGCTGGTTTCAGTTAGAAGCACCACTTCTGATTCTCCATAAAATTCAGTAATACTCATCCAGGATTGATTTCAGAAATAGGTATGTTTCTATCAGTTTATGAAGGAAGACGTTGGCCACATACAACCACTACTTTGGTCTGTCCTTTTAATGGTTATTCTCTTCTGTTGTCATCTTCTCTGTCTTTTCTGCCAGGGGCTCCATACAGAGGGCAAACAAAGGGACATGGAGCAACCCTGCCTCATTCTCTTCTGATAGGGAATTCTCCATTAGGGTGCTGTTAGCTTTGGTTCTGGCCTAAGGCACAGTGTACTGGGCTTGTATGCTTTTGATGAATTTTTGGCCATAGTTAAATTTTCTAAGTACAGTACTACTGATTAAAAATCCCAGTTGAGATGATTGGATGCATTCTCTGCATTGATTGTGACTGTGATATTTTGGTCTTTCTTCTTTTTGTACCCAAGATAACAGTAAGACATAACTGAATGTTGTCTATGATTTGCCTCACTGGAATAAATCTGATCTCTTCCTTCTGTACTAGCAGCAATATATTTCATTAAGGTTTCACATCTTGGTTCAGGAGGGAGGTGGCACAGACTTTGGGTCTTTATTGGGTTTTAAGAGGACCATATCATTGCATCCTTCCACGTATGTGTATGATTCATATTTGTGCATTATTTACATTGATGATATTGAAATTTGTTTGGTGAAGGACTCCATGTATGAGGTTGCTCAACCTTTGACTGACCTCTTCAATAAAAGCTTAATGGACAGCTCCTTTCTTAATTCATGGAAATTAGCTAAAATCATACCAATACATAAAGGGGCTCACCATCAGTCCTACTAATTATAGACTAATTGCCCTTTGTCTATTGTCTCAAAACTACTAGAAAGACTTATCCACAGCCAACTCAAGCTACTTGGAACACACTCCACGGAATTTTTAGATCTAATATCGTTCCCTCAGGGAGTTGAGGCCCGTGGTGCGGTGTTCATTGACCTCTCAAAAGCCTTTGACTTAGTTGATCATTTCATTATGATACACAGGCTGAAGAAAATTGGTGTAACAAACAAAGTACTGAAATGGTTCCATACATACTTGGAAAACAGATCAAGGATGGTGGACTCTGGAGGGCAGGTGCTCTACACCTCTTCAGTGTTTCAGAGTGTCCATCAGGGGTCCCAGCTTAATGAAGTCCACCTCCATCAGACTCTCGATGATGACACAGTCCTGGTCTCTGAGGGATCAAGTGTTGAGGAGGTTGAAGCCAGGCTACAGTCAGACTTACATTTTGCAGAATTAGTTTACCTCTTCAAACTTGATTATACATTCAAAAAGACCCAGACTGTGTTATGAAGTTCAGTTATATCTGGGGAAAATGTCCAAGGATAAGACTGTCCAGATAACAGTAAAACATGGTAGTAAACTGACTCAAGTGTCTGCGTATAAATATTTAGGGGTTATTATAGACCAACATTTAACTTGTGAACAGCATATAAATGGACTAATCAGCAAAGTTAATTCTAGGATAGGTGGTTTGAGAAGAATAGCAAACTGTATTAGTAAAAGATAGACTGACTATAGCCAACCAACTGATCCTACTGCTGTTCAATTACTGGTGCCACGTTTACTCCCATGCAAATCAAAATTCACTTCAAAACTTACTTGTTACAACAGGGTTGCAAGGTTTGTGTTTCATGTAATACGACACTCATCACTGCTTGATGTATAAAACTTTAACATGGTCATCTTTGGAACTTCGTAAACAAGGAAGTTAGTTAATTTGTATATAAAATCTATAAACTTGGTTCCACTACAGGTTTAGCTAAAAGTTAACCCCCTCACACCAATTTAAGAAAAACAGGGACTAGAGAATTTGAAGTCCCGAAAATAAAGAATAAATTTGAATGATGTCATATCAGTATAAAGCTTCATCAACATGGAATAATCTCCCAATAACTGTTAAAACCCAAGATATGACAGTGGAAAGTTCAAAACAGCGATGAAACAGGAATTAAGTTTCTGATGTATAGTAATAGATGAAACATTGTCATCTCTAGACTATCTTTATAAAAATAGGTTGATTGTATGTATATTCAACTGTTCTTTTCCTTGTTTTTATTATGGATTTGTACTGTTTATATGAAACATTGTTGTTGTTTATGTCATCAAACAGGTGCGTCTTGAAAAGAGGGCCTTATTGGCCCTAATGGCATTTTTGTGAAACTGTACTATTCACTTATTCCTGTATAAATAAATCTTTTTACTACTACTACACATTGGCTTGCTCCTGACTTGGTGGGGAAGGCTGAGGAGGACAAGTTGCCATGCTGTTCCGTGTCAAGTCGGGGATGGGAGGGAACTGGTAGTGGCCCAGAAGTGTCGGTGCTGTGTTTCAGTCGCAGATTTCACGCCTGCTGTTCTGCAGTCGCCATCTTCACTGGATACCTCTTCATCCACTCCATTGCTGAACATTAACTGCTTTAGTCTGGCTGCGGTTTCATTTGAGTTTTGAGTCTGGAAGCTTTGGGATGAAGAAGGACCAGGTTGGTTGAAAGCTAGAGCACTTTGTTCTTTTCTGTAACGTCCATGTTGGTCCAATAAAAGGTATCAAATAATTTGTTTCTGGATCTAAAATTTTCATAAAATCTCTATGCATCAGCCGGGTTGAGCTTGCTAAACCTTTAACACTGCTTTGAAAATAGAGAGGTGTGGACTTCTCCTAACTGAGAGCTCCCCAGTGGTCATCTGTAAGCCTCTTACGGGTCAGAGTATACTATATAAAAGATGAAGCCAGAGAGTGGTTTCTACACAAGAAAGAGAGAGGGTGGTTGGACCTCAGGTCATATTGACATTTGAAAATTAAAGTGTAATTTCCTGACTGATGAGTGGATCACCTTGCCGTTGGTGGTCAGATTGATCGTGATTCAGGTGAATGATATGACAAAGAACCGCTTTAATGTTAAAATGAAAACCAAGAAAGAAAATGTAATTGACTTGAATGAATTGTAGATTTTCAAGCAGCTTTAGCCACTGGTACTCTCACTTATGAGGCCTCCTAGATCCCACTGATCTGCTGATGTGGCCAACGCCTCCTCCAATCCAGTACTCCTAAGTGAATCAACATGCACTTGGTGTTGAATCTCAGCTGCCAGACCTTGACCACCTCTCAAAGCCTTTTGGTCCCTATGCAGTTCTCTTACCCATTTCTCACTGTCTACTGGGTTCTGCAGGCCCCAACCCTTGCAGCAGGAACCGGCCAGAGTTTTATGTTGGATCTAGGCACTAGGACAGTTGCAGATCTCCCCTTAAACTAATGCTATATATTAAAACAATTCAGCACAAAGAGGCCATTGTACACTTGGGTGTGGGTGGGGTGGGGTGGAGTAGATTCAAGCAAAATTGAGATTTATTTGGTGCAGCGGTACCACTATAGCTTAGGCACTGATGACCCAGGTGTGACAATGAGCATGGGTCATCAAAGGGCTAGCCGGGGAGGATTGCTGAGCGTCCCATGGATGCTCGCTCTCAGGGGAGCGAGGAGTATGGTCTCCAGAGCAACACCACCACCTGGGTAAACACAAGTGGAAGTGCAGCCGGAGCGATGGAACAAGGGAGGGGACATTGACAGCATGATGTGATGCATCAGCAAGGCCTTCCGATGCCAGGGGTGGGATAGAAAAATGAGAAAATGCCTTGTCCAAAAGCAGGATGTCATCCGTTACCCACTGCTGGCCCCACACCACTGACTGGGTTCCCCACCTTGCCGATTAATGCTTCAGCTCTGTCCTGGGGAAAAAGGGCCTGTCCCCCACTCCCAGCAGCCCTTCCCAAGGGTAGGTTATCCATGGGGAGCTATGAGGCAGAGGTAAGTCCCAGAGATGGCAGGTGAAGGGAAAGGGTGACTGGATTGATGAGGGCTGGTTGGGCTGCAAGAGGCAAAGTACAGTAAATAAAAAAATGAAATTTATTAAACTCTGCACAGACCAGTAAATTTGTCCCCAAGGAAATGCAACAAAAATACAGACATCAACACAATAGGCACACCTTCTCGTGGTCCCAGGAAGCAGGAACACCTTTACAGTTCCCACTGGCTCTCTCTGCATGAGATGCTTCACTATGGGGATACACTTAGGAACCAATGATCTGGGCACTCTGGCATTATATATTATTCCTCTTCACCCATAATGTGTAGTTAGTATTTCTCTTTGATATTCTCGCTACCTATATGCATCACTTTGCATTTTTCTACACTGAACTATATTTGCCATTGTTCTACACACTTTCCAAGCCTGTCCAAGTCATTCTGCAATTCATTTACCCCAGCTGAGATTAAACTACTCTTTCTGTTTTTGAGGGGAGGGGCACTGTGGAGCGCCTACTGATGAGACATATTCAGAAGGAGCGCTATTCTGACCAGAGATGAAAGTCATTGAAACAACTATTTAGCATCAAAAACTTGGAATTTAAAGGTCTGCATTGTGATCTTTAAGATGAGCTGAACAGTTTAATACTTTCTTGACAATGGGGCACACCAATAAAGCCAAGGTGAGTGGACCTAAAACACAACCCACGGAGACACTTCAAATAGAGGCAGCAGCAGCAAAATCTATCGCAGGACAGACCCACCATGGAAAGTCTTGCAACAATCTATGAAGGACATAGATACAAAGATGGAGTCAATCCTTTCCTGACTTGTGGAGCAAGTTACGAAAATAGAGGTGGCCACCAAACGGCTGTGGCAGTGGAATCCACAGCTATAAAAGCACTGACAATGACAACTAAAATAATGCAGGAGAATGCCCAGCTGAAGTATAGACTGGAAGCGCTTGAAATGCACAGAGGGCCTCTAACATATGTATGGTGGGCCTGCTGGAACACTGCAAGGGGAGAATATCCTAGACTTTTAAAAGGATGGCTGCCAGGAGCACTAAACCTTGTGTAACCCCTGTTACCCGGGTTACTAGAATACCAGTAAGATCTAGTGATAGGCAGGGAAGGCAGCTTGTGAAACTCCAGTTAAATGGATTTCACACTGTCTCACTTTGTTCTCAGTCTCAGCTGAGACTGAGAGATGACATCGTTTAGAACTGTCACAGCTGCATAATCCACACTGGAATGTTGCAGTTGGAGGTTAGAGAGAACACTGGGGAATTTGAAGTCAGTCTGAGGGAGAGTTCTGTAGAGTTCAGCTGAGGTGTTCTGCTGTGGGCAGGCCCTCAGAGCTCTAAGCTCTGTTAAGAGCTACTTTGTTTTTAGGTGTGTGTTTCCACCTGAAGAGGAAACACAGGAACTGCAATTGAAGTGGTGGAGACCGCCTCAATGGTTCAGAGCTCCATCCCTGCGGGAGGGGGAAGGTGTCAGCCTGTTTTCCAGGGCAACCCCTGGGTCCGCTAAGAAAGAAGCTGCCTGTTCAAGTTTGTGCTGAGGCACCAGATGCTCAGGAAGGAAGATTCCTTGAGAAGAAAACACCTGTGGGGCACCTGCAACCAAAGGGTGAGTTCACTCTGCAAAAGGGCCATGTGTTTTCACCTGAAACAGAATGAAACTAAAGGGACTGTTACTGTGGGGTCAGGAAAAGACAGCCAAGTACAGTTGGAAGATGTGGGATTGGACTGCTTAACTCTGTGGGGGTCTAGGGTAATGGACAGTGCCACTTATTTTAAGTATGTTCAAGTCCAGCACAAATGGGAAGAAAAGACAGTAGATTGAATGTGAAATACATTTAAAAAGTATCTACACAGCAAAATGTTCTGAAGGATGAGGTGTTACAGTCCAGAGAAATGGCCGGGTATAAATTGTGGGAGCAAGAGGTGAGAGACCCCCATCAGTAGTAACCAAATTCACCTCTACGGATTTGCTCTGAGACACCTTTTGCTTCTCTCAGGTACTTGGCAAGTGCCTTATGAAAGTACCCAGATGTGGGATTAATGAGGAAGATTCCCTTAGGAGCAGAAGGGCTCTTAGGTGGTTTAGGGAGCCACCAGCAACTGTTTCCATGATATATGGAAAGTGTCCAAGTGGCTGGCAAGGAGCCAAGCCAGGAAAACCCAGAGCTGTGTACAAGTTCAGGCTGTGTGCCCAGTGTGTTGTAGAGCCTGAGGGCTAAAGTGATGAGGATGTGTTTTGTCTCCTTTAATCTGCATTACCAGAGTGCAGCCCGTGGGGTCATCTATGCTTTGTTTATTCTGTTTGAATTTGAATAAAAGCAGCACTTTAGAATCCCACTCTGGTATCGGACATTACAGGTATTGCTTCCTGTGTTCAGAGTTACTTGGGTACCCTTGTGCAGAGTAGCCAAACCTAGCCTATGTGGCGAGTGACATATTCCTCCTCGGTCCCAGCCCACCTGGTAGACCTGTCAGATAGAAACGGCATACCAGGTAGGGTTACACTGAATCAGATCTAATAGCAGATAATTTTCTCAAACATATCACATTTCTCCCCGTCTGCTGTAAGCAACAATACTTTACCCAGAACTGTTCTTCCCTATTTCAGCCAGCCCTGCTACACAGGATCATATTTTACAGGCAGCAAGGGAGCCGACACCTTTAATTTTCAAGGCAGCATGATCCATCTTTTCCCAGACCTATCGTATGCCACAAGAACCAGAAGAAAGAAGTTTGATTGGGTCTGTGCAAAACTCTGCAGTCTGGGACTGGCTCACTCACTACTAATGCCCACTAGACTAGGGGTGCCAATATGGTAGCCAAATGTTCCAATATACTGACCCAGAAGAAGACGGGAAGAAGGGTGAAGCCAACTCAAGAGAGTTCGACTGATCTAGAGCCCAAGCGTCAGCTGACTCAGATGGTGCCACATGAATTATATACTCACTGGTCAGGACTCTTTTGCCTCTTAGCAAGTTTCTTTTTCAGAGTCTGAACTGTTAATGCTACACACTGTGTTTAACTTTTGAAAGTTTAATGGCTATATGCTGTGGATCCATTTACAGATTTAGTTGGAGTTCAAGTTTCTAAATCGTCTTATTTAAAGTAATAAGATTTAAGTAACAGCTGTTCTAAAGTAAAGCTCGGTTGCTGTTATGTTTTATATAGAACTAACGTTGCTCTGGCTAGTAATGGTGGCAGCCATGTGCATGGATAAAATGTAATTATTACACTATACTTGGATCTGAGGGTTAACCAGGGCTTACAATATATATTTCTACCTGTATAGTATCTCTGGAAAGTAGGAGCTTTATTCTCTGTACACTAGAATATATGTGGGATCAACATGTTTAGACTGGGGGTCATAACTACACTGGTTGTTGTGTGAATATTTTGAAAATAACTTTTCAATTGGTTTGACTGCCCATAGTTGTGTAGGGTGCAGCATCTCATGGACTACATCTTGAACATTTTATTAGTGGAATACTCCGACATCTGAAATCCAGATTGCTTAGATTAAGAACTTCATACATTGAATATACTTTCAGGCTGTACAATGTGATATCTGGCATGAATCAATTGTATACAACTGTTTTATTGCAAAACAATAAAATATAATACAAGAAAAAAAGCTACTCTTTCTATTTTGGTGTCAACAGTAAATTTACTTAATAAACTCAAAGGCAGTACTATATCTAAATTGCTAAATCATATATACATAAGGTGAGAACAACATAAAATACCAATGCTGCCATAATACTGAGGCTCTTTATGAAAAGGACTTTTGACCAAGTAAGGAACTTGTTGTGGATGATATCACCTTTTAGTTATTTATTTTATTTATTTGTACATCAGCTTACAAACCTTTGAGCCAGAGGCTCATTTTCAAAGGTACCTCATCGCAAAGAGGACAATACAGTACAAGTATGTTACAACAATGTGGATCACAATGATTGGTAAAGCATGCTGCCATATATTAGTTGTAAAAATTCTAAGGTTACAGGATCAGTAGAGAAGGATAGGTACAGATGTTTAGTACTTCATAGACAAACAATGGTATGAGCATACAAGCAGATGGGTTCAGAGACAAGCGGAGGCAATGATTGATAAAGCAATGGGAAGTGGTTTGTAGTAGGTTGGGTGCAGCCACTCAGGGAGCTTTGTCAGAGCATTTGAGCAAGACCAACTTAGTAACAGTCACAGCGCCAGAATTAGTAGGTGATTTGAAGGGAGGTTTTGAAACTGGAGATCATGGAGGCATCAGAGATAGAGGAGGGAGTATGTTGAACCAGGATGGGGCTCTGTAGCAATAGGCCCTTTGACCGTGTGTGGTCCTAGCCCTGGGACTAACAGTGTGGTTTTGCAGGAGGTCTGAGTTTGTATTAGGGATTTTGTATGGTGGATGGAGGCTGTCAAACCTGGTGGGGATAGTCCAAGGAGAGTTTTTGTTATGAGACAGGTTTGATATCTGAGACTTTCATCTAGGTCAAGCAGCATAGCCTGCCCTTCATATAGTTGGCAGGTGTGTGCTAACCTGGGGACCCTGTAATTAGCCACAGGCCTTATTTAGTGTAATGCAAATTTTGTTGAGGGCAGTCTGGTCTGCAGCACCATAAAATGGTAGTCCATAATCCACAAGGGACAGTATAGAAGATGTGACCGTGAGTCGGAGGGCGCAGGGGAGACAATTTTGTACCGGTATAGGATACCCAGCCAAATATTGGAAGCTGAGGCTAGGGCAGTGATGTGATCATGGAATGTGAGAGCAGGGTCAAAGTAGATCCCAAGGTACTTATACGAAAGTAGACTTGCTTGAGTGGAAACTTGGTGCTAGAGGGACATGGAGTAGGAAATTGCTGGCTTTGTTTTGTGGTGGGGCGAAGATCATGGTTTGTTTTTTTGAGATTTATTACAAGTCTATGCTCTTGAACCAAGCTTCAGCATCATTATATGATATTTGCAAAGAGTCCTGAGGCAATAGGGTTTCGGTCAGAGGCAAAGATGACAGCATCATCTGCATACAGCAACATTTTTCCAGTACATGCACCTGGCAGGGCATTGAGGTATAGTGAAAAGAGCAAGGGTCCAAGGATGGAGCCCTGGGGAACACCAGAGCGGATAGGACAAGCGTTGGAGAGTGTCCCATTAATTTTAACACACTGGGAGTGGGCAGACAGGTAGCTGGAGCACCGAGGAGACAGGCCCAGTGGCAAAGCCAGTGTGGCTGAGGGCATCCAGCAGGAGGGGATGGAAACGGTGTCGAAGGCTTTTGATAGATCTATGAACACAGCCCCAGCCAGAGAGCCCGAGTCCAGAGAAGAGTGAAGAAAATTTGAAAACTCTAGGAGGGCATTGCTGATACTGTGGCCTGTATGGAAACCATGCTGTTCAGGGCAGAGGATGTTGTATTTGGTTAGGTAATCATAATTTGAGTGGCCACCACTTTTCTAAGGCTTTGGAGAGGGGGGAGAGAATGGAGATAGGGCCGTAATTTCCAGCTAGGGACCTGTCACCACCTTTGTGTATAGTGTGACTGTGGCAATTTTCCAAGCTGAAGGAAATTGTTCCAGACAGAGGGGATTTATTAAGGAGACTAGTGATTGGGGCGAGGACCAGATCCAGTACCCGCAGAGGATACAGGGATCCAAGGAGTCACTGCCAGTACTATTGCTCTTTAGGGCATTGATTAGGTGTGGTCTGACTCTTGAGCAGTAACCGCATGAAATGGAAGCAAGCACGTGTGAGGACAGGGCAGGTAGGGAGGGTCAAAAGTCATTAGGGAGGACTGGGCTAAGGTCCGTGAAAGAAGTATTGAGGAAGTTGGATATAAGGCTGGGTCAGTAGAGATGGTGCCATCAATGTTGTTATGGGAGGGTGGGGGGCGTCGTTGCCATTTAATTGTTTGATATTGTCCCAGAAGGTTCTAGCATTCCCCAAGAGGACGTGAGTGAGGACTGATAGTGATCAGCTTTAGCCTTTCTGATGGCCCAGGTACATTTGTTTTTGCAGCAGCATACGCCTGTCTGTCAGCGGGCCGCCAGTTTCAGTGGCTAGATGCCATAAATTGTCCCTGTGCTTAAGTAGTTGAAACAGGGCAGGGTAACCAGGGTGCATTCTGCATTTTGGAACGGAGTACTGTTAGAGGTCGAAGATGTCATAGGCTTTATTGAAGGTTTGATGAAGAAAGTTAGCGCCGTATCAATATCAGGGGGCTTGTATGGGAGACCAATTAATTTGGGCCAGAAGTTCCTTAAGGTTTTCAGACCACTCTGGTCTTAGGCGCCGCCATAGGTTGGGCTGTGCATTGGTTTGGATAAGGAGGTTGTCCAGCAAAAAGTATAGGGGAGTGGTCGCTAAGTGAGTCAGGAAGGACTTGGATATCGTAGATTTGTTTAGGATGATTGGTGAGGACAACATCTAGAAGAGTGCTAGAGACCTCTTCGATTCATTCTTGTAGGTTGAGCAATGAGTTGAGTCAAATCGATTGCTGTAAAGGAATCACGGGTAGTGAAGATGAGGAGCTAAGCCAGTTAATGTTTAGATTGCCCACTAGGATTTGGTCAGATGAGTGGTGTGGCAGTAAGATACTCTGTTATCGAGACCAGTGCCAGTGTTTGATTTTGTGGGGGAATGAGGCTGTAGTTAGATAGAGTGGGCCCTTGAGGGGTCTGGGGTCAGTTTTTAGGTTAGACCCTGCGCCCAAGTCGAGGGCAGGGGCTGGGAGGCTAGTCCAGTGAGAGAGTCTCTAGTGTAGATAGCAGAACCCCAACCCGTCTTTCAACCTGGTCCTCCCGGTAAAGGGAGTAACCTGGGAGGGAGACAAAGAGTCGTGGTGGACTTAGATTTCCACCAGGGTGATAATATCAGGTTTATGGAATGTGACCCAGCATTGGAGTGAGTCAAATTTTTCAGAATTTTACAGATATTCACTGATGCAATGCAAAGCCCAGGAGAACCTGCTGCTGAGCTGTTGTGAGCTGGGCCAGGGTTGGATGTATACCTCTACCGCCTTGGTTTATAATTGTTATTGTTCAGAGACAACATGCCAACATGTTTTAACAGAGCTTGGTGTCATAACATTCTCATACTTAACAGCCCCAGGTTATAGTTAAACATCAATCTAGAGCCAAGCACCCCAGCATTGACAAATCACAATACTGCACATTTCCACCAACAGTTAGGCATATCTAAGGCTCTGTTCAGTGCAGTCCTGACTTTGACAGCACACTCTGTGATGCATGCAACCATATGCAGTGTGATATTTGTATACAGTTTATTTATCCAGACAAGCCCAGCTGAGATGTAGCATCTGTTTTCTGCAGTCCTGCTTCTACCCAGTTGTACTGCTTGGGGACTGACGTCCAGGAAAGTAACATTACTTGCTCAAGGTTACACATAAACGAGTGACTTTGGTGGAATCCTGCTCCCCAACATTACAATAAGGCACTGGCTCACAGAAGGTAATGTTTTGGGCACAAATCATGTAAACATCCAATCTCTCAAACTCTAACTTGCAAAAAGCCAACCACTAACATGGGTGATGATAACTATGATTCAGAAAGGCCTTATACTGCCAATGATACAACAGGTGAGCATGGTGTAGTTGATGTAGAAATTGAAAAAAATGTAGACTTACAGTGACAGATTCAGCATGCTTATTTTTTTAATTTACATTTTTTATTTTCTGAAAGAAAGCGTAGAATAGACTGTAAAGCACAAGACAAGTGGCTGTATAGAAAAGGTACATTGGAAACACCAGATACACCCTTTACATTTCAGTCCATAAGAAAGTCTGAGGAGTCCATATCCTGACTAGCTGGTCATGAAAGTCCATCCATCGCAGCATGCTTACTGATTATTTTGATAGGCATAGCATGTTACACAGTTTCTGAAGTACCTGGCATGAAGTGCAGGAGTGCCCATCATGCTGACTGTAAACAGAAGGCAACATCCTCCTGATCTTGATATGCTGGTTACATAGTTGATGTTGACCATTGTTGGCCCCAGTACAGAATGAAGTCGGAAACCCAGCACCTCTTGCTCTTTGATTCCGCCTTTTAAATTTCCTTCCCATTTTGGGCTCACCTCGCTGTTTGTGAGACCTTGTTATACTGTTCAGTCTTACTTAAAGCCAAATCAGCCTCAGTTCTTTCATGTTGATTTTGTTCTTTCCATAATGTTTAGCATTACAAAAGGGTCTCAGAAATGTTGCAGTCTGATTGGCTGTCAGCATTCTGGCAGTCATACATTAATTAAGCAATATGCCATGACACGGGTGGTATATTGGTGGATTTACCATGCCTGGTGTGGTTCGGTCATGAGGCGTAGACGAGGACTTAACCACACCAGAAGTGGTAATCCACACATACTGTATACCCACTGCCTGCCATGGTATATCGCTATTATACAATGTTCAACTTGTTTTTTTTTGTTTTATAGTGATATAAAACTTTACAGTGGATATACTGGAAGATTGATCACGGTCATGTGATGTGTTTTGACCAATGATATTACAGGATTTTCCTACCCCATTGTATAATCTCTGTTACACTATTATATGCAGCCTGATAACCATGGCACATGAATTCTTCCTGTCAGCATTTCATTCTCTACCACTGCTGAATGACTAGGATGATGCATTCTGATTCTAAACCCACATTCTTAAGTTGTTGGAGGATGAAGTATTGTATGAAAAGCTCCTTCTCAATGAGGAAAACATTTAAAATGGTACACTTATAACAGTATTCTTTCAGAATATTTTTCTAATAGCAATAAGGCACTCCTAGGAGTTAGAGTAACAGTTGGTTAATTGCTTACATGGAGCAATATAGCACTCAGTTGTGCCTGTGCCAAATTACACCCTAGGGTGTGGTTAACAGACAAATAATCTAACCTCTGGTCATGCCTTATTGCATAATTTTAGTTGGGTATGGTCCATGTAATTTGATATTTCTTTAAACTTGGCTTGCTACAGTAGCTTCATCTGGGAAAGAGCTACCATGTGGAAGACCAACAGCTATATATCTTCCAAAATGCTCAGCCACAGTGAAGTGCATCAAACCGTTTAGACCTGGAATGCTATCAGCAAGTTCCTACAGGACTGGCAGTTTACGAACAGAATTTATTGAAACCGAAGGAAAGAGTCATCCAGTGGGACAATGACTTTTAATTTGCAGCCATCAGCATGAATACTGAACCGCCTTTGTGTCTCACAAGTGAGTAGGTCCCTAGGACATTTTAAAACCTACTCATAACTGCATCACATACTGTATGTGGTATGATGTGTATGTTAGTCATAATAAGCCACAGAAAGCCACTAGGAAGGAAATCCACTAGGTATTCAAGCCGTAGGGCAAGTAGCTCAGTGCTGATAGCACAGAACTGTGACCCGAGATCCAGGTTCAAATCCCACCAGATCCTCTTACTTCCTGTGGGAGCCTGAGTATGTCCCTTGGCCTTCCTGAGTATCTGCCCATTCAGCTATAAAATGGATCATGGCAGGATCTTGCTGGAAAATTAGATGTAGCATCTCATCTGGGTTATCCCGGCAAACTAGCTGCCACAGTTGTCAAAGCAGGATGCCCATTGGCCCACTGGGTAGGGCATTGTGCATACATACTAGCAACCTGGATCAGGAGCACTTGGGAGCCAACTTGAGCAACCTAAGGGACTGGGGTGGTGTCACATGATACCCATGCCAGCTGAGGAGGGATGTCATTGTGGTTTCACAGCTGCATATTTTCTGTGGTGAGCTGGGGAGCTTGCCTACTCCATGGGACATTTGCTGCATGCTTGCAAGGCCTGCAAGGGCAGTGCCCAGTGCCAAACAGGAGGTAGGCAGAGCCCAAGTGAGAAACAAACAAAAAAATATGCACTAGCTAGTGTAATGATAGTTGCTGGCACACGCAGGCCGTGCTCCATTTTGGTATCCACTGGCTTTAGTGGTGGAGGAAGTGGCAGACAGGGCAGAGGGGTCTCTGACAAAAGATTCAGAGCAGGTGAAGATGGGGGCCCTGGGCCAAACAGCTATATGAAAAACAAAACCTTTATTTTGATGACAGCAATAGCCAAAAGCTTATTCTCAAACACTGACTGGACAAGCAGCCACCCACAGGACATGAATGGTTAAATAAAATGCTAGAGGCACTGCATTTAGAACAATTAGCTCATAACCTCAAAAGCACACAAGACTTATCTAAGAACATATGGAACTACTGATGCATTCTAACAACATCACAGACAAAAAGGGAAAAGTCAAGATGCTGACTGAAACAAAATAAGGAAATGTGTACAAAGTAATACCCACTACCAGGGTAATTTAAAATAGAAAGCAGAGAAAAAGGAAGATAAGAATATAAATCTAAAGGCAAACACTATTTGGAGCTAAAGCCCATAGTTTAAGGGTCACGCGTTTGCCACGCTATTACAAGGCCCATTTATACGCTCTCCTCCCGCATCACACAGACTTTTTCTCTCTTGCAGCGGAGACACCCCTGTCCTTGCTCCTCTCCCCATTTCTACTGCTCTTCGGCTTTTGCCGTGTTCGTGGCTACCTCCTGCTGCTGGATTGCTCTCCTGCCTGTTCCCCCATCCCTCCTTGGTGTTCTGCCTGCCACTCCCTCCTCTGCCTTCTAGTCCCCATGCCTCATTATTTTGTCCTCCTTCTGGGTCTCCCCTTTGGGCTTTTCTCACTCACCAACTCCAAGGCTGCTCTGTGCTGGGGCTCTGGGTGTATGTCACCTGCACGCCAGCTCTCCTCTGCACCTTGCTCCGGTGATTCTACCATCCCCTTCCACTCTGGCTGGCTCCATTTCTTCAGCCTACCCGCATCATGGACTGCCGCCCATCATGCAGGACTCCCCTTACCAGCAGCAGTTTAGCCACAGCAGTGCCCGGTACTGGCCTCCTGCACTGCTACCATTTGAACTTTCTTCAGCACCTGCATGTCTGCCTCCCAACACTGCTTAATTGGATCATGGGGATTGCTATACGCTCCCGCATTGCTACCATAGCCTGGAACAGCTGTCATGTCACCCCAGCTACAGCTATCGACCAGCATGTCATCCCAGCCCCAGCTGCTGGTAATTACTCCATTATATTATTCTCCTGATTAACTGAACTGCTCGGTGACAGTGTGTCCCGCTTATTGCTTCTTTATTTTTCCTGTATGGGAACCAGGAGTGGTGGGGCATCTCTGCCCCAGGCAGTGGGATCAGCTTTATAATTGCCAGAATTTAGCAGCCACTGGCTTGCTCCGGCCTCCTGCTGCTGCTCCAGGCAACTCTCTACTTTAGGACAGCTGGCTCCACCCAGCCTTTCACCATCTTTTCCTGCTATTATCAATCAATCACTCAATCAATCAAACTCTGTGTAATCAGGCTTTTCACCTTTGAGTGAGTTCATTTGCAAGGTCATCCTGGACAACAATGACAATGGACAACAATACAATGGTATAGATATACGGCACACAAACATATACAACATTTGAATACAGTCGATGATACATTTTGTGCATTTTACAGTATATACAGATTACAGGCACAAAGGATAACATGGAATACTCTACAAAACTATAGTAACCTGTAGTAATACAATGCGACAGAAGATATTAAGTATAAGCAAAGAGGAAACAGGGAGTGGAGAGAGATGAGCAGGGAGGAATGGGGCAGTTATGGAGAATGGGTAGGGGTAAGGGAAAGGAGTGCTATAATGACCTGACAAACAAAAGTGGGATTAGGAAAGCAAGGTCTTGAACAATTTTGTATGACATGAGCAAGTTTCTTTCAAGGCAGCTGTGAGAAGAGGCTTGAAGAAGGATATCCCGTACCATAATCAATCTTAAGTGCCTTCTGCAGGAGTTCCAAAGGAGGGAAGAGCAAAGCTAATAGTGGCAGCGCCAGATTGTGTTTGGATCCTGGGGACATCAGACATAACAAAGCTTCCACTTACATACTGTGTGACCCTGACGAGTTACTAACTTCCTGTGCTCCCAGGTCGCACCTGTAAAAAGTTTTCAGCTTGGTGTGCTAATCCTGGTTAAACAACTAAAAAAAAATATATATATATAAGCACAAATGCGTAGCATCTCAAACAGGTTTACACCTGGTTTACACAGCCATCCTAGCCTTCCTGTCCTTGTAGTCCTCCCAGCCTTCCAGTCCCTTGCACTACCAGTATCACTATATACAAGTCGTCATGGCACTAATGCAATCAGATTGTGAGTCCATTCATTCACGGACCCCTCCTTTCAATACTGGCAGCATATCATGCTTACTCACTGCAAACTGTACCTTTTGCCATACTGGCTTTGCAGCCTCCTCCTGCCTAGCTGGTTTCACGGCCTCCTCCTCTTCCCCCATCAGCCCCGTGCTTTGCCTGGCCTCGCTGTTGCATTACTCATAACATACAATCCAATTTACTCCAAAATTGGCTTTCTAATAGACTTGGTCAGCATGCATTCCTGTGGTGGACAAATATTATTTGCCTTAACTAGACCCCCGAAAGGGTTCATATCTCTCAGCCTGACCTATGTGCAGGTCTCTCCATGTCAGCTCGTTCCAGTCTAGACCCACAAGGGGTCTGCAGTGCTCAGTCTGACCTATGTACATGTCTCCCCATGCCTGCCATCATCCACTATGACCCATGTGCAGGTCTCATGCTCATTACAAGTCACTTTTCCACATTTTGGAGACATGCTGACCATATCCATTACCCCAGGACTTGGTGCTAGCCCTGTGCTACAGTCTCTCTCACCCTCGAAGTCCGCATCTTGAGCATGCAAAGCTTGGGGCAGGGTCCGTCTCACCTGGCCTATAGTTAGAATATCCTTGTTCGGTGAACCTTCAGTTGTCAACCATACTAGCTCGATGTAGCATTTAAGACTTCAGTGGCAAAGGGTGGGGCTGTCAGTGGAAGGTCCTCTTTAGCTGCCTGAGCAGGTTTGAGACACCCTTTCAAGTTATTCTCCACACCACCTCTGGTTCACCTGGTTTGTTTGCTAATCGGTAGGCCAGCTGAACACCTTAGCGTGATTACTCTCCTCCTCCTGCCTTGGTTGCCCATTGTTACAGAGTTAGGTTACAACCTTCCACTGTTTTCCCATTAAAGGGATAGAGTGAGAATGTTCCTGGAATTGCTATTCCCTGGATTGGTCTACTGTTGCAGTAGCAGAGCTATCACTAAACAATATTGTCCCAAAGCCTGGAGGGAAGGTGACCTAGGCTTTGGATCCCCAGAGGTTTCCTCCTCAAAGGGTTTTCCCTCTCCTCTATACCAATGGTCGAATGCTGGATAGGTAGTACACCATAACAGCAACTAGGCTTAGAAGTCACCTTTCACTACTATCTCCCCTATCATCCTAGTACTCCATTCTTTCTTCACTCAGCTCCCCACCCTACCAACTATGCATGTGCACCCCTGCTCGCCAGCCTCTCTTCTCCTCCTCCTTCTTTTGCCTTCCACCAACCCTATTGTCCCTATTAACCTCAGCCTCACTATTCCAGTGTTCCTACCTACCCTCCTGTCTTCCCTCCTCCTTACCACTGCTCCTCCCTCCCTCCTCCTCCACACACCCCATATGCTCCTCTCCACCTCACCCCCATCCAGACATTACCTTCCTCCCCAGCTCCCTTGCGCTCTGATCACACAAGCCTCTTTGCCTGTGCTGCCCTACCCACCCCTGTTCTACTAAACCCCTTCCTCATCCTATCACTCCCGCGGCGTAAACTCTCCATCTGGCACCCTCTGACCAGAGCACTTCTCCTCCTTCTACTCCTAACAGGGAACATACATCCCAACCCAGGCCCTGCCCTCCCACCCACCCACCCAGCCCATTGGTCTTCAAGTAGCCTCCATGAACATATGCAGCCTGCTGAAGAAATTTGACACCCTTCAGTGCTGGGCTTGGCTCATCAACCAGACATCATAGCCTCTGGTTGAAACATGGCTGTCCAATCCACCCTGACTCATTTGTTTCCCTCCCAGGCTATACCTTATACCGGGAGGACCGAGTAGGCAAACGAGGGGTGGCTGTGCAATCTACACTAGGGACACAATACTTGACACGCACTCCCACCCCTGCCCTTGTAAATGGGGCCCAGGCTCTACCCTCAAACTCACCTCGGACCCCTCTAGGAGCCCTCTCTATCTCACCACAGCTTACGTTCTTCCAAAGAACCAACACCCGGCCCTGGTATCTTTAACGGACTACCTGGCAACCTCCACCATAAGGCGGAGCAAACCTAGTTGGGGACCTTAATGAAAATTGCTCAGCACCTCCTCATCTGATCAGAGACGATTTGCCGCCCAAGACCTGACGCAACTCATCACCCAGCCCACAAGAATAAACCCTAAGAGAGGTACCAGCACCTTCTGGATGTTATTATAACTAACCGACCTTACAAAATCCAAAACATCCAGGTCCTCCCAGACTCCCTAAGCGACCACTCTCCTATCCTATTTCATTGGGCAGTCTCCAATCCCAAACCCAAAGCCCAGACCACCCTCCGCAGGCGCTCCACCCTGGTGGGCTGAAAACTTAAAGTATTCCTCACCCAGATAAACTGGTCCCCATTCATCATGCTACTGACATTGACACTGCCCTCCTTCTTCACTCACACCTTCAACATGGCCTGTGATCTCTTGCGCTCACCAAAATCCGTCCAAAAACAGAATGCACCTTGGATTAGCCCGCCTTCTACAGGTCATCTGTCTGATAGGCAGGCTTACAACACAGCCTGGAATAAGTGCTCATGGGCCATCAGGAAAGCCAAGGCCGACCATTACCAGGCCTCCCTTACCCCTCCTGGGGCTCGCCCAGACCTTCTGGGATAATATTACAACTTAATGGAAAAGCTCGCTCCCTGCCCCATCCCAGCTCACTAGAAATGGCACTACCACCACCGAGCCTGCCACCATAGCTGACTGGTTCACACCGCTCACTGACCTTAGCTCAGTCCTCCCTAGTAATTTCTTTGACCCTCCCCAACCAACCTCCCCTGTCCTCCAGCGCCCAGCTTCCACCCACGCAAGATTTCCACCCGGGAAGCCAGACCCATCCTAGTCAAAGCTTTGAATGGCAACAGTCCCAGCAGTGACTCACTGGACCCCAGTATCCTCAGGCTGGTGCTAGATGAAGTCCTTGCCCGCTCACCAGCCTAATTAACCAGTCACTCTGCCTGGGACAATTTCCCACAGTGTGGAAACAGCCATTATCACACCATTCACAAAGGGGGACAGGTCATCGGCCAACAACTACTGGCCAATCTCCATCCTCCCCCATCTCTAAAGCCCTGGAGAAAGTGGCCATTCAAATCACTGATTATCTGGCTAAGCATAACATCTATGCCCAGAGCAACATGGCTTCCATGCTGGTCACAGTACCAGCACTGCCCTAATTGAATTCTCCAACTTCCTACACTCCTCCTTGGATACCAGCTCCTAGCTGGTGCAGTGTTCATTGACCTCTCAAAGGCCTTCGACACCGCCTCCCATCCACTTCTGCTGAATGCACTCTGCCACACTGGTCTCTCAGCTGGCCCTTAGCATGGTGCACAAGCAATCTTGACGCTCGATGTATGTGTAAAATCAATAGCACAGTCTCCGATACCCGTCCCATTCACTCTGGGGTCCCCAAGGCTCCATCCTGGCCCTTTCTCTCTCTCTATCTGAACACTCTGCCCAGTGCATGCTCTGGCAAAATTCTACTGTGCAGATGACGCTGTCCTTTTGCCACCCACCGCAATCCCGCCTCCTCCAGGACACCCTACAGCAGTCTTTCAACAGTGCCGAAGCCTGGTTTAAGAGCGCAGACTGCATCAATCTTAAAAGACCAAAGCTATGCTCTTTTCCCACCCCCAAAACAAAGCTAGCAACCACCCACTCTATATCCTTCCAGTACCAATCAGCCACTGGAACAAGTCTGCTCCTACAAATACTTTGGGGTTACCTTTGACTCAGCCCTCACATTTCACAACCACATCGATGCCTAACATCCGCCACTAACATACGGCTGGGCATTCTCTTCCACCATAGAACCTGCCTTCCCCAAATGCTCTCCGCTCGCTGTTACATCATCCGTTCTGTCCCTTGTAGACTATGGCCTACTGGTCTATAGTGCTGCCGACACCACTGCACTCAAAAAATTCACTTAACCCTGAACAAAGCCTGCAGATTGATTACTGGTGCCCCCAGGCTCACTCACACCTGTCAGCTGTAACGTTGAGGCTAATTTGCTTACCCTGGATGAACGGCTCCAATACCAAACCTGTCTCCTCACAAAAAAAAACCCTCACTGGCTCTCCTCCTGGGGTATGGCATCCATCCACCAGAGCCCTCCCACTATTGCAACACGGTCTTCCAACAAGACCACTCTAATGGTCCCAGATCAAGAACCAGCCATGGCCAGAGGTCCTTCTGCTATAGAGCCCCAACCTGGTTTAACTCTCTCCTGCCCCTTCTCCAATGCCACCACCATCTCTAAGTTCAAAACCACCCTTCAAACCACATCATCAACACTCGTAACTGCTCCTGTCTCTGAAAGTAGCCTCCACCTCTACTTCTCTTGACAATGCCCTCCGGGCTGCTCTCCACCTAGCCATCCCCACCACCACTTCCCTGTACACCATGCCTATGTTTAACCTGGCCAGTACCAGCTGTTTCAGTGTTTACCTACTAGATTGCTCACTATTGATACCAACTTGTGTAACACCTGTTCTCAACTTACATGTACCCTGTAAACCAAATGTATTTGTCTGACCACAGTGTGACGTGGCGCCCTGTTGAACGCCTATTGTTTTGCAAACCTACGCTATGTAACCAAAAACGCAATGTATGTCTTTATGTGACGAAGTACCTTTGGAAACGAGCCTCTGGCTCAAAGGTTGTAAACTGATTTTACAAATAAATAAATAAATAAAATAAATAATCCCTAGGTCATTTAGGTAGGTTTCTGCTGTTGAATGGAGTGGGTGGCTGTCCCGTGAGTGTCCCGTCTCCCTGCAGGAAGTCAGTATTACTATGAGGGGATTGGTTCGTCAAGTGCCGAGGGCAGCTGAGGCAGGGGTGGTGAGCAGCATTGAGGTTGTCTGGTGCAGGAGATGCCATGGGTGTAAATGGAGCCTAGGGAGGCCTGACGTGTTTGGTCTCCATACCCAGGGCTCCCACTGGACCAAATGGGCAGGTCAGTAGAGGACCAGCTGCATCCTCTAATCCTATTTGGGCAGTGCTTTGCAGTGCCAGGTCGATGAGGAACAAAACCGCTATTTTGCAGACTTGATTTCTTCTGCTGACCTGACTTGCATCATGGAAACCTGGCAGGGTGATGATGTGGGCCTGTTTTTGAGGTCGCCATCCCACTAGATATACCATGGTGCACTGTACAAGGAAGGATCGCAGGGGTGGGGGTGGCCATCATTTTTCAATCCAGCTTGGGCTTCGGTGCACCCAGTTGGTAACACCCGATCCTTTGAGTGTGTCGCTGTGTGTGAGGTGCAGGTGCAGGTTGCAGGATTCTCCTCATTTACCTTCCCCTGGGATGGGGGAGATTCTGCAGGAGGTAGTGGACTTCATCTACCAGGTGTTGGAGTCGCTAGGTGTTTAACCTTGGGGATTACAATGCCTGGGTTGACAACGAATCTCACATTTCAGTTATGACCTCCTCCAGTTAATGCAATCACTGGGACTGTCACAAGTAGTTGCTGCTGTTACCCACCAACGTGGTCACACACTCGATCTGGTGTTCCAGATGGGTCTTGAGATTGATAACCTCAAGACTGATCAGGTCATTTAGTCTGATCACTGCACCATGGAGTTCAGCTTTGTTTCCTGAAAGTCCCTCCCTATGGAGATGTTCAGCTATCACCCCTTAGGAGGTGTTGACCCAGATGGACTGCTGGCATTAGCTGACCTATCAAGGGTTGATGCAGCATGTGCGATTGGCACTGGAGAGCGGTGGTCACCTATAACAGGCGGTTGATGATGCTCTAGATGCCATCACACCAGTCCGCATACGACCAGATGCTGTCACTTGAGATTCCCCTGGTTTGATGGGTATCTCAAGGTGATGAAGATCAGGGTTGGAAGCTGGAGCATTTCTGGCAGAAGACCCGCTGAATGCTGACAGGCTGCCGTACATTCTCACCATGTTGAGTAGCAGGGGCAGTTTCCCAAGAAGGCAGAATTCCTGTCCAGGGAAATTGCTGCGGGGAAAACAGACCATCTCAGCTTTTCAGACCGTGGATAGGCTTTTACATCCTGCCTGTCTTTGGCCGAAAATAGTTTTTCAACCACTTTAGGTGAAGAGTTTGTTCTGTTTTCTCTGACACAGTGTTGGTCATCCAGTCAGGATTCTGCCAGGGAGGCCTCGCTCGCAGTGATTGGGTTGGGAGTTTCAGAGGTGCTCAGTCTGCCTGGGAGGAGTTTAGGCCAGTGGAGGTGTCTGAAGTGACTAAGGTGATCTTAGAACTGAAGCACACCTTTGTGAACTGGACCCAGCACTGATGCTTTAATGGGATGTGTCGATGCCGTTGGCCCAGTGTTCGCCAGGATTGCCAGGTGTTCGATGGTGGAGGGGTCTTCAGTTGCTCTGAAAGAAGCACTGGTGAAGCCCCTCCTAAAGAAATCTTCCTCGACCCAGACATCCTGCTGAATTACTGTCCAATCTCTAACCTGCCTTTTGAGCAAGGTTGTTGAGAAATTGGTGTCACTACAGCTTGAGGATCGCCTGGTGTCCTCGGACATCTATGAGCCTTTCCAGTCGGGTTTTCGGGCCAGACATAGCACTGAAACTGCTCTAGTGAGAGTGCATAATGATCTGCTCAGGGCTAGAGATAGAGTAGACAGGTCAGTTCTTGTGCTCCTTGATCTCTTCTCAGCCTTTGACACTGTGGATCACGTTGTTCTTCTGATTGCCCTGTGACTTTATGGACCTCGCCGGTACCGGCCATCAAATGGTTTGAGTCGGATCTCCTCAGACAGAGTACAGTGGGTGGTGATGGAATTTCTCCTCCTCCCAATGCCTCTATCCTGTGGAGTACCTGAGGCTCCATCTTGTCGCCGATGTTGTTCACAGTGTATATGCTCCCTGGTGAGATCATTCAACAAAACAGTGTGGAGTTTCACTGCTATGCAGATGACACCCAACTGTATTTGTCTTTGCACCTGGAACATCAGGAGCTGTTTTCATGCTTAACAGCTGTCTGGCTAATATCAATGACTGTATGGCTTCCAACTGGCTGAGACTCAACCCGCTAAGACTGAGGTGCTGGTGATTGAGCCTGGTCAAGGGCATGATAGGTTGCCACCAGGGGCTGACTCTAGACTTGTTCTGGGGTCTGTGCTATTGGTGGTTTCTCCAAGGATGCGAAATCTAGGCAAGATCCTTGATAACAGATTGACCTTTGAAGAACAGGTGTCATCTGTAGTCAGCAGTGGTTTTACCACTTACAGAACATTGCCCAGATTAAGCCCCTCATTCCGCCCAAGGACCTGTCAACACTGGTGCATGCCTTTGTGACTTCTAGGCTCGTCTACTGTAATGCTCTGTACTTGGGGTCATGAGAGGGACCCTCTGCAGACTGCAGCTGGTGCAGAATGCAGCAGCCCGGTTGCTGACGGGCCTTTTGAGGTCCAGTCATAGAAACATAGAAACATAGAATTTGACAGCAGATAAGGACCGCTTGGCCCACCTAGTCTGCCCATTTCCCTACCTAATGGATAAGCTGCAGATCCTAGTTAACTAGCAGCCTACTTCTTCCTACCCCACCCTAGAATTGCCTTACGACTGTCCCATGCATGCTTGAATTCCACCACTGATTTTGACTCCACAACCTTCTCCGGAAGGCGCTCCATGCATCCACAACCTCTCTGTGAAAAATACTTCCTTAAATTACCTCTGAGCCATCGCTCTATCTTCAAATTGTGCCCTCTTGTTCTTGCACACCTCTTTTTGAAAGATGCTACCTTCTTGGACTTTCTTGATTCCCTTGAGGTACTTGAACGTTTCTATCATGTCCCCCCTCTCCTTCCTTTCCTCGAGGCTATACATATTAGCTCCTTTCGCTCTCTTCATATGTCTTCCAGTGCAGACCCTGCACCATTTTAGTTGCCCTCCTCTGGACAGCTTCCATCCTGTCTATGTCTTTGCAGAGATTGGGTCTCCAGAACTGCACACAGTACTCCAGATGGGTCTCACCAGCTGTCTGTACAGAGGGATAATAACTTCCTGTTTTCTACTGGTGATGCCTCTCCTATGCATCCCAGTATCCCCCAGCCCTCCTTGCTGCCCCTCACATTGCTTGCCCACTTTAGGTCATCTGATATGACTACCCCAGGTCTCTTTCCATTTTTGTTATTGTTAGTATCTCACCCCCCATTGTGTACTCTTCCTCTGGGTTTTGTTTCCCAGGTGCATTACCTTGCACTTCTTAGCATTGAATCTAAGGTGCCACATTTGACCATTCCTCTAACTCTTGCAAGTCCCTTCTCATCCTTTTCCACCCCACCCTGTGCATCAACTCTGTTGCAGATCTTTGTGTCATCTGCAGAGACATACTTTTCCTTCCAGTCCTTCTGCAATGTCACTTATAAAGACATTGAAGAGGACCAGTCCTAATACTGAACCTGCACTTCCACTAGTAACCCTCCTTTCTTCTGAGTGGACTCCATTTACTATTACTCTCTGTGTCCTATTCTCCAGCCAATTCTTTACCCAGGCTGTCATCTTGGGACCCACTCCCAGGCTGGCTAGCTTGTATATTAATCTTTTGTGTGGGACTGTGTCAAATGCCTTGCTAAAGTCTAGGTAGGCCATGTCCACAGCCCTCCCTGATCTACTACTTTGGTCATCCAGTCAAAGAAATCTATCAGATTCGTCTGGCATGACCTTCCTGCTATGAATCCATGCTGCCTAGGGTCCTGTGCCCTCTGGCCTCTAGATACTCAACAATTATTTCCTTCAGAAGTGATTCCATCATTTTCCCTATCACTGAGGTTAAACTAACAGGTCTGTAGTTTCCTGCTCTGCCTTGCTCCCACTTTTGTGTAGAGGAATCACATCTGCCCTCCTCCAGTCCTTGGGTACCACCCCATCCACCCATGATTTGTTAAAAGGGTAGTCAGTGGTGTCACTAGTTCTATCCTTAGTTCTTTTAGAATTCTGGGATGAATCCCATCAGGCCCCATTGCTTTGTCCACCTTCAGTTTTAAGAGTTCTTTCAGAACCCTTTCTTCTGTAAATGGGCTGCTATCAACTTCTGTATCCAGAGTGTTTCTACTGTTTGTTTTATGTACCCCCTCTTCATTTGTAAATACTGAGCAAAAATATTTGTTTAGTATCTGTGCCTTTTCACAGTCTCCCTCTGCCCACCCTCCCTCCCCTTTATTAAGCCTCACTATCCTCCCTTGGTCTTCCTTCGCTCCTGATGTACCTATAAAAGGTTTTATCCCCTTCTTAACTGAGTTGGCTATCTTTTCCTCGGTTTGGGCCTTTGCTGTTCTGACTGCCTTCCCAGCCTCCTTTTGCTTTAACTGATACAGTTCTCTGTCCTGCCTCTTCTACGATTCCTTGTACTTCCTGAATGCCTTCTTTTCTTGAACCTTCACTGCCACTTCCTTTGAGAACCATACTGGTTTCTTACATTGTTTTGTTTTGTTTATTTGCTTCACACAAAGGCTCATTACCTCTGTGATGGCAGTTTTATTATTCCCCATTGTTCTTCACCCTCCTTCCTGCCCATTTGCTAGTGCATTCCTTAGGCATCACCTATTTTTGCAAAGTCAGCCCTCCTAAAGTCCAGTACTTTTGTCTTTGTATGGCTTGACTCTATTGCTGTGTTTACTGTGAACTATACTGTTCGATGGTCGCTAGTTCCCAGATGGCTACCCACTTCTACATCTGTGATCCTCTCCATCTCCATTTGAGAGAATTAAGTCTAATATTGCTCTCCTCTCGAGTGGGCTCCAGTACTAGTTGTCTAAGGGATTGATTCTAGTCCTGCGTGCCCTGCCTGCACTGGCTGCCAGTCAGGTGGAGGGTCCTTTTCAAGGTGGGTCTTCTTACCTTTAAGTCCCTATACAAGCTGGGTCCTGGCTACCTGTCTGAGCTCCTGACACTGATGTCCTCTGCTTGTTCCTTCTGCTCTCCCAGGGGTTTCCTGACGTTCCCAGGATTTGGCTCAGGACCTTGGGAGATCACGCTTTAGTATCTTTGGGCCATCCGTCTGGAACGCTTCCACCTGCAGTCCGGGAGACTCCCTTGTTTGAGGTGTTTAAAGGGGAGGCTGAAGGCCCACCTCTTCAGCCTTGCTTTGACTACTGCTGCCATCCTTAGTTCTGGCCAGTCCCTTGAAGATTGACCTCTGGAAACCTTTTATACTGCTGAATATTAATTTGATATGGTTTTAATGTGGTTTTATTATATTTTAATTTACCATTGTATGTTGTTATGTTCGCACCCAGAGCCTCTGGGATTGTGCACCTTATAAATAAAATTGCCTTCCTTTGGCTGTTCTCTCTCTCTCTCTCTCTCTCTCTCTCTTAGCAGTCAGGCTTTCATGCCTTACAGTCAGATCTCTGAGTGGGTCACTATTCATCTGCCATTGCCTGCCTACTTTACTTAAATAATATGACCGACTGACCTATGCTACCAGCCGAACCTACATATACTAACAACAGCATAACCCACATTACCAACTGACCTACATAGAGGTGCTCATTGACCCATGCTACCAACCAATCTTATGCTACCACCCAACCCACGTGAGTCTTCGATCCCAATAAGAGCTCAGCACCATGTATGCTTGCTTGACACTCTTTTGGGCTTTCTTCCAAAGATACCTTAGCCAAAGGAATCACTCCCGCAGCATCTCTAGGGATGAAACTCTCTTCTAGGGTTCCTTGTCTTAGTACCCTACAGGGTGGTATATCCATAGATAGAGAGGTGAACAGTCAAAGATTATCTATGTTACACAAGCACAAAACCAGTTGCACAGACACATAGATTGGAGGGCTAAAGCCTCAAGGGAGCTATGCAACTGGCCATAGCCCCACGAGGCCCATTTAAGGGCTGCTCCTCCCACATTGCACATGAGCCTTTTTCCTTGCCCTCCATCCACTCCTCCTCCAGTGGCGTACCTCTCTCTCCTGTGGGCTTCTTCCTAAGGTACCTTTGGCCAAGGCAATCACTCCCGCAGCACCTCTAAGGGTGGAACCTTTTCTACAGTTCCTTGTCTTCGCACTCTACAGGGTGGTATATCCTATGGAAAGAGAGGCTAACAGCCAAAGATTATCTATGTTACTCAAGCACAAAGCAATTGCACAGGCACATTGAACAACTAAACAGTGCCAGTGGCTTAGCAGGTTGCACATTTGCCTCTGAGGCTGGAAGAGTGGAAGGCAGTGGGCTCCATCACCACACCACACCAGAAACTTGGGTTAAATCCAGTACTGACCTGTGGTGCAGCATGAGGGGATGCAGCACTCTGAGGTGTCATCTTTCAGATGGGACATTAAACCCGGGGTCCTGTTTGGTTCTTCAGGGGATGTTAAAGATCCGTGGCACTTCTTGAAAAAGAGTAAGAGAATTTCCGCCTCTGGCCAAATTTCCCATTTGCTAAAAATACCACCAACAGCTTAATCTAGTTCAATTTCAGTTGGTTTCTATCTGTATGCCCTGTTCCCGGGAAGGCTGAAAATAGGCAGACTTGCTTAGTCCTTTTCTGGTCAACAAAAACTAAATAACTAAACAACCCCAGAATCTAAAAGTAAAGAAAATTAAGAAGATCATTTCCAGACATAGAGAGCAATCCCAATTTATGACCACATATAAAATTAAATGGTTTTAATAGTTTAGACAAGGAACAGGGGCTGGAACAGCACACTAGACAAAACAAAAGTTGATTGGAAAAATCACACAAAAGTTAAATGCAGAGATACAATAGTTTAGTGGCTGTTTTAACAAAGGTTACAGAAAATAAACAGTTGGTTTCAATATTGTACATAGAGGGAGCACTGACCAATCAGAGTGCTTCTTTTCCTGAGCATAAGACACTCTTATTCTGTGAAGAACGCCTCATGCCAGATGTCCTGGAAATGGGCGTGATACAGGAACAGTTTTTAAAATATATTATTGATCACTCTCGAACAATAACATATTAATACGTCCCCGTCACCACTCGTTTCTGTATTAGAGTGGTTTCAGTTGCCTTCAGCTAGAGCCAGAACAGCTCAGCTCAGCTTAAGCTGTCGTTCTCACTCCAGCCAAGGCACATGAAACCACTCTTATACAGCAACGAGTGGGCTCTGGGGGGACATTAACATATACATAATGTTTGTCTGTGATACATGCTACCCCACAGTAGCTGGAATAACATACTAGACAAAACAAAAGTTGATAAAAATTACACAGACAAAGGTTAATTGTAAAGATACAATAGTTAATCGTTTTAACAAAGGTTAGATAAAAATAAACTGTTGGTTTTAATACAAAATGTTCTTCTGTGATACATGTTTACCCACCTAATATGTCTCCCATTTTCCTTTATCCACACCTTTAACTATTTTTCCTCTGAATTAGTGTGACATGTATCAAACAGACTGTTATAAATTATATCAGATAACCATGGACTCCGCCCAGTAGGCTTTGAACCTTCAATAGATAATGGCTATACCTAACTTGCCATGGATTATAAGGCAAGAATGATGAAATTCAAGCATAATTGAGCAAAAGGTCATGGTAGTAATGTATAACAAGCAGCTGGTTAATGTCTTTATGTAATGTATTTGTCAAGGTATTGTGGTTGATAATTAACTCAATAAAATATTATTTACAAAAGAAAAAGAAACCTTTAAAGTAGCGTTGCATGTTAATGACAGTAGTGATTGGTGCAGCACCGATTTCATTTTGTGTGGATTCCATTAGATTCCTAGTTTGTAGCAGTGTTTCAAATTGAGGCAACACAAAATATTTTCCAGTGCAAAGAACAGAGTTCACACACCTATTATAATGGGGGTGGGTCTCCTATTGCTGTCCATCAATATTCCATCACCCTTTTCAACCCCCATCCTGTGCCTCCTTCTCTGGGTTTAATGTAACATGTGTCCTTGTTGATGATGAACTCAGGGTCCAGATTTTCCAAACCCAGACTAAGTTTGTTTAGTCACTGCTGGCAGATGTGTCCACAGTTGGATGCATGCAGCCAGAAACCACATCTGACTGTGTGTAAATCGAATTGGGTTTCAGAAATACAGTAGCACTCATTTTGTCCAAGAAAGTAATAGATGTGTGTGTGTGGGGGAGGGGCTGCTGGATAGTGGTGTATTGCATGCATCCATACTTTTGCAAATAGAAAAATAGGAATTGACAGCATGCCGCCCAGGGGTGCTGAAGGTTGAGCTGCTGGATGACTTACCTCGCTACACTGGAGACCTAGGTTTAGGAATGACCTCGGGTCACTGGAGAGTCAGCATGGGGAGTAGGACTGAGCAGCTGAAAGGCAAATCTCCTCTCTTGGGTGGTTGTTGCCCCACCCCCCATAGTTCTGCTTCCACTGGGTGAAGGTCCAGTGGGTAGCATAAGTGGGAGGGTGGCAGTGTAGTGGTGGGCCCCATGAGGTGTGGCATGCACCTGCCTCCACATGCACACGCATGCCTGAAACACAGGGATGGGAGAAAGGGAAAAATACCATAAAAACCTACACAGAAAAAGAAATTGACAGCAGATAAGGACCACTTGGCCCACCTAGTCTGTCCATTTTCCCTACTTACTGTAATACTGCAGACCCTATTGATCTCTGTCTTTATCCCCCTTTCTTAACAACTAAGGTTCCCTTATGCTTATTCCATGCATTTTTGAATAACGTTAACATTTTTGCCCCCACCGCTTCTGCTGGGAGGCTGTTCCATGCATCCACCACCCTTTCAGTGAAGAAGTACTTTCTCACATTTCCGAGTCTACCCTCTAGCTTAATAGCATGACCCTTTGTTCTTAAACCTCTTTTCTCTGAAAATGTTTCCTCCTGTACCTTATTTATACCCTTAAGGTATTTGAAAATCTCTGTCACATCTCCTCTTGCCTTTCCTCCAGAGTGTATATACTGAGGTCCTTTAGTCTCTCTACATAGGGCTTTTGGTGCAGACCCATACCATTTTAGTTGCTCTCCTCTGACACCTCTATTCTGTCTATGTCCTTCTGGAAATGTGGCCTCCAGAACTGGACATAGTACTCCAGATGAGGTCTCACCAATAATTTGTACAGTGGAATCACCACCTTCTTCTTCCTGCTGGTGATACCCCTCCCATGCATCCCGACATCCCACTGGCTCTCTCCATTGCCTTGTCACACTGCTTTGCCACTTTTAGGTCATCAAATATGATTACTCCTTTGTCCTTTCCTCTTTGGTTGTCATCAGTACCATGTCCCCATCATGTACTCCATCCCAGATCCCTCCTTATTTTTTCCACACACACCCAGAGTGTCAACCCTGTTGCAGATCTTTGTGTCATCTACAAAAGGCATACCTCCTCTTCTAACCCCTCTGCAAAATCACTAATAAAGACATTGAAGAGGATCGGCCCCAGTACTGATCCCTGTGGCATCCCACTGGCCTCTCTCCCTCCTTAGAGTGAACTCATTTTACCACTACCCTCTGTTGCCTATCCTCAACCAATTTCTTGCCCATTTTACCATCTTAGGACCCACACCCAGGCTGCCCAGCTTGTGTTTGAATCTCCTATGTGGAATGGTGTCAACGAGCTTTACTGAAATCTAAGTAGGCCACATCGACTACTCCACCCTGATCTAATTCCCTGGTCACGCAGTTAAAGAAATCTATCAGATTTGTTTGACATTACCTCCCAGTAAATCTCTGCTGCCTTGGATCCTGTAAACCACCGGATTCAAGGTATTCCACAATCCTTTCCTTCAGCAGTGATTCCAATTAATTTCCCCCACCACCGAGTTAGGCTGACTCTCCTTATCTGCCGACATATTCTATGTTTCTATGTAGTTGCCCACCTCCTCCGCTCCTACTTTTGTGAAGTGGGACAACATCTGAACTCTTTCAGTCCTCTGGAACCACTCCTGTCTCCAGCAAGTGGTTGAACAGGAATGTCAGTGGTGCTGCCTGCACCTTTCAACGCTCCTTCAATATCCTTGGATGTATCCCATCCAGCCTCATTGCCTTGTCCACTTTCAGTTTTATGAGTTCCTTTAGGACTCTGTCCTCGGTAAATGGGCTGGTGTCCACCTCCGTTCTATTGATGCTCCTGTCACTTATCTGTGGTTCCTCTCCTTCCCTTCTTCTGTGAATACTGAACAAAAATATTTGTTTAGGATGTCTGCTGTGTTCTAATCTCCCTCTACACACTCCATTCCTTCCTCCTTAGTCTCACAATCCCTTCCTTGGTCTTTCTCCTTTTGCTTACGTACCTGAAAAATTCCTTGTCCCCTTTCTTTACTGCCTGGGCTATTTTCTTCTCCGTTTGGGCCTTTGCACACCTGGTTGCTTTCCTACCTCCCTCTACTTCACCTGATACACTTCCTGCCCTCCTCCCTCTGAGTCTCCTTATAACTCCTGAATGCTAACTTTTTTTCATTCATTCATTTCATTTATTGGAAGGCAAGACTGAGAGTAAAACTCTCTTTATAACTGTGTCCTGTACAAATAACAAAAAGCGATTACATAGTCAGCACAATACAATACTACAATAACAATATAATATACATTACATTGAGTTCCAGGATTACACAAAAGGACAGGCTAGTTATTTTTTGTGTTCATACATGAAGAGAATTCACCTAAAGCAATCACAGGGTTATGAATTACTCTAGCAATAGAGGTTTTAAATCGGAAAAAGAGATTAGCATATTTAAGTTACGCCATTTCTTAATCGATTCCGAGGCATGTGGAACAGAGGCAGCCAATATAAAAGACCCAATTTTTTTTGTCTTTGGTAACCAGGTGAGGCACATCAGACTCAAGTGCCTGTTTTCAGGAGCAACCTGAAGCACTGTGGAGGTTAGTAACTTGCTCAGAGTCACACAGTATGCAAGTAGAGGCTGGGAATCAAACTCCAGTCTGTTGGTGTACCAAACTCATTCACAGCTCATTACTCTAACCACTAGGCTATACTGCCAGCACTTACCTTCCTGTCGCTTCCTTTGAGAACCATAGCGGTTTTTTTTCTTCTTGGTTTTGCTTACTTGCCTAACACAGAGGTTTGTTACCTTCACTATAGCTCCTTTAGTTTCACCTATGGTTCCTCTACTCCTCCCAAGTCCCCCCACCGCCATGGCATCCCTGAGCCATGAGGCATTCCCCATCTTTGTAAAGTCAGCCATCCTGAAGTCCAGGACCATTACCTTTATGTAGTTTGACTTAGTCACTGTTCTTAAATTGAACCACACTGCTCGGTGATCACTGGTCCCCGGAGGTCACCCACTGTGACATCTGCAGCACTGTCCCTATTGGTGAGTACTCAGTCCAAAATTGCTCTCTCACGAGTGAGTTCTGTTGCTAATTGTCTGAAGAATGCCCTACAGAGAGTCCAGGATATTCCTGCTCCTAGCTGAAGCTGCAGCCGGAAGCTTCAATCCACATCTGGCAGACTGAAGTCTCCCACCAGCAGCTTATCCCCTTAGTTGCCATCTTATGGATGGTTTCCACTAGAACTCTGTCCATCTCCTCCCTCCCCCATGATGGTAGTCTGTAGAGCACCCTTGGTGAACAGTGGCTCCATTCCCGAGTTCTGGGGTGACCCACAGTGCCTCTGCCCCTCCCTGTATTTCAGTTGCTTTTATGCCATCTCTCATGTAAGAACCCACCTCTCCCCTTCTTTTCCACCCTGTCCTTCCTAAACAGAGTATAGACTGGCATGGCTATATCTCAGTCATGGTTCTGATTGTATCATGACTCAGTAATAACAACAATGTCCAGGTCAGCCTCTACCATTATGGCCACTAGGTCCAAGATTTTATTTCCCAGACTACAAGCATTTGCACACATGGCCTTCCAAATTCTTCTACCACCCATTCTGTCAGCCCCTTTTTCCATCTTGCCTACTCCTTACACCCTCTGCCGTCATTCATATCCCTCTTTTTTCTGCCATTCTGCTTTTCCCATTTTCAGGTACCTATGGGGTTTCCCTTCCTTAGGGTTCTGCCTACTCAGTTCCACTTGTGGGGAGCAGTTTGATTCTCCTGCTTCCTTCCACCACCCCCATGGCTGGTTTAAATGCTTGCCAATGAAGCCATGAGACCACTCACTGAGGACCTTGGTTGCTCTCCCAGAGGGATGCAGGCCATCTCTCCTGTATAGGCCTACATCCCACCAGTTGGGATCCCAGTCCCCAATGACGCTTGAACCTCTCCTCTCTGCACCACTCCTTCAACCATGCACTGAAGCTCCTGGTGTGGAGAACCCTGTCCTCCTCCCTGTCATAGACTGGCAACACCTCAGAAAGGTCACTGAGTATGCTACCTACTTAAGACCCTCCTCAACTCTCTGAACTCCTCCCACACCACTCTAACCTCATCCTTAGCTGGGTCATTTGTCCCCAGGTATACAATGACATCTAGGCTCCTCCTGTCCTGCTGCCCAGTGATCCCCAGGACCAGCTGTCAATGTCAACAAGCCTTCAAAGCTGTTAGTGTTGGATCTTGGGTTGCCTGCTACACCACACATTCCTACCCATATGGCTTCCACTAGGGGCATCTGTACACCAGCAGGAGTCACCTGCCCTCCATAAGACAGTGGTGTCTTGCTGGGACACCTTACCTGTCTCTACCAGTCTAGGTGGAAATGCTACAATTGGAGTGCAAACAGAGGTCAGCTACATTATAGGTGGACTCTAGCTAGGGCAGCACTGCATCAGAAGGGCTGCTGCTCCCAATGCCAGTGACTCTGTTCTTGAACCAACTTAGGCTGTTGGAGGGTCATGGGGTGGAGAGGGAAAACTTCCAGACCCACTGAATAAAGCCCAGTACATTCATACTTGCACAGTTTAATGTTTCTCTCTCCACTTGTTAGGGTCCTGGGAGGGAGACCTACCCTGGGGGAGGGGCAGGCCAGTGGATTTAAGAGAGTGTGATTGGGCTGGGTAGTTGCCTGGGATTGATGAGAGCAAGTCCGGGAAGAAAATTATGGAGTGAAAATATTAGCTAACATAGTATGTTCTTAAATTTAAGCAAGAATAGCAAGTTTGGCAATAGTTAAGTTATGTGATTTGACCACAAGCAATAATCAAGTTGAGGACTGATACATTCCTATGATGACAAAAACATCCCCAAAAATCTATTTGATGTTAAAAATAATCGTGCTGGAAGAAAAAGTTGAAGCTAAGTTATATGGACACATCTGGTATACATTTAGGACAGCTTATTATTTTGAAGATACTGGGGAAATAGAAAAGTAATATTATATAGGCTTTTTGTCATAATTGGCACATTTAATATGCTTTAGAAAGGTGGATGCTTTTAACATGTTTTATGAAAAGTGGCATTTATCAATAATACCGTTAGTAATTAACATTATTCTGGCAGCTGTAGGATGGATAGGCAATTGAAGTGATAGGATACATTTTGTGAGAGTAACATAATTAACTAATGAATCATATAAAAGAACCATTTCAGTTGATAGGTGTTAAGCTTGGACATGTCTAAACGTTAAATGCTCATTTTAGAGTTCTAGTAGGATTACCTTGCATCTGATGCCCTCTTATGGGTGAGACTAGTAACAGCATAAGAAGAAACGCTGCTAAACAACAAGAAATAGACACTAGTCACTGGCAAGCTAAAAGCAAGCGCTTGGAACATAAGCAGTAGAAGTCAGTGGCAGTCAACACAGGAAGTGATACCACTTCTTGTGCTGGCCACCAATCATGTCTTTTGTTTATTTATTTATTTAAGAGTTTCACCAGGAAGACATACTGAACAAATTGCTCGTTTCCAGATGCGTCATTGGGAAAGGGTAATGGGTAGGCACAGTAATGAATACAGGTAACTACATACAGTAGTCAAAATTACAATGTGATACAATACTGTAGCGCAGGGTACAGTGAAGAATACCATTGTGGACAATACACACAAGATAAAATGTTTATGTGATTGCAGTAACCCATTTTGTTGTTAACCAGCAGTAGAATGATAAGCACTTGAACAGTCATAGTTAGACTCCATGTGCAAGACATGGGGTGGGAAGGGGTACCTTACCAGAGAACTGGAGGATAAGTGCTAGAGGTTAAGTTCAAAGTTTATAACAAAAAGTTTATGTCACTTTCAAAGTACCTGTGACTAGAGTCCAAGACTGTCACCAACAAAATGAAGAATATCACATGAAAACATAGGTTCTGCATTTACAACCATTTGAAAGGCAAGATGTGAGTGATTCATTCTGATTAGAGCAGTGGCACTGGAATATTATAGAAAAATATATAATGGTGTTAAATAAATGTGAAACAAAATGAGAAATCACTGTTTCGGAATCAGAAGCGCAATATGGTTTAAAATGTACACAAGTAACCTGGATATATCAGACATTGTAGTATTCAGCAAACTGTTTTTTAATAAGTTGTTTTTAAAACAGATTGTCTAATGCTAAACATTATGAACAATTATAAAAGTAACTATTAGAACAACTACCAAGATTCCTTCTTCATAGTCACACTTGTGCTGTCATCTGAGTATGCATGAACTCTTTGAAAAGTGAATGGGCTTTAGCTCTTTCCATTTATCTTACATAGGTTGCCACCTTTGGATGAGGTGAAACCAGATACTAAACCATACACCAAACTCTAGCCCTAATCCTACCCCTTTTATGACTGTTGAGTACATCACTTCACCTCCCAATCCATTTGTAATGTCAGAGAAGACTTTTAAAGTTATAGGAAATAATGTTTGTATTGCTAAATAACCTCCCATTTTCCTTCAATGTCAGTCATGTATTCCAGTATGCTTTGACCAATTTTTAATTAATTGATTATCTAGGTTTATGGTGCCCTCAAATTTACACTGTGTTCCCTTTACTCCAGCAGCTAGTGCTCCATGGATTCATATTTCTCGTCATTCCACGACATTAGCCATACCATTCCATGCTACTCATCTGAATGGCCTGAAATGGTATAAATAATGTTTTGGAATGTCAAGGCAGCATGAAAATGGAGCAGTTGCTGTTGAGAACTCGGAGAGAGGCATTCATTGTAGCAACAAAACAATAAAAATTAGATTATTAGCTTAAAGATCAAATGCCAGTGTTTTACAGATTTACAATAAAAACATGAATTCAAGTCCCTGTGTCATGATTAGTGTTTCCTGAAAATATCATGCTGGTTGGTTTTGTGGTTTTCTTTAAGTCCGCATCTGTTAATGTGCTCTGCAGTAACTAGAAAACAGTGAAGATTTTTCTGTCCCTATCAGTGAGTGATGACATCATTCTTGTCTAGCCTGTTGCTGCAGCAGTTAAGTCCCTGATTGACTGAAGAAGCTGTTGCACTTCCCAGTCAGAGCAATCTGTAAGGCTAATTGTCTGTACTCCAAGTGTATTACTAACCCATCTGGTTTGTGTTTAGATAGATTAGTTTACAATCTAGCACTCTGTTCTCATAAAGAGTTGGTCATTTGTGTTTCAGTGGTGAACTGAAGTGGTATAAATGAATGTTTGTGAGAAATCACCTGACCTGTCTGTATCACAGCTGTGAGTTCTTTCACATCAAAACTCTGCATTGTTTTCTGGATATATAATAACAGGGTTGTTTAATGGATATAAAATAAATCTAAAGTGTGTTTAGTCATATAAGTAGTGTGTCTTTGATGTAGCCTCCATAAATATGTTCATGTGAGAACAATATTGTTTTTATGTCAGATTGACAAACAGGTGTCTTTCACACTCTGCTACTGTATTTCAGAACATGTACTGCATGAACTCAGAAAATTCAGTTTTCTGAGGGTTTCTGTATAAAAATACATCATGTATGTATATACCTAGAAATACTATATGTCATCCTGATGCCCCTGTCTCCTGCTCCTCAGTTGAGAATGCTGCCCCCCACAGTCAGGGCCAATACATGCTGTTGCCCTCTGTTCCAGTCTCTACAAACAGGACTGCTGTGCTCTGCTAAGCCTTAGAGTCCCAGGGCCTCTGCCTCCACAGTTAGGGCTGCTGCACATGCTGCCCAAGCCCACCAGAGGAGGGGCTTTGCTACACCTTGCTACTCACTTCCACTGCCCCAGATGGGCAGGGCCACGGCATCATGTGCATGCTGTCTCACAGTCAGGGCTGCTGTACCTGATGCCACCCTTTGTCCCTACCACATGGTTGGAGGCATCTGCACCATGCTGTTCTCTGTCTCTGTCGCCCATCCAAGGCTGTTGCACCCTGTAACCCTGTTGACACAGTCAAGGTTGCTGTGGCCTGCTGTGCCCTAGAGCCCCATGCCTCCACATAAGGGGCTGCACCCTGCTACCCTCTGTCTCACCCTATAACACAAGATGAAAGTATTTTTTTCTTTTGAGCAGCTTGGGTAGTGTACCAAAGGATCTGACTCTGGTGGCAGGGAGCAGCATGGTGCCCTAACTGTGGAAGTAAGAGGCTCTATGATGCAGCAGGGCACAGTAGTGGCTGAGGGCAGAGGGACAGCATGGCGAGAAGCCTGACTGTGGGGCAGGACAGAGTGAGGCATCAGGTGCAGCAGCCCTGACTGTGAGACAAGGTGCATGTGTTGCAGTGGCCATGCCCATTTGGGGCAGTGGAAGTGGGTAGCAGGGTGCAGCAAAATCCCCACCTTTTGGTGGCCTCAGACAGCATGGTGCAGCAGTCCCAACTGTGGAGGCAGAGGCCCTGGGATCTAGGGCTCCACAGAGCACAGCAGTCCTGTCTGTGGAGACTGGAACAGGGGTAACAGGTAGCATTGGCTCTGCCTGTGGGGGTGGCAGAGGGAAGCAGGTGCAGCAGCCTCAACTGAGGGGCAGGAGACAGGGGCATCAGGATGACATATAGTATTTCTAGTTACACATATACATGATGTACTTCTACACAGAATCCTCAGATAACTGAAACATGTTCCTGAAATAGCAGAGTGTAGCAGACACCCGTTTGTCAATCTGACATAACAACAACATTGTTTTCACAGGAGCGTATTTATGGAGGCCACATCAAAGACACACTACTTCTGTGACTTAGCAAAACTTTAGAGTTATTTTATATCCATTAAACAGCCCTGTGTTTATATAGCCAGAAAAAAATGCAGAGTTTTGATGTGAAAGAACTCTCAGCTGTGATACCAGACAGGTGATTTCTCACAAACATTCTTTTATACCACTTCAGTTCACCACTGGAAACACAAATGACCAACTCTTTATGAGAACAGAATGATAGATTGTAAACTAATCTATCTAAACACAAATCAGATGGGTTAGTAACACACTTGGAGTAAAGACAATAATCTCTACAGATTGCTCTGACTGGGAAGTACAAAGCGTCTTCAGGCAATCAGAGACTTAATTGCTGCAGCAACAGGTTGGACAAAAATCATGTCATCACCACTGTTAGAGAATCTTCACTGTTTTCAGTTACAGCAGAGCAACAGTAACAGATGCTGTTTTAAAGAAAACTACAAAACCAAACAGCATGATATTTTTAGGAAACATTAATCATGATACAAGGACTTAAATTCATATTTTATTGTAAATCTGTAAAAATCTGGCATTTGATCTTTAACAAAAAAAAGGGTCTATAACATGTTAGAATATTGGACAGACACAAAAGAAAATCAGGATGGGGCACCAAAGCGGCAATGGGAGGAGTGAAAAGAAATGCTCATACTGATCCTCATTGTCATGGTTTGTCATGTTTCAGACCAGATCACAACATCTCTTTATACCTTTTCTACTGGGACTTCACCACCTAACCTCCTAAAAGACAGAGCCAGGAGATAAGTGAAGGAGGATTCCTGATTATATCACAGCTTGCACAAATGATTCATTTGATGCCTTCACCTGTCCTGTGTTCTATGGTTCAGGCTGGTGAAACTGCTGTGGAGATAGAGGCTTGAATGATGTTGAAAATGTTCTGTCTTTTACCATGGACCTTGTCTAAGGGTCATCATCGCATCAAGTTGCCACTGCCTTCTGCCTGCACTGCTGGGGACCAGACAGTGTTGCCAACAGTACTGGGCAACAGTATTGGATGGTACTGGGTGCAGTGCTGCTGTAGGTGCCATTATTGTCAATATACATGGTACAATTCTCAGTGCTGTGAAGGGGACATCACTGGTTCCATAATCAGGATAACGTCAGGTACTTCCCACTGTGTTGTGGCTAGTATTAGCATCACAATCATCGGTGCCAAAACTAATACCATTGTAATGGCTGAATTGTGACTGTGCCCAATTACTAATTTTATTTGAGCACCAGAGTATTTAGTGGTAAACCATCAACCTCACAACAGCTAGCCAATCTTCTGCAATGCACAGGATTAATACATTTTGCAATGCACCACAGATGATTTAAAGTGATTTATGAAAGTTTCCCAAATGCAATTTTCACATAGTATGCCATTGCCAGCCATGCTTCAGATGTTAAAGCTGCAATTTGTTTAGTAAACAAATTTGTCATAATCATTTTTTGATGTTTTATCAGTGCTTTGTTTCTTGCTGCCTCCAGTTTTATCTGTGCAGCCACACACCCCAGAATGATGTCATGCAAGGGAGCTGTCAATATTTTACATACAGCAACAAGGAATTCTGGGTAAATAATAAAGTTGACTTAAATGTTCCTTACTCAGAGGTGCAGTCTTTTATTTAGGTAGCAGTGACTGCAGTATAGCACCTAATATGTAGATATACATAACAAGGCATTGTAGGAGGCAGTATAGCGCAGTGGTTAAGGCTCTGAGCTGCAAATTTGGTGACATCCAGCACACCAGACCTGGGTTTAAATCCCACAGCTTCCACCTGCATACTTGTGACCCTGAGCAAGTCACTTAACCTCCTTGTGCTCCCAGGTCGCTCCTGTAAAAACTTTCAGCTTAGTGTGCTATACCTGGTTAAACAAATAAATAAATGTAAAAAAAATGGGCACAATAAGAAGATGTGTTCCAATTTCCATACTGTGAGGTGCAGCCTCATATTTCTGTAGTGGCTTCAACAATATAAGCCCTCATATGTTTATTTTCAAAACAAGGCATTGTGCATACAGTATCTAGCTGACAAAATTTCTTTACCGATTGATGTAGTCTTCTATTTCTGCAGTGACCACAGAAATATAGTAACCTGTATACTAATTTACATAGTGAGGCATTGTAGGTATAGTAAATAGCTGATTTTTCTATCTAAACTAAAACTGACAGTGTCCCTTTAATAAATTTGTTTTCCTTGCATGATGTCACAGTTTGGAGTTGCAGCACTGAGAAAAAGGTCAGAGTCATGCAAATGAAGCAGAGCACATAAATAAAATGGATTTTTTCATGGAAAACAGCACTTTTGGCAGTTTGAATAGTAGGAGACTGATTCACAACTCCTACAGGTTACTACTCCCATTCTACAACAAACTTGCATAAATCACTTTAAGGGTGAACCATCAACCTCACCATTCATTACTCAGACATGTTCTTTAAAAAAATAAAACACCTCCTGACCTTGGTAGCTCAAGCTTTAGACTTCTTAAGCCATTTTTAATTCAGCTCTCATTATAAACTATGGGGATAATGTCATTAATTTATCCATCACATAAATTAACTTCTGGACCATAGGTATGGGACACAAGGAAAATGTCTAAAACACAATTAGAATCAAACAAGAATCTTTGTTTTATTAAATAGTATTAATTGAATCTAATAAAAACATAGCAAATATGCTGTGAAATAACTGAATTAACATGTGCAGTTTTATGACCAGACTGTCATGGTCAGGAACCCTATACTTTCTTTTTTCTATTATGTCTTTATAGTGCTTTTCCCTGTTGTTCCCACCCCCTGCCCTCATGTCCTTGGCATGAGTACAAGTGTGGAGGCACCTGACCCACCTGCACCACCACCGGCCTCCACCTGGTGATGGTGGGACTGCAGGAGGGCAATCCCCCAGAGAGGAGAGCCACCACTCAATCCTGCTCCCCCATGCTGGCACATTGATGACCCAAGGTCATTCCCAACCCGGTCGCTGGCATGATGTGAGGTGTTGCATCCAGCACCTCAACCTCAGCACCACCGAGCCGGCTTGGAACTTACACTTTCAGCATTACTGTGATTATATTATCAATAAATGAAATAGTTTGAATTAAACAGTTAAGAAAAGTACATGTAAGCCTCTCTCCAGTGAGCAATGATTTTTTAATCTAAGCTGTAGGACCCAAAGAACACTAATCTTAGATTGTGTGTCAGATTATCTCCAGTGCAGTGGAGTACCCCAGGGCTCAATTTTGGGTCATCTTCTGTTTTTCTTATTGTTAAATTCTGCCCCACAATCCTGTAAACTTTCTGAAGTTATTTTTATACACGGCTGACGCCATTATTTTTAGTATGGGTCCACTGTTAGGAGAAGTGGTTTCTAGTGTCTAGAAGGATTTTAGTTTATTTCAGAACTGGCTTATTTCTGTGAATCTGGTCCTAAATACAAAAATGCCAAGTCCATGTGTTTTCTGGCCCAAGAAAGGAGAGGGAGGAGAGCTGCTTATTATAGACCAGGGATGAAGTCATTGAATGTGTTGAGAGCTTTAAATATTTGGGGTGGTCCTGGACTCGGTTCTCTCTTTCAAACCACATATATCTCATGTTGTTAACATTACATATAAAATGGGCAAGGAAACTCCTAGGTCCTGGTTACTGACACTTGGTTTCAGCCATGGCAGTAAGAGAGTACTACCAATGCCCTAAAACAAGTTCCTGCCAACCAGGGCAACTTACAGAATTCATAAGCCACCTATTTCCTAATTTCCATCATAAACATGGCTGCAGCCTTTACTCATATATAAAACTTCAACTAGGCCCTAAAAATAAAAGTCCATTAAATTAAATAAAGTAAGTAAATAAGTTAATTTTATTTGCACTCATGAGCCCCTTACACATACACAAATTTTAAAATCAAGTACTATTGAGAGTTTCATTGGTGGTGTTTCTTTGATGACCATGAAAAATCCCTCCGATCCCTACCACTTTGTTAGAAAACTCCTGCTCCTTACCTGGCAAAAGATAAAATCGAGGTTCTGACTGCACTTCAGGTGTGTGTGTGTGTGTGTGTGTGTGTGTGTGTGTGTGTGTATGTGTCTTTGTTTGTACGTCAGTTGAACTCTGAAGAACTTTGAATTCATCCATGTTACCATTCTGTGTTATGTGATGTGTGTGTGTGTGGGGGCATTCTACTACTGGAATAATGCAGAGCTTTAAATTCTTTTTATTCCAAGGTAAACAATCACACAGCGTATTGAGTGTGAAGAAAGACAGATGACTGACAGGGGAAAAACATCTGTGGAGGGACTATTTTACATTATTTAGCAATATTTTAGTATATTTTGTGACTTTTAGAATGTTCTTTTTAAAAGTTGCCTATGGGTCCATTTATATAAGCAATAAGACAATGCTGGGTGTTGGTAGTACTGAGATACCCTTTTACCCAGATGCTGAAGGCACTCGCCTGCGGTCTTGTGCCTCACTACTTCTGGTTGTGTGGTTATCTCAGTACTACTAGCATTCCAGCCATGTCTTATTGCTTACACATCAGAGGCTGGGTCTGTTTAGAATTAGAGACATCTTAATCTCAGAAACCCATAGGTTGCTAGCCCATAGTTTACTGTTTCAGTACTGCACTATGGGCTACCAGTTTGCATGGGTACTAGTGAAAGTTGCTTGTCAGGTTACATGTTACTTTTAACAGCATTTGCCATTTTGTCATAGACTTATTGTACCCAGGAGTACCCATCATCATCAGTTGTACCAGGTAGTTGGATGCCTTACCCTGGAGGATAGCCTCAACTTTCGTATAGCTGTAATGTTACTTATAGCTCATCTTGGGTTGCTTCCCAAACTGTGGATTTATTTTTTGATTGGGCAGTGAATTCCTGAGAACAAGGTCTCAGAGCAGAGCCATTTTGGGGGTTCATGCTTACTGCTTCTAACTAAACAACCAGCTGTAAAGACACTGTACAACCAGTTACTGTGTGAATTACAATGCTATTTGTAACATCATGTAGATCTTATGAAAAGCTCAATAAAAGATATTAACCAAAAAAAAAAATAAAATAAAAGAGTAGAGCCATTTTAAACCCCTTCAGGTAAAGTCATATTTTGGGCAAAGGTCCATTTTATTTAGAGCTCCTGCATTCTACAGTTCTACTGTCATCATTGATTGCAGGTGAGATTAAAAAATGGTTGTTCTCAAGAAACAATTGCACATGTTAAAGAGTGCTTTTATGTTTGTATTTTGTAAATATGTGTGTTGTCACGTGAAAATGAGTAGTTTCTGCTCATCTGCTTACAAGCATAAAAACAAATGAAATGAAACACAGACCTTAGGAGTTCTTTGCTACCATGCTGGAATGATAAACCCCACCCCACTTCAGAGTCCAGCATCCAGTTTGGGAATTATTGAGGTAATCTCAGCCAGGTTTGTTAATTTAGAAAACTCAGCTGGTTTACTGCTTCTGGTTATTGTAAGTAGCTCTTCCTGATGGTTAAAAATGTGTTTTAAAGCCCTCTTAAGAATTTGCACACTTATTGAAGCATCTGTATGTTTTCATTATTTCCTGTAGTGCATAAAGGTGCAGTTGAGACTTGACAGAAGACAACCACACCTGACTAAGGAGGTTTTATTCTGCTGTACAGTGCACTGGTTAGACCTCATCACGAGCACTGTGGTCAGTTTTGGTCACTGCATACTAGAAGTTGCATCACATTTCTGGAGGGTGTGCAGAGAAGGGCCACTAAAAGGGTGTCAGCTATAGCTGAACTACCAAATGAACAGAGACAAATTGAACTTAAAATGCATTCTCTTGCGACAGAAGATTGAGGGGAGACCTATGTTTAGTATATGAGGTACATAAAGAGGAGGATATATGGAATGTATAGGTTTGGAGAGGAAGGAAACATAGGGAAACTAGAGACCATAAATTTCATTTAAAAGGTGAGATACACAGATCCCATAGAAGAGGGGCATGGATAAACCAAAGGGTAGTGACCATCTGGAATAGTCTACTGGAAGTAGTGGTCTATACAAAACTATGGATTCCTTTAAAAAGCCTATGGATGAATTTTTATTAAACAAGAATATAAGTGGTCTCCATTGAGAAATGACGAGTCACATTGGCTAACACAAATAGACTTGTATAAATCCTACTAATGCTGACAGAAAGTGGGTTACAACCTCTCACCTGTTCCCGCTTATTTACAAATTCGCAGCTTCTGAACAAAGATCCATACATAAACTACTCACAGGAACAACCATCCACCTTGCTGTCCTGTTTAGCTCATTGTACACAGGCCTCTTACAGATGAGGGCTCATAGCTCACCTCTTCCACTTGCTACAAACCTCAACAACACATGGCTCGGAATGAATCCTGGATAGGTGGATTGTTGAGAAAGGTTACTCTTTGAGTTAAGGAATGGACTTTATGTATGAAGCTGTTCATTGAAATGTAGATGGAAATGACAGAAAAGACCAATGCCCCATCTAGTCTGCCCATGTTACCCTATTATACTGTGGGATCTATTGTCTCTGTGGGGTCTACTTCACGCATACCCTAGTCCCCTTTTGTCTCCTGGGTTTCTACCTCCCTCATCCTGCTAAGTAAACTATACTCTTAGCTCTATCCTGCCTGTCTCTGAAGCTACTTATAGTGTATGGCCAGATGTTGTTAAGTATAGATTTGGGTGAAGTCTAAAATGTTGTTCTGCTGCAGTAGTGATGTCTGTAGTGCAGCAGAATGACTTTTCATTTTGCTGCACTACAGACGTCACAAAGTCATGACCACTAGCTGCAAAACAAGCAGGCAGCTCAGTCATACATTGCATGGCGTGTGTCTCATACAATGAACAACCTAGTGTTTTTTTTTTTTTTTTTTGTAAAATACATTTCTCTAAGCAAACACATTTTTTTTCTGGCTTGCTGTAATGGGCTGACAAAAGTGAATGTGTCTGAATGGGTGGGTTGAGGTACTAAAGAAAGTGACAGGATCACAGGGCAGCTAAGTATGGACTTCCGGTTTTTTTTCTGCTGCTCGGTAGTGTGGTGGCGGGGGATGAGAAATAGATCCTCTTCCGTTGTTGGAGAGAGCATAGAGTAAGCTGCTGGGAGGGATTGTCACTGCTATAAAACACGTAAGTGAGCAATTCAAAACTCTAACATGATTTTTCCTTCCTTTTTAAAATTGCCAATTGCAACAGAAACTGTCTTGGCTTGCAATGTGTGTTTTATTTTGGACAAGAGAACGGTTTTGGTCATACACTATAAAGAACAGTGTATGACACCTAGACACAAACAAGCTATTCTCAACCTTGTGGTTTACTATGCAGATGGAGAAACCTGTCAAGCTTTGCTCTCAAAGTCATCAGTTGGCATAGTAAGCACTCGATTGAGAATAGCCTTGCTGTGTATAGGACATCATACACTGTCCTATATATGATTCAGACACCCTTCATCTCTGCCATGGACCATTCCATGACTCAGCCACTCTTTCTGGATAATAATACTTTCTCACATCCTTTGTAAATCTTCCCGCATTAACCTTCACTCATAACCCAGTGCCATAGCTTCTCTGTTCCTGGTAAAGAGCTCTTCACAGTTCACCTTGTTTATTCCTTTTAGGAACTTGAAGGTCTCAATCATATCCTTCCTTTCATCTGGTTTCAAGTGAATTCATGTTTAGCGCCTATAGCCGATCCTCATACAATCTGCCTTCCTTGCCCTGAATCATCTTGGTCTACCTGCATTGTACCATCTCTATCCTGCCCCTTTTTAGGTGGGGACTCCATAACTTGGCACAGTACTCCAGGTGTGGTCTTACCAATAACCTATACAGAGGTAACAGTTGAATCCTCTACCATTGCACTCTAGCATCACATTAGCCTTGCTGAAGGCCTTGTTACATTGGTTGGTTTGTTAAAGGAGGCACTGATGATGACTCCTAGTAAGTCCCTTCCTCCTGATGTTGTATCCAACTGAATACCTCCCATCCAGGGTCCTTAAGTGTATCACTTTGTACTTCTTTTTAAACTTCATTTTTATTTATTTAATTTTGCTGACTGGGGAGGCTCACTGAGACTAGAAGTCCCTTTTCAGCTGTGTCCCGGGGAGGGATACAGATGGTAACCAACTAAAATTGAACCAGATTAAGCTGTTGGTGGTATTTTTACTGAACGGGGAGATTTGGCCAGGACACCCCTGCTCTTTTGAGAAGTGCCATGGGATCTTTAATGTCCGGCCTGAACAACCACCAGAACAGGCAGACGGGACCTCGGTTTAATGTCTCATTCAAAGACAGCACCTCAGGAGTGCAGCACCCCTCATGCTGCACTACAGTGTCAGTATTGGGATTTAACCCAAGTGCCTGGTGTGGGGAAAGAATCCACAGCCTTCTGATCTCCGGCCAAAGAGGCGAGTGTACCACCTGCTGAGCCACTGACACTGCTTTTATTCATTTTTTCCATGAACAACAAGGTATTATACTTGGTTCTGAGTATACAGCACTTTGTAGGCTAAGAAATTTTACAATGGGTAGTGCACATCTCTTCTCCTCTTAGTACAACACGTGGAGGTTTTCTTATGCATACCATAGTAATGCAAAACAATACTATGCAGGAATTTGAACACAATTAACTTAAAAGCAGCAAGACCATGGATGACCTGATGCAAAAGCTGATTGAAAGTCTTTCCTTTCATTAAGGCTGAACAATTAGCCTATGGATCCATGAACCTATTGTAATTATCAACATTGGTAACCTTTCATTGTATCTAGGACAGACTAATCCTACCCTCCTCTACTCCACCTCTCCAACCACACATCAACTGGATATAAAACGTAATGCAATGCCACGTGTAAGTACTAGCTGCAAAACTAGCAACCTGCATTACTGAGAATTCAAACAAAATAAGAGCTCTAGCATTAACCCTACTGACATCATTACAAAAGTAACTATGCAGTCAGTAATAAAATATTGTTTCATCCTTAGATCTAGATATAATACAAATTATTATAATAATTTTGCATATTCTGTGGTTTCAGATACTAAATCCATAACTGCTTCCATGGCCAGTCATTAGACCAGCCATTCCACAGCAAAAGGAAATACAATTACCTGAGGACAAAATATTTTATTTATTTATTTATTTAAGAGTTTCATTAGGAAAGCATACTGAGCAGACAACTGTTCCTTTCAGATGTGTCTGGGGGTACATGGGAGAAGGTACAACAGTATACTTAATAAGTACAAAAGTAGAATATGCACAGTAATTATATATTACAGTCGAAATATACAGCAAATAAGTGAACACAACTTCATCACAGGTAACAACATGGAGACATCCGGGATGGGCAGTACAGCCAGATGAAAATATACCTCAGCAATTCAGGAGATGATCACCTTGCGATCATTCAGGCTAAAGTCTCACTCCTCTGACTTCCACAATAACAGACAGCGCACATCCTAAGGTAAAACCTCTGAATGTCACCTAGACCAAGCAGTGGTTACCATTTTAGAATCAAAAACTGAGGGAATCAAGGATCTAGTCTCACCAAAATAAATTATCTGTGGGCAGCAGCAAAGAAGGTACATGCAGTCTAAACATCAATGGAACTGTATAAAAGACAGCACATGAAACTCAACACATGAACAACTTTGCAAGGTGCAATAGTTTACACATCTATTAAAGTTCAAGAGGTCTCTTCTCTGGCTTCACTATCAGTGTCCCCATGTTAAAGTCTTGTCAGATAGCTTCTAGCTTTTGGTTGGCATCTGCAGGATCCCCAAAGATGAAGACCTTCCCTGCACACATTATTCTGAGGCACGCTGGTAGTTGGAGTGTGTGTGTGTGTGTTATTCCATTCACAACCTAGCATGAATGGAGTCAAACCCTTCCTTCTCTGTCAGGTTGCAAAACTTAAGTCTGGAAAACAATGCAGAAGGGAACCATTGGAAAACTGTAGCAATCCACGTTGCTTTGTCTTATTCAACAGTAAATCTCAAACATGCACTCCTGCCGTTACCACAAACGTGGTTTTGGAAGGTCTAGGTTATTTGGTTTATGTCTTGGGGTAATGCAGTAAGCACAGAGGGTTAAATCCACTAAAGTGAAGTCAAAGTTTTCTTTCAACGAAGTTTGTATATAAGTTAAAGTTTCAGATCCTTCTATGCCTCCTGGCAGTCCAAGGAAATGTAAATTCTGCACTCTGGTGCCATTTTACAAATGTTAGATTCTTGCCTGAAAAGTTTATTTTCTCTCACTATGCCACTTACTGCCATAGTTGTTTTATTAACTGAATCTTCCAGAGTCTTGTGGCTATCACCCATAAGCTGTATCTGAGTTTCAACTTGCGTGACTCTGGCATTAAATCTGTTGACTTTCTTGTCCAATACACTGACAGCTGTGAAGATGGCCTTCAGGGCTGGTTCAGGCTCCCTGCTCCCTTCTGGTGAAAAAATGTTCTTACTGGTACTTGTGGCAAGCACTGGTCCTTTTCCTTACCGCTCTCCTTTGGTAGATCTGATTTCAGTAATTCCATTCTCCAGTCTTTACCAGATTATACCAGGCTGTGCAGGAGATAGCCCTCTGTCTGATGGTACCAAACAGGTCATTAAATTCCAGTTTAAAAGTCTGATTTTATTAGAAGGGTGTTGAAGAGGAAAGCAATGAAAACTCCATCTCCATGTGTCAGCTGCAGGCCCTGCCCCCACTCTGTACTGCTTGACATTGAATTTCAGTTGCCAGACTTTGGAACAGTTTTCCAGCCTTTTGAGGTCTCTCTCTGCAGTTCCCTTATCCCTCCACGTTGTCAACTCTTCCACAGAGTTTAGTGTCATCTGCAAAACACACAACCTGCCCTGGGGATTCTCTCTCCTTTCTTTATCCATGATGCCAACTGGCCCCTTCAGCCCTTCCACCCTGTTCAGCTCCTACATGGTCATGACAGCACTACAAGAATACAGCCAGTAAGAAACACACGGTTGCCAGCCTGGTGGCACTGAGGTTGACGCTGGACGCCAAACCTCATGCCGCACCAGTGACCTGGGTTCAGGAGTGAGCCAGGGCACAGGGAGTTGGCAGGGAAGGATTGAGCATCCAGAGGACAGCTCTCCTTCCTGGGGGTTTGGGGATTTGTCGCTCTGCATTGGCACTCTGGCAGTAGTCGGGTGCAGCACAGGCAGTGGGCACCCAAACAAGTAAGAGGTGGAGCTTGGCAGGTAGCGGCATGTTGTGCCCAGCTGCCATTGCACACCTGAGCTCCTTGGGTGGAACAACGGAAAATCCCGTCCACCAGTAGATAATGGTGGGGACCAGGGACCACCCCATGCCCAGGATGAGTGCGTTGGCTGCCGTCAGGGCTCCTCCACTTCATGGATGCCCATCCAGATCCCAGAAATGTCACCAGAGGAGAGTGGCGGTCCACCCGGGTGGCTTAAATCGAGGGAACAGGCACCAGGAAGATGGAGTAGAACTGGCCAACCTGACAGGTGGAACTAAGCCTTCAGGTGGGCGGGAGATAGTGCATCGAGTGTCCCCACCGAGAGAGTCTGGTGGTCGGTGCTAGGAGGGATAAATAAAGTTTAAAAAAAAAAACATACGGTTTATACCACTCCACCATGGACAGCAATAGGGGAAAAAGTGCGCTATGCACTGAGTGCTCCCCAGGTTGCTGTCTGTGGTACTAAATGCAGAAGAAGGAGAAAGGAAGTGAGGAGCATGGCCAAGCTGCTCCTGTGGTGTGGGCGCTAGTACATGAGTAGCTCAGCTGGGATGGTGGTGAGACCAGGTTCTAATCCTGGTCTCCCAAATTTTACCCCCATAATCCAACTCCAACTCGGAGTTATTATTTCAATAACAGGGGTGGGTGTGGAGCCCTCACAACAATACATTGTAAAGGTGGCAACAATCACATACCACAACCACGCTTGCAATAGCTACCACTGGTGCTATGTTTACTTGTGGCATTGTGTACTGCTGCTGTGCTGATCAGCGCTGTATGAACGGTGCTAATCAGCACTGTATGGATGGCGCTGCTCTTGACAGTGCTGTCCATGAAGATGCTGATCTGACCTAGTGCTGTTCAGCCCCATTGCCTGCCTTCTGTGGGATTTACCTTTCTTTCTCGTGTTGCCCTGTGGATGACCCCCTTGGGAAGGGTTGGCTGGGGCCACACCTTACCCTGAGCGGAGTTGACATGTCAGTTGGGGAATGAGAGCCCAGTCGTGGTGCAGGACCTGTGTAGAGCAGTGGGCAGCATCCTGCAGGGCTGGGGATTTTCCTTGGTTTTCTTCCCTCCTCTGAGCATCGCGAGATGTTTGCATCTGACACCGAGATGTCAGAATGCAGATATTTCACTCCTGTGCACTGGCTCTACTGCACTGCCACTAGTGGTCACCCAGGTGGTAGCACTGTGGCAGAGACCAGTAACCCTCCTTTCCTGAGGAGGTGAGTGTCCATAGGGCACTCACCATCTCTCTGCCGGCCCCCAGCAGCCCAGGCTTCTTCCTGAACCCGGTCACTGGTGTTTCAGGTGATAGCACTACTGCTGCACCAGCAGGCCGACTTGATTCCCTCTCTATGTTGCTGATGAACATATTGAAGAGGACTGAGTCCAGGACAGGTCCTTGTGGTATTTATTGGTGATCTCTCTTTCCACTGATCTGATCCTTGTGGTACTCACTGGTGAGTTTTCTTTCCTCTGCCTTGTAGTACTCAGCTGGTGACCTCTCTTTCCACTGATCTGAACACTGTGGTACTTAGCTAGTGATCTCTCTTTCCACTGGTCTGAACCTCGTGGTACTCAGCTGGTGATGTCTCTTTCTACTAATCTGAGTCTTGTGGTATTCAGCTAGTGACCTCTCTTTCCTCTGATCTGACCCCTGTGGTGCTCAGCTGGTGACCTCTCTTTCCACTGATCTGAACCTTGTGGTGCTCAGCTGGTAACCTCTGTTTCCACTGATCTAACCCTTGTGATACTCACTGGTGACCTCTCTTCCACTGATCTGACCCTTGTGGTATTCAGCTGGTGACCTCTCTTTCCACTGATCTGACCCTTGTGGTACTCAGCTGGTGACTCTCTTTCCACTGAGCTGACCCTTGTGGTGCTCACTGGTGACCTCTTTTTCCCACTGATTTGACCATTGTGGTACTCAGCTGGTGAGTCTCTTTCACTGATCTGAACCTGTGGTACTCAGCTGGTAAGTTCTCTTTCAACTAATCTGACCCTTGTGGTACTCACTGGTGACCTCTCTTTCCATTTATTTGAACCTTGCGGTACTCACTAGTGACCTGCCTTTCCACTGATCTGACCCTTGTGGTACTCAGCTGGTGAGCTATCTTTCTACTGATCTGACCTTTGTGGTACTCTGCTGGTAACCTCTCTTTCCACTGATCTGAACCTTGTGGTACTTAGCTAGTGACCTCTCTTTCCATTGACCTGACCCTTGTGGTACTTAGCTGGTGACCTCTGTTTTCACTGATCTGGCGCTTGTGGTACTCAGCTGGTGAGCTCTCTTCCACTGATCTGAACCTAATGGTACTCACTGGAGCGTGTCTTTCCACTGATCTGACCCTTGTGGTACTCTGCTGGTAACCTCTCTTTCCACTGATCTGAACCTTGTGGTACCACTGGTGACCTCTCTTTCACTGATCTGACCCTTGTGGTATTCATTGGTGACCTCTCTTTCCACTGATCTGACCCTTGTGGTACTCACTGGTGATCTCTCTTTCCACTGATCTGAACCTTATGGTACTCAGCTGGTGAGCTCTCTTTCAACTGATCTAACCCTTGTGGTACTCACTGGTGACCTCTCTTTCTATTGATCTAAACATTGTGGTACTCAGCTGGTGAGCTATCTTTCCACTGATCTGAACCTTGTAGTACTCACTAGTGGCATCTCTTTCCACTGATCTGACCCTTGTGGTACTCTGCTGGTAACCCTCTTTCTATTGATCTGAACCTTGTGGTACTCAGCTGAGACCTCTCTTTTCACTGGTCTGAACCTTGTGGTATTCACTGGTGACCTCCCTTTCCACTGATCTGAACCTTGTGGTACTCAGCTGATGAACTCTTTTTCCACTGATCTGACCCTTGTGGTACTCTGCTGGTAACCTCTTTCCACTGATCTGAACCTTGTGGTACTTAGCTAGTGACCTCTCTTTCAACTGACCTGACCCTCGTGGTACTAGCTGGTGACCTCTATTTTCACTGATCTGACCCTTGTGGTACTCACTGGTGACCTCTCTTTCCACTGATCTGAACTTTGTGGTACTCACTGGTGACCTCTCTTTCCACTGATCTGAGCCTTATAGTACTCAGCTAGAGACCTCTCTTTCCACTGGTCTGAACCTTGTGGTACTCAGCTGGTATCCTCTCTTTCCAATGATCTGAACCTTGTGGTACTCACTGGTGACCTCTCTTTCCACTGATCTGACCCTAGTGGTACTCAGCTGGTGACTTTTCTTTCCACTGATCTGACCCTTGTGGTACTCAGCTGGTGACCTCTCTTCCACTGAGCTGACCCTGTGGTGCTCACTGGTGACCTCTTTTTCCACTGATTTGACCATTGTGATACTCAGCTGGTGAGCTCTCTTTCACTGATCTGAACCTTGTGGTACTCAGCTGGTGAGTTCTCTTTCAACTAATCTGACCCTTGTGGTACTCACTGGTGACCTTTTCCACTGGTCTGACCCTTGTGGTACTCTACTGGTGACCTCTCTTTCCATTTATTTGAACCTTGGGTACTCACTGAGTGACCTGCCTTTCCACTGATCTGACCCTTGGTACTCAGCTGGTGAGCTATCTTTCTACTGATCTGACCTTGTGGTACTCTGCTGGTAACCTCTTTCCACTGATCTGAACCTTGTGGTACTTAGCTAGTGACCTCTTTCCATTGACCTGACCCTTGTGGTACTTAGCTGGTGACCTCTGTTTTCACTGATCTGACGCTTGTGGTACTCAGCTGGTGAGCCTCTCTTCCACTGATCTGAACCTAATGGTACTCACTGGAGACGTGTCTTCCACTGATCTGACCCTTGTGGTACTCTGCTGGTAACCTCTTTCCACTGATCTGAACCTTGTGGTACTCACTGGTGACCTCTTTCCACTGATCTGACCCTTGTGGTATTCATTGGTGACCTCTTTCCACTGATCTGACCCTTGTGGTACTCACTGGTGATCTCTTTCCACTGATCTGAACCTTATGGTACTCAGCTGGTGAGCTCTCTTTCAACTGATCTAACCCTTGTGGTACTCACTGGTGACCTCTCTTTCTATTGATCTAAACATTGTGGTACTCAGCTGGTGAGCTATCTTTCCACTGATCTGAACCTTGTAGTACTCACTAGTGGCATCTCTTTCCACTGATCTGACCCTTGTGGTACTCTGCTGGTAACCTCTTCTATTGATCTGAACCTTGTGGTACTCAGCTGATGACCTCTTTTCACTGGTCTGAACCTTGTGGTATTCACTGGTGACCTCCTTTCCACTGATCTGAACCTTGTGGTACTCAGCTGATGAACTCTTTTTCCACTGATCTGACCCTTATGGTACTCTGCTGGTAACTCTCTTTCCACTGATCTGAACCTTGTGGTACTTAGCTAGTGACCCTCTTTCAACTGACCTGACCCTCGTGGTACTTAGCTGGTGACCTCTATTTTCACTGATCTGACCCTTGTGGTACTCACTGGTGACCTCTCTTTCCACTGATCTGAACTTTGTGGTACTCACTGGTGACCTCTCTTTCCACTGATCTGAGCCTTATAGTACTCAGCTAGAGACCTCTCTTTCCACTGGTCTGAACCTTGTGGTACTCAGCTGGTATCCTCTCTTCCAATGATCTGAACCTTGTGGTACTCACTGGTGACCTCTCTTTCCACTGATCTGACCTCAGTGGTACTCAGCTGGTGACTTTTCTTTCCACTGATCTGACCCTTGTGGTACTCAGCTGGTGACCTCTCTTTCCACTGAGCTGACCTTGTGGTGCTCACTGGTGACCTCTTTTTCCACTGATTTGACCATTGTGATACTCAGCTGGTGAGCTCTTTCACTGATCTGAACCTTGTGGTACTCAGCTGGTGAGTTCTCTTTCAACTAATCTGACCCTTGTGGTACTCACTGGTGACCTCTCTTTCCACTGGTCTGAACCTTGTGGTATTCACTGGTGACGCTCTTTCCACTGATCTGAGCCTTGTACTCACTGGTGATCTCTTTCCACTGATCTGAACCTAATGGTACTACTAGTGACATGTCTTTCCACTGATCTGACCCTTGTGGTACTCTGCTGGTAACCTCTTTCCACTGATCTGAACCTTGTGGTCCTCAGCTAGTAACCTCTCTTCCACTGACCTGACCCTTGTGGTACTCAGCTGGTGACCTCTCTTTCCACTGATCTGACCCTAGTGGTACTCAGCTGGTGACCTCTCTTTCCATTGATCTGACCCTTGTGGTACTCAGCTGGTGACCTCTTTCCACTGAGCTGACCCTTGTGGTGCTCAATGGTGACCTCTTTTTTCCACTGATTTGACCATTGTGATACTCAGCTAGTGAGCTCTCTTCTCACTGATCTGAACCTTGTGGTACTCAGCTGGTGAGTTCTCTTTCAACTAATCTGACCGTTGTGGTACTCACTGGTGACCTCTCTTTCCACTGATCTGACCCTTGTGGTACTCAACTGTTGACCCTCTTTCACCTGGTCTGAACCTTGTGGTATTCACTGGTGACCTCTCTTTCTACTGATCTGACCCTTGTGGTACTCACTGGTGATCTCTTTCCACTGATTTGAATCTTGTGGCACTTAGCTGGTGAGCTCTCTTTCAACTGATCTGATCCTTGTGGTACTCGCTGGTGAGCTCTCTTTCCACTGATCTGAACCTAATGGTACTTACTGGTGACATGTCTTCCACTGATCTGACCCTTGTGGTACTCTGCTGGTAACCTCTCTTTCCACTGATCTGACCCTTGTGGTACTCTGCTGGTGACCTCTCTTCCACTGATCTGAACCTTGTGGTACTCACTGGTGACCTCTTTCCACTGATCTGACCCTTGTGGTACTCACTGGTGATCTTTCTTTCCACTGATCTGAACCGGTGGTACTCAGCTAGTGAGCTCTCTTTCAACTGATCTGACCCTTGTGGTACTCACTGGTGACTCTCTTTCCATTGATCTAAACATTGTGGTACTCACTGTTGACCTCTTTTCCACTGATCTGACCCTTGTGGTACTCAGCTGATGACCTTTCTTTCCACTAGTCTGAACCTTGTGGTATTCACTGGTGACCTCCCTTTCCACTGATCTGACCTTGTGGTGCTCAGCTGGTGAGCTATCTTTCCACTGATCTGAACCTTGTGGTACTCACTAGTGGCCTCTTTCCACTGATCTGACCCTTGTGGTACTCTGCTGGTAACCTCTTTCCACTGATCTGAACCTTGTGGTACTTAGCTAGTGACCACTCTTTCCATTGACCTGACCCTTGTGGTACTCAGCTGGTGACCTCTATTTCCACTGATCTGACCCTTGTGTTACTCACTGGTGAGCTTCTTTCCACTGATCTGAGCCTTGTAGTACTCAGCTAGAGACCTCTCTTTCCACTGGTCTGAACCTTGTGGTACTCAGCTGGTATCCCTCTTTCCAATGATCTGAACCTTGTGGTACTCACTGGTGACCCTCTTCCACTGATCTGACCCTAGTGGTACTCAGCTGGTGACCTCTCGTTCCACTGATCTGAACCTTGTAATACTCAGCTGGTGATCTCTCTTTCCACTGATCTGACCCTTTGGTACTCAGCTGGTGAACTCTCTTTCCACTGATCTAAACCTTGTAGTACTCAACTAGAGACCTCTTTCCACTGATCTGAACCTTGATTACACACAGTCCACTGTAAAACTGTATGGTTACCATTTATGCCATTTATTGAGCATTTCAAAGGGATTACTATACTGGAACAAATGATGTTTGTAGAATCATAACTTATCTTAGATACAATATAGCATGCCTGGAGTTAGGCATATTCCATACAGCCAGGTTGAACTGGTGTAATGGACTGAACTTCTAATTCTGATCTCCCACCAGTTTGACCTGAGAGCCCTTAATTTCTGCTGGCAAAGAGTTCAGGTACCTCCCACACAGGAGACTGGAAACACTGCATATAATTTCACATGGCTGTGCTTATTGCCTGCCTGTACCATGTAATTTACCATTACTGCTTGTGTGAGGCGCTTAATTGTAAAAGAATATTCTCTATATTTGTGCTCTTTTCTGCTGTTGGGATTGATAAATAAAAGTACAAAAAAGTAGAAAACAAAGTGGGATCTACGGAGGCAAGAAATCTGACTTCAGTGCAGTGCAGCCTTGCTGGCCAAAGAGGTGCCAGACTGGACTGTAAATATTTAGTGCTGTTAACTTGTTTAGATTACCCGTAAAGGCTATGGTCAAATAGGCTGATTAGTCTTTGACTAGACTGCATTGCTGGCAATGGACTTCTGCTACTTAAGTCAGTCTGTTACAACAGTTTTCATGGATAAGTTACCTCTGCTTTCTGGGATAGCCTTCAGCTGCAGCTTTGCAGTCTATCAGATACAGTTTGTGACATCAATGTTTGAGCTCTGTTAGTCATCTTTGCTGTCCTTTTCTGAACTATTCTCTCCAGTCTCTAATGTACAGTATGATTTCTAGCCTGAAAACTGCACTTTTCTGAATTTAGCACCATTCTGCAGTTTATTTCCATCCATTTTGCCAACCTTTGCTTCCATTTAGAGTCTAGCTGAGAAGCTTTGATGCAGCCAGTCTCTCCATCTCCTTCTCTGTCTTTTCCTTCTGTTGTCTAACTCAGTATCTTTCCAGGGTAAACAGTCCTGGTCTGCTAACTCTGACCCTACAAAACCTTTTGATAAACAAGTTCTGTAGCTAGGCAGATTAGTGTTATGGCCAGTTAAATACAGGAACTACCGTGCCTCCCTATTTTATTTATTTTATGTTATTTTTTTATGACTTTGCTAACTGGGTAAGTGCACTGAACCAAGGGACCGTTTTCAGGCATGACATGGCCGAAGGCACAGGTACACACACATAAAAACACGTAGTTCACAGCAAAAGTGACATGGTACAAATTCAAGGTACAGTCAAGCAATAAATACTCCAGGTGATACAATAATGTGAATCAAGCAAAAGACAGTTGGACAGAGTAACCAGTCAGGGTAAAAAATGCAGGGACAGAAACAGCTAACCCCACAATGCTACTAAACCAACTAGACTAGCAACTAGCCAAGAACAGGAAGGAAGAGAAGAAGTGGGGCAAGGCATATGAATGAAGTACGAAGCCTAGGGGAAGCTTATCTAGGTGGATAGTTGCAGCTGTCTTTGGTTAGTAACCAGGATTTGAGGTTGCATTTAAAGGTAAGGTGAGTGTTTGTGGATCTGAAGGGGTCAGGAAGCCCATTCCAAAAGGTGGAGGCCACTACCGATAGGGCATTCCACCCATTTTAGTCAAGGTTCACAAAACCTCAAGAGGAGGGACAGCAGAGGGTGGAGGCACCTTGGCATTGTATGGAACTTACAGAGGGTGGAAAAGAGGAAACAAGGCCACTTCTAATGATAGTATTCACAAAGCAGCCAGGGTAAATTCAAAGTGGCCTTTTAGGAGAGCCAGCTGAGAGAGTGGTAAAGGTTGTAGTGATGTATGGAGTAGGGGCAGATAGGGCCAAGTGACAGGCGCTATTGTAGACAGATGAGAGTCTAGCCCGAAGGGTGGCAGAGACCTGAGAGTAAATGGGGAACAATAGTCCAAGATAGGGAGAAGGTTTCCTCTGACTATAGCCATGCGAGCCTCTTTGGACAGTTAGGGTTTGATATGATAAGCAGCACCAAGTTTCTGGTTAATCCCGTGTATTACAAAGGTTAACGTGGTCTAAGAGAGAGAGAGAGAGTGGGGTTAAGCTGCTACCCCAAATATTTAAAGGAGGAGACATTATCAAGGGCTGAGCCATCGGGAGAGTGGATTAGTAGAGAAGAGTTGTCAGCGATGGATATGACTAGGAATGGTTTACAGTAGATGCAAACAGTATTGCCTTGTTTTTAGCATTACCAACAGCAGGTTGGAAGTGAACAGCTCTGGGAATCACTATAGTTCTGGGTAAGGACAGAGGATATGCTAGGAAGGGATTTGTCACTATGGAAGCTGACAAGATCGTCCGCATGTAGGAGTGTGTTGCAGATAAGGCAGTCTGAGGGAGGGTGTTAACAAAGATAATAAAGAGCAGGGAGCCCAGGATGGACCCTTGGTGTACTCGGTGGTAACCAACAGGGCAGGGAAGAGACAGTGCCAATGCAAACTGATTGGGAGCAGTTGGAGAGGCAGCACTGAAACCACTGGTTAAAAGAAAGGCAGAAAGGAATTTGTACAGCCCCTGTTTCAATAGTAGCTGAGCTTTAAAAGAAATCTTCTTGTGAGTTTCACTTTTTCCAAGGTTTCAAGCTGAGTGAGTTAAAAAAATTTGATTTTTTATCTTTTCAAGTTGTCCGTTACACCATTTCTGGCTCCAGAAATGTTTGCTGTGGTGACAAAGACAGTACTGCTGCATTTTAGCTTACTTTTGCAGCACCCTCTATGGCTTGACCTCTTCTAGGACTGTCTCAGGCTATGTCCCTTATCCCCTTTGTGATGGGAACTACACAGGGTACAGTAGGGCAGCAACTCACTCTGTGTTGGTGTGGTCAGGGGTTCTAGACCATACCTCACAATTTTCCATTTTTCCCATTCCAGCCCGGTGTCCTCTCTCACTGTACAGCCTTTAGGCCATGTTTACATGGCCACTAATGCTTCCAGTGATCCTCTAATCCATGCTGTACCATGCATGCTGATGCAGTGATGTGTTTACATGACCCTCATCCACGTTGATGAAAGCTATGCTGGGGGGCATGAGTTCAGGGGCAGGCAGTGTTCTGTGATGTCAGGCATCACTCCTAATATGTAGGTGAGTGGGTGGCACTTGAAAAAAGGCAATAGCCTGGTGGCAAAATGTGCAATCAACACCAAGATAAAGCACTCACATATTACAGAACATATTATATGAAAGGAAAAAAGGCACAAACGGTCCGATGTACTCGTGGGAACTGGAGACAGCCTAGTCTTACCAAAGACCTAGCCTTTTGTGGAGGAGATTCAAAAGTCCAGTCTAGCAGAGAAACAGAATAGTGCAGTAAGCACATTTAGAAATGGGCAGAAGAGGATGCTGGAGAATCCATCTTGCATCGGAGCGATTGGTGCAGCCTGTCCACATGGCAGCTTACACCGCTTGCTCTAGAATGCATCCCCAACTCTGGTGTGGTTCAGGGAGAGAGAAGGCATCAACTAACTTCACTCTGGTACAGTGAAGCCCACCAGAATGAAGCACAGCACTGCAGAATTCTGCAGTAGAGTTACTACAACAAACAATGCAATTTCAATGGGAGTTCATCCCTTTTGTCATGCAGTAAATCTGTGACACTGTGCTTCATCCTGGCGGGCTTCTGTAAGTGTCCAAACTGCCACATTTGCCCAGCAACTCAAGTGCTCGGGTTGCAGTGGTGCAAATATGGCAGTGTAAACAGGCCTTTAGTGTCTGCACTACTGGCTTACTCCTTTAGGTTTGCTGGGTTCCTCTCCTGACTACTAATTTACTGCATGGCTGGACTCAGTGAGGACATGGTTTAAGAACACTATTCCTTCCTCTCTGGGTCAGTTCCTTATTCACCTCTAAGTGAGCAAAATGTCTCCATCCTTACCTTCCTCAGAGGACAATAAATCTTCATTGTACCTTCTGTCTTCATTACCAAGGATATTGTTTTCAACGTTTATGCAGACAAACAGTGGGATCTGGGTGGGCAGCAACCACTGTTGGGAACCCAACCATGGTTGACGTTGTCTTTCTCAACCTCCCCTCCCATTCTGTAATAGTTCCTCTAACTCAGTCAATAATGGCAGTGGCTGCACATGCAGCTTGACTTTGCCAATTTGTGCTATTGCCAGGCCCTTCTGGGGTGAATACCAGTTACCTGGACTTATCTGGAACTCTGGGTCATCGTTCTCACCCCACATCAGTGATTAAGTGCCTGTGCACAGTTAAGGGTTTTACTGAAGCACTTCAGCATCACTGTTTCCTCTGACTCTGGAATTGAAACCGTTGGATGTTTTAGGTGGATGGCATATGCTTTGTTATCCTTGGATAGCACCGAATCAATCCCATAGGATATGTTTGTAATTCCGTTTATGGACATTGACTCATGCCAGACTCTTTGCCACATCACTTTGCCAATACTAAGCTTCTCAGGGACATACCTGCCATGGGTGCAGATGTCACAAAGCATATAGCCCATTTGCCTTAAATGCGTTTCAGTTATCCTTCATATTGGGCCCTATGCACCATGAGGCGGAGTGGCTACACGCTGCATAGCTGGAGCACGTAGCCACTCTGCACCCTGTGTGGAATGCACAAATGAGGGTGTGCAGCACGACATGCCCAATCCCCTGGGTGTGGAGAGCAACGACTGGGGTGGGCGGGGGCATGCTAGCACCACGCATTAATGCACCAAAGCATGTAGCTGGGGCTGGGGTGCACAGGGTACACCAGGGAGAACCCTGACGTAAGCCCCTATGCACCCTGTGAACACATCAGAATTGCCTGACAACAGGGCAGTAGCCCACCCACCCTCCGGGCCACTGCATATGGTTGCCCGGTGCCTCCCACCTGCCCAGGAACACAATGGTCCCTCCCACCCAGCACAATCCCCACACTGAGGCACAGGTCATGGATGCTGCCCCTGAACAGCACCACCTGCCTACTCCTGCTAACAATGGGGTACAGTGCCTCCCCGCACTGCCGACAGACAAACCCCTACCCCATCCCTGTGCACCTCTCTGGTGCCATTGGAGGCTGGCATTGCCCTCCTCCTCCGACCTTCAGATATCCATGGGGCACACTGCCAATACTGCGCCCGCCACATATGGGATTCACTGTGGGTCCCGGTCCAGGCATCTGATTGGATGCCTGGCTGGTCATGACTCCACCTCTGGCTGCCCTGCAGAGTGCTGCACACTGGAGGAGGTGGGACCGTGGAAAGGTGGTGGCCAGTGGTGAATACTGCCAGTGCGCATATGTCCATGGGTGTGGACCTCTGTGGGTGGGTTACATGCCTCTGGCATGTATTACCAACCCATTCGTGCATAGGGCCCCATTGGCAGCAGCAGTCTAGCTATGTAGATTTTCATGGTTATTTCTGTCTCCTGACCAAGAAAATACATTTGAATTCCTCACTTGGAGACCATCATTTTTTAGTTCAAGGTTGATCAGTCTCAGGCTAGATTTTCACCTCCCTGCAATGATCCAAACCCAGGAGTCTTTCCTTAGGCGACTGTGAAGATTCAGTTCATGCCAAGACATGTCCTGTTGAGACCTCTAATGCTCTTGCTCTCAGTGCTAACCTTCTCCTCACAAGTAACTATGGCGTGATCCTAGCTTTGGGCCCTTCACGCTGCTGCCTGTGCTTTCTCCCCACATATGGATTGGTACAAAACCTGGTTGCATGTATTAAGTACAACATGCTGCTACCATACCACTGGTGGTCTAGCAAATAAGAAGGTTTTGCATGGAATAAGATCATTACTTGAGTGCTACCCCTTGAGTTTTTTTTCTTAACATCCAGTTTTATTTTCTACTTTGGGTCTCTGTCCCTGGTTCTCAATGTACTGCTGGTTACTTGACCAAACAGTGTGTCTCTGTGGCAGAGACTGACTCTAAGAAGACAGGAAAGTTGCTTGCCACATGTCTAATGAATTATTCATGAACCTAATGAGGCTCCTCATTGGCTTCTGGATCGGTCATTAATGTCTTAGAAACTACCGATCTAGCTGCCAACTGACACTGTGCGACACATACGGCTTATGCCACTCTACTTTAAAATTTAATTGTGGTAAAAATAAATGGGGAAAAAGTTGTTATTACGATTAGTCTTATATCTTAATAACAACCTCAGAATCGATCATTTCCTTGGATTAATGACTGGCTGGAGGAAAATGACCTGGCTCGTGCCTCGGCCACCCATCCCCTAACGGTCATTAATCCTTTGGAAATGACCGCTTCTCTGTCATTATTGCTTAAGTAACCTGGATCTTTTTGAGTATCTCCTCCATAGAGTCCACACTCAAGCCCAGCATCTCTTTCTCTGTCTGTTTGTCTGCCTGTCTCTCTCACTCCAGAGGCAACTTGGTCGTGAGCCACGTTTATGTTATGCCATGAGAATGCTCTCTGTTGTGGCAGCTATGCTTTTCGTTATTGTCTTTTTAAATACATAACCCTTTTTCTCTAGCTTTTCTCCTTTGTGTTGCATTTTTTTGGAGACTTCCTCATTGCCTTGTTTGCTTGCGTCTCCTGTTTGGAAATCCCCAGTCCCATACTGATCCTCAGTGATGACTACTACTGTATCTGTCCAGAGTGTGTGACAGACAATTGGGCTTTTCTAATGATGCCAAGTGCCTTGTAATGTTGTGCTGTACACAGTGATGATTTGTTTCCTCCTGGGGACATTTCAATTGCTATGACATATATTGTCCCTTGTCATTTTCTAAACAGTAAATAAACAAAAGCAACACATATTTACATGATTACAATTTTCTGGCTTCTTATGAAGCACTCAGTTGTTCCTGAAACAGCACTGCTTTGCATCCTTCTGGGCTGTATTTTCCTATTATTCATTCATGTATGTATAGTTTTATTTAGAATGTGTACACAGCCCTACTCAGAATACTGTTCCACTGCACTAGGAGCTGTGTTTCTAGGACAACTGGAAACCTGAGCATCCCAAAGTCCCCACCTTTTCCCAATGCACTCTCTGCAGTCACGCAATTTAGAATGACATTTTTATAAGGTGTGTGGTGTGCATATATTTTAAATACAATTTAGAAATGAGAAAGAAAGCAATGTCTAGTGAAGATTTAAAGCTAAGCTTGCTGCAGTACCATTCTACTGCACTTACAGCTGTGCTACCTTGACTACTGGCAACCTGGGGATCCCAAATGCACTTCTCTTTTTACGTTGCAAACCCTGGAGTCACACAAGTGCATTTATTTCCTTTCTCTTCTCAACTGTATTTCAAACATATACACCCATACTCTTTGTAAATAGTTAACGTTTTAGTATAAAATTAGTGCAACATACAGAGAGCTACCAAGCTATTGCTAATTTCAAATGGCATGCAATATCTAGTAAAAATTAATATTTCAAAAATAATTACAATATTACAAGAAAAAAATTATCATTACATATGGAGTATACAATACGTTGACTCAAAAGATGCAATTTATCTTTACCGTGTGGGTGAAGGACAATAACTCATGAGTGGCCAAGCCATGAGTGAGTTATGAAAGTCCTATTCTCTTACTAATGATGATAAACTGCATATTTTGAGCCAGCATATTGTGTGTTTGAGTTATACAACATCAGCTTATTAGTTATGTAAGTAATAAGCCACGACAGGGTGTGCATTAAAGGATTTTAATGCATGCCCTAAGGTTTACTAAAGCATGAGGCTGAAGGCAGAGTGTTCCTATTCTCCTGTAATGCACTCCCAGGAGTGGCTTATCACACTTATAAAATGGGCCACCATCATAAAAGAATTTATTTGAGCTACTAAAATAGGGATTAAAATGTCTTTACTATTTTCAAACAAGTGTACAATACATTAACTCAAAAACTTTTAAAACTGAAAAATGTAGTCCCTAGTAATACATAAATAGCATGTTTCAGCAATAGATTAACTAGTACTTTGCAGTAAAAGTATTTATTAGCAGTGTTAGTTGAAATATATATTTTCTCAGCCTGTCGGAGCAGCAGTTGATTTCCGCTTGCGATGCGGCGTCCCTAGGACTGCTCTCCTCTGGGGGAGGGTTGGGGAATATCCAGCTGAGTGAGGACCCTAGCAGAGGCCAGGGGTACCACAACTGCCAGCATTAGGCAGTGCCTGAGGGGTGGGATGGACACTGGTCATCACTGCACATTCCTGCCCCATGTAAAAGGTGAAGAAAAAAATGGGTGGGTCCTCCGTCTACATGAAGCCCTCCCGGACTTCAGTTAGCCACTGTCGCTGGCTTTCCCAACCAGTTACTGGTTCCGTGGTGCTGGAATAAGGGAACTAGTACTGTGGCTCTATCCTCCAGGGGACAAGCGGGGGTGACCGGAGAGTGCTGGCAGTTGATGGTAGGTGGAGTCTAGGGGCCATGACCAGGGCTGAGCCTGATGGAGGACCCACCGGAAAAGCACAGTAAATGAAAGAAAATATATATTTTCTGTGTAACATGTAAATTCTCATATAAATGCATTGTAACATCTGTAAATTTGTAAAATAAGCAGTGTTTAAAACGTTATTTTCATTACACTGTAGTAATAGAGTTTCACTGAAGGCAGCATTATCTTTATTTATAGGGTTGAGGTGAAAGGTTAGTAAGAAAAATAAAACATGTTACCAAGCATTTCAAATCAATACAAGTACTGTCTCTTACTGGAAATGTGTTCAAAACTTTAAACCTGCCAGGTTACCTTTTTGGTGGTGGTAGTGGTAGAGGGGTTATAGATTTCTCCTAAAACACCCATATATGTTTGAAATGTACATGCTTTTATAAAGTTTAGGAATGTTGTTGAGCAGTTTGGGTCTGCCTCTGCCTATGTAACTATGTTTTTCCACGTTTTTCTTTGTTTATAAAAGTATTATTGCCTACTTTCTTCATCCTGTTTTTCTCTGTTTTCCCACATTCAAGATATGGAATGTTTACAATGGAACACAGGATTCAAATTCTGCTCAGTTCCACTGGCAGAATATTCATCTCCTAACATGCTGCACACACATGCACACACACACACACACACACACACATATAGGACAGTGTTGGTTGCCCATACATAACAATGCTATTCTTGCGAGTGTTTTCCTGATGACAGGGACATCGAGAAAAGCTCGAGAGGTCCCTCTGTTATCAGGGAAGACACAAGTGTGAAATAATGATGTTGTGTATTTGGGCTACCGTGCGCTATTCTATAGAGTATGGTCCCAAATAAACAAAACAAAATTGCTTACTTTCTTTAACGAGGAACCATCAGGGTCTGCCATCCTCCTTCCGCAATTCATGGCCAGGCGCAGCCACTGTATGACCATTCAACTGCCAGCCAGTGCCAAACAGCTCCCATAGGAATGCCAGCATTGTGACATAGCTACTAGCATGAGAATGAAAAGTCATTCTGCATTAGTAACTATGTCACTTCTGACAGAAGAAGTTTTATGGTGTATGGTATTCTATATGGAACCACATTTGACCATACAATATAAAGGCCTCTTCTAGAGCCTGAGACTCAATTATCCAACTGTCAGGGCAAGCAGAAGAGATTTCCCTGATGAGCAGGTAAAGATAGAAGGAGGATTTTCACTGTCAGCAAAGAAACAGTTGTAATGACAACTATAAACAATACTTAATGTTTCCAATTTGTTTACATGTGTAAGGAAAGTGTGAAGATCAGGAAACAACATTTAAAAATTCACTGAACCTAACGCCTTGCAGCACATATAGTGGTGCCTTACCCTTCGAGAAGCATTTGGTGCAGATTGTGCCAAGAAGAACACTGCAGTTGCAAAACCGCTCATAAAATTGCAGCCACCAGGTCTTGCTTACTTCCTGGTATATAGCTCTGCTATGCTACACCCGCGCGCTGCCACGTTATGATGTAAGGCCAGGGAGGCATGGGATGCACTCATTATAGCCTATGGGGGCTACTTTCCTATCGATTTTATATATTGTAATGCTCAACTGGTGATCAATCAAGGGCACCGATCGACTGACAAGGCGCTGGTGCTATCGGTGCTGTGATGATTTGACCTAACTCTCTCATCGATTAAATAGTCCCCATAAACTATAATGGAAGTGCATCAGACTCTCCTAGCTCCATCATAACATGGCTGTGCAAGGGGCGGAGTGTGGGTGGCTCTATATACCTGGAAGTAAGCAAGACGGTGACTGCAATTTTATGGCGGTTTTAAAAGAATACAATGTTCTTTTGCTACCATCTGCACAAATGCTATGTAGCTAACACTATATGATGCTTCTATATCCATATAGTAACTTAGTAGATCTCTTTAATTCATTTGTTTTATTTTTTATTTAAGATAGTTTTATTTTTAGGGCCCAGTTGAAGGTTTGTACAGTGTAAAGGTAGCGCCATGTTTGTGATGGAAGATAGTTCTGGTTGTAGGAGGACTATTTGCTCATTGTGTGATGTGGTTTAGGACCAGGATGACTGTGTGTTCATAGAGATTTAATGTATGGTCAGCTGATGTCTTTTGGCCAATGAGAATTTTTCTTGCCATTTTATAACACTTTTATCTTGTAATTTTATCTTGACTGGTGTTTGTGGTGCCTAAACCTTTAGTATAAGTAGATAAAGCTAACAAAAGCGTACCTGACTGGGAGACATTATTGTTGCTCGTCAATAGAAAAGACATAACTTCTGCAAAGGTCTGTTAAGTTAAAGCATGGGAATTCAAGCAGTGAAAATAGAGTCATTAGCACACTCTCCACTTGATCCCAGGTCATTTGAAGTGTAAGTTAAAACTGGACTAGACACCAGACAGTTCAAAGATATTTATATTTGTATTAATGAATCTTGTGATCAAGAATCTCGACTAGTGTGCCTCAAGACTCTGTACTTGGCCCATTTCTATTCTCAATTTTCTAAATGACCTTCTGTCTGCATGCTCCTTGTCCCTTATCCACATGTGTGCAGATGACACTGTTCTGTTCACCTCTGGACCCTCTCCCTCTGCTGTGACTACCAGACTACAGCATAACTTTCACAATGTTCAATGCTGGTTAAGTACTCATCAACTCTTTCTCAATGCCATGACCTTTGGCACTAGGCAGAACTCTCTCGGCTGCCGTCTATCCCCTCCTTTCACACCCTTGACAGGACTACACTAGAGGACTCTACCTCTTTTAAATGCCTAGTGTCTGGCTCAACTACCACCTTAACTTTTCTGCACATATTGACGCTATCCTGAAAAAACTGCACCCCAAGTTGGCGCCCTTTACAGAAACCGGAGGCATTACCACTACTGGTGAGGTGTGATATTGTATAAAACTGATCCTTCCCATCTTCGACTATGGTGACATAGTCTACAATGCTACTCCCAAGTCTTCCTTGCCAGGCTGGACTCACTCTTCAATGCCTTCTGTCATTTTGCCTTGACTCCCCTCTTGCACTCACCATTGCACTCTATATCACTCTCTTGCTCTACCTTCCCTTGAGTGCAGGTGCCTCTCCACTGTGCCAAGTTCACTTCAAATTCTGGTTTGGGTCTCTGCCCTCCTACCTCTCCTCTTCACTCTCTGCTACTGCTCCCAACTCCCGCCCTCTTAGATCCTTGGACTCTTGCCCTCTTGCTATTCCTTGTTGCCACACTTCCACAGGTCAGAAAGCTTTCTCCTATCTCCTCCCTAGACTCTGGAACTCACTTCCTTCACCTATTCATCTTTCCTCCTCCTTTTCCCTCCCTAGCCTTCACAATTACTTGCCCCAATGTACCTGCTTCTAGCCCCTCCTTCCTCTTACTCCCCTAAACGCCAATACTTCAATATCCCTTCTCTGACTTTCCTTTCTCCAAGCCTAATGCTCCTTTGTTCCCTATATCCTGCACTACCTGTCCTCCTTCCCCTCCCCTGTACCCTACCCTCTCTAACCCACTAATCAGCCTCCATTGCCTAGTAGATTTTATTTTCTCCACTCGTTACAGTTCCCTACTGAGCTGATGTCTCAGCCTCTCTTTACCTCTCCTTCCAGATTTGTGCTCCCTTTTACTAGTCACCTAGTCACTTCCTTCCTCCTCCCTGTCCCTCTCTTTCTCTCTCCTTCCAATTTTCCATGAGTCCTGCCCTCCTTGCAGGGTTTCCATGCATCCAGAAGGGGTTCCATGGACCTGGTTCTCCTTCTCCCTCCCTCCTCTCCCTCTCTTGTTTTTCCCTAGAGTTTCACTAGCACTTACTAAAGCCTTGCTTCCAACTCTATCAGCACTTCTGTGTCTTCACACCATCTGGTTCCTTGCCTTCGCCCTGGGTGGCACCATGTAAGTTTTCCTGGAGGTTTACTCACCCTGGACCCTGCTTATATATATATATATATATATATATATATATATATATATATATACAGTATATTAGTGGTAATATATTATATTGTAGTCACTACTCTTTTATGAAAAAATGTTCCTGTATTGTATTATTATGTAATAATGTTTATACTATGTTTAATTGCTCTCCTTACCCTTGTACCACCTCCCCGGACACTTCTGAAACAAGTTGTTCCTCAGCTCATGTTGTCTTTCCTGGTGAAACATTTTGTAAATAAATAAGTAAAAATGTAGATCATTCATTTATTAATTCAGGAAATGGATAAGGAGTATGTCCAAATATGGGTTATGCATGTTAAGAACCAATCACTACAATATGCATTATGACTTGAAAATAGTAAACTAATGGTTTTAAAACCAATATAAGAATAAGTCAGTAGGCTATAATTAGCTTCATCTTTGACTTCAGCTTCAGCTTCATCATCAAGTAGGAAGTAGAAGCGTAGAAGCATAGACTTTGACAGATAAAACGACTTGGCCCACCAGTCTGCCCATTCCTACCTTTTGGATAAGCTGCAGATCCTAGTTAACTCAACAGCCTACTTCCTCCAACCCCCCACTAGAATTGCCTTATGTCTGTCCCATGCATTCTTGAATTCCCTCACTGTTTTTGACCCCACTACCTCCTTTGGAAGGCCATTCCATGTGTCCATCCCCTCTCTGTGAAAAAAATACTTCCTCACGTTGCCCATGCACGTCCCCACTCTGACTTCAAATTGTGCCCCCGGTCTTGTACATCTCTTTTCTGAAAGATGATACCCTCTTGGACATTGTTGAGTCCCTTTGAGGAACTTAAATGCTTCTATCATGTCCCCCTCTCCTCCTTTCCTCTAGATTATACATATTATGCTCCATTAGTCTGTCTTCATATGGCTTCTAGTGCAGACCCTGCACCATTTAGTTGCTCTCCTCTGGACTGCCTCTATTTTATTTAAGTCCTTTGGAGATGGGATCTCCAGAACTGCACGAGTACTCCAGATGTGGTCTCACCAACTGTCTGTACAGAGGACAACAACTTCCTGTTTTCTACTGGTGATGCAGCTCCCTATGCATCCCAGTATCCCCCAACCGTCCTTACTGCCTTCTCACATTGCTTGCCTACCTTTAGGTCATCTGATTTAATTCCCCCAGGTTCCGTTACATAGAAACATAGAAACACAGAAGTTGACTGCAGATAAGGACCACAAGGCCCATCCAGTCCAGCCATTTTTTTCTACCTTATGAATGCGCCATAAGCCTGTACTCTGTCAATGGCCAATGTATTCATACTCATCTGTATTGCTCTCTTATGCCTATCTCATGCCTGTTTGAAGCCCTGCACTATATTCATATCCACCACTTCCTGAGGTAGGCCATTCCAGCATCCACCACCCTTTCTGTGAAAAGAACTTCCTCACATTACCCTTAATTGACCTTCCTCTAATCTCATGTTGTGTCCTCTTGTCCTGCTATTTTTCTTATATTGAAACATGTTAGACTTTTCACCTTGTTAATGCCCTAAGATGTTTGAATGTTTGATCATATCACCTCTCTCCCTCATTTGTTCTAGGGTATACATATTGAGCTCTGTTAATCTGTCCTCATATGTTTTCTGATGCAGTCCCTGCACCATTTAGTTGCCCTTCTCTGGATTGCCTCCATTTTTGCTAATGTCCTTGTGCAGGCAGGTGCGGCCTTCAGTACTGCACACAGTACTCCAGATGGGGCCTAACCAGTGTCTTGTAAAGAAGGATTATTATCTCCCTCTACGACTTGCGATACCCCTACTAATACACTCCAACATCCCTCTAGCCTTACCTACTGCTTTAGTGGTCTGCTTGGATAATTTCAGGTCATCTGTGATGATGATGCCCAAGTCTCTTTCTTCCCTTGTGATTGCTAGCAACTCCCCTCCCAACCTACAGGTGACTTCAGGGTTTCTCTTCCCTATGTGCATGATTTTGCACTTCTTTCGTTAAACCCCATTTGCCACTCTTCGGCCATTTGCCAGTTTATCCAGATCTCTTCTCATTCTGCCCACCCCATCTGGACCATCTACTCTGTTGCAGATCTTGGTGTCATCTGCAAACAGACAAAACTTACCCTCAGTCCATCTGCAATGTCACTGATGAAGATATTGAGGAGGACTGGCCCCAGGACTTGATTCTGAGGTACCCACTTGTGACTTGCATCTCTTCTGACTGCATACCATTTACCACCACACTCTGTTTTCTGCCCGCTTGCCAACCAGTTTGACACCCAGTTGACCAACTTCAGACCCACCCGAGCCTACCCAGCTTATTAATCAATCTTCTATGTGGAACAGTTTGAAAGCTTTGCTGATGTCAAGATAGGCAACATCAACTGCTGCCTCTTGGTCCACCACTCTGGTTACCCAGTCAAAGAAATCTATGTGATTAGGTTGACAGGTCCTTAATTTTGTAAACCCATGCTGTCTTGGATCCTGTGCTCCTATGGATTCCAGGCATTACACTATTCTTTCCTTAAGGAGTGCCTCCAGAATCTTGCCCACTACTGAGGTAGGACTGACTGGTCTGTAGTTCCCTGCCTCCTCCCTGCTATCACTCTTGTGGAGCGGGATCACATGAGCCCTTCTCCAGTCTTCTGGGACCTCTCCTGTGCTCAGAGACTCACTAAACAGTTCTGCTAATGGCTCTGCTAGTTCCACCCTTAGCTCCTTTAGCACCCTGGGATGTATGCCCGGGTCCCATTGCCTTGTCCACCTGAACTTTGCAAGCTCTTGTGGGACCCTTTCTTTTGTGGAAGCGACTAGTGCACACCTCCCTCCCCTGTGTGCATGGTGCTGAGCTGTGGGCCCTGCCCTACCTTCTCCTCAGTAAATACTGAGCAGAAGTATCTATTTAGGATAGATGCTTTTCCTTTGTCCTCCTCCTCCTCACAGGAGGCAGTATAGTGCAGTGGTTTAAGGCTCTGAGCTGCAAATCTGGTGACATCCAGCAGACCAGACCTGGGTTTGAATCCCACAGCTTCCACTTGCATACTGTGTGACCCTGAGCAAGTCACTTAACTTCCCTGTGCTCCAGGTCACTCCTGCAAAAAAGCTTTCAGCTTAGTGTGCTACTCCTAGTTAAAACAACTAAACTTCGCCTTATCCCTTTGATCTTAGCAATACCCCTCTGGACATTCTCCTTTCACTAATGTATCTATAGAAAGTCTTGTCACCTTCTTTTACTGTTTGTGTTAGTGTTTCCTAAGTTTGAGATTTGCCTGCCTTACTGCCTTCACTGCTTCCCTTAGGGAAGTTTGGTATACCTCTATCTTCATCCGACTCGTTCCTTATATTTCCTGAAGGCCAGCCTTTTGGCTCTGACTTTTCTGCTACTGTTTTGAGAACCAAAGTGGTTTCCTTCTTCTTCTCTTGCTTTTATCTCTAACACAATGGGATGTTGCTTCAAGTATTGCATCATTAATAACTTGCCACTTGCCTGTACCCACTCACATGTATTTCTTCTTGCCAGAACTAACTTAACTGGTTGGCCATCTTATCAAAGTCAGCTCCTCTGAAGCTCCCTCCACATTTTGCTTTGGAATGGGATGATTTAGTTCTAGTGGTCAGACCTAACCATACCATGTCATGTGATGGTCACTGGCCCCATGTGACCTTCTACCTGGAGATCTGTGATCCTTTCCCGTTAGTCAGTACTAGATCTAGGATAGCCCTGTCTCTTGTGGGATGTTCTACCAGTTGTCTGAGGCCCTCCCCTGCAGGAATCCATTATGTGTCTAGTACTGACGGATGTTCCTGCTGGTATTGACCAATCTGTATCTGGCATGTTGAAGTTTCCATTATCAAAACCTCCCTTTAGCTGTCATGTTTTGTATATCTTCTAACAGTAATGTGTCTATGTCCTCTGGTCTGGAGGCCTGTAGACAACTCCAGTTCAGTATGGCTGTCCCATTTCCTGTTTCAGGGTGACCCACAGTTCTTCTGGCTCCTTATGTGTATTCTGAATTTCTGTAGCTTTGATATTTTATTGACATAAATGACCCTCCACCCCCTCCTTTTTGCACCTCGGTCTCTTCTGAACAGTACATAGCGGGTACTGAAGTCTCCCAAGTGTGGTTACTGGTGAACCATGTCTAGCTAATGGCTACTGTGTTCAGTTTAGCCTGTCATTGTTGCCTGCAGGTCTGTGATCTTGTTCCAGACTGCGGGCATTTGAGTACATGATTTTCCATTGGCCTGATTTTCTGGGCGTGGTCTGGTATTTCTTCTGTGCGTCATATAGGGAGCCAAACCTTTTCCTTACCGGGGATGCAAATGAACTACAAACATGCTGAACTCCTGTTTGATCACTAGCGAGGGGAGGGTGTTCTTCCCATTCAATGTATCGGTTGCTGCACCCTCTCCTCATTTGCTAGTCTAAATATTCTGCAAAGACATAAAACTTCTGCCCCAATGCACTGACTCCTCCTTAGTCAGATGCAGTCCATCAAATTTAAAGAACTTTCGCTCCCAAAACTGTTGCCAGTTGCCTACATATTTGTGTCCTTTTCCTGGCACCAGCCCTAGAGCCACATGTTTAGCTCCCTATCTCCCCTTCTCTGACCATCCATCCATCTGCCTCCCACTCCCAGACTGGTAGGATCTTATAGAAGAGATGCGGATGAAATGGATGATAGTTAGTCGCCCAGCTTGGTCAGGTGTTCCTTCGTCTCCACAACTGACCAGCTGGCAAGATTGTTAGTCCCTATGTGTACCAGGATGTCAATGTTTTCTCCTGCTTTCTGCATGATTTTTGTTGTTGTCAGTACCCCCCACTGTGTGCTCTTCCCTGGGTTTTGTTTCCCAGGTGCATTACTTTGCACTTCTTTGCAATGAATCTAAGTTGCCATACTTTGACCATTCCTCTAAACTTGCCAAGTCCCTTCTCATCCTTTCCACCCTCCCCTTGTATATCAACCCTGTTGCAGATCTTTGTGTCATCTGCAAAGAGGCATACTTTTCCTTCCAGCCCCTCTGCAATGTCACCTATAAAGATATTAAAGGGACGGTCCCAGTACTAGACCCTCGGTGCCCACTAGTAACCGCCCTTCCTTGGAGTGGACTCCCTTACTATTATCCTCCGTGTCCTGTTGTCCAGACAATTTTTTACCAGGTTACCACCCTGGGACCCACTTCAGGCTGGCTAAATAGTATAGAAATACGTAGTGCAACTTTTGACAACTAATGCTTTATTTTATTTCTTTCTTTTTACTTAACTATAACTCAGAGTGATTTAAGTAAAAGACTGAAATAATACTAGAAAGGGACATTCTTGAACCAATTATTTCTATAGCTGCAGTTTATAAATTTTTGCAATTTGACTATTTGTACAAGAAGAAGTCTAGCATCTCAGCAAAAACATCGGAGATCTACCAGCCATTCAGAGGTTGATCTAGAGATTGCCAGGTAACCACTTCCATGATTATTTAAACTTGCAAATGTGACCATTAAAACGAAAAGCACAATACTGACAGACTGAGTTGCATACTAAGAACTATCACAAGTGTACCACACAAAGTTGTATTATTGTCGATTATTAAGAAGGGTCTGAGGTAAACTGAAGTTTTAGATATCTGACAATTGTTAGTGTATCCTCCAAAAGACTGGTTAATATTGACTTTTTCAAAGAACTGTCATTTTGTTTCACAGGACCAACCAAACAGGAATAAGAATCATCTAAGTAAAGAGCTCCACCCAGTGGCCATATTATAAACTTCATAGACTCATAAAAGTAAGTGTCACTATTGTTGACTAAAAGGCACATATGAATTTTGAATCTTACTGCTGATAAGACAAAGTTTTAATCACTGAACCTACTGTAGTTATACATTTTGTCAATGTGGATATAAATGCCTAGGGAAACCTAAAATCTCATAAGTAAGCTCTACCAGCTTATCAGTTCCTGTCAACATATCAGTTCCAAGTGTATTCACCCCATCCCGTGTCTAGGGGCCTGATGTTAAAAGGGAGGGGCACCAAATGTAGCTGAACCACATCCAGACACAGAAGTAAAGCTGACACATACCTGTAGCAGATCATAGGGTTCACAGGTGGTGAGAATGGTGTCAATGATGGGGTACTGGAAACCAGGAGGTTCAAGCTGTAGAGGCAAGCTGGAATTAGCAAGCAGGCATCAAAATTCATAATAAAGAAGCAGGAGGCAACACTGAAGTACAAGGTAAACACACAAGTTAATTTATTTTGGCCAAATAACAGTTCACAGTTCCTGGGAGCTGGGGACATGATTCGAGGAAAAAATATTTCACAGTGGCACAGAGCCATGGCACCAAAGTTGTGGCTGAAAAGGCCTTGATGCTAGATCCTACAGAGCCCAGGGGCTCGAAACATTTTGGCAGCAGCACAACCAGGTGAGTCTCCAAATTCATCTCGCCAAACTCAAATCCAGATGCTCGGATGATGGCCTACCGCACTTCCTTTTGCACATTTGCTGTGGCACTAAACACAGGCTGCAGCTCATCAACTTTCTCCCCTTCATCCTGCAACACAGGGCCTCCAGTGCATCTGTCCCCAGCATACCAGCATAACTTAAACCGCAGGCAATCCAAGGGACACACCGGGCACCCATAATCTCTCCCCACAGGCTGTCTTCTGAGTAATGGAGTGCCACATGGGTACAGAGAAGGTGGGCTGCATCCACCACCATCCCCATGATGCAGGCTGCTACCACTGCACCGCCCCTCCTCCACACAAAACCAGGCCTCATACCTGGAAACTAGGCCCATAACCCCACCCTAGTGCTGCGATGCATGCAGGTGGGCCTGGAATCTTCCCCAGGCCGCAGCTCCATCACGGGCCCGGTCCTAGCCATGGCACAGAACTCTAGAACACCCCACTCTCCACTGAGCTAACCACATTGCCCCATTGATAGGGGCCATGCCCCAACCACTTGCTGTTTCTGAACTCCCTCCCACTGGCCTCCTCCCTACTGGAAAGGATGGCCCATTAAATACTGAAAGGGTAGACCAGCCCCCAACACCAAAAAGGAGGAGAGGACACTTTAGTAAGCATCCCCAAAAGGAGTGCTTATACAAGTTTAATGTCAATTTAGTATATATGATGAATTGTTATGTGTGTATATATATATATATATATATTATAAATATAACTCCCCTGCAAATGGGGGTTCCTAAAAGACTTCCAGGAGCTTGCTTGAATGCTCCAAGCCTGAATGGTGTTTGGCATTTAAGCCATTTATCAGTGAGTGTTTTTAGAGCCTCTGGTACTGTCTCTTTAAGAGCTGTCTGCTTGCAGACATAATTAGTTTGTATGGGGGACTGTGTGCTTCTCTGAGTACCACTCGAGCTGCTGCCAATTCACTTCATTTTTGCAGTCACTAGGAGTGCAAAGGAACCTATCTGAAAGATGTAACTGTTTGCCAGAAATTATTTAGAGTAATAATGAAATTACAGTTTGTCTAACCTGCTTGCTTTGCAGTCAGAACTGTGTCTGCTAGTTCCCCATTCTAGTTTTGAACTGCTGAACTGGACCAATCAGTGTGGGGTAAGCTGGTTCTAAAATGGTGCCTTGGATCGAATCAGAACTGGACTCATAATCTGAGCCAGCCACAAGAGGATTGTATGGGCAGTGACTCTGGAGATGTAGTTTAGACTCAGTGCCTTTTGGACCAACAGCAGCAGTCTATGTGAGTGACAGCCAATCCAGTCAAGAACTGGAGGAACTCAAAGGAAGTGCCGGTTTTGTCGGTTGGAGTTTCAGTTGAGCTTTGGCAGTGAAGAAGGAAGGACCCTGTGCTTTTCAGTGTGCAGTTTTAGTCAAAAAAACATCACGTAAAGCCCAGAGTTCAGTCTGCAGCTTGTGTAATAGCTGTTAGACTGAATCCATCCTGCGAAAAAGAATCAAAGGATCTCTCAGAAGAGTAGAACCAGGCTCACCCTGTAGAAGACTGGAGGAATTATTGAAAAGTGCACCCGTCTGTCAGGAACTGAATCTGCTGTGTGTTCTCCGGAATTGTGCAGTAGTGCGAGCGGATACAGATGCAGCCTGCCTGGTATAGTGCTTTTTATATGGATGTGTGAAGAGGTTTGTGCCCTCACTAAGTGAGCCCTGCTGACGATAGAAGGACCCTATCTATTTGGAGAAGTAAGAGTACTAATTCAGGGTCGCTCCTGTTGAATTGCACATTAAATCCAAATGGAATTACTGTACTGCTGACTGTTTAATTCTCCCTTTTCTCTGTGAAAGGGCCCCTACCAGCTGCTACGGTTTGGACTAGCCACTAGGCTTAGGTACAGGACAGTAACTGATAAGGATAGGCCTGTGCACAGAGCCACAGATAGATTATTAGAGTGATAAGCTAATTAACCTGATCCCCCTGTCCTTGTTATATCCCTAAATAAATCAGAGCTGCTTGTTTCAGCAAAGTTATACTGAACAGTTGTCTATGTTAAAGTACTGTACTGTGATTGTTGCACTGTATCTCATTTCACAGGAGATCCCCAGTGCCGGAACCAGAGCTGGGGTAAGTGTATACTATGAAGGTAATTCTGATATATTGTGTGGGCCACTAGTGGGAAGAAAGGGGTTGCAGTGTCCCAGGGGCTGTGACCAAGAGATTAGTTTAACTATTGCAAACCCTGACCTCTGGGTGAGGCACCCATACCATTGGATCAGGCCCCTCAACCTGTTGAGTGGCAAATCAGGCAGGGTAGTAGCCTGGGATGCGCACATCTAGGGTTACATCTGGAGGCTCACCGCTGGGATTGTGTGTCTCTAGTGGCCATATTCTGAACCACTGTTAAGAAAAAATGGGTACCCGACAGAAGTGGCTGTACCGGCTGGTGGAGTGGTGTACTGAGGAGAGATCGACCCCAAATGCTATGCTTATCCAGGACATCCCCCTGGGTATCAATCGGACACTGTGCAGGAATTACTTTCCAAAGTGGAAGGTTTACAAAACCCCTGTGGTGGTGGGTGACATGCTAATCTAACTACCCACATTTCCTGGCCCTAGTAAGCTTAAGGATCCCATAGATAGCTCCAAAGTGCCACAGACCATTACCCCAGAGGAGCCACTCACTGCTTGGAGAGTGATAACTAAGGACAGTAAAGACCCAGAGATGAGCCTCACCACTATCTGAAACTTTTGAGAGAAATTTGCTGAATGGTTGCTGGGAGAGGGAAAACCGTGTGGAGGACTTGAGGAAACTATTCTGCCACCTGGGGTGTTCCTCCCCAACACCCTCCTGCTCCAGTGCCCGAAGGGTGGCTGAACAATGCAGACTCTATTTCTGCACCTGCCATTGATCACGACTCTTACAAGGTTGAGGATCTTCTCTGGCACCTCCCACCCCCAAGGGAGGATGACTGGGAGACCTGGATAGACTATGTTGCCCCCAAGTGCTAGAATGGCAATACTCGAAGGAAGCAGCGAAAGAGGTTAATGAGAGCCTCCGAGGTCCTGCCCCAGGCTACCATCCGTATAACGGGCAGTAACCCTGAGCGACTGCACAGGCCTATCTTGAGCCTTGGAGAATGTGTAGGAGCCAGATTCTGATGAGGACCATGGTGGAGAGTAAGAAATGCACAACAGTACCAAGGAGTTGTTGTCTGTGTACATCTCTCGCTGGAAAAATTGTTGCAAGAAATGCCTCAGAAAATTGGTTTGCCAGTGATTGAACTGGACCGAACCAGACTGGACAGAATCCTTAAGTCTACCCTTCTCAGAACTGCTGTTGCTTCAAGTTCACCTGGCAAAACATCAGAATCACCACCTAAGCATGAGTTAATGAGAGAAATTCGAGGAGTTGAGAAAAGCGACCTCGAGGTACCTGCACCAACAGCTGTGACTACGACCGAAAGACTGAGGTGACCCATCAAGAGAAGTTCAGGGCAGAGGTTGACAGTCAATGAGTGCTCTGACAAGGAAAAAAGATGCCACAATGGGGCGAACTGTTGAGAGATCCGAGAATTCAAACAGTCCCTTTATGAAAGCCCGCGCCTGAAAGTCACAGACCCTGACCTATATCCGACTGCATCTGCTATGGGGTAGAGGTACCCACCCATGTATCTCCTGCTGATAAGCTCAAAACTCAATTCCTGACCATAGAAGTGGAGAAACTGACGAGATGCTCCAAATGCTTATCACGCGCCGCAGAACAGAGATGGCACCCAGGTTTCCAGTTAGTAATACCCCCGCCCTGGCTCCCAGTGTGGCGTATGGCCAGCTCAAACTCCAGAAAGTATGTTTTGCTATATTGTGGGAAGATGGGCACATGAAAAGGAATGCCAGTCCCCAAAAGACACTGGCAAAAGTTGCATATGGGCTACAAGGAGGCCGGAGGAAGAAATCAGTGGGTTAAGAGGTGCCACATAATCCAGTGGGGCACAAAAATGCTAATTCACGCCCTTTGTGGCAAGGTCAGTTGCCCAGGCCCCCACTACCGCCTCTCCAGACTGGTCCAGAATAGTGGGATCCCTCCATGGAGACCACTGTAAAGGTGAATGGAGTGTCTACAAGAGCTGTATTAGACAGTGGCTCCCAAGTGACAATTATGTTCCAGGATTGGTATCAGAAGCATTTGTCAGACGCATACCTTACAACCATTAGAAGGACTGCATGTATGGGGTTAGGTGAGAAGACCCCTATTCGGGTATATCCAATTTGGCTGTACTTTCCCCACCTCAAGTGGCTGGAGTAGCGAACAAGTAGAGACCCTAGCAATGAGTGTCCCCACTGGATCATGATGAGTGTCCCTTTGTTGATTGGAACAAATGCTCACATACTGGAAGGCAGGCACAGATGTGGTGTTATGAAAAACAGGGTCAAAGACTAGTAGAGCTTTAAGAGTTCGGGCTTTTAAGTAAAGGCCTATGAGGCACAGAGATGCTGAAAAAATAGAACCAGAGGAACCGGTCGGAATTGTATGGAAGAAGGATCTGAGTCTCTGATCCTGGCGCCAAATGCCCAGTGTACCTTACAGGAGAGGTCCGTATCAGAAAGGATGTTAAGAATAAAAATATTAATGTTGGATGCACCAAGCGATGGAAAAATGCCAGAGGACTGCTGGTCAAGCCTAGTATTTTGCCTGCTAGAGCCCAAGCACTTATGCCAGAAGGGTAATGATCCAAGTTCATAATGTGTCTGAAAGAGACATTCGGAAAATAGAGATTGCATCCTGGCTAATGTGCATTGTGCAGACACTGCAGTGCTACCAACAGCAAGAGTTCAGGAAGAATGACAGATAACGCCTGACTTGTTCGATTTGGCGACTTCCGCTGCCAGCTGAATGGAAAAGTGAGGATCAGTGAAGCTTGCCCAGAGACCAGGTGTTTTCTTTAAAGGAATGGGATAGGATGCATGCAAGGAGCTGAGCACAATATCCGGCTGCAAGGACGAAAGACCATTTCGTGAGAGGTCTCACGCATGGCACCTGCTGACATAGATGATGTGAGGCGGCATCTGCAAGAGATGTTAGCTGTAATGTAATAAAAGATCCAAAGCCCTTATGCTTCCCCCATTGTGGTAGTGAGGAAAAGAATGGAACAGTAAGGATGTGTGTGGATTATCGCACCTTAAACCGTGGACTATCCTGATCAGTACACAATGCCCGCATTCAGGATGCTTTGGACTGCCTAAGCGGGAGCAAGTGAGGTTTCTCTGTGGATCTCCGCGAGTGAGTGCCTGGTCCGATGGCCCAGAGGACCGTGAGAAGACGGCCTCATCTGTCCGGCTGGCTTCTATGAATTCATGAGGATGCTCAAGGTTTCAGGTGCCCACACCGCAACTTCAACGTATTGATGAGCGTGCAGTGGGGACATGAACTTACTAGAGTGCACTGAGTATACCTAGATGATGTTATTGTGTTTGGCAGCTCACTGGAGGACATGAGCAGATTATTTGAGTGGACGACTGGAGGACTTCGGCCTTAAACTGTCCAGTGATAAGTGTCAATTCTTTCAAACATCAGAAAAGTATGGGACACAAACATCCACCGAGGGAATAGAGACCCACCCAAGTAAAGTTGAGGCCTTGACCACCTGGCCTGGCCAAAATCTAAAAGAACTGCAAAGATTCCTGGGATTCTGTCAGTTGTTAGCTGGCTTCATCAAGACTATTCAAGGAGGATCACCGCCTTTACTTAACCTTACTCAAGGGTATCCCCCAACCCACAAAATACCAAAGTCAAAGGCCTCAAGACTGAAAGAGGTATTTTCATCCTAAGTAGTTATTTAGCCCGGACTCCTGATGTGAGACTGCTTTCATGAGATCATATATCAACTTACCCATGCTCCAGTGCTGGCTATGCCGATCCAAGAAAACCCACGTACCTGCACACTGATGCTAGCTTACAAGGTTGGGGCTGTGTTGCACTGAAGAGCACCGAGAATGGCCTGAGACCAGTGGCCTTTGCGATAGAACCTGACCCCACCGAAAAGAACTATCCTGTACACATAAGTTAAGTTCCTAGCTTTGAAGTGGGCTATTGTTGTTAATTCCGCGAGTACTTATGGGGCTAAATACTAGTAAAGCAATAATCGCTGACCTATGTGCAGACCTCCAGCTAAGTTGGATACCCACTGGCCATAGGTGGCTTTCCGCATTATCTACATATGACTATGCTCTGAATACCAAGCAGGTCTGAATTACATAGATACTGATGCTCTCTCCGAGGCCTGTTCCCAAGAATGATTGGGTCCGATTAGCAGAACCCCGACATTCGGGAACTCTACCCAGAAGTTTGACAGGGAGGAACAAATGTCCACCAGACGCAGTGGACTGCATAATCAGATTGACAGGACCTCTGAAATTGCATACCTGCTTGTACCATTTTCTGCAATGAGACGTTGTGCACTACTCAGCTGGATGACAGTATACGGCGGGCTCAATCCCGCGATCCCATGATCAAAGCAGCTTTGAAAGCCCTATGCAGGAAAGATGTGTCAAATGCAATCCACTGATTTGAGAACTGCCTGTTATACAAGAAAGGTCCCTAAGTTAGAGGAAACTGATCAATAAACTGTTATACCAGAGAAACAATAGACAGAGGGGACAAGTAGACAAAACAACAACTATGCACCACTGCCTTTCGAGACTCAGTACTGAGGTCCTTGCACAACCACATGGGGCACCTTGGTATAGACAAGAACACTTGACTTGGTGAAGATCCAGATTCTATTGGCCTAAGATGGGGGCTGATGTGGAGCAACACATTGAACTTGTAATGCAGCACCAACACAGAGAAAGCTTGCCCCAGAAGGCTGCCCCCTTATTAACATCACCACCAATGCACCCATGGAGCTGGTCTGTATTGATTTTCTGAGTTTGGAGTCAGATCAAAGAAATATCAATGTGAATGCTGGTGGTCACTGACCATTTCACGAGATATGCCCAAGCTTTCCCCACCAAAGACCAGAAAGACCACTGTGGCCAAAGTACTTGTAGAAAACTTTTTGTTCACTATGGGCCCACAAAGAATACATTCTGATCAAGGGAGACTTTGAGAGTCATCTGATCAAAGAGATGCTTTCTCTGTGGGGAGTACGAAAGTCAGAACCCTCCTTACCACCCCAGGAGACCCACAGCCTGAGCATTTCAACACGCACTTTGCTAGATATGCTAGGCACCCCTGCACCCAAAGGACAAGCCTAGATGGAGCCAACAAATTAGCACCCTGGTACATGCTGCTATAACTGCAAAAGAAACGTGCCACTGGATTCTCCCCTACAGCCTGATGTTTGGAAGAAGAAGGCGACTACCAGTAGATGTGTGTTTTAGGGTCTCTCCTGATGGGGTTCAAGCTGACAACTATTTACAGTATGTACAAAAGATAAAGGCCCAACTAACTCACATGCGTACCAACTGGCTCAAAACCATAGCTGCCAAAAGAAATCTGGCCAACAAAGAAAGGTATGATAAAAGGTGAAAGCACAGGAACTCCAGGAGGGAGATCGGGTATTGCTAAAAATCTGGGACTGCATGGCAAGCACAAGATTGCTGACAGATGGCACCATCTCCCTCACATTGTAGTAGGCAAACTAGATGATCTGCCAGTGTACAAAGTAAGGCCTGAGAATAATTCAAAAGATGTAAAACAATGCATAGAAATCATTTACTGCCCATTGGACAAATCCTGATTGAGTCTGAGCCCCCAGAAGATGCCCCTCTGGACCAGTGACTAGAGCTGCTGCTGCTAAGAAAAGATCAAAGGAAGTCTGCACCTACAGAAGCAAGTTAAAGTGTTTCCCTACACAAGTCCCAGTTGAGCATGACTGTCAGTCCATATCAGAAGAAAGTGAGAGTGACTTTGGAATACTATCCTTCTTCCAGAACTGGAGTCAATTGTTTCAAGGCATCCCTAGTCAATACTGGAAATGAAGCTGGGCCTTCTGGACTGTCCCAAGCCCCCAAAGCTTCATCCCTGGAGCCAATGCTCCCCAGAAAGTGAAGTACAAACATCAGATCAGATGAAATGGAATCATTGTGCATGGTTGAACTGTTTGAGCTTTCAGGGGAGAAATGATAGATTGGGGCAGACTGGTGATACACCCGAACAAGAAGGAGTATTTTGAGTGCCCTGACAGTCCACTGCCAGTGTCCAAAGCTCTCCATGCAAGCCAAATGTTGTGGACTCAGAAACGCTTAACTCCTGGAGCTGAAAGTGCCCCAAGTTCTAGCCTCTCTACCCCCATGGAGACTCCCCTGACAAGTGAGGACAATGCTGAAAATGAGGCTCAGAGTGCAGAGACTATAACAGTTCCCCTAGAAAGACTGGTCGAGCTGTAAAGCCTGTGGTGCACCTCAGTTATGATTCACTTGGGAGGCCTGTGGACTTGCCTCTCAATGTTGTCCATAAAGGAGTGTATGTGTCCCTCGAGCTCATTGCCCAAACTGAGCATCAGTACTAACTCCAAGTTACTTGTATTTGCCCTCTAAGTATGGCCTTGCCACCCATCAGCCCAAGGTAACTGATAGGGAAGGGCCCCCTCTCTTCAGGTTTCATGTACAAGAGGTAATAACTTGAGTTATGGTACAATGTGTATAATACATATGTAAAGAGTGACGTGCTGCAATGTTTCAGAAATGTGTTCTTGGTAAAATGATATATTGACTGATGATTACATGTTGAGCCTAAAGCCAAATGTATATAGTTGCGGTTAAAACTTATGCGGTGCCTTGGCCGGACGTCAAGCTTTCCCAGGCCAGGAAGGTTGTAACCCCCTGCAAATGGGGTTCCAAAAGACTTCCAGGAGCTTGCTTGAATGCTCCAAGCCTGAATGGTGTTTGGCATTTAAGCCATTTATCAGTGAGTGTTTTTAGAGCCTCTGGTACTGTCTCTTTAAGAGCTGTCTGCTTGCAGACATAATTAGTTTGTAGGGGGGACTGTGCTTCTCTGAGTACCACTCGAGCTGCTGCCAATTCACTTCATTTTGCAGTCACTAGGAGTGCAAAGGAACCTATCTGAAAGATGTAACTGTTTGCCAGAAATTATTTAGAGTAATAATGAAATTACAGTTTGTCTAACCTGCTTGCTTTGCAGTCAGAACTGTGTCTGCTAGTTCCCCATTCTAGTTTTGAACTGCTGAACTGGACCAATCAGTGTGGGGTAAGCTAGTTCTAAAATGGTGCCTTGGACGAATCAGAACTTGGACTCATAATCTGAGCCAGCCACAAGAGGATTGTATGGGCAGTGACTCTGGGAGATGTAGTTTAGACTTCAGTGCCTTTTTGGACCAACAGCAGCAGTCTATTGTGGTGACAGCCAATCCAGTCAAGAACTGGGAGGAACTCAAAGGAAGTGCCGGTTTTGTCGGTTGGAGTTTCAGTTGAGCTTTGGCAGTGAAGAAGGAAGGAGCCCTGTGCTTTTTCAGTGTGCAGTTTAGTCAAAACGTGTGTAAGGCCCAGAGTTCGGTCTGCAGCTTGTGTAACAGCTTGTTAGGACTGAAACCATCCTGTGAAAAGAATCAAAGGATCTCTGAAGAGTAGAAACCAGGCTCACCCTGTAGAAGACTGGAGGAATTGCTGAAAATTGCACTCGGTCTGTCAGGAACTGAATCTGCTGTGTGTTCTCCGGGTATTGTGCAGTAATTGCGATCGGGATACAGATGCAGCCTGCCTGGTATAGTGCTTTCTTTTATATGGATGTGTGAAGAGGTTTGTGTACCTCAAGTGAGCCCTGCTGACATTGAGGACCCTATCTTATTTGGAGGTCGTGAGTACTAATTCAGGGTCGCCCCTGTTGAATTGCCACATTAAATCCAAATGGAATTACTGTACTGCTGACTGTTTAATTCTCCCTTTTCTCTGTGTGAAAGGGGCCCTACCAGCTGCCACGGTTTGGACTAGCCACTAGGGCTTGGGTACCCAGGGACAGTAACTGATAGGGATAGGCCTGTGCACAGAGCCATGGAGATTATTAGAGTGATAAGCTAATTAACCTGATTCCCCCCTGTCCTTGTTATATCCCCTAAATAAATCAGAGCTGCTTGTTTCAGCAAAGTTATACTGCCTGAGGTATTTGTCTATGTTAAAGTACTGTACTGTGATTGTTGTACTGTATCTCATTTCACAGGAGGTCCCAGTGCGGAACCAGAGCTGGGGGTAAGTGTATACTATGAAGGTAATTCTGATATATTGTGTGGGCCACTAGTGGGAAGAAGGGGTTGCAGTGTCCCAGAGGGCTGTGACCAAGTTAGTTTAACTATTGCAAACCCTGACCTCTGGGTGGAGGCACCATGTCATGGATCCAGGCCCCTCAACCTGTTAGTGGCAAATCAGGCAGGGTAGTAGCCCCTGGGATAGCGCCATCTAGGGGTTACATAAAAGCAACAATTTGATGAAGTTGTGATATGTGCATGCTTACAACAATCTCTAGGAAAAGAATATAAAGCAACAAACCAGGCAGATATAGAGCATAAAGTGGTAATAGTACAGGGTGTAAATTAATACATGTTCCACATGTGTGGACCCATGCAGGAGTAAACTTGTCTTTCTTTGTTAGATTTAGTAGTTGGGTAAGTGAAATCACAGCCAAAGGCAGACCTGAGCCCAGGATGAGAGGCAATGATTGGTAAAAGACTGTATTAATTGGTTGGTGTTGTGCTGTCTCTTGGGGACAAGTGTTTTCTGGGGGGCCTGCCCCCCTTACTTACGTTACTAACTCCAATCAGAGTTAGTTAGGGATGGGGAAACACTCCTCTGGCACCAGTATCAGGTAGTGGAGACCATCACAGTGGCTGCCGACAATGTCACTGTGATGGTTTTCCGGCTATCAGAACCGGCTACTCAGTCGGTTATACAATTAAGTGGCAGGAGAAGCTTTACCTACAGACACAACCATAAATAATTTCTAGCCAGTGAGAACTTCTCCTTTCCGGGGACTGCCATTCTAAGCCCATACAGAGTTCCCAGAGATGGATATCCCTGGGGCTGAGAAACTATGGTTATTACATCCAAGTTATTTTGAAGAGTTTGGGATGCCCAACTACTCTATGTAAAGAGCCCCATAATCCTTGAAAGGTAAAAATAGGTGTTGTCAATGCTGAACTCGATTTCTCTAGAAAAACAATTTGTTTCTGTAAAGAACATTTTAATTCTTATTTTTTCACCAGTTTATTGATATGGATGTCCCATTTGAGACTTGGATCCAGCCAAACACCTAAGTATGTAAAACTGGTTACAGATTGTAGGGATGTATTTCCTTGTGTCTCTTTCTTTCCCCTTTCTACTTGGTATTAAAAAAAAAGACAGAGATGTTTGGGGCTGGTGCATCAATACTGTGTAATCCATCTCACAGCTTGTGGGCTAACCTAAAAGACTCCACAGAGCCACAACTCAAACTGCTGTCACCATGCTATGCTCTCTCTGGCCTCAAGGATGGCCTCTCTGGTGGTGGTGGTGGTGTTGGTGGTGGTGGTGGTGGGGGGCGGGGATGGCAGAGTGCTAAGTGCAGAAAGGAGCCAGTATTTTTGGTGCCATTGGTGCCTGTGCAGCTCTATGGCTCCGCCACATTAAAGGCTCTGCTCACTAATACTGATAAATTGAGCAATAGTGCTTCTGACTGATTGGAGAATTCTCTGCTACACGTCCGGTTAAATTGGACTGCTAAACACAACTGCTCAACACACACAGAGGTACAAGGTATTTGTTTTAAGGGTAGAAACCCTTTCAAAATTTAAACATTTGTGACCTGTTCCACACTGCAACAGGGATGCTGCCATCTTGTGCTCTTGACATCTTCACCATGGCAACAGCAGTCAAGGGTTGTACTAGCTACCAATCAGGCTACAGAACCCTGAAAAGAACCAGGAGGAGCTCTGGAACATCAGAGGACTGCTGGATTTGGGGAATACATATCATGGCCAATCCCCATCAAGTGATGGACCTAAAGCCTGGCCCAGGATGACTGACAGCTACCAGGACCAATTTGGACCAGACTTTCCACAGTGAACAGCTGGGGCTATGCCATGACCCATTCATTCTGTGTGTGTGGCTGCAGAGGTAAGCAGAGCTGCTGATGGTTGCTACTAGCTGGGCTCTGAGAGACTACACATCTGCCATTGATGAACTGTGAGTAAAAGACAGTTTCTAGGATAGAGAAATGAGAGTCGTTCTCATGAGACCCAGCAAGTTTGTCAATGCTGTGATGTGCCACTGGAGAAGAAAGGGAGAGAGAGAGAGAGAGAGAGAGAGCCATAGAGAGAGAAAGAGAAAGAACAGAAAGGAGCTGCAGCCAGGCCTACTACAGGGTCCACTAGTGGGCACCATAGGCAGGTGTCTGTCTGCCACTACCCTGAGGATGCAGAGGCCTTAACATGTAATTGGTATGGACATCAAGTGGTCGAATTGAGGGCGGACAGGTGGACTGCCAGACAGAGACTGTGATGCAGATATCTGAGAGTGAGTGAAGCTGGAGAATGGAGAGACCAAACACCTGATTGAGTGAGACTGTTGAGAGCTGTGTTCCTCAGCCTGGCCAGTCAAAATGAGTTCAGCACATATTGTAACTATGAGTAAATCCAGGGCTCAACCATACAGCTGTGCCATGGTTAGGAACTGTGTTTTGATTTTGGCCATTGGACCAAGAATGTACAAATATACTAGGATGAGGTTAGAAACCTGCCATTTTAACACTTGCATGTCCTTTGGTTTGGGGTTTATTTTGAGCCGTTGCTTTGTTGTTTAATTTAAAGTGCACAACTGCTAGTCAACCAACTGCAGCATTCAATGGGCCACACTAATTCAGCACTGGATACCCAGTAGCTTTTCAGGGAGCTTCCTGTATTATTAAATGGGTAAAATGTTGTACTGGGCAGGAGAGTGTAGCAGCCTCTGATACAGGAGGACCGCATCTTTCTTTCCACTGTGCATTGTGGTGTGGGGTTGGCTGAGTGTGGCTGTGCTTGAAGGTCCCTTTAGACGCAGACCAGGAGAACTTCCTTGCACCATGCCTGCTCAGGGCATTGAAGAGTGGGCTATTATACAGGTTGCTTTGGGCCAGGCTTATGTAGGGCACCAGAAGACTGGCCAAGTTACAGCTGCCGACCTCATTTGCTGTCAACTGGCTTTTTTCCTCTCCTTAGGGTTTGCTGCACTAATAAATTAGTTGTTTATTTGTTCATAATCCTGGTCTGTGTGCCTATTATTAGTAGAGGATAATATAAAGGATAATGTATGGTCTGCTAGCCACAACAAGTGTGTGTAGCCATCGAGAGGTTGCCATGGCGGCCATTTAAACCTTGAAGCGAAGTTCAGGAGGTTTTCCTTGCCATGGCAACCTTGAGATGGCTACTCAGACTTGCTTGTAGATAGCAGACCATACATTGTCTTTATAGTGTATGGTCCACTCTACACAAAAAGAAATGAGTGTGTGATTTAAAATCCCACTCAATTTTTTCAGCACCACTCTCTTCTGGAGTCACTCTTACCACCGTGGCCATTTCAGGAGAAGTGGAGGTTCATGTAATGTGCATGCACGAAGATGTTCCAAGTTGTTGTGCTGCAGTAGCTACATATCTAGTGTAGCACATTATGAAGATGCGTCGCTACTGCAGCGCAACAACATTATTCTATGTATCGATTTCTACCAAGACCAACATTCTACCATACACTATAAGTACATCTTTGGTTAACTGTAATTATACCAATTACACTGTGTAGATTTATGGGTGGGCTGATCCTGTGTGGAAATGGGGAGGTACTGCATCCTGGAGGATTGTACCATACTGATACCAGGCCCACTAAAACCTTTCTCTGGGTGGAAGCACCATGCAATTTTTTTCTGCATTATCTGTTTTATCCCTGCCAGTCCTTGATGCTCACTCCTTCAGGTGGCCAATCCTACACCCTGCATTGCTCTTCCCCACTCTGCCATCTGCCACTCCCTCTACTGACGACCCAAGTGACCTGAAGTATCCCTTCCCTAGGGTGCCCCTACCTGTGGAGGCTGCTGGGAGGGAGATCAAGGTGTACGAGGCACCTCCTTGCATCTGCATTGGCAGCCAAGGAGCAACTTGGGGCTTCCCAACTTTGCAGCCAGAGGAGGTGGGCCACCATCATCTGGCCGGCAAGGGTGGCCATTTTCCTGCTTGTGTCCCCCGCCCACTAGGGAGGCAGCTGCAGCATCCTTGCATTGCGTGCATGCAGAGCGTGGTCTCCCATGCTGCAAAGTGCAATGCAGAGTCCGACCTCAGTGAGCCACTACAGGCAATGCATCCGTGACCCTCCCTATGGGAGGAGAGCATCTGAGGACACTCTTAAGCCCTCCTGCTGGCCTCCACTCCTGATGTCCTGGCCTTGGGCACAAACGTGGTCACCAGTGTGCCTGGCAGCACCATGCAATTTATTTAGATCTTGGATAGAAATTCCTAATCAGGAGATTATCGATTCAAGCCCTCAACCTTGTTTGAACCCATAAGACAGGGGTAGTTACAGCTGAACATTGGCATTCTCAGCCCCAAATGTTCTAGCTCTCACATGGTACTAGTGGTTCTGACACGAAGACTAAAGAAGGTGTGGCTTTCCTTTCCTTTAACCCCAACTCAATGATATAGCCCCTCTGGACCACAGCCAGATGAGAAATCAGAAACTGAGAAGAGTGAGTGGATAAGAGATGGCTTGCCACTGCAGCAGTAGTGCTACTGCTTATGACGCAAATGACCCGGGTTTGGGAACGAGCCTGTCCATCAGAGGGCCAGCGGGGAAGGTTGGCTGAGCATTCTGTGGATGCTTACCTCCTCCAGGGAGGGAGTATGGTCTCTGCTTCCACACCACCACCACTACCACCTGGGTGACCACAGGTGGTGGTGCAGCTGGAGCCATGGACTGAGGGAGGGGATGTTAGTGGCATGACATGATGCATCAGCAAGGTCTTGCCAATGTCAGGGAAAGACAGAAAATATGGAAAACACCCCGACTGCAGCAGGATGCCATCTGCTGTCTGCTGCAGGCCCACACTGCCAGCTGGGTTCTTCCATGCCAGCTGACACTAAATTTATGTCTGGGGAGTAAGGGCCACTCCCTCTGGCAGCCCTTCTCATGCGGGGTTATTCATGGGAGAACTGCAAGTTCAGGTAAATCCCAGAGATGGCAGGTGACAGGGCTGGATGGTCAGCAGGACTGATGTGGGCCAGTTGGGCTAGCAGGGAGTAAAGTGAAGTAAAAAAAGAGAGAGTGGACAAATGAGCCAGTTCCATATGCAGTCTGTTCACTCAGCCATCTCTTTCACATAAAAATGTTTTGTTTTGCTTATATATTTCCTGTATCCCCTTTGATGAAACAGCCAACTTTAGGTCGATCACCTCCCAGCCCTGTCCATCCCCATGCTACCTACCTGTTGTTCAGGAGGTCACACCTCCATGGTCGTAAGGTATCTTCCCTCCTGCAGGTCTGTCATATGCCAGAAGACAGCAGACAGTTGTGTTAACAGGGCCTGAAAGTGCCAGCTTCATACTGCCCACTACCAAGGATTTCTGTCTTCTTTTGCCTATCCTGTTAGATGGCTCAAACCAGGGCTCCACAGGTACACTTACACAGAGTGAGCCACCTATGCCAGAGCAAGATGCCATCCATCCTCCAGCAAGGCAACTCCAAGTGCCCTGCTACCTGTTGTCCCCAGGTGGCAGTGTTGCAGTACTGCAGCAGAGCTTGCTGCCCTCCCTTCCTGGAGGAGGAAGGCATGTTTTGGGATGCTCAGTTCTACTCCCTAAGCCAGCCCATGCGGCTCTGGGCATGTTCACAAACCTGGGTCACCAGCATTGCAGCTGGCAGCCCTGCTGCTGTGCCAAATAGAACATTTTGTTGATTCTGTACTCTGCTCTAAATACGAATGAGGCAGAGAAGAAAACTTTACAGGTTCACAATCCTTTTATTTATTTTATTTTTTCATGTTGTCATGGGTGTGAGTCATACCTACTTGGTCATTACATCACCCAGTAAGAGAGGCTGAGACACAGCAAAGCAGGAGTCTCATCATGGAACCCTGCCTGCTCTGGTGTTACACTGTCACTTAGAGAGCCATTCACCTCCTAGATGCCCTTATTACATCATTCTACAGCCATGGCAAATTAGTCTTTGGGGCCAAAAGGGACCATACCTTCTGGTTCTGAACTATGCAGACTGATTGTGTTGAGAGTTGGTGCCTGGATACCTCAAACAAATGGGGAAAAAAATCACGGAAACTTCTCCCCTCTTCTAATCCTCTGCCATCTAAGATGGCTGACCAGCATGAGGGCCTGCCTGGAAAGTCTTGCAAGGCTCAGAACAGACAGACTGACCTCATTGAATACATGGCTGCCAATGTCAAGGTAGTAAAGCTGTAGATGCCGCACAGGATTCTGCTTGGAACCCATCAGCCCCACTTGCATACTGTGTGACCCTAAGCAAATCACTTAACATTCTTGTGTTCCCAGGTCACACCTGGAAACAAGTTCCAGCTTAGTGTGCCTTTCCTGGTTAAACAATTTCCACTTTCGCCTTACAGGGCAAATAGTGCAGAATGAAAATCACATGATGGCTGTGGAGGCTTTGCTGTTGGATATTACTGCCCATCTGGAGGCCACAAAGAAAGCAGTATAGCAACTCATCATAAAGCTGGGCAGCCAAGAGTTCTGGGATGACACAATCACTTGAAGCTGGTGGGACTTCCTGAAGGTATGGAGAGCTAAGATGTGGTTAACTGTTTGTGGCAGAAATTCTTGGAGTCACCCACTTGACCTAGACTTTGACTTTGACTAGGACCAGGTGCACCATGTTTGGGAGAAGCCCAATACCAGAGCAAAAGCTGCCAAGGACTCTCATTTGCTGGCTGTTTAGGTTTCAAAACTGGTAAATTATTCTGTGACCGCACATAAGATGAAAGAGGTAAGGGCCCAAAGTTGCAGAACTCCTGTCCCCAACATTTGCCCCTTGTTCTTGACAAGGGACTGGCTTTGACACCATTAAACAGGGAGCATACAACAGGGGATCAAACTCACTCTGTTTCCCAGTGGTACTAGACCTGTCCTTTAGGAAGAAGCCACAACACATTTACACCCCTGCTACAGCTAATCCATTCTTACAGTAGACCATAGGAAGCCCACACAGTTAGAGGAAGTACTCACCCCTGCCACCACTAAGGCATCACTTGCAAGTGAGTTGCTGTCAGAGAAGGATAAATTGGAAGGCCTCAGCACTGTATGATGCAACTGGCTACAGGCAGCCTTTGACTACCACGTCTGTCTCTAACCTATGTTCTGGTTTGCTGTATTGTTAAGCAGCTAAAGAGGTAAGACAAGCGTTATCTGTGTGACCAGATATCTTTTCTCAGATAACATATTGACTTTTCAGACCACGTTCGCCTAGTTGTGTTTAGTGCTCCTGCAGTTTGGGAGCATCTGCATGAAGCGTTCTCTCACTATAGCATCAGCTACTTTCCATTTGACTACTAAGGCCTGAGACATATGACTGTAAACCATCCCTGGAGGTTAATCAGAGCATTGGCTTTCCTAGCCATAGAAACATAGAAACTTATGGCAGATAAGGGCACCAAGGCCCACCGTGTCTGCCCATTTTGTATCTATTGAATCCCTGTTTAGTCTAATGGTTACCCATTAGTCTAGGGTCATTCCTTAGTGTCCTCAGGCTTCCTATGCACCTGTCCCAAGCCTTCTTGAAGCCTGTAACTGTTTCTGCCCCCACCACCTCACATTTGTCCACCACCCTCTCTATGAAAAATACTTCCTCACGTTTCCTCTGAGCCTCCCCTCTAGTTTCATGTTGTGGCCTCTAGTTCTTGAGCACTTTTTCCTCTGGAAAATTTCATCAACTTGCACTCCGTTTCTTCCTGTGAGATAGTTATATGTTTCTATCATGTCCCCTTTCCCTTCTCTCTCCAATGAATACATGTTTAGCTCCCTTAACATGTCTCCATGGGGTTTATTGTGCAGGCTTCCCACCATCTTGGTTGCCCTCCTCTGTACAGTCTCCACCCTGTTGTCTCTCTGGAGATGGGGTCTCCAGAACTGGATGCAATACTCTAGATGAGGCCTCACCAATGATCTATATAACAGGAGTATAACCTCCCTCCTTCTGCTGGTTATACCCCCTACCTCTGCAACCAGTATCCTGCTGGAATTTGCTACTGCATTGTCACATTGCTTGGCCTTCTTCAGTTCATCTGTGATGATACCCCAGATCCCGCCTCCTGCTTGGAACTTGAAATGTTATCCCCAGGTTGTATATTGCCCTGGGTTATTATTGCCCAAATGCATGATCTTGCATTTTTAGCATGGAACCCCAGCTGCCACTTCCTGGACCAGTCATCTACTCTCAGTAGGGTCCCTTTGCATTTTAACCACCCCATCTGGACTGTCCACCCTGTTACAGATTTTTTGTGACGTCTGTAAATAGGCAAACCTTCCTTTCAGACCCTCAGTAATGTCACTGATGAAGACATTGAAGAGGACTGGGTCCAACACTGGCTAATCAACTGTCCAATGGGGTCAAAATAATGATGCTTCCCTGTGTTGTCATCCAGTAGCTGAACTGCTGCCTGCAGTAATGCAGGTTTCTCGTTACCCTCTCTAGTACCCTGGCCCTGAACTACACAATTGGAACTGATGTATGGGACTTTCCTCTTGCTGCCTGGTCTGTGGCTTGCAGGCAGTATGGAAACCCACTGCCCTATATTTAAGTGGGACTGTGTATGTGCTCAGCTGTCAGTAGGCCTATATCCTCCAATGACTACATCCCCAACTAGGTATCACTGAACTGAACTTGGGAGTGGTGATATGGGACACCATATTGCACACTGGATTCTTACAGCTGAGACTGCACCTGTTATTGAAAAATCTGTCACAGGACACTGAAACATGGTGACCATGGGACTAGACACTACAGGCTGTTGGATTCTGGTACTGTTCCTCTCTGGACTTGTAGCATCCTTTATGTGATATTAGCCATCCTTACCGAGGTATTGAATTTTGGGACACGATTTGCAGCTTTAATATTTATTTGTTCCCCGTGAAGGTTGTTACACCTTGGCAGGGGAAGGGTATATGATGATCTGATCCTGGGAGTTATACTCTACAGGCCACATAGGGACAAAAGTAATATTAATAGGTTAAGCATTGGGAATGGAATGAAGGAGGTAAAGGAAACAGGAGGGTGTCCTGAGTTATAACTTCATGGTTTGCCCATAGTTGGTCCTCTGCACTAATCAACTGTCCAGTGGGGCTTGCAGCAGGTTTTTGTCCCTCCCTACTTGAAGAAGTAGGGTGGTTGAGACACACCAATGCCTGCACTACTAAACAACTTTCTTTGCTCTGGTTTGGTTCCATGTGAGAAAAGTCTGAAAGAAAGTCTACCTGTTTTCCTAGCTGGGAGATTGATTGGTTGGCTCCACCATATTTTATTTATTTATTTAAAGTTTTACCAAGAAAGGCATACTGAGCAGACTACTGCTCGATTCCAGATGCGTCCTGGGGATGTTGGGGATGGGAGGATACATATCAAATACAGAAATTTCACAGAATATATACAAAATATATATTCAAGAATATATACAGTATGTACACAGCAAGCAACAGAAAATCTGAGTTGATAAGGCAGCAAATTGGTAGAAGGTGCAATGACAACTAACGGGTCGAGCTAAACATTTGAGTAACCACAGTTGGAGCAAGTATATCTGAAGTAAGCTCAGATGAACATTAATTTACTTAATTTTCCAATTTTTACTATTTTTGTGTCTACCCTCATAGAATTGACTTAGATTATTTTATTCAATTTAAGCGCACAAGTGCCAAATACAGCCTTGCCTGTTTGCATCCCTGGGGTCTTACCTGCTCAGCTGCAGTCACGGTGACCTGCACTAATTTAAAGATTATGACTTAGAATGTGAAGGGGCTTAACTGTCCCATCAAAGGTAAAATTCTCACCATCCTGAAAAGTATGGTTTATGATGTGGTCTTGTTATAAGAAACATACTTAGAAGTTGGCCGGTGGCGCTGAGGATTGAGGTGCTGGATGCCGCACCTCGCACCACGCTGGCAACCCATGTTCAGGAACAGACTTAGGTCATTGGGGGTTGGAGTAGGAGGAGGGGTCGAGTATCCAGAGGATTCTCTGCTCCTCCCGGGTCGGGTTCTGATATACATCGCCCATTGCAGCCCCTGGTGGAGACCAGAGGACCTTACAGGTAGCAAGGCTTGATGCAATGTTGGGGGCGGAGTGGCAGTGGATGGCTGCATGTAGGTGCACTGCTGTCATTGCACATCTGCACTCCAGGAGCTACTTGAAGGAAAAACCCTGGTGGCCTGAGTGGAAGCGAAGGGGGCCCAGAGACCTGCCCGCATCCCGATGCCGGACCTGCCTCCCTAGATCTCCAGCTCTGTCTTTCCCCATGGCTGTCCGCTAATTACAGACAAGGCCACCAAAGTGAGCCCTCCCCGGAGGTGATCTGGGGGGCTGGACAAGTCGTGGGACTGTGTGGAGACAGCCCGTAGGAGACTAGTAGAGAGGAAGTTTCAGGCAGGGAGTAGAGGCCTCAGTTGACGGTACCTCGAGAGATGCCCTGGGTTCCAGTGAATAGAATTAAACAAAAAATAGAAAAAGAAACATACCTAGATCCTGCATGAAATGAGAAACTGCCAGTCGTTTGAAAGTAAATATGTGTGTGTGTGTGTGGTGCCACATATGTGTCTTGTGTGTCTGTGCAGCGTGCTGTCCTATGTGCAAAAGTCTGCAGCTGAATATTCAGCAGGTTTATAGGGACCGAGATGGGAGAGTGGTCTTTATCTCTGGGACACACTGAAAGGAGAAAATATACCATTGGGCACAATATTTGCACATGATGACCATATAACCTTCTTTGAGTGAACCTTCCAGGCACTACTTTGGAACTGTAACCACAGAGTTACAAGGAGAACCTTAACTTAGTGCTAAACTCAGATATTGATAGAACTGGAAGAGAAACACTTTAGGAGCAATCCACTGCACCTCAGCTGGTCCACCTGTGTAAAATGTTATATTTTATTTTACAATTTTGCCAGGAAAAGTCTGGACCTAGTAGATACTTGAGGCCATCCACAGTAGACAAAAGACAGACATCACCTTTATGGCCCAAGTGCTCATGCACAAGTACAGTATGAGGTGCAGTGATAGAAAGCATACCTGTGTCTGACTGCTTCTCAGTCTCCTTAGTGTCTGGCTTGGGGTTGGGAAGAAGTAAACAGAATATCTGGAAGCTGAATACAGCTGTACTTCAATCACAGTCCATTTGTGACTGGCTGAGGAAAATTGACCCAGTACTCTGCTGATAATCTAGACTGAAATGATAGCAAAACCCAGACAAGCCTGCTGCACTTTCCACCTACTGCGGCCTTGCTGACCTTTTGGTAGACTCATCCTACCAGTGTCGACCAAAGCCACTATTTAAGTTTCAATAAGTCTGTTCTTTCAAACAATGTACAAGAGTTAAGTCAAGTTAGTAGGTTTGAAGCTCTTTTGGTGATGGTCTCAGTAATGTGAGCGAGGCCTAGGAGCAGCAACATTTGCATCCAGCTCTGGTGGCTGCAGGTTCTAACCCCAAGTAAAAGCAGTTCTTGACTACAGGAGTTCAGAAGACAGCTGAGAAATAGAAACACAGAAACACAGAATTTGATGGCAGATAAGAACTGCTTGGCCCACCCAGTCAGCCCATTTTCTACCCCAACTACAGTATCACTGCAGACTCTACTTGGTCTCTGGCTCTTTCACCCCTCCTCTTCCTTTCACTATGATTCCCTTATGCCCATCCCATTTCTCAAACCCCACCACTGTTTCCCCCACTACTTCTGGTGGAAAGCTGTTCTGGGAATCTACCACCCTTTTATGAAGAGTACTTCCTCATCTTGCTTGAATCTACCCCCAGCTTCATAGCCGTCCCTTGTTCTTGGGCACCTTTTGTTCTGAAAAATACTTCCCTCCTGTACCTTATTTACCACCGTGAGGGTAGTTAAGGGTCTTTATCAAATCCCACTCTACATCCTCTCTTCAGGGTGTACATATCGAGGTCCTTTAATCTCTGCTCATAGGGATTTGGATGCAGACCTGGCACCATTCTAGTTGCCCTCCTCTGTGCTGCCTCCACTCTATGTCCTTTCAGAGATAAGGTCTCCAGAACTGAGCATAGTACTCTAAGTGGGGTCTCACCTGTGATCTATAAATAGGCAACACCACCTCCCTCTTTCCCTATGCACTCCAGCATCCCAGTAGCCCTCCCAACTGCCTTGTCACACTGCCTGGCCACCTTTAAGTCATCAGATATAATTACCCCAGGTCTGTTTCCTGCTTGGTCATCAGTACCACTCCATCCAGTTATACTCCGCCCCTGGGTTTCTGTTCCCTAAGTGCATTATTTTGCAGTTTTCCATACTGAAACCCAGCTAACATTCCTGTGACCACTCCTCAAGATCTCTGCTCACCCTTTCCATCCCCCACCCAGTGTCCATGCTACTGCAGATTTTGGTGTCATCTGCAAAGAGGCAGACCTTGTTCCTTCCAGCTCCTCTGCAGTGTAAGCTTATAAAGACATTAAAGTGGACCAATACCAGCACTGATCCCTGAGGCACCCCGCTGGTCACCCTCTCTTCCTCTGTACTGTAGAAACATAGAATTTGACAGCAGTTAAAGACCATTTGGCCGCCCTAGTCTGCCCATTTTTCCCTACCTACTGTATTACTGCAGACTACTTGATTGCCGGTCCTACTCCCCATTGCCTTGCCACTAAAGTTCCCTTATGCCTGTTCCATGCATTCTTGAACCCGGCTACAGTTTCCCCCCACCACCTCTGCTGCGGGACAGTTTCAGGCACCCACCACGCTATATGTGAAGAAGTACTTCCTCACATCTCCCTGAGTCTACCCCATTCAGCTTCGTAGCATGACCCTTATTCTTAAGCATTTTTTTTCTGAGAAATGCCTCCTCTTACATCTTATTTATACCTGTGAGGGTATTTGTAAGTCTCTATCACATCTCCCCACTCCCTCCTTTCCTCCAGGGTGTTCATACTGTGGTCCTTCAGTCTTTCCTCAGAACTTTTTATGCAGACCCTGCACCATTTTAGTCGCCCTCCTCTGGACTGCCTCCACTCTGTCTTTGTCCTTCTGGAGATGAGGTCTCCAGAACTGGACCAGTACTCTAGGTGAGGTCTCACTAGTGATCTATACAGAGGTAACTTTACCTCTCTTTCTGCTGGTGATACCTCTCCCTATACACCTTAGCTTCCCACTAGCTCTCCCAACTGCCTTGTCACTGCTTGGCCACCTTTCGTCATCAAATATGATTACTTCTAGGTCTCTTTCCTGTTTGTGGTGATCAAAACCACTCACCCAATTTTGTACTCTGTTCCTGGGTTTCTGTGCCCTGAAAGCACCTTATTATATGTTTGAGATTTTCTTATTATGTCACCTATATTAACTTGTAGTTCATTTGCGTTGTACTTTGCTGTATTTTTAACCTGTATGTTGCTATCCCTTTGTTGTATTTGTACACCCTGTCCCGGGTCACACCTAGAATCGAGCTTCAGCTCAGCGTGCCTTCCGGTCACCAGAATTTTAAATAAATAAATATAAGTGCATGATTTTGCACTTTTTGCAGTGAAACTTAGCTGCCATACCTTTGACCAGTCTTCTAACTTTCTCAGATCACTACACATTTTTTCTACCCCTCCTGGAGTGTCAACCCCTATTACAGATTTTAGTGTCTTCCACAAAGGCAGATCTTGGCGGCCCGGTGGCGCTGGGGTTGAGGCGCTGGATGCCACACCTCCTGCCACACCGTGACCTGGGTTCGGGAATGAGCCTGGGCCACTGGGGTCCGTTGGGGAGAGGATTGAGCATCCCGAGAACTGCTTTCATCTCTCGAGCAAGGGGACTAGTCATCCTGCCCGCTGACTGCCCTCTAGTGGTAGCTGGAGGGCAGTATGGGTTGGGAGGCTCAGAAACTGATGTGCTTATGTCAGAGGGAGGAGGGGAGAAAAATGTGGAAAAAGGCCGGGGCTCCACAGACCCGTGATGGCCTGACTGCTCCGAAGAAGTCTGACCCTGCTACTGGGTGGCAGGGAACTGCGGTGCCCCTACACCTGGCTCTGCCACAGAGGGGACTCCATGGGGAACCTTGGGGGCAGGCAGGCTGGGTCAGGCCAGAGGATGTACCTCCTCCGGGGAGGTCATAGTCCCATGGAGCCAGAGAAGTCACTAAAGATTAATAAAATAAAAAGGCAGATCTTTCCTTCCAGTCCCTCTGCAATGTCGCTAATACAGACATTAAAGAGGACCAGTCCCAGTACTGATTCCTATGGCACACCGCTTGTCACCTCCCTTCCCTGGAGTGAACTCCATTTACCACTACCCTCTGTCACCTATCCCTTAACCAATTTCGTTCCCAGTTTACCACCTTTGGACCCACTCCTAGGCTGCCCAGCTTACTTATGAATCTCCAGTGTGGAATGGTTTGAGGGCCTTACTTGAAATCAAGGTAGGCTACATCTACCACTCCACCCTGATTCAGTTCCTAGTCACCCAGTCAAAGAAATGTATCAGATTCATTTGACACATGACCTCCTCTTGTGAATCCATGCTGCCTCAGATCTTGTAAGCCACTTAGTCAAGATATTCCACAGTCCTTTGCTTCAGTAGTGATTTCATTAATTTCCACCACTGAAATCAAGCTGATTGGCCTGTAGTTGGCAGCCTGCTCTCTGCTACCACTTTTGTGAAGTGGGACTACATCAGCCTTCTTCAAGTCCTCTGTAATCACTCCCATCTCCAGTGAGAGGTTGAAGAGGACTGTCAGGAGTGCAACCAGTATCTCCCCGAGCTCCCTCAGTATCCTTAGATGCACCCCATCTGGCCCCATTGCCTTATCCATTTTCAGATTTGTGAGTTCCTTCAGGACTCTCTCCTCTGAAAATGGACTGGTCTACTGCCTTCCTTCAATGCTTCTATTATTTGTCTGAGGCCCTTCACCTTCCTCTGTGAACACTGAACAAAAGTATTTGTTCAGGATGTCTGCTTTTTCTGGTTCCCCTCCACCCAATCCCTCCCACCACCATTCTTAGCCTTACAATCCCTCCCTAGTCTTCCTTCTTTTACTCACATACCTGAAAAATGTCTTGTCCCTTTCATTACTGCCTGGGCTAGTCTCTCCTCCATTTGCACATTTGCACTACATACTGTTTTCCTGCCTCCCTCTGTTTCTCCTGATACGCCTCCTATCTTCCTTCCTCTGTGTCTTCTTATACCTCCTGAATGCTATCTTTTTTGCCCTCACCTTCCCAGTCACCTCTTTTGAGAACCAAAGTGATCTCTTTACCCTCTTACTTTTGCTCAGTTACCTGATGCAGAAGTTTACTGCCTTCAGTATGGCTCCTTTTAGCTTTGCCCACTGTTCCTCCACTCTACCCAAGTCCTTCCCACCCTGCCAGGGCATCCTTGAGGCACTCACTCATCTTTTTAAAATCAGCCCTCCTGAAGTCCAGGATCCTCACCTTTGTGTTTGCTCGATTCTGCCAAAGTTCGTATATTGAACCACACTGAATGGTGATCACTGGTCTCCAGGTGGCCTCCACCATGACTTCTGTAACCCTGTCCTCGTTAGAGAGTACAAGGTCCAGTATTGCCCCATTGCAGTGGGTTCCCTTACTAGGTGCCTGAGGAAAGCCCCTGCAGGGAGTTCAGGATGTCCCAGTTCCTAGCTGAAGTTGCAGTTGGGAGGCTCCAATCCACATCCGGAAGTTTGAAGTGCCCCAGCCACCAGCAGCACCTCCCCTTACTTGCCATCTTTTGGATGGCTTCCACCAGAACCTGACCCCCCATGCTGAAGGTCTATAGATCACGCCAGTGTGAATAGTGGCTCCATCCCCTGTCTCTAGGGTGACCCACAATACCTCTGCCCATCCCTGCATTCCTGTATCGCTATCATCTTTATGCTTTCCTTCACATAAAGTACCTCTCCCCTCCTTTCTTTTCCACCCTGTCCTTCCTGAGCAGATTATAGCCTGGTGTAGCTATGTCCCAGTCATGGTTTTGAGTGCATCATGACTCAGTAATGGTGACAATATCTGGGTCAGCCTCTGCCATAATGGCCTCTAGGTTTGGAGTTTTATTTTCCAGACTTGAGCATTTGCACATGGCCCTCAGATTGTGGTACTACCCGCTTCTCAGCTCCCCCTTTTCCTTTTGCCCACTACCTTGACTCCCTCTGTTCTCATTCTCATCTCCTCTCAATACTATCATTTTGTTTTTCTCATTAATGGGTACCCATAGGATTTCTCTCCTTGAGGTCTCCCCTACTGACTACTTCTGCTTGTGGGGGGAGGCAGTTAATGCCTCCTACATCTTTCTACCACCCCCGGTAGTTAAAATGTTTACTGAAGTAACTTTTAAACCATTCACTGAGGACTGCGGTGCTCCTCCCGGATGGATGCAGACCATCTCTCTCTATAGACCCTTATCACTCCAGGTTGGACCCCAGTCCCTAATGTAGCCAAACCACTCCTCTCTGCACCACTCCTTTAACCATGAGTTGAAGCTCCTGATGTGGGTACTCTACCCCACCCCCATCGTAGGCAGGCAGCACCTCAGAAAATGTTACTGAGTGTGCTGCCTGCCTAAGACCCTCCCCAACTCTTTGAACTCCTTGGCACAATCCCAGCCTCGTCCTAACCAGTTTATTAGTCCGTGGGTGGACAATGACATCCAGCTCTTCCTCCCTTCCGCCTGCCCTAGCATTCCTCAGGATCTGCTTTCCATCCTGGCACCTGGTAGGCACCTAACTTCCCTTTCCCCTCCCTTCCTGTTCCCAATCCATCCCTCTTACAACTGAGCCCCCACAGGAGTTGCTTTCTCCTCCTCTGCAGTCCTCTGCCACCCTCCTTGGGGTCTCCACTCGGAGGACCCCCAAATCCTCCCTAGTCCCTTTCGATGGGCGCTTCCATGGGACTGTCCCAGTTCACCAGAGTGGTATAGGAATTGTGTAGTGGAACTGGATAGGGAATGTGCCTCTGATCCACCACCCTCACCTTCCCAGAGCCCACTGTAGCCCAGTCGCTCTCCTCCTCCTTGGCATCCTCTGAGGTAACAGTGTGGTGCTCTGGTGATGGTGAGGAACACCAGAGTCAGAATGAATTAGGATAGATGATATTTATCCAGACAAGGAGAGTCAGGAGTTGTCCATAGAGTTTGATGCCCACTGGGCTTTATTCAGTAACAATGGGGTAGGATGACATGGTCACAGGAGGGTAAACAGGACAAAGGAACATGAACAGTCACTTCTTATCTCACACTACTTAGACAACTAAAGAAAAGAAATATGTTGAGGTTGCACCTTGGCCTAATGCCACTGTACTCTAACATTATTACTTAGAAGCAACTAGTATCGCGGTACAATACACTGTGTCACTTTTAGTACTGTCTAAGGTATCAGATAACAATGGCTACCCTTGGAAAACTCTTACAATGCTGACTCAGGTCAAGTACAGCAACTTCCATACAATGATAATACAGAGTCCAGTTGTCATTGAAGTTTTGTGTGCACCGTTGAATATAGTTGGTAGTTACAGGGATAGGTAGAAGGAATTCCTCGCCACTCAGATATTGGTACCAGCACAGACCTAACTAAGGCCACTGGGGTGGTGAGAGGTTTTATAAACAGACCATATGTTTCTCGGCATAAAACCCACTCTCTCCGAGGCTGCCGGCAAGAAAGAACTAGAGAGCTGGTTCCTGGAACAAACCCACCTGAGGGCTATCAGAATACAACTAGATACAGAAAGTTTCCTGGTCAAAACCCACTTTGGGGCCCGCCAGGATGGAAGACAACAAGGAAGATACTTGGTGATGAACCCACTTAGGTTAACCAAGGACTGGGCGATGCTGCAGCACTTTGGATGCCAGCAGGAAGTAGAAGAATCTGAGGTGAAGTTGGTTGATTCTGAAGTGTTGACACAGGAAACTGGAACAAAACAACAAAACAGCGGCCATGTCCGCACTGAGCTCGATGGACTTGAGTTCGCGAACAACTAGGGGCCCAGACAAAGTTCTTCAGGACAAGCACACTCTTCTGAGGGTGGCCAACTTTGGGACATTCAGGTCAGGAACAAAGAGATGACACTGACACGGCAGACATGATGCACTTGAACTTCAGTGTACTTGACTTTGAACTGAGGCACACAAGAAGCGGCGGGTGCAACTTGCACAGGTTTCAATGGACTCGACTTTGCGGAAGACAGGGATGTGGGCGATGATCTTCTGGGAGGACATCTTCTGGAGAAGAGATGATAAAGATGTCTTCCTCCGGGTGAGACTGATTCCATATGAGTAGAATAACAGACAACACCATGGAACAATAGCTTGGAAGAAGATTGAGTCTATCCACATGTGTTGGCAACACTGGAGCTGGTAGATACACTTTCACACTACACAAAGAACTGCTCATTACTAGGGTAATCTGCCAGGAACAGGGGCAATTTACAAGATCTGGGGCAACTGTTTATTGCAGGGGCATGTTGCCAGGGAACAGGGGCAAATTACCAAAATCCAGGGCAATTGTTCGTTGCAGGGCAATTTGAAAGGAACAGGGACAAATAACCAAAATCCAGGGCAATAGTTTGTTGCAGGGCAATTTGTCAGGAACAGGGCAAATTACCAAAATCCAGGGCAGTAGTTTGTTGCAGGGCAATTTGCCAGGAACAAGGGCAAATTACCAAGATCTGGGGCAATTGTTGTTGCAGGGGCATTGCCAGAACAGGGACAAATTACCAGAATCCAGGGCAATAGTTTGTTGCAGGGCAATTGCCAGGAACAGGGGCAAATTACCAAAATCGGGCAATAGTTTGTTGCAGGAACAATGTGCCAGGAACAGGGGCAAATTACCAAAATCCGGGCAGTTGTTTGTTGCAGGGGCAATTTACCATATTCTCTGGGAAATGGTTCATTGCAGAGGCAAATAACCACAATCCCACTAATAACAGTCTCAGTACTTTGCAATCAACACAGCAGTTCAGGTACACATTTCAGTATCTGACAGTCACTAAATCACAGTTGTGTGATAAGCACCTTTCCTTTTCCTTTGCTGACCCTTCCCAAATTACTGTAGTGGAGGGTCCTTTTAATACCAGGATCTGGCTACCCCCTAGCATACCTTGGGGTCAATGCCCTTCTTTACTCTGTGCCTCTCTTGCCCTCGTAACTGCTGGGCCCACTGACAGAGCACCCCTTTGTTCTCCGGACCCAATGTGGCCCTTTTCAATCTAGGGTCTGTGATGCCTTTCTCCCACCAGGGTCTTCTTGGCTGGCAGAGCCCTGAAAATATTTGGGCACCTCATGGCCCTCTGATTACTACAGGCCCAAGACTGTCTCTTCTAGCACTGGGGCCTTTACTACCCCTTCTAATCCTGGGCCAGAATTACCCTTTAAATCATTGGGCCTACCTGTTCCCCTTTAACTCTATAGGCCTTCCTCAGGCCTTTCTGTCAGTCAGTTCCTTTGCCCTGCCTCAGCATCACCCCTCTCTGCCTGTATAATCCCCCATGGGCCTTCCCAGTGGGCTGCTCCTGTGGGTGTCACCACACCCTGAATATTTTAATGAATTAACTGGCCCTCTCTCCCAACCCTCCATTGGCGCCCAGGCACCCGAACAGTTTAAATTTTTATTTATTTAACTTTTAGGGAAGACAGCACTCTCCTTTGTGCTGCTGTGAAGAAGCTGCAGTCAGGGAGGAGGGAGGTTCTCTGGCAGTGGGAGGGAACTGGAGCAGCAGGAAGCAGGTAAGTGGTGGGCAGCAGGCCTGTGCGGGTGTCCCAACACCCGGCGGATGATGACGCAGCTCTTCTGATGCGCCAACAAGGGACTGGAACACTCTTGGGGACAACAAAAAAGAAAATTGGGCTAAACAGAGCCCACACGCTGCAAGGAACAGGACTCTTGGCAGTAGAACCTGTCGGGACTGAGCCACAGACCCGAAACAGGAGCAGCAGCAGGAACATTAGTCTTTGCTGGCTGGAGGAGGGTTACCAGCGCCAAAGGCGATGAGGCGGCTTCAACCTTCAGGTAAGCCCCTTGTCTCTCGCACTCTCTAGGTCTCTCCTCTTCACTCAACAGCCCAGCATGAACTAACCACAAAAACGGCTTCACTCATTTGAAAAGCACTTGGGGTTCTAATTCCAGAACCCCGAGCCTATGCCCACACAAATGGCTAGGATTCAAATGGGCATCGTGCACTGGACAGAGACAGAGGTCCCAGTGCATGGGTGCCCACTCTCATGCTGCCTGCGCGGGAGGTGGAATGGAGAGGCAGGCAGCAGAGGAAAAAAATGTATTTTCTGTTTTTAAACAATGTGCCCTGCCTAACGATTCTCTGGGGAAAGATACTACAAGGAGCTCCCAAAACTCAAGCCCTCATACCCACAACACAATGGGGACCCGGGGCAGTCTAGCTCTTCTGCATTTCTTTGATGCCCCCATTGTTTTACCCCTTACTTTGGGGCATTACAACAGTGGCAGACTTGGTGGTCCCTTGGCAGGGAGAGGCTGCCTCCCGGATCCTGGCCAACTCAGCGTGGAGTCTAGCAGTCTCCTCCCTCAGCCCAGAGAGGTGCCTGCAGATGGGACAGCACTGCAGTCTCCACAAGATCTCCCTGAAGACTGCCGCCCCACAGTCACTGCATTGCGCCACTTCCAACATAATTACTACTATCTCTCCTGGGAATACTTGATCCTTTTTCTCTGCTTGTTTTAACCCTATTTCCCTGCCCAACTAGTAGTACTCTGCAGTAGTTCCTTCCTTTATCCCTTCAGCTATACCTACTGAGGCCCAGCACATATACATTTCCTAGTCTTGCTTCCTGGATAGGTTTCTAACTAGTATCCCCCTCACCTATTTACACTTGTTTTTTAACCCTTTTGTGCCCCTACCCTAGATAGGGCATTTCATCTAATTCCCACTTTTAGTCTATCCCTGACAATCCACTCTCCCTTTTTATTAACCCTTTTGTACCCTTTCTCTAGCTAGGTGTTTCACCTATTCCCATTTTTGTCTACCCCTGACTATCCACTTCCCTTGCAGTGTGTGACCTACTACAGGAGTGAACAGGAATCTTACCTCTGTTGTTCAGCAGACCTCCTGCTACCCTGCTTCCTTCTTCGGATGCCTACTGAAGCTGGACACCTATTCACTCCTTCACTGCTCCTTTCCCTACTGCTGTGGTGCAGAGTGCCCAGCTGCCGGCTACTGTTTGGCTGACTCCGATATCCCTTTTCGTGTGGGTCCTCTGCGCTGTGGGGGGACTTGATGGCCCACTCCTTATGTAGTCCTCAGCTGTCTTCCTGCATTCTGTGCAGCTGCTCCAGTTGACTGACTGCTGGGGTGGGAGGCACGGCTCTGCTCAGCAGTGACTGGCTCCTTATTGAGCTTCATTAAGCTGCCAAGTGCTGATGCCCACCAAGTGACCTCTGATTACCACCACCCTCTGTTGCCTATCCCCAACCATGTTTTTACCCAGTTTACCAGCGCTGGACCCACTTCTAAGCTACCTAGTTTGCTCACTAGACTCCTATGTGGAAGGCGTGAAAGCCTTACTGAAATCTAGGTAGGCCAGGTCCACCGCTGCACCTGATCTAATTCCTTAGTCACCCAGTCAAGGACATCTATCAGATGCATTTGTCATGACCTCTCACCCCCATAAATCCATAGTGCCTCAGGTCTTGTAACCCACTGGATTCAAGATATTCCACAATCTTTTCTTCAGCAGTGATTCCATTGACTTTCCCACCACTGATGTCAGGCTGACTGGCCTATGGCTGCCTGCCTCCTCCTGCTACCACTTTTGTGAAGTGGGACTACATCTGCCCTCCTCCAGAGCAACTGCTGTTTCCAGTGAGCTATTAAATAGGACTGTCAGAGGTATAGCTCCTGAATACCCTTGGATGCACCCGTCTGGCCTCATTGCTTTGTCCACTTTCAGATTAGCAAGTCCTTCAAATTCTCTCCCTTTGAAAAAAGATTAGTGTCCATCTCCTCCCTCAAAGCTCCGGTTTCTTTCTGTGGTCCCTCACCTTCTCCTTCATCTGTAAACATTGAACAAAAGTATTTATTCAGGACGCCTGCCCTCTGCACGTCCCCCTTCCCTTTTATGTTGGCTCGCATTTCAATGTAGCACATTTCAGAGGTGTGTCAGAGTTGTGGTGAATGCAGGGAACACTTTAGTGGGTGCGTCCCTCAGCCGCCAATCAGTGAGCATGCTGGCAATGACAGCAGCTTCAAAGAAGCGAAGGAGTTGAAAAGAATCTGCCACTGCAATCATGGACAGTTTCATCATTGCGGTAACTCCCCTCTCCCTGCCAACCTGCGGTTCCTGCCATGTGCGAGCACTCTGTCCCAGGCCTTGCTGTACGACAGCAACTTGTTTGTTCACTGTGCCTTTCCCTGGTGAAACATTTCAGTAAATAAAACAGCCCTGTGTGCCTTTCCACATTGGCGGCTAAGCTCACCTCCCCACACTCCCGAGAAAGCCAACATCGGGGTGCCCAATCCCTGAGTCGGCATGTATTCTCCCCCTCACACACACATTAGGCACACTGGGAGCCCACCCCATTGTGCCCAGATAATTTTTATATATTTATTTTTACGACACTGGGATGCCCATTCCTGGTGTCGTATGCCCTACCTCTCCAAGCTCACTGTCTTTGCCGACAGGTACCAAATCCCCATCAGCATCACGTTTTCTCCCCTCTAGCTCACTTTCCTTGCTGATGTGGGTGCCCAATCCCCGTTGGCATCATGTCCCCAAACTCATATGGCACACTGGGACCCACACCAGTGTGCCCAGAAGTTTTTTTTTTAACCTGTAAATTGAGAAAACCATCCCTGGCATTTTTCTTAATCTGCAAAAATAAAATGGTCCTCGTAGTCTCCCCACTGCCCCCTTCCCCATCCTAACCCTTCCACTGAACACCCACCTCCCGCACCCCCCAATTACCCCATACTTACCTCCGGAGGTCGAGAGTCGTGATCTTCTGCAGAGTGGGACATGTCTGCACTCTTCAAAGCCAACCAGTAAACTAAAGAATCAAAGCTAAATGTGTATAATAGCTGTCAGTTTCAACTTATGTTGATATCTCAGCCATTTTAGGAATTTTGGCTGCAAATGCTCAACATGAGGTGCTTGGGACCCCACCTCATGAGCGATGTCACTGTCATTTCATTACTCAGTCCCAAAAGGTGATTTACATGCATCGCATGTTGCAGATTTGGTGAAAATATTCCAAAAATGACTGTGTTACAGTGTGCATTTTGCAGTTTCTACTGCGTGCTCATAACTTCAATTTTTATATTTTCACTCCAAATGTTCAACATTGCCATTTTTCCACCTCCTTATGAACAGCACAGCTGTCATTGTTCACATCCTGCCTGAAATGTGTTTTCACGCCTGTTGCTCAGAATGCCATAGTCGCTGTGGGAAATCAACTTTTGGACAGATTAAGAAAACCACAGTGCCACTGTTCATGGGGAGGGTCCCAAAATGCCCATGCTGAAAATCTGGTGAAAAAGTCTTAACAATTGATTACGCTACAGGTGTGTGTTGTGCAATTTCTATGCATGCTTGTAACTTTGTCAATTTTTCATATTTTCACTCCAGATTTTCAACATTGCCATTTTTCACACCTCCTCATGAACAGTACAGCTGCCATTTCACATCCTGCCCAAAATGTGTTTTCACATCTGTGGCAATCAATCGCAGCAGTTGCTGTGTGAAATCACCTTCGGGATTGAATAACGAAATGATAGTGCCACTGTTCATGAGGTGGGGTCCCAAAATCCATATTGAAAATTTGGACTGAAAATACCAACAAGCACGAAAGTGTTAAGGTTCCAACTGCAGCACCCCACCCTGTAGAGACAGACAGGGCCGGGTGTACACAGGTTCGTTACCGTAATGCTCACGGACTCCACCCCTGCCCTGCAGCCACTGACAGACATCGAGGTGTGCCTTGGGGTCTTTGGCACTAATGTTCACCCCATTCTCCTATACTGCACCCATCTCAGCTTATTTCCTTATGGAATGGGGTGAGTGTAAGAGCTGAAGACCCCCAAAGCACACCGCGACACCTGTTGCTGTCTGCAGGAGTGGGGTGAGGTGGAATGGCAAAGCATTATGGCGACAACCCAAAACACCCCCAATGCCTTTTCAGTCTCTGCGGGGCGGGGTTGGCGTTAGTTCAATACTTCACTGCCATTCCTATTATGCATCTCTCTAACTCCTGCACTACCAATGCCAGTGCCAGCAGGCCAACATTCGGCATTGACAAATGCTTGTTAACCTTACAGTAACTCCCTGGTCTTCCTCTTTTCACTTACATTCACCTTTTGTTACTGCCCTGGCTAGTCTCTCTTCATATTGCACCTTCATGCTCCTTACCACTTTCCCTGCTTCCTTCTGTTTCTCCTGATATACCTCCCTATCTTCCTTCTTCTGGATCTCCTTACACCTTCTGAATGCTACCCTTTTAGCCTTTATCTTTTAGTCACCTCTTTCAAGAAACATAGCTGTCCTTTTTCCTTTTGCTTTTGCTCACTTGCTTGGCGCAAATGTCCGTTGCCTTCACTAGGCCCTCTTTTAGCTTCACCCACTGTTCCTCCACTCCAGCCAGGTCATCCTCCCACCAGGCCATCCCTGAGGCATTCACCCATCTTTATAAAATCTGCACTCCTGAATTCCAGGATCATCGCCTTGTGTGCTTCAATTCACAGCTGTCCTTATATTAAACTACACTGTGCAGTGATCACTGGTTCCCAGGTGGCCTCCCACTTGACGTTTGCAACACTGTCCCTGTTAGTAAGTACTAGGTATTACCCCATCATGAGTGGGTTTGCTTACACACCGCGGGGTGGGTGGGGAGGCAGCTTTAGCCCGAGCGTGGGCTGGGAGGGTGGGAGGAGGAGGCTGTGGGGGTGGCACTGTGGTAGCTAGCTGAGCTGCGTTGTGGCATCGAGGTTGGCTAGTGGTTGTGGTGGTAGAGGTACCAGGTTCGGCTCATGCTGGTGTGGATTTTTATTGCACTCGGCCTGAACTTTTAATTTTTCCTGCTTTCACCCCCAACTTGCACCCGCTGGAGTTGAGAATCCTTAAGTAGGGGGTTGGCGTAAAATACTGTCCGGCGCCGTTGTCCTGAGGTGTCGGTTGTCAGAGTGCCTAAAATGTTTTCGCACTCTGAGCAATAACGGTGATCACCTTTAGGCGTTCGCGGTTATCACATAACCCCCACATGTCATTTGTCAAATAACTCACAGAACAGAGACAGCAACTAGAGCGGCTCATGCCATCTTAGTGGTCCATCTTATAACTTGCAGAGGGAGATGCAACAAGGCTCACACTATCTCAGCCATCTGCCCAATAATATGCAAATACCATATCCATATGTAAGTGGATATATTGATATAGATGTTGCAACAACTCCCAGAAATCGCTCAAACAGCTACATCAGTATACATGCAGGAATAATTGTACAGGACAGGTGGTATGGCTGGGAAGGATGGTTGGATGATTACAACAAGACATGATGAAAGGGTTTGCTTTTAACTTCTTTCCTTGCCAGTACTTTGTATAGCCCAGCTTGCCAACAAAGTGCTGGCAAGGTGGAGTTAGCCCTTCCTTAAGGTCACAGTCTACATAGTTTTAAAGACCTGCTTACTTGACCATATTTCCATTGCACCAACTCGATAACTTGGATAACTCCAATGCAAATACAACCCTGTGGACACTTATCCCGTTTGTGGTAAGTCAGACCTCATTCCTGTCCTGGAGCCACTACAGAGCTGGGACACATTCAAGACTGAGCAGTGAAAGCAGCCAATGTGGACAGGTTGCACCACACATCCAGCTGGTGCTGCTAACCAAATGGAAGTGCCCTCCACACACACACACACACACACACACACGATATTTATGGTCCCTCTCCAGCATGACTTGCACCAGTGCTGAGAGGGGCCGCCTAAACACAAATTTGATCAGCACAAGAGGTCTAGCAGCACCACAGTGGACTTGTACTGAAGTCAGGAAATGGCCATGTAAACATCCCTTATGTCTCGTACCTTTAGCAAGGTTTGGGTCACTTCACTCACCAAAGCAGTAACCCGTATGCACTAAAGACTTTAAAGTGTGTGTTGTATTCTTTATTAAAAGGTGCATCTTTTAACAGAGACAGCACCTTTTTAATTAAAATGCAGCTCACAAGTATGGAAAGCCTATTGAGCTCTGTTCCTATTTAGTGGGTGCCCCAAGTCTTTCTCGTTCTACGTGATATTGTACTTTCATTTGGCTGTGCACATTCCATGGTGCCTCTCCTGCCCCTCCTCATAGTTTTAACTCGCTGTCTTCACTCTTGCCAAAAGGTGAACTTTGCTAAATTGTTTGACTTCATCATAAGACAAGTCCATAGCTGCAGCTTGTGTAGGTTGAACTTTGCAGGCTTTTGGATTTCACCACAGTGACTAATGCAAGCATAGTTTGCAGAAACTGCCCAGCCCTAATGGCAACTTTTTAAATTTACCAGAGCTACAGCTACCACTGTCTATCTTGCCCTCCCCTCCCCAGAAAAAGATCTTAATTTACAGAGAACCAGATATTACAAACCTGCTAATTCCTTGCTGCACCCTCTCCAAACAAGACAGGAGTTTACTTAGCTCAGAATTATGTGTGAACCATCTTCTAGGCCACCAATTCAAAATGATAGATCTCACCTCCACCTATAGCAGCAACAAACAAGCAGTACTATCCAGCAGGGTGGGCGGTGTTGGGCAATGCTGGACCACCCAGAGGCATCAATGAGACCCAGTGCTCACATGTGGAGGGCCTTATAGCCCCTGAAGGTCCGGTATTGCCCAATACTTCCCACCCTGGAGGGTATTATTGTGCTTAGAAATTGGCTTGTAAGGCAACATTTTCAATAAAAAAATATTAAAATATGAATAATAATTGAAAAAAGAAATACAAAAAAGTTTCCTTGCAAAGTAGTCACTGTAGTGTGCTCTTCTTGTCAGTAGGGCGCTGCTGTTTAGTAGACCCTGTGTGATTGAGCTGCATGGCTGGCCCGTGGTTTCTTGGGGTTGTAGTCCAATGTCTCAGCCTGCAGTGCGCTCGCCCTTATTAGCCTGATTTGATTTGTCCTAAGCTGCTGTTCTGAGATGCCTTTTGAAATATGATGGTTCACACATAATTCACGAAGAGAAAGGGGCAGGCACTACCTGGGAGAGGGGTGGGCAGTGGGGTGGAAGGGGTGATGGATATAGGGATTACAGTGGATAGGGTACTTAAGGGATTAAGGGCTCTGAGGGGATGAGGAACGGGTCCAGACAGTATTCACCCTAGGGTACCTAAGGAACTAGTGGAGGTCCTGCAGGACCTCTCACAGACCTGTTCAATATCTCCTTGGACACAGGATGTATTCCAAAAGATTGGAGGATGGCCCATGTAGTACCCATTCACAAAAGTGGACCAATGGACGAACCAGGCAACTATAGGACAGTGAGTCTCACATTAATTGTGGGAAAACTCATGGAGATGATCCTAAAGGAGAGGCTGATGACCTTCTTGGAGATCAGTGGGCTCCAGGATGGCCAGCAGCACAGGTTTGTCTTGGGAAGATCCTGCCAGACAAACCTGATTGAGTACTATGACTGGGTAACAAGGAACCAGACAAAGGCCATGCGGTGGATGTCCTGTATTTGGACTTCAGCAAGGCCTTTGATTCTGTGCTGCATGGGAAGTTGGTGGGGAAGCTGGAATATATGGGGGTGGGAACAAAGATGGTTAATTGGATCACCAATTGGCTGAAAGGAAGGCAGCAAAGGGTGGTGGTGGTGGGAACGCTCAATGTGATGAACAGGTGCTGCAGGGATCAGTTTTGGGACCGTGTTGATTCGGGATATTCATAGCGGATATCTCCCATGGGTTCCAGAGTAAGATCAGTCTCTTTGTGGATGACACAAAGATGGGAGCTGTGGTTGATGACATCAAGGGATGGAGGAGCTGCAGGAGGACCTGACCAAGCTACAGGAGTGGTCAGAGGCATGGCAGTTGGGGCATAACACCAAAAAGTGCAAGGTTCTGCATTCAGGGCTAATAATTGGGGAGGAGCTATCATCTGGGGGGGACAGCTGGAGCACCAAGGAGGAAAAGGACCTGAGGTACTTATAATGGGAGTATGAACAACTCAGAACAGTGCAGGAAAGTGGCAGCAAAAGCCAACAAGATGCTGGGGTGTATTGCAAGGGGAATCTCTTCCAGAAATAGGGAGGTGATCCTGCCCTCTACAGATCACTGGTCAGGCCACACCTGGAATACTGCGTGCAGTACTGGTGCCCATTCCTGAAGAAGGACATCAGATTGTTGGAGGGTGTCCAGTTGAGAGTGATAAGGATGATCCAGGGTTGGAGGGATACTTCTATGAGGAGAGGCTGGGTGAGCTGAACATGTATTCCCTGGCAGAGAGGAGGGATAGAGGGACATGATCAAAACCTTTAAATACTTAAAGGGATAAACAAGACTAACACAGAAGGGATTTTCCAGATCAGAAAGGGAGGGTCTCGAGGGGCACCAGCTGATATTGGAGGTGGGAAGATTCAGGAGGGAAGTCAGGAGGAATTATTACATGGAGAGGGTGATGGACAAGTGGAATGCTCTGCCTGAGGAGGTGGTACCCTGTAGCATGGTGGGCAGTTTTAAGAAGAGATGGGACAGAGTGAGGGGGTATTTATAAAGGGAGGGATGGGTAAGGCAGCTGCAAACTGAGGGCTAGCTGCTGTCGAGGCAGACTCGATGAGACCATGAGGCCTGTTTTGCTGGCGCTGTGATGTTCGTATGTTCATATTTAATGTCTCTACAGTGCACCCCCACCATCGGTTCCAATAAATGCTTTTGGGAGCCAGGACTGTATTGAAGAGCTACTGTGCACTGTGATGGAAGAGGACACGCTGCTTTTGGTCAAGTGGGTCAGGTCGCTCAGGAATCAGGATTCGTGAGCATTCATTCCAGGATTTATAAGAAGGCATTTTAGTAAAGGAAAGTGTTGAAACTGGCAGATTTAAATGTTTGTGAATGAGTGGCGAGGGAGGTGGGTGGTGCTCATCATGATTGCAGTGAAGAGCCGTGTTGGGACTTTGTTAACTTCAGCTCCCCAGGCATTGAGATGCATTGCCAGATTGCTTTAAGTACTTCATCGGCCAGCTTTTGAGGAGCAGTAGCTGTGATTACCTGTGCTGACTTAGTGCCATTCTGTGACTGAAAAGCAGGAATTTATTTTAATAATTTCTTTTTGTTTTGTATGACTTTGCTATTGGGTGTGAGGTGGAGGTGAGTTCTCTTGGGGAGGGATTACGCGCTTGGTTGCCCGCTAAGCGGAAGAAAAAAATGGCGGTTGGACAGTTGGAAAATATGGGGCACCAATGATACCATAAGTAATGGGGCACCCCAAATTGGCACCTGTTTTTAGAGGACTCTATGAGCAATAATACCAAACAGGGTGGGTGGTATTGGGCAATACGGACTGCCTATTGCTCATACCGCCCACCCTGGAGAGTATTATTGTGCTTAGAAAATGGGCTAACTACGTCATTTTTTTGTAGGATTACAAAAACCAAAATTGAAGTAATTCTATAAAATGACTACAATTATATGTTTTCTCCTTTTTGGGTAAATGGTCCCTCTACTGGCATTGGCAGTAGAGGGCTATCATGTATGGTAGTGTCCTGTTTGAGCTGCATCTTCCATTTATCTGTCCTCTTCTGTGTTTCTTGTTTTGTTTCTGGCACAATTTATTTTAATCATTATAAAACTGCTGTGCTGTCTGTGGAAGGAAGAGTGGAATGCAGGGTGAAAAACTGTGCTAAAGTGAAAGTTTTTGGTTGATGGAGTGACTCATGGTCCCTGTCTGCCACTGCTGAGTTCTCATTCTTTTTTTTCTGGTTGCCCTGTCCCTCCTGCTGGAATGAGTAAAGTTATTATTTTTATGTAGTCGGTCAGCGGGGGAGGTAGCGTGTACAGCAGAGATAGTGTGGGTTGCGGTGCTAGATAAAGGTGGCAGAGAAGGAGGCAGCCAGCATCCCACAGTGTGGAGAAGAGTTTGGGAGAAGGCTCACAGGGTGGGTGGCCTTAGGATGAGGTTAGGAGAGGTACAGGAACAAAACGATATTTTGTTTTTAATAAAGAAGTGTGTTAAAAAAAAACAAACGAACAAGAAATCAATATCAAAATTCTCTGTTTGGCAGTCTCTTCACTGACAGTGGCATGGGTGGTGGGGGTCAAGCCCCATGTCATGAGTGGTAAACAAAATTGTGGTTGGCTCATTTTACATACAGGACAAAAACAGGCAGAAATGTATTTTTCTCAGTTACTGGCTGGAGTGAGTGTGTGTGTGTGTGTGTGTGTGGCAGCTCTCAGTCTCTTGCTCTCGCTAAACAATGGAAAAAAAATGGTGGCAGTTTGAAACTTTGTGTCCAGTGCTTCAGCCAATGAAGAAGGAGGCTGGACACAAGTATACCATTATGAAGCTGGCAGGGTTGGCATGGCTGACACTTTTTACTTACTGGGCTCTCACTGTGAGTTAACTTACCTCTACCAGCCAATGAGATTACTGGAATTTTAAGCCCATTTTCTAACAAGAGATTAAATTACAGTTGTAACTCCGACATCGATGCTGCTCCTGCTACCTCTTTCTCCAGTGACCACAAAAGAAAGTAATGTACCACTAATGCTGCTACTCCTGTACAAACAAGAGCTATAATCTGGCTGTAAGCTGATCCCTTTGTATTGCCCACTTCAGCCCCTCCCCCTCCCAGTTTACCTAAACACTCTGGCTGGCACTAACAATTCACTGGGGTGAAACAAAATCAAGGTTGAAAAGGCGATTGTGTAGATCCCCCACCATGTTGCACCTACTAAGGGAATTATGGTAAGTGCGTACAGCGGTCATGGATGCTCTGCTAGTGAAAATAAAAGATTATTATAGCTAGCGCTAGCTCTAGGAACAAATGCTCAGATTTTTAAGTCTAAATAGGCATCAGTTACACCTCACAATCACATGAAAATGCCAGTCCCAAAATACAAGATAATACAGCAGCAATTACAAAAACTTGTAGCAGCAATTGAAAATCGGAGCACCCTTGGAGAGGATGCAGAGCACCCTCACAGGAAGAATAATTCCACTGATTTTTAACAACAAATTCAAGCTCAATATCACACAACTTCATCAGAGCACCTGGGGGGTGTGGGAGGTGAGCACCCCACAGAAACAATAATATCACAAAGTTTCTATTGACTTTGCTGTTAAAAATTAGTGCAATTTTTCTTTCTGTGGAGATGCCCTGCCCCCACACCTCCCGGTGCTCCGATGTTGGTACAGTGACATTACTATTTCTGTGGGGCATCCTATGCAGCTGTGTGATATTTCACTTGACTTTTTTATTGCTCTGATTTTGCTGCTATAGGTTTTGTAAGTTTTTCTCTTGGCACTGGATTGATTTTTGCAACCAGGTTACAGCATTACTACGTCACTACATCAGAGCTGTAAGACACAGAGTCAGAAAAAAGTGTAGCAACAGGCTGGGGATATACACAATCACTGGTTGAAAGTTTAGCAAGCTCAGTAAAATCATTCATCAACGTTACAGTACAGCTGAAGAACGGAGAATAGAGATATGCAATTTATGGCTTGTAGAATGGAAGCAGAGCAGGGAGACATAAAACGTATGGCTGGTCTCTAGGGACACGCTGGTGAACAAAACATATTGCTCCAAGACTGGTTTCTACTTTACACCATAGTCCCTACAATGTCTTGCTGTTACTTGGAAATGCCATTCCAGTTAACACTGGGCTCACTCTGCTGCTCCATTCTTTTTTCTTTTTTGAAAAGCCCACTCTTTCTCCCCAAGTAGTAGAAGTTCTGAAAACTCTTCACATTTTACAAATGCTGCCTGAGAGCTCCTGCTACCCCTCCCCGCATTTCAGACATAGCACATTAAGGCTGAGACAGCCTGTAGGGCTTACTGGTATATGTGAGTTACGAAAGTTAAGAACTGCAGGAATCTTTCAGTCTCTGTCTCAGGCTAGGCATGAAAGTGGAAGGGTGACTAGCGCTTGAGTAGGGTGTACTGCATGATCCTTTTACTTTCATTCACTGCTCCAGCTCAGCTTCTTGGTAACTCCCCTTCAAATAAAACAGATGTGGCTGGAAAGCATACGTGAAAAAATAAAACATAAAAAAAAATAAAATAAATAATAATAAAAAACTACTCTGCTGCTGGGGACCTTCCTCATACTTGGGGCCCTGGGCAACTGCTCCTCCTGTCCAATGGTTAATCCGGCCCTGCATTACCCCCTTGGGTAGTTTAAATGTTCATCAAAGGAACATTTAAACTGTCCACTGAGATATAATACCATAAATGACAACTGTCAATAACTGCTCCCAGGTTACGCATCTCATCTGCCACCTAAAGTCTTCCCTAAGCTAATGTGGGTAGACTTAGGTCACCTTAAATGGTCAATATCTGTTTATTACTGCCCACCACCAGTAACTCGGTTTTGGAGGGATTAGGTGTCAACCAGTTGGAGGCCATAATCCCTGATTTCCTCTAAGCATTGTTCCAACCTCAACATGAGCGATGTCCTGTCTGGAGCAAAGGACACATACATCTGGGTGTTGTCTGCATAGCAGTGAAACCCTATGCTGAGTGCCTAATGAGTTTTCTCAGCAGAAGCATGTGCACTGCAAAGACAGGTGGCAGAATAGACCATAAGGACTCTAAGGTCAAGAGTTATTGGCCGTCACTGGCAAACCGACCACCACCTGCTGCTCTCTTCTGCTAAGGCAGGAATAGAATTGTCACAAGACAGTACCTGATACTCCTCCCAGCCCTGAAGTTTACCCAGCAACCCTGAATGGTCCACAGTGTCAAACACAGAGGACAGATCAGGAAAGATCATGACAGAAATCTCCCCATGCTCACTAGTACTCACACAAAACTGGATTCCTGCAGATAAAGTGTACAAAGTTGCTAAAATGGCTGTCTTCTCTCCAACAGCAGGTCAAAGTTCATAACTACTGGGGTATGATCTAAATAAGTAATATCCCCAAAATACACTCTATATGTAGCCCACATCTTCAGCATTAACAAAAACATAATCAGTTCTAGTATAAATGCTACAAACTGCTGAGTAATGTGAATAAGGCCTTTACTCAGGATGCAAATGTTGCCAGACATCCAATCAGCCCAATGTTTGTAGCCAGTGATTACAAGCTTTAACTGCTGCTGATTGAAGAAAGGTACCTATTTATTGTTTCTTAATCTGAGTTCATAAATTGATCGAGATGTTCCCCAACCTAAGTATACCAGTGGTATGGAGTAAAATAAATTTCAAATTTCCTAATAAAGGGGTATTAGCCCTGTAGTGAACATTTACAATTTGATTTCTAACTGCCTGGACTTCTGTTCACCTGTAACACTGATAGTTTTCCTTAGCATGCTCGGTGTCTTGGAAAGGATCTGACTTCTCCTACTAAACAATCACGTGCTTAGGCCTCCTCCAGTGTTTGTTCTAGAGACAAAAATAATTTGCCATTGAGCAAAACCCTGGATTCTTTTGTTTTTTCAAATTTCTGTTTATCGCCTTCCCAGCCTGCCATCCCGACCCTTCAGGAGCCCCAAGGCAGACATAGAAACATAGAAACATAGAATTTGATGGCAGATAAGGACCGCTTGGCCCACCCAGTCTGCCCATTTCCTACCTACTGGATAAGCTGCAGATCCTAGTTAACCAGCAGCCTACTTCTTTCTACCCCCACCCTAGAATGGTCTTATGACTGTCCCATGCATGCTTGAATTCCACCACTGTTCTTGACTCCACAACCTCCTCGGAAGGCCGTTCCATGCATCCACAACCCTCTCTGTGAAAAAATACTTCCTTAAATTACCTCTGAGCAGCCCCACCTCTATCTTCAAATTGTGCCCCCTTGTTCTTGCACACCTCTTTTTTGAAAGATGCTACCCTCTTGGACTTTGTTGATCCCTTGAGGTACTTGAGCGTTTCTATCATGTCCCCCTCCTTCCCTCCTTTCCTCGAGGCTATACATATTAAGGTCCTTTAGTCTCTCTTCATATGTCTTCTGGTGCAGACCCTGCACCATTTTAGTGCCCTCCTCTGGACAGCTTCCATCCTGTCTATGTCTTTGCAGAGATTGGGTCTCCAGAACTGCATGCAGTACTCCAGATGGGGTCCTGACCAGCTGTCTATACAGAGGGATAATAACTTCCCTGTTTTCTACTGGTGATGCCTCTCCCTATGCATCCCAGTATCCCCCTAACCCTCCTTGCTGCCTCTCTTTGCTTGCCCACCTTTAGGTCATCTGATATGACTATCCCAGGTCCCTTTCCATTTTTGTTGTTGTTAGTATCTCACCCCCATTGTGTACTCTTCCCTGGGTTTTGTTTCCCAGGTGCATTACCTTGCACTTTTAGCATTGAATCTAAGCTGCCATACATTTGACCATTCCTCTAACCTTGCCAAGTCCCTTCTCATCCTTTCCACCCCATCTTGTGCATCAACTCTGTTGCAGATCTTTGTGTCATCTGTAAAGAGACATACTTTTCCTTCAGTCCCTCTGCAATGTTGCTTATAAAGACATTGAAGGACGATCTAATACTGAACCCTCGCGGTACCCACTAGTAACCCCTTTCTTCAGAGTGGACTCCATTTACTATTACTCTCTGTGTCCTATTCTCCAGCCAATTCTTTACCCAGGCTGTCATCTTGGGACCCACTTCCAGGCTGGCTAACATATATTAATCATCCCTCTACCTATCACCTGCCGAACAACTCCCTGATCCCCTGGAGCTTGACACCCCCAGCGGGGAGGGCAAAGCCTCTATGCCCCATCACTTACGTTTCGTTTGTTTGGGGGCCGTCAGGTGGGTGAAGGCACATTGAGGCATGTCTCTGGGGCTCCGTCTTCGCAGCAATGGCAGGCATTTCTCCTCTTCTCCCACCCCTGCAGCGTGGACCCCTGACATCGGGCGTTGCGTGCCGGCGTCACGCTGCATAACGACCACCATCCCCTACCACTAGGGGCTTGTAGTACTCAAGCTCTGCTCAGAGTCAGACAAGTGTGCGGGCTGTGGCCTCAACCCTCCCTGGACTAGGCGAGCTGTGGTGGGGCGTCAAGCCTATCTCCCCGGCCGACCCACCAGTGACCCGAGTCTGCTCCCGAACCGGGTCGCTGGGCGTGGCGTGGTGTGATGTCCAGCACCTCAGCCCTCAAGCGCCACCGGGCTGGCTACCCTGGATTCTTTGACCACTGCCTCTTTTGTTGTAGTCATCTAGCCATTTTAGCAATTTTATTTTCAAATGTACTTCATCTGACAAGGCTGAAGGCATAACAATGTGCACTGTTTCTTAGATTTAGATTCTAATCCAACTATGGGGCCGAGGTTGAGTCCTGTGCACACCCTCTGCAGCTCCTCCAGTTGCTGCTGCTGCTGTTAAGGGAAAATAGATTGGAATTTGTGTAGCGAAAACTTCAGGGCTCGAAATAATTGCCTTGAAATACATTTCTTCCAGAAATGTAAGTGAAACATCTTACATTTCAGGCCAAATGTTACATTTCCACATACAAAAGAACATTTATTTTAGAAAAAACAGTAGTATAGCAGTTCAGGAACACAATTTAAACCTCTCCATCACTCTCTCCCTCATAGGAACTGCTTGGCAGGTTATTTTCTACATGTTTATGTAAAACTTTTTCCTTTCTCTTATATTTAGCTGTCTCTGAGCTACTTTCTTTTCCAGGGCCCATGGTGACAAAACATTAGTTGGATCAAAGTCCTTTATTTATGCATGGTATCAATTTGACATTCATTAAATGCTCCAGCATCTCAGAGTCAGGCACGATCTCTAGTCAGTTTTAATGTGTATCATGACTGAAAAACATACTTTACAATGCAGGAACTTGAACTTAATGCTAACACAATGCTTCGCACAGCCAAGATGTTGGGCAAGTTGTCTTGTTTTTAAACAACTTTTAAATAGTGCATCAGGATTGCTACCCAGTAGCGGTTCAGGATCAATAAGGCGGAGAGCATATTTCATCAACAGACAGAATTCCCCAAAGCATAATGTTGGGTTAAGGTCTTAGCTTTCTAGTTGCTTTAGAAAAGTGTTCAGATGAGAATGTCACATTTTTTCTACCATAGGCATTATCATTATTAGTGTCTGGTACAAATGTTGGCCAGTTTCTTGGACTGAAAATTTTACATGCTTGTCGAATGTTGTGCTGTTTATTACAGCTCCCCTGGTGAAGGACTTATCATGTCCCTGAACCATTCTTTCATTGAGTTAACAACCCATCTCTGAAATGGGTCAAATCTTTTACTACAGTACTTAATGTGCCAGTGAACTGTTGCCCCATTCCAACACAAGGGCTTCATCTTTGAATTCCATTCTGTCAGCAGAGATATTGTTGGCAGCAAGAAAGTGCTCACCAGCCCGTAATATATCATAGTGTTCAAAGGAGAGAACAGCAGCCTCAACTTTTTCTGCAGTTTGAAAAATTAGAATTTTTGCTTGCTTGAATGCCAAGGATACAGATACAACCATCTGAAAAAGGTTATGCATTAGAAAGATGTATTGCAGTGATGTATTTTAGTGAGAGGAGAGTTTTCTCAGCTTAGTTGCTTTTATTCATGTGTCAACATGGCCACTAGTAGTGGCCTGACCATCACTGACCTGTGTTACAAGCACAACAATGCTTTTCCATATTTTAAGCCCATTTAAGGTTCTAACTTTGTGGACTAGCCATCTTGTTCCCAACACATTCACTGGGCACAAACTACTACAGACCCAGGACAGAGGATGTTTATCTCAGTCATTCCACATCACTGATGAGCCATGGTAGTACTGAAAAATCTGCAGTACTAGGACATCAATTTGTTGCACTAAGTTGCAAGGCTTGGTTGCATCTCGTAGTGCCAGTTCAAAGTGGTGGTCTGAGCAGTGGACCAAGACTATGTGAGCATCTGCTCCTGAACTTTGTTGTAACGCATTATTGATTCAAACTTTACAGCTGCATCATCAGAACAGAATCCTACCAATGAGCAAAGTATGTTATCCTCTACACCTTTTCATTTTCTTTAATGAGTTCATAACTGATGAAAAATATTATTTTATGTAGGCCTGTCTATGTCTGTGATGGTGAGTATGTTTGTTACTGGTTCACTGTTCTTTATATTGTATATAAATGAGCTCTTCCTCTATTACAGCAGAGTCAGTATTACCATTGCACAGCAATGAAAAATATTTAGACTGCCCGACACCCTCTATAAGTTGTGCATTAATATCCTTACTGATGCATTTTATGAAACTGGCACAGGTATTGTCACTGGTGTACCTTGACCCAATCTTTTCATGTTTCCCTATTCATGACAGTAGTTCCATGTCTTGAATGAAAGGCGTGAATGTTTACCCTGCATTAGCAAACTTAAAAGCTGTGAGAAACCTATGGGTCATAATTTCTGTTGTCTCTTTGAAGCAATAAGGCATGACCAGGGTTACGTTAATGGTATGTTAATAACCTTCTGGGGTGTAATGCTGCACAAGGCATAGCCAAGTGCCACATGCCCCTATGGGTGATTAACTGCATTAACATACCCACTAAGAGTGCCTTATTGCTATTACAATAAAACATTTTTAAACAGAGTTAATCCTACTTCAACAAATGATTAGGCTCTACATATGTGTTAATAAAGATTAACATAAGGTTGATAGAATGCCTACAGTCAATTAGAAAGCTCTATTTCTCAAACCCTTTTATAATGTCCATTAACAATGTGAAGCACACATCTGCACTTCTGAGGTGCCGTCTTTCGGATGAGACGTTAAACTGAGGTCCCATCTGCCTGGATTGGTGGTAGTTCAGGTGGATGTTAAAGATCCAATGGCACTTATCGAAAAGAGTAGGGAATTTTATTGAGAAAGTTGGACCTCATTACAGAAAAGGAAACCAAGCAATACAACAAACATTCATAAAAAATACAGCAATATAACAAAATGAAAGCAAATTAAACAGATACATACTGTGTAACAAAAAGGAGAAAGCCCCTTCAAACCCCAGTAAAAAGATCACAATGTGACCATAAGCGAAAAAATGGAGGTCCTACAAACGCCCAAAGTCCTGAACTTTAACATTACGAATAGCAATTCCAACATTCTTAATAACTTCAGATACACAAATAAATTTTTGATGCAAAACCAACATACATCTGCCTGCCACAAATAATAACGGATTAAAGAAAAACAAGAAATAAAGTGTCTTCAGGATATTTTTGACATAACACACCCTGCGTACAAAACATAAGATGATCATAAGACAAATGTAACAACACTGGTTCTGACCATAATCCAGCCAACTGAGTCCAAAAGGAAACAGCAAAGGACACTCCAAAAAGGTGTTGTTGGGTTTCAACAATTGCAGAACAACCCTCCTGGGGCAAAATCGAGCATCTAACGCTTTGTGCTTATGATTGCCTTTAACACTAAGGCCCATAGTTACCTAACCAAACTACATCCCACACATAGGAAGGCAAACGGAAATTGCATAGTTGTTGGAGAATCCATTCAACCTGATGCTCAGGACAAAATGAAAATACCACCCTATCCTGAGCGTCTTTCCGCAAATGGTGTCATAAAGAAGTAATCTAGATAGAGTACAAAAATCCTGAGGACAGAAATCCCAAGATAACGCCATCTTAATCGCTTCTTTCCCATATGAGGGAACCTCAGCATATCGAGAAACCCACCCTTTTTCCACAAATCCCAAGCGGAAGGCAAGGCAGTAACCACTGTAACACCAAAGACTTCCAACTCACCATTCGGGTTTCAAGGCTTTCCCAAAATTAGTATAAAAATATACTGTAAAAAAGCCACAGGGTTAATCATCTCAACCCTCCCTCCTTATATGGTCCATAAGTTATACTCCGCTTGACAGGGTTCAATCTAGACCCCCACAACCCTTGAAAAAATATCCTATATAATCTGGAAAAACAATCCATTGGTGGCGAAATACATAACAAAGATATATAAAAAGGAAGAACTAAAGTTTTAAGTAACATGACATGTTTTTTGACCCATTATATGTTGTTTCCACCGAAATCAAACCCTCAGCCTTACCCATGGATAAAGCCAATTATGATGACACACCTTGTCAATCCCAAAAAAATGCCTAAATACTTGAATGGCTGAATGTCAATAGAAATCCCAGCATACCTCCCTAATCGTGGAAGAACTGAGTGTCCAATAGGAACCCTGTACTTTTGCCAAAATTAATTTGGGAACCGAGAAACAGAAGAATAAGCATGTAGCACTTGTAGCATGGCAGTTTCAACCGTGTCGATATCCACCATTAAAACCAAATCATCAGCATATGCAAGGTTTTAACTGGGAGGAAGGGGAGGACCGAACCCCAAAATCTGAGGATGAGAAATTGCCGAATCAATGTATCGATACAAAAATTATATAAAGGGGGACTTAGTGGGCAGCCTTGTCTGACCCTCTACCTAGCCTGACAGGATTACCTAACCAACCATTCACAGTTGGAAGGATTGTAGCCTCCTTATACAAAGCTTTAATCCAAAAAGAAACTGGCAGGGAATCCCAAACACCCAACACAGCAAATAAAAATCATGAGAAACCATATCAAAAGCCTTCTCCTGATCTAACCCCAACACCCATCCAGAAACCTTACCCTGCTCACCCAGCACAAACAATTCCCATAACAGAATTAAATTATCATTCTGACTCCTTCCTGGGACACCACAAGTCTGAGCAGGACTAAGTAGTGAGGTAATTTTATAAGCCTAGACAATAAAATTTTAGCCAAGATCTTATAGTCCACATTTAATAAACTTAAAGGTCTCCAATTTTGTAAATCAGAACGTTCACCCTGCTTTTAAAGATGAGAACTAAAATGGCTTCCTTCATAGACTTAGTAACTGTACCCATGGTTAGCATATCAGTAAATAAGAGAGATAGAGCTGGAACTAAATCCTCCTTAAATGTCTGAAAAACGAGCAGTAAGGCCATCTGACCCCGGTGCAGAAGCAGCATTCAAACTGTCAATGGCACATGCCACCTCTGAGGGTAAAATAGCACCAGACAACATTTCTTGCTCCCTCAAAGGAAGTGGCGGAAGATGTAAGATTCTTGGAAGGTGTGAGATTCCAGTACAACTCGGAGGCGTGCCCAACATAGCAAGGATGTGTTTTCCACTACCTGAACCATTACCTCTGGATCTGATACCAAATCACCACAAGGTGACTTGAGTTCCTGAATAAATTTAGAATCCACCGTCCCTTACATACTTTGAACATATTCAGTCCACCTTTGGTCACCTGTGTCCCAAATCGTGCCTCCTGCCCCAAGAAAAATGCTCTATCATATTGCAGAGATCTCATTTGTGAGCAAAGCACTGCAATCTGTGCACTATAATCGAACTCCGTCATATCTGATAATGAAATCAGATGCTGCAGTTGGTGCCTTAGAGCTAGATAAAATAAAGTTGCAGTATGTTTAGCTGCAGCTTTCCCTGAAAAGTTGCTGCCATCTGAGTTTCGAGTCATCCCATCACTCACAAGGGTCTTCCTAAACATCTGCCACTGAAAGTCTGGCAGTCCATTCCTTTCTCCAAAGCTTTTGAGGCGATGGTCCTCAAACAAAAGAGTAATTTAGCCGCCACTTATTTTTTCGCCTTGGAGTGTTCTGCCAGAACAAATCATCTTAATCACTAAATGATCAGAAAATTCAACACCCAGAGTAACACAAGATAAAATCCGTAACACTCGAGATAAAAAATGAAATCAATATGAGTCCTCAGTGGCCCTTTAAAAAGGTAAATCCCTCGACTCGTGACATGACCTATATGCATCTACCAACTGAGCAGTTGTAACATCTTTCAAGGCAACGAATCACAAAATAATTTTGTAGTCTGTAGCCCTCTGTCCTTCTGATGCAGCCCACAATTAAAGTCTCCCACCCACAGAAGTAACCGAGACGAATGCAAATAAGGCCGAATTGACTGAAAAAGGAAACCCTCTGTGCTTTCGATTGAGGGCATAAATACCAATAATCTGAAATCTCTCCCAAAATAAGAAAAATCCAACAATAAGGCACGACCAGGCTGAATATCAACCAACCTGGACACACGAAAATCAGGGTTGGAAAATAAAATGCCAATGCCATCACATTTGTCAGTACCGAAGACCAAAAGGAAGGACCAGAAGTCCATGCCTGAGAAACTTGTTGAAGCTCACGGTTAGACTTCAGTCTAGTATCTACTAGGCAAATAATGTCACAATTGAAATCAGGTAGGTTAGATACACCCCTCCCAACTTCCTAGGTCCTTTAATACTGTTGACATTTAGTGTACATACAGACAAAGTCTCCTTCATGAGATACCAAGGGGTGACTTACTCCTCCGACTTTGTCTGATCCATTTAGCAATGGGGTCCAATCCCCCCAGTGTCCGTACAGAACGAATAGAAGAGCAATCCGTATCCTCCCCACCAGAATCATTATCAGAAATGTCAGGAGCTAAGACAGCAAATTTATTTCCCACTTTCCATGTAGTACTACGGACATTCTTACCCCGACCCAACACCACTGCACTTTTCCGTGTCCTCTTGTGGGGTACTGGAACAAATCCAGCTGCCTCATTGCTACACTTCATGTTAACCGGAGGGGGTCACAGTATCAACCCTGCAGTAGGTTCCAAACAAGCACCTCTGAAACAGGAATGTCCTGCACACCCGCCGTCCTGATCTAGCACCTCAGTTGGAGGAGAGACCCTAGGGTCCTGTTCACCAACATCCTGTGACCTAACCAGGGGTTCCCCAGATCCAGAGGTAGATGCATTAGGAGCCTCAACACGAGCTAAAAGTACGTCTATCCTGTACCTGTTGGGCCAAGGAAATCATTCCCACATGTGACGGGCAATTCTCCCTATTATGGGAAGCCCAAGGCAGTGACCATAAGCATGACCAGTTCGTTCGAATAAATTGCATTTAAAAAGGTTAAGACAGGCATTAGAAGCGTGTCCAAAATCAAAGCAATGACTGCATTTTAAAGTGTCATAGGCAGAGCTAAAATGAGCTCTTGAACCACACTTAAAACAGGATTTTGTTGTCCCACGTGAAAAATAAAACCTTTATCTTTCCTAAATAAAAAAACTAGGTAAGTGACAGGCCCATTATTTGTAGAATACATTTCACACGAATCCTCCATCCCCATCCCAAATGAGTTCACTATCCAATGTCGGGATGGTTTATTAAACACCTCCAACGCTGCCTTAACAAAATAAAATATCCTCAACATGAACACCTTCATTTTTAAACATAACAGTTATATTCCTAACAGCAGGTTTCGTCAAAGGAATGGCATGAAAGGGAGACCACGTAGGAGAGGCCTGACAAACTGCATATTGGGCCCAGAACCTATCTAAACTAGAGACTAGTTTAAAACTAATATCATAGTTATGATTCCCCAGACTAATGAGGGCAAATATATCTGAAGAGAGAAATTTCATAGACCCTTTAAGTAAAGTCTTAACCACATAAAGCCTAGTCGAGGATCTACTAACCCCCTTTATATAGAGGCGAACTGCATTCTGCCTGGGAGCAGGTTTATCTCTGGTGGTAAACAAATCAGCTAGCTTAAAACCAACCGGTCTATCAGATACTCCATCTTGTGTCTCAGATAACTGAGGGCCAGGTGCTATCGGAACTGGACCCACTGATTCCAGAGATGGAGATGGAGCGACACCGGAGAATCAGTCAATACAGAGTTATCCAGTACAGTTTTAGGAAATAACACAGGCAAAGCAAGTGTAATAAACAGTAGAACAGAAGTGTTACTATCAGTATACTGTGTAACACCACTAGAAACAATCCCAGGAAAGTCATGAGAGTTCTGATCTGCCAAAGTAGCAGTCTTAACAGATTTCCCAACCTTATCCAGCATGTTTAAATAGGTTGGATCCTGCAAATCTGGGGACCATACCCCACCATCTCCCTGTTCCCATCTAGCCCTCTAAGAGCTTTCTCAGGAGACCATGAATTCCCTTGACGAAAAAGGCAGAAGAAGAGTCATTAGAAGCCACAGAAACACGCTTTTCTATCGGGTCATAGTACCTGATTTACTCCAGCCAGGAGCTTGAGAGGATGGAAAAGAAACCTTCGGTCCTTTCGTGTCTGTACATGAGCAGACTTCAATACTGCAGGCAAGAAAGGAGGTGCAACACAAGGTAAATCCTGCTGGGGCTGTAGGCACACCGAGAAGGCACCGGACAACTGCCAGCCCCAGCTCCATCTTCCGGGTTTGACGAGTCGCCGTAAGTGACGCAGATTGCACAGCATCAGTCTGGGTCTTCCCAGACCGAAGACAAGGCGCAGAGATGGCCCCAACACTGCCTGAGGGGTACAGCAATTTCTTCATCGAGCTCAGCCAATTCACAAGAGCAAAGCCATGTGCTTTGCCGACCTCATCAAGTGAGTACCAGCAGTACTAGAACTTCGACCACCGGCAGCTCGCCGGCGAAAACAACATCCTCCATCCATAGGATTGATAATAGTCACCATCGCGACTTCTGCCACAGCACACTCTTCCTCCACGGCCCCTGAGAATGGCAGCACAGGGAGGAGGCCCGCCCCCTGCACTCTCACCATCCAGCGCAGACTCTGACTGCAGCATACCACCGCCAGCCAGTAGGGGAATTTCCGGTGTCCTGGCCAAATTTCCCTCATTTACTAAAAATACCACCAACAGCTTAATCTGGTTCAAATTCAATTACTTACCATCTGCACACCCCGATCGCCCTGAAAAGGGACTCTAGGCCAGTGGGCTTCAGAGTCAACAAAATTCAACAAACAAACAAACAAAGATTACAGCACATACAATAGGAACATTGTATATATTTATTTATTAAGCTTTTGTTTACCAGGTAAGCACACTAGACAGTTACGTGCCTATTTTCAGGTGCGACCTGAGAGAGTTACAGAGATACAAGCAATAACAGTACAGAGGCTAGCATCAAGTTACACAAAGGTACAGTCAGAATACAAGCAAGAAGGACCAGCCAAAACAAAGTACAAAGGCTTGGGTCCAACTGTCAGGCAAGGTACAGACAGGTATAAGTAATCATCTACAGTCAGGTAACAGGCAGAGAACAATTTTAGTGTAGTTCAGTATGAGGCAGAACAACCCAGGAAGGGCAGCCAGCAAAAATAGAGCTAGTGTCAGCAGCAACAATATTTGTGAATATTGCTTATTTGTTATTTATTTTTGAATAAGTGCGCCTGCAGCCAGGAATTTTTTTTTTTATTATTTCAGGCACTTCACGGAGGAGGGACTACACAGGGACAGAGGCAGTTGAGGCTTGTTTTAGGTAATCCCAAAGGGAGGACCTGAAACAACTGTGGGTGGGGCAGGTCTTACATGAGGAGGTAGGAGGTTCCAGGTTTTGGGGCAAGAACTGCAAATGCTCGATCCCTGCAAGGGAGTGAGTCTTAGGGACCATCACGCCTGGGATTCAGTGGACCTCAACTGATAGCAAGAGGGACAGGCTGGAGGAGGTCAGCAAGTGCTGGAGAGTAGATGATCGGATGATGTTATCTGTAAAGTTGCCCATAACGAATGAGCGATGGTTGCTAGGAGAAAGCCAACCCAGTCTAGAGTAAAGTAGACACCAATGGGTGAGGACGAGGGGCTGATAGAGGCGAACCGACATATGTTGTTTCTGAGGTGTCCCATTTGGAGAGCCAGGTTTTGGGGGCATTTGTGAAGGAAATAAGCCCATAACAAAGCGCTTAGTGGAGGATGACCCTTTGCCAGGGCAAGTCTGGCAGCTGGGTGAGGCAACTTTTGCTCTGTTCACAAGTCCTAGCTTGCAGTTGGTTGCCTTACAGGAGTTAAGTATGTGCAGGGTGAGATCCATTTGTGGGTCAAGAGTCACCCCAAGTTCTTGAACAATTCCACCACCTTCAAGGTGTGCCGTCAGTGCCATTGACTCTGAGCATGGCCGGCATGTTCTCACCTTGGGAAGGGAGCCGAATAACATTGCCTGTGTCTTCTAAAGGTTGATGACCAGCTTACTTGCCTTGAGCCAGGATTGGATGCGACCAAAATCCAAGTTGAGTCCATAGTTAATGTCATCAATACTTTGTGAACTGGCAAGCAGCACCATATCATCAGCATACAGAGTAACTAGTCCAAAGGTTGGGATTGAGGGCAACTGGTTTATAAAGAGGAAGACAGGAGGGACCAAGGACTGACCCTGAGGTACCCACAGGCTACTGGTGATAGGACGGATATGGCATTTTGGAACCTCATGTACTGTTTCCTACCTGAGACACAGTGAGAGAGAACCAGGCTAGGATGGGAGGGAGACCAAGAGACTGGAGAGCAGAGCTGGTGTGATCAACCAAGTCAAGGCCTTGGACAGGTCTATGAAGACAGCCCCATGAGTTTGCCTTGATCAGTTCTGGTTCTAATGTTGGAGGTGACCTGTGCTAGGGCAGTGGAGGTGCTATGTCCTTTTGGAACCCATGCTGCTCAGGAGAGAAGGCCATAGGTTTGGAGGAGGAGGGCAATCTGGGAGGCCACTACTTTCTCGAGCAGTTTGTTGACTGCTGATAGAATTGCTATGGATCAATAGTTCTTCAGTAATTTGGGATTGCCATGCTTGAGGGCAGGAGTCACATGGGCCACCTTCCAAATGGGAGGGACAGACCCTGTGGTGAGTGAGGAGTTCAAATATGGGAGATCGGGTGGGCCAAGAAGGGGCCCCAGGTTTAGCAGTTTGGGCACAAGGTTGTCGTGCCCAGCACTGGAGTAAGGAGAGAGACCTACTAGAAGCATCTGGATTTCTTTGAAGGAGACAGACTTAAAGTAAAAGGGAGGGAGGGGAAGATCGTGTGGAGCACCAGGAGCAGGACCCATATCCTTAGAAATTGAAGGCTTAGAGGTATAATCAGATAGGTCCGAGAACAGGTCATTGAATCGTTAGCTATCCTTTGGGGATTATTGCAACTGACTCTGTTTATTTGCAGGTCAGGGACCTGTTGGCAGGCCAAAACCATTTACTGTGTGCTTATAGCGCTAGAAACTCCTCGGTTCTTATGGACACTTCGAGGGATGCTTTGCAGAAATCACTCTTGCCGAGCGGTTTGCCGTTAGCATGAATTTCTAAGCTCCTGTAGACCTCTGAGTCTGATCTGTTCCCAGAGGCTTTGTATGTTAGCCAACTTTTGTCCCTGAGCTTCATCAGGGCAAACAGTTCCACTTGTAACCATTTAGTAACTGTGCCCCTCACTCTTCTCTTAATGAGTGGAGCATGTCTGTCTTGTAGTGAGGTGAATATGGTCAGGAAGCTGTCTAGAGCAACCGAGGGTCCGGGTCTGCATATACCAGTGACCAGTCTGTCAGGCTGAGGTCGGTATGGAAGTTGTTTAGGTCAAAGTTTGAGTAATCTCTCATCTGTAAGACTTTGGTGGAACCCTGGAATTTTGAACCTTCCAGACACAGTATGTAGGGCAATGGTCTGAGATCGAATCGGGAGGAGACCTTAGGTGGTAATTCGGTCAGGCCTATTACACACCATCCAGTCAAGCAGAGAGCCATTTTCCCCAGAGGAGGAGGGTCTGGTGGGTTTGGTGATAAGTTGGCTGAGGCAAGGCCAGATAGAAGGGGTTCATAGATTTTTGCATTCCCACTCAGCCAGTTAAGGTTGAAGTCCCTAAACATTAGGAGTTCACTAGTCCTCACTTTGGGGCTAAGGCAGTCAAGTAGGTTGGAGAGCCCACAGACACCACCTTTTGGGGGTTGTACACACAGGCAAGGTGAAGCTTCTTAGTGTTACCTAATAGGAGGAGGGCATGTATAAACTCACAGGAGGGGGAGGGAGGTATGTCAGTCACTTTTAGATGAGATTTGTAATAGAGCACCAACCCACCACCACGCTTTTGCCGCCCTGTCCTGTCTAATCAAGGTAGCCAGGGAGAGCACAGATAGAGTCAGGGTGTGCAGGTTTGAACCAGGTTTCAGAGACCCCAAGGATCTCAGGTTTGTAGTAGGTGACCCATGCCGTTAGATCTGAATGATTGACAAGGATGCTCCATATATTGAGGTGGGCAATCTTTAGACCCTTTACCTCTTCCCACTGTGGGGGCAGCATGATGAGTTATGTATATGAGGAGGTTGGAAGTAGGTTTGGGGCTGTAACCTCAGCACCAGTCAGCTAGGTTAGGAAGTAAGTGTGCTAAGTGAGAATCACCCAGCAAATTTAGCTGTAGTTGATTTGGACGGATAATGTGCTGGGAGACTACAGGCAGGGATCAGGTTAAGAATGGGGCTAAGTATATTCAATATTGTTTGGCCACCTCTAGAGGTTCAGAGGAGAAAAAGAGCAGACTGAGCACAGTATGATTTAGGTTCAAGAGCAGTTTGTTGCCACGAGTCCCCAGTCTAGACAGGGCAGGGCCACAGCGAGCTATGCTTGTTTTGTAAGAGTTGTTTTGCAGGCTTTTCCTACTGCCTGCTCCAGATAACAGAAACTGTAGCCAGAAATGTGAAGGGACAAAATGGCCTGCCTATTTGGCCAGCTGATGTGAGTTAGAGTGAACAAGAGATGTGAGATGTGAGATGCGCCCACTAGTGGAGGAAACTGAGAACCTGCAAATGGTAAGTGAGCTGATAGGTTCTGCAGCTCACATGATCTCAGCTATATAAGTAGATACTCACCAAGAGGCGGTGGTGGGGTGGTAGGGAGCGGTGTACAGTGCGGTGGGGCCCCACTGGCAGCAGTCCACCAAAGTAGGTAGGTAGGCGCGGCTGAGCTCCTTGTGTGCATACCTGTTCCTTTTTTCCCTGTGGGGAGATGAGTTTGCAGGAGTCTGGCTGGGGGAGGGCGCAACCGAGGGCCCTCACGACCACCACAGCTAAGGAAGAAAGAGAAAAGGCAATGTATTTATATGCAGGTAAGCAGAAGGAGGGGCAGTCTGAAATTCCTGTGCAAATTAATTACAAGCACCTGGGGCACAATGGAGACTTTGCAGCTTAGTAAGGCAGTTAACCCGATATTTTTATGCTGTGCAGTTTAAAATTAAGGCACAGAGGCAGCCAGGAGATTCTACAGTCTGAAGTTAAAATTACATTAGGTTCCTGTGCAATCTGAGGAGATTTCTGTACAAGCTTAGCAGATTTTTAGTTTAAAAAAACTATCTTCACTTCTCTGGCGACTTAAAGTATAGCAGGTCTGTTTGAAAATGGCGCCAAAGAACAGGAGCCATTGTTCTCCACTGGCAGCAGTCCACACTGAAGTAGGTAGGTCTTGGCTGAGCTCCTTGTGTGATACCTGTTCCTTTTTCCCCTGCGGGGAGGCAGGCCTGCAGGGGTCCGGCTAGGGGAGGAGGGCGAAGCAACCGAGGGCCCTCACGACCACCACAGCTGTTCCTTTTATATATACTGTGTGTGTGTATGTATGTATGTATGTATGTATGTATATATATATACACACATATATATATATATCAATGCATATACAATGATTTGTGATTGTATTGTTTGACTTTTGTCCTTAGCTCTATAAAGTCCCCCCAACTTGAGTTGCACCTGGAAATGAGCATAACTTTTAACTGCTATGCATTTTGCATAGTAGTATGTATTTTACACAAATTTACCCTTGTTCTGCAGAGATCTACAGATGTTCCTTATAATGTTAGAGCCGTTTCTGAATACTAATAATTAATTTCTATTAATAATTTAAATTGATAGTAATAGTCCTTAACACTGAATATATGGTGCCCATGACCGTCCTGTTTTTTTGCTTGTGTTTTCCTCTCTCCTGGCTGTCCCTTATCCTCCCAACCCCATCACCTGACATCTCCAGGACTTACTGCTCCTGCCCCCATGGCTACTCCCCATAGCAGGGTGGTGAGAGCCTTGTCTGAGCTGCCGTTTCAGGGGTCTGTGGAGCTGTACCAAGGTTGCTGGTGCAGGGCCTACAAGCAGTCATGGAATCATCCTGCCAGCCAGGGTGATTTTTCCTATTTCCTCCATTGTGGGAGTGACATGCAGTGCTATCAACTGAGTCACTACACATGCCTCCGTACATAGTACAGTGAACAGCTGAGTGGAGGAACTGAGTCGAAAATTAGACTGGTGTTTAACAAAACATCTCTCTTGCCAACTTGTGGTCCTGGTGTTCTGCCCTCAGTGGACACTAGGGCAAGGCTAATAAGCGGGCACCCGTGCCACCCTCCACCCTGGAGGAGCAGAGCAGTCCCTTGATCATTTAGTCCTCCTTGCCCTGGCCAACCCTCTGATGACTCAGGCACAGGGCATGAACACAGATTTCTGGCATCACAAATGGCAGCTCTACACCTGTGTCAATGGACCGGATTATCATTAAAATAAAATTGTGCTATGCATTCTAGCTATTGCTCTGCATTTTAAAGGTTAGTATTACACATTCTAATGCTTACAGATTGACAGGTACGTAAACAAGATTTGGCTCTGTGTACTTTCCTGGTTACTAATTTACAAATAAGCTAACAAAATCTTATTGTATCTAAAAGGAAAACATGCAGCACTTCTGTCACAAAGCAGAACATTTAAGAATAAGTCAGGCCACTGCACTCGTCACAGCACTCTGAAATGAACTGGCCTGTTTTTTTCTAGGGCTGAGTGGATGAACTGCATCGAGAAATTAGAGTAGTGTTTAACAAAACATTATCTGCCCTCTACTTAGCAATCAGGCCAACTGTTCCCTGGGGCTGAACAGTTGCCTCTACCCATCGTTATTAAATACTAGGCTGTCCCCAATACCAGGAGTTAATATTTAGCTTAGCAGAGAAGTGCATTCTAAATCAATAAATTTTATGCAGGGTTTAATCCGTGTGTGTTTTTAATCTTGCTCTATGCAGCTGTTCTCAATTCAAGCACAACTATGAACTAGATAATCCTTACGTGGATGCTGGCATTTGTCATTTTCATGAGTGTTTGTTTCTTCACAGCATTTTACTAATATTTTAGAGCATCTGAAAGCTAGTTTGCAGCCTTACAACCTCGGAGCCAGATGCCATCAGATCGCAAAAGCTAAGCAGGGTTGGGCCTGGTTTGTAGTAGATTAACCCATTGTTCCTGTGTGTCCTTTTATTGTACTCAAAGAAAGTTCTCCAAGTCCCAGTAGGACAAAACGTGTGCCTGTAGCTTGCCATTCCTTCTAAGCCTACACTGGATTAGGGTGTACAAACCACTTAAAATGATTTTGTAGAGACTTGCCATAGCAAATGTGAGTAGTGAGCTGAAGTAACCTGTAGTAACCTATATGAGTTGTGATTCAATCTCCTACCATTCAAACTGCCAAAAGTGCTGTTTTCCATGAAATAAATGTTTTTATTTCTGTGCTCTGCTTCATTTGCATAACCCACCCTTTTTCTCTCAGTGCTACAACCCCAAGTGTGACATCATGCAGGGAAACAAAGTTTAAGTTCTGTTTTGAAACAGAGATCTTTGTTGTTCAGTCTTGGTATTGCACACATACTTTACCGACATAGGAGACTACATCTCTCAGTAAAGAAATATTGTAGCTAGATACTATATGCTAAATGCCTTGTTTGAAAATAAACATATGAGCTGTTATTGTTGAAGCCACTACAGAACTATGAGTCTGCACCTCACAGTAAGGGAATTTGAAAACAACATTGTATTGTACCCACAATGCCTTGCTATGTACATCTACATATTAGGTGTAGTCACCACCACCAAAATAGAGGACTGTACTTCTGAGTAACTAACATTTTCATCAGCATTACACTTTACCCTGAATTCATTGGTGCTGTATGTAAAACATTGACAGTTCCCTGGATGACATCATTCTGGAGGTGTGACTATGACAGATTTGTTTACAAAACAAATTGCAGCATCAACATCTGAAACATGAGTGGCAATGGCCCACTATGTGAAAAGGACATCTGCAAAACCTCACAAAATCACTTTAAAAGTGATAGCCATGTCATCCTGCCCTACACAGTGATTTGCATATCCATTATGCCTTGCAGTGGGTTGAGACATTAGCACATAAGCATTTGGTTTGGAGAGATACACTGACACAAAACAACATGAATATTTCTTCTCTCCTAGTATCATTTTGGATCCTACACTGGTCTTCCTGAAAACAGCTGTTTGGTATGCTGCCAGCAAGAATACTAATTGCCTCATTACCCTTAAAGAGGACAGGAATGAAAAAATTAACCAAACCTTTGTGTAGTTTAATTTTTCTCCTCAAGTTAAAAATGCCTGAATGTTTCAGGCCATGCTGTGGTATATGCGATTTTACTTTTAATCTAGCCATCGTGATGAATTTCTAAAACGGCTGTTACTGGTTCAGCTCGTTTCATATTTCTGGTATTTCTATACTGAGTGTGAGCATATCAGCCACACAATGATGTTACCATTCATACATTCCAATTAATCTCTCAGACACGTAGTTGTATGTGCACTTCTTTGAGGCTACTGGAAACTGACCTCAGCCTCAACCAGGAAGCAAGGCATTCATTTATTACCAGCAGTTTAAGCTGTTTAATTATTTTGTTTGTATGAATCTGATGATGTCTGGTTACAGGACTGTCATCCATTACTGTCAATTCTCTACAATAAAATATATTTCTGTAATCATCTGTGAAATCAGTAAACCTACTTCCCACCCCAGCTTCATTACTCCTGTGTATGCTGTGTTTGCCTGGTTATGACATTGTAATCACTACGATGTAATTGTTTCTATTCCTGCACTTATGTGTGTGAGGGAGCAATGGTTGTCTACTGACAATGTATGTGCATGGGTACCCTGCTGATTACCCAATAGCATTGTGCACCTCTCCGTCAACAACTTTGTTTTGAGCAGTTGCAGAGATACGTGATACCGAACATAAAAATAGGGATGATGTGATAAAAATGATGGCGAATACCATCCCATTGTATTTACTTGACTGTTGTAATCACGCTTGATTTTTAATGTTAACCCACACAGATGAGCACTGTCTTTGCTTATTGTTCCTGACCATAACTTGATCGCTACCTAAATTCTGTGCTCCATGCCATGCCAGTGAATTTAATATGAATTATGAGATATGAGTATGAATTACAAAGAGAGGCTGAGGAGCTGGACCTTTTTCCTTGGAGTACTGCCGATTAAGAAGTGACATGTGCCTGGTTTACGAGCTCTGTTGGATCACGGGCTATGGGAAATATTAGGCCTTGAACTCAGAGACCAATTCAATTCAATTCAATCAAATTTATTTATAAAGCACCTTTCAGAACCAAGGTGCTGTACAAAGATAATTAAAATTAATAAAATCCAGACATTTGAAAACAGCCATAACTAAGAAGAATAAGCCAAAGTAAAAAGATATGTCTTTAAAGCAATTTTGAAATTATCAATGGTTGGACATTCTCTCAACCAACAAGGTAGAGAATTCCACAGGGTTGGTGCCGAGAAAAGCAAAGGCACAAGATCCGATAACTTCAATCGAACCTGGGAATCTCCAGCAATCCCTCGCTGGCGAGCGGAGACGGAGGGGCTTATAGGGAATCAGATCTTTCAGGTAACCGGTCCCTGGTTGTGTAGAGCTTAAAGGTTAGTAAACCAACCTTAAAGGTGATCCACTACCGAACAGGCAGCCAGTGCAGTTCAAGGAGCACAGGCGTAATGTGACTGGTTCTGAGAGTCCCAATCAAGCCTGGCTGCAGCGTTCTGCACCAGCTGAAGGTGGCGGATATCAACCCCTGGTAGCCCTAGGTAGAGGGAATTGCAGTAGTCAAATGGGTAGTGACAAAGATGTGGACCAAAGTTGGAAGGTCCTCCTGGGGAATCAGATGTTTCACCCGGGCGATATTCCTCAGGTGGTAAAAAGAGGATTTGACAACAGCTGATGCCTGAGATTTCAGGGTCAGACCATCATCAAAAATAACACCCAGATTTCGCACCTGTCCAGAGGTAGAGAGCGGTACACCACCAAGTGATAAACCTGATGGCTGTCCAGCTCCCAAACTCACCCCGGATGACCTGGATCCACAACCAATACCTCAGTCTTATCCGGATTGAGTCTCAACCAGCTCGAACTCATCCAAAGTCTGATCTCATCAAGGCAATTATTAAGTACAGAGAATGCATCACCCTGATCGGGAGAAAGGATAAATACAGCTGAGTATCATCTGCATAGCAGTGAAAACTCAGACTGTATCACCTGATGATTTCTCCCAATGGCAGCATATACACTGCAAACAACATGGGCTAAGATGGAGCCTGTGGTACCCCACAAGGCAGGAGTAAGCGTCAGAGGAATAAATTCTGGTGACAACTCTCTGAAACCTGCCAGTGAGGTAAGAACAAACCAATTGAGGACTGTACCAGACAGCCCACAAAAGACCCGCAGTCGCTCCAGTAGCACTCCATGGTCTACAGTGTCAAATGCAACAGATAGATCGAGAAGGACCAGAATGGTACACGCTTTCAATCTCTGGCCATTAGGAGGTTGCTCAATACCCAAACAAGGGCAGTCTCTGTACTATGCCTTTTCCTGAAACCAGACTGGAGAGTATCATAGACATTATGAGATGTAAGATGATCATCCAATTACAATGCAACTGCCTTTTTCAATAACCTTACCAACAAATGGCAGGTTAGAAATAGGCGGTAGTTAGCTAGACAGTCTGGGTCCAGGAAGGATTTTTAAGGTGGTGAACTACTGCCTCCTTAAGGGGGTCAGGAAAAAACCCTCTCCAAGGACTTCAGACGATGTCTGCAAGGATTGGGTAGATAGCTTCTACACAACCTACATGCGAGCGTGTAGGACCCGGATCCAAACTACAATTAGTTGGTCGCATTGTTTGATGTCTTCACAATGTCTACACATTCCAGGTGGTGAAAATCTAACCAGACAGACCGAGGACAAGACACCACCAATCAACCACCACGATCCCCATAGGAGAGGTCGGACCGATGCCGACCTGATGTTGGCAACCTTATCTGCAAAAAGCGAGCTTAACCCTCGTGATCTTAGTTGAGAAAAGCTTCCTAGGCTGAAGACAGACTGGATTGCACAGTCTGTCCACAGTCTGGAAAAGCTGAGCCAGTCGATTTTGTGCAGCAGAAATCTCTCTGTACAGGAATTCTGCCTTCTTACGAGTGATTTCTGATTGATAGCTATCATAATGAGCCATCAATCTAAGCCTGTCAGCATCAAGGCCCGATTTCCGCCAGGCTTTCTCCAGCCTTCGGCCTACGTCGCTTAATTCCTCCAAGGAGCCATCAAACCACTGGCTCCTTGGACGGATGGTGAGAGGTCGAACACGAACAGGTGCAATTTTGTCCACAGCATCTCCCACAGCCTTATTATAAGCTAGTACAAGATCATCTGGACTCATGCATTCACCCGACAAGCCTCGATCGATCCAGCACTGCCTTTAGGTCATTGGGGTTAGTACTGCTTAAAGGGCGTACTAAACCATCTCCGTGAGGGCAGACCTATTAGAGGGCCCTGAAACTGAACCTTATGGTGTAATAGTCCGACCAACTGACTGGTTCCACCCCAGATCAATGATCTCCATACCCAAGAGAAAGACCAGATCAAGTGAATGACCCCTATATGGATAGAGGAGGTAACAACCTGTGTCCAGGCCCAGTGTATTCATCAACTGGTGGAGATTTTGACCAAAATGAGACAGTTCATACGACCCAGGCATTGAAGTCACCCAGTAGTATTAGTCTGGGAAATCTCAACACCAGGTCGACAATGAAGTCTGCAATCTCCTGTGGAATTCACCACCATCACCTGGTGGAGCGGTAGATGAGGAGAATCCCACAACCTGCACCCTCGCCCAGGATATAGTCAAAAGATCTGGTGTTTCCAACAGCACATCCACAAGGCCCAGCTCAGATTTAAACTTAATGGTCACACCGCCCTCTGATCCAGCCTTGACGGTGTATCACCGAGAGCCCAGCTGGAATTGCCGAGGCCAACATAGGGCCTGGATTTTCATCCAGCCAGGTCTCAGTGATGCAAGTCAGATCAGATGATCAACAAGATCAGCAATAATAGCTGTCTTGTTCTTAATTGATCTGGCATTGCACAACACCACCAGGCGGGATGAACTGTCGAGAAGACCTCATCTGTCCGTTCCTCGGGACTCTTGGGTATGGGGGACAAGATAAGAGTGACCTTTATCCTGACCCCATTTCATCCAAGGCGTCTTCTGGATTCTAAGACCCAATCCGCCCCTCCTCCTGTCCCCACCAGGCCCAGCTTTCCACCTTCGCCTCCGCCTCCTCAGAATGCCCAATGCCCGACACCCAAAATAGGTGTTGGATGGCAGAGGCGGGCACTCAAGGATGTAATTCCCTGAGCCTAGTGGGGGAATAGTGCCAACCGTCATACCAGATATAAATTATATGGGCTCATCCCTTACAGCTAAAAGGAGCATGTTTTAATACCCAGGCAAGAAAACATTGGATCTCAGTAAGGGTGGTTAGTATCTGGAATGAACTGCCCATCAAGTGGTAGGAAGTAAAACAATGCAAGTCTTTAAGCAGTCCCTGGATTGTAATTTTCATGATAAAAATATAGCAGGGTATTACTAGATAACAAAGCGAGCCAAATGGACCCTGGTCTTTATAGTGCTCAGTACCTATGATCTATGACCTATGAAATACATTATTGAATTATAGTTATATGTATTTTTTGCATTACTACTTTTCCTCCTCACTACATCCCCGATTTCCTGCCAACTGTATACCGACTGCTGGTGTGATCATGCATGATTTAATTTCTAGTTACTGACTGGATCATCTGAACGGCAACTTCCTTGTTCATCCCTGTGTATTTAGTGCATCTCCTGATGGTTGTTGGTCGTTTTACACTGTGGTTGAATGACAGATATCCTAGTGGGTGAAATAAGGACCCTAACTCATATTTTGTATTATGGTTGCATTTGAATTAAAAATGTCAGGTTCTCATTTGTGGTCGTATGGGGCGGTGGGAGGGCCTCCTTAGCCAGATACAGAAAACTAAAGTGCAGCTTTTAGTTTATTCATTAATGGTTCAGCCACTGTGCACTCACACAGATAACGAAAACACAAATAGAGTGAGAGAGGTCTGTCCTACCACTCAATACGACCACATATGAGAACATGTCATTTATAACTTTGAATATCACTAATTTACAGAATACTGGTCAGGGTTCTTTTTCACTACACAGTCTGACTCATCAACATGATTTACCTAGTTGTATATTCTAGCCACTGACTATTAATCAGAGTCAGACTGCTTTCTTTTCTCTTTTTTTATAATTTCAAACTAAGTGTTGTATCTCAATGACTATGTTTATTTAATTGTAACCTCCTGCAAATAGGGGTTCCCAGAAGTCTTCCTGGAGCTTGCCTGAATGCTCCAAGTCTGGACAGTGTTCAGCGTTTAAGCTGTTTAAATGTGGTTCCAAGTGAGTGCTATTTGAGCCTCCACGTTACTGTCTCTTTAAGAGCTGTCTGCTTGCAGACTTCATTAGTTTGTATGGGGGGTCTGTGTATTTAATGCTCGCACCCCACCGGAGCTGCTGTCAATTCGCTCCGTTTCTGCTGTCGCTACATGTGCAGAGGGAGCCTTGTTGAAAGATATAACTATTTGCCAGAAATCATTTGGAGTGACTGAGAAAATGTAGTTTGTCTAACCTGTCTTCATTTCAGCATGAACTGTTTCAGTGTAGCTCTCTCATTTTGGTCCTGAATTGCTGAAATGGACCAATCAATGGGGAGGGTTCCTTAAAATGGAGCCTGTGGATGAATCGGAACTTGGACTCTCAGTTTTGAGCCAGCCACAAAGGGATTGTATGGGCAGTGACTCTGGGAAATGTAGCTTTGACCTTGGAGCCTTTTTCACCAACAGAGGATTCTCATTGTGAGTGACAGCTGAGACCAGCCAACAGAATGGTGTGGAGCTAAATGAAATGCCCTGCTCTGTGGCTAGAAAGATCAGATCAGTTGTGGCAGTGAAGAGAAGGGAGCTCTGTGCTTCTACTGATTGTATAGTTTAGCGAGAAGCACATGTGTGAGGCCGGAGGTTCGGCCTGCAGCCGTTGTAAGTGCTAGTTTGGACTGAATCCGATTTGTGAGGAGAAAGAAGGAAGTCTGAAGAAGTGGAAACCAGGCTGACCCTGTGAAGACTGGAGAATTGCTGAATCGCGCCAGTCTGTCAGGAACTGAAGCTACTGTGTGTGCTTTAGGGTATTTCACAGTAATTGCGATCGGGATCTAGTAGCAGCCTGCCTGGTATAGTACTTTCCTTTACATATGAATGTGTGTAGTGCTTGTGGGGAATCGCTATTTCCAATCCCCTGTGCTGTGTGTTGAAGCAGGAAGCAAACCCCAGCTTGTCTTGGACTAAATCCGTTTGCTATCTACTGCAGTGGGGTCCAGTCACAAGGACCTTGTCTCCATGCCCTGTTGTTCTGGCAACCCAGAAGAACATCCACCATCCGGTTCTCAGCTTGGGTATTGTGAGTACAAATCAGGGTATTCCCCTTCAGCCTGTTTTCAATTACAAATGTGTCATCTAATCATTGTTATTTCACTTCTTCATGGACTGAGCCATCCGGCTCGGATTACAATTGGGTGTTGTGCATATATTTTCTTCTACAGGGCCCTGTCCATCTGCACCTGCCGCCAACCGGGCAATGGACCTGGCTAGCCCCCAACCTGGGTACCCAGAGTGTGACTTTTCAGACCCTGTATGTGTGCACAGTACTGTGATTTAATTCTGCCAATTAATCTGATTGCCCCTCCCGTGTTACTGTCCCTAAATAAATCAGATTTGTTGTTGCTATACTATGTACTGTCTGTGGTTTTGGTACTTATGGAAACAGTATTATATTTTGTTGTGTATGTTGTTTAACCTTATTTTACAGGGGTCCTCAGAGACGTGCTGCAGAATCAATCTCGAGGGTAAGTGGTACTTTATGAGTGAAGGTGTATACATGGGGTATTGGGGCTGTAACTCCTGTGTACTGTGTGAACCATTACAGGGAATAAAGGGGGTCTCAGTGTCCCAGAGGGCTGTGACCAAGCTAGTTTAACCACTACAAACCTTGACTGGGTGGAGGCACCACCATAGAACCTAGGCCCCTTCAACCTGTCAGAAGTCAAGCAGGCGGGGTAGTAGCCCTTGGAACAGCACCACCTGGGGTTACATAATCACTAGCCATACTTTGTTGAATTAATAATAATAATAATAATACTTATTTTTAAAGCGCCTTTCAAGAATATCAAGGCGCTTTACATCAACACAATATAAAATATCAATTTAAAACATACAAAATACATTAAAACAACATTTAGTTAGAACAAACCATTTTGTTTGTAACCCCTCATCCCAGCCCTCATAGCCTTATCACAGAGTACTTACCCCAACACTGCGGAGACCTGGAGGCTGGGCTCGGGGTGACCTGATTATATAGAGCTGTAAACAACAGAAACTGATAGCTCAAAGAACGGACAACTGAAACGGAAGTTAGATTTCTGCAATAAAATGCTGGCAGCTAATCTTGCAGGAAATTTGTATGCCTGTGGAAAATATTTAGTAAATAATAAATTATGTAGACACTCCATTAGCTGACTTAAGCCACAGTACCCAAAGGCAGCTTATCAGCAAATAATCTATATTGTGCTCAAATTCAGTTTATGTCCTGACATTATGCTCCTACTTCAAGGCTGCACACACAGCTGTACATCTGTCTTTCCTGTTATCTATACCTGAATTATGTTATGTATGCTGTTCTTGTGGTTTTATTATTAATTTAACTTTTTAAAAATAAAAAGTTTACATTTATTGTCTCTTTTTCTTGTTTTACTTCCTTTTCCCTTCTCTACTTTCCCTTTTTACTGCCGATTGCATACTACTGGCCATTGCATGCTCTCATCACTAGCACCTGACAAGGAGCAGCTGAAGGGTACATTCCTTGTCCGCTCAGTTTATTAGGTGGATTTCCTCATGGTGGTGGTGTTTTACACTGTGGTCATCTGACAGGTATCCCTAGTATGATAAAAATGGATCTTGACTCATATTCAGTAAAATTAGGTATTCTAAGTTAAAAATTTCATATTCTCATTGGCGGTCTTAAGGGCTATGGGATGGACCTCTCACCCAGGAACAGAAACTAAAGTGCTGCTTTTTTGTTTTTCCGATACAGTTCAGCCACTGTGCACTCACACAGATAATAAAAAACACAGGGAGAATGAGAGAGGTCTGTTCTACCACCCATATGACCACATATGAGAATCTGCCATTTAGTTTTGAATATCATCAAGTTACAGAGTACGAGCCAATCTTTCTTATTTTCACTTCCCAATCGGACTTCACAAAATGACTTACCTAGTTGTAGAATCTAGACACTGACTATTACTAAGAGCATGACTGCTTTTTTCTCTTTTTTATTTTATTCATTTGAAACGCAGTGCTGGATCTCAATGACTCTTTATATTATCGCTAGACACACATTTTGAATGACTGCTATTAGTTCTGAGCTCCTTTTAGTGGTGGTCTGTGGAACATACATCTCAAAAAGAAGGTGCGGCCTGGTGATGTAGAGGATGAGGCGCTGGTTCATCATGCCGATGACCTGGGTCGGGAGTGGCTTCAGGAGTCAGAGGGTCGGCCAGGGGAGGAGGATTGAGCTTCCCATGGACTGCTCTCCTCCTTCAGGAGTGTGGGATGGGAACAACTGCTGAGGCACTGGCTCCTGGTGGTGGTGGGGGTTGGTGCATGCTCAGAGGTCCAATAGAGTGGGTGCAGTATGGGCGATGTCGGATGTGCAGTGTGCGGTATGCGCTGCAGCGTCCTGGCGATCATTACATTGTGCCATGGGGTGTGTGTGTGTGTGTGGGGGGGTACTTCCAAACTAATCCTCCAGCAAGCTTGAAGGCCAGCTCTGATGGCATCGCCATGGATGCACCTAAATCAGGTCCCTCTCGAGCCCAGCCTCCAGGTCTCTGCAGTGTTGGGGTAAGTACTACTGTGATGTGGCCTATGAGGGCTGGGATGAGGGGTACAAGCTCTGGCTATGGCCAGGGCAGGGGACCGTGAGGGCTGGCTGGAAGGGGGAACCATAGGTACAACCCCCAGCGAGGCAGAAATACCAGAAAAATAATAATTTAAAAAAAAGAGAGAGATGGGCAACTGAGACTGGGGTGTTTGTTACATTCTAATGCTGGCATCTTCTCTTGCAGGATATTTGTATGCCTGTGGACAAGATATAGTTCATAAGATTTTTGCAGATGCTGCATTTGATTTCATGAGCCACAGTTCCTGAATGCACATCAGTTTATCAGCAAATACGCTCTCTTGTGTACACATTCAGTTTATGACCTGACATTATGCACCTAATTTAAGGCTGCACACACTGCTGTCCATCTGTCTTTCCTGTTATCTATACCTGAATTATGTTATGCATGCCGTTCTGGTGGTTTTATTATTAGTTTAACCTTTTTAAAACATGCTTAAATTTCTTTTTATTTGTTCTTGTCTTACTTCTTTTCCTGCCTACTTACCCTTTTGCTGCCATTTGCATACTATTGGCCACTGCAAGCTCTCATTACTAGCATCTGACAGGAGCAGCTGAAGAGTACATCCTTTGTCCGGCTCAGTTTATTAGGTGGATCTCCTCATGGTGGTGGTGTTTTACACTGTGCTCATCTGACAGATATCCCTAGTACAATAAAAATGGACCCTGACTCATATTCAGTAAAATTAGGGTATTCTAAGTTACAAATTTGGTGTTTGAAACCAAAATTTGAATATATGACAGAGAGTAACAGAAATAGGGCAGCAGAGATCTGGGATCATGTCTGTTAGATGATTGCTCAATGAATAACAGGAATAACAGAAAAAAAAAACTGTTAGATAAAGCTGCAGGAACATGGCACCACTGCCTAACTGCCTGCCAGACTCTCTCTCTCTCTCTCTCTCTCTCTATCCTCTGTCTCTATTTCACATGTTCAGTGGATGATGTGGGGCGGGCAGTTGAGGGGTGATTATCCACAGTTAAACACAGACTCGATCTGCTGCCACACCTTCTTTCCCATCTCATACATGCCTCTATGATGTGATGGCACTTTAGCCTGATGGCACTTTACCCGACTCCTGGCAGGACACTATTTGTGATCGGAGCTGACATACTATAGCTCATACACTCTGTCTTTGTGATGAACAGTGGTCAGCTAACTTGCTGGTGGAGGGAAGGAGGACCACAGCAACTCCCTGACAACAGTATACTGCCCTGCCATTCTCTCCCACCTCCTACATGACTTTCTAAGGTGCGGCACTATCACCTCAGGGCACTATCCAGACAACCTGTATGACACATTCTAGATTCACAAATGAAGCTGAAGTACTATCCTCCTCCTCCCTCCCTCTCTCTCTCCTCTCTCTCTCTCTCTCTCTCTCTTTGAGCAGGATAACTGACGAAAGGAAAAAAGTGATCAGAAATGTTATGCTCTCAGTAACAAAAGTGAGTAGTATCACTATATAGGCACTTCTAACATGGTTTATACACTGTATGTGAGTTGGCATGCAATAGTGATGGCAGAAAGCATAGAGCGACACAAGCTATTAATTTTAAATTTAAAAAATTAAATACGGGAAAAACCATGGTGGGCAAATGAAACAGATTTTCTTGCCTTTTTATTTAGAAAGATCAGTGCACTGACAATGAAAACACACTTGATCTATTCCATGTCACATCGAATGACATTGTTGAAAGTAGGACATATAAACACTGCATGACAAAGAAAAACAAAATCGATATCACCACTTTTTAATACCACTTACATTGACACCAGCACAAGAAAACAGTAAGGCTGTGTACAAGAACATTATTTTCCAGCGATTCAAGATTAGCATGCACTCACACAGAATGGAAAAATGATGATGTAATCCTTAGACTCTACGTCCATTCACACTATCTCGAGCCTGTAAAGAATCTTAGTTATCGTGAACTACTCTAGCAGACTCAAGTATGGTTAGAACTTGAAAATCATGTATAAAAGTAAGAGGTTACAATGAAAAAAGCATTTGACTGCTGTTCAGTAACAAAACCAACCCATATAAATGTTAAAAATTAATTCCTGTCCCCTTTTTTATATTCTTTATTTTCCAGTTCATTACAGCAAGGATATATTTTACAGTTAAGACATTGCACATAGCAATCAGCAAATTACATTATTTTATACAATAAGTATCTTCAGAATCTTACAGAGACACTATTGAAGTTCTCCCATATGACATAGGTCTGTTAACATTCAACTTGATAACTAGGTCTGTCCCAACAACCTGATCTATGGGATAAAAGTTTTATCTAAAGGGTAATATAAAAACCCAGGGTCTCCATCTGAGCTCAAATTGTTTCATCCTTCCTAACTACGTAGTGCTATGGACCGTTTGAATAATAGACTTCGACATGGTTTGCCAGAGGAAAGTGTAGGAGTGGTGGTGGTTCGCCAAAGTCGTTAATGACCTTTTAGCAACTGCCAGGAAGTGACAACCCACTCTTATTTGGTGGGATTACACCACCCTCTCCTACATAAAGGAGTATCAGTTGTTGTGTTAGGTTTAATTCTTTGTCAATTAATATTCTTAAGCTTTCTGTAATATCCTGCCAATATTGAGTTACCTTTGGGCAGGCCCCAAAATATGGGATGCAATGGCCTTTGATTCTCTGCACTCCCTCCAGCATATACCATACTGCATAGGTAAAACATTGCTAGTTTGTCAGGTGTTGAAGAATTGAATTCTACACTTTCAAATGCATTTGAACCAATATGGGGCTTCTGGAAATTTTCACGGAAGGCATAATTGGTTCCAACCATTCTCATAGGTAATTTAGTATTTAGCTTGTGTTCCAAGCAACTAAAATATCCTTGTAGATTCAGGCCAGTTTCTCTTAGGGCCTGGTATTTCAGATGGTATGTTCCTGTCCTCCAATGGCTTCAGGAAAGAGGTTCATCAGCTGTGGAATAGGGTTTGAATTCCTGCCCCCTTTAAAAAGCACTATCTCGTTGCCCACAAGAAAACAGAGAGCTCCTGTACCTGAATGGCAGCTCCTCCACAGTGGTATTAAATGTACTAATGTTGTTTGTTAGAGAAGGAAGGAATCGTAATTTGGCTTTGATTTGCACCATTCCCAATTTATAGTATCATATGCACTCTCCTATATAGATGTCACAAAATATCTGAGTGCGAGGACAGAGCTGGAGATCAGGAAAGAAACAGATGGAGTGTGGCCAGTCCACAGGGGCGAATTACAATCCCATCCCTTCCAAAAGGGGTAGCATTAAAACATTTAATATCACCATGGAGACACACTCATTCAGATAAGAAGCTCCTCTTTTTCTTCTGAACACTGAGAAAGGTGTTCTTTAAAGTGATTTATAGAAGTTTACCATAGCAAATCATGTAGCAACTTGAGAAGTTGTGATTTGGTCTCCTACTATTCAAACTGCTAAAAAGTGTTGTTTTCCATGAAATCATTTTATTTCTGTGTTCTGCTTCATTTTGTAACCCTGCCCATATTTTTTCTCAGTTCTGCAACCCCCAACTGTGACATCATGCTAGGAAACAACATTTTTTGTTTGTTTATTTCTTTATCTCCTCCCAGACCAGCCCCTCCCTCCGGCCTCCAGCCCCATCACCCGGCATCCAGTGGTATCGCCCTTTGCTTGAGGTACCAGCTAGCTGGGTGCACCGTCTCGGGGGTAGGAATCATCCTGCCGGTCCACGTTATTAACATCCTCTGGTTTTCTTCCCTGCCCAGTGCGGGACAAGCATGCAATGGCGCCAGTGGCCGAGTGTGCATGCTTCTTCACATGGCATGCCAGGCATCTGCTTCATCTCCGCCCCTTCTGTGGAATCAGTATGCCAACCTCCAACTGCCACTAGGGGCCAGGCGCGTGCCGATCTCCAGTCCCACCCTCCCCAGTAGAGAAAGCTGTCCTCTGGATGCTCAATCCTCTCCCTCTCCCTCCCTGGCTGATCCCGGAGACCCGCTCACCGCGAACACAGGTCGCCAGCATGGCAGGAGGTAAAGGCACCGCTGCCTCATCTTTCCACGCCACTGGGCCGCAGAAACAACATTTTTAAAGGGACACTGTCAGTTTTAGCTGACTCTTTACACTGTTTGCAAGTAACTGTATCTAGAGTTATAACGGTAGAAAATACTAGTGATTTGATTGGCTGAAAGCAGCTCAGAGCTGTGTAATCATTTACCCATAATTACACTCCTGAACTACTTACAGCCATTCAGGCCCTATAATATAAACATAGAAAAGTATCATCACATTCCACATTCTGATAGAGCTGTCACATCAGACCTATCACTTCACCAACAGGCAGTAAAGTTATACAACATCGACACAGACTGGCAAATGAGCTTTTTGGCCTACCTACATCACAAAAACATTTTCTGGAAACTTTTCTACAGATTGTACTGCTGTAAACACTACCAAAATAGAAGGCTGCACTTTGATTAGGAGATAGAAAACTCAGCTATTTACTGTACCCACAGTGCCTCACTATGTAAATTAGTATACAGGCTCTTATAGCTCTGCCCTTGACCGGGCACTTTCCTTCTGTGTGTGGCTCTCTTACTGCTGCCGCTCATCTCCCCTGCAAGCAAACTCAGCAGCTGAAGAACCTCAGCTCAGTTCTGCCCTTGACCAGATGCTTTCCTCCTGGCATGCAGCTTTCTTACTGCTGCCGTCCGCCTCCCTAGCCAGCAAGCTCTGCTGCTGAAGAACCCTGGCTCAGGTATGGTCCCTACTGAGGCACTACTAGTTCAATTTTGGTGCCACCACGCTGCTTTGCTTGATTGAGCGATAGACCTAAATGAGCCCTGCTGATTGGCTCACCCAATATCCTCACTGTCTGCTGCTTATTTGGCTGTTTCTCGGCCCCAGGTTGCAGCATTAACGAATTCTGTAATAAGCAAAACCTAGATTTTGGTTCCACCCACCCACCCCACCCCTCTCTCTTAAACTCCCCTGTCTCATTTAGAGCCCCGCCCTGTGCCTTGCCACCCAATTAGCACACTCACTTACACCCTCTTCAAGATTTTTTTTTTTTGTCTCACATGATTCTAGCACTGTAATTCCTGCAGTACTACACCTGCAGTATTGGGAATCAGTAGCCTCCTCACCCTCCAAGATGCTGCCTATCCTAATAACTAACATTCATTCCTGTGCAGTGCACTCATACCCTTATAATCAACTTTGTTTAGTAAAACCCTATCCTCTCTTCTCATCACACTCTGTATTAGTTGGGAAGGGTGCAATACAGTTATCCTCCACCTCCCTCCTCACCCTGTCAAATACTGTATGTAAAAATAACTTGACCCTACTCTCCTCCTTAAATCTAGTAACTCCTAGTCATGTCTTCTCAGATACTGTCTCTATCCCTCCTAGACTGTCCTTACCTATAACCTTCCTCCTGGTTCTAGCTCTCCCTTGCCTCAATATCACTCCTGCTCCATCTCCTTACTACAGCCTTATATCTCCTCCCTATGCTCCTTGCCCCTGTATATAACCTAGCTGTGACCTCATCTCCAGTCCTTGCTGTCTGGACACACTACCCCTACCAACTTTGTGCCTCCCTCCTACCAATGACTTCCTTCTTCACCTTAATACACCTCCTAATATTTCATCCATCCCACCTCCGCACTTCTACTTCTACTAGCTCCACGCCCTGGCATTATAATGTTAAAATTCACCTCCTTATCATTGCGGCTTTCTGTAACTAGCTCCAGCGACATAAACCCAAACCCCAGACCATGCCATCCTAACTCCACTGCACTCTCATCTGCCACTGCCGTCCTTTTCCCAATCTAACCCCACTATACTACCCTGTGGCTTAAAAATGCTTCACTTTAATATTAGCAGCCTGCTTCCCTGACTAGACCTGCTCCAACCACTTGCTGTTTTGCTTGCCCCTGATATTATCGTCTTATCTAAAACATGGATAAACAGCAAGGTGTCAGACCACTCCCTTGCTATTCCTGGGTTCAAGGATCTACAGGGAAGACAGATCCACTAGGGAGGTGGGTAGCCATTTATGTCTCCTCAAAATTCACCAGCATCCTAGCCACATCAGTCTCTAAAAGTATACAAGTTCTTATCCTAAAATTATCCCTCCATTTCTTGGTACCTGTCTACATTACTGGAGCTTACTGTTGCCCAGGTCTCCCATCCTCCACCATCACTGAGCTTATTGGCTACATAGTCTCTCACTCTTTCTCAGGTGAGCTATACATAATGGTGATTTCAAGCAGAATTGGCTTTCCCCTCCTTCAGCAACCTCAAACTGACATCAGTGCCTAAAACCTGTCCCAGCTCATCCTTGAGCCTACTCATATGAACCCCAAAACATACAACCACTCCCTAATTGACTGGGCCCTTCCTCACACCCCACAGAGTGGTTGAATCTGGACTACTCCCTGATGCTCTGAGTGATCACACATGACCTATGCTGTTCTTAGAATTCACAGAACTAAGACCCCCCAAAATTGTACAATACCACTCGTATAATTCACTAAATCTTACTCCCCTCCTGGATGAGCTGTCCCAACTAAACTAGGAACCCATCACCTCCTCAGTCATCATTGACCAAGCTTACAGATTTTTCCAGATCAAGTTTTGGATGCTGGATTAACATACTGCCACGGCATGCCAGAGTCCAGAGCAACCACCTCCGTGGATCACCCTGAATTCCTGCAGTGCCAATGAGCACAGATCAAGCCTGGAAAACACACAAGGCTACAAGTCTACCCAGGCTATGACACTTACCGCTTACTGTGCAATAAGTGTACTAAATCCACCCACCTAGCAAAATCTGAACACTTCTCTTCAACTTTTCAGACCAATATTAACAGTCCTTCCAAATTCTGGAATGTGATCCACCTCTTCCCCCTTCCCACCCCCTTCCTTAACATAAACAACACCCTGGTAGCTGATCATCTTACTGTGGCTATGGAATTTAATTCCTATTTACCTCCTGTGCCTCTGCCTACTTTCCTCCTACCTCCTCCTTTCCCAGCCACCCCCCCAATGCAATCATTTTGCCTCAACACTCCTTCTCCTGTATCTCACCCAATGACACATTTCAAGCACTGGTGACCTCAACCCCTCTAGAGGCAGCTCACCTGATGGTCTGGACTCCAAGTTACTGTGCCTATCCTCTCCTGCCATCGCAGTTCCTATATCTCTACTCCTCAATCTCTCCTTCGTGACAGCTACCATTCCCTGCTTGGAAACATGCTACTGTACTCCTGCTGCCCAAGGGTGGTGACTCCTCTACTCCCTCTAACTATTGCCCCATCTCTCCTACCTTCCCTTGCTAAACAACAAGAGTATTTGGTCCTATCTCAGCTCTCCCTTATCTCTTTGACTCTAATTTTTCCTCTGTTCCAGTTGGGTTTCGGAAGAATCACTCCACCACCACCTCCTGATTAGGCTCACTGATTCCATCCTCTCAGGAATGGACAGTGGCTAATCACCTCAGCCATTTTATCAACCTAGCTAAGGTATTCAGCATCTCTCATCCCCTACTCCTCGATGCCGTCTCCTCAGCTGGCCTAACTAGAAATGCCACCAACTGGTTCAAGGCTTACCTAGTAGGCAGGACCCAGTCGGTCAGAATCGTGAACTCTACTTCCCTTCACTCCCCATCAACACCAGCATACCCCAGGGTCTGTACTGGGTCCTATCCTCTTCTCAATATTCCTACATGAACTTCCTCAACCTGCTCATCCTCCTCTATTCATGTATGCCGATGACACTATCATCTTCACATCCAACAAGTCCCCTGTTGATGTTGAATCCAGACTACAGCATGACTTCAATAATGTTTAGTGCTGGTTCATCTCCCATAAGCTGTCCTTCAATGCCAAGAAGACCATCTCCATGAGCTATGGCACCAGACAGAGACTCTCAAGGCTTCCCTCACTGCCCTCCTTCCACACCCCTTGACGGGACAGTCATTGAGGATACATCTTCCTTTAGGTACTTGGTGGTTTGGCTTGACCAACACCTCAAGTTCTCTGTACATGTGGATGCCATCCTAAAGCTGCACCCCAAGCTTGGTGCTTTCTACAGGAACCGTAGCTGCCCCCACTACCGGTTAGGCATGAACTAGTCCAGAAGATTACCTATTTTTGGCTACTGTGACATAGTCTGTAGTGCCTCTCCCAGACTTCCCTAACCAGACTGGACACCCTTTTAACTCCTTTTGTCATTTCAGTCTTGACTCCCCTCTTCCACCCATCATTGCCACCTCTATCACTCTCTTTCATTCACCTCCCTAGAAACCACTGCAAACTCCACTTTTCCAAATTTGTATCAAAATGCTGTTTGAGTCTTTCCCCTTACCTCTCTTCCTCACTATCCATTCTACCTCCTCGAGACCACCACCTCAGAGCATATACATAGATACATAGATACATAGACAGTGTCGGCAGATAAGGCCTATGGCCCACCCAGTCTGCCCATTTGAGCTTGTAAGTTCAGTTTATGTTTTTCAAGAGGTCTGTTGCTTCACCCCTGACCACCAGAATTCCTTCATGTCTATCCCATGCATTCTTAAACCCCGTGATTGTTTCAGTCCCACCATTTCCTCTGGCAGGGTGTTCCACTTGTCCACCACCTGTTCTGTGAAAATTCTTCCTCACGTTTCCTCTGAATCGTCCTCCTCAACTTCATCCATGCCCTCTAGTCCTGGAACATCTTTTCACTTAAAATAGTGTATTCCTGCACCCTGTTCCTCCCTGTAAGATACTTGTATGTCTCTATCATATCCCTCTCCCTCCTTTCCTCCAAGGAGTACATGTTCAGTTCCTTCAACCTGTCCTCATAGGACTTGTGATGCAGTCCATGCACCATCTTTGTTGCCCTCCTCTGAACCTTCTCTATCCTGTCTATGTCCTTACATAGGTAAGGTCTCAGAACTGTACAGTGTACTCCAGGTGGGGCCTCACTAGTGTCTTGTATAGTGAATTATGACCTCCCTTTTCCTGCTGGTGATGGCCCCTGCCTATGCACCCCAGCATTCTATTTGCTTTACCTTCTGCCTTGTCACACTGTTTCCCTGCCTTGAGATGATAACCCCAAGATCCCTTTCCTGCTTGGTACGTGCTATATCCTCACCCCCAACTGATATATTGTGCCAGGGTTTTGTGTCCCATATGCATTGTCTTGCACTTCCTTGCATTGAATTTCAACTGCCAAACCCCTGACCATTCTTCAAGTTTCTGCAGGTCCCTTCTCATTCTGTCTACACCCTCTGGTGTATCTACTCTGTTACAGAGCTTTGTGTCATCAGCGAACAGTGAAATTCTACCTTCTAGGTCCTCATGAATGTCACTGATAAAGATATTGAGTAGGACGGTCCCAACACTGATCCTGTGGTACCCTACTGGTCACTCTTTCCTCTGTGGGTGACGCCATTTCCACCACCCTCTGTGTCCTGCCACCCAGCCAGTTACCTACCCACCACACTACTGTCCTGCCCACACCCATATTCCCAGTTTGTGCAATAGTCTTCTATGTGGCACAGTGTGAAAGGCCTTGCTGAAGTCCAGATAGGCCATGTCACTGCCCTCCTGATCCACCTCCCTAGTCACCCAGTCAAAAAATTCAATGAGGTTGGTCTGACATGACCTCCCCTGGTGAAACCATGCTGCCTTGGGTCCTGTGAGTTCATTGACAACCAGATGTTCCACCAATCTCTCCTTCAGTAGTGCTTCCATGATCTTCCCCACTACCGAGGTGAGGCTGACTGGTCTGTAGTTCCCTTCCCCTTTGTTCCCACTTTTGTATAAGGGACTACATCTGCTATCCTCCAGTCTTTGGGTACCTCCCTGTTTCCAGTGATCGGCTAAACAGGATAGACAGAGGTCAGCCACCACCTCTTAGTTCTTTAAGGACCCTGGGGTGCACCCCATCTGGCCCCATTGCTTTATCAACTCTTATTACTTCCAGTTCCTTCAGGACCCTTTCTCGTGTAAAGGGACTTGTGTCCATTCTGCACCATTCTCACCCATTGTACTCCGTTCAGCCCCATTACCTTCCTCTTCCTCAGTAAAGACTGAGCAGAAATACCTGTTCAATATGTCAGCTTTACTGTTGTCATCCTCCACACAGCCCCCATCCTCCCCTTCAGTCTCACTATCCCTCCTTTGCCTTTCTTTTTCCTTATGTACCTGTAAAAGGTTTTGTCCCCTCTACCCACTGATTTTGCAATGTGTTCTTCTGTCTGAGCTTTGTCTTCCCTTACTGACCTCCCTGCCTCCCTTTGCTTCTCCTGGTACTTCTCCCTATCCCCTTCTGCCTGTGTCTTTTGTATTGCCTGAATGCAATCTTTTGGCTTTCACTTTCTTTGCTACCTCTTTGGAAAACCATTATGGTCTCCTCTTCCTTTTCCTCTTGCTAACCTGCTTGATACATAATTCTGTTGCTCTTGTAATCCCCATTTTAAATACTGCTCACTGTTCCTCAACCCTGATTCCTGCCCCATTCCCTTAATGACTCTTTCAAGTATCTCCCCATTTTCCAAAGTCTGCCCCTAAAATCCAGGATCGTGTTTTGTGTGGTTTGGTTCTCTTTTCTGTGATTTCAAACCACAGTGACTGGTGGTCACTGTTTCCCAGGTGCTCCCCACTGTTACCCCATCACACTGTCTCTGTTTGTGAGCACAAGGTCCAGTATTGCCTTCTGTCGGAGTTGGTTCCATGACCAGTTGCTTGGGAAGGCACCCTGAAGAGAGTCAGGATAAATCTGCTCCTAGTTGATGCTGCTGCTGAGATGCTCCAGTCCCGTCTGGAATATTGAAGTCTCCAACCAGTACTACCTCACCCCTTGTCTGCCATCCTTTGGATGGCTAGCATCAACTTCCCTATCTGTTTCTTCCTCCTAGGCTGGTGGTCTATAGACCACACCTGCTGCGGTTGGCTGGCCCCATTTTCCTTTCCAGCTTAACCCACAGTATCTCTCCCATTTTGTTCCTCCTGGATCTCTGTGGCCCTTATGTCATTTTTCACATACAGTGCCACTCCTCCTCCCTTCCTGCCTGCCCTGTCTCTTCTGAATACATTGTAGCCAGGTATGGCCAACTCCCAGTTGTGGGTATCATTACAACAGGTTTCAGTGATGGCCACAATGTCCAGGTCTGACTGCACCATGACAGCCTCCAGATCTTCCATCTTGTTGCTAAGGCTCTGGCATTTGCACACATGGCTTTCCATGATTTGACCTCCCTAGACTGTTTTGCTGTTCTCTCCAGCCCCTTCCTTGGTTGTCCTTTATCCTGGTTCTCCTATGTCATATGATCTGCATCTATGCTAATTCCTCACCGCTTGATTATGGTAGGCCATGTCGGACTTCATCGCTTCCCCAGTTATGGAATGCCCTCCCCTCAAGTCTGCCTATCCTCCTCCCTACCCCTCTCTCTAGCCCCAAAAACTCCCTCTCAGTAAATTGCACCTGCACCTAATCCTTTCACTTTTCCATTTCTCCCTCCCTTCTCCTGCCCTCCCTCACTTCATCCACAGAAGCCCTTTTATAAGTTGATTCTCCATCTATTTGCACTTAGATGTTCCCTCCACTTTCAACATATCTCCTCCACTATGTGCTTACTGAACCTTGCTATAGTAACTGTATTATTATCTGTTATTAGGTTACTCTCTTGCTTTTCTGCTTATACTTTAAATGTTCAAATAGGATGTACATGATTTTTAAGTACTTGCTCTTTTGCTAGCATATTACTCCTCACCCTGTTAAGTTGCTGTAATAATTCTCATTTCTGTCCAATCATAACATGCTTATTGTATGTATTGTTGTGTTTTTGACTATGTGTCCGCTGTTCCCTTCCCCAGGGTGCACCATGAGATGAGCAACTTGTTGTTCAGTGTGCCTTCCTGGTGAACCGTTTCAATAAATATTTCTGTGCTCACTACAGAAATCGGAGGCTACATCTCTCAGTAAAGAAATCCTGTCAGTTAGATACTGTTTGCACAAAGCATTGTTTTGAAAATAAACAAATGAAAGCTTATATTGTTGAAGCCACTACAGAAATATGAGGCTGCGCCTCACAGTAAGGAAACTGGAAAACAGCTTCTTATTGTACGCACAATGCCCTTCTATTTATAACTACATATAAGGTGCTTTACTGCAGTCACCACTACCAAAATAAAATACTGCACCTCTGAGTAAAACATTCAAGTCAACTTTATAATTTACCCAGAATTCTGTGTTGCTCTATATAAACATTGACAGCTCCCTTGCATGACATCATTCTGTGGATGTTGCTGCACACAGAAAACTGAAGGGTAGACAGAAACAAAGCGCTGATAAAACATTAAAAATTACTATGACAGTTTTTTTTTACAAAATAAACTGCAGCTTCAACATCTGAAGCATGGCTGGCAATGGCATACTATGAAAAATGCATTTGTGGAACTTCCATAAATCACTTTAAAGTTTCAAGGAGGTTATGCCAATAAGGGTTTGTTTTATAAACAGAACAAGGGCAATAGAACATATAAACATTAATAGCCTATATGTATCAGCCTCTTCCAGTTAATGTCAAGTATCAAAGCAGAAAGACATTTGATACATGCAACGACTGTATACAGAGATGAGACAGCTGCAGATCTTTATGTGATCTGTCATTCTCACTAGGATATAAATTTGCTAGCATTCTTCACTGCATTTAGGGGTTTAGGTTGTTTTAGTAGGACCAGAATATGATGGAGAAATCTATGAGGTATGGGGTGTAACCGGCACTGGCTTCCATAAATAACCCTCAGTTCATTGGAACTGCATAAATAACATGGCATTAATCATCACCAATCTAGGTTCCGTACTCTGGGACAGTGATCAGCAGGATATGAAGAGCAATCTTGCAGCAATAACCAAAGATTAGCAAACTTAAAGAGCCAGTACACTGCCTGGCATTAATATGAACTTTTAAATGTAGTCAACTGTTATGTTGATCTGAAGTTCTTTTACTCTTCCTTTCTGCTAATTAGAAAATGTTCCACCTGACAGCACTCCTTGTGATATGTGGAACAGTACTGCCTGGAGGCTGACATAGCTAGTTTTATTCTCTCCATACCTCATCACCATTGTGGCATCATGACTGACCAAGAAGAGCTGCTCACCTTGTACAGGACTGGTCACTAGTGATCTCACAGTAAGTGAGTTTACAGTGCCGATGAGGTATGAAAGGGAACAGCATTACTGTAGGGGTGGGGTAGGAAGAAGAATAGGCTGCTGGTTAACTAGGATCTGCAGCTTATCCAGTAGGTAGGAAATTGGCAGACTGTGGGCCAATCGGTCCTTATCTGCTGTCAAATTCTATGTTTCTATGTTTCTGTGTTAGATACAGCCTGGGTTCTGCCATGAACTGAAGCATAAATGGAACCCAAACTATGTGTTTTTATGCAGAACTGAACCGAACTAGAACCTCGAAATTTGTACACTGCGTGAACCTGAACGAACGCGATCCCAATAAAAAGCCAACTGTGCAAGTTAATTTTTATACCCACTGAGTTATATCCTCAATTCCTGCAGAGGTGGAGACGCAACTTGGTGCCCACATATCACTCTTTCTCTCTATCTCTCTCTGTCTCTCACACAGAGTCTTGAGGGCAAACTCTACTCCCCAATTGCTCTGTCACTGTTTCTTTCTCCAATCAACATCCACACTGAACAGAGAGACACACACACACACACACATGCCCACCCACTCCTTCGTCCGATCATCTGCTGCCTTATCAAAGTGCTCCCATGCACACTTTCTTGAGTGACAGTGTAGCTAAATTGTTACCTGGATTTTTTAAAAGTTCCAGTTCTCTTCCAGCACAACTTGTGCTGCAGGCCTCTGTTTTCTTTCCCCATAGCTTTGGAGTCCACGGTGGCAAGAGAGACGAATAGACAGGTGTCTCTTTACCTTGACCTTAAAAGAACACTTAACCAGTCTTGCTCCCCTGCCAGTACCAATGGCCCTGAAATGCAGTTTTATAGTAAAAAAAAGTTGTACAGTACTGTTGAGTATTACCCAAGCCACCTGGGGATATCCAATTAGTTCAGATAACTGAGCAGTTGGATAATCGGATCACTATGTCCGTAACGCCATGCGAAGGTAAGCCGGGAAAGTGGACTGAAGCACTATAGACTGTGTGAGGGTCACATTAAAATGCAGGAAACATGTTTTTAATTTTATTTGTCCCAGGAAAGTTTAAGACTTCTAGATTACCATGTTCATATCGTCATAATGATGGTAAATGTTGATAAATGCCTGGAAAGTGTGCTGCACCATATCTAATACTGTATACTGTAGTACTGTACTGTGTGGGTGGCAAGTAAAAAGCAGAAACTTTTTTAAAATGTAAGCTGACCCAGGAAAATCTGGAAGAGTACTGTATGGGAGGGGTAGTACACAGCTGTGTGGGAGGAGGTAGTAAAGTGCAGACATGATGTGTTTATTTCTTTTCTTTTTGCTATGTATTTGTGCATAGTGCTACAACAATAGTGCTTGATGCCACTTGTTACAGAGCTTACAGAGCTTAGTAACGAATGGTACAGTACAGGATGGTAGCTCTGTTTACTGAAGAAGTCACTGATGGCTTTCTGCTGCAATGTTTTGATAGGGCAGTTTGGCACATAAGTCAGCGAGTGCAGAAACTGCGTTGTTGTGTTCTGAGCACCGAGAGAGGGAGGGATGGGGGGTAGAGAGAGAGAGGTGCAAAGTCTTTTCCAAGATGTGCTCTCTCACTAGAATATTTTAAATATGTGTTGCTAGGTTTGCATTTTATGCTTAAGAACGTATATCTTTAAGACATGAAACAGAACTCAAACAGGGACAAAGGGCAAGAACTGAACAGAACCGAGCCAGAACCCAACCTTTGTAGAACCAGAACTGAACCTGAATCCTAAAAATAAAAGACCCTCTCTTTAACTGTACATACACCAGTTTTTGCTTGTCTCTTTATCTGTCTGTCTGTCTGTCTGTCTATCTCTGTCTGTCTGTCTATCTATCTATCTATCTATCTATCTGTCTGTCTGTCTATCTATCTATCTATCTATCTATATAGTCCCTCCTCTCCCATACCTCTCTAATGACGATTATCGACTTTTGCTAATCTAATAATGACCCATCATAAGGAGGATAGAACAACAAATGAAACAGGTTAAACTTGTCCTATAATGGCTGCCCTGGAGACATAGTAGCTAAGGTGTTCACCTTCTACTTGGGGGTCTGTGGGCTCATGTCCCAAGCTTACCTTATTAACCGATTGGCAGTCCAGTAGAGGCCCTTTTCACCCCAGGTAGGGTCTCTTGCACTCATCATGGAATGGCTGCCCTCTAGTATGCTATTGGGAGGAGACATTCTGTGACTAACCCCTTAGCTATGCCTGTGTCACCTTTTGATGACAGGGTGGAGGTCTGTAGGGAAGACATGAAGATGCTCATACAGTATCAAGCCTGCTTCTCTGTCACTCAGCAGTATATGGGGTGCTCAGGCACAGGCGGTGGCAGGATTTGGTTTCTCTGAATGACTGCAAGTAAGGGGCAGAAGGTGGGAGGCTTCAAGGAGAACACCCATAAATTAATAGAGTGATAAAAACTTCTCCTACAAACAAGTGCTAACTTTATCATGCATTGAAATAACACAGTGCAAATGCACACCTGGTTCATATGAGTGTCAGATATATTTGATTGTCCTCTGGTTTGTTTAGGACTCTAAACTGACTTTGAAGTTTGCCCACAAATCAATGGACAGAATGTCAAAACACCTAGGTTCCTCACACAGCTACAGAGCAGCCGGAGGAATGACATGCTACTCACAAAGACACAAAGATGCTGCTAGCTCATCGGAACAGCTCGGGATCATGAAGGCTTTTCTGCATCTTCCTGGTCCACCCTTGCTCTCAATTCCCTCAGCCAGCACCAGATATCATCGGGTGCCTTCCACTCGCAGCTCCTCCCAGCCTTTCCTTCAATTAAAGATCATCACCTTTGGACATGGGCAGAGCTTCTAATCCCATCAGAGTTTAAACTTCCACTGGACTTGAACTTTCCTTACAAAAAGATGCTGGCAGCTTATTGGAATGGCTAAGGGTTCATGAGTACTTTTCTGCATCTTCCTAGCCACTCCTGCTCTTTGGTTGTTTCAGCCAGCACTAGAGATTGTTGGATGCTCTTTCCACTGCTGCACCTCCTCCTAGCTCTTCCTCCAGTTGAAGCACAGTACTGTCAGATGTGGGTGGAGCTTCTAAGCCACCAAAATTTGAACTCCCAGCGGATTTGAATTTCCTTAGAAAAGATGCTTGCAGTTCATTGAAATGGCTCAGGGGGTCATGAGGGTTTTCTACATCTTTCTAGCCCACCCCACTCCCCAATTGACTCAACTAGCACCAGAGATCATTGGGTGCTCCTTCCACTGCTGCACCTCCTCCCAGCTATTCCTCTAATTCAAGTGCAGCAACTTTGGATGTGGCAAAGCTTCTAAGCCTGTCAGAACTTGAATTTCTCAAAACATGAACTTTTCTTACACAAAGATGCAACCAGCACATTAGAATGGCTTAGAGTGTCATAAGGGCTTTTCTGCATCTTCCTAGCCCACCCTGCTCCTCCGATCAGCTCTGCCAGCACCAGAGAATTGTTGAGCATTCCTTCCACTGCCATGCCTTCTCCAGCCATTCCTCCAATTGAAGCATAGCGCCTTTGTACATGGGTGGAGCTTCTAAGCCTGCCACAATTTGAACTGCCAGTGGACTTAAACTTTCCTTACACAAAGGTGGCGCCAGCTCATCAGAATGGCTTAAGGTGTCTTAAGGGCTTTTCTGCATCTTCCTAGTCCCCCACTGCTCCCCTGATCACCTCAGCAAGCATCAGAGATTTTCGCGATTTACTTCCACTGATGCGCCTCCTCTCAGGCCATCCTCCATTTGAAGCACAGTTCCTTTGGATGTGGGTGAAGCTTCTAAGCCCACCAGAATTTGAACTTTCAGAAAACTTGAACTATCCTTGCACAAAGTTGCTGCCAGCTCATTGGAATGGCTCAAGGGATCGTGAGGCTCTTCTGCATCTTTCTGTCCCATCCTCCTCCCCGATCACCCTCAGCCAGTACCAGAGATTGTTGGGCACTCCTTCCACTGCCGAGCCTCCTTCCAGACCTTCCTCCAGTTGAAGTGAAGCCCCTTCAGACATGTGTAGAGCTTTCAGTCCACCAGAATTTGAACTTCTAGTAGACTTGAGCTTTTCTTACACAAAGATGCCATCAGTCATCAGGAATGGCTGGGGGTCATGAGGACTTTACTGCATCTTCCTAGCCCTCCCTGCTTCCCGATCACATTAGCTAGCACCAAAATTGTCAGGCACCCTTTCACTGCCGTGTCTCCTCCCAGACCTTCTTCCAATTGAAGCACCACATCTTTGGTCATGGAAGGAGCTTCTAAGCCGACAGAATTTGAACTTCCAGTGGACTTGAACTTTCCTTACACAAAAGCTTCAGCTATGCATCAGAATACTATGGGGTTTTGAAGGCTTTTTCGCCTCTTCCCAGCCCTCTGTGCTCCCCAATCACTTCAGTCAGCAACAGAGATCATCAGGCACTCATTCCAGTGCTGTGTTTCCTCCCAGCTCTTCTTCTGATTGAAATGCCACACCTTTGGACATGGGCAGAGTTCTGAGCCTGCCAGAATTTGAACTTACAGCAGACTTGAACTTTCCTTACACAAGACACTGCTAGCTCATCAGAATGGCTTGGCGTTTCATAAGGGCTTTTCTGCAACTTCCAGCCTACCACTGTTCTCCCATTGCCTCAACCAGCACCAGAGATCATCGGATACTCCTTCCATCGCTCCTCCTCCCAGCACTTCCTCCTTATCAGACTCCACCTCCCACTTTAAAGGAATTAGTCTCTGTGGTCCTCATCAATGTGCTCTCTGTGCTAAGGGCCACAGTACAAAGGGCATCTACTGGTGAAGTCTGCCTGCAGTCAGCTGTGAGGCAGCTATTGGCCAGACTCTCTGCATGTTGGCTTCTGGACTCTGTCAACAGTGAGTACGCTCTGCTTCACTGCTCATTAGTACCTGACAGGACTTTCATTCAGTTGCTTTCTTGAATGCAAGGAAGTTGTTATTCCTCTGTACAGACAGTTGGTGAGACCCCATCTGGAGTACTGCATGCAGTTCTGGAGACCCCATCTCCACAAGGACATTGACAGGATGGAGGCAGTCCAGAAGAAGGCAACTAAAATGGTGCAGGGTCTGCAACAGAAGCCATATGAAGAGAGACTAAAGGAGCTTAATATGCATACCCTTGAGGAAGGGAGGAGAGAGAGACATGATTTAAACTTTCAAGGACCTCAAGGGAATCAACAAAGTCCAAGAGGATAGAGTGGAGGAGGTACTACTTTTAAAAACAATGCAGTTTTTTCTAGATGAGAATCGATCAGGTGCCAGAGGACAGGAGGAGGGTAGATGTAGTCTCACTTCACAAAAGCAGTAGCAGGGAGGAGGCTGGCAACTATAGACCAGTCAGCCTGACATTAATGGTGGGGAAGCTAATGCAGTCACCTGTAAAGGAAAGGATTATGCAGTATCTTGAATCCAGTGGGTTACATGACCCAAGGCCACATGCATTCACAGGAAAGTGGGAGAGTCATGTCAGACAAATCTGATAGATTTTTCTTGACTGGGTGACCAGGGAAATAGATCAGGGTGGGATAGTGGACATGCTCCACTTTGATTTCAGTAAGGCTTTTGGCATTGTTCCACATAGGTGCCTCACAAGTAAACTGGGCAGCTTGGAGGTGGGTCCATAGGTGGTAAACTGGGTAACAAATTGATTAGAGGATAGGATACAGAGTGTGGTGGTAAACAGAGTTCACAGCAGGGAAGGGAGGATGACCAGCATGGTGCCACAGGCTCAGTGTTGGGACCAGTCCTCTTTAATGTCTTTATATGTGACACTGTAGATGAGCTGGAAGGGAAGGGAAGGGAAGGTCTGCCTCTTTCATGGTAACACTAAAATCAGCAATAGGGTGGACATTCAGAGGGCTGGAAAGAATGCACAGAGACCTGAGAAAACTTAAGGAGTGGTCAAGAGAAATGCAAAGCCATGAACTTCAGACAGTTTTGGGGAAAAGGACTGCAACAAAGGAAACACAGTGCCTGGTCAGATACGGTAGTTAGACGAGGAAACAGCAAGGAGAGTGGCACCAGCAATTTGTGGTATTTTTCCTTTTGAAAACAGTTCTTCCTCACAAGCACAAGCACTGTAGTCACAGACCTTGTTTAGTAGAATATGTCCTCTTTAGTCTTGGTTAAAAAGCAGAAAGCAATACAGCAATGAAATGCATTTGTGCAAGTTAATGCAAAGTTTTGCGAAAACGTTGAAACTTGTTGATTTGAAAGTCCATACAGTGCAAAGTGCTAACAGCTACTAAAGCAAACAAAATAGAATACTTGCCCCAAATGTGTTTCACTCAAAATGAGCTTTTTCAAAGGTGAGCAAGTGCCCTTAGTGGGTAGTAGTGTATGTGTATACTAACTGTCAAAATGTGATTGCGGATATGACATACGATTGATTGTCGGATATGACGTAATGTCCTGCCTTTTTGATTGATGGCCAGATGTGACGTAATGCCCCAACTCTTCCACTTCCTGTGTGCAGCGGAAATGATACAACATCCCCTCCCTTGTGTGCCGGAAATTATGCAATGTCTTCCTCCATGTGGGTGCCTGATATGACGGCAGCACCCCCACCCTTTCGTGCCCCTGTCCACCAGATATGACGCAGCACCCACCCGCACTTTCCATGCTGTGATGCAGCTGTGGGCAGAGCGAAGGTTGGCTTGTCTGGCTAGCTCCGGATATACTAGAAGGGTTATGCTGATAAAATGTTTAGCGCTGTTTCTCCATAGTTGGTTTATGTTTTGCACCTGTGTGTGTGGATTGCCTGAGGAAAACTGCAAAATGGATTAACCTAGCCTATCAACATCTGCTAGTGCCACACTGAGGATTCTGTTATGACTGAATTGACTGAATCATTCTTGAGACTTGACTTGCATGATAATCATAAGTGTGTTAATATGGATAAACAGTGGGAAGAACTAAAGGTTAGAAAATGCCCTGATGAAAAGCCAGATGTGGCTATGACAGCAATTCAAGTGCCACCTGAAAAGTATTACATTGGACCTGATAAAGGGTATTCTAATACAGCTACTGCAAGACTTGATGGCTCAGGACTTGAAGGAATCTGTGAGGGTGCACCATAGAACACCCTTCACAGATAAGACATAGTTGTTTATATGAACCAGAGGAGGGGTACTGGGAGCGTGTTTTCCTGAAGTCTGTGACAGGTTGTGCCTGCATCGATTAAGCTACTAGTCGAATCAACAGCATGGAAACTAGGGGGTACAGTATCCCATTTTGATATAATACAAGCTATAAATTATACTTTGTCTGAATTTAAAGAGATGCCATGTATTGCTAAGGGACTTGACACGCTATATGAACAGTTGAGTATAACACTACAGAGTGCTGTTGAAGAAGCAGTTTCATCAGGAAGTCGTAAAAATATTTTAAAAGCCCACTGTAAAAGGAAGCCCTGTAGCCATATTATATGTACTTGTATGATGCTGGAGTTCTGAGAGGAACACAGTGGTGATAACTGTCAAGATGGGTACCCTGTGGAAAAACACCAAAGAATGTCTGAAAAGCAGAAAATAGAAAATCTTTTACAGACTTTGATAAACATGCAAATTTCAAACTATGCTGCTCAAACTCCATGTATCCCTGTAAACTGTGAAAAACTTCAGTTTATACAGATTTCAATGAGTGACATTAAAATAGATGTACGCTGGTGTGAAATAATGAACACGAGCAGATGCCTAAGTAATATGTGTTAGAAACTATTTAAAATGTGCTACCAGTAATATTTGAAAAAATAGATGTGGTTTCTTCGGACCAGTGTTGGTAGCTGTGACCTACATTGTTGATATTTATTGTTATAGTTTAAAATGTCAAAGACAGGAAGATGTTAGCAATGTAATTGAATTTACATCCAATTTTCTTTACACAGCAAAACAAGGCCTGGCTTTTTGTTGTAATATTTACAACGCAGTATAACATCAATTTATTACAATGGTTAACACATGCTCTGTGTTGTTATATAATTAGATGTATACATCGTGAGGTGTTTCATAATAAACTTTTACTTCTGAAAAACACTGATGTCTCAGCTGTATTACTAAACAGTGGTCATGGTTTAGAAATTATTGAAAAAATATATTATGACCCTCATACACCTGGTAGCTTAGGAGGTGTTCAGAGACTATATGCTGCTGCAGAAAACAGGGAAAAGAATTACTCACACTCAGGTAACACAGTGGCTGCCTTTACAAGATTTCTACACTGTGCACAAACCTGTGAGGAAACAATTTCTTAGAAACAGAGTGGCTTTAACAACACTGATGCACAATGGCAGGCTGATTTGGTCGATATGTCTAGTCTTTTCCAAAGACAATGATAGCTTCTGGTTTATTCTAAGAGTTATTGATGTGCTATCAAAATATGCATGGACTAAAGTGCTAAAAAAAATCTGGAAGAGATGTGACAGAGGCTTTTAAAATGATACTCAGAGAGGGCCACAAGCCTAAAAAATTACAAACAGATAAAGGGCTGAATTTGTTAATGCTAATTTTCAAGTATTTTAAAAGAACAAAACATATACCATTTTACAACATCAAATAATGTTAAAGCTTGTATTGTGGAAAGATTTAACTGTACATTAAAAACAAAAACGTGGAGATATTTTTCAGCATTTAACACATATAGGTACATAGATGTATTACAAGCTTTAACCATTCGCCTATAATCAGAACTATCACGGTCCATCAAAATGAGGCCCAATGATGTGACAGCGTCAATTCTTTACATGTTTGGAAACTTCTATATGATGATCTTACACTCAGTGTAAAAAGACCTTTTAAATTTCCGTGGGTGATCATATGCGGGTTTCTAGAGTTAAGAAAACATTTGAAAAAGGTTATGAGCAAAACTTTACAAAGTGAGATATTTATTATTTCTGAATATATACCTAAGCCTGTACCAGTTTACAAATTAAAAGATTATGATGGAGAAGAAATAAGTAGTACGTTTTATGAGCAAGAACTGGTAAAAGTCAAACACACTGCAAACTGTGTGTACAGGGTTGAAAAAATAGTGTCACAGAACAGACAAGGAAAAAACTGGTTTTAGTAAATGACTAGGCTGGCTAGCGAAAATTTAACAGCTGGGTAGAATTCACACAGCTGAAAATTGTAAAAGTATAAGGGGACTCCTATGTTTTGCATGATATCAGTTGAGAGAAGACATTATTGGTAAAACAGTGTATGAGAATGGGTTTTACGTTACATTGCCCAGCAATGCATCTTTTGAAATGTTTCCCAAAATACTATTTCAGCATATACTGTGAAACTGGCAAAACCTATCAATATAGTAGGTGTGGAAGTTGCTTGTCAGAAATACAATACCCAAGGACTTGGGACAATATTACACAACAAGACGGGATATTTCAAGCAGGTGAAACTTCTAAGCCATTATTAGCATTATCAATTCCCAGAGGTTATTATCACAGTGTTGGTGATGTCAAGGCAGCCATCAATGAGGCCCTGGACCAGATACAACTAGGCATGTTTTAGAATATGACAGTGAGAATGGAAAACAAAATTTAACAACATTAGTGGTGGAGCATTTATTGACGCCATAATCTGGCTCGTATTTTGGGTACACATGGTATACCACAACTAAAAAGCAAGCACAGGACCATATTATTGTGACATCAATGGGGTTTTTACACACTGTATGTGTATAGAGACATTGTTGAACACCAAAGAGTCAGTGATAGTCACGTGCCCCTCCTCCGTGTGTGTGGAGATATCTGGTAAATACGGCCGCCATAACCATCCGCTATGATGTTCTGGATTATATACCAATCAGAAAACAACAGTTTAACACCATAAGTATTGTGATAAAGAATGATCAAGACAAAATGTGTTATTCTGTTTGGCAAGGTGATTGTGAAGCTTCATTTTGACCTGTTAAAGGAGCCTTCTGAATGACAACCATGTCACAGAAGTTGTACAGTGACCCAAACCTTTATGTAGAATATTATAAAGCACAAGCGGTCATGGCTTATCTGGTTTTCATGGTGTCCCTGTTATGTATGGTGCTGGTATAGGGGTATATTTATAGAACTTTATTTAGAAAAGCTGTACCGCTATTACAAAAAGCTTTCAAACAGTAAAACCACATTAAAACAGCTGCTAAAAATATTGTAAAAGATGTCATGGAAACATTGTGAGTTCCTTCACAACTCCAGAACTGGGACAACAGCAAGATGGGGCAGGAATGATTGTCTACAAGAGGCCCAATAAGAAGAGGAGAATGGTCCTACGAGGGCCCGTGAAAGTGTTATTAAAAGGTGGCCTGTTCAAAAGAATAAACAGTTGTGAAATGTAAACAGCAAGGAGAGAAAACCTTGTAAAACTAGTAAAGAGACTTACTGTAAGCCATGGCTCTGGTACACTGCATGCCTCAAGAATGTGGAAAGTCCGACTAGACCTTTTCGTTTACCAACAACCCAAACCAGTATAGAGAAAACCTGTATGTTGAAATCCCTCTTGTCAGCTATATGATAATGCACCCTTGAATGTTATGTGGCTGGTAACGGTGATGATTACATCGACCTAAACAACACCTTGTTATACCTTTTGTGCAAGATCACTAAGGATGATGGTAGCAACATTGATGCTGTAGCTAGAGTAAGTTTAATGAACTACCCTTGGCAACTATCTTTAGCCAGGTGGATATAGTGGTGGGTGACCGCTGATTAGCCAGAGTAATAACTGCTACCCCTACAGAGCAATTATTGAGTCACTGCTTGACACCCTGTGTACACAAGTTTCATCTGGATTATTTTATAAGGAAACACCAGGGCAGCATGAGAACACCACTTTTACAGGTCCCAATGAGGGTTTAAAAAGCATGCAACTTTACGGCAGAGAGTCGCTGGTAGAACTGCTTGGACCAATGCATGCAGACCTCTTCTTCCAGGAAAAGCTGCTCCTGAATGGCATGGATGTTAACATTAAACTTGTTCGTAACAAGAATTAATTTTGTTTAATTAGTGGTGATGCAAATGAAGATTACAAACTACAAATTAAATCTGCATCTATTTATGTAAAAAGGGTAAAATGTCACCAGCTGTATGTATTGGCTATGCTCAGGCTTTACAAGCTGTTAATGCAAAGTACCCTATTGACCGTGTTAGCAAGAAAGTGTTTATTATATCTGGGGCAGCCGTGTATGTAACCAGGATAATCTGTTTCTGGGGCAGATACCAAATTGTTGGTGATAGGGTTTGTTGATAATGATGCTTTCAGTGGTGTGTACAATAAAAATCCATTCAATTTTAAACATTTTGCCATTAACTTTGTAGCCCTGTATGTGGATGGTGAACAAGTTCCTGCTAAGCCACTGCAACCTAATTTTACAAATGGTAATGCTGTGACAGAATATACCGACCTGGACCATGCTAGTGGAAAACATATGAAAGAGCCCATTGCTGATAGACTGTGTGGTTTTTGTCAGGCACATTATTTACTTTTGACCTAAGCCCTGACCAAGGTTGTAGTGACCATTATTCACTAATCAGCTCTGGCAACTTGGAGCTGAAATACATTTTGCTGACCTCCTACCAGCTACTGTGAATATGTTAGTGTATGCCGTCTTTGATAATGTGGTAGAAATTAATCAAAGACGAATCGTGTATTTGACTTCAGTTAAATATGAACACTCAACAACTGGATACCCTTCTCCTGGCAGACTCTTTTACCATGCACAGTTTTTTTTTTTTTGCAAGTGATCAACTCACCTTAAGAAAGACTAATTTGTGTGCCAGCTTCTTTAGTGGTAATACACAGCCCCAATGTATGCCTGGTGAACATTGGTTAGCTATTTATCTTCCTGGCCATACTACTGGGAGTTTTTTGACTCTTATGGTTTTCCTCCAGACTTTACATTTTTCCACCAGCAATTGTTAACTTTTTGTGGAGGAATGTGGCAAAACACTGTTTAACCCTAAACAGGTTCAAGATGTAACATCTATGACCTGCAGCCAACATTGTATATTTTTCCTTCATCATAGGTGCAAAGCTGCAACCTTTAATAGAATTCGATTTGGACAGCAGATAAGGAACGCTTGGCCCACCCAGTCTGCCCATTTCCTACCTAATGGATAAGCAGCAGATCCTAGTTAACCAGCAGCCTACTTCTTCCTACCCCACCCCTAGAATTGCCTTATGACTGTCCCATGCATGCTTAAATTCCACCACTGTTTTTGACTCCACAACCTCTTCCGGAAGGCTGTTCCATGCATCCACAACCTCTCTGTGAAAAAATACTTCCTTAAATTACCTCTGAGCCACCCCCTCTATCTTCAAATTGTGCCCCTTGTTCTTGCACACCTCTTTTTGAAAGATACTACCCTCTTGGACTTTGTTGATTCCCTTGGGTACTTGAAAGTTTCTATCATGCCCCCTCTCCTTCCCTTTCCTCGAGGCTATATATATTAAGCTCCTTAAGTCTCTCTTATATGTCTTCCAGTGCAGATCCTGCACCATTTTAGTTGCCCTCCTCTGGACAGCTTCCATCCTGTCTATGTCTTTCAGGAGATTGGGTCCCCAGAACTGCACACAGTACTCCAGATGGGGTCTCACCAGCTGTCTGTACAGAGGGTAATAACTTCCTGTTTTCTACTGGTGATGCCTCCCTATGCATCCCAGTATCCCCCAGCCCTCCTTGCTGCCCTCTCACATTGCTTGCCCACCTTTAGATCATCTGATATGACTACCCCATGTCCCTTTCCATTTTGTTGTTGCTAGTATCTCACCCCCATTGTGTACTCTTCCCTGGTTTTTGTTTCCCAGGTGCATTACCTTGCACTTCTTAGCAATGAATCTAAGCTGCCATACATTTGACCATTCCTCTAACCTTGCTAAGTCCCTTCTAATCCTTTCCACCCCACCTTATGCATCAACTCTGTTGCAGATCTTTGTGTCATCTGCAAAGAGACATACTTTTCCTTCCAGTCCCTCTGCAATGTCACTTATAAGACATTGAAGAGGACCGCCCTAATATTGAACCCTGCGGTACTCCCACTAGTAACCCCTCTTTCTTCAGAGTGACTCCATTTACTATTATTCCTCTCTGTGTCCTATTCTCCAGCCAATTTTTACCTAGGCTGTCATCTTGGGACCCACTCCCAGGCTGGCTAACTTGTATATTAATCTTTTTGTGGAACTATGTAAAATGCTTTGCTAAAGTCTAGGTAGGCCATGTCCACAGTCCTCCCTGATCTACTACTTTGGTCACACAGTCAAAGAAATCTATCAGATTCATCTGGCATGACCTTCCACTGTGAATCCATGCTGCCTTGGGTCCTGTGCCCCTCTGGCCTCTAGATACTCAACAATTCTTTCCTTCAGAAGTGATTCCATCATTTCCCTATCATTGAGGTTAAACTAACAGGTCTGCAGTTTCCTGCTTCTGCCTTGCTCCCACTTTGTGAAGGGGAATCACATCTGCCCTCCTCCAGTCCTCGGGTACCCCCATCCTCCCATGATTTGTTAAAGAGGGTGGTCAGTGGTGTCACTAGTTCTACCTTTAGTTCTTTTAGAATTCTGGGAGAATCCCATCAGGCCCCATTGCTTTGTCCACCTTCAGTTTTAAGAGTTCTTTAGAACCCTTTCTTCTGTAAATGGGCTGGTATCAACTCTGTATCCAGAGTGTTTCTATTGTTTGTTTGGTACCTCCCCTCTTCATTTGTAAATACTGAGCAAAATATTTGTTTAGTATTGCTGCCTTTTCACAGTCACCCTCTGCCCACCCTCCCTCCGCTTTATTAAGCCTCATTATCCCTTCCTTGGTCTTTCTTTGCTCCTGATGTACCTATAAAAGGTTTTATCCCCTTCTTAACTGAGTTGGCTATCTTTTCTTGGTTTGGGCCTTTGCTGTTCTGACTGCCTTCCAGCTTCCTTTTGCTTTAACTGAAACAGTTCTCTGTCCTGCTCCTTCTGTGATTCCTTGTACTTCCTGAAAGCTTTCTTTTCTCTTGAACCTTCACTGCCACTTCCTTTGAGAACCATAGTGGTTTTTACATCATTTTGTTTTGCTTATTTACTTCACACAAAGGCTTCTTGCCTCTGTGATGGCTGTTTTGATTATTCCCCATTGTTCTTCCACCCTCCTTGCTGCCCATTTTCTAGTGCATTCCTTAGGCACTCACCCATTTTTGCAAAGTCAGCCCTCCTAATGATGTAGTTAGGTTGTATTCTGATGATTTAATGTCAAATGATCAAAAGGTTTATGCATTTTTCAATCAATGGAGAACTGTTAAAAGGTTAAAGCCTTTTTCTTTTAGTCCACAGTCAGTACTACATTATGATTATAACCAGTGCTATTACTGCTGGTAGATATTGAAATTAAGCATGCTGTATGTTATAACTAAAAATGTAGTTTACTTTTATAGAGTATAATTACCAATTGTTCTTATGGTAAGGAGACAATGAAACACAACCATTTGTACAATGCATCAGACTGTCTTTATTTTTTACAACGTGACAGCAAAATCAATGTTGACATGTACATAATTTATAAAAATGTACAACAACTCAATGTTAGCCAAAATGTGTGGTGCCCTATCCAAGACATTACACTATCAACCATGCCAGTTTTTTAAAAGGAGTTTTTCTTATTTTGGCCACAGGTGATGGTGTGCGGGTTTCAGGTATTAGTGCTGTAGAAACACCTGTCAGAGCTTTTGAGAGGTTGTTCTTAGCACTCTGAATCAAAGACATGTTTAGGATGTTAGGCACCACTGATTCAGGAGCATTAATTTCTGCTAAAGCTCTGATAAAATGTTCCACCCCTCAGGTTTTTAGCATCAGATGTGTGTCTTTGTGAAGTAACAGCTTTGACTAAGTCATACATAGAGAACCTTCAACAGGCACACAGTGATATATAAATTCACCACAATCATTCCAGTCTGTAACACCAAAGATCTTTTCAGTTTATTTAACAATATTTCAGTGTGTTTCTGGCATGCATGGAAACACCTTGTAATATGTCATTGTAAATTCGTGGGTGCCAGAATGAGCTTTGCCACGCTATCTTGATGGTTGCACTAGCTCATGCGGTGTCAAAGATAATGACAAGTTTGCTACATCTTTTCCCTTGGCGTACAACTGTGAGGTAGCATTTGCAACACACTCTCATATACTTTAGCCTTTTCATATTCAGAGAGTCAGTCCTTTGAAGGACATCCCACATTTCAGCATCCAGCCATTGCTCCACAGCCTTTCTTGATGGCTCTTCAAGGGTGGATGACCTCTTAGCAAGTCCGGCTGTTGTTGCGGTACTAAATACATTTTCTGTGCATAATCCATGTCTGTTCACCTGCTTGTTAGAAGACTGGTTAAAAGGGCATAGCAACATGAAGCAAGGTGCCTATAAATCCCAGACTGTGTTACAAGTTTTTTATGTTTAACAGACAGTTTTCTATTACTTAATGTTTTGATAATGTTGCATCTTCTCTTCAGCATCTTAATCTGGTAAACCATGAGAGGTATAGTCCCTTTAATAGCATTGAGTGCCACCTCAGCAATTGCCGTGATTAAATCATCAGAGGCTGAACACAGTATAGATTTTCTTGCTGTGGTGGCCCTTCACCAACAGCTTAAGCAATGCAAGGTTTCTTTTCAGACGGTTGACATGTCTCAGTACTATGAACATCTGGCTACAATGAATAATTGTCATATCTCTATTTTTGTGGTGCTCTTTTTCATGATGTATGCAACAGGTAAATCAGGAAAAACAAGCCAGACCTTAAGCGGTAAGATTCAGGTGTTGAGGCTTTAAGTCAACCAAAAGATAACCATAGACCTTATGAGTTGCATCCTCAAAGACCTCTTCAAAAATTTCATCTTTCCAAGATACATCTGGCGAAGTCAGTATACTAACCTGTAGCTTATCTCTGGGTTCTTAAATAATACTATATAATTTGCATTTAAATTAATGGTCTGGCTTTTTACACTGGAAAATCAAATTTTGTGTGACATATATGATACTAACATTTGTGTGATGGCAATACTGAGTAAAACATTTTTGAATCTCACAGTTTTCAGATGCTGTTTCCATTAAGTCAGCTATAATTAAAAGATTTACTTTTGGGAGGTAATAGTTCTTTATCTTGTAGAGTGCTTGGAATACCCTCTATAAATTTCAACTGAGGAAATTTGCCACATAACTCTGTATACAAAGGTTGCCAGTAACTATAGCACCAGATAATATTTTCTAGAAATTCAGTTAAAGCATTGAGACTTGCATCCAGCATGCTTTTAATAAAGTAACTTTTTCCAGAGTTTGCCGGACCTGCCAAAAATACAGGAAAATGGGTGCTGCAATGTATGTCCATTACCACGGTCAGAAGTCATAAGGCAATGTTTTAAAATCCTCAGTTAAAACACCTTTGTTGTATACAACCTTGAGCGTTTTTTTTCTGGCTTGTTTTCAGTAGTGATGCTTTTTGTTCTGCACAATTTTATCAATCCTATACTGACTGACTGTACCCCAATACCTTCTTTCACACCCCATCCTTGACAAAATGGTCAGCTAGTGATTTGAGACAGCTGTAATTAACCTTTTCATTATTTGTCACATGAAGCGTAATTACTTTACACTTCATACAAATTTTGCCATTGGTCAGTTTGTAACCATAGGTTTTAGGACCACCTGGCACAAACTCCACAATGTGTTCATCAGGTGGTAGTTCACTGGTCAGATCACCCAAATAGTCACCCAGTGGCGGATCCCAATCGCCAGGCCTGCTAACAAATATGACAGAGTCTGTGTCATGGTACAGACAGTGGCCCTGTAAACTTTCAAGTAAACCGTACAGTTTAAGTCTGGCATAGGCTGTGGTAAAGGCCGCTATACTACATTAATGTTTGTATCATTAGTATAGTGTTTTTCAGCATATTTCCAGTGTACTGATTCTGTATCATCATTGATAAAATACAGACCAGATACGTGGTAGCGATCTGTAAAAGATACTGAAAGAGATCTTTAGCATCCTTGACAATGGCAGTGTTCATCAAATTAGGTTGCTGACCAAATTTTCTAGTATACGTGTATACTAACTGTGAAAATTTGATTGCTGTATATTACATAAAGTTGATTGCCAGATATGACATAATGTCGCCCTTTTTTGATTGATGGCTGGATCTGACGTAATACCCTGCCTTTTCTGCTTTCTGTGTGCAGTGAAATGATACAACATCCTGCCCCTCTCGTGTGTGCCAGAAATTACACAATGTCCCTCCCTCCATATGGGCACCTGATATGACGTGCACCCCCACCCTTTCATGCCCCTGTCCAACAAAATGACACAGCACCCCACCCCATCCTCTTCCATGCTGTGATGCAGCTGTGGGCGGAGTGAAGGTTGGCTTGTCTGGGCTAGCTCGGACATACTAGAAGGTTATGCTGATAAAAGCATTTAGCGCTGTTTCTCCATAGTTGGTTTATGTTTTGCACCTGTGTGTGGACTGCCTGAGGAAAACAGCAAAATGGATGAACCTAGCCTATCAACATCTGCTAGTGCCACACTGGAGGATTCTGTTATGACTGAATTGATTGAATCATTCCTGAGACTTGGTTTGCATGATAATCATAAGTGTGTTAATATGGATAAACAGTGGGAAGAACCAAAGGTTGAAAACGCCTGATGAAAAGCCCGATGTGACCATGACAGCAATTCAAGAGCCACTTGAAAAGAGTGCACAGCATCCTGTTTTGATACAATACAAGCTATAAATGACACTTTGTCTGAATTTAAAGAGATGCCATGTATTGCTAAGGGACTTGACACACTGTATGAACAGTTGAATGTAACACTACTGAGTGCTGTTGAAGAAGCAGTTTCATCAGGAAGTCGTAAAAATATTTTGAAAGCCCACTGCAAAGGAAGCCCTGTGCCATATTATATGTACTTGTATGATGCTGGAGTTCCTAAGTTTCATGCTGTCGATTCGACTAGTAGCTTAATCCGACGCTGGTGCAACCTGTCACAGACTTCAGAAAAGCATGCCCCCAGTACCCTTCCTCTGGTTCATATAAACAACTATGTCTCATCTGCGAGGGTGTTCTATAATGCACCCCTCACAGTTTATCTTCAAGTCCTGAGCCATCAAGTCTTGCAGTAGCCGTAATAGAATACCCTTTATCAGGTCCAACATAATACTCTTTTGGTGACCTTGAATTGCTGTCATGGCCACATCGGGCTTTTCATCAGGCGTTTTCAACCTTTGGTTATTCCCACTGTTTATCCATATTAACACATTTATGATTATCATGCAACCAAGTCTCAAGAATGATTCAATCAATTCAGTCATAACAGAATCCTCTGGTGTGGCACTAGTAGATGTTGATAGGCTAGGTTCATCCATTTTGCTGTTTTCCTCAGACAATCCACACACACAGGTGTGAAACATAAACCTACTATGGAGGAACAGCGCAAATGCTTTTATCAGCATTACCTTCTAATATGTCCGGGCTAGCCCAGACAAGCCAACCTTTGCTCGCCCACAGCTGCATCACAGCATGGAAGGAGGTGGGTGCTGTGTCATTTCTGGTGGACAGGGTCATGAAAAGGAGTGGGGTGCTACATCATATCAGGCACCCACTTGGAGGGAGGGACATTAGCAGTCATTCCGGTGCACACAGGAGAGCGGGGCGATGATAATTTCCTGCAGCACACAGGAAGCGAAGAGGCGGGCATTACTTCATGCCCGGCATCAATCAAAAAAGGGTGGGACATTACGCCATATCTGGCAATCAATTTTGACAGTTAGTATACACGATACTACTGTAGGTGTCCTTATATATGCCTCAATTAAAGTGACAGTGCATCAAAGAAAGAAAAAGCATTCATGAAGTGAGTTTGTGAATGCTCAACCATGCCAGCCAGCACATAAATACATTTTGAGAGTACATACATAAAAATGTCAGTCTATAGTTGAATTAGCTGCTGGTATTGACTCAATAGGAAGCACTAACTAGTGTAGTTAAACACTGAGAAACCACATTTTGCTTATGAAACATAAAATTAGATAACAACAGTGGAGTCAGGAAAATACTTAATCATCCTAATAACTATAAAAATCCCCAGATAAAGTGACAGTGTCCAACCTATACAATAGCTTCAGTACATTTTTGATCAAATAGTCACAATTATATTAATAAATATGTACTAAAGAGCAATAATGTTATTCTATGAATCATAGCACATCTGCAGTTAAAAATACTCAAGTCAAATGTACAGTCAGATGCCCCAGTATTACATGTATTACTAATGGGCATCAGGAATACCACATATGTAAAACAAAAAAACAAAAATTGCAGCGTAATGCAACGTGCTGTCTGCTTTTTAACCAAGAATAAAGAGGACCTATTGAACTAAATAAGGTCTGTGACTACAATGCTTGTGCTGGTGAGGAAGAACTGTTTTCAAAAGGCAAAAGTCATGAATTTCTTGCACAGAAACCCAGAGGTGGAGTACAATTCCTCACCCAGCGCAACACTGACAAGGGCCTGATATATGGCCCCTCACCTGTCTACCCTGCAGACCATGTAGGAGGACCCTGATGAAGACTTGATTCTGGACTTGATTTGGGGGCTAAGGGTGGCACCCCCTTCACCACGTCTCTGGTTGGGGATCTAAACCAGTCCATGTGGGATCCTCGTGGGCAACAGAAGCAGGTCAGGCAGTTGGATAACAGTGCTGTTGCAGAGGAGGGGTAAAACAGAAAGTAAACATAAAAAAAAGGAAGGATATAGACAGAGTAGAGGCAACCCAAGAAGGGCTATAAAATGGTACAGAGGTTGCTCCAGAAGTCATATGGCGAGGCCCCATCTGGAATACTGTGTGCAGTACTGGAGGCTGCCTCTGCAACAGACATTGACAGGATAGAGACAGCACAGAGGAGGGTAACTAAGATGATGTAGAAACTGAAGCATAAAGCATATGAGGACAGATTAAAGGACTTCAATATGTATACACTGGAGCAAAGGAGGAAGCAAGTGATAAGATTGAAACATTCAAATATCTCAAAGGCATTCTTAATGTGAATGGAAAAGCATTTTCCAGTGTAAAAAGAGTACTAGGAAAAGAGGACATGACATGTGATTGCAGTATGGCCATTAGTTCTTTTTCACTGAGGGTGGTGGATGCAGACGCCTGCTCCAAAGGTGGTGGGAATTGCACACAGTGGCGGGATTCAAACATGTATGGATAGGCAAAGGGAACCATAGATATGGGAAGAAGTAGCTAAGGCTGCTGACTAGGTAGAGTCAGCTGGCATAAATACAGGTAGGTAAATGAGCAGACTGGATGGGCCTGGCGGTCCTTATCTGCCTCCAACTTCTATGTTTCTATGAGAAGCTGAAAGACGTCAATATGTATTCTCTAGATATGCAAAGGGGGATCTGATAGAGATGTATAAACACCTTACAGGGATCAATAAGGGACAGGAGGGTAACATCTTTCAGAAAAGAAGATGGACAAGAACTTGGGGACATGAGATTAAATTGAGGGAGGAAGAATCAAGGGTAATGTGAGGAAGTATTTCTTTACAGAGAATGGTGGATGCTTAGAACAACTTTCCCACAGGTGGTAGGGCAAATGGTGAGGAATTAAAATGCATGGGACACACAAGGAACCCTAGAAAAGGGAAGAGTAGAAAAGTTGCAAATTAACTACAGTCTGCTGCATAAGCTAAAGGTAAAACAAATGGGCAGACTAGAGGGGCTAGCGGTCCTTATCTGCTGACAAATTCTATGTATCTATGTAAAGGCTTTTGAATACCTAGTGACAGTGCAGTGGAGGGTACCTTACTTTTATCTGCACACCAAATTGTGTTGAAAAGTCTTCTAATGTTGTCTGCCACCAACCTGCATAGGAGTTGTCATAACACAGAAACATAGAAGTTGTTAGCAAATAAGGACCTCTTGGTCCACTTAGTCTGCCCTCAATTCACTACCTACTGTGCCACCACAAACCCTACTTGACTTCTGGTCTTCTCCCCCTTGCCTTACTTCTAAGGTCCCTTGTGTCTATCCCATACATGCTTGAATCCTGTTACTGTTTAGCACCCACCACCTCTGCAGGAGGCTGTTCCAGGCATCCACCACCCTCTCCATGAATAAGTATTTCCTCACATCTCATCTAAGCCTCTCCTTCAGCTTTATAGTGGGACCCCTTGTTCTGGAGCATCTTTTCTATTGAAAATGCTACCTTCCTGTACCTTAATAATACATGTGAGGTATTTGAATGTTTCTATCTTATATCCCCTTCTCCTCCTTTCCTGTGGAAAGAACATATTTAGTTCCTTGAGTCTTTCCTTGAATAGTTTTGGATGCAGGACCTGCACCGTTTTTTTGTAGCCCTCCTTGTACCACCTCCACACTATCTATGTCCTTCCAGAGGTAGGTCCTTCAGAACTGGACACAGTACTGAGGGTGGGTCTTGCCAACATAGAATGTAGAAATATTTTATTGCTCAGCATTAACAATTACAATATACAGTATACAGTGTTAAAACATAGGCCATCTGGACATAAAATATACAAGCATGAAATAAAATCACAGCCATTAAAACTTTGCACAATACTATAATTATTTCATTACAGGTGCAAATAGCCAATAAAGTCACACAATATCTTTACTAAAAGACACATGTTAAGATAATCAGCAGTGAAATATTCAAAATATGGGTTGTCATGAAAAATCTAGGCACTTTTCTTGGACATTTGGATCTTGTGTAGTAAATAAATAAAGTAATATTTTGTCGGAGGGAGGTCGAACTCACCTAGCATCTCCCCTAACCAATGTTTCCATTTCTTTTCAAAACTGGACACATGAGAACTACATGTTTAAGATTGTCACACGTACTGGATCCACATTTACACAGATTACGAGGAATTTGATGGCAGAAAAGGACCACACCGCCCATCTTGCCTGCCCCTTACATCCTCCCTTTACGGTAAGGATCCGAAATGTTTGGTCGCTTTTTGTCTGTAGTGGACAAACTGAGCATTATAAACTTCTGTTCTCAACCTGGTATACATACTATGCATTTTGTGATTAGTTAGTTTGGCTACATAAGATTCATAACCCATTGTGTTTTGAATTGTTTGTACCAATCGTGCAGTTTTAATGTAGATAATTGAGATAAAGAATAACTTGAGACCAAATCTCTCAGTCTTGTCTTTACTGCAGTAACTGTTTCCTTCCAGGGTCTAATGTAAATAGTATGTAAGAGATGCCTAGTCCTATTGGGAAAGAGTATTTTTAATTAACTGAATGGATGGGTGAACATATCCCATGGATGAAACGTAATTTCCTCCTCAAGGCACATTCTTGGAAATCGGGTATCTGGAAAAAGTAGGACTTTAAGAGAAATGTTATTTGTCTTTCTCTGACTAATGAGGTCATAGAGTATCATCCCAGTTCAAGTTTAAAAATACAAGATGGTGTCCCAGGAGGTGTCATGAAAATGTACTTGTACAACTTATTGAGAATGGTTTCTAAAGCAGCCAAATTATTTGAACCCGAAATCTTGGAGGCATATAGTATGTTTGCTCTTATTTTGTATTAATGACTTTCAAAATGCCCTTGACAGTAGTTTTATCCATTTTTGCATTACTGATTTTAAAAGCGCTAGAAGCAGTAGTCATTTTAGTTTGAATCAGTTTTATATGTTTATTCCATGATACAATTTGCATAAATCTGTCACCCAAATAATCATAATGATCAACAGTTTCTATTTTATCTTCATCTAGCCAACATTTTGGTGTGGTTTTGGACTTATTTCCAAAATAATAATTTTAGTTTTAGCATTTTCTTTACACAACATTGAGAAGTGTTTTAATTTTCCTTCTTGAGGACATCACTGAAGACACTAAACAGCAGGCAGATGATTCGCTCCTGCCCACCTCCTTTCTACTTCAAAGAGGTCTCGCTGTATATGGTCTGGAAATACCTAGTAAAATTACTTAGGAAGTCAAGGCATATCAGTGATTTCTTAAACCTCAATTTAATTGCCTTTACCATTGAAGAATTACTGGTGCCCATTGCAAAGATTCTAAATCTCACTGAGACTAGCACAATTCCCCCAAATCTGGAAGTCAGCCCTAATTACCCCTGTTCACAAAGTGGGGACCGTACTATATGCACAAATTATAGACCTATCTCTATATTTCCACCTCTGTCTGAGGCACTCAAGTGCATAGTTGCAGATCAGCCCGTGGAGTATATGGAAAAATACTTGATCCAGTGCCCCAGCTGCATGGATTCAGAAAGCAACATAGCACTACCACAGCACTGCTAGAATTCACTGGTTTTAGTCACCAATCTCCGGATCAAGGTAGTTTGGTAGGTGCAGCCTTCATAGACCTCCACAATGGCCTTTGATACAGTGACCCATGCTCCTACTTCTCAAGCAACTGTCTCCTCCACTGGCCTCTACTTGAATCTGTCTCCCTGGTTCAAAGTTATCTTGTAGGTCACTGTCAATGGGTGAAGATAGCTAATGTCACCTCTGACCATCAACATGTCCACTCTGGAGCACCACCAGGCTCCATACTGGGTCCAATTCCCTTTAGCATCTTTCTTAACAATCTTCCTCCTCCTGTCACCAGCAGATCCTCCTCTACATAGATGATGCAGTCATATACACTAGCAACACTGACTCCGAACCACTGGAACACCAACTTCAACTCAACTTTGAGGAAGTAGAAGACTGGTTCAGGAAACACAAGCTGATTCTGAACTACAAAAAACAAAAGTCATTTTTTCAGTGGTGCTTGCAGCAAACACAGATACAGTGCCCTAACCATCAAGAACTCCTCTGGCATCCACTTAAACAAATTCAACATTTCAAGTATCTAGGGTAACTGTGGATAGCTCACTATCATATGCCCAGCATGTTGAGAATGTTGCCAGGTCTGCCAGTATCAAGATAAGGTTATTCCGTAGACATAAACACAATCTAACACCTGAAACCCTTAGACTAGCTATCTATAGTTCCACAGTATCCATTGCTGACTATGGTCTGGTTATCTATGGCTCAGCTTCCACCACTACCCTCTGCAGAATATCAATGGTACTCAATAAAGCATGCTTTCTTCTTACTGGAGCAGCATGCCTCACCCACATGTGTGTGAACTGTATGCACAAGCAGGTTGGCTTCAGCTAAATGGTAGGGTTCACTGTCAAACCTGCTTGCTAACTAAAAGGCACTTCTCAGGCTCCTGCCTTCTGGTGTTACAAACTTACTCAGCCCCTCTTGCAGCTCCAGCATCCGCATAGCTCAGTCAACCAACTCTTCTCTGTCCCAAGATGCCGGACTACACAAGGGCAACAATCGTTTGCATATAGAGCACCACTATGGTTTAATGCACTGCCCAGTGATATCTCTTTTTACCAAAATCAGGACCATTTAAAGGCACTCTTCATCAGCATCTTACAGCTAACAGTTCCTGTGACTGTTTCAACTGACATAGCACTACCTCAGCAGTATTGACACATCTATTGCACTTACTCTCCCCCCTCTCTGCAAATTGCCCTTTCACCCTAACTGCTCTGCCTTATTTTTCTGCCTCCTTCCCCAATCCTTCTTCACCTCACCCTCTCACCCTCCACCTTCTTTCCACTGTTTATCTTCACTTACCTTAACTTTTGTTCACCCAAAGCTACCTACACCTATCTAACAAAGCATCTTGGGCTGCCTCCTTTGTTAGGTTATTTTTGATTTCCTACTGATTCATAGTTTTAATTTTGGTTGCACTGTTAATGTTATTTTAAATACTTTCTTATCAAAATTTTATGTAATATCATCTGTTGTACAGTATGTCTGTCACCTTTATGTGCTCAAAAGTATTGTAATCGAGAATGAATAAATAAAAGAAAAACAGATACATTTCATTTTGAGCCCTAATGCCGAGGTGAAAATAATACAATATTGTCTGTATAAGCAAGACTATCAATTCTTTATTTTAAAATTTTTGTGGTGTAAAATCAGGGCTAACAATACCTTCCAGAATACTATTGATATAAATATTGAATAAAGTTGAGCTAATAAACATCCTTACCTAACTCCTAAGTTAGTTTAGAAGGATGAGTAATATGTCCATGCTGATCATATTGAAGTTTTGCCCATATTTTATCATGTAATCTGATCAAACTATCTAGAAGAGTGCTGTCGAGACCGAGATTTTCTAATGTTTGGGTCTTGCCAGTGATCTATACAGGAGTCATACCACCTCTGTCTTTCTGCTGGTGATACCCTCCCTCATGCACCCAAGCATCCTGCTAGCCTTCCCCATCGCCTTATCACACTGCTTGGTTACCTTCAGGCCATCAGAAATGATTACTTCTAGGTCCCTTTCCTGTTTTGTGGTTGCTAATACCTCCTGCTCAATTGGTACAATGCCTCTGGGTTTCTGTGCCCCGTGCATGATTTTGCACATGTTTGCATTGAAATCCAGCTACCATTCCCTTGACCATTCTTCCTGCTTTTTCACATCATCCCTCATGTTTTCAATTCCCCTCATGTGTCCACTGTGTTGCAGATTTTGTGTAATCTACAAACAGGCATGCTTTCCCTCCTTCTAGTCCTTCTGCAATGTCACTGATAAAGACATGAAGAAACTGGGCCTAACACTGACCCCAGTGGCACCTGGTAACCTTGCCTTCTCCAGGTGGACCCCATTTACCACATCCTCTGACTCCTATTGCTTAGCCAACTTCTTACCCATTTTACCACTTTTGAACCCACTCCTAGGTTTCCCAGCTTGTTCACCAGTCTACTATGTGGAACGTCTCAAAGACCTTACTGAAATCCAGGTACTCACATCTACTGCTCCTCCCTTCCTGCCACAAACCCTACTTGCTCTTGTTCTATTAATTTATGAATGAATTGTTGCAGCCTTTTGGCTAAAATCTTTGCCAAGATCTTATAATCATTATTCAATAATGGAATTGGTCTGTAATTTGTAGTCTAAAACATCTTTCCTTTTTAGCTAATAGTGTTATACAGTATATGCATTATTCATGCTGGGAATAATATTTTAAGAGTTGGGCCTGATTCATGAAGGACTTAGATTGGCATAAAGGACTTGCTTCGGAGGGTTGGACATAAGAGACAACTTCGGTGATCCATGTGGCAATTGCAATTCAGCAAGGATACCAGATGCAACCTTCAACCCAAGTCCCTTGCATCATCCACACCAAGTCAGACCTGCTCCCCGGTCTAACTGTGCACCAATGGGGAGCCAGTGTGCAGGGCTTGCACCTGAGCTTTGGCGCAAGCTGCCATAAACTGGGGAAAACTGTCTCAACTGTGCCAACTATTCCTTAATTGGGGCACAGCTGCAGAGGATGAATTTGCCGTAAAATGTACCAAAGATCAGGCTGACGCCGGGCTTGATGCAAGCCCCTGCGTTAACCTTCATGAATCCGCCCTTTGTGTTTCCTGCATTGCCTTATGATGATACATAGCTGCATCTTGACTTAAAAGTTTAAGACGTTCTCCAGAAAAATGTCAGGACCTGGTGTTTAATTGTTCAGAATTTCCTTAATAACCTCTTCAACTTCAATGAGGAGACTGGGCAATTAGTTCATAAATTTCTTCAGGGTAAGCACGGTAGATGAACATGTATAAGTATATCAGCTATTTGAGAATCCTTATTTGTTTGTGGGCTAAGTACAGGTATATCTCTTTATAATGCTGAACTAGTATATCACTAATATCTTCATTAGTATAAACAGTCTCCCCATGTCTTTCCTTCTAAGGCCCAGAACTGAGTTTTGCTGTTGTGTTTCATAAGCCTTTAAGCAAGTAGCTTACTAGCTTTCACACCTGCCTTTCAATATTTCTGTTTTATTCTGAATAATGTATATTCGTTTTTTTCAGAATAGATTTGGTTAATTTAATTAAAGGGACACTGTCAACCTCTTTAGGTCTTAAAGTGTCTCTAGTTTAAAAACACATTTATGATTGTCAACATTCTGTAAGGATTGCTGATGTGAGCTGAAGTTTGATTCTGACTCTTTTTCTTTAAAAAGTGAAAACAGACTGCCCACCATACTGGTGTTACCACACAAACACAGGTTTGTTTACATTCCTTGATCAGCTCCAACTACATCTTTTCTGGTCTTGGAAACACCCACAGCACAGTCTAGCCCCTCATGATACAGGAAGTTTAGGAGGCTACTGCCTCATGAATAACTGTGCTGTTTGGGTGTGTTTGCAATACTCATGAAGTATACATCAAGAACAGATCCAGGACTGTAAACAAAACAAGGTTGTTTATAAGTATACATTAGCATGCATTTCAGTTGTTCTACTAAACAAGGAGACAGACAGAACAAACAGCAACACCAAAGAATGTTAGAGAAGGTAAGCATTCATAACATGTAGGGGTTTTAACCAGAAATAATATGATGAAAACAGGTTGACAGTGTCCTTTAATGGAAGTTAGCTTATACATTAAGTTCTGATTGTTTGAGTGTCCTTTTATATTGGCTTTCTAGCTTATGAAGTTTGTTTTCTAATTTAGACAACTTTTTGTTGTTTCTTTCTTCCTTTAACTGAATAGCTGATTATTCTGCCTCTGATGTAGGACTTAAAAGATTCCCACACATGTATATGAGACCTCCCATTATCAATGAATTCAAAGAACTCTACCATCTCTTTTTTTTACCCTATCTTTATGCTCATTCCTTCCTGCAGTTGCCCCTCTCTTTGGGGACCCTAAGTGTCCCTGCATTGGAGTTCCCCGAGTTCGACTGCCCATATGGGTGCCCGGCTCCTGGACCTGAGCACACTGGATAACCCCCTGGCTGGGATGGAGGAGTCCCTCTAACTCCCCAGACCTGTAGCTGAGTGTGCACCTTGCACTATCTTTCCCTGGGTTCTTCTGATCGCTGGTGCTGGGATCTGTCTAATGGCACCACTGCAGGGTGTTTTTCCTGGTTTTCTCCCACCCTCTGTGGGGCATCTGCACACTGGGAGGACCAATGAGACAAAGGCATGGTGAGATGTGCATTTTACTCTGGCCCTCAGCTGATGTCTGCCCTTCCAACACGTCTGGCTGCCTCTGCACCTTCCACCTGGTTCCCCAGGTGGTGGTGATACAGTGAGGTCTGCTGTCCTCCCACCCAGAGAAGGAGAGTAGCTGTTGGCTGCTCAATCCTTCTCCTCCTCTGTCAACGCCCAGTAACCCATGCTTGTTCCCGGACATGGGTCGCTGGCATAGCGTGAGGTAAGGCATCCAGCACCTCAGCCCTCAGTGCCACCGGGCCGGCCTACCGCCTCTTTTTAAGCTAATTTGGGAAGCTCTTATCCCATACTAATAATAAATTAAATTTCCATCAGAAAGTTCTGGAGTTATCAGCTTGGAACAGAATGGACATGTCAATAAGTGCGTGATTTGACAGATGGATGTTATCAAAGATGACTGCTACTATTGTATTTGTATGGTTTGTGGAAAGAAAAATAAAATCAGTTCTACTATGCATTATATGGCGATTGGAGAAAAGAATAATCTCTTCCTTGGGGATGCGTGATTTGCCAAGAATCTGTCAGCCCTGCATATTCTAGTAAATTGTGAAATGCTGCTTGAATTTTGGTGGTCTGTAAATTACACCTGTTGGTATTTGGTTCCAGAAGGGATCAAATACCTCGTTCATTTCACCAGCTATAATCAGTTCATATCCTATAGTTCTATTCAGTCTACAGCCACATCATTAAAAAATTCTGCTTGTTTACAGTTAGGTGATAAATGTCGAGAACACCATCTTGGTGCCATTAAGGGTACTCTACTAACATCTGAAACCTCCCTTGATCATCTGTGATGTGGAGTGCTTAATAAAATCCATGCCTTTCTTAATAAGAATTGCAATTCCTCCCTGTTTAGAATTGAAACAATTACAGTATGTTCTATTATTCCCAACCCACTCCCTCGCAGTTTTTCATGTCTTTTGTAATCAGATGAGTTTCTTGCAAAATGCTATGTTAGAGTTTGCCTTTTTAAGACAGATCTTTTTCCTTTTGATAGGCTAATTAATACCTTTTCTGTTTCAAGATGTTATGTTAATAGAATTAGTACTACTGGTTCTGTTAAACTGAATATGAGCTGCTTAGCAATAGTGAACCTAGATACTAACTTGTGACCAGGGCTTCAGATAATTTTTTGGTCAAATACTTCCATAGGTTGAAATTTGGAAGTCATTTCAGTTTTAATGGAGTCAAAATACTTCCAGCTGTCAGTTTTGGAAGTCAAAATAATTCAGTCCAGAAATTTTGAAGTCAAAATACTCCAAGTCCTATATTTCTTGAAGTCACAGGCCTTCTGAATATCTCATTGTACCCCATACACTCCACATTCAAAGAAATACATATTTTAACTGCTTGAACAGGTTTTAAGGAAGGGATGATTGGCCAGGACATCAGGGAAAATCCTCTATTCTTACTAAAAGTGCTTTGGGTTCTTTTACTTTCTCCTGGACACCCACCAGGACAGCACCAGAGATGGGTAGAAGTTTAACATCTCATCTGAATGATGGCACACATAACAGTACCTACCCCCAACCCACACACACACTAGTGCTTCATTAGGGTGCCAATGTTTTTGACATGAGCCCAAGTCCCAGTGTGGGACTAGAACCTATAACCATCTGGCCAAGAGGCAGATGTGCTGCCAACTGAGCTATACTGACTGACAAATGAGTTGCTGACAGAAATCAACAGGTCCTGTTGTGTCAAAATGTATCTTCTCACTATTTTCTCTCTTACCACCAACATACTAACCAACAACATTGATTCTGTTCCTATCCTGAAACTAAAATTGCAAGGCAGCAGCTGGCTTTGATGGTGCACTGTTGTTTGTCTGTCTGCCTGCTTGCCTGCGTTACCTGTCCTGCAAGCTAGCAGTAGCTAGCTATCACCAGTAATAGGATTTACTAACACCACCAGCACACATCAAAGGATTCAGAGGAGAGTGACAAGAATGATAGGGTCCTGGAATGCTAGGGTACAAACAGAGAAAGTCCTCTCCCTCCCAACACCGTGGATCCATTGGACCTGGTTTTCAGTGGTCTTGTATTCCTCCACCCCACCACCCAAAGTGGTGCTGCATGATCAAACATGTAAACAGTTATGTGAAAACTGGCTGCAACTCTGTTTGCCACACTTTTATGGCAGACTGGATTGAGTAGATTCATATTCAAGAAAAGAACCAGAGCATTCCCAAAACCTCATTTTTTTCTCCATCTCTTCTCATCTTACTTGAATTTCCTTCATAAGTAGACTGCAGAGATGAATAATAACAACAGCAAAGGTTAGGCCCATCAACTGTTAAACTGTCGTTGGCGCAGATTCTATCAAGTAGTGCACAACATTTAAAAAAATAAATAAACACATTTTTTAATCTTTTCCTCAGTCACTGTTACATTCAATAACAGTCTACTGTCTTCCACCACAGTGTTTGTATATGTTTGCTTAAGAAAACATGGACAGCAGGAATGGAAGAGCAGCCTATTTGATTTAACAATCAAAATGGCAAATGTTTATCATGAAAACTGCAGGGTAAATGTAAGCCCTCCTCCCCTGTATTTTGGCACTGCTCTCTAGTCTAGCAAAGCTTTACCACTGCACCTTCAACCAACTGGCCCTGGATCTGGTGTACTTCAGCTGGATGGATTTCAGTGACCAGTGATGCCACATCCAGAAGCCCGCTGCAGTATTATTGCCTCAAGATTTTACCCCCAGGAAACTATAACTGCATTTTCCCAAACAGATTAAAGAAGAAGAGAACCTCAGAGCTGAGCACATCTATTCTTTGCAGAGATTGGCCTTGCAGCTATGCCAGCACATTAGTAACAGAGGTAGACAAGCAGCAAATGGGGTTGGGGACACACTGATTTACACCAGAACCAGGACATTATAACTAGGAATACTCATATAGTGATATCCGATACTGGCAGCTAAATGTTAAAGTGCAGAACGACAAAGCACTTCAAGCAGTTTGGGAATTGTCTTGAAGTAAGCTGTACAGGCAGTCCCCACCTGGTTTTGTCCACAGCCCTTCTGGGAGTCTGTGATATTGGACTTACACTTAACTGCTATGCCATTCATCTCCTGCAGTTTATACAGTGAGATTTAATCTAATAAAGGCACTGAAGAGATAGTGTATAATTACCACCATCTCCAAATTTGTCTGCTTGACATGGATTATGTCTTACAGTCTAGGTGTCATTTGATTTATATGGCATGTGTAAGAGGACATACCTGCTATGGGGTCTGCTTTACTTTGCAGTCAGATGATGTATAGCATAGAGGTCAGGAGAGGGGCTGGGGCAAGGAAGTAAGAGACCAAAAAGTCAGGAGGATTTATGTTTCAACCAGTTAACACAAACAAAAATGCTATGCAGACCCTGCTGATAAATTCACAGTGAAAAAGGGCTGGCAGTTGTTCAGTTTAATTTTTATGTTTGCTTGCATGCATGTGCAAGAACATAATGCCACCATATGAATTTTCGTAGGTGTGTGCCACTCAGCTTCAATGCCCTGCTCCTTTTGCAGGCGCTGTCTCACCGCACAATACATGTCTGGGCTATCTAGGACAGAAGTTCAGATGCAGTGGCGTACAGCTGAATATGAAAACTGCTGCAATCAGTGGTGGTAACGTGGAGGCGTTTGTACTGCCATCGCCGGCAGTATGCAAATTGCCTGCACGCCACACTGCATCTAAACTGTCTCTCATAGACAGTTCTTCCTCCCCTGACCTGAACACCTACTAACATGCTGGAAGTCCACCCCAGTGTGCTCATGCACTTCCCCCACCCGGCACCCGCATGGGCCGACAGGGTGCTCAATCCTCATCGGCTCCACTGCCCTCCCCAAAAACAGACTTCTGGGATGCGATGGGTCATTTAATTTTCTTAGGGCATGGCAAAGAATGCCAGCTTTCTATTCATGTGATGACAGAGGACAGTGGCCTCTGAAGTTCTCGGATGTGAGTCTGTCTCTCAGGCAGTTGGTTCCATATGGTTGACTGTCTGTGTCTCACGGTAAAAGGCTATGGCTGCTGTCTGAAGATGCACAGTGCAAGTCGGTGTTGGGGCCATCACCAAGAAGGAGCTGGCAGAGGTAAGCAGTACATGCAAGTAAGCTGAACCGTCATAGTGATCCAATCAAGAAACAGTCATAATGTTATGATCTGTATGGACCTGACTCGCCTTTCCCACTTTAACTCAGCAGTACAAACAAGGCAGACTGTTGGCGTCTGTGCTTGCCCAGTACCAACTGCTGCCCTTTCCAGGTGCCTGCTGTGTCCTGCCAGTATCAGCTGCTGTACATTGCTCTGTGCCTGCTATGCCTTATGTGGTACCAGCTGCTGTACCTTGCCCAGTGCTTACTGTGCCAGGGGGTATCAGCTGCAGTGCACTTTGTTTGGCGCCTGCTGCTGTATTTTGCTCACTGTCTGCTGTGTCCTGCCTGGTACCAACAGCATACCTGCTTGGTGCTGTGCCTGCTATGCCCTGTCTGGTACCAGCTGCAGTACCTTGCTTGGTGCATGCTGTACCTGGGCCGTACCTACTGCTGTAGCTTGCCCAGTACCAAAAACTGCTGTGCCATGCACAGTGCCTGCTGTGCCTTGCCTGGTACAGGGGCTGTGCACTGCCAGTACCAGCTGCTGTACCTTGCCCATATCTGCTGTGCTTGGCTGGTGCCAGCTACTGTACCTTGCCCTATGCCTGCTGTACCCTGCCCAGTACTAGCTGTTATGCCCTGCAATGTGACTGCTTCTATACTCTGCCCTGTACCTGCTGTGTCCTACCTGGCACAAGCTGCAGTACCTTGCTCAGAGTACCATGTCTGGTGACTGCTGCTATACCCTGCCATGGCTGTACCTGCTTCTGTACTTTTCCTGGTGCTTGCTGTGCCCTACTTAGTGATTGCAGTACCCTGTCTGGTGTCTACTGTACCCTTCACCATGCCTGACACAGTTTTCTTCCTGGTGCATGCAGTACCCTGCCTGGTGCCTCCTGCTGTTTTCTGTCAGTGATCTGCTGCTGTACATTGGTGCCTGCTGTATCCTGCCCTGTGCTTTACATTACCTGCCTGGTGTCTACTGTACTCTGGCTGATGCCTTGCTGTACCCTGCCATGTGCCTGAAGCTGTTCCCTATCAGGTACTGACTGCTGACTGTACTGAGTGCCTACTGCTGTACCTGCCCAATGTCTGCTGTACCCAGTGTTGGCTGCTTTATCCTGCCATGTGCCTAATGTTGGCCTTTGCCTGGTGCCAGCTGTACTCTGCCTGGTGTCGGCTGCAGTACCTTGTCGGTGTTGGCTGCTGTACTCTTCCCAGTGCCAACTGTTATACCCTGCTGTATGCCAGCTGCTGTACCCTGTCGTGGGCCAGCCCTGTATCCACTGGCAGCTGCTGTACCCTGCTGGGTGCCAGTCACAATATCCTGCATGATGCTGGTGGCTGAACCCTGTTTGGTGCTGGCAGCAGACCCTGCCCAGTACTGGCAGCTGTACCCTGCCTGGTGACTTCCTGTGCCTGTAACATGGCCAAGACACCAACTATACCCTGCAAAATGATGACAGCTGTACTCTGCACAGTGCTGACCAGTGCACCTTGCTACTGGGCTGATGTCATCTTCAGTGTATTTAACCAAAATTGAAATTGATATTACTATGTCCTTGTTCTGTGAAATGTAGATCCTTCAACAAACCTAACCAAAATTGAATTAATATTGCTGTGTCCTTGTTTTGCAAATGTAGACCCCCACCACCACCTCTAAGTTACTGGGAATAATTGAAGATTTTACTGATAAACTGGGCCTGGGACAGTTTCAGTACAACCTGGAGACCTGGATGCAAAACCCCATGAGGGAAATGTTTTAACTCCTTCCCATAGAAATACTGACATAAAGCAGTTTGAGTTCACAAAAATATTATCAGTAGGGTGCTATTTCCAGAGTGAATAAAGACAATACTTTGACACATTGGTGTGTATCAGCACACTGACATGGTTGGTTTATAAGGCAGTATGGCCAGATATTGACATGTGGACAACAGCGGGGCACCAAAGTTTGCAATGCACTTGTGCTGACGCTCAGCTGCTATACTCGTTCTGACAGTGCACCAATGCTTTTCGACTGAATATCAGCTCTTGTCAGCACAGTGCTAAGTCAATCTTTGCTGCCCCAATATGGATCTGGGCTGTATCCAGCCCATAGGGAATTACACCCCAGACCAGATAACACCAGGGGCTGTGGCATGATGTTCAGCTGCAAAGTGCAGATGAGCCCATTGGTCATGCATTGCCCCTAAGTAGCCCTTAACATGCCCACTATAGGTTCATTTGCATTGGAAGTGGTACCATTTCCGCCCATCCTGTGAGAGCACCAGTCACATCAGTCCTGGTGGCCAATGGCACCCCCACCCGGCACATGTCCCATCCATGTATATGTATTTCTTAATGTCTAGTGATCCCCACAACTGTCCCATTGGTGTTAATATTATTCCTGGTGTCCAGTGGCCCTGCACACCTGTCCCATTCCTCTATATGTATTACCTGGTGTCTAGTGGCCCCATCACACAACCATCCCTTGATGGTAATATTGTCCCTGGTGTCCAGTGGCCCTCCCACACCCTGGCCCAATGATGTTAAGATGTCTAGTGGCACTCCACCCCAATTCCTCATCCTGCTTAAACGAAGTATGCCTTGGTGTCTAGTGGCACCTCCACCCACAGGTTCCGTCCTGGTTAAACAAAGGATGTCCTGGTGTCTAGTGGCACACTCACCCTCACAGTCCCTGTCCAAGTTAAACAAAGGATGCCATGGTCTCTAGTGTCATCCCTACCTCCAAGTCCCCATCCCGTATAAACAAAGGATGATCTGGTGTCTCGTGGCACCCTCACCCTCAGAGTCCGCATCTCGGTTAAACAAAGGATGCCATGGTATCTAGTGTCACCCCATCCTCTGAGTCCCCATCCCATTTAAACAAAGGATGCCCCAGTGTCTTGTGCCCCCCCACCCTCTGATCACCTGTATCCACAGTGGCTTGATATCTGGCAGAAAACCAGTAATCCACAAGTTCAGTGCTATACACCAAGAAGAACAAACAACTTAAAGTTTAAACAATTGTAGTCCCACAACCATCAGAGCTCTGATGAAGGTGTGGCTAAAATATCAGCTGTGTGCCTGCATGTGACATCATCATGCACACAGTAGTTCTTCTGAAAAGGACTGCAGGACTGCAGCTGTTGAAAGTTTGTTTGCTCTCTTGGTGTATAGTATTGGACTTGTGGTTTACTACTGTGCCAGATATCAAGTTAATAATATATACATTAAAGAAAACTAGTGACTGTGAATCTGATGGATTTTTAACTGGGTGCCAAGGAAATAGACTTGGGGGTGGTGGACATGGGTTATCTGGACTTTCATAGAGGCCATCAACACTGTGCCTCACAGGAGGCTAATAAAGAAAATTAACAGCTTTGGAGTTGGATCCAAAGTGGCAAATTAGGTTAGAAACTAGAAAATGGATAGGTGACAGAGGTGATGGTTAACAGCACTCACTCTAATGATGGGAGTGTGACCCGTGAGGTACCACAGGGCTCGGTAGTGGGACATGTCCTCTTTAATGTCTTCATAGGGGACACTGCAGAAGAACTGGAAGGGAAGGGCTGACATTTTGCAGATGATACCAAAATCAGCAATAGAGTGGATACTCAGGAGGAGGTGGAAGAATGCACATGGATCTTGGAAAACTTGAGGCATGGTCAAAAGCACAGCAGTTGGGGTTCAGTGCCAAAAGTGCAAAACCATGCACATAGGGCATAGGAACCCATGAGCTGAGTATAGGATGGGAGGTACTGTCAGTCATTAGACAAGAAAGAGATCTTGGGGTTATCATTTCTGAGGGGCCTCAAAATGGCAGGGCAGTGTGACAAGGCAGTAGGTAGGGCTCGTGTTTTGCTGGGGTGCATAGGAGTGGCATCTCCAGCAGGAGGAGGGTAGTGCTGCCACTGTTATAGTTCTGAGGTGAGACCCGCCTAGAGTACTGTGTCCTGTTTGGAGCTAGCACCTCAGAAAGGACATAGACAATGTGGGCAGTCCAGAGAGAGGCAGCTAAAATGGTGCAGGGTTGCCGAGAAGCCCTATGAGGAGAGTCTGAGGGATCTCAATATGTACACCCTAGAGAGAGGAAACAAAAGTGACATGATAGAGATCTACAAGTAGTGAGTCTCCCTCAAATGGGAAAGTGCATCAGGCTAGGGGGGGCATGCAGTGAAGCTGGAGGGGCAGTTCAAGAGAGATGAGAAATTAGGAAATATTTATTTACTGAAAGAGTGGCAAACACATGGATCAAACTGCCAACGGAAGTGGTGAAGGCTAAAACAATGTGTGTGGGGCTTTAAGAATGCATGGTATAGGCATAGGGGTTATTAGAAAAGAGGCAGGAAGGCAGAAGTGTCGCTGGAGGCAGATTAGGCAAGGAACCTCTGGACAGATTGGGTGGTCGAAATGCTCCTTTTCTGCCAACAAATTCTATGGTTCTATGAATACACTGATAACCGCTTATACAGAATCAAGCCCTCTTAGCACTGATGGCTAATGCTGCAATCTTTAAGGGATGTCAGGAAACTGCTGCTTCATCCCTCTCCCTGTTCCCCTTGCTTTTGTGTTTCAAAATCGTGACTGTACAAGGCATCATTCAGATTTTTTTCCTTACTATTTATACCTCCTTAATCTTGTGTCTGCTGCCTCTCCTCGGAGTCCCAGTGGTGATCCCAATGGTGCGACGATGACTCACTCTAGCCTCGGATAACCCCGGCAGGGTAGGAGGGTACCCAAACCCTTCCAGCCAATGTCCAATGTGTTGGGTGACCAATTGCTGCCACCACGCAACACTGGGACCCATCTCCCAGAACAGACACAGGGTAGTTTCTGCTTTTTCTGTGGAGCGTGGTGTGCAATGATGTCAAGGTATGTGCGATGTCTACCATGCTCCTCCCACGCTGTGATACTGGGCTGCTCTTCCCTCAACCTCCGCTGGAGGTTGGCCAGCCATAGGCCTCCCAGGAAGGCAGAGCAGTCCTGCAGATGCTCAGCCTCCTTCCCTCCCGGCTGGCGGCGGCGGCTTCCAGGCTCGTTCCTGAACCCAGATCGCTGACATCACAAGTGGTAGCACTACGCTGCGCCAGGTAGGCGGCTAGCATCAGTTAGATTTTAGAACTTGATAAGCAGTGGTGGCTGATTAAAACATTTTGATCAGCACTGACTGTGGTTTGAGAAGCAATTTTTCAAGATGGTCATTTTTATGTTTGCTTGAGGTTACTAGAGCTTTGCAGAGATGTGTCAGTGTTTGGCCAATCCAGCACTTTCAGGGTGTGTCCCTTGCCACCAATCAACAGGAGCGTGCGATGATGGCAGTTTCAGAGTAAATGCCAGACTTGAAAGAAATCTGCTACCCCAATCAAGGACAGTTTCGTAATTCCTGATTGCAGTGGCAGCTCCCCCCACAACCAGGCACACAGTGGCAGAGAGACTCTAGCCATGCACATTACAGTACACAGTAATACGCATGGCTGGAGTTATAAGCAACCTGTTTGCTCAATGTGCCTTTCATGGTGAAGCAAATCATAATAAATGAGCTGCATCATGGTAAAGCTTTGCAGATTGGCGGCTTCTGCTGCCCACCACGATCTTCCAAAAGCCGACATCAGGGTGGCGATCCCGTGTTGGCATGTCCCTCCACTCCATCCACTTTTGAGGCACATTGGGAGCCCACCCCAGTGTGCCCAGATAAATGTTTTTTGTTTACTTTCCGACACCAGGATGCCCACTCCCAGTGTCAGATGCCTGCCCCATCTTTCATTGCTGATGGGGTGCCCAATCCCTGTCGTCATTGTGTACTGACCACCTCCCCAACTGATGTGGCACACTGGGAGCCCACCCAGTGTTCATAATAATTCATAACTCTTTCTGACACTGAGATGCCACCCCTCCTGGTGCGGATGCCCTCACTCCAAGCCCGTTCTTTCTAAGCTGATATTGGGGTGATGGATCCCCAAGTCGGCTTGTGTTCCCCACACACACACACACACACACACATTAGTTTGGCATACTGGGAGGCCACCCCAGTGTGACTTAAAATAAATAGTTACCTGTAAATAAAAAACCATACCCAGCATCTTTTGTTTGTTTACCTGTAAAGAAAACAGTCCCTTGTCATCTCCCAGGCCCCATCCCCACCACCCTTTCACCCCACCTCCCACACCCCACCCATACTTACCTCCGAGGTCTGGCTGTGATCTTCTCTGGACCGGGACACATCTGCACTCTTCAAAGCTGAACTCTGAACTGAGTAACCAAGGTAAGCAGTATAATGGGAATCAATGGGGGTTTCAACTTAGGTTGATATCATAGCCATTTTAGGAATTGTGGCTCCAGATTTTCAACATAGGGTTCTTGGGACCTGACCTCATGAACACTGTGACTGTCATCTCATTTCTCTGTTCCGAAGGTGATTTCTGTGTGGGATCACCGTTTGGGACTGATTAATGAGACACCAGTGCCACTGTTTATGAGGTGGGGTCCCAAAAAAGCCATGTTACCAAATTGGTGAAAAATTCAAAAATGATTAATATTACAGTGTGCGTTGTGCAGTGTCTATGCATGATCATAACTTTTCCAATTTTTAATATTTTCACTCCAGATTTTCAACATTGCCATTTTGCAAACCTCCTTATGAACAGTATAGCTGTTATTTTCATGTCCTGCCCAAAACTGTTTTTGCACCTGTGGTGCAGAATAGCCTGATCACTGTGAAATCAACTTTTGGTATGGAGTACGAAATGATAATGCCACTAATCGTGAGGTGGGGTCCCAAGAAGCCCAAGTTGAAAATTTGGGTGAAAACACCAACAAACGCCCTGGGCGTTAGGGTTTCAACCATAATGCCCCACCCTGTAGCGCCTGACAGGTGTCAGGGGTGTGACTTGAGGGTCATCAGCCGTAATGCTCACACCATTCCACCTCACCCCACTCTGCAGCCAGAGACTGGCATTGAAGTGTGCCTTAGGGTCTTGACCCTAACGTTCACCCATTCTTCTATACTTCACCCATCTCAGCTTATTTCCTTATGGAATGGGGTGAGCTTAAGGCGCCAGACCCCAAGGCATGCCACAACACCTATCAGTGTCTGCAGGGTGGGGTGAGGTGGAATGGAATGAGCATTATACCCGATGACTCAAAGGCACACCCCAATGCCTGTCAGTCTCTGCAGGGTGAGGGTGAGGTTGGCGTTAGTTCAATACTTCACTATTATGCATCTCTAACTCCTGAACTACCAATGCCAATGCTAGCAAGCAAACATTCGGCATTGACAAATGCTTGTTATTTCTCTTACTGTGCTGGGGCAACCCATGCTGATGACAACTAACCCCACACACACACACACATATGCGCATGCACACACAGCAGTTAATCAGTCTGAGTCAGCTTAGTTCAATGAAACAGAACTGGTAAATGCGAAATAGCGTCCACACAGAAAAAATGGACATCTGTCCTTTAATCTAGATGTTTATCACGGACGTAAATGACTCCAGGCAGTCTATTTTGGAAGTTTCTGACAAATTTCTGGACATAAAATACGTTGAAAATACCTTATTTGATGCCCTGCTTGTGACTGGAAAACATAAGGGCAACCTCTAGCCAGACAGGATAAAGGAATAAACTTCTAAATGTAACTCTAGTATTGAAAAGGAAACAGTTCTCTGATAATAACCGAGGAGGAACACAGTAGCAAGATGGCTACACTGCCGTTCTACTCACAACATACTCCACGTTATGCTCTCTAAGACTTTGTTTTCTTTTAATTTAAACTTTTTAGTTAATAAGCCTGCCACCATGGTTATTCTTATTTGTTGCTCAATTACAAATGCTATTATATCAAGTTTTCTGTATTTTAGAGCATTGTGCTAGTTCTGTTTGGTGTTTGGTTCCTAGCTAGTGTTGGCACTGGGTCATAATGTTGCATGACATTATGCTGCATGGCTAAGTGCGCTGTCAATATAGCACAATTTATGCCATGCAGCATCTCTTTATGTGGGGGCTCTGCCTCCCTCTCGGTAATGGGGAGGCTGCACCCCTGGACCCCCACTAAAGATTCTTAACTCCAGGGGTCCAACTGGGGAGCAGACAAAGTCTTTAAAAAATAAAATTTCTGGGACTGGGGAATCAAACCCAGTCCCAGATGCAATGCCTAGGTTCCTGCTGCTGTGGCTCTGTCAGTAAGCTACAGCAGCTGCTCGAGCAGAACCCACTCCCAGTGAAGTCTTATCCTCTGCCTCGGAGTGTGTGAATGGTGCAATATAATACTGCGGTATACATGGTATTCTACCTTTGCTGTCCTAGACAGTGCTATTTTTGTTAGCAATGTCTTACGCTTATTAAGAGTAAGACATTAAGACCCCGGTATGGCTAGGGATACAGCCTGGGTCGCAAAGCAGACCTATGTTTGGTGACTTATCTCCAACCGGAGAATTGAAAGGTGGACAATGCCTGGAAGAGGAGATTCTTGAGGTTGTTACCGCATGGAAAAGGACAATCTGTTTGGAAAGAATGGGAGAACAAGATTGAGGTACAGCTGGACCATCGATAAGCATTGTAAGTGCTGAGACACCCAGTATAATTCAATTACAGGTATGCCATCCTTGATGAGGGGCACAGGGGCTATTTGCCTACTTTTATAAAATAGTTGCCAGTAAGACTACACTCAGTGGAGTGATTTTGTGTTTTTCTTTATGGGTTAGCTTGGACTGGAATCCTAAATAATGGCGGAACCAATTCTTGGATGTTACTTGAACTTCAGAAGGAGGATTCAGAATGTTAATCAACTTAGTGTGTTTTGAACTCTTTGAACTCTGTATAAGGGAGACCAAATTAGCTAAATATTGCAGGACTCCCAGATCTACAGGGATTCTTGTGTTTACAGGGATTTGGAGCCATCTACATGGAAATTCTTCCCATAGACTTGCATTCCTTATACAGGAAAAAAGAAACTAGGCTTCCACATGACATAATATAATCTACACGAAAATATTGAAAAATTGCCCTGGAGTTACAGGGTAAATGTTAAATCAGTCTGGCAGCACTGATATTGTCAAGGGTATCAACCTCTTCAACATAATTGATTAATGATTCTGAGAGAGCTACAAAGTGGTGCAGACTTATTTATAAGATGCAACACAAGTAGAGATGTTAAAGTGCTTGAAGTGCTGAAGACACTAAAAGGAGCTGAACAGGTGTGAAACCAGGAGACAGAAAAGGAATGAGTAAGTACTGAGACATGTGGAGTAATCATTAAGATACTCGGGGGCAGGCAGTGGCGAGACTCTCCTTTAGGAAGAATGCTGCTTGAATATTCCCCAGACCTTTATCAGTTCTCTCTTCTCTCTTGGGGTACTATTGAAGTTATAGCATGGAAATTAAATGGACTCCCAGATCAAGATAAAGGAGATATGTTTCCATGTATGCAAGAGGTGATCTTTCATTGCTGATTTTATATAAATGTTACTGCAGTGACTGGAGGAATTTGAGACCTGTTCTGAGGTACTTTTGATTTAGCTCCAGTTAAAATAAAGTTATAAAGTCATTGGGTTAAATGGATCTAATGCTCCTTTTAGGACTAAGTAAACAGATCCTGAACTTTTCTGATTGTTACCTTACTCCCAAATAAGTCTATAAGGAACCAAGTTGGAAGCATAAATCATAATATTGAATTCTTTCGTTCAAACTTTTAAGCTTTAAATGTTAAGCATGACTCAGTTTACTTCTTGGCTGTTAGTGCTGAAGTATTGATATAACTTTATTCACAGACAGTGGCTTTGAAGAGAATTAATTTGTCTGTGATAACCTCATAGGCCTTTGTGAAAAACTCAAAACTTTTACATATTTGAGTTACTGATTTACTTTTAAAACCAAAGATGTGTCTAAACCCTATTAGTAATATCTAAGAATAGTTCCACATGAACATTGTGTTAAAGATGGAATGTGACAAAAGTTGATGCAGGACATAATTGATTTTTATTATTTTTGTGTTGTATTTCTGTTTTTTTTTTGTATTTTAGTGATAAGCTGTTTTAATTTCTTCAATTGGTAATTGTTTTTGCACGTGGTGAGATTTCAACAAGAATGGGAAACAACTATTAACCTCGTTACTCATTTAGTAGGTGCTAAATGCACTTCTATATTTTAAAGAAATGTTTTAAGCTTTTTATTACAAATGAAGTTCTATAGAATTAAGGGATTTCATAATACTGTATTAGGACATATTTTACCTATATCTATTTACTGGCCAGTGCTTTTCCCATAGAAACCTGGTTATAATTTGCCATTATAACCAACTGGTTATAACAGCAAACACACACTGAGTTTCCTGCTTCCGCACCAGCCACGTGTGCTGCCTTTCTCTCTCTCTCCCACGTCCCTCACTAGACCTGATGGATGCCTCAATCACCACTTGGGGATAAGTAAACCCCTCACCAACTCAAAAAAAAAAGAAATGGGTGATGTCCACTCTGCAAGGTTTAAACAATAATATTTAAAATATTGGCAGACAGCTAACCACGCTGAATCCCGACTAGTCGGCAGCCGTCTCTCAACACCAAACTCTTTTATTTTTATTTTATATAATTACTGTGGTGAAAAGCACTGGCTAGCAATTATATAAAATAAAGATGGTGTTATTTGTAAAACTCAATTTACACATGCCCTTGGTGTGAGATCGTTTTATAAACCCCTAGGGCTTCACCCTCAGGGTTTATTTAGCATCCACACCTCAAGCGGTGTAAAACTTCACACACACACCACCTGATCCATTATTCTCTATTTATTGTAAATTAGTATCTGGTCAATTATGAATCCCACATGTAACTGAATAATGTGCCTTAATTCTAATTTCTGAGCAATTGTTTCTGAGGTAATTTTGAAGGGCTCTTCCTTTCTACACAGGTTTAGTATATCTGCTCTGGAATGGCTCAATGATTCTGCCTGAAACTGGGAGGAGGCACTCTCTGGATACTATTGCTGGTTCCATTCGCAGTTACTTAGTATGGGCTATCAGGGCAAAACAAGACTAGTGGCCCAAATGTGTATACTGTGACAGGACCTGTGGTTATCTTGTTTTTGCTGGCATCATATCTACTTAGCACCCTAATTCCCAAGATTGGTAATTATACAGTGGTAAAAGGAATCCATGAGATATTGCTTTTGTTGACATAACAATATCTTGGGTGGAGTCCCAGTTAATTCATATAAAGACCACAGGACAGAGCAGACCCCAAACAGTACCTGAAAAGTTTGTGTATGTTTAAACAGGCAGTGGTGCTGAAGGAATGCCCCATACTTATAAAACATGTAGTTTGTTGTTCTAACCATTATGATCTCACATATTACCCTGTTGGAAAGGGTGGAAAGTCCTCTATGAGATTAATCATTTTAATTTTCATAGAACATGATCTCAGTAGGAATATATAGCATAAAGCCATAATCAGATTAGAGTACACAGTTTAAAATGTAAACATTTTTATCAGAATTCATGCAAGTGGAAAACTAATCTGAATCAAGTCTGTGTGTTATGAAACAGATTCATGTTTGATACTTGAAATGTTGCTGATCTACCTAATCAATTGCTGCTGGACACTTATCACAGTGCTTGTTGCTGTGTGTTATTGCTTCTTATGGTGTATTTGATATGTATCTTTCATAGGTGGATTTTGAGTCCATATGTAATTTACTTTTAAATGTTGTAAACGATTTGTTAACGATCAACAATAAACTAAAGTTGAACTGATAATAGCTTCCACTAATAGATATTTAGACAATACTCCAGATACTATAAAATAAAGCAGTAACTGCTAAAATAATCAGAGTAATATCTAGTACCCTGTACCCAGTACCCTGCTGGACTGGGTTCTCACCAATCAACCTACCAGGATCTCTCGTGCCTCCGTTCTCCTAGACTCTCTCAGTGATCACTTCCAGTTATATATGAATGGTCTAATAAATTTCTAAAGCCACCCCTATAATCATTACCAGCAGAGTTCTCCCTCGTGGTCAACTTACCCATCTCAAACAGTACCTATCCTTGCAAGACTGACTGCCCATCTACAAGGACGGATGTTAACTAGCCCTTGGCTACTTCATCACCACCTTCAATAAGGCCTGTGACCTCTTCGCTCCTTCAAAAACAAAAAACAAAAGCCCTCTGTAACCCTTGGATAACTGCAGAGCTCCTTTCCCAGCTGAAATCTATGGACCACCTGTGGGCAGTGGCTAAAGCCACAGGCAAACAATCTGACATCCAAAAATACAAACATACCCATAATGCCTGCACAAAATTCATTCGTTTCACGAAAAGCTTATATTATAAGGACGTCCTCACCAACACCTGGGAAATGGTCATGCTTTCTGGGACAATATCAAGGACATTACTGGGAAACAATCAAAATCCCTCCAGCCATGTTAATTGTTGAAGGGTCCACTACCCTTGATCCCATGGTCATTGCAAATACCTTTAACACGGCTTTTACTGACCTAAATACTGTTCTACCACCTGATTTCTTCACAGTCAGTCACACACCCTCTAACACACCTGCACTCTGTCAAACCACCCTCATTTTTACTTCAGGGATTAAGATGAATAAGCTCACGCCACATCGTCTTAGCCATCTCCACCTCAGAATCAACAATGACACCCTGGAACTTAGGCTGCTATCACTTACATTTGATGAGGTCCTCAGTCCCTAACTAAAATTCTTAACCTCTCTCTCTCACACCAGTACATTTCCTGAAATAGAAAACTGCCACTGTGACCCCGGTCCACACAAGTGGGGATAAGACCTGCCACCTAACTACCGCCTGATCTCCACATTGCCACCACTATCCAAGGTCCTAGACCGTATTGTTGCAGACCAGCTCACTGATTATCTGGACAAATATAATATTCTGTGCACACAACAGCACAATTTTAGAAAGGGCATAGTACCACCACCGCCCTGCTTGAATTTACCAGTGCAGTGCATAGTTCCTTGATAAAGGTCTTCTTACGGGCTGTCTTCCTTCGACCTCTTGAAGGCATTTGACATGGTCCATCATCGGCTGCTGTATGACCAACTACTCCTTGCTGGCCTTGCACCAGACTCAGCCTGCTGGTTCAGAAGCTACCTTGACACCGCTCTCAAAGAGTAAAATTGCCAATGCTATCTCAGACACCTTGCTGTCCGCTCTGAGTACCTCAGGGGTCCATACTGGGCCCTCTCCTTTTCAGCCTCTTTTAAACTCCCTGCCACAGTCCTGCTCAGAACAAATCATCCTGTATGTGGATGATGCTGTTGTCTTTTCTACGCACAAGGACCTTTCACCACTACAGCACAGCTTCCAACTCGGATTCAGTTCCATTGAAACATGGTTCTCTATTCATAAACTAGTCCTCAATCACAAAAAACCAAGTCATTGCTATTCTGCAGCTCACATAACCGTTCTGAGCAACACCCTTGCCATCTCCACCAAGCAGGAACTGTCCTCGAACAGGTTTACTCATTCAAATACCTAGGGAGTTCTGCTTGACCCCAATCTCTCCTATACAGCTCACATTGACTGCATGGCTAAAGCTGCCAGCATATGCCTTGGTTTCTCTACAAGCAGAGGCAGCACCTCACCCCAGAGGCCCTGAAGATTGCTGTCCAGAGCTCTGTGGTGTCAATTACTGATTATGCCTCGTATCTATGAGCTCCTGCAGCGTCCACCTCCAACATATACATCTGCACTTAACAAAGCATGCCGACTCACGATTGGTGCTCACCTGCCTCACCCACACCTGTGCCCTTTATGAACAATCCAGATGGCTCCAACTCTCCAACTGTATAAAGTATCTCCACGCCTGGTGGGAAAAATCAACGCGCCTCCACACCTCAGATGTTACTGCCTTATTACAGCAAAACACCAACCGACAGAATACCAGGAGCTCAACACAAAATTCTACAAGTTCCTCGCTGTCGAACTATGCAGGAAACTTCACCCATAGGGCTCTCTATGGATGAATGGTCTCAACCACACCATCTCCTCTGCCTCAACACTAGGTCTGTTCAAACCAGGCTCCAGGCCCATCTCATTGCCTCTAGCTCCTGTGACTGCCTCTCCCTGGCTGATGACCTACACAGCTTTAATCCTAACATATACTGCTTAACCCCAGGCCCCAGTCCCTCCCCCAGCTCCTGAGGCGCCACTTCAAATCTCAGGTCTTCATACCACCTCTTAGTCTCTCCTTGCCTCATTATAGCACTTATTCCCCTGCCCTTTTCTCTCCTATCATTCCTTCCATTAATTTTTGACAAATGCCTCTGGCTGCATCTTCATCCTCCCCTCTCCTCTCATCCCTGTTTCTCTGCCAGCCCGGGTGCCTGACCCTACCCATTCCTTGTGGGCACATGCGTCCTAGCTGTGTTCACCTTTTACTATAGCTGCCTCTGTTAACTACCTACACTTCTCCTCCTCCTCTACACCTTACTCTTCCTATAATTGGCCCTTTCAATAGCACTGTTGTACATGAATTGTTTACTGTTATTTCACTGTTGCTTCCTTGTTGTTTGTTATTCCTGACATGGAACCTTTATAAAAGAGCCTTGGCTCAAAGGTACTTGTAATCCTAGAATTAATAAATAAATAAAATAAAAAAAAATAACAAAGTAAAACAATAATAATGTTTAACAACCTAAGGTTGCTTGTCTACGATGCACAGGAGATTATCTTATGTGCCAGCAGTCAACAGTGTCTGATTGTCAGTGGTGGCGAGTGAGAGTTCTACACTACCTCCGCCAAATCCCATATGCTATATAGGTGTAAGGAAAGTATATAATGTAAGATTTCAGCAGAATGTCAAGCCGCATGCATTACATATAATGGACATCACATAACAGTTTGATTAAAAACAAATAGTGAGAACTAGTCCTATAATTGGAATGAAAAAGTTGAACAGAGAGAGTTACATCACTTTGTTTGTCAGAACATAATATAGCAAAGTAGGAAGGTGGTCTAAACAGGCTAACCAGGAGACACCACACCCAGAGACGAGCAACTTGTTGTTCAGTGTGCCATCCTGGTGAAATATTTCAATAAATAAATAACCAGGTTAGTACGTTCCCTGATCAGGGCATCCAACAACTTTTATGCCAGGACCAAAGTGAATCTTTGCTTTGCTGCATTCTCTGAGGCATTACTAGTCATAAGCTTTACTATTAACTCATTTCCATATTTTACATAGTCTTATACAGTTACCATAGAAATGAGGAATTGTAGGATACTCTGAGTGCGCTTTTTAATAACAAAGTTCCCAGTTTAAGATAGGAAGAAAAAAAGAGTACTGCTTGTAGTAACTATCTATCCTAATGCATGTGGCTAGTAATAAAAACTGGTCTTATTGTATATGATAAACTTAACCATACAATCCCTAAAGAGACAGAGACTATTCAGAAGTTATATTGTCAGATAGTGCAGTTGCAGTGTTTGCATATTCTTATACTAAGGAAGGGAACAGAAAGCTATTGCCAATCCCTAAACAAAAGCAAAACGCACATGGAATAATATCAATTCATAAGAGGCTTGCAATGTTCATTGGTCCTGAAAAGTCATTTGGGAAGACTAGTTTCATGCTTTATTTCTCCTGTGATTAAAAGAACTGGAACTGCAGACTTCTGTAACGTACTGGAAAATTGCTGTATGGAATCTTCCTTGTATTATTGGCTGAGGTGCAATGCTATAGCAGAACACTATTGTTCCTTCCATTTTAAACATATCATGCTCTCTTCTGAATATCATAGTTAACCAGCAAGTCAATTGTATGTTGGCTATAAAAGTTATGAAGATATACTAAGATTCAGAAATTTGTTTGTCTTAGTACAGAGGTTCCAACAGCTAACTGTAGGATCACAAGTACCTGCTCCATGGAATCACATGTGCAGTTCATTAAAAGTTGTTTTGCTCTTAAGATTGCGGTTCAGGTGAAGATAGTGATGAGCTGCCAGACCCTTTGTGTCTACTTTCTTTGCTTCTGCTTCTTGAACGTTGTAACTGATTATTGTTATGCTTATTATTGTGATGTGGGCGTGTTGTTCTTGATCTTTGAGTAGAGCTATTTTCCTGTGTGATTTTGCAGTCCAGTTGGAAGGGTGATTCCTCCCTGCCATATCTGCATATAGGGAAGTGTCCTGTACAGGTTGAGCTTGCATGTGTTGTATCATGTTCATGGCTAATTGTGATATACTTGTGTTTGTATAGTTACCGCCAGCCTGAAAAGATTCTGCTTGAGAGTGACATTGCGCTTGGAGTGAACTTGGTAGAATTTGAATGTAGCACTGTCTTTTCTTGGGGTTGGTATGCATTTGTTCTAAAAATTGTATGTTGCCTCAGGGATTCACAAAAAAGCACCATCATTATGTAGTAGTTAATTCAATTCAAATTTCTAAAAAATATGTAGACACAGTTAAGACAGGACATCATGACATATAAATGTATACAGTCCATATTTGAATTCCATTGTAAATTAGTAAAATGTACAGTGCATATTTCTTTGTCCACCTCCCTCCCAACCTCTATGTTTCATACACCAAGGGCTAAAGTCCAAGTCCATCTCCATCTGGTGAATGATCCATCTTTGCCATTTGACCCTCAATTGCTGCTCTTTGTCATTCATCCTAGCTAGTAGGCTTTCCATTTTGTAAATATTAGCTAGTAATCCTCTCCAGTCCTGTATTGTAGGAACCGTGGAGTCATCCAACATCTTGTGATGGCTTTCTTAGCCACCAGTAGGTAAACTGGGAGTAGTGATCTAATCCAAAGTGGGAATGGTCCGGGCATATGTCTAATAACAACATTTCTACAGTGAGTTCAACAGATTCCCCAATACATTCTGAAATGTCTTTCTGTAAGTGTATCCAAAAGGGCATAAGGATAGGGCATTCCACATAATGTGACCAGGGTCGGCTAAGAGGCACCCAATAACCCTCCAACAGTTACCATAGCTAACTGGCATATATTTAATAATCCTTGCAGGTAATCTAAAGTATCTATACCAACACTTCCATGAGAATTCCCTCCACACACTTGAGGAGGCGATTTCACCACTGCTTAACGCTGTTTCTGTCCACTGTTCCTAGAAACCTCTAAACTAAAGCCCTGTTCCAGCTTTGCAGAACTGAGTCAGTAGACTCGGATGTTAGGACCCTTAAAATTGTGTACAAAGATCCAATTAAGTGGTCCCAATGACTGTCCTGGATATGATCCATGTATAATTTAAGTGTGGGGGGTTGGGCATATAATCTGGGCTTGGATCACTTTATTCCTGAGAATGTAGTTTCTGACCTGGAAATACCTGAACAGGTCAGAACTCGAGATGTTGTATATGAGGGTTAGCTTCACAAATGTCAAGACACCAGATTGCCCCAAAATGAAATGTGTGCTCAAGACCTAAATGTCGCCATCTGGCAAAGGTCAGATCAGATTTAGATGGAAGGAAAAGTCCCTCTTCTGAGATGATTTTGCAATATTCATATGTGGATGGAAAGGCTTTCGACTTTCTGATCCTGAACCAAGTTTTAAAGCTAGCCATTATAATGGAAAACTCTCAGAGAGGCAATGTTTTCCTGGGGAGGAGAATAATATCTTTTAATATCATGTAAATCATTCAGATGGACCTCCAGGGTCTTCTACTGGGCTTAATAATTCTGGGATGACCATAACAAATGGAGGCGTGAAAGGCAGCTTCTGCATATAGCTTCAGGTTCGGTAAGTTTGTTCCACCTTTTTTTTAGGGATCATTTTAAAGGCTCAACCTTATTCTAGGGTGACCAAGTCCCCAAATAAATCCAGATATCATATTATCCCAGGACCTGAAGAAGTATGCAGTTGAAAGAAAGGAATATTTTGAAATAAATATAATAGACGGAAGGACATTCATACGGATTGTTTCTATTCTTTGAAAAAATGTAAGTGTTAGCTTCCTCCACTTCTCCAAATCCTTTTGAATGGCCCTTGATAGTGGTTCATAGTTTAAAATTTCCATGACCCCCAGGTCCAAATGAATATGTATTCCAGGTACTTTATTTTGGTAGATCTCCATTTTAGGGATAGGCTTGTTTTAGAGATGTGGGGGAAAATAGTTGTATAGGAGCACTGTGGTTTTATTTATGTTTAGTTTAAAACCTGCTATTTCTCAAATTGTGTTAGGATTTTCCACGCTATTGGTATTGATTGCATTGAGGACAGGAGGGACAAGAGAAGATCATCAGCAAACAAGCTAAGCCTATACTCCTTCTGATGAAAGGGAATACCTTCAAGGCCTGAGGCTGATCTCAGGGCAATTGCTAGACTCTATATAAATGGCAAAAAGAAGGGAGAGTGGGCAGCCCTAACGTAGTGCCCCGGTAGAGTGGAAAAGGAGAGGAAATGCCACCATTAATTCAGACATAAGTTTTGGGTGAGGCATATATAAGCCTGAGCCTTTTAATTAAAGACTCTGGAAACCAAGGTGCCTGCAATGTGTCCCAGAGGAAAGCCCAGAACACCCTAATAAATGCTTTCTTACCGCCTAAGCTGAGAAAGGATGCTGGAGTCTTCCTTGTTTGGATATATTCTTTTAAAATTAAAGTCTTTCTTATGTTATTAGTCGTGTTTCATTTTTTATAAAGCTCGATCTTGCCACCCAAATGGCCATATAGATTTTATGGACATTGTTAAGTAGAGAAATGGGATGATAGGATGATGGTTCAGTTTTATTTTTTCTGGTTTGGGTTCAGCTGTAATCATGGTATAGTCCCATGATGGTGGGGGGCACCCCAGTTATTTCCTTGAATAAGTAATGCATTTTGTAATTAGTTCCACTTGGAACAGCTTGTACCATTCACTAGAAAAGCCATCTGGACCCGGCACTGGTTACTAGCTTGATTTTTTTTCCTCCCTGATTCTTTTTCCCTACAGTCATGGATCCAGGAGCCTCTCTCAGGCATCCAACCTTTGTCCTGTCCTGCCTGAAGTCCCCAACCGAACCTTCCTCTCCTCTGCCCCCACCTCACAGCTGGCACTCCTAGCTTAACCCCTCAGGGTAGGGCCGCCTCCTACCTTGGGCGCTTCTTCAATTTTGTAGGCTCCAGCTGCGGACATGGGTCTCTGGGCGGAGGGGTCTGTGAAGTCTGCCAAGTTGGATCCGGTTGTGGACAGGGGAATTGGTGCCTTCGCCTACCCCTGGAACTGGGGTGTTCCTATGTTCTGTTTTGCCTGCCCCTATCCTCACAGCAGTATCCTCGACGCTATGGCGCACGGCAACCTTGCCAGCGCCAGGCACACTATTACGCAGCCCCACTCTACTGCAGTGCCCCCAGTCTCCACCAGGGGCTGCTGAAGCACTGAGTTCCCCAATGCCCTCCCCCAGGGACAGGAGAGCAGCCCAGCAGGCGCTCAATCCAGTCCCTCCTGCCGACCCCTGGCACCCGAGTTCGCTCCAGAACCTGGGTCGCCGCATGGCGTGAGGTGGCATCCAGCACTGGGCCCCTCAGCGCCACCGGCTGGCCCTGTGGCTTGATTTTAAGGGCTATAATGATCTCCTCTGTTCTAATAGGGGCTACCAATTTTGGGTATGAGTTTCCCACAAAGTTGGAAATTTCAACTGCCCTAAAACTTCTTATCTGTTCAGAGGTAGTCTGGCCTTCTGCATTGTATAAATTCTAGTAATAATTAGCAAATATCTGCGGATTTCCTCCTCCCATAAGTGGTCTGGCCCATTTTAGGATTCTTAATTTTAAGTATGGTACGTTTTTATGGGCTCTTAGTTTACGTGGCCAGCCTAAGTGTTCCCTTGCCCCTCCCTCATATTCTGCTAATTTTAGATAAATCAGGGACTGCTGGATTCAGTGTCCAGCAATTTCTGAATTGCTGCCTTGGTATCCTGCATTTTTGTTTGAAGCTCCCTGTCCCCATCTCTATAAAGTAGTTGATAGTTTTGCAGGAGGTTCATGAGTTCCAGATACTCACTTTCTTTCTTTTTTCCTATGTGATGTATAGGAAATAATTTCTCCTCCAATAGTTGACTTCATGGCATCCCACCAGATGGCCTCTGACCTGTCAGAGGAAATGTTTTCCTAAAAACTGTGTTAGCCTGTCTTTCATCTTTTCTACTAATTATTTATCTTTAAGAATGAGGGGTTCAATCTCCAAAGAGTGTTTTTTTTTTTACCTAGGTCAAGCTTTAAGAGGAGGGATGATGATCCGATAGTATTTTGGGTGAATTATTATGTCATTCCTGACGAAAATACTCGCATGTCGTAATAAAGTAATGCAGTCTTAAGTAAGTGTGAAACCTTCCAGATTGATATGTGTATCCAGAAGAGGAGAATAATTTCGCCAGACATCTATAAAGTCTAAGTGCTCTAGCTGAGCCTTAAGAAATTTGGCCACACTGGATTGGTGGTAAATTTTCAGATTAGAGGAGTCTAAATTAGACTGCATTATAATGTTGAGGTCTCCCCAAACATTAGCTGGCCTTGGAGGTGTTCTAGTATTTTGGTTATGGTGTGCCTAAGGACTGGAAATGTTGTTTGGGGCAGGAGGTAGACATTTACCAATGTCACCTCTCTGGAGTATAACCTACTCTGGAGTATCACATATCGCCTCTGTCCATCCTCACATATTTCTTTACATCCATCTGGGTGGTAGAGTATCAAAATAACTACCCTCTTTTCCACCCTCTAGGATGTGAGAAAGCATAACCGCATACCTGCCACCCCAGTTAAGCTTTTGGTGTTCTAGGGCAGGTAGATGGGTCTCTTGAAGAAGAAGAAAACATCTGCCGCCTGCTTATTTAGGCGCTGCATCAGGTAAGCACGCTTGATAGGGCTATGGAGCCCATTTATATTTTGAGAGTATATTGTAACTGGGTGTGTTGTCATGTTTTAACTTTAATATGACTCGTGGCTCTGGTGACCTCTAGTAATAGTGTTCTCCCTTCTTTTATTTGGTAGGTTGGTGAGGCCAGTATCCTCCGGACCATACCCCCAGACCACAACAAAACCCTCCAGCAACCCCATAGCAATACCCACCAACCAACATCAAGCAGTCTATGGACCATGCGGAATCACACCAAGAGGGGTTAATCCTTAACAACCAATGGTCCATCTGGTTTATGTGTTCCCAGTTTAATAAAGTTTCAGTTCTGAACCATGTGTCCTGTCTCCATGCCTTTGTAACTTAGTCAAATAAACATTTTTCTCACTTAGTATATTTTTCAACCAAAATTGGTAACCCAGGTTGTACTGAACTATGTACATGAAAAATACAGAATAATTTAACTAGACAAAAAACTATCAACTATATATCTGTTAACTTCCAAAGGGAGGCAGTGCAAATCAACCACCTCTGTAATCCTCATCCCATCCCTAATGAGGACGGGATGGGATTGGGGTCTCCTGGTTCTCAGGTGGGTACAAGAACCATCCATGAATAGGAGTAGCCCAAAAGAACTCGGAGCTCAATAAGGAATCTGGTCTGTGACAGGTCCGCATGAGGCTCCCAAGGCTCACCATTTACCATAGACACCTCCATATTGTGCCTAAGTAAATATATCCCTTTTCCCTGATTTTCTGATGGCTGGATGGATGTCATCTTGTTGGATTCGATAGATCCCAGGAACAGAAGGGAGGAGAGGCCAGAGCAGAAAAGTGAGAGAGCACAGGGAAGGGAGAAGGAGAGAAAGAAGGGAGAAGGCAAAGCCAAACCCCACCCTACCCACTCTGATAAATCCTGTGTCTTAGACTGAGGGAATACCCAGTCTGACCTTCAGTCCCTCCTCATCCATGTACCAAGGTCAGTTTGGGTCAAGAGCGCCCCTCCCTCCCAGCACCAAAGCCAAACTCTTGTTCAGCAGGAGATTCAAAAGCCATTCAGTATATGGTTCGCATTGTTCATATAGGAAAACTCCTTTGGTAGTTCTTTTATAGAAAAATAGTCTTCCCAGAGTAAAGTCTGGTGCTGTGACATCACTCCCTCCCCGACCTTCTCACCCATAACAAAGAACTACAGGGTGAGGCGAGGCAGAGAAAAAAAAGAAGAGGGAGGGAGATAATTGTCTCTCTCAACAAGTCCCTCAGAATGGCAGGTTAGATTGTTTCTCCGCCTCTGTCCCATGTCTCAATGCAAGTCAAACCATACAGTTCAGAGTCTATAGCAGGAATTATGCCTTGAGAACTATGTTAATTGACCTGCCAGAGGTACTTCTTAGTAAACTGGCACAGGTGATTTATGTCTCCTTTGGTCTATGTTCTCTTTAGGATTCCTCCCTTTCCATCCCCCCATCCTGGCACAGTCAGCAGCCCAGTATCCTACCCCCACCCTGAAAGGCAAGGTGGAGGATCAAGCAGGAAGAGGAGGACGAGAGAGATGCAGGAGAGGGCTCATAGCCTCAGGGCTCCTAGTCGGGACATCACAACATTATGTCCTCCCAGCCTGACCATACAGTATGTCCACCATCGAGAGGCGAATAGAGATGCATATGGCACCCAAAATAGCAACAAAGCATTAGGTCTGGAGTATAATATTCAATAGTTGGCCAGCCTTGCTGCTTTGTGTGCGATCACACTCCCTATCCCAGGCCCTGCTGAACCTCGCCCTCTCCCCACAAACCAGCCTAGCAGAGGAGAGTATGTCAGAATCAAAACAGAAACATGCTTACTGTATTCTGGAAGGTAGTGTGGGTTTCTTAGTGGGTTTATTTTATGGAGCATGTCTTCAAGAGAAGGCATCGGCAGTTGTTGTTGAGGTCATCCTGCCGAGGTCCCTTGATCTGGTACTTCTCAGAGTGTTCTGGCTTCCAGCTGTCTCCTGTATAATTCCTCTTTAACCAGGTCCTCAGATGCCTCAGTCACTGTGTTATAGGTAATGGGACCAGTTGGCAGCATGACTGTTAACTACGCAGGGTACGGGGTTCTGAACTTGATCTGTTTAGCTCTGAGGAGAGGGAATAAATAGGTGTACTCTCTCCTTTGCCTCTGTGTAACTGGGGCATAGTCATTATCCAGCACTAAGCAGTGGGTCCCCAACATGATTTTTCCTTTTGTCATGCCTTTCTAAAGACTGTTTTTTCGTTTGGTAATTAAAAATCGTACTATAACTGACTTGTGGTTTGGCGTCCTTGGTTGGCCTAGGCTAATATGATACTCTTTCAAATCTAACTGGAAACTCGGGTTCGAGTTTCAGTATCAGGTGAAACAAATAATCCACTAGGCCAGAGCGTTTCTCTCCTCCTCTCCATCAGGCAACCCAAAATTTATATTTTTCGCCGTCGCGTAATTTTCGGCATCTTCCTGCCTGATTGAAGTTTGCAGCTGGGCATTGGCTAAGGAAAGGACTGTGGCCTCAGGGAATCCAGTCTGGTGGAGTTCATTGTGATTTGTGTATCTGCCTCATCCATGCGCTACTGCAACGAGCCAATATCCGCACGGAGCTCCTTGACTGAGTCCCTCATTTCGAGTCTGAATTCGCGATGGCATGGAGGATGTTATCTTCGGGGTAAGTTGGCATCTCTTTTTGCCACATTCTTCTGTGCTTGAGTTTTCTTTTCCCTTTGGCATTTTGTGCCATGCTGGTGCAAGGAGGCCTGGCGTTGGTTTACTCTGAGTCGACGGGATTTTGGTCGGCCTTTTCCTTCCAGTCAGAGATGAGCTGAAAATGATTTCGATGCTGTTTTGCCATCCAAGTTACCGAAATACGCTCTGGTTTGCCTTCTTCAGTGTTGTAGCATATAAGTTATTTACTGATGGATTTTAAAATTAAAGTTTTGGAGGCCGATTAGGTTTGATTATGGAGGAGCCGCTCTTAGAGCTGTTCAGGCTTCATACTGGAACCGGAAGAATTCAATTCAAAATTTTATTGTTCAGATTTCAGTAGGTCATTACAATTTCAAAAAGTTAACCTCTTGGCAATCACATAACTTTTGCAATTTGCAAATATATATTCTTGCAAAAATATATTCTGTAAGTGTCCAGTTGAACAAATATACACAGTAGAATTTTCATAAATGTGCAAAATACAAGAGGTACAATATGCAGATATTTTATCACACTAATACTTCTCCATGTATTCAAAGTACAAAGAGTACAGCATACACATTTGTTTGTTCAGTGTCTTGTCTTAGTCTTATTAGCCATAAATAGCATCCAATCTTCACTCTTTCTTCTCATTGGTCTCCTCTGTTATGTGGAGTTTTTGTCCACTATCATTTTTAGGAAGGAGGCCACAGGATCAAGATATTTTTACACTGTGTTTTCAATAGGTGTGCTAATAGGTGTTGTGGTTCATATTCCAGTTTTCCTAAAATTTCCCAACATTTGTTTTCTGTATTTCTCATATATGGGCAAAGAATTACAAGATGCAAAAGATCATCCAGTTCTAGTTTACATCTACATAATGTCCCATTTCATCACTACGAGAATAACCAAAGTGGCTGGATACTTAAGAAAATAAGATAGCCCCAGATGCTGCAGTTCTTTTCTAACTCCCAAAAGGCCTTGTCCTTTTCTGAAACCTCTGTGAAAAATCCTGAAAAAATGAATAACTTTTCACCCTTCATGTCAAGAACTTTCTCTGTCTGGCCAGCATGATTATTTCTACTTTCATAGAAAACGGAGAAAGTTGACCAGCCTGTCAGCATAGAGGTACGCTACCGCTCCCGACACTGGCAACCTGGATTTGGGAATGACTTTGGGTGGTCTTGGGCTGGTGGAGGTGGAGGAGGTTTGAGTGTCCCAGAGGATACTTGCCTCCTCTGGGGTGGGTCCCATCATCCACTGCAAGTCTGCCACGTGGGTGACCATAGGTGGCAGCGGTCAGTAGATTGAGAGGGGTAGGGACATCACTGATGTCAGTGGGCAGACACGCACATGGATACATGCAGGGCCTGCATTGATGTCCGTGCATGCGCTTGTCCCTCAGTGTGGACTGAAAACAGGAGAAAGGCCCCCAGCTCCTTCCATGATGACGGCCCGTGGAGCTCCCCAGGCTTCCATCACCTCCAGTCCATGGCATGCCCTTATAAAACAGAATTTTGAGGGTTTGTCTCTCAGTCTGACCCCACCTGGGGCACAGCCAAGGCTCTGTGAGGGTGTGACTGTGGCCGTGGGGGCTCGGAGCTGCCAGCCAGACTCATGCGGATAGTAGAAAGGGTCAGTGAGAAGGAGGTAAAACAGTAATTGAAAAGAAAACAAAAACCAAAAAAATGGAGAAAGTTAGCTATCATGAGACGCTGTCTGGCACCAGGTTTGAGGGGGGGCAAGAGACCTGTTAACAGGTCTGATATGAAATGCTAAAAAATTAGTCATATTTCCTCCCTCCACTCCTTCAGGCACACCAACGATCCTAATATTATTTCTTCATCCATGATTCTCGAGGTCTTCAATCTTTTTAAGCAGAAAAGCTATTTGATTAGAATACTTATCTTGTTTGTCTTCTTATTTAAGTAGTGAGGCACCACGGACTATGGTGTGGCAGATAGGGGCTACGCTGCTGGTCCTGAACCACGGTGAAAGTACAACTTTGCTTGTGGGAGTTGGATAGTAGTTAATTGTTGTTTCTGAGAGCTGCAGTGTGCTCTTATTGGGTTTGTGAGTTGTGATTTTGTATTTCATTGTTAATTTAGAGCTCAACTGTTTTCCTTCACCTTGCTATCTTTGTTTGGGGCTTACTGGGTTTGTGGGTCTTGAGTTTGCATTTTACTGTTAATAACATACTCAACTGTTTGAATTCACATTGCTATCTGTGTTAGTAGGCTTTGATTAAGCAATAAAGCATGACCTGGGGTTATGTTAATAGTCTATTAATCACCCTCTGAGGGTGTGATGTAGCACAAGGCATAGCAGTGCCACATGCCCTAGAGGGTGATTAACTGACCATTAACATAACCCTCAGGAGGCCTTATTGCTATTATAATAAAAATGCTTTTAAAATTGTGTTAAACCTTGTTCAGCATATGATTAAGCTCTACATATATGTTAATAAAAGATTAACATAAGGCTGTTAGACTGTTTACAGCCAATCAGAAAGCTCCATTTCTCAGACCTTTTTATAATTTTAGTTAACTCACCTTGCTCATGGACAGATTGATTGTATTGTAGTAGTGGGGGATCTGTAACAGAGTATTTGCTATTTTCTGCACAGTACAGTGGTATTAATTTCATTGAGGTGCCTCACATTTGGTTTTACTTTTTTGTCTGAGACGTTGCAGATTATCTCTCACTCTGAGGTCAGCGCAGTCTTGGCCAATCAGGGAGAGATATCTGCAAGGTGCTGGTTTGAAAATTAGACTACTGGAGCTTTTATAAATCAGGTCACTAGGAAGCTAGATACAGACACCGATGGAGCAGGGAACAGGCAGGCAGAGACTAAAGCCTACACAATCCATAGGTTCTATTGGAAGGTTTTGACTAGTGAGGAACTGGAGGGAGTGGAAGTGCTGCTTAACTGATTTTTTCTGCATGGGAGGCACTGCACTCACTCGCCCTCCCTCCCTCATCCCACCCACCCCAGGCGCATCTACATTTATAGGCCGAGGACACACTAGCAGGTTATAGTTTCCTGTCTGCCAACAGGAAGTGTAAAGTAGACAAACAGGGGTAAGGTAAAAAAAAGGACGGCAGGTAGAAGATGGCTCCTTGATTTAGGAAATAGAAAAATGAGTGCACATAAAAACTCTTGTAGCATATAAACAAGACTTGATATAGCCCACAGGATGGTGAAAAGAAGCAACCATCTGATTAGATGACCAAAAGATCCAAAAGCAAAAGCGCTCCAAGGAAACACACACCACAGTTGTGCAACTTCAGTTATGATTTAATGACCACAGTGAGAGCCCCTAAGCGCGCTCGGCAACAAGCCTTCAAAGGGGCCCTCTTGAAAGGCTCATTGCTGAGGTGCTAGGGGCTCTCACTGTGTCATAAATCAACAACTTAAGCTGGCATAACTGTGGTCTGTGTTTCCTTGGAGCTTGCTTTTGGATCTTTTGTTCTAATACAGCAGGCTGCTTTGTCACAAGCAAACCTACCATTGATTTGAACGAGAACTTCTGTTGGACTTCTTTGATTAGATGACCAACATGAACCTCATCAGTTGCAGTGCCTGTGGAGAATCATCTCCAGAAGGCATCTTTGGAGAACCGCCACTGCCCTGTATTGTGAGATTCAACAAGCTTAAAGCTGAACTGCAGGCAGCCTGGGAGAAATCGCTGAGCTACAACAGCAGCTGCAGTGGCGTCCACCACCTCCTCTGCCAATCCCACCAATAACCACTGGTCCAGGAGGCTGGAGCATGGTGAAATGAGGAAGCAACAGACTGCACAGGATGGCCCACCAAGATTCACCTCTCACATGGACAGCAAACCATTATGCACCCTGGTGCAATACCATACTATTACCCCTGGAAGGACAGCACCTCATCCAGTAAGGGAAATAAAGATGAAAAACAGCCCAGAAAATGCTGACAAAACCAGGAAGACAGGGAGAAAATCCAGAAGGTCCTGGTGATAGGAGACTCAATGATCAGAGGAATGGAAACTCAGCTGAGCAAGCATTCTCAAAAAGGAGGTGAAGGTCGAGATGCCTCCCTGGAACTTCAGCTTCATGGATTGCAAACGCATTCGGAGGATAGTCGACAGTTCAGGAGAAGACGTTGCAATTTTGCTGCATGTAGGAACCAATGGCTTAGAAAACCATAAGATGGAGGACACCACACTGAACATCGAGAAGTTGGCAGAGCGCTTATCTAGAAGAGCAACATCCTTGGCCTTTTAGAAGTCCTACTGGTATAGGGCAAGAATGGATGCAAGGACAAAATAAAACATGAAGATAGTGAAGAATTCAACAACTGGCTAAGAGAATGGTGTCAGCAAAAGGGCTTGCACTGTCGGATCATGGGGTAATTTTTGGTACAGAAGTGCTCTTCAGATGGGATGGACTACACCTCACATCCCAAGGAGTAAGTGCACTGGCACAGAAGTTCAAGATCTACCTAGAATATCTAAAGTAGGCAGAGAATGGAGATGCTACCTTGCAAGCGATGGGGTGTTGAGCAGTCTCTCACCCAAACGACATCATCAGTGAAGGTCCAGGCATACAAAGAACAAGGAAAAGAGAGACCCATATCAGGCAACACTGGACCAGACCAGCAAAGACACATCTAGTGACCCAAATAGTCATGCAGACAGGGTTAATAATAAAACAGGCAGGGAAAATGAGAACAGAGGATTAAATAGGAGGGAGCAAATGGGAATGGAGGGAAGGGGCAGAGTCACAAAATGGATAGCCATGTGCACCAATGCTCACAGCCTAAGCAACAAAGTCTGCACCTAGAAGCCACTATGGTGGAAGCAAACCTGGACGTAGTGGCCATCACTGAAATGTGGTGCAACAACAACCACAGCTGGGAGGTGGTTATTCCAGGATACAATCTATTCAGGAAAGAAAGAGTAGGTAAAAGGAGGAGGTGGCACTGTATGTTAGAGACAACATCAAACAATGTAGACACATTGTAACCAGGGAAAAGAGGAAATACTGTGGGTCACACTGGAGAAGAGAGAGAAAAGGAACAGCTATCCATACAGGGGTGGTCTAGAGACCCCCATCTCAGGATGAATCTATGGATCAGAAATTGTTAAAATCAATTAATAAAATGGCACATAAGGCGGAGGTGTTGATAGTTGGAGACTTCAACCTCCCAGATGTGGACTGGAGCTTACAGACAGCTGCCACAGCTAGGAGTAGAAATTTCCTTGAGGACCTTAAAGAGGCGTTCCTAAAACAGCTAGCCACAGTCCCAACTAGGAAAGGGCGATACTCGACCTGGTGCTTTCAAACAGGGAAAATGTGGGAAGGGTCACAGTGGGGAAGACATGGGAAACAGCAATCACTAGACAGTGTGGTTTGAGGTACTAGCTGAGCATGAAGAAAACCCAACAAGGACAAAACCCTACATTTCTGAAGAGTGAACTGTGTCAAAATGGGAGATTTCATGAGGACAGCCCTAGGAGGAGTCACAAGTAGGTCAACAGTGGGGAGCCGTGGAAAATAATTAAGGTAACCATAGAGGAGGCAACAAAACTCTGTCAAACAGCTAAACAAAGGAAATAGGCAAAGAAGCCACTTGCTTCACTGGAGAAGTGACTAAAAAGGTAAAGGATGAAGCTGGCCTTCAGAACTTACAAGCAGACTCAGTCAGTAGGAGACAAGGACAGATAACTAATAAAACAGAGAAGCAGGAAGGCAGTTAGGTTGGCAAAAGCACAAGTGGAAGAAAAGTTGGAAATACGATAAAAATGATAATAAAACATTCTTCAGGTACATAAGCGATAGGAAAAAGTCGGGAGGGTATTGTCAGACTGAAAAGTGGGAAAGGAGGGTGCATGGAGGATGATATACTCAAGGAAGAAGTGCTGAATGATTATTTCTGTTCAGCATTCACTGAGGGAGGAACAAGACCATCTTTAAAGGTGAGGACTCAAAGGGAAGGAGGTGGACATTAGTCTGTTCTCAGAGGAAAGGATCCTCAGGGAACTAAGAGCAATTAAAATAGATAAGGTAATGTGTCCGGATGGAGTACACCCAAGGATATTAGGAGCTAAGGGAGGTGCTGGTGGCACCACTGGCAGTTTTGTTTAGTCTATCCTTGGAGATAGGGGAAGTGCCAGAGGACTGGAGGAGGGCTGATGTGGTCCCACTACATAAGAGTGGTAGTAAGGAGGAGGCAGGAAACTACAGGCCAATAAGCCTGGCCTCTTTGGTATGTAAATTAGTAGAAAAACTGCTGAAGGAAAGGATAGTGGATCACCTGACAGAAAGCGATCTCCAAGACCCGAGACAACATGGTTTCACTGAGGGCAAGTCATGCCAAATGATTTATTCAACTGGATAACCAGGGAGGGGTTCAGGGAAGAAGCGGTGGATGTAGCGTATCTGGATTTCAGCAAGGCTTTATAGAAAGCTGCTGAATAAACTAGGGAGCCTGGGGGTAGGAAGCAAGATAATGAAATGGGTGGAAAACTGGCTGCTTACTAGAACTCAGAGGGTAGTGATAAATGGGGTACGCTCCACAGGATCAGTGTTGGGCCCAGTCCTCTTCAATGTCTTCATCAGTGATATCACTGAAGGGCTGGAAGGAAAATTTGCCTGTTTGCAGATGACACGAAAATCTGCAACAGGGCAGACACTCGGATGGGGTGGATACAATACAAAGGGACCTAAAAAGACTGGATGACTGGTTTGGGAGTGGCATCTGGGGTTCAATGCAAACAAATGCAAGATTATGCATATGGGCAACAATAATCCAGAAACAATGTACAACCTAGGGGAGAGAACATTTCAAGTTCCAAGCAGGAGTGGGATCTGGGTGCCATCATCTCACGTCCTGGTAACCACTGGGCTACCTACCACCATCTACAGTTCACCTCCTGCATGCCTGGACACCACTCTGCACCTCTCTTGATGCCAAGAAGCCTGCTGCCACTGGCCTCCTGGACACAAGCATCAGGTGTTCTTGAGCCCACTGGCTACCTACTCCCATCTGCGGTTCACCTTCTGCAAGCCTGGACACCACTCTGCACTCTCTCGGTACCAAGGGCCTGCTGCCACCAGCCTCCTGGACACAAGACATCCAGCCGTCCTTGTAGTCCACTGGGCTACCTACTGCCATCTGCGGTTCACCTCCTGCATGCCTGGACACTACTCTGTACCTTCTCGGTACCAAGAGGCCTGCTGCCACCGGCCTCCTGGACACAAGCATCCGGCGTCCTTGTAGCCCACTGGGCTACCTACTGCCATCTGCGGTTCATCTTCTGGCACCACTCTGCACCTCTCTGGGTGCCAAGAAGCCTGCTACCACCGCCTCCTGGACACAAGCATCAGGTACAGCCTATACACAGCCCGGCCTGTACAGCTGCTGCTTCTGCTGCAGATTTTTTTGTGAAAATCAGCACCTTTCCCTGGAAAAGTCATCATTGGTTGCTCCTGAACAGGAGCATCCTGACTGACTGCCCGACGGACTGGCATTTTGCTCTCCCAATACTGGACTCAGCTCTTAGATATTAAGCTAGTGAATTAATTTGGTCTGCCTTTGTTCAAACGATCTGGAACTGGCAAATAAATTATTTTTTTTATTCTCCCTCCTATAGCTCAGCTGAATCCCTGCACTTATGGGGATCCTGTCTCCCTGCTAGCACCGATTTTCAGCTTCAGTGTGCCGAGTTGTTCCACACAGCTTTCGCCCTGCAGAGTTTTCCTGTGTCACTTTTTAGAGCCATCTTTTGTATTGTATTTAACTTGGTATCTCAGTTGCTGTGTCTAAGATTATTAGAGTACAGGATTTACAGGATTTTAGGATTTTCTTTGCTGGAAGTCTCCATAGCCAGCTGATCTGTTTTATTTGAATCTAGTGCAGCTTCCAATTTAATTTCTCCTTTGTTTCAACCCCTACTGTGACCCCTTGTTTTACAAATCTCAGTTACAGAGCTCGTGCCTAGCTGTCTGCTTCCTGCCCTTTGATTTGACACTGTTTTAGTAACTTGCAGCTCTTTGTCTGTGTGCAAATTTTATTTTCACTCCCACCACTTCAGAGTGCTATTTAATCCCTGTGCTGTCCCTGTTTTAACAGGCATCCTTATAGCCACTGGGCTACCTACTGCCATCTGCGGTTCACCTCCCTACGTGCCTGTTCACCACTCTGCACCTCTCTCGGTGCCAGGAAGCCTACTGCCACCAGCCTCCTGGATACAAGCATCAGGTACAGCCTATACACAGCCCTGGCCTGCACAGCTGCTGCTTCTACTGCAGAATTTTTAAAATCAGCGCCTTTCCCTGTAAAAGTCCTCATTGGTTGCTCCTTATTTATTTATTTATGACTTTGATAACCGGGTGAGTACACTGATCCCAGGGACCATTTTCAGGTACAACTGCCATAACACATGGCACAGGGTGACAGTGGAGTGCAAGGTAACAGTAATACATGAAATAGATTAGATACAATCAACAATAGTAAGCACAATATACAGGCATGATGCATAAGTCCATTTGAGAACAGTGAATATAGGGTTTCAATATCGGACAGGAGGAGATTTGATACAAAACAGCACAGTGATCAAAGTATGATGCATAGTCCAGTGAGCACGTAGGCTGAACAGGAGCATCCTGACTGAGTGCCGAGGGACTGGCATTTTGCTCTCCCAATACTCAGACTCAGCTCTTAGATATTAAGCTAGTGAATTAATTTGGTCTGCCTTGTTCAAACAATCAGGAACTGGCAAAGAAGTATATTTGTTTTATTCTCCTCCTATAGCTCAGCTGAATCCCTGCACTTACGGGGATCCTGTCTCCCTCCTAGCACCGATTTTCAGCTTCAGTGTGCCAAGTTGTTCCACATAGCTTTTGCCCTGCAGAGTTTTCCCTGTGTCACTGTTTAGAGCGATCTTTTGCATTGTATTTAACTTGGTATATCTGTTGCTGTGTCTAAGATTATTAGAGTACAAGATTTACAGGACTTTAGAATTTCAGGATTTTCTTTGCTGAAAGTCTCCATAGTCAGCTGATCTGTTTTATTTGAATCCAGTGAAGTTACCAATTTAGTTTCTCCCTTTGTTTCAACCTCCCCCGACTGTGACCCCTTGTTTTACAAATCTCAGTTACAGAGCTGGTGCCTAGTTGTCTGCTTGTGCCCTCTGATTTGACCATTTCAGTAATTGCAGTATAACCTCCTACAAATGGGGTTCTTAAAGGTCTTCTTGGGCTTGCTCTAATGTTCACTGCCAGGCTGGTGTCCTGTGTTTTAGCAGTTTAAATGTGATTTCAGAGAGTGCCTGTATAGCCTCTGTGTGCTGTCTCTTTAAGAGCTGCCTTGATTGCAGTCATTAGTAACCTGAGAGGGAGCTCTGTTGAAAGATGTAACTATTTGCTGAAAATCATTTAGAGTGATAATGATAATGTAGTTTGTCTAACCTGCCATCTTTGCAGCAAGGACTGTCTTGTTTATCCCACCATTTGGCTCGGGACTATGAATTGGATCAATCAGTTCTGGTTTGACCTTAATTGGAGCCGGACTACAGGAGCTGTCTGGAGTCAAAATCTGTAGGAATTGTAGTTTTGGGCTTTTTGCTTTTTGCACCTGAAGGGGAGCCTTTGTTGTGACTGACAGGAGGATCAGCCAACCCTGAACCTTTTGGATCTTGGGGAATTTCCCAGGCTTCTACTTGCAGCTAGTTTCAGTTTTGAGCTGAGAAGTGAAGAAGTTACAGCTCAAGTGATTTTTAGCAGCAGTTTGGTGTAGTTTTGCATGGGAGAACTGTGAAAGGGATGAGTTTTGGCCTGCCTGTCTGCCTGCTGTCCCTGAAAAGGAAAATAGAGTTTATGTGGACAGAATCTGAGTTGTGGGGACTATTTAAGCCACTGGACTGTTACCAGGCTCATACCTGAAGAAGACCGAAGATTTTGCTGAATGCGATCGGCCTGTCAGGATTTCCCCGCTGCTTTTGAATCTCCAGTTTGTGCAAGAGTACTGTACTGCTGTTATCTGCTGTGTATAACCTTGTTCACAGGGGGTCCCCAGGGCTTCAAGCTAGAGGAAAGCCTTGGTGGTAAGTGCAAACAGAGTGGGTACTTGTGTGGTGTATCAGGAGTATTGTGAAAGTGATTATTGTGTATTGTTCCGCCACAAGTAAGGAAAGAGGGAGGTTACAGTGTCCTGGAGGGCTGTGCCCAGGTAACCTTGACCACTACCAACCCTGACCTCTGGGTGGAGGTACCTGTTTCAGAACTCAGGCCCCTTAACCTGCTACTGGCCAAGCAGGCAGGGGTAGTAGCCTTGAGATAGCACCACCTAGGGGTTACAGCAGCTCTTTGTGTGCAAAATTTATTTTTTCACTCACACACCATTTCAGAGTGCTATTTAATCCTTGTGCTGTCCCTCTTTTAACAGGCGTCCTTGTAGCCCACTGGGCTACCTACCATCTGCGGTTTTGCCTGCTGCATGCCCTAGACACCACTCTGCACCTCTCTCGGTGCCAAGAAATCTCCTGGACACAAGCATCAGGTACGGCCTATACACAGCCCAGCCTGCACAGCTGCTGCTTCTGCTGCAGAATTTTTGTCCACCCCCCGGTCACCTTTAATATATTTAAGCTCCTCCCTCCCTACCCTGTCCTGCCCCCATTGGCTTCCAGTAGTAGAATTCAGGAGCTTAAAGCTATCTAAACACAGAACTCTCAGAAATCTGTCACTCGCTGCTGCTAGCTCTCTCAAACACAGAACTCTCATCTGCTTATGGACTTCCGTATGGTGCTTATCCACTTTGAATTGCTGTATGGGTGGGACTCTGGGTGGTCAGTGAGTGCCTAATTAACCTGCTGGATATGTGTAGCTAGAGTCACACCTCTGCCCCAGTAAATAGGCCTCTGCTATTTGACCATATTCACAGTCTGATAGATGTTTACTGCAGCTAATATTCTTGTTGGTGTATTCAGTTCTGTGTAATCTTTATCTAAGTTTGTTTCAGATTTGAGCCTAGCTTATTCTACCCAGTGGGCCTGGCTGAGTATATTTTTTACAACCACCGTTGACTAGTTGACTGCAATTAATCGTGGTTGGAATCGACTGCAATCTACTGAATAATTTCTGCCTGTCTATCTATAGTGTCTCAGCAACTTTGGTCAGGAAATGCCTCTATAAGCTCGTTAATGTATTAGGTTCACTAGCTATCTCTACTAGCCTCGCCTCCAGTAAGGCTTACTACCACGGAAAATGGTAATCCTTCCAGTAGTTGGTGGTGTGCTCCTACATAAGGGGGATTGTCTACTGACCCTTGTTGTGAAGGGCGTCTGTAGGATAGACCTCCACAAATTGGGTGCTCCTCTGGGGCCTACTTGGACAGCTTAGGGGCTCTGGTGGGCAAGCACTGCTTGGTTCTCTCCTTAGGCCTTCCTAGTGTTTGACAAAATAGCCCCTCTGGCTTCTGGTAAGCCTTGACCTGTCTACCTGACCTGTCCACAATATCTTCTCCCTTCAGTGCCTAGTTAGTCCCAGGGACAGGTCCTTTGACATGGGGGTTGCTAAGCTCCTCAGGAGGGTGCTAAGCCTCTCCCCATTTATCAGTGCCCTCATCATTGGCCTTCTTACTGCCTTATGCCCCCCTTTACTTGTGCTGGTGTTCCCTCCTCGGGGGCCCCAAGGTTACACTTAAACAGCATGGAGAGCATGACTTCACCTTCTCCAATCTAATAGCCTGTGGCAGACAGCCCTCTGGCCTATCCACTGTCTTGACCTCAGGTGCTTTCTGTATCCTGCCATAGTGGTCAGGCGTCCTGCTCGCAAGCCTTTGGCTGGAGGTGGTTCTATCCTAAAGGCATCTCCTCTGGCTCCTCCTGGTGACACTAGCCTGGCTGGAGACATTGAGCTTAACCCTGGTCCTACTTATCAAGCCTCTTCATTTCCTGTGAGCTGGCTGTTAGGCAAGGGATAAAATAGCTCACTTCTACATCCGCAGCCTCCTGCCCAATTTGGCTGAACTCTCTGCCTGGGTCACTCACTGCAAGCCTGACATCCTTGTATTACTGAGACATGGCTGAAACCTTCCACGACTCACCCTGCACGCTCCTGGCTTTGATCTCATTAGGCAAGATCAGCTTGGGAAAAGCATGGGGGTAGTATCTTGGTCTACTACAAGATTCACCTAAACCTATCTGTTGTATCCCACCAACAGCCCTTACTGTCTTCTTGTGAGTTGCTTCACACAGTCCTATTACTCGGGAACACTAAGAAGCTGCACATCATCTGTACATACAATCCCCCTAATGGTGGTCTGTCAGGGTTATCCTACCTTCTTGATACTGTTGGTGCTAAGACTGGGGATAATGAGCTAATAATCTTGGGAGATCTTAATTTAAACTGGCTTGGAGGAAACACCATGCTATATGAACCTCTGCTTGCTGGCCTCTCCTTGTCTCCAGCTTATTCAGGAGCCCACTGGGTGGTCTACCACTGGTGATACTAGCTCCCTCCTGGACTGGGTCCTGTCCAATAGACCAAGAAGAACAGCTCCTCTGGTACCCTTCCTGACTCTCTCTCTGACCACACCCCTGTGTACTGCATATGGAAGATCTCCCAGAAAATTCCTCACAAAATCATCCAAGTAAGGGATTTTTCAGGTTTGACCTGGGGTCCTTCCATGAGGATCTGAGGCTTATGGGCTGGTCTGCTGTGCTAAATGCTCAGGACTCTTCCACTGCTGTTAGTCATGATTCGGGAGTTGATACCCATCTCCAGCCAGGGTAATCGTCAGATGTCTCCCAGGTACATCAGCACGGAGAGACACTGACCGCATTGCTAAAATTGCTCACAAAGCAGGAGAAAACATTGATGTCCTAGTACACATAGGGACTAATGATCTCACCAGCTGGTCAGTTGTGGAGACCAAGGAACACCTGACCAGGCTGGAGACAAACTATCATCCATTTCGTCCGCATCTCCTTCTCTGAGATCCTGCCAGTCTGGGAGAGAGGGCAGATGGGCGGAAGGTCAGAGAAGGGGAGATAGGGAGCTAAACACATGGCTCAAGGGCTGGTGCCAGGAAAAGGACACAGATTTGTAGGGAACTGGCAACAGTTCTGGGAGCAAAAGTTCTTTAAATTTGATGGACTACATCTGACTAAGGAGGAGTCAGTGCATTGGGGCAGAAGTTTGATGTCTTTGCAGAATATTTAAACTAGCAAATGGTGAGAGGGTGCAGCACCCATACGTTGAATAGGAATAACACCTCCCCTCAGCTAGTGGTCAAACAGGGATTCAGCATGTTTGCAGTTCATTTGCATCACCAGGTAAGAAAAAGGTTTGTCTCCCATATGATGCACAGGGTAATGCCAAATCTCACCCAACAACTAACACACAGAAATCTGGCCAATGGAAAATCATGTACACAAATGCTCACAGCCTGGAAATAAGATCCCAGACCTGCAGACAATAATGTCAGAGGCTAAACTGGACATAGTAGCAATTAGTGAGACATGGTTTACCAGTAACCACACTTGGAGACTTCAGTACCTGGCTATGTATTGTTCAGAAGAGACCGAGGTGCAAAAGGGGTAGGAGTTGCCCGTATGTTAATGAAAATATCAAAGCTACAGAAATTCAGAATACACATAAGGAGCCAGAAGAACTGTGGGTCACCCTGGAAACAGGAAATGGGACAGCCATAAGAACTGGGGTTGTCTACAAGCCCCAGACCAGGGAAGGGCATAGACACATTACTGTTAGAGGATATACAAAACATGACAGCTAAAGGGAGGTTCTGATAATGGGAGACTTCAACATGCCAGATACAGATTGGTCAATACCAGCAGGAACATCTGCCAGAACTAGACATAGTGGATTACCTGCAGGAGGGCCTCAAACAACTGGTACAACAACCCACAAGAGACAGGGCTATCCTAGATCTAGTACTGACTAACAGGAAGGGATCACAGATCTCCAGGTAGAAGGTCACCTGGGGCCAGTGACCATCACATGGTATGGTTCAATTTGGCTACTACATCTAAATCATCCCATTCCAAGGCAAAATATGGGACTTCAGAGGAGCTGACTTTGATAAGATGGCCAACAGAGTTAAGCTAGCCCTGGCAAAAGAAACACAGGTGAGGGTACAGGCAAAGTGGGCAAAGCATTAAGGATACAATACTTGAAGCAACATCCCATTGTGTTAGACAGAAAGGAAGTGCAAAAGAAGAAGGAAACCACTTTGGTTCTCAAATACAGTAGCAGAAAAGGTCAGAGCCAAAAGGCTGGCCTTCAGGAAATATAAGGAACACAGCGGGATGAAGATAGGGAGGCATACCAAACTGCCCTAAGGGAAGCAGAGAAGGCAGTAAGGCAGACAAAGTCCCAAACTGAGGAAACACTAGCACGAACAGTAAAGAAAGTGACAAGACTTTCTATAGATACATTAGTGAAAGGAGAAAGTCCAGAGGGGTATTGCTAAGCTTAATGGAGAAAGGGAGCATGTGAGGAGGAGGACCCTGTAAAGCATCTATCCTAAATAGATACTTTTGCTCAGTATTTACTGAAGAGAAGGTAGGGCAGGGCCCACAGCTCAGCACCATGGACACAGGGGAAGGAGGTGAGTGAACACTATTCCCTTCACAAAGAAAAGGTCCTACAAGAGCTTGCTAAGCTCAGGGTGGATAAGGCAATGGGACCTGATGGCATACATCCCAGGGTACTTAAGAGCTAAAGGTGGAACTAGCAGAGCCATTAGCAGAACTGTTTAGTGAGTCTCTGAGCACAGGAGAGGTCCCAGAAGACTGGAGAAGGGCTCATGTGATCCCGCTCCACAAGAGTGGTAGCAGGGAGGAGGCAGGGAACTACAGACCAGTCAGTCTTACCTCAGTAGTGGGCAAGATTATGGAGGCACTCCTTAAGGAAAGGATAGTGCAACACCTGGAATCCATAGAGCTGGGATCCAAGACAGCATGGGTTTACAAAGGAAGGTCCTGTCAAACTAATCTCATAGATTTCTTTGACTGGGTAACCAGAGTGGTGGACCAAGGGGAGCAGTTGATGTCGCCTACCTTGACTTCAGCAAAGCTTTGACACTGTTCCACATAGAAGATTGATAAATAAGCTAGGTAGGCTGGGTGGGTCAGAAGTTGGTCAACTGGGTGGCAAACTGGTTGACGGGCAGAAAACAGAGAGTGGTGGTAAATGGTATACAGTCAGAAGAGATGCAAGTCACAAGTGGGGTGCCTCGAGGGATCAGTCCTGGGGCCAGTCCTCTTCAACATCTTCATTAGTGACCTTGCAGATGGACTAGAGGGTAAGGCGTGTCTGTTTGCAGATGACACCAAGATCTGCAACAGAGTAGATGATCCAGATGGGGTGGGCAGAATGAGAAGAGATCTGGATAAACCAGCAAAATGGTCAGAAGAGTGGCAACTGGGTTTAATGCAAAGTGCAAGATCATGCACATAGGAAGAGAAACCCTGAAGCCACCTATAGGCTGGGAGGGTTGCTAGCAGTCACAAAGGAAGAAAGAGACTTGGGCATCATCATCACTGATGACCTGAAATCATCAAGCAGACCTCTAAAGCAGTAGGTAAGGCTAGGGGGTGTTAGGGTGTATTGGTAGGGATATCACAAGTCGTAGAGGGAGGCAATAATCCTCTTTACAAGACACTGGTTAGGCCCCATCTGGAGTACTGCATGCAGTATTGGAGGCCACACCTTCACAAGGACATTAACCAAATTGAGGCAGTCCAGAGAAGGGCAACCAAAATGGTGCAGGAACTGCATCAGAAGACATATGAGGACAGATTAACAGAGCTCAATATGTATACCCTTGAGCAAAGGAGGAGAGAGGTGATATGATCGAGGCATTCAAACACCTTAAGGGCATTAACAAGGTGAAAGAGTCTAACATGTTTAAATATAAGAAAAATAGCAGGACAAGAGGACACAGCATGAGATTAGAGGGAGGCCGATTAAGGGGAATGTGAGGAAATTCTTTTCACAGAAAGGGTGGTGGATGCATGGAATGGCCTACCTCAAGTGGTGGCTATGAATACAGTGCAGAGCTTCAAACAGGCATGGGATAGGCATAAGGGAGCAATACAAATGAGTATGAATAGATAGGCCACTGACAGAGCAAAGGCCGATGGCACATTTATAAGGTAGAAAAGAAATGGGCAGACTGGATGGGCCTTGGGTCCTTATCTGCCGTCAACTTCTATGTTTCTATGTTTCTATTTTCTCAGCACCTTTGGGGCACTGCAGGACAAGCATGCCTCTCTTATCAGGTGGAGTGTAAGGGGGTCTGCCACTAAGCAGCTGCATGGAGCCTCTAGCCCTCATAAGGGCTAGAGACAAGTGCTGGACCAACTTCAAGGTCACCATGGACAAGGCCATATTTCAGCAATATAGGAAGCTCAGGAATGAATGCAAAAAGCAATCAGGGCTGCCAAAAGTGAATACTGAAAACTGCCTTACTAAACTCAGCTAAAGACCCTAGGAATTTCTGGAGGAACATTACAAATATAGTAAGTGGTTCCTCCAACTGTGGGGTCTCTGACTTGCTCATAGATGGATCTAATTGTAACAATCCACTAACCATCGCAATGCATTCAACTCCACTTCTCGGAGCTGTCTGCCTTCACCTCCCTTTTCTCCACTGGTGGGAATGATAGTCATGTCCTGGCCTCTGCCCCTCAGTCGGCCCCTATCTCCCATCCATTACTCTACTTCAGGCTGTGATGGCACAGAAGATGCAGAGACTTCTCTCTGGTCTCTCCCTCACTCTAGTGCTGCCACGATAGCATGGAACCTAAGCTCCTCCATCTTGGTGCCTCTTATATTGTCTCCCTAGTGGCCCATATCTTCAACATGTCCCTAGCCTCTGGAGTTATCCCTGACCTCTGGAAGGTGGTGAGGACTGTCCCTGTTCTCAAACAGGGCAACCCAAAGATCTTTGACAACTACCAACCAATAGCCATCTTGTCAGCTATCAGTAAACTTCTGGAGAAAGTTGTGACTGGGCAACTCATGGAATATATTCAGGCCCATGAGGTACTGTCTCCCATGCAGCAAGACTTTATCAAAGGGCACAGTATGTCCTCCACCCTTGTCACTGTCTCCTCTGGGATCAGGGCAGCTATGGACCAGGGTAAGCTTTCAGGCACCATCTTCATTGACCTATCTAAGGCCTTCAACCTAGTTGACCATGTCTTACTTTACTCTCAACTTGGTCCCTTGGTCTGTCCCCACCTGTCCTAAGATGGTTCACTAATTACCTCCAGGGCGGACAGCAACTTACTAAATTCAGTAAGATCCTCTCGGCCACCACTCCTGTGACCTCTGGTGTCCCCCAGGGTTCAGTCCTGGGGCCCTTCTCTTCTTTATCTTTGTCAATAATCTCCCTCTACTTCTTCCAACTGTAGCTCTATCCTATATGCGGATGATCTGGTTATCCTCACCCATTCCCGTGACATTGGGGTCATCAACCACCAACTGAGTGAGGACTTCAGGAATATCAGTCCTGGATAATGACCCACAAGCTGGTCCTCAACCTTAAAAAACTCAGGCCATACTTTTTGGGTCCCTGGCCAAGATAAAGGCCTCCCCTGCCCCACTGAGTATTACTAGTATTGATGGTACTCCTGTCCTAATCACTGACTCCATCAAATACCTTGGGGCGACACTTGACCCCCAGCTTGACCTTGGGCATCATATCCAAAATGTATGCAGAGCTGTCAACTGCAAACTGGGTCTGGCCTACACTGAGAAGAACAATCTTACTTCTGCTGCTTGCCTTGCACTGGCCAGAGGTGTGTTTCTCCTTTCTCTGCTATGAACTCATCCTGTTTGCGTGCACCTCAAAGTTCACCTCTCTGGGTGGAACATAGCCTATAATAACATTTGTGGCTTTGCACTTACTGCCCTCGCTCACCACCACTGTGACCTATAACAAACTTGACTGGTTCTCCCCACCCAACCACATGAATTTTGTCTTGGGCAGCATCACGGGCAAGGTTCTCAGAACTGGCGCCCCCAGGACTGGCTGAGCTCCTCAAACTGGCTGCCTCTTCTTCTGACTCCTATAGGACATTGGGCCCTGCTGTTCTCAAAGTTTCTGTCACTTGAATGCAAATGGGGGACAGGGATTTTTGCTTCATGGCCCCAGTGTGGAACTCCTTTCCTACCCAGGTCTGCTCCGCCCCCTTCCACTCGTGCCTTGGAGCTCCCTGTGGAATTACTTGAAGCTCTCCTCTGCGTGTGGTTGTCCTAAAACACCATAACTAACCTTGATCCCCTGCACTGGACTTACATGCCCTTCTTTTTGGTACCCTTGTGCAGGTCCTGCTGATGCATCCTGCCTGCTTGGGTTCTGCTCTGTATATAATGTATTTACTTTCTGTTTCAGGCGATGCTTTGACTGCTGCTCTGCTTTTGGGGCTATGAGGCTGTATAGAATTGTATAATGCACTGTTCATAGCCTTGGTGACTCTATGTATATATTTTGTTTCTATTCTAACTGTGTTTACTGACTGCTTGTGTTATGTTCATCTGGTTCTACCTGATTCTGTGTCATGCCTAACTTGTATCATGTCCTCTGTATGAACTTGTATTTCATTGTACTCTCCGGGTTGTACCTGAAAATAGGCAAATGGCTTGCCTAGTTTACTTACCTGGTCAACAAAAGCTAAATAAATACATAAATCTCAGATGACCTGAAGAAGGCCAGGCAATGCTGCAAGAAGTAACAAAAGCCAGTGCGGATACTGGCTTGCATAGGTAGCTGTATAACCAGCAGAAGGAGGGATGTTATACTCCCGCTGTATAGACCATTGATGAGGCCTCAGCTTGAGTACTGCATCCAGTTCTGGAACCCATCTCCAGAGAGACATAAACAGAGTGGAGGCTGTACAGAGGAGAGCAACCAAGATGGTGGGTGGCCTACACAATAAACCCTATGGAGACATGTTAAGGGAGTTATACGTGCATTCACTGGAGGAAAAGGGGGGACATGATTGAAACATATAAATACTTCACAGGAAAAATGGAGCAAGTTGATGAAATTTTCCTAAGGAAAAGTGCTCAAGAACTAGAAGCCACAACATGAAGCTATGGGGAGGCTCAGAGGAAACCTGAGAAGTACTTTTACATGGAGAGGTTGGTGGACAGATGGAACAGTCTTCCGGCTGATGTGGTGGGGGCAGAAACAGTTACAGGATTCAGAAAGGCATGGGACAGGCACATAGGAAACCTAAGGACACCAAGGGAGTGACCCTTAGACTAATGGGTGACCATTGGACTAATCAGGGAGTCCCTAGATACAAAAATAGGGCAGGCACGGTGGACCTGGGTGCCCTTATCTGCCATCAGCTTCTGTGTTTCTATGTTTCTATAACATGCAGCCTGGACTCTGCTACATCTACCCAACCTGCTGTCACTGCTGCCTCCTCCTTCACAGCATTAATGGATTTTTGAAATCTTCTACTGTATGTCTAGTTTAATAGAGGATAGCATTTCTTTGGTATATGCCATATCTGACTTCTCAGACTTACTGTTAGGGCTAGAAGCGGTAATTCTTGCGGAACGAAAAATTGCTCTTTGTTCAGTTAGACACAGCTGTGTGACCATAACTTGAGTGGTTACTTCAGTGGAACTTCTCATAAAAGAAAAAAAAGAAAAATTAACTGAATCGAATGAAAATCGGTATTTCATTAGCAGATGGCAATCTAACGAATGATACCCTTTGTATGTGAGTAGGTAATATCTTGTATCTAAATTTTGATAAAATTCTATTCGATGTGCAGAGCTGTCGTTTCAGGCAGTTATCTTCTGTGCGCATGCCGCCTAACAATGCTGAGTTTAATCTGCATTTAAACATTCTAGCTAAATTTCACTAGTGTGTGTGCTACCGGCCTGGTCATTTGTTTCTCCTCCTTTGTGGACTGCACACTGGGTACTTGCCCTTTCTGGAATCTAACATAGTGGCCCTCTTGCTTTTCCACTACAGTAGGGTCTCCCATCCCACCTTAGACTGCCTACTTGCTGATCTTGAGATTGACTGAGTTTACAGATTCCCACATTATGGGCTTTTGCAGTTTTCTGGACATTTGTTGCTCTGCTGTTTGCAGCCATAGACTATGTCCTCTTAAACAGACTTTCTATTCAGCAATTATATTATATTGCATTAAACAGTCCCTGGGATCAGTGTACTTACTGGTTAACAAATAAATAAGATCGAGGCACGCTCCTGACCAGTCCTAGCACTCCTTTCCTCTCCCGTGAGACATTCTTATTCCATCAAGAGTGTCTCATGTCATGCCCTGGAAATGGTTCACCAATGCGGTCGCCTGCAGAAAGAGCAACCATCACTACAGCGCCCAAGCACAATGCCACTGTCCAGCATCACGCTGGACCATTGTGTAACCCCAACAGCATGTAATGCACCAGGGCAAGTATATCCCATTTGCAGGGGCGTACCCCTAAACTTAAGTATAATCACCTCCCGTCAGGTATTTTGAGACATAGGGCAAGAACCTTGCACTGCTCTAAATCAGAGCACTGCAACATCCGGTTCACCCTATGACAGGTGAACTGGGTCTGTAGCACATTACGGTTGCCCTAATGACATAGATACATAGATACATAGACAGTGTCGGCAGATAAGGGCCTATGGCCCACCTAGTCTGCCCATTTGAGTTTATGACTTCAGTTTATGTTTTCCTAGAACTTTGTTGCCCTTACCCTGACTTCCAGAATTCCTTTATGTCTATCCATGCATTCTTAAATGCCGTGATTGTTTCAGCCCCCACCACTTCCTCAGGTAGGGTGTTCCACTTGTCCACCACCCCTTCTGTGAAGAAATTCTTCCTCACATTTCCTCTGAATAGTCCTCCTCCAACTTCATCCCATGCCCTCTAGTCCTGGAACATCTTTTTGCTAAAAACAGTGTATTCTTGCACCCTCTTCCTCCCTGTAAGATACTTGTATGTCTCTATCATGTCCCTCTCCCTCCTCTCCTCCAGGAGTACATATTCAGTTCCTTCAACCTGTCCTCATAGGACTTGTGATGCAATCCATGTACCATCTCTGTTGCCCTCCTCTGAACCTTCTCTACCCTGTCTATGTCCTTACGTAGGTAAGGTCTCCAGAACTGTACACTGTACTCCAGGTGGGGCCTCACTAGTGTCTTGTATAGTGGAATCATGACCTCCTTTTCCTGCTGGTGATGCCCCTGCCTATGCATCCAGCATCCTATTTGCTTTACCTGCTGCCTTGTCACACTGCTTCCCTATCTTGAGGTCATCAGAGATGATAACCCCAAGATCCCTTTCCTGCTTGGTGCATGCTATATCCTCACCCCCAACCTGATATATTGTGCCAGGTTTTTGTGCCCCATATGCATTATCTTGCACTTTTTGCATTGAATTTCAACTGCCAAACCCTGACCATTCTTCAAGTTTCTGCAGGTCCCTTCTCATTCTGTCTACACCCTCTGGTGTGTCTACTCTATTACAGAGCTTTGTGTCATCAGCAAACAGTGAAATTCTGCCTTCTAGATCCTGCACAATGTCACTGATGAAGATGTTGAATAGGACCAGTCCCAGCACTGATCCCTGTGGTACCCATTGGTCACTCTTCCCTCTGTGGAGTGACAGCCATTTACCACCACCCTCTGTGTCCTGCCACCCAGCCAGTTATCTACCCACCACACTATAGTCCTGCCCACACCCATATTCCCTAGTGTGTGTAATAGCCTTCTATGTGGCACAGTGTCAAAGGCCTTGCTGAAGTCCAGATAGGTCATGTCCACTGCCCTCCTGATCCACCTCCTAGTCACCCAGTCAAAAATTCAACAAGGTTGGTCTGACATGACCTCCCTGGTGAAGCCATGCTGCCTTGGATCCTGCAGTCCATTGACAACCAGATGTTCCACCAATCTCTCCTTCAGTAGTGCTTCCATGATCTTCCCACTACGAGGTGAGGCTGACTGGTCTGTAGTTCCCCACTTCCTCTTTGTTCCCACTTTTGTATAAGGGGACTACATCTGCTGTCCTCCAGTCTTTGGGTACCTCCCTGTTTCCAGTGATCGGCTAAACAGGATAGCCAGAGGTTCAGCCACCGGTTCTCTTAGTTCTTTAAGGACCCTGGGGTGCACCCATCTGGCCCCATTGCTATCAACTCTTATTACTTCCAGTTCCTTCAGGACCCTTTCGTGTAAAGGGACTTGTGTCCATTTCTGCACCATTCTCACCTTGTACTCCCTTCAGACCCATTACCCTCCTCTTCCTCAATAAAACTGAGCAGAAATACCTGTTCAGTATGTCAGCTTTACTGTTGTCATCCTCCGTGGCCCCATCCTCCCCTTCAGTCTCACTAGCCCTCCCTTTGCCTTTCTTTTTTCACTTATGTACCTGTAAAGGTTTTGTCCCCTCTACCCACTGATTTTGAATGTGCTCTTCTGTCTGAGCTTTGGCTTCCCTTACTGACCTCCCTGCCTCCGTTTGCTTTTCCTGGTACTTCTCCCTATCCCCTTCTGCCCGTGTCATTTTGTATTGCCTGAATGCAGTCTTTTGGCTTTCACTTTCTTTGCTACCTTTTGGAAAACCATAATGGCCTCCTCTTCCTTTTCCTCTTGCTAACCTGCTTAATGCATAATTCTGTTGCTCTTGTAATCCCCATTTTAAATACTGTCCACTGTTCCTCAACCCTGATTCCTGCCCCATTCCATAATGCCTCTTTCAAGTATCTCCCCATTTTCCCAAAGTCTGCCCCCTAAAATCCAGGATCGTGTTTTGTGTGGTTTGGTTCTGCTCCTTCTGTGATTTCAAACCACAATGACTGGTGGTCACTGTTCCCCAGGTGCTCCCCACTGTTACCCCATCACACTGTCCCTGTTTGTGAGCACAAGGTCCAGTATTGCCTTCCGCTGAGTTGGTTCCATGACCAGTTGCTTGAGGAAGGCACCCTGAATGGAGTCCAGGATAAATCTGCTCCTAGCTGATGCTGCTGCTGGGATGCTCCAGTCCAAGTCTGGAATACTGAAGTCTCCAACCAGTACTACCTCCCCTTGTCTGCCATCCTTTGGATGGCTAGCATCAACTCCTATCTGTTTCCTCCTCCTGGGCTGGTGGTCTATAGACCACACCTGTGCGGATGGCTGGCACCATTTTCCTTTCCACAGTGTCTCTCCCCATTGTGTTTCCTCCTGGATCTCTGTGGCCCTTATGTCATTTTTCACATACAGTGCCTCCTCCTCCCTCCCTCCCTCCCTCCCTCCCTCCTCCCTTCCTACCTGCCGGTCTCTTCTGAATATGTTGTAGCCAGGAATGGCCATCTCCCAGTCATGGTTATCATTACACCAGGTTTCTGTGATGGCCACAATGTCCAGGTCTGACTGCACCATGACAGCCTCCAGGTCTTCCATCTTGTTGCTAAGGCTCCTGGCATTGGCACACATAGCTTTCCATGATTTGACCTCCTAGACTGTTTAGCTGTTCTACTCCAGCCCTTCCCTGGTTGTCCTTTATCTCTGGTTCTCCTTGCTGTCTGCCCTTCTGCTGATTTTTGCCCTTTTCTGCCTATCCACCTCTTGGGCGCTAATCTCCATCTTTGCACACTGCTTTGTTGAGATATCCACTCCTCCAGTTCACTGGTTCCACTGCTAGCTGTGGGGGTGAGCAAGTAGGTACCCTCCTTGCTGGCCTGCCACCCCCGCCCCGGCTAGTTTAAATACTTGTCAATGTAGCATGTAAACTTATCATTGAGTGCTTGGATTCCCCTCCAGGATGGATGCAGGCCATCAGGCATGAACAAACCTCCATCCCTCAGGTGGGTCCCCAGTCACAATGAATCCATACTCTTCCTCACAGCACCAGTTCTTCAACCATGAGTTAAAGTTCCTGGTGCATGCACCCTATGCTCTCCATGCCTCCCAGAGGTAGTACTTCTGAGAAGGTGACAGAAGTAGCTACTTGCTTGATACCCTCCCAATTTCCTAAACTCTTCCTGAACTTCCTTGGCTCCCCATTTGCCAGGTCATTAGTACCTAGGTGGATAATGACATCCAACTCACCCTCCGTCTTGCCTTCCCAGTGATCCCAGGATCTTCCTTCCATCCCTCCATGCCGTGGCACCTGGTAGACACCTCACCTCCCTGTCCTCCCTCCCCTCCTGTGTTCCTAGCTGGGTCCTTCTTATGATGGAGTCCCCCACCAGGATTCCTTCCTCCTCCTCTGGGGTCCTGCTCTCCCTTCAGAGGTCACCTCCTTGGCTAACCTCCACATTCTTTCCTTCCACTTCTCTGGGTACCTCTATTTGGTTGCCCCATTTCCCAGTGTGGCATATGAGTTCTTGAGTGGAATAGGATCTGGGATGTGCCTCTGCCTGACCCGTCTTAACCCGCCTGGCCCACTGTCATCCAAGTGCTCCTCGTTCTCGGCATCCTTTGAGGCAGCGGCATTGGACTGGGTGGTCTCTGGATGGGGTGATGGTACTCCTGACCCAGTTTGCTTCCACTCTGAGTCTGGCTACCTCATCCCGCAGTCAGAGAGATGCATGCAAATAGAACAAGCACCTCAGTGTCCATATGTCTGCCTGAATATGGCTGCCCGCAGCTACTGCATTGCACCACTCCCACATTATACTGCAGTTATACTGCTATTCCACTACTTGTCTGTTACTGAAGCTCTCCTAGTTCCTTTTTATTAATTTACTGTCCTAAAAGTCCTGCCACTGATCCTCAGATACTTTTCTTTTAAAAAATAAAATAAATAAATAGATAAATGAGTCAAAACACTTGTCGTGCTGAGGTGGGCTTCTTCCCCTTATGCCCCTCCTACTCCACACACCTACTATCCCTGTGTTTAGCTCCTGTCAATCAGATTTAACAGGGCATATAATTAAGAGTTGGGGGAATTTGCAAGCAATTAAAGACAGCAAGAAATACACCACCACCACGTTTACATTTTCAACAGCCCAAAACAATTCTAAGTAAAGACAGCAAAGAAATTACAGTGTACATAAAGTCTACAATCTAAGTTTAATAACAAAAATAGCAATTACCAGTTACTGTAAAGCACTGAAATAAATATGTTTCCTTCCCTTCTGGTTTCTTCAGAAAACAAAATCAATTGCTACTTCAACTCTGACTAAGCCCCACCTCCAGTTATCACGTAGCTGAGGTCAGAGGCCAGACAATTAGCACCCTCACCCAGACTACAGGGGTAAGTCAGACAAGCCAAGACTAAATCTTCAGCAATTAAAGACAGCAGAAATACACCAACACTACGTTTTAAATTTTCAACAGCCCAAAAACAATTCTAAGTAAAGACAGCAAAGAAATTACAGTGTCACTAAAAGCCCACAATCTAAGTTTAATAACAAAATAGCAATTACCAGTTACTGTAAAGCACTGAAATTAATATGTTTTATTCCCTTCTGGTGCACCTATGATGGTATAAGCCTGAAACAGGCACGTTCAGGACAGTTTTAAAAAAATATATATTATTGATCAAGCTTGATCAATAATATATTAATATCACTATGGAGACCACTCTTACACTTGTAAGTGGTCTCACTTATATTAGGGTATCAGAACTGCTCACCTTCAGTTTGCTGTTCTCATACCCTAAGAATGTACATGAAGGCCACTCTTACAAGTGTAAGAGTGGTCTCCACGAAGATCTTAACATACATCATATGTAAATACAAATACATGAAATTCACTTTCAGGCAGACATACAAAACCGATATCTTCCAAAAGAAAGGACACTATTCTTATAATTAGAAGTTGTGAATACCCTATCTCACGTTACAACATGTGGGGTTATCAGTTATTCCCAACTTTTCCATACTAAACATGCTTAAATAAACTAAAATAAGCCTTAACATTTAAAGTGTAAGAAATGCTGCAGCTGCTGCCAGGAGCAGGTATATATCAACATTGTGCACCCATTATTAGGGGTAAAACATCCCTTAGTAACCTAAAATGGTGACCATAGTAAATTTCAAATGTTAGCAGATCTCCTCAGGCTATATAAACCTTAAGTGCTAAGAGAAACACTCAACTGAGCTTAAACAACTTAAAAACTTTGTTCATAGTGTAGTGGATTGTAATGGTGTGCAGACCGCACACGAAACCCTGATGACGAAATCTCTCACAGCGACAATCTCGACAGGTTTAGAGATTATAGCTGTGAGGACCCAGTGAAAATTGCCCTTTGTCATGTTTCGTCCCCCTCCAAATCAACTCTGACTGGAGTTGATAATCATTTAATAAAGGGCGAGGGACAACCCCAGTGGCTCACCAATGTTGGACAAGCGAAATTTCACTTGTCAACATTGGGGATGTCGCTATGCAAACCTCGACAACAGTGTTGTTGATTTAGCATTAGTAAACCGATTGTAATTTTGGTGCAATAAACAAACTGTCTATTTAACAATATAGGCTGACATGGGTTGACATATACTTGCCCTGGTGCATTTGATGACTGGCTGGTATCTATCTCACCCTCCATGGCAGGCAGGTCCTTGATACTTCCTTCACACTGCTCTTTAGGTTGGGCACCCTCTCCACTCATTCTTGCCTGTGTCCCTGGACCATATCTCTACTGTAACCTCTCCAGTTGTTTCAATTTTATATCTGCACAATACACACAATCTGTTTTCTTAGGATTTGGAAGTGTTTTTTTTTGTTTGTTTCAGGCTGTAAAAAATTTTTTTATCAAATAACTGTTGCAGCCTAAGGAACTCTGTTGAAATGCTGTTCACTGCTCAGATGCTGGCCACACTCCTTAAATGGGCTTTCAAGTGTTCTACCATGTGTAAGCCCCCCATTTTGAGGGCTCACCTTGTTGGGAGCGGCCCTAGTGATCGCCTCCTCTCTCCCTAAATTTGTCCCCTCCTATCTTCCCTGTGAGGGACCAGCAGGGCAACAGAGAAATCCAGGAGTGGCGTCAGCCAAGCCATGGCTCTGCTGGACATACATGAATATATGAAATGCCAGCAGAAATAGGCCTCACTGTCTATTGAGTCTGCCCAATTATGCATCTGGTCCCTCAACTGCAGCTGCCCCACCCTCCCTCCTATTAACTACCCCCTCACTCTGTCCCACCCTCTCTTATATCCTCCCACCATTCTACATGATACCACCTCCTCGGGCAGAGTATTCCACTTATCTAACTCCTTTCTGTGAAAAGTGTCTCCTGATTTCCCTCCTGAATCTCCCCCTCAATCTCAGCTGATGCCCTCTCATGTCCCTCCCCATCTGATCTGAAGAACACCTTCTGTATTAATCCTGTTAATACCCTTTAGGTACTTAAAGATTTCGATCATATACCCCTATCCTCCTCTCTTCCAGGGAATACATTTGCAGCTCTCCTAGCCTCTCATCGTAGGATTTACCTTGAGTCCCTATATCATCTTGGTTGCCCTCGCTGCACCCTCCAGCAATCTGATGTCCCTCTTCAGTGTGGCACAACTTTAGGCAACCAGGCCGATCCGTTGGAGGGTTTGGAGGGTGAACCATGAGAGGCCCCAGATGGTCCACTGCACTTATATTTCCTAGCTTAACCTTAGTATGTATTTTGCCACTCCTTGTTAGTGTTTTATCTGCCTAATAATGTTCTAGTTATTGTTGTGACCTTGCAGGCAAATTAGGCCCTGTGGATATCTCTTAACAGGTCCAGCCTGACAGATCGCAAAACATGGACTCCCTCCCTCTATGGATCATCCTATGGTGTGCCCCTTTTCTTGGCCTTGGCTGGCTATGGGGACTGGAGGACGTGGGTCAGATGTTTTAGCTAAATACCTGATTTTGGTCTGCCCTATTTCTCCACCATATTGGCCAGTTCAAGAGATCTCTACAGGCAGCTCTAAAAGTTCAATGCAGTTGTAACCGCTAGTCACCTAACTACGTCCCTACCAGTCTATACTTTTGAACTGTGTCAGACTGAGGCTGTGTGGTCATGTACCATTATTATGCTTGTTTTATATTGTTTTGTTTACTTGTCTTGTTGTAAACTCATATGCAGTTGATAAAGTCTGTTTATAATGTACTTGTTTGACTACATTCCACTGCAATATGCTGTTTATGCAGCATAGGCAGAGCCATGTTGATGTATTGCTATCATGAAGAAGAGAGAAGGAGGTGGAACCACATGGTGGATATCTTCCTCTATTCTTCCACAGTGCTGTGGTCAGTGTTTTCTGTTGTCTCCACTGTCCCTCCCTCCACAACTGCAGTAGCCCCACTCCACCAGGGCACTATTTTTGCTGCCCATCACTTCCATTCAGTTCTGCAGTTGCAGGAAAAAAAAGAGCCTGCTGTGCCCAAGATGGCCACCGTGAGCTCAGTGCACATGCGTGACTTTACTTCTGCAGTTGCGATGAAGTCGTGCATGCGCACAGAGCTCATGGTGGGCTCTTGTTTTTCAGGCCTGTGAGCATTCCTAAAGTGGCATAGCAGCTGTGTTGGCTCTGACCAGAGTTTGTTGTATATGTTACAATACCTCATAGTCTCTGACACTGATGTGGAATCTTTGTAAATGAGCACTTGTGCTTAAGGTATCTCTGAAATTTTCCATAAAAAAATAAAAAGTTGTACTCCTCCGAGGTCAAGTCCCTTAGGTCTTGCAGTCCTCCAGACTTAAGCAACTCTGAGACTCCAACTAACACCCTTGTGTCACAGGGCTACTCCACATTTGTAGAAGCCCCAGCTGGTAGTTCAGCCTATTCCTGGTAATTTTGTATATAGTTCCAGTTCTTGGAGTTTCTTGTAACTCTGTCTTATTAGTGCCTTATTTGTTTTCTGTACTACCTTCATTGCTTTCACTATACCTTTGAACAAACACTGTTGGATCCCATGGGGCAGTGTTGCTGGGGCTGATATGAGAGGCTGGATCACCCACTGAGAGGCTGTGCAAGGGACCCAGTGGAATATAAGTAAATAACTCTTTCTCTCTAATCAATAATTGTAGTGAGAAAGAAATAATGTGACCTACTGGGAATTGAACCCAGGCCCCCAGAATACTGTCCTGGTGCTCTAACCACTAAGATACAGGCTGTCTTGGTCAGACCTGGGGTTCCAGGACACACTTCCTTTCTCTGGTATTGCATGTCCAGCAACTAAAACTAAAGGTTTACTCTATCAGTGTCTGAGGTTCAATAATCCAATTAAGAGGACAACTGTGTCTACAACAATTGAAATGGTCAGACCAGGTATCATGTGTCTGCGAAGAGACCCATTTCTCACAGACAGAATATGGCAAATTAGTTAAATTTGGGTACAACTATGTGTATTCCTCGGGCTTATGAAGGCAAAAGATGGCAGCAGCAGTATTGATAGCTATTATAACTTTCATTGAGGTTAGGCGGTCAAAGACACAGAGAGCTGCTGTGTGATTGTGCAGGGAGAGGTACAGGGCTTTCCTACAGTATATATGTGTAAACTAAATAAGATGTAGTTTACATCCTTGTTGGATGCATAGTGCAGCTCACTCTGAGGGCTTGCTGACTTGCTTATTGGAGTTGTGCTGACATCCAGGACTGAAAAAGTTATACTTTCTGGGACCAAACTTAATTTTGGATCTTGTAAACCTTGGATATATTGACTTTAATGTGGGACCAGTGACTCTTGTTTTTACGGTGTTGCCTCAGCCTGCTTGAAATAAATTCTCTGCCTGGATCTTTACCACCTTTAAGTTAAGACTTTTTTTTGAGTGCTCCGATTACCATTTCTATTTCCACATGTGTGGAAAGCCATACTAGCAGCTGGACTTGTTTAGAATCCTTTAGCTGTGATTGTTTCATGCCCAGGTTTGGTGTTTATTTTGGTCCCATTTCCCTCTCGGTGAGATGCTGTTAATGGAATTTACCCTTCCCCGCTCCCTATATGAAGTTTGTTAATTACAGGTTGAAGGGGTGCAGCAACACTTTGTCAGTGCCTTTAAAGTCTGTGCACCTCTTGTAGCAAACCCCTGGAGCAAACTTGGAGTATCACTCAAAGTGTCAGTCTGAAGCCTAGTAATAAAGTTTTATTTTCAAAACTGAACTTTAAAGCCCGAGAATGCTGTATTTTGAGGTGAAGCCCTTGGTCCTACAGATGGAGACTATTCAAGGAGACTGGCCAACACGTCCTTTTTAACAGGTAGAGGATCAGGCAGCACCAAAAAGCTAAAACTACCAAGTGAAAAAACACTGAGGCATGCGTCCTGAGTTCATTGCTTCATCTGTACCAGGCTCATTTCTTGTTGTATGGTCGTTTGTTTTTCACTCATGTAGTTCCTGACTAGAACATGCAGGCAACCAGAATTAGCACAAAGCAGGAATGGGGGCAGGTGGCAGAAAGATACGCCGCCGCCTTCCTACCATGGTACATTGTCCTCACGCACACACAAAGTACATCAGCCACCTCCCAACAAACAGACACACAGAAAAACCTAAATTTAAAAAGATGCAAAACAAAAAGCAGCCTGTTTTTACTGGTCAAGTGCCCCATCAGACCTTGTCTTGACACTGCCACTGTTAGGGATAAGCTTGTTTTAATGATGATCCCTGCTTGGCATAATTCCCATATTCTACTTTGTTAATTATTTCACTGTATTTTTGTAAACCCTGCTGTTTTTGTTTTCCTCATTACCTTTTAATCTCCCTAGTTATGTCTGAAAATAGGCATTTTACTGTCTAGCGCACTTACCTGGTCAACAAAACTAACTAACTAGCATGACAAAATGTGCCACCTACCCAACTTAATTCTTCCCTCTGCAATTCCTGCTAATTTCTTGCCAGTGATCACCCACCCTTCAGTTTCAATGATAATCTACTCTGCTCCACAGCATCTCCAATTGTTTGCTGCTGACAGAGCAAACACTGGAAAAATAAGGCCAGACAGGGACAGACATATCCAGTACACCACTATAGCTCCATGCAAAAGTCAGTGGAGCAAACCTGGAGTAAATCACATAGCCGATTTTCTGCTGGGGTGTCAATGGGGAACAGTTCCTACATACCCCACAGTGAAGATCTGAGATACAAAATAGTTACACTGACAACAACAGACTCCAAAGTTTGTCTGGTGCCTAAAAAGTAGTTTATTTGTTTATTCTTCTACTGTTTTTCATGTATAGTGTCCCTATAAAGATCTCTAGGAGCAGCACAGCGCTAAAATATCCTGCAGCTTATACGTATTAGCATGGGATGGAGGGTAAGGTTTATTGGCTGATTTGTTTCAGTGAGTAGGATTTTGTTTAGCTCTCAGTAGTGTTACTTTTGAATCCAATGCACTGTTGTTTTGGAAATTTTTTTTTGGTTATTACAGGAGGAGGGGGACCAGGATATTTAGGGAAAGTGGCAGGGGTCATTTATCTAGCTTTTTGTTTACCAGGTAGGTACACTAAGCAGTTGAATGCCTATTTTTAGAGTGCGACCTGGGAGATTAGCCAAGAACACAGAAAGTGAAATACAATATATCAAGACACACGTTGGCAGCAAAGTACATAGTTTGCAATGCCATCAGTTACTCTTGTATCAAATAAGGACATACCTAGTTCCAAGTACATTCAGTATGCTGGGAGAGAGAAAGAAAGGTTGAGTCCATGTTAATGTGTTTGTAATGAAAACCATAATAACAGTGCATTTAGTGCAGAGGGATATAAAACAGGGAGACGGAGGAGAGTTATATTCATAGGAATTACTTCCAGTGAGGTGCTGTTAAGAAGCTACTAAGTCAGCAAAGTTCCACTTGGAAAGAGTACAAGTAGGGAAGATGCTCAAGTGCCGTGACAGGAGCAGAGTGTCTGGCTAAGGAAATGTTCATGATATTTAATACAGAAGGAATGAATAGAGGGCTTCGCTAAATTTCAGGAGGAATGGAGTTCCACAGTTTGAGGGCAGAGTAGGCAAAGGACACTTCCCAAGCTTGAGTTTCAATTTTAGGGACAGTGAGCAGGACATTTTCAGTAGATTTCACGGGTAGCCATTTTCAGTGAACTGAAGAGAGGAGGCAAGGGATCGGGGCTGCCCATTTATTAATATATTAAAAATGGCCCTCGATAACTGTGGTCATGCAGAAGTGACAGGGGAAGCCAACCCAGCTTGTCGAGAGAGAAAGCAGTGTTGAGTGAGTTTAGTGACTTCAACGCAAAGCAGCAGATATTATTATGGGTGACATCCCATGTGGGTGGTGGTTTTGAGGCTAAAGACTCCATAGAGTAGTTTGGGGAGTAGCATTCCTCTGGTGATGGCAAGACGGGCCTGTGGAGTCAGGTTTTGGGCTACTTTATATGAGACACCAAGCATGGAGTGCACAGATTTGCAGACACCTGTCACATGTAATGTGTAATCAAGAGTGGAGTCAAGGGTGATTCTGAGTAATGTAACGGAAGAAGTGGTTTGGGACCAAGGTGCCATCTTGGTATGTTATGGATAGAGGGGAGGGGCAGGCTCTGAGTTTGGAGGATGTGCCAAAGAGCATAGATTGAGTTTTTGTGATATTAGGATTAGTTTGTTTAGCAGTAGCCATGTGTGCACATACTGTAGGTCTGCTGTCAGGCACTAATTGATCTGATCAATATTCTTAGAGCTTGTATAGATGACCAGATCTTCAGCATAGAGTATGGCTGAGAAGGAGTTAGACTATGTGTATTATTGTTTATGTGCAAGGCAAACAGCAGCGGGCCAAGCATGGAGCCTGGGAAACCCCTCCTTAGGGAAGGTGCAGGGTCCAAGAGGGAGGATGCATATATTACCCTCTGGGCACTGTTTGTCAAATAATTATGCACCCAGGGGAGAGCAGTTTGAGAGATGCCCAGGTTTACAAGTTTACCAGTGAGCAAGGTGTGATCAACAAGGTCAAAGGCTTTCATCAGATCAATAAAAATAGCACCTGTGAGGCTACCAATGTCCATGGCAGAAGAAATGCTGTTTGTAAGGATATGAAGGGTAGTGGTGGTGCTGTGCCCGCTACAAAATCCTTGCTGAGTATAGGATACTAGATTATGAGCAGATAGGTAACTTGAGTTATGACGCTCTACCTTCTCCAATATTTTATTTAGAACTGGTAGAACAGCAATGAGCCTATAGTTATTTAAGATTCTGTGGTCTCTTCTAAAACTGGGACAACTAGTGCAATTTTCCACGCATCAGGCATCATGCCCCAAGCCCATAGAGAGGGACAAGTTAATTAATTTACTACTGGGAAGCTAATTCTTTAGTGGCGAGTTTCAGAAGCTTAGGTTCAATACCATCTAGGCCTGCAGATTTGGAGTCAGGAATCTGTATAAGGAGTTTATGGACCTCTGAGGGTTGGACACATTTATAGTAGAAGGTAGGTTGAGACTTTGTTTGTGTTGACCCAGTGTAGGTGCTGGCTTGTAGGGTAGCTGGGGCCCATTAGAGAAGATGCTCACATATAAGGAGAAGTTCAAAAGCTAGAGTTGAAAGCATTTGCTATAGTCATGCTATTATTGCAGTGCACCCCATTTAGTAATGTATCAGGGATGAGTGACTACCTTGTTGGCCAAGCCTTTTTCTTTAATTGTTACAACACTAAAACCTATATTTAAACTGAGCAGGGAGGAGACTGCTATGACTCTGCACAAAATCTTATGTTTTCCCAAGGAGGGTTGGCAGTCTCCCATGTTATTGGCATATTGGGGAGGAGCAACTTGGTGGGTATGGGCAAGGATGGTGAGGAAGAATGTAACAGTATGAAAGGAGGCGGTGAGGATGGGCTCAGGGTGAGGTGTCAAGTGGAGGGCTAAGAGTAATGAACTATGAGAATGGGCAAGGGAAGTTCAGAGGTCAACAGAAGAGACAGGCTAATAGCGGGTGGGAGGGTAAGACAGTCATCTTGGATGCAGAGTAGTGTCTAATATAACATAAGTGAAAAAAGAAAGACAAAGGGAGGGATAGTGAGACTGAAGGGGAGGATGGGGCTGCGTGGAGGATGACAACAGTAAAGCTGACATATTGAACAGGTATTTCTGCTCAGTCTTTACTGAGGAAGAGGAGGGTAATGGGTCTGAAGGGAGTACAAGGGTGAGAATGGTGCAGAAATGGACACAAGTCCCTTTACGAGAAAGGGTCCTGAAGGAACTGGAAGTAATAAGAGTTGATAAAGCAATGGGGCCAGATGGGGTGCACCCAGGGTCCTAAAAACTAAGAGAGGTGGTGGCTGAACCTCTGGCTATCCTGTTTAGCTGATCACTGGAAACTGGAGGTACTCAAAGACTGGAGGACAGCAGATATAGTCCTCTTATACAAAAGTGGGAACAAGAGGAAGCAGGGAACTACAGACCAGTCAGCCTCACCTCGGCAGTGGGAAGATCATGGAAGCACTACTGAAGGAGAGATTGGTGGAACATCTGGTTGTCAATGGACTACAGGACCCAAGGCAGCATGGTTTCACCAGGGGAGGTCATATCAGACCAACCTCATTGAATTTTTGACTGGGTGACTAGGGAGGTGGATCAGGGAGGGCAGTGGACATGGCCTATCTGGACTTCAAGCAAGGCCTTTGACACTGTGCCACATAGAAGACTATTACACAAACTGGGGAATATGGGTGTGGGCAGGACAGTAGTGTGGTGGGTAGGTAACTGGCTGGGTGGCAGGACACAGAGGGTGGTGGTAAATGGCTGTCACTCCACAGAGGAAGAGTGACCAATGGGGTACCACAGGGATCAGTGCTGGGACTGGTCCTATTCAACATCTTCATCAGTGACATTGCATGGGACCTAGAGGCAGAATTTCACTGTTCGCTGATGACACAAGCTCTGTAACAGAGTAGACACACCAGAGGGTGCAGACAGAATGAGAAGCGACCTGCAGAAACTTGAAGAATGGTCAGGGGTTTGGCAGTTGAAATTCAATGCAAAGAAGTGCAAGATAATGCATATGGGGCACAAAACCCTGGCACAATATATCAGTTGGGGTGAGGATATAGCATGCACCAAGCAGGAAAGGGATCTTGGGGTTATCTTCTCTGATGACCTCAAGGTAGGGAAACAGTGTGACAAGGCAGCAGGTAAAGCAAGTAGGATGCTGGGATGTATAGGCAGGGCATCACCAGCAGGAAAAGGAGGTCATAATTCTGCTATACAAGACACTAGTGAGGCCCCACCTGGAGTACAGTGTACAGTTCTGGAGACCATACCTACATAAGGACATAGACAGGGTAGAAAGGTTCAGAGGAGGGCAACAAAGATGGTGCATGGATTGCATCACAAGTCCCTACGAAGACAGGTTGAAGGAACTGAACATGTACTCCCTGGAGGAGAGGAGGAGAGAGGGATATGATAGAGACATACAAGTATCTTATAGGGAGGAACAGGGTGCAGGAAAACACTATTTTTAAGCGAAAAAGATGTTCCAGGACAAGAGGGCATGGGATGAAGTTGGAGGGAGGATGATTCAGAGGAAACATGAGAAAGAATTTCTTCACAGAACGGGTGGTGGACAAGTGGAACAACCTGCCAGAGGAAGTGGTGGGGCTGAAACAATCACAGGATTTAGAATGCATGGGATAGACATAAAGGAATTCTGGAGGTCAGGGGTAAGGGCAACAGACTTCTAGGAAAACAAACTGAACTTACAAGCTCAAATGGGCAGACTGGGTGGGCCATAGGCCCTTATCTGCCGACACTGTCTATGTATCTATGTATCTATGTAATATATCCAGGAGCCTGAGAAAGAGGATGGACAACCACCAGACCATGGTGACAGAGGCCAAGTGGATCTGGTGGCAGTCACTAAGACCTGGGCATCCTTTTATCATGACTGGGATCTCTGTTCCAAGGTTCACCCTCCTTACAAAGGATAGGGTGGGAGAAGGGTGGCACTTTAAGAAGGGATCGAAGCCATAAGGAAAGATATGGGGGCTGGGCATGGAGTTAATCTGGGTACAGATTCAGATAGGGACAGGGACAAATATAATGGTGGGGTTGGTGAGCAGGCCACCAAATTAGAGTGAAGCCATAGGCCAGGAGTTTGCTGGTGGGATCAGAAGAGGCTTCAAGGCAGGGGAAGTGGTGCTAGTAGGAGGATTGCAACCTACCAGACATAGACTGGAACATCCTGAAGCCAGTAGCAGCAGAAGCCAAGTGATCCTGGATGCAATTCAGGATGGCTTCTTAACCAGGGGGTGACGTAGTGGACTAGGGATTGAGACAGCTTGGACTTGGTACTAATGAACTGTGTCCATGTCAAGGACATCACAGTGGCTGAGCCCCTGGTAGCAGTGATCACTAGTCATTTAATGTCAACTTGATATGGGGAAGAAAGTCCAGAACACAAAGACATGTGCTTTCAACTTCAGAGAGGTGACTACACCAGAACTGGGTGTATCTGGTACAGCAGCTGCCAAGCTCAGGGTAACCATAGGGTTGGAAGAGAAATGGTCCATAAATAATTTGTGATGGGGTCCAAGAAGTCAGAAACTCCTGTCTGAAACAAGCGGGTAAAAAGAACAAGCACAAGAAACAATTCAGATTCAGAGAGGAGGTTGTCAGTGCAGTGAGGGAGAAAAGGGCATCCTTCAACAAATACAGAAAAAGAACACAGCGTAAAAGAAATGGTAAAAAATAAAATGGTGAGGATAAAATTGTATGATTAATTACCATACAGTGTGTGCGTGTGTGTGTGTGTGTGTGTGTGGTGCTGAGGGATTGGGAGGGTAAAATGTAACAATATATTGTTTTCTTTTCTAAACTTTTATTGATGACTTACATACTAACATACTATTTGCCAGCAGATTAGGCCTTACGGTCTATCGAGTCTGCTCGAACCTAGATCATTAGTTGGGTGCGAGACCCTCCCATCCCTTGTTCTCTAGAAACCCCTATCATCTATCCCAACCCCTGGGACAGGCCATCATCTGATACATCCACTTTCTGTGTCTGTCCCACCCTCTCTTGAAGCCCTCTACAGTGGATCTCTGAACCAGCTCACCAGGCAGTGCATTCCAAGGGTCCACCACCCTCTCTGTGAAAAACCTCCTCCTCTTTTCCCCTCACCCTTCCACCTTCCAACTTCAAACCATGCCCTCTGGTGATACCTCCTGCTTTAGTCTAAAGATCCCTCCATGTTTACCCTATTTATTCCCTTGAGGTACTTGAAGACCTCTATCATGTCCCCCTGTCTCTCCTCTCCTCCAATGAAAACAGGCAAGAGCTCCTCAAGTTTGTCCTCATAAGTCAAATCCCTAGCCCTCGTATCATCTTTGTTGCCCTCCTCTGTACCCTCTCCAGGAGCTGTATGTCCCTCTTCAAATGTGGTCTCCAGTACTGTACACAGTACTCAAGGTGTGATTCTATCCAGTCCATTGTACAGTGGCAGAATCACTTCCTTGCTCCTAGAGGTGATCCCCCTACGATGCATCCCAACATCCTGTTTGCCTTTGTAGCTGCTCTCCTGCACTGCTCAGAGTTATTCATACATGTATCCACCATGACCCCTAGGTCTTTTTCCCCTATTGAGGCCTCCAGTGCCTCCCCTCCCAGTGTGTACCTGTGTTTAGGGTTTCCCGACCAAGATGCAACACCTTGCACTTGGTGGTATTGATTAATTTCCATGTGTGAGGCCCAGCTTTCCAGGGTGTCCAGGTCCCCTTGCAGGGCCACCCTCCCTCTTCTCCCTCAACTACTGCTCCCATCTTGAGTCATCACAGAAGAGACTCATTTCACCTATACCCTCCCTGATGTCCGATATGTATGCATTAAACAGGATCGGACCCAGGACCGAAGCCTGTGCTACCCCACTACCAACCTCTCTAGGGTTTGAGAGCTCCCCACAGACCACTCTCTGAGTGCGTCCAGCTAGCCAGTTTTCAATCCATCTGACCATCAAAGGGCCTACTCCTAACCCCATCAGTTTCTCCACCAGACCATTGTGGGGACAGAGTCAACGCCTGCTGAAGTCCAAGAATAATACATCCACAGGCTTACCCTGTCCAGTTCTGATGTTACCCATTCATAGAACTCCACAAGTTGGTTTGACATGATCTACCTGGCACAAACCCATGTTGCCGACTATTCAGACCTCCCACCTCCTCCAAGTACACCCCCAATCGTTCCTTTAGTATACTCTCCATTAATTTTCCCACCACCGAGGTCATATTTCAAATAGAATAGTAGATGGATATCTGTTACAGAGCTGTAACTCCATCAAGGGATTCAAATGACATCATAAACCTCAAGTGAAGCTTGAGAGGTTTATGATGTCATTAAATCCTGAGATGGAGTTACCACTCTGTAACAGATAAAGAGCCATCTGTTTTTGTACACGTGGATGGCTCCTATCTGTTAAACTCTAACTTTCTTCCACATTTCAGACACGTGGCCAAGGCATCCCCAAGCCCTACTCACCACCCACCCAGCCAACCTCCCAACTGCAGAAGTTCTGAAGCCATCACTTTATCTCTTAGCTGCAGCACCCAAGCATCAAGCAACAGGGGAAAAAAACACAGCACTGGGTAACTAAGTGAATTATATTTTTTTCTTCTGAGGCATATAATCCGTCCATGAAGATATGCTGCTCTTCCTTGCTATCACAAGTCATCTCCATGGAAATGACATGCCAATTTGAATAAGCACAGGTGCAACAGAAACAATACCATCAATATGACATCAGATTGATAGTATTATGACTTCCTGGTGTCAGAACAGTGGTATTACAAACTATTAAAATAGCAGTTTCTCTATGGAAAAAGACAAAACTTTTATTACATGACAAAGATACATTTGGAATGGTCAAAACATTGAATCTTAATCCCATATCATTGTAGGGCTGAAAGTATCATTCCTAGAGAGACCTCATAAGAGGAAACTATCAAAATGTCTTTATCAGATTAGGTTTACAACATGTAGAGCCATATTACAGTCAATACTGTATAATTCCATTGAAAGTCTAAATACAAATAGAGCTTAACCAACCTTACTCGTTATGTAAGTTGATATCTTTGAGGGTCAATGAATGCCCTCACATACTCCATAGCCCCCCTAGAGCCCCTTATAAACAATACATTATAGTTATAGAACTTGTAACTGGAGCAAGAAAAAGTACAGATTATTCAGCTCATGGCATAACACCATTGAAACCAAGGAGAGCCTCTGATTATTCGTTGTTTTTAAACTATAGGTAAGTTGGAGGTGAAAGGGTTTTGCCTATACTAAAATGGATGTTAAACAGATTTTTCAGAGTTTTGAGTGCTGTGTGAATTTATCAAATGCAATGCATTCTGGCTGCCAGAAGAGTTCCCGAACCACTGGTTGTCAACGCGTAAGGCATAGAGGTCCAAACCCTCTTATTCACTCAGCATGTTGGACATTCTCTACCTACTTCTATTTATACAGTGCTTTTATTTGCACCGTGTTACCAAGCTTATCTCATTTGTTCTCAATTACCTTGTATGCAGATATGCATTGTGTTAAATATTTTAATTTGTATTTATTTAGTATTTTGTACCCATATATGCATTGTGTTACATAGCTGTTTCATTTGTTCTCTGATTTTGCATCCTGTACCCATGTACAGTATATGCATTGTGTTACCAAGTTGTTTCATTTGTTGTCTGCCTTTGTATCCTGTACTCATTATATATGTTTTTGCGGTACCTAGCTGTTTCATTCCTGCTTGTTGATTGAAGAATTGTGAGCCTGTATGTCTCAGTCCACATGGGCCTGTAGCATATTCTGGGCTTAATCCATGTCAAAAATGTAGTCTGCAGAGTCTTTGCAATTGCTAGGATAATCCTTTGACTCCCACAAGAAAGCTAATGATCTGAAGATTCCGAGCCCTTGTCTGATTTTCAGGGTTTCTGTCTATCTAGAGATGGTGATTCTTCATTATAAACACAAAGTAGATGCACAGGCCCTTGTCCAAAGCTGCATTTGCATCTCTCACAGATTCTTGAGGTTTATCCAATTTTCTTTCAAGAGTAGTTATATAATAATAATACAGTAAATATGAACTGGCTGCTGAGAATGGGGAAGCTGATTGACCAAGAGGTTTTTGAAGCCGTGATATCTGGCTACATACTCATGGCTAAAAAGCCTCCAGCCACCAGCCTGCTCACACTTAGAAATTCTTCAATCTCAATGACAACCATTATATCATAACAGCAGCGCTCAGCCACTTGTTTTGACATCACCTCCTACAACTCAACGGCTGTCATGGGAAATTTTAAACTGCCATATACACAGCTGTCTCCTGCTGTTTCCCACAATGAAAAAAACAACTCTGTGACATGTAACAGCTGCTGCTGATGGCCACGCTATCAGACATCAACCCACCACTCATCTCACACAGTAGTGCCTCCCAATCAGCGAACTGTCCGTCCTTGCCAAACTGTCACTCTCAACCTCACACAGAATGCCACACAGTTACCTTGCCTGACTTATTTAGAGCACCTTTATTGCACAGCATTTCAGTAAAAGGCAAACATACCTGCTGCGTGAGGGGTGGCTTACCGATTGGTGGTGGAAAATGGAAGCATCCACCTCATTCTGCTGTTCAAATCACGCTCCTCAGCAGATCAGAATTTGATTAAAATATATATATATAAAATTCCACACACATCTTCACCCAGTACCACAAGAGAGACACTTCACATCTGGGAGTAGTGCTGGCAGACAGAGACAGACAAGGTCCACAGCTGCACTCCTCCAAAACCCAGTTACAACAGCACCACCTGCTGCCTACAGCCCTCCAGGAACTATTTTCTCAAAACATACTCCTCCAACATATCAAAAAATGCATTTTCAAAAGACTTTAAGAGGATTTGTTTTTAATTTTTACTAATAAAACCTTTAAGCCAGTTCATAATAGCAATAATGCACTCCAGGATGTGGTATATCATGGATATTGTTATTCTTGGGTGTTGGACACACTCGACCTGTGACCTCATGTCCAACCCCCAGGCGTGATGGTATCCCATGATATACCACACCCTGTCATGCATTATTGCTTAATTAAGAACCGAGGATCATAACAGAGGAATCTGATTGTCCGAGAAGCTCTTTGAAGCCAAGGATGATATCGGGCTACATCATCACGGCTTCTCAAAGAGCTCCGCGCCATCAGTCTCCCTTGTTTCTACTGTCTGAGAACCATTTTTTCAAATGTACCCTACACCACCCAAAACTAATTCATAAAACATTTTAAAACCTATTTCTTTTATTTTTTATTTATAAAACTTGAAACTCAGTTCATAATAGTAATAAGTCACTCCAGGGTGTGGTATGTCATGGGATATCGTCACTTCTCAGGTGGTTGGATGCACTTGGCCTGCGGCCTCATGGCCAACCACCCGTCGGTGATATGCCATGATATACACACCCTGTCATCCTTATTGTTAATTATACAACAGGTGCGGGTCTGAACAGTGAAAATATCATTGAATCTCATGGCCACTGGTAAGGTATCAGGATATCTTCATGTTCTTATGTCACAATGCTTTGGAACTCATTTAGAATGCTCAGCCTTAGTAGCAGTACTAATTGTATTCAAATGCAAATAATTTTAAACAAAAATGATAGCATGGTACTGTGAGCACTAAAGTTGTTCAGCGTAAAAATATCTACAAAATGAATGGTGTCTCATTTTTATCTACCTTTTATTTTTTATAATTAGCAAAAAGCAGCAAATTCTATTTGTTTTTCACTTTTTGACAAATAAATTTGAATAAATTTAGAATGAAAATGATAGCTTGGTACTGTGTGCAAGAAATTTGTTCAGTACAAAAGATCTACAAAATGAGTGGTGTTTCATTTGCAGATGCCCTTTAGTTTTTATTATCCCCAGGTCGTGCCTGAAAATAGGCAGGATTTGTCTAGTGCACTTACCTGGTCAACAAAAATAAATAAATAAAATAAATAAATAATCATTAGCAGAAAATGTTATCTTTTCACTTTCTGCAACAAACAAAAGCAAATAACTTGAAACAGAAAAAGAAGAGACCCACCCTTGTTGTACAAATCAAATATGATATGGTGGGAGTGAGATAACAGAAATATCTTCACTAGCTGTCACTGAACTCTTCGCCACCTGTGGATATCAAGAGTTCAGTGACAGCCTCATGAAGATATTTCTGCTATCTCACTCCCCACATGTCATATCTCATATTATATAATAATAATAATAATAATGATTTTATTCATGAGAAACTGATACACTGTTGAGCCAGAGTTCATTTACAGTGGTTTCCAGTTTCAGTAGGATCTGGGTACAGCTTGGAGAAAGCACAGTTTATACATTTTAACTTTAGTACAAACATAGATTTAGCAGACTTACAACAATGTTTAATGTTTTATTTATCCCACACATGGGGAATGGCACTTAGTACTCAACTGTTTTCACAGCACTAGATTACAGTTATCTTCCACGTATGTCTCACATGGATAGATAAACTAGATCATATTAAAGCAGCAGTATTTGTTAGTAACCATACACATTTTCAGTAATAAAGTTTGTCTGGCAAAAATATCAAGATACACAATTTTGTTTTCATTTTTATTCATTCCTGAAGCAAGATATGGGATCTTGAAGCTTTTAAAGTTCCATACCCATGCCATGCCCACCATGAAACAAATTTTATATTTTGCATTGTTTACTATCAGAAACATGTGTAAGAACCATCCTAATAGAAGTATAAGTATGAATCTAGCATGTACATTCAACAAGTAACACCAGAGGAAAATATTTTTTAAATGGCGAATGGCAGCCATCTTTAATGATGTGAGTTATAAATTACAAAATCAGCTATAAAAAGTCTTAACAACATCTGAGAAAACAAAAAACATAGTGAGCATGAATCTTAGGTTGTCATAAATACATTTTGCTAAAAAAACTATGATTAATTTTTCACCCAACTAACAAATACTGCTGCTTTAAGCATACCATGCATATTAGAACAGTATAAGGTCGCCCATACCATGGTGTCTCTGAACTTGCTCAGGTACAGCAGGACCTATGAGTTATGAGCAGTGCAGAATGTGCATTCCTCATTTTGGGCCAAAGGTGGTGGGGAGCATGGACCAAATGCAGGCCAGTAGGCAAGTTGTTCCAAGCCAGATAGCTGGCATGGGAGAAGCAGCTGGAGCCCACTCTAGTGTTCATGTGAAGGACAATATATTTCAATCCTGTCACAGATCCAATTCCATCCTGCTCTGGTCTGGGCTGTACCAGGGCCAGGATGTAGTCAGGCACCTTTACTGTGGTACATTTGTACAGGATGTGTCAAAAGATAAAGTTGTCTGTGGTCACCTAGGTTCAGTTAATTCAGTCTGCTTTATAGTGTGCAGTGGTTATCATGGGATGCATTTAATATAAAGTAAATAAGCCTGGTGTAGAGAACTGTTAGCATGATTAGGGCTGATTTGTTGTCCCTGTTATATAGTATGTCTCCATTGTCCGACAGAGACATCAACATTATGTTCTCAAAATGCAGATATGTAGGGTAGGAAAGCAGGCCTTATTCCTGTATAGGAAGCCACTGTTTTTAATAGATCCTCGGTGTGTGAGTTCCATCTGAGATGGGGTTCAGAACACATGCCAAGATATTTGTATACAGTAGTGAGTTGGAGCTCATGGTGGTCTAGGGTAGTGATAGCCATCTGTTGGCTAGTGCATCTGAGTTTCTTTTGAACTCAAAAACAATATTTGAATTTTTCTGTATTTAGTGTCAGATTTTTTGTACCAAGAATAATCTGACCTTGTCAAACCTCTTGCTGCAATGGGGCTTGAACAGTTGGACTTGAGGACATATTCCATGTTTGGTCATTCCATTCCATTCCATGCTTAGACAGTTGGAGCATTCAAAAGGCATGGGATAGGCACCAAGGTATTATAACACTGAATAGCAACTAAGGAGGGGGCTAGGCTTATGGGTACACTAGAAGGAATGCGGTTCCTTCTGCCCATCACTTTCTTTGTTTCTATGTACACCCTCTTGTGCAGGCTCTCTTTCCCTGTTCACTTTCCATTTTCATTGGTGGCATTTACTCCTCCCCTAAAGCCAAGCCTGACTCATGTCCTGCCACCTCTCATCCATCTCCTCCTTTCAGCTTCAAGTATGCCCTTAGTCATGGGGATCTAAATATAAATGGACTCTCTCCTTGGCAAAAATACGATTTGTCAAATCGAGTCCCTCAACTTCACAAAGCTCATTATTGAGCCAGCCTTTCTTACCCTAACTCCTCAAATCATTCCCTCATTGACTGGATCCTGTCCTCATCTTCTCACCACATTGTTTCTGCTGGAACATTACTGGATGCTCTGAGTGACCAGCATGGTTTACTGTATCCATAAGATTCACTGCAATAAAGCCCTCAAAATGTATCTGGTCTTGGTCACTCACAGCTCTTGACCGCCTCATCTTCTCACCACATTATTTCTGCTGGAACATTACTGGATGCTTTCAGTGACCATTGCATGGTTTACTGTCTCTGTAAGGCACAGCCCTGATGGTCTGAATACTAACCTTCTCCATCTCTTGTAGCATCTTTGAAGCAGCAGTGGCTAAGTTCTCTGGCTGAGTATGGTGGCAGAGTATGATGGCTGAGTGGCATTCCCTGCCCAATCTCTGGCTGTTCATACCTAACTTCTACCATCTAGTAGCCTGGGAACGCACTCCACCCTCTCCTGTATTACATCTCTTGGCTGCCAAATGGTTAATTGCTGCTGGATGGTCAATCCGTAAGTGCTTACAATCAGTCACAATTTACATCATGGTCCCTATTATTTGAACTGCGCCGGTTTTCTCAATTACTGGACTGGAGTCTTAATGTCATCAGTTCCCTATTGTGAGAACTGTACTCTAACCTGTAAAAGTGCAGGATCAGACCTTATTTACAGTTACATGCCCAAACTCTAAGAGGGTAAGACCGGATCCTTAATTACAACTACATTGGGGTCCCACTAGGACTATGCTAGTAAGACTGATTGCTGTTTTATAGTTGAACCTGAGTGACTGTATGCTGTAGTGTGGACATCATGCTTGAATGATTGACTTTGAAGTTAATTTAATTGAATTTGTGTACCCAGCTATTTGGAGTGCTAGTTCTGCTCTGTGACACTTTTGCAGCAGCCTTTCTTTTTTTATTTAAAATTTATTAGGTTTCAAACATACCATAATAATGATACATTAATAAAACAGAAGTGAAAATTGCAGCAACCTTTCTAATTAATCATTTGATTGCCCCACCAGTATCCCGTGCTTATTTCTGATCCACCAGTTAGCTGCTGTGGTGAGGCCACTGATGGTGGATTGAGTGGTATTGAGTCCATAGCCCTAAAGGCGTGCTAGCGTCTTTGTAGCAATAGTGGCTGAATTCTCTGGCTAAGTACTATGCCAAGAAGTCTGACTCAGAGGAGTCTGCTGGAGTCAGCTGGGGAAGGGGCCAGAAATTTTGCATTAGGTTGGTTGTATTTATTTTAATAATTAGTTATTGGTTCGATAGCCTGTAGAGAATGTTGCATTTTAAAATGTACATCAGTTTTTCAGTTTTAATTTGGCTTATTGCCAGCACTTTTAACATGAAACATTCAGTGGAAATAGAACATAAATTTGTTGACATTAGTATTACATTGTTTGGTCATACATTGTTGGATTTATCTTTTCAAAGTCCTAGGGTTTGTTCACAGCTTTTATGCAAAAAGGGAGGAGGGAAGGGGTGGGACGTGGCTTGCTCTTTGTCAGGAGCGGACTATCTGGAGTGCTATATCAAAAGTGTTGTTTGTCATGGGGTGCTCTGGTGGTTACTTTCCTACCAGGTACAAGTCTATTAATAAATATATAACATATTTCAAAATAATATTAATTATGTTACTATTTCTAACCTCAGGAGTAATTGACCCCAACCCTGGCCCAGTCAGTGAGACAGATCTGAGTTGTAATTTACATTTTCCAAAACATTCTATTAGCTTTGTTCACCTAAATGTGCAAGGTGTATTGGTAAAGTGGAATCATTTTGAAGTATGGGTGTCTACTAATAACTGATTTTATCACTCTGTCTGAATCTTGGCTTTCTGATAAAATTTCAAATTCCACAATCAAGTTAAATGGCTGTAATACATTCAGGAAGATAGAAAGGGTTAGCTGGGAGGTGGTTGTTTGTGCTACGTAAAGGCTCATTTACAGAGTAATTTTATAAATCCATCTCAAACACGTGACTTTCTTCCACTTACATTGACACTAGATAATACTAAAATAAATTCAGTAGCTGTACTTTATGTCCCTAGAGGTTACATTTAGATTGTTTGGATCGTATCTGTAAATTTAGGATTTTCAACACAGCATAGGAATTGATTGTGCTAGGTGACACAAGTACCAAACTTGATGCTAGGATTGGGAAATGTTAACTAGCTCTAGGCTTACTCAGATTATTGACAGTCCCACCAGGGTTAATTCTAACTCAGATTATTGACAGTCCCACAGGTTAATTATAAAACAGGTAACTTCACAGTAATTGACTGGATCTTTGTCTCTGACGTCTTGAGATAAAATTTTCTGGTGTTCTTCCAGATAGTGTCAGCGACCATACTGCAGTCTTCTGCTGTTTGGAGTGCCAAACAACCTTCTGTTCCCCTGGTGTACTTTTCTCAAGGAATGTTAAAAAACTGGATGTCCCAACATTTTGGGAAGCTTTAAGTCAAGTTGACTGGTCATGTCTAAACAACATTACTTCTATTGAACTGGAATTTTCCTTTTATTTTTTCCATTTGAATTAGTGTGAGATGTTTTTATTCCCTGAGAAGACTAAGAATTAGAGAAATAAACAGGAGTGGATTACACCTAAATTGACTGATTTAATGATAGAAAGGACAGGAAATGGAAAGAATTCAGGAGATCTTGCAATGAACCAACATTATCTTAATTCATTTTAAGCAATTGTGAAATAAGTGTAAAACAATGATTAGATAACTAAAGTATCACTTTTTATTTGGGAAAGAGCAAACATTCATTGGGAAAGATGTCACAGCAACTTGGAACTTTATTTGTGATTTATTGGATAACATTTAAAGGGTAGCCCAAACACACTTTTTCTGAAACAGGCAATATTACAGCTCCATTATGTGTTGCTGAAAAATTCAATAATTTGTTCATGGGTCTGACTAGATACATTCCTATAGACCAGGTGCATGGTTTATTTGGTCATGGTGTGACTTTGGCCACTTCTAATAAGAATGCTCCTAGTTTTACTTTGAGCTACTTTCTCCATTGAGATTTGTAAATATCTTTTGAAAATGAATCCTAGACCAGCTGTGGGAATGGATGGTTTAGATTTCAGATTGGTGAAAATTGGTATGGACATATTGTGCTACCCATTGTCTAAAATGTTTAACAGTTCATGGTGTATAAGGCAGTTTCCCACTGTTTATTTATTTAGTTTTTGTTAACCAGTAAGTGCACTAGCCATGAAATGACTATTTTCAGGCACAACCGGAGAGTACAACAAATAATTGACAGATACATTGCATAAGTACAGGAAAATTACATATAAGGCAGAAAATCAAACAGTTAGTAATAAGATACATAATAACCAATCTGATATTACATGAAGTAGAAACTTACAGAGTATACAATACTGGGAAGGTAGAACAGTCGGTAAGTTGATACATCCAACCAAGTAACAAAACATAATGTAGAAACTAGCATTACGTCAGTTGAAGTCTTAGTAAAAATAAACTTCAGGAATGAAAACATCCAGGAAGCAAAGAGAGGAAAAACAAAAATTTGCCCACAAAGGAGACTGAAGTAAATGGGTGAGAGTGGGTGAGTAAGGAGGTGGATTGTACTGCAGGAAGTAGCTGAAGGTTAATGGAAGTTAAGTAGGGTCAGAACAAGTGCAGGCTCTATGAGAAACAGATGGTGGCGAAGCTCTTGTTTAAATCTGGCGTGGGATTTGCCTGCCTACGTGCAAGAGGAAGGGAGTTCCAGAGCGATGGGGCAGTGTGATGGAAAGCTCTAGAACCCTTTGATGTGTGACATCTGGGCACATAAAGTTGTGACTCATCCACTGAATGTAGTCCATAGGTGGGGTTTGAGGTACAAGCATCATTGCAAGTGAGGAGGCATTTGATCTCTGATTATCGAGTCAATCAGGGGCCTAAGAGTATTTCAGTAGGCAGAGGGAGAGCCAGCTCAGGTCACTATAAAGCTGGTAGTGGTGCTTGAGATCTGGTGATGAGGAGGCATACCGACATACAATATAATATGTTACATCCCATTTATGAAGGGGTAGTTTTATGCACAAAAGGCTAAGGTGGGATGGCCATAGGTGAGGGCAGGGAGAAGGATACATCTGGCAATAGCCAGCTTAGCTGAGGAAGTAAGCATAAAGCTAGTTTTATAGCGACTCCCAGTTTAGCAGTCATTGCTTTGCAGGTGGACTGCACATGATTGTAATCTAGGGATTGATCCAAGAGTACTCCCAGGTACTTAAATGAGGTAACACACTCAATTTGAGTACTACTGAGGTGCATACCAGAAGGAAGTTTGCGAGACCTAAGCAGGGAAAAGCCAAATAGCATTGCTTGAGTTTTCTTGGCATTGAGTACAAGCTTATGGGCAGACAGCCAGCTTTGTACATTCTTGAATTCAGAGGAAGGGATGCATTTATGTTGGCGATATTTTCAGAGCTTGAGTAAAGGACGAGATCATCCACATAGAGAATAGACAAGCACTAGTGCAGATCGACAGCTATATTATTAATAAAGAGTGAGAAAGAAGGGGTCCCAGGATAGAGCCCTGAGGGACCCCAATGTTAATAATAGCTCTGTAAGATAGGGAGGAATGAAATTTCACAACTTGAGTCCTGTTTGATAGGTAGCTCCTGAACCAATCGACCACAGTGTTTGAGAAACTCAGATTCTGCAGAGTGGAGAAGCAGGGGTGATCAGTGAGATCAAAAGCCTTGGTGAGGTTAATGAAAATGACCCTGTTAGTTGACATGCATCCATGTTGGAAAGCATATCGGTTGTGAATTTGAGAAGAGCTGTTGAGGTGCTAGGACCTTTCTGGAAGCCATGCTGTGTGTCCGAGAGGAAGTCAATAATTTGATTTGTGACTAGTTTTCTAGGATTTTGCTCAAGACTGAGAGGATGGCTATAGGCCTATAGTTGGCGATGTCTTAGGGTCCCCTTTTAAATATAGGTGTAACACAGGCAATTTTCAAGATATCAGGAACTTTGCTGAAGGAGAGACAAGGTGAAAATTTTGGCCAGAGGGAGGTAATAAAGGTGCTGCAAGTTTCAGAAGCCAAGGCTCCAGGGTATCTGGGCTAGGACTGGTGTTGTCAGAGATGGTCTGAAGTAACTTAAAGACCTCAAGCCTAGCAATAGCCTTAAAGAAGAACGGGGAGTAGTAGGCTGTCTACAGGTAGGAGAGTTTGGAAAGAGCAACAGTTGTACCTTTACATAAATCTGGTGCTTTTCTTGTATATTTTCATCCAATTTCACTTCTTGCTCCTATTTCTAAAGTTTTGGAATGGATTGTTTTGACCAAATCTTGGATTATTTGAAGAAGCATGAGATTCTGACACCTGCCCAACATGACTTCCGTCCAGGCCACTGCACTACAACTGCCCTTGTGGGCTTCACAAGAACAGTCCAAGAAGCCTTGAATAAAGGTTATTTTTCTATGGCTGTCTTTGAGAACCTCACAAAAGCTTTTAATTTGGTTAATTATAAACTGATAATTAAAGCTCTCAGTGGCCTGGGATTTTCCAGAGGCATTCTGGGCTGGTGCCAGAATTATCTTCAGGCTAGGTCACAAAGAACTAAGATTTCTCTTTTGTTTTGCTTTCTCTTTTTAGTCCCTCCCCAGCCCTCCTAGCTAGTCACTCCCTTAGGCAGCCAAGGCCCACTGCCACCAAACTCCCCTGTCGCCATCTCACTGCTTCCCATGTCTGCCAATGCCCAGTCGACCTGATGTATTCCTTTCGTCAGGGGCCCCCCTCCTGTGGTCATGACTGGGAGGGAGACTTGCCAGCAGGCGTTCTGTTCCTCATAGGGCATGGTGGGGATAGCTCGGACATCTCAGGCTTCAAGACACATGAGAGGCCAGCTGCCATCATCAGTCAGCCAGGTGGCCACGTTTTCTGATTATGTTGCCCTGCCCTCCCAGTATGGCCGCATGCTCATGTGTCCTGGCTGAGCACACCTGTGGCGCATGGTCACCCACACCGCAAATGTGTGCTGCCACACGGGCTCCTAGGGAGTCACACCAGAGCCATGCAGGCTCAGACCCACCCCTGCAGGAGGAGAGCATCTCAGGGACACTCTGAAACCACCCCACCGGAGCCTACGCTCCTGTCATCCCAGGCTCAGGCATTAACCTGGGTCACCAGCATGCTAGGTGATCCCCATCATGCAGCACCACAGAGCCGTCAAGATTTCTAATGTTCTTTTCTCCCCTACTTGGTAATGATTGGTGTCCCACAGAGATCCATTTTGGGACCCCTCTTGTTTAATTTATTTGTAAACTCCCTTCTTTCAGTTTATAAAAATCTGGGGCCTGATTCACAAAGCCCCCATTTGATTGGCACAAGCTGTGGCAACAGCAGTTTGCACCAAACAGAGGTGTGCTGGGGAACTTGCACCCAGTTCAGGAACAGGTGGGTCCTAGACCAAACCCCAGCAGCTTGTGGCAATGTTGCCGTATGCCAAAGGCAAGGTGCATGGAGAGGTTTGCCACAAGCCATGATGCGGTTGGGCTGCAGTGATGGAGACCAGCCTGAAGGCTGGCACAGGGTCATGCAGGACAGGACAGGGTCGAGAAATGAAGGTATAGCACAGATGGGTGGTGGGGGTGTGCAGAGTCCCCAATGGGGACATTGGGGTGCTGCCATACCTGTGCTCTCCAGGGGGTGGCCGCCGCATGCCTGGCACCATGGGGAGACCCTGCGGCAATACAGCAATGACTGCTCTGGGTGCTGTGGGGGCATGGGATACTGTGGGGTGATCAGTGGCACAGGTACTCTACTACCCAGTGACAGCTCCAGGGTAGCTCACAGACTGTTAGACCAGCCCTGGCTGGTCTACCTGTCATTGCCTGTGTGCCCTGTGGGGTTTCCTGAATCCCACTAAGGGATACTGCAGTTTGCATCTGCCACAAGCCCCTTAGAGCCATGGCACACTGCTGGATTGGGTGCAGGATTGGCTGAGTTCCTATTTGCCGCAAAGGGGTCCTGAGATTGCGCAACCTGATGTTCTGAATCACGAATATTTTTTCGATGCAAGGTGCCCTTGCATCAAATCTGATTGATACTGGCACTTTGCATCTAATTTTGGCTTTGTGAATTGGGCCCCAGATAGTCTACTTTATGCTGATGATGCTGTTAATTTTACTAGCAGGCCTAATCTCACAGCTCTGAAAGTGACGCTACAGGAAGAATTCAACTCGTCCAGGAACACTTTCTGTCACATAAATTGGTGTTGAACTCAACAAAAACAAAATCTATAATTTTCACACTGCTAGGGAAAAACTGTTGTTAGAGCATATTCTGAGCTGCAGACCCTTCAAGGTTCCAAAACTGAGCAAGTTTGTACCTTTAAATATCTCAGCCAGACACTCTCTTGTAATGCCTGACCGTATCAAGTTTTAAATCGACTCAAGACATACTTGTTTTATCAAGCTTTTTCAGAAGGTTTTAAATTTATTGATATTATCTGTTTATATTGTTTATTTATTTATTTTTTATTTAGTTGTTTAACCAGGAGTAGCACACTAAGTTGAAAGCTTTTACGAGTGCGACCTGGGAGCACAAGGAAGTTAAGTGACTTGCTCAGGGTCACACAGTATGCAGCAGGAAGCTGTGGGATTCAAACCCAGGTCAGGTCTGCTGGATGTCACTAGATTTGCAGCTCAGAGCCTTAAACCACCGCGCCTATACTGCTCCCTATTTCACTGTATGGCACCTTGATATTTGAAAGGCGCTAAGAAATAAAATGTTACTTTACTTTACTTTACTTACTAACTTTGGAGGCAGTATAGCTCAGTGGGTTAAGGCTCTTAGCTGCAGATATGGAGACCTGGGTTTGAATCCTACAGCCACTTAGGTGCATGCTATATGATCCTGAGCAAGTCACTTATTTTCCATGTGCTCCCAGGCGCACCTGGAAATAAACTTCGACTTAGCATGCTACTCCTGGTTAAACAGTGTTCCCTAACTTGCATATCTCAAATATGACTAAAATTCTGCATCAGAGATTGGGTGTACTTTATAAATTCATTTCAGTTTGGTTACCTCTACTAGATTATTATAGGCACACAGTTTCCTATTACCCATTATTAATTAAGGATTACTGTTTTATTTTTCTGCTGGAGAGGGTGTTCTGACCGAGGTAAGAGTGCTATATAATCACATTGCTAGGTTTGCATTACAGCTTCTCTCACCGATCACTGCTTTCTATGAGGCTATGCATGAAGGCACATAAACTGCAAATGCAATGTAACCAACATCCGAACATAAAAAAGCCAACAGAAGAAGGACTTTGGTCTATCAAATCTGCTCGTATTGCAGGGTCCACAGCTTGAGCTTAACGTCAATGCAATGCACAGACAGTATTGACAGTGCAACGTGCATGAACATGTGTGCATAAGGGGTGGAACCATGGGTGTGGACAGCAGACATGTGAAGGAGGCGCAGGAGCCGCCCAACCATCTGCACGATGCTTAGACATGCCCCTGACCCCATCATATATGATACATACCCTGTGCACAAATACATGTATGAGAAATATGCAGGCAACATAGCTGAACAGGTGCGACAGGGAGAGCGAAGCCCTGGAATGTAGGTCATGGCCATGCAGCTGCAGCCCACAGTGGCAGAGGCGCGTAATGCTGGGCATACTCGGTCACCTGAGGGGCACCCATAAGTCCAGGTCGAGCAACTTCATGGGAGCGCAGGTGACCTCCCTTGTCACTGACATCCATGCCAACTATGCCATTCTGTATGGGATGCATGCCCTGACCACAGTGGCTACACCCATACATGAAGCCACCATATTACCAGACAAGGAGCACACATCAGACAGGGCAGTAGCGTCCCTAGAAGTGACAGTTGGGTGTCTGCTATGGGCTCCTGCAGACACACTACCTGGAACTGTGATGTTTGGAACCTGACAGGCTCAAGGCCCACTGGGACAACACAGAGTCGCTGTGATGCCTGACCAAGTGGTGGTGGGGATGAGCCAGAACATTGATCGAATAGAGGATGTGTTAGAGAGGATAGCAGAACACATGCTGGCAGGGTCCCCGCAGTTGTGCAGGCACTTCTTGAGGTTCTGACAGTGGACCCAGGGCATGCCACACTCAACCCATCCACCGCCATCACCAACCCACCCCACACACTCCAATACTGCCGCTCCTGTGACAGGATTGGTTGGGCCCTGTCCCATTTGTGTTGTGTAGAGAGTGTTTGAAGCAAGGATTCTGCCTACTATCTCTGTCTTTTCTATTGGACTGTGCAGTCAGTTCTTGCCTTTATTGCTGTTCTATTCTTTTCCCTTTTCGCTGTCTCTACCTTCCTTATACTATATATAGTTATAAAAATATGTACAAAACTGGTTCCCTGATTTGTAAACTAGATGTAGTTATTATTTTTGAAATGATTACAGAAACAGCACTTTGAGTTTATTAGCAAGTGTATCAGAGTGTGACCTCTTGACCGCAGGCTGGTGGAATCTGTCAGCAAAAGAGGCCAACCAGTAGCTAGGTCACAATGCTCTGGAAGATAGGGATCTGAGAAGTTTCTGAAGTTCTGGGTCACAGCGCCTGGTGGAAGCTAGAATCTGACTAGGTTCTGAGTTTTTTGTGTGAAAAGGAGAGCAAGTGTCTTCAAGGGGATTTGGGATTTGGAGACTTGATGCTACAGAGAGTTGGCTGAATGTAGACTTCAGTTCTGAACTCAGAAATTGGCCTTTGTTTTGGACCGCTATGCTGAAAACCGGTGTAAATTTATTTTTGTTTTTATTTTCTTGTTAACTAATAATATAATACTACTTGTGGATTTTGCAATTTATCCTGGTCTGCTTATGCTTCCTGACTCAAGACTCAGTGACACCTCCCCACTACCCCAGATGCAACCCCACCACAGTCACCCCCACCACCCTCCCACCACAGCCGACACCCTCGTGGCCACGTCCAACACCCCCACCACCACCGATGAAGCCACACAGTTGGGCTCTGTATACCCTGTTGGGGCAACAACACAACAACAGTTGGCATGGGAGCAGAGAGCTGTGGTGCCACATGGCATGCCACAGTGCCTCGGCACAGGGCGACAACCCACCATGGCCAGTCATGAAAGTAATGCAGCAATACCCATTACAACCATATGCATGGCCCCTGGTGCACACAACGCTGCACTGGCACACATAGGTACTCAGGCCACACATCACACCCACGCTCAAGCAGGGACAGGCATGGGTGGAAGCATACAGGATAACCATACCACCAAAACACACAGCTGTCCACAGCCACTGTATGGGGTGTGCCAACACCCATACCTGACAGTAGCTGCCCCATTCACACCTGTCATGAGTGTCCCCACCCAGAGACCTCCCATACTGACCATGACCATGTCCCTTCCCACCACACACACTGACCGTGTCTGCCCCCTCACAGGTGTGGCTCACCAGAGCTACCAGGTGAATACAGCACTGCTGAAACAATGCATGAAAACTGCACTGCAGAAAGTGCCAAGCTTTGTACAGCGATGGGTTTCTCAGCGTATGGGAAAAAATACTACCCGTCACTGTACGCTGTAATAAGGGAAATATCAAGGAATCTGCCGGTATGGTTCCTGGTCAAGTCGCCCCTGTAGTGGAGTGGCTAGGGCACCAGCCGGGCAGTGTAGGGGACCTGGGGCTGTGGTGCAGTTCCTCCAAGTCCCATACTATTGTGACTTTTTGTGAAAATAAATTTCCCCTGCAGTGTTTTGCCCCATCCCTGAACTCCACACCCCTCAGAGTTAGTTATATTTAGTCCAGAGGTGTGGGGCAAAGCCCCATCGTGGGGTGTGGGGGCAGACAGTCCTAATTGTTTTAATGGTATGCGCTATTTCTGTTCAAGTCTCTGTTTTTCCCCAACATTACTTCAGTGCACACCGTTTTGTCTGTGGTTTCCTTTAGCTTCCGGCTGCTACATAATGACCCTGTGCCCACACCAGACATGGTCCACCCTGCCTACCACCCTATACCAGCAACTCCGTAATGCACATGGCATGGCATGCACTGGACACTGTGTCAGAAGACTATAACAACCAGGAATATAGACATCTGTGGGGTGACCAAGACTTGGTTTACTAAAGAGCAGTGGGGCAGAATATTCAGGGATACACATTGTTTACTAAGAATCGTGATCATACCAGAGGAGGAGGGGTTGCAGTGTATGTCAAAGAAGGAATAGCCTGTCAAGAAGTGTACGCTGATATACCAACCCCAAAAAGTACAGAATGTGTTTGGGTTGATCTAACACTTGAACAGAAACCCTAAACTCTGGGACTCTGCTATCGGCCTCCATCCCTGGAAAATGATTGTAATAATTTCTTCTTAGATTATTTACAGAAAATGAACTACCTGGATAACATTATATTAATGAGTGATTTTAATTATCTGGGTATTAACTGGGATACATTATCCAGCTCATGTTACCAAGAAACTAAATTTCTGGAAACAGTTATATCCATGGGTCTGGAACAACTAGTAGATGGACCCACAAGAAAATGAAAATATTCTTGACCTAATACTTACTAACATCTATGATCAGGTAGAAATTCTTATAATTTTGGTACCATTGGCCGATAGTGACCATTGTGTGGTACTATGGACAATAAACTACTATGAGGTGGCCATTAAAAGTATAACTATGTGTGTGCCATACCTGGTTAAACAACTAAAATAAAAAAAATAAAAAAAGTTAAAATGAGAAATTACTAGAGGCTAACTATAATGAAATAAAGACATGTTTAAATGAATGGAATTGGCAACAAGAGCTGAACGAACTAAATACTAAGCAAATATGGTATAAAATTAAAAAAACTGATGTACTGTGTTGATAAGTGGGTACCAGTATGTAAGAAATATCAAAATCATAAAAGGCTCCCTCCTTGGTTTTCACTTCAGATTAAAAAACTTGTAAGGTTAAAAAGGGCCTTTAACAAATACAAAAGCAGAAAACTGAAATTAATTGGAAAGATTCAAACAAAAGGCAAATAAACAAAACTAATAATTAGAAAGGCAAAAAAGATATGGAGTATAAATTAGCAACAATACATAAAGATAATAAAAGCAATTTTTCAATTATATCGCTCTATGAGGAATAATTAATACAAAGTTGGTCCATTATTGATAAATGGCAATTTAATATCTGACAAATAGTGTATGGCAAATGAATTCAATAACTACTTTACTAGTATATATAAAACCAAGGAGACAGTAATTGGTAAGGATTATAATTCTGCGGAATGTTTAGAAGAAATGACAGTTCCTGAAGTTTTCTCAGCTATAAACTCATTTAAATCTTAGCCTTCAGCAGGAACAGATAGCATCCTTTCTTTTTTTAAAGGAAATTTCATATGAAGTAGTTGGTGCTCTGACTCTATTGTTTAACAAATCAGTTAAAACTGGTGAGGTTCTGGACGAATGGAAGGAGGCCCTGGTTATCCCTATTCATAAGGGTGGGGCAAAACAGAAAGTAGAGCATTATAGACCCATCAGTTTGACATCTTGTATAGGAAAAGTTATGGAAAACTTCTAGTGTATAAAATAAACACTCACATAGCTAGAAATGGATTACAGGACATTACACAGTATGGCTTTGTTACAGGTAGATCATGTCATAACAACTTGACCAGTTTCTTTGAACCTATCAGCACAGCACTGGATTCAGGACTTCCGTAGATGTGGTCTTTTGGACTATGAAAAGCATTTGATTCAGTTACCCATAAAACTTTAATACTGTAGAATGTCTAATGAATATTGGTTTGAACACAAACATAGTTAGTTGGATTACAGCATGGCTGACTAACAGAAGGTAACAAGTAAATATTACGGGTTTTGCATCTGCTTGGAGCATGGTTATTAGTAGAGTGCCACAAGGGTCTGTTTTGGGCCCAATTCTGTTTAATATTCTCATTTCAAGTATGAAAACTACGAATGGGGTGTGGTTGAATAAATACGGTGATGACGCCAAATTAGGGTGTATAGTGAATGATCATCCATCTGCCTCCAAATTACAAGATAATTTAAATAACCTATCCAATTGGGCAAAGGAACATAAACTAATATTTAATATTTCAAAATGTAAAGCAATGCATTTTGGTGAAAACAATAAGTTAACTAACTATCCTATGGACAACATCATTCTGAGTAAGGTATCTACTGAAAAGGATTTAGGGGTTTATATTACAAACAAACTAAAATTTTCAGAGCATATTAATAAAACAACTCAAAATGTCAGAGATTAATTACTTGTCTTTTGAAAAATATTAAATCAAGGGAATCAGAAGTTATGATTCCTATTTATTGTAGTGTAGTTAGAACTAATCTTGACTATTGCTCTTCATTTTGTGCTCCAACTTTGATAAGGGATAAGGTATTAGTTGAAAAAGTACAGCGGAGACTTCTGAAACATGTACATAATTGTAGTACTTTATCGTATGATAACAGATTAAGAAAACTGAAATTATACTCATTGGAATATAGAGCTTTAAGGGTGATTTATGTTTAGTTTATAAAGCTTCAAGAGACAAAACTTTTTCTGAATCAATATGTTTAGAATGGCAGAGTAAGATGTATAATACTAGATCTCATAAATTAATATTAAAATCCATCACTAATAGGACAACAAGAAGGAACCATTTCTTTACTCAGAGAACAGTGCCGATCTGGAATTCACTACCTTCAAGTAGTATACAGTAGTACCCACAGTTGTTTAAAAAAGGCTTGATCTTTTCATGGGCGATGAAAATACGATTTCCATCCAGGCTAAGGATGGCGAGTTCATTAAGGGCTAGTCCCCGAGCTCGTATGAAGCCTATGAACCTATGAGGGGCGATGAGCACTCAGTACGTAATCATCACAGTGCCCTGGGGCCTCCACCTATCTACTGAATGTACCTTGTGCCATGGCTGCTGGACAGAATGTCCTGTGTGGAGTGTCAGTGGGAGCTCAGCCACTGCCTGCCCATTGCAGGAGGATGGGTGCGTGTTTTTACGGAGGTGCTGGTAGGCATCATCACACACATAGGTTATGCAGCATGGCACAGACGGTATACACGGTGCATGCCATCCCTGGTGAAAGCATCATAATGCCATCTGTGTGGTCCAGGCAACTGAAACACATCTTCAATATACTGATGGTCCTTTCAACAATGAAGTGTGTTTTCTGATGTGGCTCATTGTATGCTATCTCCGCCTGTCCTTGCGATACCAGGTATGGCATCATTGGGTATGGCCTCAATGGATACCCACTGTCACTTGTGAATGTGAGCATGAACAGTGTTACTATGGGCACTGTGGTTCACCCTCTGCTCCCATGCCTGTCCTTGTGCATACTTACCTAGAAGCCACCCATCCATGCCACCACATGCTGCAAAATCGCACCCTAGGCCCCAGTTGTCGAGGACATACGTATCATGGCATGACCCTGAGAACTTTGCACACATGTTGATGATGCCATATGTGTTGCACATGACCCAATAGTTTATGCTATGGGACCCCTTCCGATTCCCACATGCCATTGCATCATCCAGCAGGACTGCATGCAGCAGTAGCCCAGGACAATCGTCGTTACACACAGGAACCTTCCCAACCTATGGGGACATGCACTGTGCATGCTCTGCCAGTCCTCCTGACACACTGGCCTGCAGGGCACATCTATCGCTTGTACCATGGGGTAGGGGCATGACCCCCACAGGGTGGCCCTGTATGGGACCCATATGCGCTACTGTCGCAGAATGGAATGGCTGCCATGGGTGACTGTGCTGCTGCCATGGGTAGGTTTGATGCCTATCCCTATAAGTTGTGGTGTGTGTCAGCCAGATACTATCAGGACTGCCTGGAGGGCAGCACCGTATGGCGTGTCACCGAGCCGAGGAGCTAGATATCATCTGTTGTGTGTCCACATTCTGTGGTAGGCTGGCATGTACACCCTGTTGATAATGTTCCTATTTATGTGTCTCCACAGGACTTCATGGGCTGCCTGGATGAGTTTGCCATTGAACTGTGTAACCTGGGGACAGGGCCACCGGAAAGGTGGTCACAAAGTAATGTGTCTGGCTGGAGCAGCTGCCTGGCTTCCTCAGTTTACAGGTCGGCAGCACTGACATCTACTACAAGGACAGCACCAGGCAGATATGGTTGGTGCCGCAGCCCTCCAATGTATTGTTTCCTGCATACATTGCGCCAGAGCAATTCCTTGTGGTGGGATGGGCCTTTGGGGTTTGTATGTGCTGCCTATTGGGGGATCTGAGGTATATTTGGGGATGTCTGTATGGCTTCCAGCCTATGCATGGCTGTCGGAGTGCTGTGGCATGCAAGTGGGTTGACATGTGTTTCGCTCGGCCTGTGCTATATGCCATCTCATGCCTGTGTGGCTGCCAAGGTGCTCCCTGGGTGGTGTGGGCACACCATGCATGCAGAGTGCACCGGCTGGCCTCACAAGCCAGGTGTGTATCCTGGCTCAATAGGCAAGTCTTGTTGCCAGGGACCACCTTGCCATGCTTGTGGGTGGTGTCTGTTCCACATTCATGCATGGCACCTGGTCTGCAGGTGTGCCTTGTTGTGTGGGGCTGTGCCTCCATGTCTAGGCCCACTGCATTCATGGACAGTGGCGCCATGATGCACGTGTGTGTGTGCAGGTGTAGGCCCATGGTCCATTGCTGCCTGCGGGTGGGTATCAGACTCTGAAGCCTATACAGGCATGTGCGGGAGTGCGTGCCGTCCACCATGCCATCATGGCCATCGGCAGTGTGATCCTGCAGACTCTGTGGCCCACCAGAACTGTGCAGTGGCATTCTGCTTGCTGGATTGCCACCATGCTATGCACGTGGGTGTTTATGTCAGCCCCTGATGGTGTACCGCTCCTCACTGGATCCACATGCACTTTGCAGATGTACCTGGTGTCTGCGTGCACGCGTGCGGTGGCGCAACATCCACTGATGGGAATGCCCCTATGCCTGTACCTTTTATCGTGCTACTTGGGACTATCTAGTGCATTTACTATAAATGCGTACCTGTTTTGCATCCCATGTGCATGGCATGTGCACATCCACGTGTATCTGCCTAAACATGATGGCTACGCACCGGGCTTCCTTTGTGCATAGGGCCCTATATGCTAATCTCTCTTTTCCCTCTCTTGAGCCCTGACATTTCTCACACTGTTCCTCTTTTATGGCCAAATACTAACTTACCTCTTTTCCTACTTATCTCTCCTGTCTCCTTAATCCTTCTACCTTCTCCGTGTTCATCCTCTGCTCATTCCTTTCATATCTCTCACAGTAAATCTGTACCAAGCCAGTCTGCTTTCTCTATCCACCTTCTAACTATATGGAACAGCCTCCCTTCTCCATCCAGCTTCCTTCCTCTCACACTATCTCAAACCACTCTTACTGATACACTTCACAAAAATATGTGCTTTCAGTTAGGCTTCTTTTCTTCTGTCCACTCTACAGTCACTCGTGCTATCTATATTCCTCTGCTATTTTACCTGTTTTCCCATTTTGCCTACTGAATTGTATAGCTTACAACTCAATGTACTCTGTAATCTGATTTTATGCCTCATTGGTTCTGTATAAATGCTTTGCCCTTCATTGACAGCACACTCCCTTAGCTCTAGGTCTGGCTACCCTATAACCAATGTTCATCTGCACCTTTTATATTGTTTTTGTCTTTCTCTGAAATTCATTACTTCTACTGTGATTTTATTGTGCATCTTCCTGCACCTGTTGTTGTCACTTTGTTGTTGCTGCTTCACCCCATTATATCTCCTCCTGGTTGCACCTGAAATGAGCCCTGGTTCAGTGTGCCTATTCCAGTCACCAAATGTAAAATAAATAAATAAATAAATGTAAATATTCCTCCTGTCAGTAGATGGAATGGTACCATCTGCATTTGAAGAAGACAGTCTCAGACCCACAGCATAAATCATTGGCAAAGTAAGAGAACTGGGCCCAACACGGAATGTGGAATATGCTAGTCTGTAAGAGTATCAGTTTCACAGCCGTTGTCCTTGACTGTTATACACAGTGTTCAGAATGAAGGTTCACCTCCACTAAATCTATAAACAAATCATTGCTGGATGTACTAGGAGCAAACTATGCTGTCATTTCATATTGTGGTTTATTTCCTCACTGCATTGCTGGCCTCTTTGCCACCCATCCATTGTAACACTGGAGCAGTATTTCAATTTATTGTTGATTTTAATGTTGATAAAGGTAGAAAAGTGCTTTTAATACAATTGAAATGACATAATTGTTTAATGAAAACTTTTCCCCATTGTACTGAGAGGAAGCCTACTGCCAGACTTCTTCATCTTTCCCTTGGGACCCTTGATAGGAACCCACTAGGCAACCTAATAGATCTTCAAGAGAATCTCCTCCATTGATCACAGTTTGCTTTATATTCAACTTTAACTTTTCAAAGTGGGCTTCCAGTCTAAGATAGCTGCAGTCGAGCGTGTGTGAGAGTAGCAGAGGCGGCAAACAGCAGAATTTAGAACATGGAACGACTTTACAGTTAGACTTTGGCTGAAAATACCAGTGAACAACAGTTGAATAAGAATACAAAACATCGCCGGATGGTCCCAGGAATCACATAGTGCGGTAACTGGGTATAATGTAGACTTTGTGGTTGTGAAAATCTGTAAGTAGCGCATTTTACCCGTGATGCTTTTGTAGCTTGTAACATGAACTGTGCTGTGTGGATTTGCTGAAATACTGTAGCCCTTATGCTCTGAGTGACCATAGTCCCTGCTGGCATGCTCTTTGTTCACTGAAATAGGTTTCTGGGTTCAGAGTGGGGTTTGGCCAGTATCCAGTTAGTTACCCAGGCAGAGAACTTTAGCTCTTTAAACAACCGAGTCCGACCACCATACCAACAAAGACAACTAGGCAGAGTATTCGGTTTGGTGTGCGTTGGGGAACCAGAAGACTGGGGTATATGCCAACAGGCAACAGCTAATTGAGATTATCGAAGGACTATTAGTGTTTGTGTAAGAGCTCTCACTTTGTTTCTCATCCTTTTCGACTCCCTATTTGACATTAGGTCATGTCAAAGCTGTACAACAACATGGCAGAAGTTAGAGATTTGAGAGCTCAGATCGTGCTAAAAGACCCCTTTGTGCCTCTCTAAATTTTTCTTGCAAACAAAGTTAGACACATTCTGAACTATAAGTCACGTGAATACTAAGTCTGGTAGCTGTGTAAGCCATACTAAGGAGGCAAACAGGTGAAACTAACAGAGTTTGGGGAATTAAAAGTAACTATAGTTAAGTCCATAGAGGGGTGGATAGTAAAGTGCCCACGGTGGAACTAGTCAGCATGCAGACCTCAGCTCCTCAGGTCTTTCAGCCCATGGACAGTACCCTTCAACAGGGGTGTTGTTCCCAGTTTCAAGTACATGGTCTGGTGAAAAGTTAGCACAGGCACATTTATTGACAGAGGGAAAAAATTGTTCTCGCTTTTCATTCACCAGTTTCTGTTCCTGATCATTTACATCCATAAAAAGAGCCACCCCAGCACTTGGACATTCCCTTGGAAAAAAACAGCCCACAAACTTTTTGGAGTACTAAATCCCATTCAGGGCAAATCTGTAAAAACTGAACTCTAGAGCGTGTCAGTAAACTGGCTGGAGGGAAGTTCAAAAATCAGTCGAGGCTAAACTATCCTCCCAGGATCTAAAAGAAAGCGAGGCAGAGGAACTGGTCTTGAAGAAAGTATCATCCCTTCCTAGAGATACAGATAAGGATTTGCTGACTGAAATGAAAGCTGGTTTTGCACAAATCGACAGCTCTCTGAATGCCTTTACAGTAGCGCTAAACACTTTAACAACTAAAGTTGAGACTTTGTCTATCCAGATGACAGTGTAGAAACCAGAGTGGGACAGCAGGAGGATAAGCTCAATCCACTGGTTCTGAGGGTGAAAAACGGAAAAAGAACTCAAAGTGCTGAAAAATATGATAGAAGATTTGGAAACTTGAAATAGGAGGTGTAATTTAAAAACTGGAGGGGTCCTGGAAGGACTGTAGAGAACAGAATCACTAAGGTTTTTGATGAACTCTTGTCTGAAGCTATGAGCTTGCCCTCAGAAATACACAAGATCAAGCTGGACAGAGTCCACAGATTGAGTTTTAATCCAAATTTTAAAGGGAAGATGCCAAGATTTGTTTATATAGAACCGCATCATTTCCAGGACAGAGAACACATTCTCAATAAAGCAAGACTGGAAAAAGGCCTGCATGTTAGAGGCATGTGTCACAAACCCACTCAGCAGGTCAGGCCCTCTACTCCCAAAGTGACAACCTCCGGCGTAGTCTTGTGAACAGTTTAACAGAACAAAGTAACCCTCTTGTCTGTTTTGTGAGTTCGGATCAACTTTTGGTCTCAAGTCTTGGAGGATTCAAACTGTGAACCTCTTGCTAGCATACCCAATGCACAGGCTCAGATATTTCTGTCTTCAGGGGCCAGATATCTTTGCCTATGGGCACCTAACTAGGTATACAGAGATGAACCCTTAAAAACTTTAATAAAGACCTCAGATTTAAAATGCTTCTCTTTCCAGTTTGGTACCACCATTCAAGTTTATGTTTAGTGTCTGCAATAACCATATATAATTTTCTTACAAATAAAAAAGTCAAAGACAGACCAAGTATGCTCTAAAAGAGTTTTACTAGAATAGATAAACATATGTAAAACATAAAATACAGAACTCTTATATCACAAGACATACAAATCTTTTACAAGAACAAGGTTTAAACAGTGCAAATTCCTACTTACAGTACTTAGATTTGACTCTCTCTCTCTCTCTAAATATCTGTTTAAAAGTGCTCACGATCTTTCCTTGCCAGAGTCTAGGTAAAAGTGTCTCTAAGTAAAACAGAATTATTCCTTAAAGTAAACTGTATTTGCCAACCCCTTTTGTGTGAGGTCATCAAGCTCCTCCTCTGTCAGATTATATCTAAAATATATCTAATAAAAAAACAGGATGTCTTTTCAAAGTATTAATTTTGCAGTCCTCAGCATGACTCATATGTTCTTCAAATGACATCTATTTGATCTCATGATAAGCTTCCCCTTTCAGGACATGAAAGCATCTTTATGATTTTGCAATCCTGTGTCATAAGCTGGGTTTTCCCTCCAACGTCATAAAATGGATATGATCTTTCATCTTAGCAACTACAGCTGTAATTAACTCAGAAAAAACAGGAGGTCCTTGATTAAGGCCTTCCATGTAACACATTGTCTCTAAAACTGTGCGAGTGTTCTCACATGCCGTTTTCAGCTTTTCTCATGGCTTTCATCTCTCAGCTGAAACCTGGGGGGCCGGGTGAGTAAGGTCATTCTAAGTGCACCAGATTTTTCAGCAGAGACAACCAGTAATACATTTTATATTTAAAACAAAATGATACAGCACTCAGAACTGGCTGTCCACGTCACAATTCCTCCCCACCTAGACTGAATTTGGGGGTTCTATCCCCTACATGGGATGAGCTTCCCAAATCAGTTCACTCCTCATAGACCCTAGACAGCCCATCTGAGTTCTGATTTTTCGCTCCAGCCCTATGTATGATTTTTAGATCATACCCTTGTAAAGCAAGACTCCATCATAGCAATCTCCCATTGTTCTTCCCCATCTCGTCCGCCAAACCAGGGGTTGTGGTCAGTCTGCATCACAAAATGCTGCCCATACAAGTATGGCTCTAGCTTCTTTAGGGCCCACACTATGGCAAGACATTCTTTTTCCACCGTGGAGTAAGCTTGCTCCTGGGAAGTAACTTCTTGCTCAGGTACACTGTTGGGTGATCTGTCCCTTGGCTGGACTCTGGCTCAGTACTGCCCCAATACTCATGTCTGAAGTGTCTGTCTGAACTATAAAGGTTTTGCTATAGTCAAGACTTGTCAAAACAGGAGCACTGCACAGTGCCTCCTTCAATCTGGTAAAGGCTTCCTCACAGGCTGGGCCCCAGGTAATTTTCTTTGGCATCTTATTCTTTGTCAGGTCAGATAGGGGTGCAGCTAGGGCACTGTAATTGGGTACAAATTTCCTGTAGTACACTGCTGTCCCTAGAAAGCTTCTGACCTGCTTCTGGGTTTCTGGTCTGGGCCATGCCTGGATCACCTCTATCTTTATTTGGTTAGGACGGAACTGTCCCTGCCTACCACATGCCCGAGGTATGCCACTTCTCCCATGGCCACCTGGCACTTCTCGGCTTTGACAGTGAGTCCAGCCTCTGTATCCTGTCCAGCACTTCCCTAAGGTGGGATAGGTGTTTCTCCCAGCTGGTACTAAAGATGGCAATGTCATCCAGGTACGCCATGGGTACTCCTCAGCACCATTTAACACCTGGTTCACCAACCTTTGGAAAGTGGCTGGGGCATTCTGCATTCCAAAAGGCATTACTTTAAACTCAAATAAGGCTATCGGAGTGATGAAGGCCAACCTCTCCCTAGCTCTGTCTGTCAATTCTACCTGCCAATACCCTTGGTCAGGTCAATTGTTGTAAGGTAGGTCACCCTCCCAACTTGTCCAGGAGTTTGTCTGTCCGGGGCATCGGTGGGCATCTGACTTCGTGACTGCATTCAGTCCACCGATAGTCCACACAGAAATGAGTTGAGCCATCTGGCTTGGGCACAAGGACTATGGGTGAGGCCCAGGGCTGTGGGATCTCTGGATAACCCCTAAATCCAGCAGCTCCTCCACTTCCCTCCTAATGTCCTTTTGGACAGCCTCTGACACCGATATGCTGTCCGCCATATGGGCATCTGTGTCCCTGTCCCCACATCGTGTGTCACTGAGGGGTTAGTCAGGCTTGGTGCTAAACAATGGGGCAAAGTCTGTTAAAACCTCCTTACTTTCTGGACCTGGTCCAGGGCCAGCTGGGGAGACAATTTACTGCCTCCACAGAGGAATCCCACTTGCTTTCCTCCAGCAAGTCCAGAAGGGTCTCCTTCATCCGTCCCTCCCATGACTACACACTGCAAACACCATTTCAGCCCTAATTGCATATGGCTTCATTATGTTGACATGGTACATCCTTTCTATCTGTCTTCTGTCAGGTAACTCCACAATGCAGTTCACGTCATTTACCTTCCTAACCACTTTATGCGGTCCTGCCCACTCAGCATGCGGCTTGTCTTTCCAGACCAGAATAAGGACCATGACTTCCTGACCCACCATGTCACGAGCGAAGCTCTGGCTCTGCGATGTCATACCACACCTTTTGTTTCTGTTGGGAAGCTGCAAGGTTGCTCTGGGCTGTCCCCATAAGCTCCTTCAGCCTTTCCCTAAACCTAAGGATGTAATCCACAATGGGAGTTCCCTGGGTGGCATGCTTGCCTTCCTAGTCCTCCCGGATCAAGTCTGGGGCCCATGTACCAGCCTCCATATAAGAGTTCAAAGGGGAAAATCCTGTCGACTCTTGGGGCACCTCCCTGTATGCAAACAACAGGTGGGAAGGTATTTCTCCCAGTCCCTCCCATGCTGTTCAGCAAACTCCCGGAGCATTGACTTTAGGGTACCATTGAATCGTTCCACAAGTCCGTTGGCTTGTGGGTGATCTGATGTCATGCATATGTTTGCACCATCCCACACTTCTCCCATAAACATTTCATCAGGTCCGACAAGAAGGAACACCCTCGATCAGTGATTACCTTCATGGAAACCCAACATGGAGAAAATCTCAAGTAAGGCATCTGCCACTTTGTCTGTCCTTAGAGAGGATAGGACGACTGCCTCTGGGTACCAGGTGGCATAATCCACCACAGTCAGGATGAATCTCTTCCCTGGGGAGCTGGGGGTATTTAAAGGCCCCACAATCCATTCTCACCCTCTGGAATGGCTCCTCCACTATGGGCAAGGGGATCAGGGCTGCTTGGGTTTTCTTGCCCGCATTCCCTATTTCTTGGCACCAGTGACAAGACCTGCAATACTCCTTCACCTGCTAGGTGAAGTTAGGCCAATGAAATTCTGGGCTAACTGCTGCATATTGTGCGATTCCCAGATGACCCAACAAGGGAATATCATGCAATTTTGAGCAACTGCTCACAATACTCCTGGGGAATGACAAGCTGCCTGCCTAGCATCACTCCCTCTGTCTGTACTGCCTGAGTATGCAGAAGTCCATTTCCCAATAAACCTTATGTCGGACGTCACCTCCCTGTGCTCCATCAGAGTCAGGGTCACTTCTCTGAGCAGCTGCAAACCTCTCACATGTTCTCAAGGCATGGGACAGGTCCCTTCAGTTGCTAAACTAGGGTCCCTAGCACTAGCATCAGGGCACTCAGGATCACTGTCAATCTCAACCCTCTGACAATGGGTCACCCTCCCTCTTTGGAGTAACCTTCCATAGCTGTGTGGTCACTTGCTGCTGGGAAATTTCTACCCCTTTTATCAGTCTCCCCATCTGGAGACATAGGCTGGGAGCCAGCCTCTCAGTGGTTTCCACACTGGTTTCTGTGGGGTTCAGTGAACTACAATTTTCCCTTGCCACTTGGCCACGGGTAACTGCACATACCATCCCTTTTGGAGAGTGTTACCCAGGATCACATCCACGGCTAATGTTTTGGCTACAGCCACCTGTTGCACAGTTCCCTCATTTCACCCCAGTCTAAGAGAATACTAGTGAGGGTATTGTTTTTCTTCACCAATGAACCCTTGGACAGTGACGTATTTAGTGGGTATAAGCTGACCAGGCTGTACCAGATCCCTCTTTACCAAGGTCAGGGATGCCCCTGTGTCCCTCAACCCTTGTGTCTGCACACCATTTACCATGACTGGGTGCATGTGTTCCCTCATGTTCACTGGCATTCTCCCAGGGACACACAAACAACCCACTTCTTTTCTAGCACCCTGTTGTATATTATTGCTCACCTTTTTGGGACACTGTCTGGCAATATGCCCAGTTTCTTTACATAGCCAACATTCATTTCTTCTCTCAGAGAAATCTTTTCTCTGAAACCTGGAGCTAACTGGTTTCAGTGGAGGCAATGAGGGTTTAGCTGCCTAAAGGCACTTTTTCCTTTCTGGGCTGCCACCCACCTCATTCACTGTCAGAGCAGGTCTGCTCTTGGCATGGCAGTCCGAGGTTCAGCAGCCTCTTGCACTGTTTCGGGATCTTGGTCCTTTAGCCAGGTTTTAGCTCTGCTGGGCAAGCCCAATAAAACTGTTCTAATAAAATCACATTTTCAATTTTATCAACAGAGTTTGCCTCAATTCCTTCCCACCAACATTTTAAAACTGACATTGTTCCATGGCTAACTCCTTGTAGCTCATATCAGGGCTTCTCCTGAGCATATGGAATTTAGCTCTGTATGATTCAGCAGTTAATTCAAACTTTTTAACAGGGCAGTTTTAGTTTGCTGTAATTATTACTGTCCTCATTGTCTATTTGACCCAATGCATCCCGAGCTTTCCGGTAAGTAGTGGGGATAGCTGGAGCTCCAGGACTCTCTAGGAATTTTAGCCTGAATACAAACTTTTTCAAAAGAGTTTAAAAGGCATCCATATCCTCCCCTCCTTAAATTCAGTTATTAATTTGGAGTTCAATTTGTAACCCAGTCCTGCAGTCCCAGTTAAACCCAAGCCACTTACCTGCTCTGGTGCCGCTGGTCAGAGTCGTATCTTCTCCAGTTCATGTTGCCTCTGGTGCTCCTGCTCCTCACGGTCTGTATCTCGGCATTCTTGTTCTCTCTTCTCCTCTGCAGCTCACTGGCGCTCACGCTCCTCACGGTCTGCCTCCTCCATTGTCGCTCTGCCTCTCGCTGTTCCCTCTCTGCCTCTCTGTGTTCTCGCTCTGCCTCAGTTCCATCCTGCACAACTCAATTTGCAGCCTGAGTACCTCTGGATTCAGTATACTGGTGACCTTCCTCTGCTGCTGTGGCCCTTCATTGACAGTGGCCCTGCTGTCTTCCTCATCGGCTCTGGACCCTTCACTGGCGCTAGCCCTTCCACACTTGAGATTTGGTACTTTCCAGTCATGGTTGGTGACTCACTGCTCTGGGTATCTGCTACCATCAGGGCATCTATGAGGCTCTGCTTGCTTGCTTTCACCTTATGCGGGGACTCATCTGTCCCGCACAACTGCCTTAAGTAATCTACAGTGTGCCTGCTCTAGTTGGAAGTCATCTTTCCTGACTACAGCTATTCTGACTGCACTTTAGAAAATAAAAATAAAATGGGTAGGAACTTGACTGTAAGCCAAGTGATATAGTTCTGTTTCCTTTTAAAATAAAACTCTGTCTTTTTCTTTCTTTGCAAGAGAGCTTACGGTCTCAGCTGACACAGAACAATAAAAGCTTGTGATACCAAAATTATGCCACTGCTGCCAACCAATCTGTCACAAACCCACTCAGCAGGTCAGGCCCTCTACTCCCAAAGTGCCAACCTCCAAGCACAGTCTTGTGAACAGTTTAACAGATCACGGTAACCCTCTTGTCTGTTTTGTGAGTTGGATCAACCTTTGGTCTCAAGTCTTGGAAGGATTCAATCTGTGAACCTCTTGCTAGTGTACCCAATGCATAGGCTTAGATATTTCTGTCTTCAGGGGCCATATATCTTGCCTATGGGCACCTAACCAGGTATACAGAGATGAACCCTTAAAAACTTTAATAAAGACCTCAGATTTAAAACGCTTTCTTTCCAGTTTGGTACCACCATTCAAGCTTATGTCTAGTATCTGCAATAACCATATATACTTTTCTTACAAATAAAAGAAGTCAAAGACAGACCAAGTATGCTCTAAAGAGTTTTACTAGAATAGATAAACATATGTAAAACATAAAATACAGAACTCATATCACAAGACATACAAATCTTTCAAAAGAACAAGGTTTAAACAGTGCAAATTCCTACTTACAGTACTTAGATTTGACTCTCTCTCTCTAAATACCTGTTTAAAAGTGCTCACGATCTTTCCTTGTCAGAGTCTAGGTAAAAGTGTGTCTAAGTAAAACAGAATTATACCTTAAAGTAAACTGTATTTGCCAACCCCTTTTGTGTGAGGTCATCTAACTCCTCCTCTGTCAGATTATATCTAAAAATATATCTAATAAAAAAACAGGATGTCTTTTCAAAGTATTAATTTTGCAGTCCTCAGCATGACTCATATGTTCTTCAAATGACATCTCTATGATCTCATGATAAGCTTCCCCTTTCAGGACATAAAAGCATCTTTATGATTTTCGCAATCCTGTGTCATAAGCTGGGTTTTCCTCCAATGTCATAAAATGGATATGATCTTTCATCTTAGCAACTACAGCTGTAATTAACTCAGAAAAAACAGGAGGTCCTTGATTAAGGCCTTCCATGTAACACATTGTCTCTAAAACTGTGCAAGTGTTCTCACATGCTGTTTTCAGCATTTTCTCATAGCTTTCATCTCTCAGCTGAAACCTGGGGGAGGATGAGTGAGTCATTCTAAGAGCACCAGATTTTTCAGCAGAGAACCAGTAATATATTTTTATATTTAAAACAAAATGATACAGCACTCAGAACTGGCTGTCAAGTCACAGTATGATACTACAGATTTTTCCAGATTTTGGCCTAGAAGTCTTTTCAAAGAGAAAGCTTTTACTCCAGTGATAAATCAGCTGAATGAACATCAGATTAAATTTTCATTCATACCCTCTGCCAAATTACGTGTATTTTTAAAGGTTCCACCTATATTTTTCTCTCTCCTCAGGAAGCAGAAAAGTTCATCAACACATGTTCTGGTCTTCAGATAAGGAGATCCCATTTTCAGAAGTTACGGTTTTGAATGGAAGGTCAGATGAGGCACAAAAGAACACAGCAGTCTAGAAGCAGGTGTGGAACCCTCATGCTCAGGACACATTATGGGAGTACCAATTAATCAGTGGGAATAGGCGAAGCACATCCAACCTCAATGGCACAAGAGATAAATCCAGAGGAAGATCGTTTAATTCCAACACCTCAGCAAAACTTTAGTTTAGTCATTGCAAGAGAGAGGAAGTCTTAAGAGATTAAGCCCAGTGATTAGGAAATAATGAAGATGGTGGTGAGAGAGAAACCAGGAGGGAAAAAATAATAAGGTGCAGGGATACATACAAAAATTCATGCTGCACAAATGCATAGGGCATATGAGTTAATACAAAGATTAGAAAAGATGAAAACCTGTTTCTTTCTGCTCTGCCTGACTGGCTCTATTTGGGCTTACCGTCATTTGTGCCCAGCTGGCACCCTCCTCAGGTGCACAGCCATCTTTGCTTAGAAAGGGACTGACTCTCCAGCCTGCTGGGGCTATTACAGTTTCATCTAGCAGAGCAGGAGAAAGATGGTGGATGGGGAGGGATGAGGGTCTTTAGGTGGCGGATAGTGAAAAGGAGGTCACTTTCTTTTACATTTCTCTCAGTCTCACTGGGTGTTTTGTAAAATGGGTTCAGTACTGCTAGAGATTCTTCTCGCTATGTTTGGAACTATTTCTAGATGCTAGTGGCATGACTGGAGTTTACTTGTTATCTAATTAGTTACTAATTCTTAGACTATCTATCTATCCATCTATCTATCATATATATATTTTTTTTTATTTTTTTTATTTATTTAGTTGTTTAACCAGGTATAGCACACTAAGCTGAAAGCTTTTTACAGGAGCGACCTGGGAGCACAAGGAGGTTAAGTGACTTGCTCAGGGTCACACAGTATGCAAGTGGAAGCTGTGGGATTCAAACCCAGGTCTGGTCTGCTGGATGTCACCAAATTTGCAGCTCAGAGCTTTATTAAAGTAAAAAATGTGGAGTTTGCAGTGTTTGACTTGGAATGTTAAGGGTGCCCATAGTAGAGCAAAGATAAGGAAAATTATTAGCACAAAATAATAATGCCAATTTTGTTTTTTGCTCATTCCTTGCTCCCTGGCCTGCCTCCCTTCTGGCTGCTCAAGGACCCCCGACCCTCTTGCCCTGACCCCTTCCACTCACCTCACATTGCAGCCATCCCAGGAATGGCCTGGCATATCCCTTTGCGGACAGATCCCTCTCCTCCAAGGGGAAGGTGCCAGGAGGAGAAACCAGCACACTCTCAATCTGTCCCGGGTGCTGCTGAGGTGGATTCCAGGATGTCAGGGCACTCGAGTTGGCAGGAGCTGGCAGCCATCATCCGGCCGACCAGGCAGCTGAGTTTCCACTTTTTATCCCAGGCGTGGTATGCCACGGATGTCTAGGCTAATGGCAAAGTTCACCATGCCCTTGTGTGCAATGGGGCTTGCTTGTACTGCTGCTCCCCAGCCTACGCCAGGAGGTGGCAGACAGCAAGCCACATCCCTCCCTCCCCAGAGAAGGCGAGCAGTCACAGGACACTCAAGCATTCTCCTCCCGGCTGGCTCTCCAGCAACCCGAGTCTGTTCCGAACCTGGGTCGCCAGCGTCGCAAGTGGAAATCAACTGCTGCGCCGACAAGCCGGCCTATGCCAATTGTTTAATCATACAAGAAACACATTTTTCAGAAGGTGATTCTAAATACATATTAAACTTATTGAGGGAATTGGCATACATGTGTTCTTTTCTGCCACGGCTGGAGGAGTGGCTATCATTCTTAAAAGATCACTTCAGATTCAGATAATCGATTTCTATGCTGACCCAAATGGCAGATTTGTGATTAGTAATCTATGCAAAGGGTTTTAATTTTACTCTGGCTAATGTATATGCCCCAAACAAGGAGGTTAATAATTTGTTTGTGGATTTGTTTCTGAAATTATCTCACTACCATCCCCTTTTTAATTGGTGGAGACCTAAACCTAGCTATATATGAGTTAGATAGAAATCAAAGACCTAAAAAAGAGAGAGAGCGAGCTCTATCTCTGGTTAAAGATTTTATGGAGGAATTGGCTCAAACTGGTCCATTTTGGAAACTGTACCTAAATATTAAGACTTTTCTTTCTATTCTCTGTTCTTCAGTTTATATTCATGAATTGATTACATGTTAATATCAAAATCTGTTATGTGTATGGTAAAAGTATTAGATACAGTCCAATAAATATCTTGGATCATGCTCCAATTTTTATGAATTTTGAATTGAATAGACGAAGAGAAGAAACCTTATGTAAATTAGACACCACATTGTTGAAAGATTAGTTATTAAAAGTCAAGATATCTGATGAAATTAAACTCTTTTGGAAACAAAATATGAATTATAGTTTACCACTGAATTTAGAATAGGATGCTTTAAAAGCATATTTAAGGGCTTGTTGACTAGTTACCACACACATAAAAAGAAGGCATAAGAGTAAGATGAGAGAACTGGAAAATAAATAGCATATTGCACAGTCAAAACACATGGCGTCTGGAAAGGAAGACGGTCTCCTGGAGGTTCGTAATCTTCAGGAACTACATAATAAAGAATCCAGTGATTATGTAGAGAGAATCACAGCAAGGGTAAAGCTAAATATTATTTCTTCAGTGACAAAATTACTTGCTTATCAAATTAAATGTGAACAGGAACAAAATATTATATATAGCAGTGATGAAAATCAAGGCAATACAGTATCCAGTCATAATGATATATTTTATGGTTATGATCAAAACTTTACACCGACAGAGGAACAAACTGAGAAGGAAGTTGAATCCTTTCTTAAAAAATTACAGTTTCCTCACCTGATAAGGGATGACTATATAATTCAAAATAAAGCAATATCGATAGAAGAAATAGTAGAGGTGATAAAATATATACCAAATGGGAAAAAGCAACCTGATGGCATTATCAATGAGTTTTATAAACATCTGTTAAGGAACATAGTGCCTATTCTCTGTGAGGTATTTTCTCAGTTCAGGCAGGGCTGTGCCCTCCCTTCATCTTTCAATTAGGCCATTGTAAATCTTTTGCTTAAAAAATATACAAATCCTAAGAGCTGCAGTTCATATCATCTCATCTCTTTGCTCAATTCAGATTACAAAATCTTTACAGAAATTCTAGCAAAGAGATTAAACTTGGTGATACATAAAATCATTCATGAAGTTCAAACTGGATTTATTAACGGAAGAAGACTGTCCGCTAATATAATACGCACTCTTAATATCATAGAAGGCTTCTCACTCAATGCTGAGAAGGCCTTCGTCCAGGGTCAATTGGGGTTTTCTTAGGAAGGTCTACAAGAATTTGGGATTAGGGGTCAATTTTTATGTGGATTAATTTATAAGTCACCCTTTGCCAGGTAAAACTCCCCATTGGCATAATGCTTCCCTCCCCAATTTCTTCTTGTGCCAAAGGGGTACCCAATCCTGTTGGCTACAGCACCCAAACACTTAAGTGGCATGCTGGAGACCCACCCCAGCATGTCAAAATTAAATCTCCTGCAAAAGAAAACCTTCCAACGATGTTTTGTAAAAAACCAAAAACCTGTAAACTAGAAAATGGTCCTCGTTGATTCCGGTGGCTCCTCCAACCCGCCCCACCCTCTGCATACCCCACCTGCCCTTACCTCCCATACTTACCTCTTGGCGCGATGATCTTTGTTGGACCGGGAAGACGCCTGCACTCTTCAAAGCCGACTGCTAACTGAAGAAATGCCGTAAGCTGTATAATGACATAAATGGTTTTGTTTTTCAACTTTGGTGCGTGATCTCAGCCATTTTGGGAATTTTTCACCAAATTTTCAACATAGGTTCTTGGGACCTCCACCTCATGAACTCAGTCACTGTCATCTTGTTATTCAGTCCTGAAAGGTGATTTCACGGTCACTGTGTGGAACCACCTTTTGGGACCAATTAATGAAATGACAGTTCACAGTTCATGAGGTAGGCCCCAAAACCTACGTTGAAGATTTGGTGAAAAATTCCCAAAATGACTGTTTTTACGAGTGTGTGTTAAGAGTTCCTATGCATGCTCGTAACTTCAAGCATTTTAATATTTTCGACTCCAGATTTTCAACATTGCTATTTTACCACACCTTCTTATGAACAGTACAGCTGTCATTTTTCACATCTTGCCTGAAATGTGTTTTTGCACATGTAGCTCACAGTTATGCGTGGTCGGTGGGTGAAATCAATGTTCAGGACAGATTAAGAATATCACAGTGACAGTGTTCAAGAGGTAAGGCCTCCAAAACCCTATAAGTTGAAAATTTGGTGAAAATTTCCAAAATTACTGTTTTACGAGCATGCATTGCACAGTTCCTACACATGCTTGTAATGTCGAGCATTTTAATATTTTTCACTCAGATTTTCAGCATTGCCATTTTACTAAACCTTCTTATGAGCAGTACAACTGTAATTTTTCACATATCACCTGAAATGTGTTTTTGCACATGTAAGCACAGTGGTGTGGTGCTTGAAAATCAGTGTTTGGGACAAGATTAAGAAAATCACAGTGACTGTTCATGAGCAGAGGTCTTGAACTGGCTATGTTGAAAATTTGGTGACAAAAGTCCATAAAATGACTGTGTTATGAGCGTGCATTGTGCAAGTTCGCTAGCTCTGGATCAGATACACTTGAGCCTCGGCTCCTGAAACTAACAGCACCATACATAGCCTCCTCGGGCTAGAATTTTCTCCTTGTCTCTCTCTAATAGTCAAGTTCCTGACCTCTGGAAGATTGCTCTGTAACGCCGGTCCTAAAAAAGGTGATACCAAGGAGATTACTAACTACAGGCCTATAGCCATCCTATCAGTCCTAAGTAAAATTCTGGAAAAACTTGTTGCAAATCAAACCATTGACTACCTCACAAAATACAGCCTTCTCTCTGACACACAACATGGCTTCCGTAAAGGTTACAGTACCTCTACAGCGCTTCTCAAATTCACTACCGATGTGCTTACCCATAAGGACTCTGGGCCAGCTGACAGGGGCAGTTTTATAGACCTTACAAAGGCCTTTGATCTTATTGACCACACCCTGCTCCTCTCCAGTCTTTGCAATCTGAGCTTTTCACCCCAGTTGTATGCCTGATATGGAAGCTATCTTATTTATTTATTTTTTTATTTATTTGGTTCTAGGATTACAAATACCTTTGAGCCAAGGCTCTTTACAAAGGTTCCACATCAGTTGAAGTACAATACAGGGATACAACAGAAATAACAACATTGCAGGTAAACAGTACATTATACAGTTATTAATTAAGGGAGGAGGCAACACATTAGAGAGCTCAGTACATTGAATGGCCTGGGGCAGCATCAACTAGGAGAGGGTAAGAACAATGGAGGAGGAGCAGGATGGCAAGATGGGAGTAGTAGCAGCCGGAGGCATTGTCAGACATCACCAGGAGAAGTGCTGGAGAGAGGGGGTGGGTGGGAAGGGGAGGGTCATGGGAGCAGAGGTAAAATAGGAGATAAGTGCTATAAGAGGGCGGCAAGGCGAGGCTGTTGGTGGTGGCAAGTATTTCTGATTAGGTGAGGCAATCACAGGAGCTGGAGGCAGTAAGATGGAGCCGGAGCATAATTTTAAACATGCCAAGTTTGGGAGCAGCAGAGATGGTGGTGCTGAGTCCATTCAGCCACAAGGGAGCCCTATGGGCGAAGATCACGTGACCCTGGTTGAGTGCGATAGCAGGGAACTTGCAAGACTGCGGTCGGATCTCCTAGAGCTTCATGGATTAGTGCTAGGGTGCAGTAGAGCTTGAACATCAGGAGGGGCAAGGCCCAGGATAATTTTTTCACCATGGTGCAGACCAGATACTTAATATGGTTGGAGAGTTGGAACCATCCAGATTGAGCATAAAGATCACAGGTATGAATGAGATGGTGGGCTCCAGTGATAAGCCGACAGGCCTTGTTGAGGATGTTGATATGCGTCTGAGGGTAGTTGCCATGGCTGAGCCTTAAATGATTAGGTCATAATCAATGATGGAGATCACGGAACTCTGGACAGCGATCTTCAAGGCTTCCGGGTGAGATGCTGCTGGCTTGAACAATAAGCCTAGTATGCATATTAGCAGCTTTTGCTCGCTGTCAATGTGGGCCCGAAGGATAGAGTTGAAGTCAAGCAGGATCCCTAGGTATTTGAAAGATTGGACCTGTTCAAGGGTATTCCCTGGCTGGTGGAGATAGTCAGGGATGTAGCCTTGCTGATTGAGAGCTGCTAAAAGCATAGACTTTGCTTTTGTGATTAAGGACAAGTCTATGATTAGTAAACCAATTCTCAACAGAGGTGAAACCATGTTGTAGATTGAGTTGTAGTGGTGTAGGGTCTTTGTGTGAAGAGAGACAACTGCGTCGTCAGCGTACAGGATGATTTGTTCTGAGCAGGATTGTGGAAGGGAATTTGTAAAAAGGCTAAAAGAAGTGGACCCAGTATGGATTCCTGGGGACACCAGAGCGAACTGGTCGAGTATCAGAGAGTACGTTGGCAATTTTACTCTTTGAGAACTATTTTCAAGGTAGCTTTTAAACCACACTGTAGAGTCATGAGAGAGCCCAGCATTTAGCAGCTGGTCTATTAGCAACCGATGGTGGACAGTATCAACGCCTTAGTCAAGTCAATAAAGACTGCCCCAGTTAGGGAAAAGGAAAGGGAAATTGTTTAACCAGGAAGGCACACTAAGCGAAACTTGTTTCAGAGTGTGACTAGGAACACAAGGAAGTTAAGTGACTTGCTCAGGGTCACACAGTATGCAAGTCGGGCTGTGGGATTCAAACCCTGGTCTTCCAGTTTGCAGCTCAGAGCCTTAAACCACTGCACTATACTGCCTCCTTATAGGTGGCTATCTATCAAATAGAACTCAAATTGTGAAATTTAACTCCTCTTTATCTGATGGTGCTACCATCAATATTGGGGTTCCCAGGGCTCTATTCTGGGACCTCTTCTTTCTCACTTTTATCAGTAACATAGATGAGGTTTTTCTTTCATGTTCATCTATTCTCTATACAGATGATCTTGTACTCTATTCAAGGTCTGATAAAGTCACCAGCATAAATGCATCCCTTTCTTCAGATTTCACAAATGTCCAAAATTGGCTTTTTGCTTGTACTTAATGCAGAAAACCCAAGCAATGTTACTTAGATATGCCCCTAAATTTAGGACATGTCAAACTCCCTATTGGTGCAAGACCGCAGTGGCACACAAATAGAATGCATTACATCTTTTAAGTACCTGGGAATTCTTCTGGACCAACCTGGACTTCAGCCTGCATATACAATCTGCCTGCAAGACAGTGAATGCTAAACTGGGGGTTGCTTACAAGTCCAGTTTCATGTTGACTCCATCTGCTAAACTTGCTATTGCCAGAGTATATTACTCCCAGCCCTCACATATGGCATGCCGACCTTTGCTGCCACACACACAAAACCATCCTTCATAAGTGGGATGTCACTTATAATAATATCTGTTGATCGCCTCCTTGTCACCGCTTAAGCACCACTGACAACTGTACAGGGACCTGGGCTGGTTATTCCCCTCAGCTTGCTGTCAGTACTCTCTTGGCTCCCTGATTGACTCTAGACTCAGAAACCAGACCCCTTCAAACAACATGAAGTCTTGCTATATTATGACATATGCAGTATAACCCCAGGTTAGAACTGCTCGGAGGTGAAAAGTTAACTTCCATGCAGAGCATGGAATCTTGAGCTGACTCGGATGAACACTCTGTCTGTTGAAGCTCAAACTTAAACTGTCAGATTCTTTACTCCGCCTCACTGAACAGTTGATCCGGAGATTCCTCCTGCTGCTCGGTTTGTTTGTCGGTTTTAAAGTGTAAATCTCGGTTTATTTTACGAAATTTAACCGCAATCATCAGTTCAAGCTCTGTCTGTGGTATTGTAAGTAATAGATAAAGCTTATTTATTATTTTTATTCCGTGTGGAACTTATAAACGTCTTTTTAGGTTCGGTTTGCACCGATCAGAGGGTTTAAAAATTACTTTCTAGCCCTTTAGAGTGCGGTTCCGGTTCTTACGGTTCTAAAAACAGATTTTATTACGTTTTTCCACGACCCGTGTACGGTTGGGAACCGATAAGAGAGTCTTGCTTGGTGGATTGCCATTAACGGGCAAGTTTGGTTAGGCTGGCACCTATGTCTGAGAAACCCAAAAGAAAAACCGGACCTACTGGGTTTCAGCACTGTGGCCTCTGTGGGGAAGCCTTTGCCAAGGCTGGCCCCACACCATTTGTGTATATTGTCTGGGGTTTGACCACCTCAATGCAGACTGCCAGATTTGTAAGAATTTTCCAGCTGCCACCGTGGAAAAAAGAGTTGGTAGGCTCAGGGAAAGGGAGGCCAAAAAAGTCCGCTGACCCAGATGGCCAGCCGGTTCAGTTCCAACAGAACCTGAGGGTGCCCTCTGACCAGGGTGATGCTTCCTCGGGCAAGCGAAGAGCCAGCTCTGAGGAGCCAGTTCCAACTAAAAGGGTTAGAAGGTCAGCTAGTTTGGGGCCAAAAGTTCTTTCTCCAACCACTGAGGAAATAGCCAAAGCTATCCAAATTGTCCAGTCTCTTTCCCCAGTTCGTCCGAACCGGCACCATTGGAAGCGCCGGTTCGATCGGTTCCCAAGTTCAAGATTATGATTTTGAAGATTTTTATGAACCAGGGAAGGGAGGAGGGTATGAGGAGAGTGAGTGTGATTTTGACAGTCTGGATGTCCCCATTGAACCGGACATCTCTCCAGACAGACCCTCAGGAGTATCCCTCCCAGGCTATCTGAGTCCCTTCTTATTTTTGTTTTACAAGAAAGTTGCTGACACTCTGCAACTCCCTATTGAGAATCTGTTGATGATCAAGAAGAGCCTGATTTTGTGGAAATGATGGATATTCCAGAGTCTAGGAGACTGTCTATTCCTTGCATAAATCTTTTAGGAAACAGACAGTAAAATTCTGAAAACTCTCATTCTATCCTCCTGTGGATAAAAGGATGGACAAGAGGTATGCTTTATCAGGCTCTGATACAGAGTTCCTAGCTCAGCATTGCAGCCATGGGGGTAGTACAGGCTGCAGCCTGTGACAAGTCTAATATTCCTCTAGCCTCTCACCCTCCTGAAAAGGATTCCAGGAGGATGGATGCCATGGCAAAAAAAAGCAGTACATGGCAGCATCTTTGGGACTCAGACAGGCAAATTATATGGCTTACGCAGCTAGGTACCAGAAATCCAGGTGGGATACTGTCCTGGCCCTAGCAAAACAGGCCCCTGAACAGCTTGCCAGGGAGCTGAAGCAGGTGGCTGCGGACGGTATTGAGGCATCCAAGGTGCAGTTTCATGCTGCTGTAGACTCTAATGATGTTTCATCTAGAGTTATGGCTACATCTGTGTCTCTTCGCAGAATGGCCTGGCTCAGATGTACTGCCCTGTCACAGGATACCCAGTCTAAGGCTATGGATTTTCCTGTTGTGGGAAATTCTCTGTTTGGGAGCAGACAGAGAATTATATGAAGAAAATGGATGAGTATAGGACCACCTATAGGAGTGCACAGGCCAAAGAAAGGCAAGTCAATCCTCAAAGGCAGCATGTCAGGGGCAGGGGAAGGCCTTTTCATAGGCCATTTACCAAGCCCAGGCCTCCTCTTCTGCTTATGCCCAGAGGGTTCTTTAGAGGAAGGGCAGAGGGGTTCTAGTAAGCCTGCTTCTACCTCTCAACCCAAAGCCCTGCAAAACAGGCTCCCTGATGGGGTAGCCAGGGCGATTCTCCACTCCGGTAGGGGCAGGCTGGCTTACTTTGTCCAGGACTGGAAGTTTTTAACATCAGACAAGTGGGTCCTGGAAGTAGTAAGCCAGGGACTGGTTCTCAGCTTCAAAAAGTTTCTGAAGATGAGAGCCAGATCTTTTCACCTGCAAACCCATCAGAGGCACTTGCCCTGGAAGCAGAAGTTTCTGCCCTCCTGGCTCTCAGAGCCGTGGAAAGGAGTTCTACCCATACACCAGGGCAAGGTTGTACTCCAGGTACTTCCTTACCCCAAAAGACAGGAGAATGGCGGCCATTCTGGATCTCAGGTATCTAAACAAGCACCTTTTAAAACCGAAGTTCAAACTGGTGACCCAGGGTTATTTTACCCTCTCTAAGGCCAGGGGACTGGCTAGCCTCCCTGGACCTCAAGGATGCCTACTTCCATGTTCTCATCAGAAGCTCCCATCGAAAGTACCTCAGATTCGAACTGCCCTCAGGCCATTACCAGTTCAAAGCAATGCCCTCGGCCTCTCCTCGGCTCCAAGGGTGTGCACAAAATGCCTGGCAGTAGCAGTTGCTCATTTAAGAAGGCAAAAGATTGCCATCTTTCCTTATCTGGACGACTGGCTCATTGTAGGCCAGTCTCCAGAACAGATCAAACTTCATTTACAAGTAACCCAGCACCTGCTTACATCTCTAGGTTTCCTTCTCAATCTTCCAAAGTCAGCTCTGGAGCCTGTCCAGCTTCTCACCTTTATAGGCGAGAACTGAACACAAAAGAATCCAGAGCCTTCCTTCCTTCCTCCGGAGAGCAAGGACCCTGGTGTCTCTGGCCTCCTCTTTCACCCTGCAGGTCTCTCGACCAGCAAGGCATTTTCTACAGCTTCTGGAGCACATGGCTGCTTCTACAGCAGTAGTGCAGGGGCGAGATTTCAGATGAGGGACATTCAGTTCCATTTGAGAGCCTTTTTGGTCTCAAAGGCGGATCCCTAACCAAATTGATTCCAGTGACTGAACCCTGATCCAGGCCCTCCAGTGGTGGCAGGATCAGAACAATCTGAGACAGGGGTTCCCTTCACTCCCAGTCTCATTCCTTGACCCTTACTACAGATGCATCCCTCTTGGGGTGGGAGCTCACATGGGCGACCTTTCCACCCAAGGGCTGTGGTCCCCTCAGGAATCTCTGCTCCACATCAATTTGCTGGAGCTCAGAGCAGTTTTTCTAGCACTTCAGGTTTTCTCCACAGCTGTCCAGAACAAGGTAGTTCAGGTCAGAACAGACAATGCCACTACAATGTGGTACATCAACAAGCAAGGGCACTCGGTCTACGCCTTGTGCACGAAGCAGTGAAGTTGTGGTCTCTGGAATTTTCTCTGAGCGCCTCCCTTCACGGCAGTTCACCTCCCAGGCAAGGACAATGGTCCTAGCGGATGCTCAGCAGGATTTCCCAGGGCCATCACAAATGGGCACTGGATCCCCTAGTACTGGAGGTAATATTTGCCAGATGGGGTACTCTGCAAATAGATCTCTTTGCAGCCCCAGACAATCACCAACTTCCCTTTTTGTTGCAGGCCCCAGTGTTGGGCTCAGTCCCTCTGGATGCCTTCCTTCTCAGTTGGGAAGGGAAGTTTCTCATGCTTTTCCCCTTCCCCCTTCTTTTCAAAGTGCTAGTCAGAATCAGATCTCAATCCTGCAAGATGATCCTGATCGCTCCAGATTGGGCCAGGCAGCCTGGTACCACTCCTCATGTCCTTAGCAGTCCACCCTCCCTATGCCTTCCCAGGAATCACAACCTGTTAACCTGTGCCCAGGGGAGAGTTTGGTATCCGAACCTCAAATCTCTCAATCTCAAGGCTTGGCTCTTGAAGAGTTAGAATTTGCTGACCTACACCTTTCTCAGGGTGTATTGGATATCTTGAAGGCCTCTAGGAAGCCTTCCACCAGGGCTACCCATAATTCAAAATGGAAGAGATTTTCCATATGGTGTGCTGGTAAACATATTTCCCCAGAATCTGCTGGTGTGCCCACGATCCTGGATTATTTGGTGCATTTGAATTCCTTGGGGCTGAGGCCAGCTACCTAAAGGTGCACTTGGCAGCTGTGTCTGTCTTCTTGTCAGCAGGTAAGCCTCTTCTTTATCAGCTCACCCTGTGTTCTCCAAGTTTTTAAAGGGTTGCTTCACACAATCCCCGTTCAGGGATCCTGCCCTGCTTGGGATCTTAATATTTGCATCGCTCAGCTTATACAACCTTTTGAGCCATTGTCTTCAGCAGAGCTGAAGTACTTGACTTGGAAAACTGTGTTTCTGGTAGCCATCACCTCTGCCAGGTGCATAAGTGAGCTACAAGCCTTGTCAGTGGAGCCTGATTTTATCTCCTTTCATAGAGATAAGGTAGTCCTCAGGACTAACAGGAAGTTTTTCCTAAGGTGGTTTCAGACTTTCACCTTAATCAATCCATGTCTCTTCCTGTGTACTTCACTGACCATTCCTCCTCTGGTGAGAGGAGATTGCACAGTTTAAATGTCAAAAGAGCCCTTAGTTACTATATAGAATGTACCAAGGGTCACAGGTTTCGAATCCTCAATTGTTCCTCACTTATGGTGAGGTTGGTAAAGGAAACCTGCACTAAAGATCCATTGCCAGGTGGATTGTCTCTTGTATCAATTCTGTTACGAAAAACTGGGTAAGGTTCCTCCCTCAGGCCTGAGGGCTCACTCTACCAGAGGTACAGCTGCATCTCTGGCTGCTGCCAGGGACATTCCTATCCTAGAGATATGTCAAGCAGCTACCTGGAAAACAGTTCACACTTTTACTAAGCATTACTCCTTGGATATCCAGGCTAGGAGTGATGCTCGATTAACACAGCTGTGCTTCAGAGCCTATTTCCCAAGTAGGTTCTGTCCCTCCTCCATGGAGGTACTGCTGTGTAGTCTGCATATATCATATATAGCAAGACTTCATGTTGTTTGAAGAAAAATTACTTACCTTAGTAATGTTGTTTCTTCTAATGGAGTCTTGCTATATTATGACCTCCCATGCCCCTCTCAGAACCTCTGTTTTTGGGAGGTGGGTGGAGCAATGCAATGTTGGCACTTCTTTGATGCCCACTTTATTTCATTCTCCTTGGGTGCTTAGGTGTTATGCTTGAGTTTCTTCTTGAATCCCCGACTTGAGTCTTTGTTTTTGGGATCAAGATCAAAAGGTATTTTTGTAGTTAGTAGCAGGCTAGTGTAGGTTCTGGCTTCCACACAGAACCTTAGTGAGTTTTTGCTCGTAAAGATCTGATAGTTTAAGTTTGAGCTTCAACAGACAGAGTGTTCATCCTAGCTCGTGCTCAAGATTCCATGCTCTGCATGAGTTAACTCTTTCACCTCCTGAGCAGTTCTAACCTGGGGTTATACTGCATATGTCATAATATGTAAGACTCCATTAGAAGAAGCAACATTACTAAGGTGAGTAATTTTTCTTCAGCGCTTCATAACATTGTTGGTACCTCAGACCTCCTCCTGTAGACTGCGATCGGTGGATAAATCCCTGCTGAATGTACCTAGATATAAAACATCAAAAGGCTCTGTTGCCTTCAATCACTCTGCTCTAAGCTTTTGGAGCTCTCTCCCAAGCACTTCGAATATCTGGATCCCATGACAGCTTCAAAGAGAGCTGTGCTTACAACTATCCTTGCTGATCTCTGCACTTGTTTAACCCTCCTAATCCACTCACCCACCAGATGCTGCCTGGCCTAACTTTAACCTCCCTACCTCATAGCACTTCTTACCCTTACTATCTCCTTGAGAGCTAATCTACCCCAACTCCTCCCTACCCCACACCTGAGTCTTGTTTGGAGGCCATAATAATGCATCCTGCCCTGTCAGGAACTTGCCTTGCCTTGTTTCGCTGCCTATGTGAATCTTCATTGTTGTGATTAATTGAAACAATATTTCTTTGCTGCTATATTGTAGTATCTCTTCCTAGACTGTGTAGGTTTTATCTCTAACAATTCTATGTGAATTGCATTGATTGTTATTGTCCTGGCTGCATGTATTCATTACTACTAACTGTTTTGACCTATGCTCAGGGCCCCTAGTGCTCTCGGCAGAATTTTCTGATTTCTGTGGCAGGGTTCCTTGGCTTCTGCAGCAGCATTTTCTGATTTCTGCAGCATGATTTATTCATTTCACTGGCAGAACACAATTCTGCCATTGGCTAAATATGATGTGATGTCATTGATGACATCACATGCTGAGCATAGAGGAGGAGCTTCATGATAAACGAGATGGGAAAGAAAGCCTGACACTACAGAAAAACAGTATATTTGAATGAAAATTCACCAAAAACAATGAATTCTGAGGCACTATATATATTCTACGGCATGATGCAAATTCTACGGAAAATTCTGCAACTGCAGAATCGCAGAATTCCAGGAGCCTTGCCTATGCTAATGTAATTTCATTGTACTCATGCTATATACCTGTCTTTGATTGTAGTACTCTCCTGGGTCGTGCCTGAAAATAGTCATTTCATGGCTAGTGCACCTACCGGTTAACAAAAACTAAATAAATAAATTTCCACACACCCTCATAAATTCACAAATTTGTAATCTTTTCAGTCCAGATTTTCAACATTGGCATTTCCACACCTCCTTATGAACAGTACAGCTGTCATTTTTTCACACCCTGGCGAAATCGTTTTTCGTACTTCTGGCGATACAATATACAGGTTGCTGTGGGAGATCAGTATTTGGGATAGATTAAGAAAATCACATTGACACTGTTCATGAGCGGAGGTCCCAAAATGCCTATATTGAAAATCTGCTGTAAAAATCCAAAACTAATTACATTACGGTGTGCATTGAGCAGTTTCTACATTACACTTGTGACTTCACCAATTTTTTATATTTTCATTCCAGATTTTCAACATCGCCATTTTTACACCTCCTTATGAACAGTACAGCTGTCATTTTTCATCCTGTTTGAAATGTGTTTCGCACCTGTGAGCCAAATGGCACAGTCGCTGTGCAAAATCACCTTTCAGCTAATGAAGCGGATAGTGTCACTGCTCATGTGGTGGGTTTACAAAAAGCCCATGTTGAAATCTGAATAAACTCTCAAGCAGCCTAGATGTTGGGTTTTCAACCATAACGCCCTACCCTGTAGGGCCTGACAGGTGTCAGAGATGTGACTTGGGATTGTCGACAGTATTGCTCATGCCATTCCACCTTCTCCGCACCCTGCAGCCAGTGACAGGCATTGAGGTGCACCTTGGACTCAGGTGAGTAAAGCCCAAACACCCAAGGCACACACCTTGACACTTGTCAGTGTCTACTGGGGTGAGGAATGTGACTGCTATGGGCGACGACCCAAAGGCACACCCAAATGCCCGTCCATCTCTGCAGGGTGGTGGTGGGGTTGGTGTCAGTTCAGTACTTCACTGCCATTCCTATACTGCATGGGACTGATTCTCATAGGGGCCTGCATCTGGCAAGCTTGGCAAACAGCAGCTTGCACCAATGCCTGGTCGCCAGGGACCCTGCACCTGATTTAGGTACAGGAGAGTTTCCAGTGGCTAAGTCCCCATGCTTGCACCGACTGGAACCCTGTGGCAAACCCCGGCACACCACCTGGGTCTGCCGCGGTCACCAGAGACTAACACAGGACCCCTGTCCCACCAGGTAATGGGCATGTGGACCCAACCTGGTGGGCTGGTGTTCCCATCATGGTCGGTGCAATTGGCACCTGGCCACAGAGGTGAGTGGTGGGATGTGCTGGTCACTGGGAAGCAGTTGGGACTGGTGTACGGAGGGTTGGGAACCACTTGTAGGGCATGGGTGGGCACTGTACCACCATAAGTTGGTGCTGTGGTGGCGCCAATGGGGGCGAGCATCAGGGATCAGGGCAGCTGCTAGTATGGGCAGCAATGGGATGGGGTACCGGCGTGGTACATAGGTGGCATTGGGGAGCTGTGATCAGTGCCATTAGACCACTAGGATGGGGGCCACATACGAGGCCACACTTGGGGGTGTATGGTGGGTGGACCATCACCCATGGTGTGCCGCACACAGGCGTGTCACCCAGGGAGAATGTCCAAGTCCCTACGTCTGCCCTGGCTGGTCTAAGGGCACTTAAATTTCTCCTGCTGGGTGATGTCTGTGAATTGCAGGATGCAGCTTGCATCAGCCGTAGTCCCCCTACCACCATGCCGCAGTGCATTGTAGGGCAGGTGCAAACCCTGTTTGGGGCAGATGGCCTGTGTGTAACATGAGCCACCTTTGTGAATCGCATGGAGGCGGTTATGGATGCAAGGTGCACCTTGCACCATATCTGTTCGGCGCAGGCACCTTGTGTCTGATGCAGGGCTTTGAGAATCGGGCCCCATCTGTCTAACTCCTGCACTTCTACTGCTAATGCCATCAGTCAACCATTCGGCATTGACAAATGCTTGTGTATTGAGCTCTGGCCCATAAGAGGCTCACAGGTGACCAGTGGAAGCTCATTAATTAGGAACAGGCTGCATCTCTCCTGTCTGCAATGCAGTGTTAAGGGTTCAGCAAGCTCAGCCCTGGCTAATGTACAAAGACTTTATCACATTTCTTATGAGTCTTTGTAACGTGTTTTATCTGTTTACAGGAGTGCACCTGATTTGAGGCCAAAATCAAAAGCAAATAGTTATAGGACTTCCGGTGATGTCAGCAACCTTGATGTCCATCTAATCCTAAAGCTCCAGCTCCCCACCAACTACAATCTTGTTAAATCGCCCGCTCAAGATGTCATCACCGGCTAAATCAAAGAGTCACAAACCGGGTAAACCTCCGGTGATGCCTGCACAGAAATTAAAGGAGCTACTTCATGCAGATAAGGCAGATCTCCCCATCAACCGAGAGACTATGGAGATCAACACAGGCCCCTGCCGCATGGTGACCTACCTCAGGATGACTTAGCTGCTACGATCATGCAGACAGCTTGTACAGTCACAAAATCGATCAGACCTCTCTGAGTTGCGCTCGGACATGAACCGCATAGATCATAAAGCTGAGCAACTGGAACTGTGCCTTACACAGGTATTGGAACAAACTGAAAGGCATGATCACCTGCTTCAATATCTCCTCGCATGGGACTAGGAACTCACCCACCACTTGGACGATCTTGAGGGGAAGAGCAGGAGACATAATATAGGGTCTGTAAGGTCCCTGAGGGCCTGGAAGATAAAACTAGAGATACCATAACATTCCTTCAAAACCTATTACGGAATGCACTCTTGCTACCAGATGCCTTTGATCTTGACATGGACTGTGCTCACCGATCTCTTGGGCCCTGGCCTCAACCCAGACACAAGGCCTAGATCATTTATAGCTCACTTAACCTCATACAAAAGTAAAGAAGAGCTACTTTGTAGAGCTTGGCAACAGGGGCTCTGACATCATATCATATCATATAACAGCTCCAAGCGAAGAATATTAAGGCTCAGACTCTTTATCCAGCAAGGCACAAGCTTACCACTGAACACGGAGTCAAAATCTTCCAAGACCTCCTGGCTGTGGCACCATTTCTTGAAGAACTCAGAATCAGCCCCCAGATTGAAGAAAAGCTAGAAAAGGACTTGCTAGCGTCTGAATGGATGGTAGCACAGAAGGGACTTCTAAAAGGGCTCAACACAATGAATCCCCAGATGAATCGCCAAGCAGATGTTTCATCAATGCTTTGAAAGTCACGGAGACCCAGCCATAGTAAACCACAGAGTGCTCCATCCCCAAGAAAACAACAAGGACTCAGACTCAAGGGCGCGCAGACCCGGACCCAGTCCCAGACACCTGAAGGGCTCAACCCTGATATCACTCTGCTGCCATGCAGGCCCACACTTTCCCCAGGGTACAACCCCTGGACTTTGAAATGGCTGGATATTCCTGCTTCCACTGCTACTTGGATCCTGAGCATACAGAGCTTTCAACAAAGAAGCCCTCTTGTGCTGAACACAGGAGGCTCTATACCATAGTCGCAGTGAGTATGTTGGGGCCTACCATCATTCTTTAGCTCGCTCCAACAATCACTCTGTTGCCACAGTGATGCGGGGTGGGGTGAACTGGACTGAACCTGGCTACAACACTTTAGCTGCACTTGTTATCCCAATCGAGACACTTTGACTCTCTTGTGGCCTTGGAGGGTTTGATTCTCTACCCCACTGCCTCCCGCTCTCCCCAACTGACTTTGGACACATATCAAATGCTGAACTGCCTGCAAATTGACAAAAGGGATGGAGGGACTGTGGGAGAGAGACCTACATGTGGTGCCTTGGTGCTATTCAACCTAACTACTGCTGAACTATGACCACGCCAATGCTCGGCTAAGCGCAGAGGCCACTGAGTTTTTTTTTTTTTTCACACTTGGGATGTGCCTGCCACATGGGAAAAGTTGGGGTCATGCAGATCAACTGTTTGTGTTTGCTAACTGTTGAATGAATGTCTTATAGTTCAAGGGTACTCTGCGGCCTAAGAGATGCGAACTTATGGGAGGAGGGGTGGGTGTACACTGAGCTGGTCCCAGCCTCCGCTCACCCACCCTGACCATTTGTGTTGAATACTACATAAACAACTTTTATACAGCTGAAATTAATATTTGTAACAAGGCAAGGAGAACCTAATTTTACCAATGCAAAACAAACCAGGTGGGGGGAGCAACAGTGGAGATCGCCCTCAAATGACTAAACAATATGCAAAGGTTCTTTCCTAAAACATAAATGTATGTACAAACCCCATTAAAGGAAACAGATCCAGCGTTACTTAGCATCACAGAAATGTGATGCAATCTTCTCTGAAGCACTTATCCCCCACAGAGGTCCTGAAGTTAGGTCAAGATCCTACCCTCAAGTATATCACTCATCCCTGCCTCTCGGCAGGAAGAGAGGAGGCAATATTACTTTGCTTGCTTCCCTCCCTTTCCTGCAGGAGGAGGTGGTGGAGGACCGGGGCTCGATATATCATGGTGACAGGAACCATTCAAGACACCCAGGTTTCTCTGGTAAATGTGTATGCTCCACAGGCTTCCTGCTTTCATTCTACTCCTCCTTCTCCAACTTATTCGGAGAAAGCTAAGGGCCTCTTGATAATGGGTGGGGTTTGGGACATGATATTTGATAGGGCCCTGGACACCATTTCCCAGATTCCTAAACCAGAGCTCAGGAGAGCCGTTCCTTAAAGATGGTTATGGCCCAGATGGGGATGGTGGACATCTGGGTCAAAAAATACCCAGGGCAGAGAGTACACCTGTTACTCCCTAAGGTTTCGATTTTTTCTAGACTGGACACTTTCCTCACCTTTACTAGGGATCTCTGTAGTTTCCCCTCCATGTGGGTTGGGACCTCCATCCTATCAGACCATAGCCTGGTTTTCTTGGGAAGTGGACCTGGGATTACCCAAGCGGGCAACCCATTGGCTAACACCTCCCTCCTCCAGGACAAGACAGTGGTGACAGAACTCAAACAGCACATCAAAACATCCTGGAGCGAGAACAACACACTAGGGACTACCCTACAAATTTTGTGGGACACCCTCAAAGCTCTCCTCAGAGGAAACTACTATCTATAGCCTCCCATAAAAGAAATTAGCTCGACAGAAACAAGAAGAACTACTCTTTCAGATCAGAGAGAACTCGAGGGGCCCAGAAGATCAGGTGGTAGGCAGACAGGTATAAGGAGTTGAAATCCTGCAGAAACCAATTGCAAAAATTTCTAAAAATAGAAATTGAAAGCTCTGCTTTACCTAAAACAAAATGCTATGAGGGTGACGCAGAGGAACCAAGCTCCTAGCCGAAGGCTAAGCAATATGCAGCTAGGGCAACCATCACTAAAATAGCTACACCTCAATCTGGCTGGTTAGTCAGTCAACTCAGATTGCAGAAGCATTTATATCCTACTAATCCAAACTTTATAGCCCCAGGTGAAGTCCCCCCTGCAGGAGAAGAGGAACTACCTTGGATCTCTCTCTCTCGCTCTCTCTCTCTCTCTCTCTCTCTCTCCCCTCCTCCCCCTAGAGACGGTCCAGGCACTTTTTAGACCCATTACCCAGCAAGAAATCCTAAATACCATAAGAATTTAAAACAGGAAAGTCCCTGGCCCTGATGGCTTTGGCGCGAATTCTACAAAACCTTAAAATCGGAGACCACCCTGTGCTCCTAGAGGTTTACTGAGTATTTGGACTGAGGGGAACCTGGCTCCCCTCCTGGTAGTACGCCACCACTCTCTTATCCACAAAGAGGAAAAGACTCCACTCATCGCGAATCTTATCGCCCTATATCCCTACTCAATTCAGACTATAAAATATTTACTTCCATAATAGCATCCAGATTAAACCCCATTCTACACAATTTAATTCCTCAGACCAGACTGGCTTCATATTGGGCCGACAAGCCCCAGATAGTGTTCGTTCCATTTCAAATCTGGTAGACACCATTCAACGCTCCCGCTTCCTCATGTCTGTTGAGTTTAGGCGCCAAAAGGCCTTTGACAAGGTCTCTTGGTGATTTTTATTCCTGGTTCTGGAGCATAGGCTTCCCACAATCGTTCATAGACACTATTAAGGTATGTTACTTCGGGCCCACAGGCCTATGTTAGGAAGTGAATCAGGGGATCTCTAATAGATTTAGATTGGGAAGGAGTACCTGCCAAGGATGCCCCTCTCACCCCTCTTATTTGCCCTTTATATCGAGCCCTAGCTGAAGCTACACGGAAGTGGAGGGATCCATGAAATAGAGGTGGGGGCCTACATAGAAAAATATTCCTTTACACAGATGATGTGCTGCTCTATCTCACCCAACCTAAGCAATCCATCCCAAGGTGTGGTCCATCCTGGAGGAGTTTGGAGGACAGCGGGTTATACCCTCAATAGAACTAAAACAGAGGTCCTCAGCTTCTTCTATAATCCCTCAGAGAAGTCGCACCCTCCTTCCCTTGAATTGGGCTGCGGGGAAGATGAAAATGTCTGGGGATATACATCACTAAGCATAACTCCCAATTTTCAAAGCAAATTATACCCCCTGATTGGCCAAATGAAAAAAGATTTTGAAAGGTGGTACCTAATTAACTTCCCATGCACTCTAGAATTCAAACTATCACAATGAACGTGCTCCCTAAATTCCTGTATCTGTTTCAATGCTCACCATCCTTCATACACAGATCTCACTTCCAGGCCTGGCACAAAATTATTTCAAAATTTGTTTGAAACAATAAAAGACCCGAATTAATCTGAAAATCTTACAGACCCATAAAAGGACGAGGGATGATCTGCCCAGATCTTGAGGACTACTTCCTTGCAGTACAACTGAAAGCTGCACTACAGTGGTCTAACCGAACTCCTCTGTAGACTAGAGGAGAGGAGATGGAAGGGGGAGGAAGAAGAGCTGGGTCCACCTCTTGAAACCAGACTTGTTATGCCCCTTAACACATATAAATTCCCACCCCCAAGCTGGCTGCAGTCAGGGATAAAGTGAGAGCAGTCCATAGGATTTGGCAAAAATACAAGCTGAAAACATCTATTTGGCCTTTATTCAGATTGGCCTGGGACCCTTGGTTTCTCCGGCATATCAAGACCACACCTTCTGAGCCTGGGACAGAACTGGACTGAGGTACCCGGCTCAGTTCCTGCAGGAGGCGTAGTCTTAGATTTTGAAACTATTAAAACCACATTTAGCCTATGGAATTCAGACCACTTTAGATACCTCCAAGTCAGGACCTACAACATCTCTCTGCAGAGAAAGGCCAGAACCCGACCAGAGCTTTTCCCTTCCTGATGGACCTTCAGAGGGCAGGGTTACTCAAGTCCAGAGGGGTTGATCTCTGCCAACTATAAATCTCTGGCTGGACTGAGGGAGACCCTCTTACAAAAATCAAAGCAAGATGGCGGGAGGAGGGCCCTGACCTGTTGAATCTCAACTGGAAAGTATTTTCCATACAGTTAGGGGACCACCACGGTATCCTCACTGGCAAGAATTGCCTGGAGGGACCAAGAGTGCCTTCTTCCTTACCTCAAGCTTTACATAAGAGGAACCCGAAAAGCCTGGCAGTATGTTGGAGAGCTTGTGGAGAAAGTAAAGCAGACCACCTCCACATTTTCTGGGCCTGCCCAAAACTCCAGGCCTTATGGGGGTCCGGGCTCTAGAGGACATGTTTTCATTGGGTCAACCCCTAGATTGGCCCTCTGCTATTTTGGAGCTCCTCCCATAAGTCTGAAAGGTGCAGACTCACTTTACTTATGGGCTGCCCTTGTAACTGCTACTCACAAAGCTATTACGAGATCATGGCTGAAACCTCTCCCCAACTAAACAGGACTGGATACAGGTTGTGCACAGCATCTCTGAATTGGAGGAACTTACCTTCAAAATAAACAGGGGATTGGCCTTCTTCACCCAGAGGTGAACTAGATGGGAGATTTGGTTAATCTAGTCCCAAGATTAACCAACTAAGTGTCCCTCCTGCCACATAACCAGGGGTGGGGTATGCTCAACTTATGCCGAGGTTGTGGAATGGAACTTGGGGAAGATGCTTGGAAAGCTGAGAAAGTGCTTGCAAAGTCAGTGAAGCTGTCCGTACATATTGATATCAACTATAAACACCTGACTAAAACCTTTAATAGTTGTATAAATGAACTTACGAGATGTTTAGTTAAACATATTATTATGGAATGTTGGAGAGACCTGTACCTGTACCTATTATAACTATGTACCCTATTAATGTTAATAAACTTGAATTAAAAATAAAGCAAACAGTTATAGTAGCAGAGCCCCCACACACAAAACACATACACACCTGAAAAGTTGCTTAAAGCCTACAATTCATTCAAATCAATGCGTTTTCTTACTTGGTTGGGGTTCAATGCCAACAAGTGTAAAATCTTGTACCTAGGGCATAGAAACCCTGATGCTGAGTATAGGATGGGGGAGGTACTGATACTCACTAAACATGAAAGGGTCCTTGAGGTTATTATATCAGAGGACCTCAAGGTGGCAGTACAGTGTGACAAGGCTATGGGCAGGGCAAATTGGATTCTGGGGTGCATAAGGGTGGCATCTCCAGTAGGTGGAGGAGGAGGATGTTGTGTTGCCATTGTATCACTCCTGGTATACCCCCAGCTGGAGTACTGTGTCCAGTTTTAGAGTCCACACTTCAGAAAGGACATAGGATGGAGGTTTTCCAGAGGAGGGCAACTCAAATGGTTCAGGATTTTCACAGGAATTCCAACAAGGAAAGGCTGAAGAATCTCAGCATGTACACTCTGGAAGAGAGGAGGGTGAGGGTGACATCATCAAGACCTACAAAGTACCTCACAGGGTAAACAGGGTACAGTTGGGAGTTTCCTTCAAATGAGGATGAGCACCCAAACCAAGGGCATACAGTGAAGCTGGGGGGTTCAGGATAGATGTGAAGAAATATTTCTTTACTGAAAGGATGGTAGAAGCCTTGAACAGACTGCCAGGAGAAGTGGTGCAGGCTAAAATGGTAGGGGCATGAGCATGCATGGGATAAACATAGGGTATACTAGAAAAAGGGGAAGGAAGAGGTCAATGGAGACCAACAGGGATATAGAGGTGGAGTAGGTCCAAGTTCATTGCAGGAAAAATCCATTGAGCAGACTCATTCACAAGGAGGTCCTGATGGATGCAGGCAGAATAAGACATACAGTAATATATACAGGCAGGAGTTACAAGTAGGTAGAAAACATGGGCAGACTGGGTGGCTGAGCAGTCCTTTCTGCTTATAAATTCTATGTTTCTATGGCATCATGTGTTCATTCAGGTGCAGCGTTTATTTAAAGTTGGGCCTACCACACATCAAGATGTAGGTACAGTAAATTGCGAATTAGATGCAGCCCACTTACAGTACAATAAGCAGAACCCCAGTGCTTCAGAAGCCTTTACACTTCATAAGGCTGCTTAAAGAGCTCAGGTTCTATTTGATCTTAAAATTGATGCTGCATCTGAATGAGTACTTGATTCTTGCTCACTCCATTTCTTCCCCACTTTGAAAGCTGCTTCTTCCTGAGTTAGTTTTGGTCTGGCAGTGCCTCGCCTGTGTTGGAAGATGACCAATAAGCAGCACTGAAAGACATCAGACTTCACAGACTATGAAGGCTGCTGCTCACCCACCATCTTGGCAAGAAAAAGGCTGCAGCTGTGGCCACCGATAACTATTGGGGTGTGGGGATGGGGGACCAAGGGACAGACATAAGAAATAAAATCATAATAAAAATTGTGAGACCTTCACCAGCTTTCCAAACGCTTACCAGTAAAAACACTCTATGAAGTTTTCAAATGGTAACACAATCTGGTGAGCCCTCTGTCTGCCATCTGACACCAGGCATCAACCAGCGTAAAATTGCCTAATGAAGGCAGTGTGGTCATGTGGTTACTGAAATACTGGAATTACAGATTTATAAGAACAAAAGAATATCACACAGAAGCTGGCACATGTGCCTATAGCAGCTATCTCCTGCTTCTCAGTAGTTATATTTATACCCTTGAGGTACTTAAATGTTTCTATATCCCTCTTTCCTCCTCTCTTCCAGTGAGTACATATTGAGGGTCCCTTAATTTCTCCTCATAAGTCTTGTGTTGCAAGCTCTGTACCGTCTCATTCACCCTTCTCTGGACCATCTCCAGCCTGTTAATACCCTTATGAAGGTCGACCTCCAGAACTGCACACAGTACTCCATGTGAGGCCTGACCATGGTTTTATATAATGGCATCACTACCTCCCTCTTATGCTGGTGATACCCTGCCTATGCACCCCAGCATATCACTGGCCTTCAGCTGCCTTATCACTTTGACATTTCAGGTCATCTGAAATAAGAACCCCAGGTCCCTTTGCTTCTTTGGGACTGTCAGCAACTCCTCCCCTGTAGCTTTCACAGGGTTTCTGTGTGCCAAATGCATAATTTTGCACTTTTGAATTAAACTTCAGTTGCCAGTCCTCAGATAATTTTTCAAGCTTCCCCAGGTCCCTCCTCATTTCTTCCACCTCCTCTGGGGTATCCACTGTGTTACAGATCTTGGTGTCATCTGCAAACAGGCAGACCTTTCCCTTCAGCCCTTCTGCAATGTCACTAATGAAGACATTGAACAGAACTGGCCCCAGGACCAATCCTGTGGCACTCCACTGGTCACCCCTTTCCCAGACTGCACCCCATTACCACCACTTTCTGCCTCCTGTCTGTTAGCCAGTTTCTAACCCAGTATACCACTCTTTCCCCATGCCCAGCCTACCCAGTTAGTTTATCAGCCTCCTATGTGGGACGGTGTCAAAGGCTTTGCTGAAATTAAGGTAAGTGTTGTCCACTGCCCATCCTGATTTACTTCCTTTGTCACTCAGTCAAAGAGATCAACCAGATTTGTCTGACATGACCTCCCCACTGTGAATCCATGTTGTCTATGTTCCTGGGCTCTGATGGCTTCTAGATGTCCCACTAGCCTTTCTTTAAGCAATGTGTCCATGATCTTCTCCACTACTGAGGTGAGGCTGACTGGCCTATGTTCCTGCCTCCTCCCTACTGCTGGACTAGTATAGAGGGACCACATGTGCCCTCCTCCAATTCTCTGGTACCACCCATGTGTTAAATGCCTCAGTGAACATGGCTGCCAGAGGTACTGCTATCTCCTTCACAGTTCTCTTAATATCCTTGGTGTATACCATCTGGTTCCATGCCTGTGAATGGACTAGTTCCACCTCTTCATGCCTTTTACAACTGCTGTACTTCTGGCCCCTGCCCTCCCCTCTTCTGTGAATACTAAACAGAAAGACACAGTTGATGTCTTGGGGGGGCACATGACAGTTCTTAGGCATGGTACTATCACTACCAAATACTTAAACAGCACATATGAGCAAGCAACACTTGACATTGACAAATGCTTGTTGAACTTGGTGTTGAGTGTGCTAAATCTGAGAGGATACATTATTATTGCATAGATGGCAGTAACAAATTCAAGGCACTATGGGCATCCTTCCTTAGCACATTAAGCTCAAGAATTCTTTCTCCCAGCCATGCCAGGGATGGATTATGATGAAATCTTTGTTTCAGAAGGGAGGTAGTGTTGATTGTAAGCCCCACAAACTGTGTTGAAACAAGATTTTGGCCCCCCTAGAAAAAAGGAGGAATCTCTTCCATAGAGCCACATCATGGAACTGTAAGCCATTGCATGAGGACCACCTGGAAATTTTTGCTGGCAGGGACCACCCACATCGACATGCCTTGCCAGGCGCCTATATAATGTAAGTTGTGACAACCACCTCTCTCTCTGGGCTGGAACAGCTTTTGAAGAGTGTCTGTCCTCGGGTATTCGCTGCCACCAGCTGGAAGTCATCAGCACCCTCCTTCAAGTTTACAAACTTGAATAATTAAGCGTGCAATTGCAAAGTTAAAGTCTGGTAGTGTGTCTCTCTCGGGTGGCGGATGCTAAACAGAGTTTACCCCAGCCAGTGGAAACCATATATTACCTTAGAAAAATGACATCACAGTCACAACTGTTGAGCAAATAAATAGCTTTTTACTTATCAGAAAGTGCACAGAGCATTACAGGATATATATTTACAACACAAGAGAATAACACTGATACAGGAAAAGTAAACAAATGTTTTAAATACCAGATGGCACAAGAAAAGGCTATTACTGCAACATGCTAGTATTAAACTTACCCTTCCCTGTCCTTACAAGTGAACACTGGACCCTATGCTAACTGCCAGCTCCATGATTTAGCCAGAAGGTAGGAACCCAATCTTAGTTTCTCCTCCAGCTTCAAAAGTAAGAAGAACACACTTTACTGTCTTTCAGCATCTTATATACTGTCTTGAGAATAGGTCATTCCTATTCTCCTGTGAATCACTAACCAACTAACATGTAAGTATTTAATTGCCCCAATCAGACTGAACACCTATCAGTGACCAATTATATTCCTTTTACCCTTAAGTTTATATTTGGGTGAACCAATCCCTTTAAACTTGCGGTATGTGGACATGTCCACTTGAGATTATGACCCAGCTCTTATCTAGCAGCTAGGCAGGACAGAGAATTCAAGTGTGAGACATCAGCTTGCGTGAGAGTATTTTTTCCAGACTGCTAAAAAATTCTGTTTGGAAAATCAAACATTAACTCCTTCCTTCCATTTCTGTCACATAGGTGTCCCCAGCATGCCTCAGACAAGTTCAGAGGATCGTTGTACTAGCAGGGACCCGAAGTGACCAGGATAAAACCAGGCACACAGGAAGGATATGGCGACCTGAGTATAGAAACATAGGAAACATAAATTTGATGGCAGATAAGGACAGCTTGGCCCACCTAGTCTGCCCATTTTCCTACCTAACAGATAAGCTGCAGATCCTAGTTAACCAGCAGCTTACTTCCTCCTACCCCCACTAGGACTGCCTTATCTCTGTCCCATGCATTCTAGTATTCCCCACTGTTCTTGACTCCACAACCTCCTCAGGAGCTGTTCCATGCATCAAAACCCTCTCCATGAAAAATACTTCCTTACATTACCTCTGAGCCATCCTCCCTCTATCTTCAAATTGTGCCCCTTGTTCTTGCAATCTCTTTTCTGAAAGATGCTACCCTCTTAGACTTTGTTGATTCCCTTGAAGTACTTGAAAGTTTCTATCATGTCCCTCTCTCCTTCTTTCCTCAAGGGCATACATATTGAGCTCCTTTAGTCTTTCTTCATATGTCTTCTGGTGCAGACCCTGCACCATTTTGGTACCCTCGTCTGGACAGCCTCCACTCTGTCTATGTCTTTTGGGAGATGGGGTCTCCAGAACTGCACGCAGTACTCCAGGTGGGGTCTCACCAACTGTCTGTACAGAGGATAACAACTTCCTGTTTTCTACTATTGATGCCTCCCCTATGCATCCCAGTATCCCCCAGCCTTCCTTACTGCCTTCTCACATTGCTTGCCCACCTTTAGGTCATCTGATATAATTACCCCCAGGTCCTTTCCATTTTACTGTTGTCAGTATCTCACCCCATTGCATACTCTTCCCTTGTTTTTTCCCAGGTACATTACCTTGCACTTCTTTGCATTGAATCTAAGCTGCCATACATTTGACCATTCCTCCAACCTTGCAAGTCCCTTCTCATCCTTTCCACTCCATCTTATGTATCAACCCTGTTGCAGATCTTTGTGTCGTCTGCAAGAGACATACTTTTCCTTCAGTTCCTCTGCAATGTCACTTATAAAGACATTAAAAGAACCGGTCCCAGTACTGAACCCTGCAGTACCCCACTAGTAACCCTTCATTCTTCACTGTGGACTCCATTTACTACTGCCTTTGCGTCCTGTTGTCTAGCCAATTTTTATCCAGGCTACCATCTTGGGACCCTCCAAGGATGGCTAGCAGTATTAATCTTTTGTGTGGGACTGTATCAAATGCCTTGCTAAAATCTAGGTAGGCCATGTCACAGCCCCTCCCTGGTCTACTACTTTGGTCACCCAGTTGAGGCATCAGAGAAGCAGCTTGTGAGAGCAGGCAGTATTACACCCATCATCTGAACAGAGGAAAGGAGGCTGTGGATCAATGAAGGAGATTCTCTTGAAGATCTGCTATTACAGTAAGTAACTATTCTATCTTCTTTGAGGATATCTCCTCCACTGAGCCACATAATGGAATGATTCCCAAGCAGTACCATGCAGCCGGGAGGACAGCAGGACCTAGTGATCCTAGTAAGGAGGCCTTGCAAACACTGAGGCCAAAGCCAGCATGTCTATGGGAGACAATGTCTAGACTGTAGAAATTGAGTGGGTCAAGGCCAAGAAAAGAAAGCATTTTGGAGGTTCAAAATCCTGAGGGGGTGGCAAGGATGAGTATCTGCGAAGAAGTCCAGGAGGTTACCAGGCTTGTCAAAGCGACCAAGGCTTCTAGAGAGCTGAGACTGGCGAGGGTATAAGGGATGGAGAAAAGGATGTCTTCAGATACATAAGAGAGAGGAGGAAAAGAAAGACCAAATTGTGAAGATTAGGAAGGACGGAGGAGGGTGGGTGGAGAAGGGGGGATCGGGCAGAGTATTAAATGGATACTTCCATTCTGTGTTCACAGAGGAGAAAGGGGCAGGTGCACAAAGGAGGGTGGAGTGGGCTTGGGGAGGGAGATGGATACAGGGATTACAGAGGTCAGGGCTCTGGAAGGGTTAAGGGCACTAAGGGTGGACAAGGCACCAGGACCTGATGGCATTCACCCTAGGGTACTTAAGGAACTAGCGGAGGTCCTGGCAGGACCACTGGCTGATCCGCTCAACACCTCCCTGGACACAGGATGCATACCGCAGGACTAGAGGATGGACCATGTGGTTCTCATTCACAAAGTAGCCCTAAGGATGAACCAGGCAACTATGGACCAGTAAGCCTCACATCAATCGTGGGTAAGCTCATGAAGACAATCCTAAAAGAAAGGCTGGTGATCTTTCTGGAGGACAATGGACTCCAGGACAGTCAACAACATGGGTTTGTCTTGGGCAGATCCTGCCAGACAAACCTGAGTGCTATGACTGGGTGACCAGGGAACTGGACAAGAGCCATGCAGTGGATGTCCTGTATTTAGACTTCAACCAAAGCCTTTGATTCCGTGCCATGGGAGGCTGGGGGAAGCTGGAGTATATTGGGGTGGGAACAAAAGATGGTCCAACTGGGTCAGAAACTGGCTGAATGGAAGGCAGCAAAGGGTGGTAGTGGGGTGGGATGCTCATCCCGAGGACGGTGATGAGTGGGGTGCCACAGGATCGGTGCTGGGACCAGTGCTGTTTGGGATGTTCATAGCTGATATCTCATTTGGGATCCGAGTAGGATCAGTCTGTTCTGAACAATACAAAGATGGGGCTGTGGTAGATGACATAGAGAGTTGGAGGGCTGCAGGAAGACCTGACCAAACTTCAGGACTGGTCAGAAACATGGCAGTTGGGGTTCAATGCCAAGAAATGCAAGGTACTACACTTTGGGGCTAGGAACCAGGGGTGGAGCTACCAGCTTGGGAGTACAGTTGGAAAGCACCGAGGAGAAAAGGATCTAGGGTGCTTATAATGGGAGTATGAACAACTCAGCTCAGTGCAGGAAGGTGGCAGCAAAAGCCAACAAGATGCTCGGGTGTTTAGCGAGGAGAATCTCCTCCAGAAATAAGGAGATGATCCTTCCCTGTACAGTTCAAGGGTCAGGCCACACTTGTAATACTGTGTGCAGTATTGGCATCTGTTTCTAAGAAGAATATCAGATTGTTGGAGGGGGTGCAGCGTGGGACGACCAAGATGATCCAGGATTGGAGGGAATGTCCTACGATGATAGGCTGAGTGAGATGAACATGTACTCCCTGGAGGTGAGAAGAATGGGGAGATATGATTGAAACTTTTAAATACTTAAAGGGGATAAATAAGACTAATACAGAAGGATTTTCCAGATTAGAAAAGGGAGGGATATGAGAGGGCACTGGCTGAGACTGGAGGGGAGAAGGTTCAGGAGGGAAATCAGGAGGCACTTTTCATGGAAAAGGTGGTAGACAAGTGGAATACTCTACCCGAGGAGGTGGTATCCTGTAGAACGGTGGGTGGTTTAAGAGGGATGGGACAGAGTGAGTGGAGGTAAGGATGAAGAGGGGTGAGGAAGGTATGGCAGCCATATTGAGGAGCTAGCGGCACAATCTAGCCGATCGATAGACCGTGGAGGCCTGTTTTGCTGGTATTTTTGTATGTTCATACAGTATATGTACAGTATGAACAGTACTCAAATAGCAGTAGCAAAATGTCAACAGTGGACACATTTTGGAAGAAGTCATTGAGATAGCCACCCTTGGGTGGCATGAGCATGAACAGGACCAGGAAGCTACTTACCATGCTTCTGGTAACAAAACAATACAATTAGCCAGCCATTTGGGCAGGCCCTGTTTTAAAATTGTGGAGCCTACCATCCTGGGATGACAGTTATAAACACTTGGGAGGATTTTCTACAACCCTTGGTATGATCCAGATACTCATGCACCATCCTTGGGATGTCCAGTGTTGCTAAATGAGGTTTCCCACTATCTATGGGAGCTGAAAAATAAGCAGGAAGGTCAATAGTCTGATTTAGTGTTCTCTCAGGCACAACTTTTGGAAGGAAATGAGGATTTATGTGTGATATAGCACTATCCTTGTGAAAACTAATGCAAGGAGGTGTGCAACCAGAGCCTGCATCTGAAATATGTCTTGCTGATGTCATGGCCACTAGGAACAGGTATCTTCCAAGAGGGAAGCATAGCTCACAAGTAGCAGCAGGCTCAAAGGAGGTGCAGTTAGGGTCTCTAGGACCAAATTAAAGTCCCACACCGGAACTGGGTCTCAGACCGGGTACAGATGGAGAATCCCTCTTAGGAATCTTCAGGAAACCTCTATCTGGATCACTGTTTTGCCTTCAGTGAGGGCATGAACGAGACACTATGGCCAAGGTGGACCTTAACAGAGGAATACCCCAGCCCTGGGTCTTTAGGGACAAGAGGTAGTCCAGTACTTTGGAACTAGACACGTATGGGGATCAGGGCATGCTGAGTACACAAACCATAAAACATTTCAATTTTTGAAAGTAGGTGTACCACATAGATGGCTTTCTAGCCACTAGTAGAACAGCAGCAACTGCCAGGGGAACCCCAAAGTGGGAGAGCTCTATGTCCTCAAGAGCCAGGCGTGGAAGTGCAGGGATCGAACATTCAGTTGCACCAGAGCTCCTGCTCCTGTGTCAGAAGTCATGCTCAGAACAATCGCCTTGCCAGAAAAATCCAGACCCTTGCACAGGCAAGCAGAAATGTGGCAGTTTTGCTTTGTATGGAGACAAAAGGTCTATGTCCGGATATTTTTGAAAAGGTCATCCATGAAGGAGACTGACAGTTCCCATTCATGGTACAGAGCACAGGACTGACTTAGGGATGCATCAGGGTATTATTGAGGAACACAACTAACAGAAATATGGCGCTTTGTTCCATTGCCCTATGCCAAACTATCATCACCTCTCTGTAGAACGTGTATGAATGTACCCTGCCCCTGTTGGTTGATGTAGTACATAAATTAAATATTGTCTGCATGAATTAGCAGCTCATTCCCTGAAGTAAGGCAGTAAAGGCCTGTAGGCCATGCAGAACAGCTCTGACTTTTAGAATGTTGCCGTGCAGAATAGTATCCAGAGGTGTCCTTTGTCCCTGAGCTCTGAAGGGCACCCCAACTCAAACCCAAGGCATCCGTGGTCATCCATGGGGGCTGGCTGAAGGAACAGGCCCCGCATCTCTAGATCGGAGCAGTCCAATTACCATAGCGGGAGCGATTGAGAGGAGGAGTCACTTGTATGAGACACTCCAACTCATATGAATGCCATGCCCACTGTGCCCTGAGGAACCACTGAGGAATCCTCATGTGGAAGCGAGCCAACGGGACAGTCAGTAGGGCAGCTGCCATGAGGCCAGTTAATCTTAGAAGACATCTGCCTGAGACATACTGGAAAATGAGTTATTTTCACATGAAGTAATTTTAGCACAAACCAAATGCAACCATAACTGTGCAAATTTGGTTAAAGCTAAAGCATTAGTGCCACATTCACTATAATGGAAACTGCAAATAGCACTAACTAGCACAAATTAATTTTAGTGCAAATGATTTTTCAAGCAAAAATAGCAAAATTATTGGACAGTGAAAATTTAGTAGTCGCTGGATGATACCAGCTGTGCCTGTGCCACCAAGCTGTAGCACAGTTGGAAGACAACGCCTATTGATCCTGTCTCAGAACTGCCCATATGTATTGGAGCCTCTGGCAAGGGTATGGGATGACTTTGGTTCATTGACCAGTATCCCCAGTTGATCGAACAACTGTTGGGTCCAAAATAGTGTGCATACAATTGCTTCCCATGATGGAGCGTTCAGCAGCCAGTTATCTATGTGAGGGAAGACACAGAGGCCCCCTCCCTGTGGTGGGCAGCTGCCACTGCGGCAAAAGCTTTGGGAAATACACGCATTACAGAGCATGAGTCAAAGGTCAAAACATGAAATTGGTAGTGTGAGCACTGGAGTATGAAGTGCAGGTATTTTCTATATGACTTTCAGATCTTGACATTAAGGTACTATATGCATCCTTCATGTCTAGAACAACCATCCAGTCCCCTTTTAGTAAATAGGGGGAGGTACTGCTGAGACCATTGAAACATTTTGTTTGCTGACAGTGTCTGTGTATCAATATAAAGTGAACTTACCTGGGCTTGGATACACGTGCTGTGCTCTATATCCTCTTAAAAAAGCTACCTGGTCGCTACATAACACCCCATTGCAGAGTCTATATGGACACACACACACAGCTGTAATCTCACTATGTACCTCCCCACTGGAGGATATTCTCAACCCTAATGGCTTGATCAACATATTCCGTCGGTGAACGAGTGGTTTCGGAAATTCCTTTTGCTCTACAAGCTGAACGGACAATTTCCAGTTTGTCGAACCGACTTCACACCTACCAGCAGATTTGGGAACCTTTCCACACTCTGTTAATAATATAATTGACTGGGGACCTGATGCCCTTTATTACCTCCACAACTCCATTATTATGTACTGAAGTCTCATAACTGCCAGTTATTGGCACTTCTTCGATTGTGTGCATTTGGAATTTTTAGCACAGCCTTTCCTTCTTCTTTTGCCTTTTTTAATTTTATTAAAGTCACATCCTCTGGTGGTGGTGTGGGGGCTTGGAGGGGTAGGGTGTGGTTAGTATTGTTCATATCTAATGTTTACATTCACATTGTACAGTACCTTACCTTTATTATCCTATATGTCTTTCTTGTTGGGAACATATTCAACTTGTTGTTTTATATTTTTCTGTGGTTTCAATTTAACTTGTTGTCTTGTTAAAATGTCAATAAAGTATACTTAATTTGAAAAAATAAATAAAGTGAACTTACAAGCTCAAATGTGCAGATTGGGTGGGCCATAGGCCCTATCTACCGACAGTGTCTATGTATCTATGTATTCGATGAACAGATTCAGTCCTTGAAGGTCTAGTACAGGCCTGAGATTTCTGGTCCATTTGGGACCAGAAAGTACCAGGAATAATGGCCCTTGTTCTGTTCTGAAGCTGGGATAAGTTCCCAGCCCCTTGCAGAGGAGAGTTTGAACCTCTTCCAGCGAGGGCACACTAAACTCCACTGAGTAGGTTTCCTCCTACAAGTATCTGGGCATTACCTTTGATTCAGCACTCTCCTTTCCTTCCCATATCAATACCCTTTCTGCTGCCATCAATGTCAGGATTGGACTGTTATACCACCATAGGGACTGCCTACCATAAGAGGCCCTTAGATTGGCAGTCACCTCCTCAGTCCTGTAAGCTGTCGACTATGGGCTGCCCATCTATGCTGCAGCCAACAACACTATTTGCAAAATCAGCTCTCTATAAACAAGGCTTGCAGGCTAATGCTAGGAGCCCCTAGGCACACCATACATGCCTGCTGTACTCCACAACCAACTTGCTCAACCTTAAAGAAAGACTCCACTCCAAACCTGCCTTCTGTAAAAGCCCTGCTAGTCTCCCCCTGGGATCGCCACCTCCCTGCAGCGTGCCTCCCCTCAGTCTCCATCGCAGCACTGTCAAAACCTCCTTATTGTCCCCAGGGTAAGGACCTCTATGGCCTAGAGATCCTTTTGCTATCTGGCTCCTCCTGGTTCAGTTCCCTCCCAGTCAACATAGCTGACTCCACTAAGCTTGGTCCTTTCAAGGTCTCCCTCAAGCCATCTGACAAGCACTCACTGCTGCAACTGCACATAATCCCCACCTGCCCCTCACCCTAGACTGGGTCTGCCCTGTCTACTTTGCTGTATATGCCTGGGTCTCAGGCAACATCTGCCGACTGATGTAATAAAATATCTCTGGTTGCTTCCTGATGTGGTACTCGTGTACCTATATTATGACTACTGTGATCTACCTATTACCAAGCTTGTACCACCTTTGAAGGCTATTCAGCTGAAGCGCTTGGGTTCCTGGCCGTGAACACTTTGGCAATAAACTGAGCTATTAAGCTGAAGATTTGTGGTGTGCTCTCACTTTTTGGACTACCACCAGTGAATGCCTGTAACACTGGTTGCTTTTTCAATCTCAGGTTTATGTACTGTACTGTTTTGTTTGCTGTGATGTATTGCTCGCTTGCGAGGGTGCCTTTGTAAATAAGTCTTTGACTCAAAGGTCTGTAAACCGATGATCTAATAAATAAATAAATAAAGATGTCCCAGTGGATATCTGTTGGACAATTAGGAGGGGTTACTGGAGGAGCAGTAAGGAATTCTCTGATGTGTCCTTGCTGAACCACCTCAGGATCCAGGCATCTGTAGTTACTTTCCTCCACTTTGTAGGAAGGAATGCGGCATCCACCAAACCTTCCTGTGGCAGTGAGGCCGGAGGAAGGAGGGGAGTCAGAAAGTGCCAGGAGCAGCTGGGGTGCTGGTACAGTGGAGCACACTTATAAGAACACTCTATTTATACAACCTGTTTGCCTGTGGTCGGGCTGTGGAGGGTGGGTGCATGCCATTTTCTAAATCTCCCTGCCCCGACAGCCGCTAGCTTCTCCTGCCAAACAGCCCCTTCTTGAGCAGCATCAAGCAAGAAGCAGAGTCCACCAACTGGGTGGAAGGAGCCGCTGATCATTCTGGGGCATGAAATTTGAACTGCCAGGACTGCTTCTCCTCCCCTATTTCTGTATCACTTTTCTAGCAGCCTTTCCACAAAGTGGCCTTTTTATGCACAGGACCATTGTTGCTACGGACATCGAGTCTACGGGTCAGTCATTGTCAGATGTTTGGCGGTCATGCTGCTTCGAGACTCCCCTGCTTCTGATGCATCCCAGCTACTAACATCATCTAAGTTAAGCTGTTGTGTTTTCTGTTTTAACATTCAGTGTAATTATATTCCCAGCTTAAACATCCTGCTACCTGAGGTTAGTCACTATACTTCTGTATGTATTGCCTGCCTACCATAATCTCAACTATGGCTTCTAGTTTGTACTCTTAAGGCTAGTTGTAGTGACTTTTAGTTGTACCTGACTTGGTTCAGCTGTCAGTTTGCATCCACGATAATTTATTTATCTGCCTTTTACTGCTCATTTTACCAGGCAACTGTGCTTGCAGTATCCTGGTTATAGTACTTGTCCCTGGAGTTACTTTCTGTTTGCTCAGTTTTAATGTTTACTTATAATTTACTTTTGATTAGGGTACCATTTATTCTAGTCTGTTACTGCAGCATTTAAAGTTTGCATTCAGCTACTAATTTTTTCTCCATTCGTAGTTTATTTTGTACTTGACTAGGTTCATAGGTAGATACCTTCTTGGGAATGTATTGCTCCTTTTGCGTAGTTATAGTGTAGGTCTGAAGAGTATCGTGCTGTACTTTGCTCTCCTTACTATGCCACCCTCCCTCCTCCTGTTCTATATCTTCATCCTGCATTACCCTCATCCTCCACTCCTCCCTCTCCCTATACCCTACTCCCTTATCTCCTTTCCCACCCCTTTCCCTCCCAGACCTCTCCATTCTCCACTTCACCTTTCCCTCCTGTCCACCCTGGTCTCCTGCCATCCCCCTCACTAAACCTGGGGTCCCTTCTCTGATCTATCTTGTCCTATCCTTGCCTTTCTTTCCCATCCCCCAGTCTAGGAGATGCAAGTCCTACCACATCATCCGCCTTTCACTCTGCTACTCATTCTTGCAGGCAATGTGAAGTCAACCTAGCCCATCTCCCTTCACTTCCCTCTATCCCCAAAGGCCTTAGCATCTTTCACCTCAATTCTGGAGCCTTCTTAATCTAGATCTTCTTACAGTATGGGTTTCCACAACTCTTCTGACATCCTCTGTACCACTGAATCTTGGCTCTCCTACAGTAAAGAATATTAGATTCTAGCATGTGGATTTATAACTACTATCTTTTCAGGCAGAATATGGGCAAGCACAGTGGTGGCATTGCCCTCTATGTTTGCTAAAACCTTTCCTGCACTGTCATTCTTAGGAGGTCATACCTCCTCCCATGAGTATATCCTTCTCAAACTTTCCTTCCCTCTACCCTAGCCATATTCATTGGGGTTTTCTACACATCTTCCCAAGTTACTTCCTCCTCTCTAGTAGACTCACTAGAAACATAGAAACATAGAATTTGATGGCAGATAAGACGCTTAGCCAACCCAGTCTGCCCATTTCCTAGCTGATGGATAAGCTGTAGATGCTAGTTAATCAACAGCTTACTTCCTCCTGCCCCCACTAGAATTGCCTTATGCCTGTCACGCATTCTTGAATTCTCCCACTGTTCCTGACTCCACTACCTCCTCAGGAATACTGTTCATGCATCCACAACTCTATCTGTGAAAAATACTTTCTAGCACTACCTCTGAGCTGTCCCCCTCTATCTTCAAATCATGTGCCCCTTGTTCTTGCATCTCTTCTTCTGAAAGATACTTCCCTCTTGTACCTTGTTAATTCCCTTGAGATACTTGAAAGTTTCTATCATCCCCCCTCTCCCTCCTTTCCTCAAGAGTATACATATTAAGCTGCTTTAGTCTCTCCTCGTATGTCTTCTGGTGCAGACCTTGCACCATTTTGTTCCCTCCTCTGAACAGAGTCCACTCTGTCTATGTCTTTGTGGAGATGGGGTTCCAAAATTGCACGCAGTACCCAGATGGGGTCTCACTAACTTTCTGTAGAGAGGATAACAACTTCCTGTTTTCTACTGTTGATGCCTCTCCTATGCATCCCAGTATCCCCCAGCCCTCTTACTGCCTTCACATTGCTTGCCCACCTTTAGGTCATCTGATATAATTACTCCTAGATCTCTTTCGATTTTTGTTGTTGTTATTAACTCACCCCCCACTGTGTACTCTTCCCTGGGTTTTGTTTCCCAGATGCATTACCTTGCACTTCTTTGCATTGAATCTGAGCTGCCACGTATTTGACCATTCCTCCAACCTTGCCAAGTCCTTTTCATTCTTTCCACCCCATCTTGTGTATCAACCCTGTTGCAGATCTTTGTATCATCTGCAAAGAGGCATACCTTTCCTTCCAGGTGCTCTCCAATGTCACTTATAAAGATATTAAAGAGGACCGGTCCCAGTACCGAACCCTGCGGTACCCCTCTAGTTACCCTCCTTTCTTCACTGTGGACTCGTTACTCTTACCTTTTGCATCCTGTTGTCTAGCCAGTTTTTATCAGACCACCACCTTGGGACCCCTCCCAAGGCTGGCTAACTTATATTAATCTTTGTGTGAGACTGTATTCGAATGCCTTGCTAAAATCTAGGTAGGCCATATCCACAGCCCTCCCTGGTCTACTACTTTGGTCACCCAGTCAAAGAAATCTATTTGGTCTGTCTGACACGGACCTTCTCTGCTGTGAAACCATGCTGCCTTGGGTCCTGTGCCCCACTGGCCTCTAGGTACTCAACAATTCTTGCTCTGCTGGGTGACACTCTCTGTCATTTCTTCCCACTCCTTCAGTGGTGAACTAATCCTCCTTGGGAACTTTAATACCAATTGGCTTCCCCTGCCTCCAGATCTATTTCCCTCAAGACTGACTCCTTTATTTTTAATACATTTTATTGTTTTTGTACCCCTGTTTTGCCATCCCCATCTTGGCACAAACACGCCGCGTGTGGAGAGCATACGCACATCGGCGCTATGAGATGCCTCCTTCCATGTCACCACCCTCGCCATCACCGGATGCGCCACCTGATGGTGGCAGGAACTATGGGGCGACAACCTCCCTGGGAGAGAGAGCTACCATTAAGCAGCTCGATCCTACTCCTCCCTCCCCCGGTGCTGGCTCACTGATGACCCGAGGTCATTCCCAAATCCAGATCACTGGCATGGTGTGAGGTAAGGTGCACAGAGCCTCAACCTCAGTGCCACCAGGCCGCCACTCAAGACTGATTCTCACGCTATCACAGCTCATTACTCAACCCACCCAGCTCAACCCACGCCTGTCTAACCACACCCTCCTGGATTGAGTTCTCACTTCACACCCCACCAGATAGTTGCATCTGGTATACTGCCAGATGCTTTATTGACCACTGTATGACCTATTGTATCAGAAAAGTTTGATGCCTCCCTTTCACCCTAGGTACATCTGGTCTAGGTCTCTATGGTCACTGAACAAAGATGATCTGCTGGGTGACCTATTTGTAGCTGATTGGTCCTCTATTCTCACTGCCCCAGACATAGATGTTTCTCTCCCTCTTCCACTCTGTCTTCAATTTTGTCTGGGACAAACATACCCTTATCAGGGAGTCAGGGTTAAGACCTCCTACCACCCTTGGATCAGCCCTGATGTCATTGATTTGTACAAAAATGTGATCAAGCTTGAATATCTGCATCAGAGGAGGAGAAGGACCTAGGGGTGATGATCACTAGTGACCTGAGCACTCCATGCAGTGCAAGAAAGTGCAGCAAAGGTAAACAAGATGTTGTGATGCATATCTAGGGAATCAGTAGAGGAGAGAGGAGATTATACTGCCCTTGCACAGATCGCTGGTAAGGCCTCATCTAGAGTATAGAGTATGGAGTTCAGTATGGTACCCACACTTCAAAAGGACATTAACCTGCTGGAAAGGTCCAGAGAAGGGTGGCAAAGATGATAGCGGTCAGTAGGGTAAGGCATATGAGGAGAGATTGAGAGCACTGAACATGTACTCCCTGGAAGACAGGACAGAGAGAGAGAGAGAGAGAGAGAGAGAGAGAGAGGAGGAGGGAGAGAGAGAGAGAGAGAGAGAGAGAGAGAGAGAGAGAGAGAGGAAATGACTGGGACCTTCAAGTACTTGAAAGGGATAAATAAGGTGGATAAGGAGAGTCACTTTAAGCTGAGTGGCAACCATAACATGAGGGGCACAGTCTTAAGCTGGAGGGTGGGAGGTTTGGGAGGAGATCAATATACTTCTTCACAGAGAGGTGGTGGACACTTGGAATGCACTGCCAGAAGAGGTGATCTCGTTGAAGGCAGTGGGCAGCTTTAAGAGAGGCTGGGATAGGTATAAGGGAAGGTAAGGATCATGGGAAGGGAGGATAGGAGGATGGGAGGAGTGGGAGGGAGGCAAGGACAGTAGCTCAAGCTGTGGACCCTGCAATATGAGCAGACTAGATAGACCAAATGGCCTTCTTCTGCTGGCTTCTTCATATGTTTTATGTCCGTATGAGTCTAATTCAGACTCTGCCATTCTTTGTCTGACTTCCTCCTACCGAGTGCTCAGAAACTCCTGCACAAAGGCCATTCATAATGCTAAGACCCTCTATTTCAACACAAAGGCCATTCATAACGATAGGACCCTCTGTTTCAACACAAACCTCAGAATAACCTCAACTGCCCTGCCAAATTTTGGAAGGTGACCCTACTTCTTTGATCCCCTACCCATTCTGCTCCTGCAGCACTTAGGGCTAATGGCTCTCCAGTATCTGACCCATCCTCTGTTGCTATTTTTAATTAGTTTTTACCTCTTGTGCTCTACCCTACCCTCCTATCTCTTCTCCTCCTCTATCCTCCTCCCCCTCCGTCAACCCCCACTCTGGGGTTTTACTTTCCTCCTGTCTCTACACAGGACAGCCTGCTGGCCCTGTCTTCTGTTAATCAGTCCAAAGCTAGCCTTGATGGCCTAGATCCTAGACTCCTCCATTTCTCTACTCCTGCTATTGCCTCCTCCCACCCCCAATCACCTCTTAAACTCTCTTTCACACTCTGCACTGTCCCTTAGGCTTGAAGTTAACTAGTTCTCCCCTCCACAAGGGGTGATCCCTCATCCCCAGGCAACTTCCGTCCTATTTCCCTATTCTTCTGTCTTGAAGCTGCAAGATAAAGTGATCTATTCCTGGTTCTCTGACTTCCTTTACTCATCTAACCTCCCCCCTTTCCAGTACAGGTTTTGGAAGCACCATTCCACTGTCTCATCCCTGTTACATGCTACTGACTCCATTCTATCTGGGATGGATCACAGGCACATCATGCCTGCCATTTTCATCAATCTGGCCAAAGCGTTTGATTTGGTGGCCCACCTGCTCCTTTTGGACAAGCTGAGTTTTGCTGGCCTCTCAGCTTTCACTGTTATGTGGTTTAGCTTTCTGCCTTTCTGTCTGCCAGCAGTCAATTCAGGTCAGTGGCATTCTGGCCCTCCACTTCCATTCCAGGCTGGTGTCCCTCAGGGCTCCATCCTGGATCCCATCCTCTTTCTATCTTCCTTAACAACCTCCTCTCTGTCTGTGTCAACTCACACATTCATATGCATGCCTGATTACACAGCTGTCTGTTATACCGGCCCTTTGACAGAGGCTCCAGCAAGATTTCCACAACATTCTACATTGGTTTTCAGACAACCAACTCTGGGTTAACACAAACAAAACTGTGTCCATGACCTTTGGTTCCAGTCACAAACTGGCTAGGCTTGTTTCTCTCTCTCCTCTTCCTTTACCACCCTGGAAGACTCCTCTGTTGGAGTGGTTTATTCCTTCAAGTATCTTGGTGTGTGCTTGACAACAAGCTTGACTTCTCTGCCCGCATCAATGCCTACCCACACTAAGCTCTGCCCCAAGCTTGGTGACCTGTTCAGAACAAGATTGCTTGACCCCTTATGTCCACCAGGAATTAGATGCTAAGATGGTGTTACTAGTCTTTGAGTATGTGGATGTGGTCTATGGTTCCACCCCTCTTCTCTGGCCAGACTGGACACCCTGTGCTATGCCTTCTGTCATTCTGCCACTGATTCCCCCTTCAGTACTCATCACTACACTCTATTCCTCCCTCCCATACTCCCCTTCTCTTCCATCACCTGCACCACTGTGCTTCTTTCATCTCTAAATACTGGTACAAGACCATGCCCTTGTCTTTCCCTCTCCTCTCCCCACTTCATCCACCTCGTACTCCCTTCATTTCAGAGATCCATGCTCCTTCTTCCACTCTCACCCTAGCACCTTCACTGGACAATCTGCCTTCTCCTATTGCCTTCCCTCACTCTGGAACCTCCTCCCTCTTCCATCCATCTCTCACCCTCCCCAACTTCTGTTAAGCATCAACTTAAACTATTCCCTTCTTCTTCCTGCATCTGTCAACTCCCCACCTGCCCTGTTTTTCCCTCCTCTCAGTTCATAGCCCCTCCCTAGGTTGATTTTACATCTTGTAATGCTCTTTGCACTGAGTGTTTCAGTCCATTTGTTGATGGTATCTTTGAATGTTTAGCATGTCATGCTCCAGACAGCTGCTGCATATGGTGTGCCTACTTGCAATGTTTGCACTATTTTATTTGCACTTTACTTATTGTATTGCTCCCATGACTAAGTATGCCTTTCCTGGTTACCAAATTTTAAATAAATAAATAAACAAACAAATAAATAAATGAAATGTTCTTATGAGTGGGCAGTTCTATAGTCCGGCTGCTGTAGTATTGCATGTTGACCACACAATGTCGGTAGTGTAATGCACCCAGAAATTAATCAGCAACTTATGAAGAACAGTACAGAATATGTCTGGTATTGACAGAGTATGATTTGTGTTACAACACCGTTAAAATCAGTTAAAAGCAATTTATTAAATAAATTAAAATATTAGAATGCTTAAAAGGCTAAATTAACAGGTTGCAAACAAAAGCGGCCAGTGTTTACTTCTGGGCAAAATAACCAGTTATCTTCTGCTGCTTGCTGTGCCTCAGGGTAAGTTCATCAATGTATGTGTCTAGAACTGAGTTCAATCCCATTTTGTTTACTCAGAATAAAGCGTCCTATTTTGCTATGCACTCCTTTACTTCAATGACTGTTGGTGGGGCAGGTACACTGTTATGCTCAGTGTCCTGGGTTCATCTTCCTCGTCGAATTGTTCTGATTTAGAAATGATATCGCGGGTCGGGCCTGCCCAGTGGCACTGAGGGTTGAGGTGCTGGATGCCACACCTCGCACCACTCCAGCAACCTGGGTTCAGAGTGGACTTGGGCTGCCAGGGTCAGCCAGGAGAAGGAGGATCGAGCATCCTATGGACTGCTGTCCTCCTTGGGGATGGTGGGGTGGGAGGATCACTAGACACTGACCCTGGCGGTGGCTGAGGCAGATGTGGCTCGGCAATCAGACTGTGGGCTGGCAAGTGCAGGTGTTGGGCATACTGTGACATTCTGCATGCACAGCAGTGTCCTTGACACCATTGCGCCTGGACCAGAGGGAGAAACAGGGTCCAAAAACCCCAAGCAATCCTCCGGCATGATGACGGCCAACTCCATCGGCACCACAGCAGTCCCTACTCAAGCCAGCTCCCTCCAGCCCCAGCCTCAGGTTCCATCAGTGTGGAGTAAATCCCACTGTGAAGCAACCTGGGATGGCAAGCTGTGGAGTCAGACTCTGACTGGGTCCGGGGCAGCAACAGAGGCAAGGAAGCCAGAAATGGGGATTCAAAGGAACACCCCTAGCTGAGGAGGTATAAGTATAGAAGAAAAAAAAATGATATCACGGTTATGTTGTCCTGAGTTATGTTTTCAGATGTCTCAATGCCGGGTCTATGTCCATATATTGTTCAAACTGGTTAGTCAACATCCGGGTGCAGTGACATTCTCCTTGCTATGCACTGTGCCTTTAGAGTAAAGATGGTGTTAGAAAGCATTTGTCATTAAGTGCGCTTACTGGTAGGAACAGAAATTCTGTACCTGGGAGGGGTTATTAAAGCCTAGCTTTGGCAAAGCAATGTTTTATGGTTTCAGGTTTTACTAAACACCATGCTGCTTCCAGCATCTGGATACCATCTCTCTTGCGAGGTCCCTGCTTTAGACACTTTTCCAGCGTCTATTGGCACTAGCAACTTCTCAACAATCTTTTTGTTAGTGTTGCTTTAATTTCAGATAAACCCTCAATCCATGGATTGGATCAGTGCAGTGGTGTTCGGTTGTAGAACACAAAATGGATGTTTGTTGATGACAGGTTTGGATGGGCACTACAGTTGTTCATAATAAGGCCAATTTTTCTGCATCTGTGGTACATTTTATGATTTAAATCTGCTAGCCCAATAGGAAAAAAATTGTCCAGTCATCCAAGCATTACAGTTAGCTTCATATTTAATGGGATGTGACTCTACAGCAATCCTCCTGAAGAACTTTGGCTTCTTTGATTTCTCAACAGTCAAGAGAGGGAGTTTTTCATTTCCAGACTTGTTAGTGCATACAGGGCTGAGACGTTCCTTACTTTTCTTGCTACCAGCATCAGGGTCAGTATGAAAGGCTAAAGAGCTGTTAGAGATAGCATGAGCAGTAAATGCCAGTCTCACCACAATTATAAATGTAATTTTCACTGTAATCATGTACAATTGCTGGCAGCATGTTATCCTTCCAGGAGATTGCCCCACTGGTGTCTGTGTCTTGCTTTTTACCATGACACTTTTAAAGTGGATGTCTTAGCTGTCTTTCTACCTACATAGTCACCCATTTGTTGCTGCAGAGTTCACCCTCATGCTGTTAGCCAGTTGCTGGGCCTTTGCTAGAGAATCGGACCACAGACAGGGCGTCCACTGTTCTGCAAGCACTGAACCATCTGAGAAGAGCACTTTCTAGCAGCTTGACCTTCCTAGTTATTTTCTGTTTACAGCCTGGTTCAGTTCACACTCTGAGTCTATTAGCAGTTATTCCTTTCAGCCAGAATTATGCTGATGGTGTACACATTTATTTAAAATTCCTGGCAATATCACTGCATTTGACAGCAGGGCTACTGCACCTTTCTATAATTTGCAATTTTTATAAGAGTGTGAGTTACTGTTTGCTGGGTCTTCTCCATGGCTGTGTGGTGTTAGACATTGCTTTGGCTTCTCAGAAGGAACTAGAAGGAAAGGATCAGATTTGTTACAGTACAGTAGCTTCTTGTTATTTTTACATTGTATCTTGTGGATTTTACTTGGTAGAAGGTTATTTCTTTTCTTTCTTACTACTTCTAAGGAGCTAGCAGGGTATTGTTTTGGGGCTGTTGGAATTTTGAAAACTGTTTTGGTGGCTATAAGTGGGCTCATTTGTTTGATGTTTCACTGTAGCAGCAGGCTGCATTTGTAGGTGCCTATTTATTCTGATTTAAAACCTATTTGGTGTGATTTAACTGGGGCTGTTTCTTTGAATCAGAGACCTATATCTTCCAATTTCAAGCCTATTTTGATGTGTTGTTGGTGAAGCTGTTTGAATTGGAGACTTGTTTCTTTGGTAGCAAACCTGTTTTTGGGCTTTGAGTAGAATTGTGATTAATTTTGCTGGCTTCATTAGCTGCAAGGTTAGTGCATAGTGGGGAAGGGTGCTAATGGTCTGACCAGAAGCCTCAGCTACCTGATTGTTTCTGGAAGACTTGGGTTGGACCCCAGTGCCCAATGAAGCCAATCCCTTGAGCTCTGCACCAGTTTTTCAACCACTGATTGAATCCCATGGTGTGGAGCACCCTAGCCTCACCTGTGCCATAGACAGGCAGCACCTCCGAGAAGGTTACCGTGGTGTGCTATTTGTCTAAGCCCCTCCCCATATCCACAAATGCTTCTTGCACTGCTCTTATCCCTTTCTTAGCCAGGTCATTTGTCCCGAGGTAGACAATGACATCCAGCTCCCTCCCTGTGCAGCTGCTCCTGCAATCCTGAGGATTCGCCTCCTGTCCTTCAAGCCATGGTGCCAGGCAGGCACCTACCTCCTCTCCCATCCTCCCCAGTTCTACCTTTCTAACAATGGAGTCCCCACTAGGAGTTGTTTCCTTCCTGTGGGGTCCCATGCCACCCTCCTGTGGGTCTCCTTGTGGAGGTTCCCAGCATCCTCCTTGGTCTCCAATGTGGGTGCCTCCATGGAGGAAACACACTTTTCCAGAATGGCATAGAAATTGTGAGAGAGGTACAACTGGAGGGATGCGCCTCTGTTCCACCACCTCACCCTCCTGAGCCCACTGTGGTTCAACCACTCCTCTTTCTTGGCAACCTCTGAGGCAATGGCAGTGACCTGGTGGTCTCTGGAGAGAGGGAGGTCCCACAACCCTGGCTAACTCAGCCTGGAGTTGAGCAACCTCCTCCTTCAGCCCAGAGAGGTGTCTGCAGATGGGACAACACTGCATCCTCCAGAACATCTCCCGGAAGACTGCTGCTCCACAGGCACTGCACTGCACCACTCCCATCACGCTTTTTTTCTGGCCCCTGTTTTTGGGAATACTTACTCTCTCCTCTGTTTATTTATTTTTTTCCTTCTTCTCTCCCTACTTACTTACTGCCTCTGCACCCTTTTAGCTCCTGATCTTCCTGTTCTGAGGCAAGAAGTTCCATATTTTCAGTAGTCTCCTTACTTGCTCAGAGTCGGACCTCCAGCAGCTGGGGGGATGGAGAGCAACTCTTGCCCCTTCTAGGATGGTGAGTCTTTGGTGGCTCTGTGATCACTCACTTCCTGCTCCAAACAGAAGTTCCTGTTGTCAGTTAAATCCTGTGCCTATAAAGAAGTAGAACTGGTTTAGGGTGGAGGGAGGAAGGAGGCAATATAGTCCCAGTAGAGAAGTTTTAGTTATACCAGTAGCTCCTTCCTCCTGGTGTTCTGTCTGTCCTCTGGCAGAAGCTATCTAGGGCAGTGTTTATATCTGGTCTTAACCTGGCTCCTTTAGCTAAGCCCTCCCCTACTTTTGCAAATCTTTCTACACTGAGTTAATTTCACAGATAACAAATTCCCTTCTTACACTGTGACAAGCACCTAGATAAGTACACAGATAACACACTGGAGGAGAGGAGGACAGGGATACATGATTGAAACCTCTAAGTACATGAAAGGAATAAACAAGACAGGTACAGAGTGTTGTTTGGGATAATCATTGCAGACATATCATTGGACATCAAGAGCAAGATCAGTCTGATTGCTGATGATACCAAGGTAGGAGCGGTGGTGGATGATCTAGGGGATGGCAGGGGTTGCAGGATGATCTGGCAAAGCTTGAAACCTGGTCAGACACCTGGCAACTGGGGTTTAATGCCAAAAGTGCAAGGCGCTGCATTTTGGAATGAAGAACCCAAGGAGGAGTTACCAGCTGGGGGAGTGCAGCTAGCCCAGACAGAGGAGGAGAAGGATCTGGGTGTGCTCATTACAGGGTCAATGAACAACTCGGCACAATGTAGGAAGGCAGCTGCAAGGCCAACAAAATGCTGGGTTGTATTGCAAGGGTATATCCTCGAGGAGGAGGGTGATTCTGCCACTGTATAGGTCATTAGTTAGACTGCACCTGGAGTACTGCGTGCAGTACTGGTGCCTGTATCTAAAGAGAGATATTAAGTTACTGGAGGGTGCAGCGAGGGTGACAAAGATGATCAAGGGGCTGGGGACTTATCATACGAGAGGAGGCTAAGGGAGTTGAACATGTACTCACTGGAGGAGAGGAGGTACAGGGGGACATGATTGAACTCTTTAAGTACATGAAAGGAATAAACAAGACAGGTACAGAGGTGCTGTTCAAAGTAAGGGAGGGATGGACACCAGGGCCATGATATGAGACTGGAGGAGGAAGGTTCAGGAAGGAGATGAGAGACACTTTTATACAGAGAGGGTGGTGGCTGGGTGGAATGCATTATCTGCAGAAGTGGTATCCAGTAGAACAGTGGACTGCTTCAAAAGGGATGGGACAGGACAAGGGGAGGGTCAATGAAGGGAAGGGTGAAAGGGAGGGGCAGCTGCAGGATAAGGGTGCTAGCTGCACATTAGAGCAGACTTGATAGACTTCTAGGCCTTTATCTGCTGGCAAATTTAGTATGTTCAGTATAAGCTACATTTTCTGAAACTAGGCTATCATACTTCTCAACTGTCCCTGATTTTCAGGGACGTCCCTGATTTTGCCTCAAAATTTTACTCTGTCCCTCCTAAAATTGGGTTTCCATGACCAAACAGTGGGGGTTATAAGCACAAAATAATGTCAAACATTAAAGTTACAGACTTGTTTTCCTTAGAAAATGCACTTTACACTAAGCCCTTTTTCTACCAGCTTCCTGAGTGGATATCACCAATTTTGAAGATGTGTCCCTGATTGTGGTCCTTTGTCCCTGATTGTTTTAGGGCTTGTCCCTGATTTATGAGGCAGGAGATTGAGAGGTATGTAGGCAATTTATCATGTAATCCATGGTGGCATGTGAGCCAGAGCAGCAGTCATTAACACCTAGCTGATGTCCTGAGAGAGTGTAAATGAGCCAGCAACAGCATGGGGGAGTGAGGTGAGTCATCTTAAACATCAGACCTGGTGTCAGTGAAACAGTACTGACAGACCAAAAATATGAAATTTCAACCGGGTGATAGTTACTATAACTGGGTTTGTCTTACATAGAAATGAATGGAAAAACTGGGACATAGGCACAGTGTTCCTATATGTGGGATATTCATTTATCCAATGTGCTTATAAATGGGCTCCACGGTAATAGTCTGAACCTTTGCAAGTCTGATGTGAGCACTGGAAGGCAGAGTTGCAGCTTGGGAGATGGAAGTCTAAGGCCTCTAGGAACCACGTTCCAGGCCTCTTGAATAATCACAGTCTGGATGGGCATAGGGCCTATGAAAAGAACCTCTACCCTTCCACAGGGTTTAGAGTTCAATGTATGTAGGGACCAAAAGTCATTTATGAGGACTGTAAATTAATGCATTTTCGTCAGTGCCAAACAATTGCTTTCCTCTAAAGGGAGCAATGAGCAGAGACAGTTGAATGTCAGAGGTAAAACCAGGCACTCATACAAGAGTGGCAGCGGAGGCAAATCCCTGGAGCTTGTAGTCACTAGAATTAGGACATTGTGCTGCTCCTCTCTCAGCTTTAGGAACATAGAATTTGATGGCAGATAAGGACCACTTGGCCCCCAGTCTGCCTATTTCCTACCTAATGGATAAGCTGCAGATCCTAGTTAACCAGCAGCCTACTTCTTCCTACCCCACCCCTAGAATTGCCTTATGATTGTCCCATGCATGCTTGAATTCCACCACTGTTTTTGACTCCACATCCCTCCTCCGGAAGGCCGTTCCATGGATCCACAACCTCTCTGTGAAAAATGCTTCCTTAAATTACCTCTGAGCCGCCCCACATCTTCAAATTGTGCCCCCTTGTTCTAACACTTTTTTGAAAGATGCTACCCTCTGGACTTTGTTGATTCCCTTGAGGTACTGAAAGTTTCTATCATGTCCCCTCTCCCTCCTTTCCTCAAGGCTATACATATTAAGCTCCTTAAGTCTCTCTTCATATGTCTTCCGGTGCAGACCCTGCACCATTTTAGATTGCCCTCCTCTGGACAGCTTCCATCCTGTCTATGTCTTTGCAGAGATTGGGTCTCAGAACTGCACGCAGTACTCCAGATGGGGTCTGACCAGCTGTCTGTACAGAGGGATAATAACTTCCTGTTTTCTACTGGTGATGCCTCTCCTATGCATCCCAGTATCCCCACACCCTCCTTGCTGCCCTCTCACATTGCTTGCCCACCTTTAGGTCATCTGATATGACTACCCCAGGTCCCTTTCCATTTTGTTGTTAGTATCTCACCCCCATTGTGTACTCTTCCTCTGGGTTTTGTTTCCCAGGTGCATTACCTTGCACTTTTTAGCATTGAATCTAAGCTGCCATACATTTGACCATTCCTCTAGCCTTGCCAAGTCCCTTCTCATCCTTTCCACCCCACCTTGTGCATCAACTCTGTTGCAGATCTTTGTGTCATCTGCAAAGAGACATAATTTTCCTTCCAGTCCCTCTGCAATGTCGATTATAAAGACATTGAAGAGGACAGTCAATACTGAACCCTAATGTACCCACTAGTAACCCCTCTTTTTCAGAGTGGACTCCATTTACTATTACTCTCTGTGTCCTATTCTCCAGCCAATTCTTTACCCAGGCTGTCATCTTGGGCCCACTCCCAGGCTGGCTAACTTGTATATTAATCTTTGTGTGGGACTGTGTCAAATGCCTTGCTAAAGTCTAGGTAGGCCATGTCCACAGCCCCTGCCTGATCTACTACTTTGGTCACCCAGTTAAAGAAATCTATCAAATTTGTCTGGCATGACCTTCCCGCTGTGAATCCATGCTGCCTTGGGTCCTGTGCCCTCTGACCTCTAGATACTTGACAATTCTTTCCTTCAGAAGTGATTCCATCATTTTCCCTACCACTGAGGTTAAACTAACAGGTCTGTAGTTTCCTGCTTCTGCCTTGCTCCCACTTTTGTGAAGGGAATCACATCTGCCCTCCTCCAGTCCTCGGGTACCACCCCATCCTCCCATGATTTGTTAAAAGGGTAGTCAGTGGTGTCACTAGTTCTACCCTTAGTTCTTTTAGAATTCTGGGATGAATCCCATCAGGCACCTTTGCTTTGTTCACCTTCAGTTTTAAGAGTTCTTTCAGAACCCTTTCTTCTGTAAATGGGCTGGTATCAACTTCTGTATCCAGAGTGTTTCTACTGTTTGTTTTAGGTACCTCCCCTCTCCTTTGTAAATACTGAGCAAAATATTTGTTTAGTATCTCTGCCTTTCACAGTCACCCTCTGCCCACCCTCCCTCCCTTTATTAAGCCTCACTATCCCTCCCTTGGTCTTCCTTCGCTCCCTGATGTACCTATAAAGGTTTTATCCCCTTCTTAACTGAGGTTGGCTATCTTTTCCCGGTTTGGGCCTTTGCTGTTCTGACTGCCTTCCAGCTTTCTTTTGCTTTAACTGATTCAGTTCTCTGTCCTGCTCCTTCTGTGATTCCTTATACTTCCTGAATGCTTTCTTTTCTCTTGAACCTTCACTGCCACTTCCTTTGAGAACCATAGTGGTTTCTTACATCGTTTTGTTTTGTTTATTTGCTTCACACAAAGGCTTGTTGCCTCTGTGATGGCAGTTTTATTATTCCCATTGTTCTTCCACCCTCCTTCCTGCCCATTTGCTAGTGAATTCCTTAGGCACTCACCCATTTTGGCAAAGTCAGCCCTCCTAAAGTCCAGTACTTTTGCCTTTGTATGGCTCTCTATTGCTGTGTTTATTGTGAACCATACTGTTTGATGGTCGCTAGTTCCCAGATGGCTACCCACTTCACATCTGTGATCTCTCTTCATCTCCATTTGAGAGAACCAGGTCTAAGATTGCTCCCTCTCGAGTGGGCTCCAATGCTAGTTGTCTAAGGCATGCCCCTGTAGGGCATCTAGAATAACCCCACTCTTGAAGTGGCTGCTGCAACTGCACTCCAGTTAACATCTGGCATATTCAGATCACCCATCAGCAATATCTCCCCTTTTTCTGCCATTCTAAGTATACTTTCTATCATTTCCTTGTCATTTCCTCCCCTGAGAAGAGGTCTGTATCTAACCCTGTGCGGATTGTGGTGCCATTGCCGGTCTCCAAATTTACCCACAGTGCTTCTTCTCCTCCTCCCTGTTTTCCCTTTTGTTCTGTTGCTTTGGTTCCTTCCCTTATGTAAAGAGCTACTACTACTCCTCCTCCTCCTCTTTTACCCTCCCTGTCCCTCCTGTAGATAGTGTATCCTGGTATGTTTACGTCCCAGTCATGGTTTTGTGTGTACCATGTTTCTGTGACTGCCACGATATCCAAATGTTCCTCCTCCATCAAGGCCACTAATTCAGGAAGCTTGCTCTTTGTGTCCTCCATAGTTCTAGAAAGCCTGCTGTTGGTGTCCTCCACTATGCTAGAGGGTCATCATAATACGACAGTGACTGACTCTCCGGCTCTTAGCAACTGCTTAACCTTGACCTGCACTTCAGGAAGGGAGGAGCTCAATCTCCATCTCTTAGCCCATGTGGGTAAAAGGTCCCCAGAATTGATTGTAATATGAAGTAGATGATGGTCCAAAATTCTATAGGCATTAATGAGGATTATTGGAGCAATGGTCCTGGGGAGAGAATAAAATAATCAATGTGGGTAGCCAATTGCTTGCTATGAAAAGTTGCACCTCCAGTAGGAAACAGGGATCTATAGCTATCAATTAGACCAGCAGTGGTTATTACTTTTTCAGGGCAAAAGTGTCACAGTAGATTTTTTCCTTCCTCTTTTCTACATGTTATATCCATGGCGCAGCTAAAGTCACCTCCTAAAAGGATAGTTCTTGTTGTATGTAAGTAGGGTTGAATCTGTTCAAAAGTTCTACCCTTTTGGCTTTTGTCAGGTGGCATAACTGGTTATACATCATATACTTTTATCCTGCCACTTTATGTCTAGAAGGACTGTAGTGCCCCAGAGTTCCTGGTGCCCTCCAGAAATGGGCATCCAGGTGCCCCAAATTAGGAGCCCCAGCCCAGAAGGAAAAGCCCTAACTGGGTTTGCAATTTAAATGTGTTTTTCTTCCTTTTTTTCTCCCTGCCTGCTCTGTTCTTAGAATCCCGCCCCCAGGAACCTGTGCTAGTGGTTCCTGGGCATGTAGCAGAGCAGGCATAGTCGGCTTGTGGCCGGTTTGAATGGCAACCGCCATTCAGTTCATTAGTGCAGTCAAGAGGAGCTGCAGCTGAAAATGTAAGAGGAATTATCAGGGCCTGCAGGCAATGCCAGAAGGAGGTACTTACCTTGAGTTCCTGTGTCCCTCCTGATGTCCTGCCTGGTCCAGAGACACATCCCTCTCCCTCTTCTTCAGGCCAGCAGCAGTCCAGCAGTGCCTGAGTCCTGTGGCGGTGAGAGTCTGTTGGGGAGGGGCGGTGGCAGTGAAAGGTTGCCCTCCATCCAGTATCAGAATGAGTCCATGGAGGCCAGTGGAGGATACGGTCCAGGCCTCCGTCGAGCCTTCACAGTCCTGGCCCAAAATGAAGTGGGCAGCAAGATGAGTGATGGCAGCACCACAAACGAGTGTTGGCCACCAGAGAGACTACTTTTTAACTATATTTAAAAAAAATTAAGATTTCCTGTGCCTCCAGGTGCCACCAGAGACTGTACAGCTGCTTGGAGCAAGCAAGGCCCCAGTCCACAGGCTGCCAATGGGGTGGTGCTATGAAAATTCCTCCAAGGGAGCCAGAGACTATGGGGCGTGGTAAGTCTCACCTATAACACCACCCACCGGTGGAATTTGGGACATAGCTCCAGAGGAGCTAAGTTGAGGGGGGCAAGGCTGTGCAAATGTTTTAATGAATAGGAATGAAGGCACTGGAAGGCCGCATTTAAAGGGACAATGTACCTGATTTATAAGCTGCCTATTTCTGCTATGTGTTACCTAAAGACTGCCTATGTGAGATGCGTGTTTAAAAGACTGTATGGTGTTTTGGGGCCCCTATAGTGGAACTGCCATAAATGAACTGCCCAAACTGTATTAATTAATTGAGCTATCCTACAAAGTGGGGCTCTGCAGCCCATGCCTCTGTCCATGACACCCTAAAAGAGGCTTTAATTCTGAGCTGTGGTAAAGACTGCTTTTGATTTAAAGAGACAGTAATGACACAAAGACTTTAAATGTTTATTTAAATAACTACCACCGAAAAATGTTTTGAAAAGTCCTTTGTTAAGCTGCCGTTCCAGTCTGCAGGTGAAACCCAGTGTGTCCTATTCTTCTTGACCAGCTGAACTGCAACATTTCCTCTAGGTGTGGTCTGAAAGGCTGTGGACTTTCTTCCTTCATCATCCTTGCATCCAGTGACCCATGTGTGGTCTGAAAGACTGGGGACTTTCTTCCTTTATCACCCTTGCATCCACAATGACCCAGGTGTGGTCTGAAAGACTGGGGAAAATATCCATTGAAAGGGTGTTTGGTGTTTTCCTTCTTTCTTCTTTTCAGTTTGAGCACTTGGCGTCCCTCCTGGAGTGGATACTGTCCTGGATATCAAAAGGGTCCTCAACCTAGTTCCCTCCCTGTAATGTACACACGCAGTGGTGGCTGGACTATAAATAAACTGTAAAGCTGGGTCACATCACATTTACAGTGTTAACAGTTACTTTAGAATATAAAATTTAGAGTTTTAGTAATGATCTAGCTAATGTTATGAATATTTAGAGCATAAAATCTAGAGAGTAAGTACTAATTTAGTGAGTTTAGGAATATTTTAGAGCATAGATATTTAGTACAGGTGTTGTGTTATTTTAGATATTTAGTACAGGTGGTGTGTTATTTTAGATATTTAGTACAGGTGGTTTGTTATTTTAGATATCTAGTATAGGTGTTAAGTGGTTTTAGAAGTGTCTAATAAAACAGTTTGATTGCATTCGAGTCAGATTCACGCCTCTCTCTTGTAACTTCCAGCTAGTGGCAATTGGCCTGAGCTGCCTTCCCTAAATTCCCTGATGCCTGCTTGCCAGTCATCACCTGAAAATCCACCTCCAGGTGGTTGGCATAGTCTAATTTCATGTTCCTTCAAGATGTAGCTTGGTGGACCTGTGTCTTGACCTGTTAGAGTTCAATCAGTGTCAGCGGCCTTCCTCGCCCACTTCACTATGAACTGGATCAATTCTGCTACCATATAGTGCTTGAAAAACAAACTGTACAATTTTGTCACTAATTCTTGTGGAGGAGGAAATACATAACTTAAATATAGGAATACTGGCAATAATAAAGTTTTTTATCAAGTATACTCTTTTCTTCTTAGCTATTTGCATTGTTTTCCACAGGTTAACTTTCTTTTCTTCTTCCTTATTCTTTCTCCTGTTTAACTTATCCATATCAGGTCATCCCATTGTATGCCCAGGATTTTAAGATCAGATTCTACAACTTGAATGACAGCTACTTGTTTAAGTCCATGCCCTTCACTGGTTCTAAACATAATGCCTTACATTTAACTGCATTAACTTTAACACCTGAAACCTTAAGGTAAAACTTTCATATTTTCAATACAAAAGAGTTCAAATCAGCCAAAAGGCAAATATCATCAGCATAAGCATTAACTTTAAGCTGTAAAGTGTTTTTATTGATGTGGTTCCCTGTACCTCAGCGACTTCCCGATTCCCCATCAAACATCAATACATAAACATATAAAAGGGGACTTAGAGCAACCTTGCCTGATTCTCTTGCAATTTGATTTTTTCTATAAATAAATCCATTTATTAAAGGTGTAAAATGTGTACGTATACAGAAGCTGAATCCATTGTAAAACTGTTTAGGTATGCCATGAAAAGCTAAAGCTGAAAAAGACAATCATGAGAGATTTGATCAAAAGCTTTCTCTTCATCAAAAGCAATAATACTCCTTGTAATTTATCCATTTGGCCTCTAGTGATCACCTTCCTAATCTGAATTAAATTCTCCCTATAAATCTCCCTAGTATTGAACATGTTTGATTAGGTACAATAACCTTACTGCTATTTTACTCAGTCTGTTAAGTAAGATTTTTATTAAGATCTTTAAGTCTGTGCTCAAAAGATAAATGGATCTCCAATTTCCCAGATCCGTCCAGTTTCTTTTTTATATAACAAAATTAGGATTGCGAAATATATTTTCTATTGATCTTAGATTACCCAACATATCATTAAATACTTCCACTAGCATTATGCTTAAAATTTATGAAAAATCTTTATAAAATTCTGTACTTAGACCATCAGGGCCAGGAGCAGTCTTCATCATTAAGAAACATAGAAACATAGATTTTGACAGCAAATAGGACCACTTGGCCCACCGGGTCTTCAGATTTTATAGCTAACTGTTCTTCCTCTTACCTAATAGGCCTTATTAATTTGGTGTTTTCCTCTTCTGACAATAAGACTATATTAGTGCTTGGTAAATTTTTATTTTATTTTATTTCAAACTTTTGTTTACTAGGTAGCAATATGAGCCAAGGCCCTTTTCAAATGTGACCCAGGACCATAATAAATACAGTCAAGTTGTTAAATACAGTACAACATACAAACAACAGATATGACAATATAATATAACATTAAAAACAATCACAATTCAGTGAATCCAGATAATGCTGTCTCAACAATACCTTAAAAGTGTCATGGCTAACAGTTTATTGCAATAGGGTTGGTATCTTATTCCAAATATGTGGGGGCATAATTGGAGAGCATGCATACCCACCTTGAATTTAAGTTTAGGAACAACTAGTCTTAAGTAAGCATTGGAATGCAATTCCCTGTCTGAGGTTTTGATACCCAGCAAAAGAACTAAAGGAGCAGATGAACCCAGAGCTAAAGTATTATGAATTAAGCAGTTTAAACTATACTGACAATATAAACGAGTGGGAAAGCCAGGCTGACAAAGAATAAAGTATACAATGATGGGTCCGAATGGTATTTTCAAAGCAAACCTACATAATGCATGAAAAGTAGTTGTAAGCAATGATGTCTCAGTCTTGGCTAAACCTTGAAATAGAAATGAGTTATAATTTAATATTGATAATAAGACATTGTTAACTATGGCAAATCTAGCTTCTTTAGTCAATGACTTTGGTGGAACCACTCCCTGTCTTGTGTTTCTGGGCTAATAAGGCCTCACCGCCAGCTAAAATTGTCTACAATCGGGTCCTCAAAATGTCATCTCATCCACTTTAAAGCCTATGTAGCTCAGTGGAACTAGTCCCTCAGTAGTTTTAATAAGGTGGATGACACTCTTTGCTATTTTATCACAGAATTTAACAAAGCCTGTGATCTTTTCACCTCCTACTGCAAAACAAAGATTAAGAGCCCTTTCAACCCCTGGATCTCCGCTCCCTAATTAGTCTAATGAAACAGAGAGATAGTCTGTGGCACCGGCTAAGGCCTCTGTGAAACAGTGACATGCAGCTATATAGGGCAGCTAGAAACCATTGCACCCATGAAATAGGTGGGGCTAAAAGGAATACTTTAAAATTAGCTTGCTAATTCATGGGGTAGCAGTCACAATTTTTGAAGGAAGTTCAAAGACCTCATAGAGTAAACCTAATAAAGCTTCTCTCTCTGTATTACAGGTTAATGGCATTAACACACAAGACCATAAACTTATAGCAGATGCATTTAATGCATTCACTGACCTAAGTGGCATACTCCCATCTGACTTCTTTGATTCCTCCTGCTCTACCTAAGCAACCATCTCTACCACCCCTTCTCCCAATATCCCTATCTTTTACTTCAGGCGTGTAACACTGTCTGAGGCCAAAATACTTACAAAGGGTCCTTAGTAAGTCCAGGTTCAGTGGTGAATCACTGGATCTTAAACTTCTCCACCTCCCTAGATGTTCTCATTGTTCCGCTCACCAATATCCTTAACCTATCCCTCTCCCTCAAGCAATTCCTAGTCTTTGAAAGCTGCTATAGTTATGCCAGTCCATACAAGTGGTGATAAGATGCTAACAAATAACTATCATCCCATATGCATCCTACTCCCTCTCTAAAGCCCTTGAGTGCATTGTCACTGACCAGCTTATGGAGTATCTTGTCAAATAGAACCTACAATGCCCTCAACAGCATGGCTTCAGAAAGTCTCATAATATCACCACTGCCCTACTTGCCTACACCAACTACATCCATAAGGTCTTGGATGACAGACACCTAATTGGATCAATATCGTTGACCTGACTAAGGTGTTTGACACCATGAATCACTCAACCTGCTCCCTCTCTTCCCTCTCTTGGGCTCTCAACTAAAGCCACTCAATGGTTCAAAAGCTACCTTGATGGATGTACCCGGCAAGTTAAAATTGGTGACACCCTATCAAACACTCTTCCTGTATGGTCTAGAGTCCCACAAGGCTTCATCCTTGGACCCCTTCTCTTTAACTTTTTCATCAATAATCTCCCACTGCCAGTAACAACAGCATGCTCCTCTATGCAGATGATGCAGTCATCTTCTCCCACAGCCCCGACCCAATCACACTGTCTGTGGACCTTCAATCAAACTTCAAACTGGTAGAGACCTGGTCTGAGCAACACAGATTGCTCATGAACTATAAAAGACCAAGGTCATGCTCTTCTCAAACCCTCCTCACACACACAAATCTGCTAGCCTAGTTATTTGCAGCAACAAAAACCCCTTGAACAAGTTCAAGTGTTTAAATACCTTGGTATAATGCTGGACACTGCTCTGTCTTACAATCCTATATTAACCAAATTGCCAAGGTCATTAACTCTAGGATTGGGATCTTATATTGCTACCGACACTATATGTCCACTGAGGCTCTGAGACTGGTGGTTACCAGCTCAATCCTCTAACCCATGGAATATGGCCTAGTTATCAATGGTGCTGCCACTGACACCTCCTTAAAGAGAATAACACTAGCGCTAAACAAGTCCTGCAGACTTGTCTCTGAATCTGATACGAGGACCCCACCTGTGATCTCTACAAAAGAACAAACTGGCTTCCTGTAAAGGCAAGGATCACCTATCAAATGTGCCTACTCTCCAAAAAGGTTAGTATGGGCCTCACTCCCCTTTCACTGAATCCCTAATCTTGCCGTCACCAGAAACCAGATGTACTCGGAGCTCCACTAAGCAATTTAATCTAGTCCCTTTTTCCAGGACATCTCTCACTCAGCGGTCTTTGCTTTCAGAGCACCCACCTTCTTTAACAGTCTCCTCCATTGTCACTGCTGAACCTAAAATAGGCACCTTCAAACTCAAGCTTCGCAACACCTCATTGCTCTAAGTTGCTGTGATTGCTTTACCTAATTTATGCTTCTTGCACTACCCTTTCACCATCTTCCTTACTCTTCTTTCCCTTCCCCTCCTTTCCCTTCCCACTCTTTCCCATTCTCGCCATAGTAACCACATGCCTACTGAATCACCCTGAGTCATATACAATCCTTCCTTCCACCTGTCCTACCTACCTGCCATCCCTCCCACCCTAGACTTATCAGTGTCCCCCTTTTTCCCTTTGTTCTCCTCCTTTTCCTGCTACCCTGGACCCTAGTCCATCAGAAGCTGCTCTCCCTGCTTTAACTACTCCTCCCTCCTCCTCTCTCTCTCTTACCATCCACCACCTTGCACTTCCAAACCCCACACAGCACTTCCTAGACCAAGTCATGCTCTGACTGCTTTTCTGTAACTGTAATTTTGTCCTTGTCTGTACCATTGTTATAATATGTTACGAGTCTATTGTATGTTCCCATATTGTTTGTACCTTTCATGCTAATGCAGAACCTTTGTAAAAGTACCTCTAGTTCAAAGGCATTATAATCCTAGAAATAAGAAATACAATATACTGGTATGCTAGCCCTCATCCCTAAAAATTGGGATCAGCATTTGTTGAAAGTGTTACTCCCAGAAAGAAATCTCCAAAGAAACATCTTGTTGATGAAAAAGAAGTTAAGGATTTAAGCTGTAAAGCACTTAAGACATAAAAGAACCAAAAACAGAGTTCCAGATATAGAGGAGATGTGGAAATGAGAAAAGTAATTCCTTCTGGTTGTAAAGGAGAAAGTGGTGGGAGTTGAACTTTCTAACATTTAAGAGGAGTATCACAAAGTGAAAGGATTATTTGTGACATGTAACCAGTTTTTCTGATGAAGGGAAAATTCCCAAAATGTAGAAACTTATAACTGGATGTTATTGATGAAATAAATCAGAAAATTACTTTCAACAAGTGTTGATCCCAATTTTTAGGGGTGAGTGAGCAAGCATACCAGTTTATTGTATTTCTGTAAAATAGAGCATAAGCTTATACTGGTCTTTGGTCCTCATCTTGGAAAACAGATTACTAATTAGAATTTCTTTATTTTGAGGACCTGGCTGAACTGGAGAAACCTGTTCTTAGAAATCCTAGAAATAAATAAATAAACAAATTATGTAATTTAAATAAAGCACCAACCTTTGATTAACATTTCTACATACTGTACTTATTTGTAAAGAATAGGACAGACAGAGATCCAAAGTCTCCTAAATATTTAAACTGGAAAACTTGTTCTAGTATAAAACTCCCTGATTTACAATTTCAATGGCTTACTTCTATTCAATCTTTGTTTAGAACCAAAGAGCATGCTCTTTGTTTTATTATTTAATATAAGATGGTGTTTTTTAACCAGTAATCAAGGGCCTGAAAGTCAGCAGTCAGATTAGGTTTTATTTCATCCTCTGAGGGTGAGCTACTAAAGAGAATGATGTCATCTGCTTACATCAAAACATCAGTACGTGTTAAGTAAGAAGGCAGTTTATCAACAAATAAAGAGAATAGGAGGGCCTAGGATAGAACCTGAGGCACTCCTAACTCCAACATTCTACTCCTGGACATCACTCCTGGTAGCACACCCACAGAGGGCAACCAGTTAGGTAATTATCAAGCCACTGTAATGGTAAGTTACTGACTCCAATACTCCCCAACCCCTGGACCAGCAGGCGATGATCAACAAGATTAAAGGCCTTGCCTTGGACAGGTCCATGAACACACACTGGTAAGCTTACCAACATCCATTGCCATACTAGTGGGGTCTGTGAACCTGGCCAAGGCCATCCCTGTACTATGATGTTTATGGAAGCCGTGCTGCTAGAGACGAGTCAAGAAACTCAATTGTTGAGTTAACAATTTTTCCAACATTTTTCCCAAGACAGGTAGTAAAGAAATGGGTCAATAGCTATCCAACTCAGTTGCCAAACCCCCTTTAAAAATAGGTCTAATGACAGTATTTTTCCACTGGGAAGGAAATTCCCGTTATAAAGGATAAATTAAAATATTGGTCAAAGGGACATAAATATAGTCCATATTAATATTAGGAACCTCGGTTCAAGTTCCCCAACACCAGAACTTTTGTTGGGAGATAGTTGCTTTAACAATTTCAGAACTTCCCTGGGTTTAATTAATCGAAAAGAAAAGAAAAGGTTGAGTCACTGCACTATCAGAACTGGGGAGATCCAAACTGAATGTAGGTGAAAAATCCTTGGTAAAACAAGTTAAATTGGTAAATTTAGCCAAAAAGTCTGTTATTTCAACCAAATCAGATATGGGCCTGACCTCTAAGTTAAATGAATCTGTATGATTCCTATCATTAAGGGTGGTTAAGTCCTTAATCGTAGACCAGAATTTCTTGGGATTATTTAAATTAGCCTGCTGTTTAGTCAAATGAAACTCTGATTTGCTTAATCTCATTTTGGCCTACATAAATTATATAACGATGATAGTTCTTAAAATCTAACTCTGATTTAGACTTTTATAAAGGCTCTGAGCGGAATCACTTTCTTTCATAAGTTGAAACAAGGCAGGAGTAAACCACTTGTTTACTGTGCCTCTTACCCTATGAATTTTCAAAGGAACAAACTTATTCTGTAAATCAGCTAATACATTGGTGAAATAATCTACTGCCAAGACAATCTCAGAGACAGCGTCCAAATAAGACCAATCTATCAAATTGAACTCCTCTGTGAGGTCATTTTGAATAATAAGTGTAAATTTCCTGAAGGATATGTCTCGAGGGGACTTTTGAATATTGCACTCTAGGTACAAAATACAGCAAGGTGATCACTCACCACATCAGGAGTGTACCTTTATTTACAACCCTAGATGGATTGTTATTAATGAGTCTCCTATGTTATCTGTTGTTGGTACCTTTTTACCAAAATAATTCCTTAACCTTCATTTCCACAACTGACCTTATTTGTCAATTTCCTGAATGTATCATACCATCTATGTCCCTTACAGATGTAAGTACCTTATTTCTTATGCATTCCTGGCTTCCTTTAAAAATATTAAGTGAGTGTTTGGAACCCTGAACACCAAACTGTTGTTCTGTTTTTCAAAATTTTGCTCTATCATATAAATGTGTTTTCATTTAGTTCTTATATTATCCATTTGTTCTTTAACAGATTTTTCTATACTGTTTGAAGTGTGATTACTCTAAATAATTGTGCATGTAATTGTAAATAATTAAAATAATCCATTTTACTTTTCTTTTCCCTGTTGTTTTAAAGAACTTCTGTAGTTCTGTTTGTATATCTTCCACCATTGTACCAAATTTTAAAACAGCTAGCAATGGATCCATTTGCTTTAAGGAGCTTTCACATTCACCACCCTAACTTCCCCTTCTTCATTGAAATCAACCACCCCCTCTGATGTTCTTTGACAATGCCATGAGCTGCTCTAGTCTCTTTTCAGCTGTCACCCTCTATCCTCTCACCCTTCCTCCCTGATTTCTTCTAGGTTTCTGAAATGATTCCTTGTACGTGTTATTCATGTATGCTATTTGCCGTGATGCCGTACCTGAACTGATGAATATGGTTGTATGCTCTCTTTAATGTTGTACACCCTTGTTTAACATGTATGTACTCTCCTGATGTGGAACCTTTGTAAAAGAGCCTTGGCTCAAGGGTAATTGTAATCCTAGATCTAAATAAAAAATAAATAAACACCCCTCCCCTGATAACAGTGTTTTCTAGAAAAGAAGTATTTAACTTCCAAAACCCATTACCCAGAGCTTGTTGCATACCAAATCCTATCTTAATGTGAATCTCAAATGGTCTGAAATTGCAGTGGTTAGTTTTGCCTTGAAAACCTCACATCATCTGGAGGTGAAAACATAATCAGTGCATGAGGACAATGTTTCCCTATGATAAGTATGGCCTCCAGTTTACTGTAGTTGTCTAAAAGCATCTTGTAAACCTGCAGTAGATATCATCTGTTTGAAAAAATGCATGTCACAGTACAATTAATTTGTCTTGCCTATTTTGTCGTAATATCCCAAGGGCAGTTAAAATCCATGCCTAATATATTAAGTCTAGCTGTATGAAAATATGACTGTAGCAACTAAACATATCTATGCAGGCTGTTTTGTTTATGGTGCATAGACAACTCTCATTCTCAGGCTGCTCTTGCCATACAATATCTAATAACAACAATCTACCTGGGTCTATATCCATTACCTTTGAGATTTTTATAGTAATCAATTTAAAAATATACCCACTCCTGAGCAAGGGTCTTCCCCTACTGACCAAACAGATACTCCCCAAACCGTGCTTTTGGGCTTAGTATATTGCTCCAGTAGTTCTTTACCTGGTATCCTGTAATAAAATTATATTAGCCTCAGAGGAACTCGGGAAGAAAAGGTGGTCAATCTTCTCTTATAAATCCTAAAGAAAACCCTCCTGAGAATGAGACAAGGACATCCTATAAACTCTGTTTCTTCTATTCCTTTTTTTTGCCATCTTAGTTTCTGAAATGTTCCGTAAATGTCTGATAGGTCTCTTTGTGAAGATGTTACTGAAGAAGTTTCCAAGTCACCTTCCTCTTCCTCTATCTCCCTTGTAGTACTGCATAGCTATTCCAAGTCAACATTATATCTTCTTTTAATATCTCAGACTTTGGTTGAGGCCTTTCCCCAGCCATCTTGAACTCTTCCTGAGGAAGTGCAGGAGGGCATTAAGGTTTGATTAGTTGTGTTTGTATTATCTTGTTGATTTGTATGCAAATCTCCTGTATGTTTTGTTGTTGTTCACTTTGGTGTGAGTCTGAGACTTCCATGTGTTGCAAAGCTTTGTGTATCTTCTGATTCTGGAGCAGTTTCAGTTCTGTTTTTAAAGGTTCATTAGACACTTCATTATCCACAGATTCACTGTTTACCACATCACTCCTGGGGACTGTCATTGTTTCCCCATTCTGTAAGTTGGTTTCCAGTGATTTTTTTATTTTGTGCCTCATGCCCATGTCTTCTTAATCATAAAAGACCAAGGATCCAGTGCTGGGGTGTTAGGACCCAGGTGAGCAAGGAAGGCAGATGTCATTTAGATCAGGGGTGTTGCCTGGAATTTTAAACTTGTACTCAAGAGTTGACAAATTGTTGCCCCAGAAAACACAAACTAAAAGATGTCGCCCGCCACACAGACATTGCCCCACCCCCACTTCAGTCAACTATATGAAGTAAGTCAATGATCCTAATAGATTCAAAACATTTTATTTTATCTAACATGCACACTACCAATCAGATAGATGTTGGCTGGCTTTTAGCCACAATGTTCAGGATACATTGTGATCAGCCTGTATACCACATCAAGGTAGCCAGCCTTTCAGATGTCCATTCACACAGCACTCATGCATACATACATACTCGATTAGGTCACTCATACAATCATGGCCTCTAAGTTTAGCACCCACACATCTTCCAAAGATCATTCACAAGCTCACACTAAAGCACCCAAGGAGGAAGGCTCTGTTTGTGTTTGTTGCCCTGGCCTGAGGCTTATGTTACCCTGGATTTTCCAGATTTTACTGTACTCAGCAGAGTACACTGAGTATGCCTGCCGACACCCAAGATTTAGATGGCTGTAGAATTTTATCCCACATTTTTTCCTGAACCTCCCTCCTCCCTTGACATGGTTGGAACCTATTGATGATCTTGGACACATACAGTGATGTCTGTGGAATGAGAAAACTCCCTGGCCCACCACATTAGTTGCAGTGGCACCAGGTGCTCCACACTTTCTCTCCTGACTGCAGCGCCAAGCGAACAGCAGCTGTCATAGTCTGACCTGCATTCCAACACAGCAATGCGAGTTCACTCCCACACCCATGTCACCTGTACAGGAATGCGATTCACTGCCATCGGGCCATCAAGGTGTCCTGTTATTATTACTCATATTACTTGAGAAAGCTGAATTAAACATCAGTCTGCTGAGGTCCCCACCAAGGCCCTATAGAGACTACAAATGAACTGAACTGTGTGTACACTAGTAGTTGTTCAGAAAAGAGAGCCATGGAGATGTACAACTTGCTTGAAACAAACCACAAACGAATTGACTGAAGTTTAATGTGTGGACATGGAGTTATTTGAAGACAGACTGTATGTGTACTATTACCCACTTCCATGAGTACCCTATGATCCCACCAAAGACCTCAGAGACTTCTGTCAGCATCCATTATGATGGAGGGCCTTGTAGTACCTGATAATTGAGGGAGGCTACTCTTATGACTGTAGTTAACTCCCCCACCAGGTTACTTCTATATCCAGCCAGAGGTAGGCATCCAGTCTGAATTTTGAAAGGGCTTTTCCCATGGTATGATAGGACACAGGGTGATGTGTGCCATACCCCCATCAAGTTAGGCTTAAGCCACATATTTGTAAGTGTCCTTTGGACATTAAATTCATTGCAGCAGCTGTGCATCTGCTGGTTTTCCTGCCCACACTACCCATCCCTTGCCTACCAACAGCTGAGATTTTCTACTCCTGTGGCTGCCCTTGGGCATCCCACTTCTCTTCTAGCTGCTTACATAGGCGTTAGCAGATTATACTCAATGTACTTTACAGAGCACAATAAAATTTGGAAAGTCACAGGGCAGCACAAGCCACAGGCCAGGGCAACAAACACAAACAGAGCTGGAGCAAAATATTAAAGCTGTGTTTTCCATTCTTGTACCTGGGGGATTACAAAGCACCTAGCAACTACTCAAGTAAACTTGTGAGTCATCACAGTGAGTGGAGGTAAGGTGGGGCTATATGCCATGAGTCAGACTCCATGCAGTTTGTTCCTTTGGACCTTTGCAAGACTGGCTACCTTGATGTGGTACAGAGGCTTATCACAATGCATTCCTAATATTGTAACTAAAATCTAGCCACAAAACAATAGGTCTATAGAGATATCTCAAAGACCGTGGAGGCTCAAAAAGACAGAGTAGTGCACAATACCCCAGGAGTTAGAAATGGTGAAACAATCAAAGAAAAAACACAGGGGTCAGCAGTCCAAGGCTATGCCGATATCTTTAATACAAAGTAGAAACACATGTAAAACGATATAAGAGAAACGCCAGATGCTGCATGGACAAGACACGAAAATAATTGTAGAAATGCACATACAGTGCCTGTGTACCACATACCACATAGCACTCTGGTGTGAAGTACTGAATTAGAACAGGTAAATCCACAGAAAAATGGTAAAAACCATCGAGCACAGCACCGGCCGAAACCCAGAAAAGTCAGGCGAACAGCGTCACGCGTAACCGCGTACATGGACGCCACACTCACGTCTATCGTATTGACTCTGCGTCTTCCTCAGAGCGTGAGTAAACTCGAGATTCATGGACTTAAATACATGGGTCAATTAAAGAGAAGAAGCCAATTAAAGACATACACTTAAATTATACAGAAGAAACACAATATAGAAATTATATAAAAATAAAAATAACAAAAAAGCGGGAAAAGAGCGGACAAGTCATAATCCCCAATACACCTGGCCAGAGCACGAAAAAGTCATAGCCAAGCATACTACTAAAAGTGCCACCTATTAAAACCCAGACAACGAGTGAAAATAAATGTTAATTCATTTACAAAAGAAAAACTAATAAAATATAACTGATAAATAAGCACCATAAACAGGGACAGAGCCGGAAAAGTCATATCCCCAAAGAATATGGACAGAGCATGTCACAGTCATATCCATATATACTAACATTGCTATAAAAAGCTATAAAGGAATTTCATCATTTAAGCCATAGGGTGCCATAGTATCAAGTTCAAAGATCCAAAAGCTTCCCTTTGCAAAATCTTTGATTCAAATCGCCACCACGGAATCCTACCTCCACTTTCTCCAAACCATCGAATCTTAGTGTTGCTGGAGATCCATGTCTGGCTTCATGGTAGTGGCGTGCTATAGCATACTCCATATTAGCATTTCTGATGGCTCCCTTATGTTCACCAATCCTCAATTTTAAATTTCTTTTAGTTTGTCCTATATAACTGAGCCCTACACGGGCAAGTCAGCATATAGATAACTCCTTGAGTATTGCAATTAATGAAAGATTGAATCTCATAGCTTTACCGGGCGTCGATGGTGAAAGGTCTTAACATCAGGCGTATTAGAACAGTGTACACAGCGTCCACCGATAATTGCCCTTAGGAAAGGAGGGTAGCTAATTTTGTCGTTGCTTGTCGTTAGCAACAGGGATATATGAATAAACTAAAGATCCTTCAAATTTTGTCCCTTTTATAAGAAATCACAAGGCGATCTTGGCCAATTTGTCTAGTTCTCCCATCTGAATTTAAGACACCCCAATGTCTATGTATAATCTGTTCTATTTTAGGTGCCAAATGGTTAAATTCAGTAATAAAAATAAGATTGTCTTTCTCTTTTTGGTTCGTGTACTTTAGGAGTTAGTAACATTTCTCTCTCCATTGTATTGACTGAGTGTAGACTTTTAACAGAACTCCAGGTTCATAACCTCTGTTAATAAATCTGTCAGTGATGTCTTTTTCGCTTCATAAAAGGATGCACTGTCAGAACAAATCCGTTTAGCTCTAATATACTGACCCTTAGGAACATTGTTAATAACAGATTTAGGGTGACAGCTCTCAAACCGTAATAAAGTATTTCTGGACATAGGTTTTCTGTATAATTTTGTGGAAAGAGACCATCCTTTTTCTCAATCAGTATATCCAAAAAGGATTTTGTCTCTACTTTTGTCATAAGTAAACTTCAAATGTGAACTGGTGTGTTTTATATAATCAATAAAATGTTGTTCAACCTCAGAACCAGTCCAAATCATCAGACAATCGTGATATATCTCTTCCATACTTAATATACTGCAAAAACTGTTAGAAGAATTATAAATATGAGTTTCTTCCCATTCACCCATGTATAGATTGGCCAGACTCGGAGCGAAAGTCGTACTCCATTGCTGTCCCTTTAATTTGAATATAGAAAGAACCATTAAACCAAAAATAATTTTGTTCCAACACAAACCTTGCCAGTTCTAAGATAAAGCTGGAGCTAGGTTTTCTTTCTCTCTCAACCTTAGATGTTTAGATAGGGACTGCAAACCTCCCTCATGAGGTGTGTTCGAGTACAGACTAACCACATCTATAGTCACTAGTAAATCAGACTTTGATACAGATACATTCGAGCGTTAAGAGGGCATCATTTGTGTCCTTGACATAGGACCTCAAGTTAGGTACAAACTTTTGTGCAAAAATCAACAAACCTTGACATATTTTCAGTAATAGATTCATTAGCTGAAACGATAGGTGGCCTGTAACAGGGAAGATGTTTTTATGCACTTTAGGCAGAAGGTAGAACACAGGTTTCTTAGGATTTAATACCTTCAAAATTCAGCTTCCCTTTTAGTAATATCCCTGCTTGGAGACCAACATCAATTAAATGGTCTGCTCTCTGTTTAATCAAATTCACAGGTCTCTTTCAATCTTTTTATAAAATGCATGATTATTAAGCTGCCTCATAGCTTCCTTAATATAGGCTTCAGTGCCCCACACAACTACTGCACCACCTTTATCCGCTTGTTTTATCACTACTGAGTCTAAATCTCTTAATTCCTGTATAGCATGACTCAGCTCTGGTGACATTTGTGCAGTATAGCTGTTCCTATTGTCAGCAAACAATTTATGCACATCATTAGATACCAAATTACAAAATGTATTAATAGTATGGTTCAAATGGGGAGGATTGAAGGTAGAGGGCTTCTTAAAAGGAGTATCTTCCTTTCAGTTACAAGGGCTGGGGGCACATCCAAGTTTGAATTATAGAAGTCCTTTAGATGTAACTTCCTAAAGAATCTGAATAAATCCAATTCAATTTGGAAAGAATTGACTTTAGTAGTAGGTACAAAACTTAAACCTTTGGCTAACACCTGTGTCTGTGTAGAGGTAAGCACAACATCTGAAAGGTTTATGACTTCAATTCAGATTCCTTGGTCTCGGAGACCTCCATTACCCCCAGTTCTGTCTCCCTCTGTAATTCTGTCTTCCTCTGTTGCCGTGACGCTCGTATCGACTCTGCGTCTTCCTCAGAACGTGAGTAAACTCAAGATTCATGGACTTAAATACATGGGTCAATTAAAGAGAAGAAGTCAATTAAAGACATACACTTAAATTATACAGAAAAACACAATATAGAAATTATATAAAAATAAAATAAAACAAAAACGGGAAAAGAGCCGGACAAGTCATAATCCCCAATACACCTGGCCAGAGCACGAAAAAGTCATAGCCAAGCATACTACTAAAAGTGCCACCTATTAAAAACCCAGACAACCAAGTGAATATAAATGTTAATTCATTTACAAAAGAGACAAAACTAATAAAATATAACTGATAAATAAGCACCATAAACAGGGACAGAGCCGGAAAAGTCATATCCCCAAAGAATATGGACAGAGCACGCTCACAGTCATATCCATATATGCTAACATTGCTATAAAAAGCTATAAAGGGAATTTCATCATTTAAGCCATGGGTGCCATAGTATCAAGTTCAAAGATCCAAAAGCTTCCCTTTGCAAAATCCTTTGATTCAAATCGCCACACCTGAGAATCCTACCTCCACTTTCTCCAAACCAACAACAGCCAAGATTTGGGTTTGCTAGACCATCTCGAACATGAAGAGGAAAGGGAGGCGAAAGAGGAAAGGTATGAGAGGCAACAGAGGAAGACAGAATTACAGAGGAGACAGAACTGGGAAGTCGGAGGTCTCCGAGACCAAGGAATCTGAATTGGAAATCATAAACCTTTCAGATGTTGTGCTTACCCTACACAGACACAGGTGTTAGCCAAAGGTTTAAGTTTTGTACCTACTACTAAAGTCAATTCTTTCCAAATTTAATTGGATTTATTCAGATTCTTTAGGAAGTTACATCTAAAGGACCTCTATAATTCAAACTTGGATGTGCCCAGCCCTTGTAACTGAAAGGAAGATACTCCTTTTAAGAAGCCCTCTACCTTCAATCCTCCCCATTTGAACCATACTATTAATACATTTTGTAATTTGGTATCTAATGATGTGCATAAATTGTTTTGCGAACAATAAGGCAGCTATACTGCACAAAATGTCACCAGAGCTGAGCGTCATGCTATACAGGAATTAAGAGATTTAGACTCAGTAGTGATAAAACAAGCGGATAAAGGTGGTGCAGTAGTTGTGTGGGGCACTGAAGCCTATATTAAAAAAGCTATGAGGCAGCTTAATAATCATCGTTTTATAAAAGATTGAAAAGAACCTTGAATTTGATTAAACAGAGAGCAGACCATTTAATTGATGTTGGTCTCCAAGCAGGGATATTACTAAAGGAAGCTGAATTTTGAAGGTATTAAATCCTAAGAAACCTGTGTTCTACCTTCTGCCTAAAGTGCATAAAACATCTTCCCTGTTACAGGCCGCCTATCGTTTCAGCTAATGAATCTATTACTGAAAATATGTCAAGGTTTGTTGATTTTTGCACAAAAGTTTGTACCTAACTTGAGGTCCTATGTCAAGGACACAAATGATGCCCTCTTAACGCTCGGAATGTATCTGTATCAAAGTCTGATTTACTAGTGACTATAGATGTGGTTAGTCTGTACTGAACATACCTCATGAGGGAGGTTTGCAGTCCCTATCTAAACATCTAAGGTTGAGAGAGAAAGAAAAACCTAGCTCCAACTTTATCTTAGAACTGGCAAGGTTTGTGTTGGAACAAAATTATTTTTGGTTTAATGGTTCTTTCTATATTCAAATTAAAGGGACAGCAATGGGTATGACTTTCGCTCGAGTCTGGCCAATCTATACATGGGTGAATGGGAAGAAACTCATATTTATAATTCTTCTAACAGTTTTTGCAGTATATTAAGCTATGGAAGAGATATATCGACGATTGTCTGATGATTTGGACTGGTTCTGAGGTTGAACTCAAACATTTTATTGATTATATAAATCACACCAGTTCACATTTGAAGTTTACTTATGACAAAAGTAGAGACAAAATCCCTTTTTGGATATACTGATTGAGAAAAAGGATGGTTCTCTTTCCACAAAATTATACAGAAAACCTATGTCCAGAAATACTTTATTATGGTTTGAGAGCTGTCACCCTAAATCTGTTATTAACAATGTTCCTAAGGGTCAGTATATTAGAGCTAAACGGATTTGTTCTGACAGTGCGTCCTTTTATAAGCGAGAGAAAAGACATCACTGACAGATTTATTAACAGAGTTATGAACCTGGAGTTCTGTTAAAAGTCTATACTCAGTCAATACAATGGAGAGAAATGCTACTAACTCCTAAAGTACACGAACCAAAAGAGAAAGACAATCTTATTTTTATTACTGAATTTAACCATTTGGCACCTAAAATAGGACAGATTATACATAGACATTGGGGTGTCTTAAATTCAGATGGGAGAACTAGACAAATTGGTCAAGATCGCCTGTGATTTCTTATAAAAGGGACAAAATTTGAAAGATCTTTTAGTTCATTCATATATCCCTGTTGCTAACGACAAGCAACAACAAAATTGGCTACCTCCTTTCCTAAGGGCAATTATCGGTGTGGACGCTGTGTACACTGTTCTAATACGCCTGATGTTAAGACCTTTCACCATCCACGCTCGGTAAAAGCTATGAGATTCAATCTTTCATTAATTGCAATACTCAAGGAGTTATCTATATGTTGACTTGCTGCAAGGGCTCAGTTATATAGGACAAACTAAAAGAAATTTAAAATTGAGGATTGGTGAACATAAGGGAGCCATCAGAAATGCTAATATGGAGTATGCTATATAACGCCACTACCATGAAGCCAGACATGGATCTCCAGCAACACTAAGATACTCGGTTTGGAGAAAGTGGAGGTAGGATTCTGAGGTGGCGATTTGAATCAAAGGATTTTGCAAAGGAAGCTTTTGGATCTTTGAACTTGATACTATGGCACCCCATGGCTTAAATGATGAAATTCCCTTTATAGCTTTTATAGCAATGTTAGCATATATGGATATGACTGTGGCGTGCTCTGACCATATTCTTTGGGGATATGACTTTTCCGGCTCTGTCCCTGTTTATGGTGCTTATTTATCAGTTATATTTTATTAGTTTTTGTCTCTTTTGTAAATGAATTAACATTTATATTCACTTGGTTGTCTGGGTTTTAATAGGTGGCACTTTAGTAGTATGCTTGGCTATGACTTTTTCGTGCTCTGGCCAGGTGTATTGGGATTATGACTTGTCCTGCTCTTTTCCCATTTTTGTTTATTTTTATTTTTATATAATTTCTATATTGTGTTTCTTCTGTATAATTTAAGTGTATGTCTTTAATTGGCTTCTTCTCTTTAATTGACCCGTGTATTTAAGTCCATGAATCTCGAGTTTACTCACGTTCTGAGGAAGGCGCGAGAGTCGATACGTAGAGCGAGTGTGGCGTCCATGTGGCCTGTTACGTTGATGACGCTGTTCGTCTGACTTTTCTGGGTTTCGCATGTGCTGCATTCGATTGTTTTTACCGTTTTTCTGTGGATTTACCTGTTCTAATTCAGTACTTCACACCGGAGTGGTATGTGGTATGTGGTACACAAGCACTGTATGTGCATTTCTACAATTATTTTCGTGTCTTGTCCATGCAGCATCTGGCTTCTTATATCGCTTTTATATGTGTTTCTACTTTGTATTAAAGATATCGGCATAGCCTTGGACTGCTGACCCCTATGTTTTTCTTTGATTTTTCTTAAAATCTAGCCACCTTCTGTCTGATTGCTAGTGTGTGTGTTAGATAAAATAAAAGGTGGTGAATCTATTAGGATCATTAGCTTACTACACATTGTTTTCTGAATGTGGGGTTGGGGCAATGTTTGTGCGGTGGGCTGCACATCTTTTGGTTTGTATTTATGTGGTGGGGCAACAGTTCCATCAACTCTCACATACAAGTTTAAAATCCCTGGCAACATCCCTGGCTGCTCCTCTTGTTGCCCTTCTGCTGTTTGATGATCCCTTCTGCTGCGTGTCTCCTCCTCAGCAGTGTTTGCCTTTTCTACTTCCTATGTCTGTTTGTATTTCCTCATTGTTCCTTTCCCAGTTTTAGTGCTGCCTTCTGTTTCTCCTGTTCTTCCCTGACATTTGGCCTTCACATCTGTCCCTTTTTGTGCCCTTGTCCCCATGTGTTCGTATCCATGCAAGTTTGTTTCTCTGTCCCCCACCTGTGTCTTCTGACTGCCATGCCCTTCACCCTGTCTGCCTGCCTCCTCCTAAGTGATGCCTGATCCTGCTCCCAGCTTTGACCTGTTCTGTAGCTTCCTCGTTTTCTGCCAGCTTCTGGCCTTCCTCCATCTGCCCTTCCTTAACCCTTGCCACTAGCCTCTCCATTCTTGGTTGGCTACCATGTGACTGTGAACTGCGCTTGGTGTTTTGGCTCTTCAGCCTAAGCCCTCAGTCTGTAGCTATGTCCACCAGCCTGCCCAAGCAGTTATCCAAACACCCTACATGGAGCTCAACACTCACACTATGCAAACTTACAGGGCTATGCCTCTCTATCATATTACCTACCTTTGCTTCATCATTCTCATCTTACTACCTAAAGGGCTTCATCCTCTTCATCATACAACCTTCCCTCACTGAGTCCTCCTTGAGCAAGCACAGCTGCAGAAGCCGCAACAGTAGCATGAACGTTGCCTGCAAGGCAAACACTTGGCCTTTATGGCAAGAGTTAAGGTGCAACTATAACAGCTGTGTGGAGTAATGATGGTCTTGAGAATTAAAGAAAAACAATTACTATTACCACACAACAACAAACCGCCCATGAATTTCAGTTCTGTTATTTTTATTTTTATTTTTACAAATACTGATAGTTGTGTCCCAAGTCACAGCTGCAAAGTGTGAAGGCAAGAATGGAGTGCAAACAGCTGCCTTGCCCATTGTGTCTCCACTTTAGAGCCATACACAAAAGGTGTTGTTGGCCATGGGTCGGGGGGTGAGTCCCCTGTGACTAAATTGCATTGCCATATGCAGTATCTGTCAGATATTAATGTGCACAAACAAGGTTTGTGCCTGTTCACATAATGGATTAGTGACAACTATCTGCCCTGTACCTTGGATCTGCTCTGGGCAAATTGAGAATTCTTATTGCAACCCCTTGTTCCCAGGGGTTACTAGAATCCCAGTTAGAATCAGTGGCAGGCAGGGAAGACAGCTTGTGAAATGCCAGGTAAATGGGTTTCACACTGTCACACTCCATTTTCAGTCTCAGCTGAGCTGGAGTGATGATGTATTCTTAGAACTCTCGGCGGCATAAGCCACAGTCTGGTAAGCAGTTGTCAGCTAGAGTAGAATGTTAAGTAGTCTTGGGTGTGAGTTTTAGGAGGAGGCTACAGCTTGCTGTGCAGCTCTTCAGTCAACTCTGACAGAGAGCAACCTTTTTAGTTTTGGGTAGTTTGTTCTCACCCTAGTAGAAGAACACAGAAGAGTGTCTGAAGTGGTGGAGACCTTAGATGTGGGTTTTCCTTTGCCCCATCCCAGGAGGGATGAGGGTGATCTTCAGGGTTCAGGGCAATCCCTCAATCCATTCTGTCTGGTGAAGCTGCCTTGGACATCTTCATTTGTTGTGAGTACAACTTTTCTTCTAGTAAGCCTAGGATGGGCACCTTCAGTGTCTGCCAATGTTGGAGTCCAGTATGTGACCGTCAAGTACAGAACTTCAACTTCTGACACCTCAGAGGTGTGTGTGTGTGTGTGTGTGTGTGTGTGTGTGTGTGTGCGTGTGTAGTATGTTAAGTGTGAAAACATTTCAAGACAGCATCTATAGTTTTATACAGTTGTGTGGTGTTTTAACCAGATGAATGGCCGAGTATAAACTTGGAAGCAAAGGTGGGAGACCCCCATCTGGGTAACCCTGTTTACCTCTCCGGGTTCAGTTTGGGCACCAGTACTTTTCATTTAGTGCATCTGGCCAGTGCCTAATGGAAGTAGTTACCCTGGATGTGGGTTCTTTTCTCTCAGTTTACCCCAGTATGGTGGGTTCTGAAAGTCCCTGAGCCTGGATGTGCTTCTTTGTGGTCGTGTACCACCTTTATTCCTCATGAAATATGGGAAAGTGTCCTAGTACTGGCCATGTGTGCCTAGTCGATGTGAAATATACCAGTTCTGGCTGTGTGTGCCAATCTCCCTTTCAGAACCAGGGTGTTCGCTGTTTTGTGTTACTTCAGCCTATGCTAAATGGGAATGTCAGGAATTTCTATACCTTGATGAATCTGCAATACCAGTATGAGTAGCCTATGGGGGTCCATCTTCGCTTGTGATTATTCCTACTTTGTTATGTGACTAAAAGCCACACTCTAGAATCCCAGCCCAGTTTGGACAGTATTATTGTGCTTCCTAGTGCCTGGATTTACTTGGGTGCCCCTGTCCAGAAGTGTAAAACCTAGCATAATTGTTAGCAAATGTTTTCCTCTCAGGTACCTGGGTTGCTGGCCATGGTAATTGGCCCCAGATATGTGCCATGTAGCACACTTGGGTTTGACTGTTCTAGTGTAACAGTCAGGTCATCTAGCCTAATGGTGGCCATTTCTCTGTTTTCAAAATCTGTATTCACTTATGTAAACCCCACTCCTCTCGTTTGTCCCTAGACATCTGTGGTGAGAAGGAGCAGCCCCTCTAGTTAAAAAGGGGGCTGGTGGGGGTTACATTATTCTGGCCTCCATCAATGTATTTTGTGCTCCAGGGGTTCCACCTCCATCCCAGCCCCTTATCTTTTCTTCACATCCAGTAACCACCCCCCTTAGCCCTCTACTCCAATGGTGCAATGTTTGACAACCAGACCCATGATGCTCTCCATCCCCGCTGGCTCCATTCTAGTTTGCTATGGGTTTGCAACACCCTTACTGCCTGATATGTGGTTCTGAGAGCAGGGGTGTTGCAAACATCAAGCTGGACACTGCAAGGCTGTCATGGTTTCTGTGTGGCTCTGTGAGTAAATAGCATAGTGACCACATCCCTTCCCTGTGCAGTCACAACTTTGTTAGTGACAATGTGGGAAAGCATTTGACTACCACTGTGCAGAGCACAATGAGGTTGTCCTATTGCGATTGTCACTAGGTGGTATGGTGGCAACTTAGTGATAGTGACTAGCGACTGTGTATCAGCAACCTGATTTTCAGAAAAAATGGCCAGTTCTGGTCAATGAAAACATTGCTATTCTAGGGTACTTTTAATGGCATACTTTGTGTATGAAAGGTGTTATACAAAATTTAATTCATTTCCTTTACAGCCAAGAATGTGTACAGCCAAGGATTGTAAACAGGTGTTTCCATGAACTACAGACGTGTAAATAAACACACATTTAGAATGTTTGCCTAAAAACATTGCTAGGTTTTGTAAATAAATGTGTTACCATTAACTTCTGACTCTGCCCTTCTATGGCAGCATTGTGTCTTGAATAACATAGTGAATACCACAAAACAGGGCAAAGTATCTCAAATATTTATGCAGCAGATAACATCACTACCAGTAAAATCTTCCGTGGTAATGCAATCTTTCACAGATTGTAAAGAGTTAATAACATGAAAATGCCAGCAATTTTATGTGAAATATTTGTTATAAATTATTGTAGTATAGTATACAGCATGCTGTAACAACAGACTATACTATATAAATTGCTAATGTGATTCTGTCCAATCAGTGTGTAGAGCCACTTTACCTCTCATCCAGTGTACAGTGTACTCTTGTGCAGAAGTGTTAGGAGGGACTGTTCCACTTCAATGTTGGGGAGAGCGCACACTAAAATAATTGAAAAAAAGAGACTGATCTTATTATAAATTACTCAAACTAACCTTGAGTGTTTTCTAATGAGATAATAATGCCTCAAAGGGATGTCTTTTATGATATGAGACATCTCTCCTGAGTTTAGGCAGACAGAACTGCTCACTTTCACTTCCCGCTCCTCTGACCCAAACCTCACACTCGGAATCTTTTACACAGTAAGCTTAATCCCTCAGAGGCTCTATTAAATTATAACATAAAAGAGGGAAACAAAGTAGAAAAATAACAAAGACAATTTGAGTGACAAGTCAAAAAGTTTTCCTTGCCTTTATGACAGAAATTTAAATCCACTAGACAAACTACATACGAAGCCACACAATCATTTTCAATAATGGAAAATCTTTCAGAATATCTTCAGCAGAAACTGAAACAGCAACGGAAGGAGACAATCAAAAGCAAGAAGACCCCATTTAACAGTAAAGAAGAGAGAGAAGAGCAATTTTATCAGCAAACCAACTGTCCCTGATTTTTCAGGGACATCCTGACTTTGCCTCAAACATTTTCTTTGTCCCTCTTAAAATTTTTGTTACTGTCACTAAAAGTAGGGATTTGAAGCATAAATTATGACAAACATTAGTGTTGCAGTCTGGACTTCTGTCAGAAAATGCTTTTTCTATTAGGCCACACACTCTAGTAGGCTTTTTGAGCTGATATTTTTCAAGATGTGTCCCTGATTTAGGTAATTTGTCCCTGATTTTATTAAGCTCTGTCCCTGATCTGTGAGGAGGGAAATTTAGAGGTATGCCAACAACCATTTGCACCCTTTCGAGAACTTCAATCAGTTCCATGTACATGCATATGCATACCAATCAAGAGCCATTATTGTAATATTTGCAATAAATTGTATCTTGGTGTTAACTATTTTGGCTGTTGGGACCCTGTAGCTGCTGCTCCATTAGGCTGCTGAAATGCTTGTACATGTACAGTGGTTGTATCTCCCATGCCGCTCCATTTTACTGGATTATGGGGCTGTAGTCAAAGTACAAATATTTAAAACTGTTTGAAATAAAGTGTCAGGATCTGAAATTAATGTTTTGTGCAATGTGTTTTGGACTTGCTCAGTTTACAAGCCCTGTTCATTGTTAGTCTGATAATGAAGCACCCTGAGTTGGCTGAATGGAAGATGCGCAGCATAGGCACAGGGGAAGAAGAGCTGACTACAGAGAGGGGAGAGGACCTGCCACAAAGAGATGCAGAAAGATCAGAGGATCTGAGAATATTTTGGAACCGGAGCAGAGCTGTAATGCCAAGTCAAATTCTCATCGGTGACAGGGTTGGGTAAAACTGTGTCCCATTTGTTATACAGAAAGAGTAAAAGCAAGAATCTATTTCATCCTTTCCTATTGTTTGTCTTTTGTCTGTCTGATTGTGCAATCAGATTTTCTTGTGGCACCTAGGAACTGGCCACTCCGATGGTCCCACCATTTCCACCATTATCTCCTTCCTTAACTTGTTGTTTCTATTCTTGCTTCTCTGTAGTTAAAAATATATGTGAATCTTTTATTTTTTTCAACTTTTCTTTATGATCCTCCTTCACTGGCCCCTTAGGTCTCTCTCTCTCTCTCGGGAGTGGTCACCAGATTGGCCAGTTCTTACTCTGCCTGAGGTGCTCTCCAGGCCAAGTCTCCATCCCGGATTTCTCCTCCAAAACTACCAACTCCTGGCTCTGAGTCCTCTGGGTGGGACCACCTACTCCTCTGGTGCTCTATTTAGAATTTATTTGGGGTGATCAGAGTGTGGAGGAGAGCCAGAGACTGGTTGGGAGTGACCCGGTGTTGAGCGTGGGCCGTCCACTGGACCCACCATTGCCTACTGGGTGCCAGGGCTTTTCCATATTCTAGTGTTCCCCAGGGGTGCAGACATGCAATGACATCCAGTGTGCAATGGGTGCACATCCACACCCATGCATGGGACATCCTCTGACACCTTACCCCATGTATGTGCTGCCACAAGTTGCAGTGCTCTTGGCTTCCACCGGGAGCCACTAGAACTATGCATGCATCACCCACCTCCGCAGTGGAGGAGAGCCATCCCATGGATGCTTAGTCTCTGCCTTCCTGCTGATGACCTGAGTCCATTCTCAACCCAGGTCACCAGCATGGCTTGAGGTAAAGCATTCAGCACCTCAGCCCTCTGCACTACTGGGCCAGCTATAGTGAATCTTTATGTGAAACTGGGATCCCTTGGTTTGCAAAAAGAGAGATACTTACATACAAATATATATATATATATATATATATATATATATATAAACATTATATGATATATAATGGTTAAGGGTGGTATACAAGGATGTTTACCCATTGAGGGGCTATATATACAAGCTTGAAGGCAAGTGGCTTTATTGCCCCAATTAGCCCCGAGATGTGTATTCGAGTGTACCACCCTTACCCATTGTTTGTTCAACATAATATATTAGGATGGTTATTGTTATGGAGATCACATTTGTGATCACATTATAGCACTTGAAGATCTCTTGCAGCAAGGAGGGAATGGTGTAGTTAATACAGGTAGGAGTTTCTTTTGCAGCTTGTTAATTGGTTTGGCTAGTTTCAGAATGCTGTGTTAATTGTGCTATTAGTGGTATCCCATGGGGTTTAATGTAATGCAGGTGTGTACTTTTATTAGTACAGGAATATACTTTTAATTGATTGATTAGTGTAGGTATACAGCTTTAATTAGTGTAGAGATATGTGTGCTACAGGTGGATATTCACTAAAAGCCTGTCTTATACTTCACTTACCATTCCTAACGTGAACATGCACTTTGGTCGTTCTTCAATAAGCCATGCTCTTTGCTCTCTCTCTCTCGTGGAACAGACTTCAAAAACTTTGAATGCAGTACTACCCATAAATAAAACTGTCCACCTTCAAAACGCTATTCGTAGGCTTTTTTAAAGAGAACTGTAATTGCTTCCCTGACATCTGCTATCTCAGACTTTGGGTCTTCTCTCTCTCTCTCCATGTCCCTCAGACTGTCCTCTCAGCCCCTACTCCTTCTCTCTTCTCCACTCTTGTTTACACTGCACCTCCTTCACTCTCTGTCCTGTACAGGCTGAGTTTTTTCAATTGTATCATTCTTATGTTTTTATTGTATATACAGTCTTTTAAGCATGGTTATTTTTCTACCATATCTTCCACATGTATGTCTTGTATATAGCTTTAGTGGATACCTGCATTAGTTTGTATCAACTGTATCCCTTACTTCAGCGTATTTGTTCAATTATTGTTATCTCATCTTGTACACACTTTATATTACTACCACTTTGATAATGTTCTGTAGACCTTGTCCAGGTCCACCTTGCAAATGAGTTTTACCTCAGTGGTGTTTTCACCTGGTTAAATAAAGATTGATCAATTAATATAGCAGTAATTGTTTGATTGATGCAGTTATATAGCTGTAATTGATTGATTAGTGCAGGTATATAGCTGTAATTATTTGATTGGTGCAGGTATATAGCTGTAATTGATTGATTAGTGCAGGAATATAACTGTAATTGATTGATTAGTGCAGGTATATAGCTGTAATTCTTTGATTGGTGCAGGTATATAGCTGTAATTGATTGATTAGTTCAGCTATATAGCTGTACTTGCTTGATTTGCAGGTATATAGCTGTCATTGATTGATTAATGCGGTATATAGCTGTAATTGTTTGATTGGCAGGTATATAGCTGTAATTGATTGATTGGTGCAGGTATATAACTGTAATTGTTTAATTGGTGCAGGTATATAGCTGTAATTGTTTGATTAGTGCAGGTATATAGCTGTAATTGATTGATTGGTGCAGATATATAGCTGTAATTGATTGATTAGTGCAGGTATATAGCTGTAATTGTTTGATTGGTGCAGGCATATGCTGTAATTGATTGATTAGTGCAGGTATATAGCTGTAATTGTTTGCATGGTGCAGGTATATGGCTGTAATTGATTGATTAGTGCAGGTATATAGCTGTAATTGTTTGATTGGTGCAGGTATATAGCTGTAATTGACTGATTAGTGCAGGTATATAGCTGTATTTGTTTGATTGGTGCAGGTATATAGCTGTAATTGTTTGATTGGGGCAGGTATATAGCTGTAATTGTTTGATTGGTGCAGGTATATAGCTGTAATTGATTGATTATTGCAGGTATATAGCTGTAATTTGATTAGTGCAGATATATAGCTGTAATTGATTGATCAACAAAACTAAAAAATAAATAAAATGGTGCAGTTATATAGTTGTAATTGTTTAATTGGTGCAGGTATATAGCTGTAATTGATTGATTAGTGCAGGTATATGGCTGTAATTGATTGATTAGTCCAGATATATAGCTGTAATTATTTGATTGGTGCAGGTATATAGCTGTAATTCTTTGCTTGGTGCAGGTATATAGCAGTAATTGATTGATTGGTGCAAGTATATAGCAGTAATTGTTTGATTGGTGCAGTTATATAGCTGTAATTGTTTGATTGGTGCAGGTATATAGCTGTAATTGATTGATTAGTGCAGGTATATAGCTGTAATTGTTTGATTGTGCAGGTATATTGTTATAATTGTTTGATTGGTGCAGGTATATAGCTGTAATTGATTGATTACTGCAGGTATATAGCTGTAATTTGATTGGTGCAGGTATATAGCTGTAATTGATTGATCAACAAAACTAAATAAATAAAAAATAAAATAGTGCAGTTAAATAGTTGTAATTGTTTAATTGGTGCAGGTATATAGCTGTAATTGATTCGATTAGTGCAGGTATATAGCTGTAATTGATTGATTAGTACAGGTATACAGCTTTAATTGATAGAGTAGTTACAGGTGTACAGGGAAATAAATGATGGCCTTTTCTATGAGGAAAAGTCTCCATCCATGTTTGGGTTTCTTAAAAATAATAATCTAGCCGGCCAGATTGCATGGAGGGCAGAAGCACTGTGCCTCACCTGCCACCACACCGCAACCTGGGTTTGGGAACAGACTCAGGTCGATGGGGTCAGCCAAGCAAAGGAGTATCAGGCACCTGAAGACTGCTCTCCTCCTCTGGGAGGGAGGGCTGCAGATCCCAGCACCGCCTGACCTCTAGTGAAGGCTTGGAGGTAGACAGCCAGGGACAGCATAGAGGGATGGTAGCCGGTAGACGCCCCATGCATGGAAGCATGCATGGGCACGCCTGGACAGTATTGCATGTCTGTTTCTCCAGGGAGGAAAAGTGGAAAATGGCTGGGTGCAGCACAGGATGACACCAACCTCTTGCAGGCTCTGCACCAGCTACAGGACCCTCTCCCAGAACTGGATCTGTTTGTCAGTGGTACGGTGCTGACCATCGACCACCACCATAAGGGATACGCTGTAGGGGAAGCACTGGGATTGAGGTAAGTGCCTGGGATGCTGGGGATGGGGTTGGAGGAGTCAATGAGAAGGCTAGCCTAGGCTAGGAAGATAAATAGACTAACTAAAAAAAAAAAAGAAGAATAATCTGTAATACAGAAGTTTGACCTTGAGATGTATTCTGACTTCCACAAGCTTGTTTACAGAATTATCAACAGAAGACCAGCTCTGGGACAGAATGTTCTATTTCATTGTACCTGTTAAGACTAGATGTGTTCTTCAGGCTGTCCTCAAGAAAGAAATTAACAAAAATCTTACACATTTTGTGAGAAAGAGGAAATTAAACTTACAAGAACATGGTGTAGAGATTGAACTGCCAGTAAAACCATGTTATAAAGAGCAATGTTTTTGTTTAGAGAGCGATTGAGATTTTAAAGAGGGATCATCAGAAGTAGGATTTATGTTTTCGTGCTGCCTGCATAAAGAGCTATCATGTACAATTTTTTTATTGTTATTAAGAATAATAAAACACTACTTGTACATGTTATAACTTTCCTGGATGGCTATGCTTTCTGATCTATGCCCTACTACACCATCCAAGTACTGTATTTTGGCCAGAGGAGGGACTGTAAAAGTACAATTTAATGCCCTCCTTGATGATTTTTTATTGTGGGCTGTGCGACTCCCCCATTCTCTTGGCATGCTGTCCCTGTCTGAAAGGGTGTCTGATTCAGCAAAGTAAGTTCAGAGGGTTCAGATCAGACTTAAGGGAACCAGATGAGCAAAGTGTAACCTGGGGAATGAGAGTCAGACAGATTAAGTGAGGGAAACTAGTGAACCTTGAAACAAGAGACTTTACAGCACATGAGGGTCAGAGCAACAGGGTCTTGGAGCACTGAGTCAACTACCAGTGTGACTCTTAAGGGATGTTAGCAAGCAAGAAGAATTACATCTGCAGTTTGGGGAAATTCTACTCTCTGGTGAGAAGCAGGCTGAAATCCATACTTTTATTTCAGCCCAACCAAAAATGCAACCAGCTTCTCCCTTTTCACTCAGTTTGAGGCCAGTTACTAGAGGGCATTTGTAGGATTAAGCCTGACCCCAAGAGTTGTACTCTAGAAGGGATATTGTCGAAGACAGGATTTCTGGATGTTCTGAGGGCTCTGGCTGAGCTAGAAGTGGGAAACTCTGTCATGAATATGCATGGTTCTGTCCTCCATGACTATCTATAAGAGGGAGAGGCAAGTGCGGAAGAAGGAGAAGAAAAGAGATTGTGCCCCAGTGGGAGGAACAACACCAGAGGGAGACCAGCCTCTGGCTGTGACTGAGCTGAGCTGAGGGCCAGCAGGCCCAGGGTTTGTGGTAGGGTCCCTGGGTCCAAGCGGCACTGTTCCCCAAGGCATGGTCTTTGGAAGAACATCAGGTAGCAGCCATGAGGATGGAATGTCCCAGGATGTCTACCACAAGACCCAGCAATACTGAGACCAACATGGCACCACCCAGAGTTCTGGAGGGTCACCCTCAAGGGAGGTTGCTTTTGCCAAGAAACAGCTTGAAAGGGAGCACAGTATGTAGGAGGGCACAGTTATACGTAATCCTTGCATTAAATATACACTGATAGAAATGTAAGTACCTGGGTACAGTAGTGTAAAACCATCTGGCAAGGTAATCTAATATTTGGGTGATCAGGAATAGGCAGCCTGGCAAGAGTAGGGGTCAGTAAGTCACTGGGATGGGGCCAGGCAAGAAAACCTGTTCTTTGGGCCACTAGGGCTATCAGTGTAGTAACAAAAGGAGGTTCCTTGTGCAAAAGAGAAATACCACAGGAAATGAAGAAATATATAATTACAATCCTGCCCACCTGTGCTGCACAAACAATAAAAAAAACTGGGGGTGCTTCTATATTAAATAAACAGCAATCATGTCTTCTTGCAATTCCTTCTTTTATTGTTCAACATTTTTTTAGCCAGGCTCACATCTTCCTCAGCATTTCACCCATATTACAAAAGGTTTCTTCAGGAGATAGCCTAAAAACTAATAATGTATATAAAACCGCTCAGTATGGCAGCTATATAATGGATATACCAAGAATTTCTAATTTAGAAATCAACTACAAACTACTCACAGTAACATGGTCTCTTGAAAATATTATATACACATTTGTCACTTCTTTCAATGTGCTAAATGCTCTGTATTTGCCCAAGAAACAACGCATGCACAGTCTAACTAATAATCATCAAAATAAGCTTTTAATAACCACATGAAGTACACCCTCAATCGCTCACTCATAAACCTCCACTCAAGTGTTATCTCAGATCCTAGTCCTTTTCAGTATTGTGATCATTAAGAAACAAGAATGACAGGATGTGCGTTGTGCTAGGATAATGGCATGCTTGAGGGGTTGAAGCATAAGGCAAGGCTCAGTGCTTCCACCACCTGAGAAGTGCCATTATCCCAGCACAAACACACCCTGGAGTGCCTTATTGTGATTATGAAATGGGTAGAAAAGTGTGATGACATATATTTAATATAAAAAGCAATCCTAATTTAAATGACTACTATAGATAAAATAAAAGAATCAAGATAGAAAAAAGAAAAATAGTCCCATTTAAGTTTTGAATTGCTGTTATTTGGCCACAAGGTGGTATGCATGCTGCATATAAGCTCCTCTGCTTTCTCTACATGCTTCTTGCTGTTTGGGAAGTCAGTTCAGAACCAGCTATTTAAAAAAAACAGATGTCCGCACTGAGGTGTTTGAGGAATCGCCATAGGCCACTTTGGTAGAAGAGACTTTACCAGGTTGCTGAGGAGCTGGCGTGGGTGGCATTGTGAGGAATCAGTGTCACCTTGGTGGCATCAGAAGAAAAGACTTGTTACAGTCTGTGACCAGGTTAGAGAGGGGCAACAGTTGATGGAATGGGAAAAGTTTTTTTGTTCTCTTCGTTTCTTTGGGAGCGGGTTGTTATGCAGTTGAAGTGTGTGAGCAGCCACCAATTGGTAGCAGGAGGAGTGATATTTCAGAGGCTGAATGGGGTGAAGAGGACTCAGAACTTCTTCCCATGCTGTTGTGCTGGAATATCAACACAGGGTTCCTAGGTCCTTGGCCAGTCAGCTTCCTGTATTTTTGGAACCATTTTCATGGGTTTGTCGACTTTGTCCCACTCCCCAAGTTGCGTCCCCTCATGAAATCACTAAAAAAATCTGCCCCCTTCTCGAGTTTGTCCCCTCCCGGTTTCCTTCCCCAAGTTAGTTTAATAAAGCTGCCCCCCTCCTGAGTTTGTTCCCTCCTCGACTAGGGTACTTCCAGGAGTCAGTGCAGCAGGGTTCTTAGCGGCGGCATATTGACATGCCATGCTGGTCTTCCTCTGTTGCTTGCCTGAGTTTTACGTTGAGGTGTTCCCTTAGCTCAGTTCTCGGTGAGATTACTTTACCAGTTCTGATATATCAAAGCTGTGTCTCTTCTCCCCTTACAGGAGGTAATTATTTCTGTACATTCTCTTCAGTGGATTGGTGGCCTTTCTTTCCTAAGGTACCTTTGGTCTAAGGGACCTTGTCCTTGTGGGATCTCTCTCTTGGTTCCTGCATCTTTATAGCAAGGATGACAGTTCCTAAAACAGGGACAGAGAGCACTTAAGACAAATCTGGATTGCAAAAGTACAGAACATTCAGACAACCTGACATACAATGACTTTAGTGCATATGAACTCAGTTCCTGGTATCATAATTGTTTGGTTTATGTGCTCTCTGCACATCATGTACTTACTCTCAAGCCTCATCCCCAGAGCAGGGCATAATGGGTGTGCAAGTTGAGCTGAAAAGGTTTCATGAGAACAGTCACTCCCTTTTAAACCGCTTGCATGTCAGATCCAGCTCAGGCTGGGCATGAGAAAATATCTGTCCTACAAATCTGTTCCTGCCTTCCAGGAACTCTAATACTTGTGATGCTAGCATTCACTGTCTGTCACTTTAATTTTCCTTTTCATTTAGTTTTTGTCTAAGGTGAAAACTCCTGAAATAACTTGGATGTGCTTTCCTTAATTAAGATGAAGAGTGAAAAGAAATGTTACAAGAATGACTTTCTATAAGAAACACTGGAGAAATCCAGCGGGACTCTGGTCAAAGTGTTACATTGCATAATTAGAATAAGCATACCCCAATAAATCTCATACCAAACATTAGGTTTCTGTGTTACTTCATTTTAAAGTTATGGGCTATTTTGTAACCCTGATCTCACTACCTGTTCAAAAAGCCAGTTTCAGTGAAGAGGTGCCGATGATGTAATCTCCTGAACTCACAATCTAGCCCTTCCTGTCAGCAAGTTTATAGGACCTGTTTCTCCGAAGTTAAAGATCATTCTGCAATGGTTTTCACAAGTAAAACCAGCAGCACCTTTCTAAAATAGTTCTATAGAATCTATGTGTTTCAGGTTTTGTAACAAAGTTGCCAAATGTGTATTTTAATGCCTTTTAGTGTGGTTCATTTCGCCAGAGTTGCAGGATGCTGAGTCAGCAGGCCTCCAGGCTGCTGATACCATGTAAAGTGTTACTCTGCAGTGCCTGTTTGGAAGTTGTATTGCTACAAGGGTTGCAATGTTGGTAACTGAACTGCTGTTAGTAAGTGTCTGCTTTACAATAAGTTTTAATAGGGGCCTTATATTTATTTCCTCAGGTGAAAGTGTTAGCCCTGGTAAACCAATCATTGTAATGTGGCGACAAGACAGATGAGCCTGAATATAGCTCAAGTAACAGCCTGTCAATGAGAAAACAGAAAATGAGCTCTGTTCAACTGAGTATCCCACTCTTTCATACTTTGCTGATGAATAAAATATTGGTGGAGTGAGTGATTAAGCATTGAGCTGGCTACTGCATAGAAACTTTTAGTAAGGTTTCAAAACAGCACTACCTCTCCCACCCCATTTACAGGGTGATGGAATAATTGATTTAAAGTGCCATCCTGAAAATCACTTCAATTGATTGATAGGTGTGAATGATCACAGCCTTTCACCACGTCAGAGATATCTAGTCTGCAAATCTCACATTAGAGTGCTGTGATTTAGCATCCAGCAATCCAGGAGAAAAGGACCACGACAACAAAACAACAAAAACAAAAATATGAATTTGTCAATTTTGTTACAAAACCTGAAACAAACATAGGTTTTAAAGCAATGTTTATTGAACGGTGCTTCCTGTTTTACTGGAGAAACCATTTGCATATACTGTATTTATTAAACTTTGGAGAAGCAGTTCCTGTCAGCTTGCTGACAGGGAGGGCTAGACTGTGAGTTCAGAAGATGACATCATCAGCACCTCTTCACTGAAACTGGCTTTTCTTGCCGGTCCGGTGGTGCTGAGGGTTGAGGCTCTGGATGCCACACCTCGCGCCACGTGGCGACCCATGTTCAGGAATGGACACAGGCCACCGGGGGTCAGCAGGAGGGAGAAGGATTGAGCATCTGAAACACTGCTCTCCTTCTCCTGGGAGGGCAAGGGAGCTGGCCTCGTCGTCACTCGCCTCCTGGAGGAGGCTGGGGACACGGCACCAACCCAGAACATGGGTGGAGCTGGGGCAGACTGTTGCCTTGGCATCAACATCATTGCATGCTCCCAGCTCCAAGGGACTCCACTGAAAACACTGCCAGCCCCGTGTATGAGCTGGGGCTCGGTGCCTGACCCTCCAGTCACCTTCAGTTCTGCCTTGGCGGCCCCACTCGGTGGGGGAGGCATCTCCGGGTGAGGATACGGGTTGCTGAGCCCAGGGTGAGACCGCTAGTGGGGCTAGGGGTGCTGTCAGAAAAAAAGCATAGTATGATAAAAAAAAGAAAGAAACTGGCTTTTTATAACAGAGAGAATTTAGGATCGTAAAATGATTTCAACTTTTAAACAAAGTAACTTAGGGATCTCAGTTTTGGCATGAGGGTGATTGGGGCTATGTTGATTCATATTCTGAATTTATTAATGCCAGTAATTTGTGACCAAAGTCCCTCTTTAATCTGAGGTCACTCCTATACATCTCTGGTCACTGTCCAGGTGGAAGTTAAAGATCCCATGGCATTTACTGATGATGAACTGGGGAGTTCCCCAGCATTGTGTCATGGCCAACAATCCACAATCAATAAAACAGATTTATGTATCCGCCCCTAGGACGTACCTGGCAACAAGTTATCACAGCTGTGTGTGCCTTCCTGGTAAAAAAAATTACAAATAAAAATAAAAGAGTGAGAAAAAGAAAGATACTATCACAAAGCTGACTCAAGCAGTTATGCTAACATACATAGAATCAGTAATCATTAGTATCAGTAATTTAATGTCTGAAGGGATTCTAGGCTAGGTCCATCTTCTTTGCATGATAAACACAACTGTAGAGTCAAGACATACAAAGACAAAAGTACTGGACTTTAGGAGGGCTGATTTTGGCAAAATGGGTGAGTGCCTAAGGAATGCACTAGCAAATGGGCAGGAAGGAGGGTAGAAGAACAATGGGAGAAAATCAAAACTACCATCACAGAGGCAACAAGTCTTTGTGTGAAGCAAATAAACAAAACAAAATGAAGTAAAAACATTATGGTTCTTACAAGAGGTGGTGGAAAGGTTAGGGAAAAATAGCATTCAGGAAGTATAAGGAATCACAGAAGGAGCAGGACAAGAACTATATCAGTTAAAGCAGAAGGAAGCAAGGAAGGCAGTCAGAATAGTTAAGGCCCAAATCAAGGAAAAGATAGCCAACTCTGTTAGAAGGGGACAAAACCTTTTATAGGTACATCAGGGAGTGAAGGAAGACCAAGGAAGGGATAGTGAGACTTAATAAAGGGAGGGAGGGTGGGCAGAGGATTACAGTGGAAAAGCAGAGATACTGATACTGAGATGCTCAGTATTCACAAAAAGAAGAGGGAGGTGCCTAAACCAAGCAATAGAAGCACTCAGGACAGGGGAGTCGATAATAGTCCATTCACAGAAGAAAGGGTCATGAGAGAACTCCTAAAACTCAGGGTGGACAAGCCAATGGGGCCTGAGGATTCACCCCAGAATTCTAAAAGAACTAAGGAGAGACCTAGTGATGTTACTGACTACCCTTTTAACAAATTGTGGGAGGATGGTGTGGTACCTGAGGATTGGAGGAGGGCAGATGTGATCCCTCTTCACAAAAGTGGGAGCAAGGCAGAGGCAGGAAACTACAGACCTATTAGTTTAACCTCAGTGGTAGGGAAAATTTATTTATTTTATTTGCTTTTGGTAACGGGTGAGTGCACTAGGCATAGCAATGCCTATTTTCAGAGACACGACCTGGGAGAAGACAGTTAAACATACAAATGAAACAAACATGTGACGAGCACATGAAATAGGTGGAACACATTGAGGAATGCAGGCAGCTAACAACAACTGGAACAATAGGATCAAAGAGCAGTTAACATTTGGAATAAATAGGGAGGGTTACAGCGGAGGCAAAACTGGAGAATACATTTAGGTAACATAAACAACTGGAGTTACATGGTGAGTGAAGCTGACATTATCACGAAGGTTTGAGCAAAACACAGTACAGTAAGTGCCTAAATTGAGGTGAAGACAAGAGAGAGAGGTGGAGAGAGTGAGGGATGTGGGGAGGAGAAAGGGAGGAGGGAGAGATGGGTAGTGTGGGATGTGGGGAAAAGACATGGAGGAGGAAAGTATTATAGTGAGAGAGGGAGAATGATGAAGTTTAAGGTGGCTTGAAACAGGTGCATTGGCTGACTGATTGTGACGTGCCCGGTGTTGAGTTTTAAAGCTAGCATGGGTAGGTGCTTCACAAATATTTGGAAGTACTTGAGTTCCAATATTTTGGGGCCATATGTGCAAAAGCGCATGAGCCCATGTTGGTTTACATCTAGAATGTGGTAGAGGCTAGGTCCACAGATCGAGCTCATAGGACAGGGGATGTGATCGGACCAGACAGGCGAGAAGATGGAGTGCGGTGCGGACTGTGTTGTTAATAAGAGACCCCAGGGAGTGAGCCGATGGCTAGAGAGGCAAGGCCAGTTAAGGTCAGAATAGAGTTGGCAATGGTGTGTGAAGTGAGGGATGCCGAGGCATACCTGCAGATATTGTTATAGGTGGTGTCCCACTTATGGAGGAGGATTTGGAGGCAGATAGATATGTGACTGATCCATAAGTCAGGGCGGGAGTAGAAAGCCTTGAGCCACAGTGAGTCTTGCCGAAGGAGTAAGGGCATAGCTGGTACGGGTAGGCACTACCTAACCTTGCATTTACAGATTTACAGGTGTTTGTTATGTGTAGGTCAAAGTTAAGGGATTCATCCAGAGTGATGCCCAGGTATTTGAGGATTTGGTACTATTAAGTGAAGAGCCATCGATACAGGTGATTTTAGGGCATCAGGGTATGTTTTGAGTTTTGCAGGCAATCCAAAGAGCATGGAATGCATCTTACTAATGTTGAGAATGAGTTTATTCTCTATCAGCCATGACTGAATGGCCGTGAAGTCTAAGTTAAGAGATTGGTTGATGTCAGGTGGGTTCCTTGCACTGTGATAGATTACTAGGTCATCTGCATAGAGGAGGGTTGAGCAGGTTGAAGCAAGCAGCGGGATGTCATTAATGAAAATGGAGAACAGTAAAGGCCTAGTATGGAACCCTAGGGCACTCCAACTCGGATGGAGGCTGGATCAGAAGAGGCGGAATTGAAGACAATGGTCTGCTTTCTACCAGACAGGTAACTGTCAAACCAGGCAACTACATCTGAAGACAAGCCAAGGGAGCAAAGTTTAGAAAGAAGGAGGGTATGGTTTATCAGGTCAAAAGCTTGTGTTAAGTCAATGAAGATAGCGTCAGTCAGGAGGCCAGTGTCCATAGCAGAGAGGATATCATTGGTGAGTTTAAGGAGGGCAGTAGTAGTACTGTGTCCCTTACAGAAGTGTGCTGAGAGCTAGACAAGAGGTTATGCTGCTGCAGATAGTCAAGAGTTTGGGTTGACACAAGTTTTTCAAGGATTTTACTAAGGAGGAGAGAATAGCTATAGGGCGGTAGTTAGAGTAGTTTAGGATCACCCTTTTTGGAATGGGGTGACTTTGGCAGTTTTCCAGATGTTGGGGACTAAGCCATGGCCAGAGATAGATTGAAGATTTTTGTAAGGGAGAGGCTATAAAGGGGGCAGCGATCTTTAGAAGCCTGGGCTCTAGCCCATCTGATCCCACACTGGTATGGTCAGGGGCCAGAGGAGAAGCCTCAAAACTTCAGACTTGATAATATTCGGAACCTGAAGGGGGATGTGTGACTTGAGATTTAATGTTATAGTTGGCGAAAAGGACTTGAGTATTAGGGATGGAACATGGTAAGTGGAGAGGTCCGATAAATGGTGGTTAAAGAATTAGCTATAGTGGTAGGATTATTGCAGTGTATACCGTTTATCAGCATGTCATTTGCATGTGATGTTTGATTTGCTCCAAGGAGGGTTTTATTGTGGCTCAGAATTTTTTCGGTTACCCCTGCTTTGGTTAATAGATTTTTACAGAAAGTACTTTTGGCTAACCGAATTTGCTCTTTGCATATATTTCTCTGGGCTCGGTAATGATTGTAATCAGCCGACAGCCCAGTGGTCTTGAAGCGACGCCATGCTTTATCCCTGGACCTAATCAGTGCAAGAGGTCTTAGAGAGTTACTCATCTGTGATCCTCGAACCGACGAGTGACACAGGAGCATGGGTGTCTTGGAGCAGACGAAATTTAGTAAGGAAATGGTCTAATGCTTGTTGAGCATTATTAGGGGTGTGGATGGGGAACCAGTCGATCAGTTCAAGATCACGTGAGAAATTTTCTTGGTTAAAGTTAGCCAGATTTGGAAGGTGATGAGTTTAGGAGGTGGAGTTGGCTTGTTTGGACGACGCCAGGAGCAGAAAATAGGAGAGTGGTCACTGATTGAGTCAGCTAGGGTCCCTGCACATGCTATGCTATCTGGGCAGTTAGTGAGGATCCAGTCTATAAGAGTACTAGCCTGAGGGGGCATGACCCTGGTGGGGTCTTCAATAAGTTGATGAAGATTGTGACCTTGGACAATAGTGTGAGAGGACTGATTTAATTTACTGGTCCAGTTTAGGTTCAGGTCCCCAAGAATGAGGACTTCATTATGACCTATGGGCCTATCAACCTGAGATAGCAGTTCCTCTAGCCAAGCTGTGCCCCCAGCCGGAGGTTATAGACACAAACCAGGTGAAGTTTCTTAGATCCAAGCTACGATGGCATAAATTGCTTCACAGTGAGATAGAGATGGTTGGGTGTTGAGGATAATGGAATGTGTGGTTTGAAAAGAATGGCAACCCCCGCCCACTTGGGTAAATGCCTGTCCTGCCGAATGATGTTGTAGTTGGGAAGTGAGCAAAGCTGATCAGGGATTGAGGGTTTTAGCCAGGTTTCAGATAAGCAGAGAATATCTGGGTTGTGCAGAGCAACCCAGGCTTCAGTTCTGCCTTGTTATGAAGCACACTCCTAGTGTTTAGGTGGGCAATCACGTATGCCCTTGGTGTCATGCCAGTTTGGAGCTTTACAGGATGGGTTATTTGGGGTCCAGGGTTTCCTCTATATCCCTGCTAACATCAAGGTTAGGTAAGATATGTGTAAGAGTTTGCAACATATGCAGGAGATGGATAGGGTTAAACTTGGCATCTTGGAATTATACAGAGTGTAGGATAAGTGATATATGAATTTGTGCTGAGTGAGGAGGAAGGTGACAGGAGGCAGTCGAAGAGTTTTCGGCACAAGAAATGACCTGAAGTGGACAGGATAGGAGTAGTAAAAGTTAAAGGATATAGAGTTGCAGAGTGAGGGGACCCAGATGAGGCAAAGAGCTGGAGGTTACTAAAATAGCGAAATGGGGAGAAATGGCCATTTTGGTATATTTGTAAGTGGGAGTTAAAGTTATAGGGATGTATGGTGAGTGCAAAGTACAGACTGAGCAAAGGTAAGGATAAGAGATAAAATTAAGTGGCCCCAAACAGTTTTGAGTAAAAGGTACAGTCAGGGCACTGGTGAAAATATAGGATCGGTCAAGTGCCCTCTAGCAGTGAAATGGTATAGGCTGCTAATGTGAAAAGTGAGGAGATAGTTAATTTTCTCAACAGAGGCGTGTATTAGGCGGAGCTCCAGCCTATAAAAGTAAAGCCGGACAAGGGTGGGTGTGGTGGGGGCGGGTGGGGAGCAGTCGTGAAGTGACTGAGGGAAGAAGCAAGCTACTGTACAGACCCTTTCAACTGTTTAAAGCTGGCGCTTTTACCACAGGAAGCAGAAATGCAAAAAGGCGCCAAGATTTGAACAAGGATGGCAGCTGTTTAGGCACTGCTCGGTCATGTACTGGAGTCAAATTCACCTTCAGCTGGTCGGCTGGTGATCGTCCACGAGGGAGCTCCTGGGCAGAGGAGCCCTACTGAGGTCACCTTCTTCAGCGTTGGTCGGCTGGTGATCGCCGCTGGGGGAGCTCCTGGCAGAGGAGCCTCCTGAGGAGAGAGAGAGAGAGAAATGAAGGTAAGCAGCTTGGTTATATAGGGACAGAGAGGAGGGAACAATGGAAAGGTGTCACGAGTAGCAGTAGTGGGGAGGACAGCGCAGTGTGAGGAAGAGCTCAGAGATAAATACAGGCAGTAACTCTCCGGACAGAGCTTGCAGAGTGGTATTTCTGCTGTTGCTAGGACACGCCAAACATCTAACACGTGGCTTCTGATATTTTTCAGATTTAACATAATGCACATCGCGACTATGACAGAGATATTAAACAGTCAGCTTAGCTATTTGTAAGGTGTCCACAAATAATGAGTTCATATCAATCACTGTTCCATTTGGCACAAACAAGCTACTGTACAGACCCTTTCGACTGTTTAAAAGCATTGCTTTTACCACAGGAAGCAGAAATCAAAAGAGAAGATTTGAACAAGGATGGGCAGCTGTTTAGGCGCTGCTCAGTCAGCGGTACTGGAGTCAAATTACCTTCAGCGTTAGTCGGCTGGTGATGATCAGGGGCTCTTGGGCAGAGGCCCTCCTGGGGTCACCTTCTTTAGCGTTAGTCGGCTGGTGATCATCACGAAGCTCCTGGGCAGAGGAGCCCTCCTGAGGTCGCCTTCTTCAGCGTTGGTTGGCTGGTGATCATCGCGGGGAGCTCCTGGGCAGAGGACCTCCTGAGGTCACCTTCTTCAGCGTTGGTCGGCTGGTGATCGTCGCCGGGGGCTCCTGGGCAGGCCCCTCCTGAGGTCACCTTCTTCAGCGTTGGTCGGCTGGTGATCATCGCGGGGGGCTCCTGAGCAGAGGAGCCCTCCTGAGGTCACCTTCTTCAAGCGCTGGTCGGCTGGTGATCGCGCGCTGGGAGCTCCTAGGCAGAGGAGCCCCTGAGTCGCCTTCTGAGGAGAGAGAGAAAATGATGGAATCACTTCTGAAAGAGAGATTGTTGAGTACTTAGAGGCCAGCGGGGCACGGGACCAGAGGCAGCATGGATTCACAGTGGGAAGATCATGTCAGATGACTCTAATAGATTTCTTTGACTGAGTGACCAAAGTACTGGACCAGGGAGGGCTGTAGATATGGCCTACCTAGATTTTAGCAAGGCATTTGACACAGTCCACACAAAGATTAATAAACAAGTTAGCCAGCCTGGGAGTGGGTCCCAGGGTAATAGCCTGGGTAACAAATTGGCTGACCAACAGGGCGCAAAGGGTAATAGTAAATGGAGTCCACTCTGAAGAAAGGGTGGTTACTAGTGGGGTACCACATGGTTCAGTACTTGGACCGGTCCTCTTCAATGTCTTTATAGGAGGCATTGCAGAGGGCTGGAAGGTAAGTATGCCTCTTTGCAGATGACACAAAGATCTGCAACAAGGTTGATACACAAGGAGGAGTGGAAAGTATGAGAAGGACCTTGGCAAGGTTGGAGGAATGGTCAAAAATATGGCAGCTTAGATTCAATGCAAAAAGTACAAAGTAATGCACCTGGGAAACAAAAACCCAGGGAAGAGTTCACAATGGGGAGAGCACTAACAACAACAAAATGGAAAGGGACCCTGGGGTAGTCATACCCGATAACCTTAAGGTAGGCAAGCAATGTGAGAAGGCAGTAAGGAGGGCTGGAAGGATATTGGGATGCATAGGAGAGGCATCACCAGTAGAAAACAGGACGTTTTATCCCTCTGTACAGACAGTTGGTGAGACTCCATTTAGAGTACTGCGTGCAGTTCTGGAGACCCCATCTCCGTAAGGACATAGACAAGATGGAGGGGTCCAGAGGAGGGCAACTAAAATGGTGCAGGGTCTGCATCAGAAGCCAAATGAAGACAGACTAAATTAGCTTAATATGTATACTCTTGAGGAAAGGGGGAGAGGGGAACATGATAGAAACTTTCAAGTACCTCAAGGAATCAACAAAATCCAAGATGGGAGCATCTTTGAGAGAAGATGTGCAAGAACAAGGGGCACAGTTAGAAGACAGAGGGGGGCGGCTCAGGGCAATGTCAGAAAGTATTTTTCAAAGAGAGGGTGGTGGACATGGAGCCACCTTTCTAAGGTGGTTGTGGGGTCAAAACAGTTGGGGAATTCAAGAATGCATGGGACAGACATAAGGCAATTATAGTGAATGGTAGGAGGAAGTAGGCTGCTGGTTAACTAGAATCTGCAGCTTATCCAATTCATTGGGAATGCGAGACTAGGTGGGCTAGCGGTCCTTATCTGCCATCAATGTCTATGTTTCTATGTTTTATGTTTCTATGTTTCTACCCTCTTCTTCAAAATCAGGGATAAAATGGCATGCTATGCAAACATGTACCAGGTTATAGGAATTCCTACCACTCTACTACCCAGGGTACCCTGTGATTCATATGGAAAGTACAACTTTGCCGGAGTTGTCTTAAAGGTCTGTAGTACCTTCATATTCATAGTTTCCACTGGCGGATATAAACTATCGTACAATACTACAGGTTCAGAGAGGCAAGAATATGCACTCACTGATAGTGGCAAATACTAATGAACTTATTTACCACATGAATGGTGCAGGACTGGCTACAGGAACAATCTGCTCCTGACAGACAGTCCTGCACCTATCGCTCAAATAAATACTACCATTGCCACTATTGGTGTGTGTGCCAGTTTTATATTGGCTTGCATCTGCACGCCAGGCAACATATTGCATTAATGGCAGATTTGGAGGTGCGGTCACTGCTGGGATGCAAGGTGCGCATCATTCCCCAATAAGCCAGAATGCAGACGCCACACCAGGAATACATAATGTGGCGAGCACATCAAACAAAGGTCTGCTGCAATGACAGCCAAGCTTATCATGCAGCGGCACCAAACACGCCCTCCCTACATGCCTTTCCTGGTGAAACCCTTCCAGAAACATGGTGGCACTGACTGCCGCCGCATGGAGAGCGACTTCGGGGTACAAAATCCCCTGTCAGCATGCCGTCCTCCAGTTCATGTGCTGATGGGAGCCCACTCCCGTCAACATAATGACCCCCCATTTGTTCTGTGCCAAAGGGGTGCCCAATCCCCCTCGGCTCTTGCCCCCCTTCATTATGTGCCCGATGGGAGTGCCGTCCCCTGTCAGCTAGGCCCCCAACACTCCAGGTGGCATGCAGGAGGCCACCCCAGCATGCCAAATGCCCTGTAAAATAAAACCATCCTGGCGTTTTTTATTTGTTTGTTTCTGTAAAAGAAGAAAACGGTCCTTTGCAGTCTGTCCTGCTCCCTCCCTAACCCGCACCCACCCTCTGCACACTACACCTCCCCCACCCCATGCTTACCTCTAGAGCCCGATGCGACAATCTTCAGTGGACCGGGAACACGCCTGCACTCTTCAAAGTGGACCGCAACTGGAGAAATGCTGGTAAGCTGTATAATGGCATAAATAGGTTTTTTCAACTTTGTGCATATCTCGGCATTTTAGGAATTTTGGCACCACATTTTCAACATGGGGTTATTGGGGCCCTCCTCATGAATTCAGTCACTGTCATGACATTATTGGGTCCAGAAGGTGATTTTGCCATCACTGCGAGAATCACCTTTCAGGACTGATTAACGAAATGACAGTGCCACTGTTTGTTTTTTAATTTAAAGTTTATTGTATTCCCATAAAAGAACATCACAGCTAAAGTATACATTACATAAAATGCAGAACTCAAAGAGTAACAATATATCATATTATTAATTTAGCAATCGAATACAACACTCAAAGTAAAACAGTCCCACTGTTCATGAGGTGGGCTCTCAAAAAGCCTATGTTGCAAATTTGGTGAAAAAAATCCCAAAAATGACTGTTTTACTTGCGCGCATGCTATGCAGTTTCCATGCACGCTCATAACTTCGTGAATTTGTAATATTTTACTCCAGATTTTCAAAATTGCCATTATTCCACATCTCTTATGAACAGTACAGCTGTCATTTTACATATCCTGGCTAAAATGTGTTTTCACATGTCTGGCGCATGAGAATAAGCGCGATTGCTGTCGCGAAATCAGTTTACAGGACAGTTTGACAAAATAGCGGTGACACTGGTCATCAGCAAAAGTCCTAAAATGCTTATGTTGAAAATTTGGAGACGAAAGTCCATAAAATGACTGTACAAGCGCAGTTGTGCAGTTTCATCAAAGAGCCTTGTAACTTTGCAATGTGCATTATTTTCACCAGATTTTCAACACTGGCATTTTTCACACTTCCTTATGAACAGTACAGCTGTCATTTTCACAGCCTGCCCAAAATGTGTTTCCGCACTTGTGGCGCATAATGGCGTGGTCGCTGTGGAAATCAACTTTGGGACAGATTAACAAAATCACAGCACCACTGTTCATGAGAAGAGGTCTCAAAATGCCTATGTTGAAAATGTGGCTAAAAAATCCCAAAAATAATTGGTTACGGACGTGTGTTGCGAAGTTCCTATGCATGCTCATGACTTCACCAATTTTTCATATTTGACTCCAGATTTTCAACGCTGCCATTTTTTACACCTCCTCATGAACAATACAGTTGTAATTTTCACATCCTGCCCAAAATGTGTTTTTCCCTGTCGCCAAAATGGCATAGCCACTGTACAAAACCACCTTTCAGCTAACAAACTGATTGTGCCGCTTCATGAGGTGGGGTCACAAAAGCCCATGTTGACAATCTGGAGGAAAATACCAACAAATGCCTATGACATTAGGGTTTTCAACTGTAACACCCAACCCTGTAGAGACTGACAGGCGTCAGGGTATGACTTGGGATCATTGGCTATAATGCTCCACGCCATTTCATCCCCACCCCTACCCTGCAGCCAGTGACAGGCATCGAGGTGTGCCTTGGAATGTCTGCCCTAACGTCACCCCATTCTCCATACTGCACCCGTCTCAGCGTATTTCCTTATGGAATGGGGTAAGTATAAGGCCCAAAGACCCAAAGCACACCATGACACTTGTCAGTGTCTACAGGGTAGGGTGAGGTAAATGGCATGAGCGTTATAGCTGATGACCCAAAGACACACCCCAATGCCTGTCAGTGTCTTCAGGGTGGAGCTGAATTTGGCGCAGTTCAATACTTCACTGCCATTTCTATTATGCATCTCTAACTCCTGCACTACCAATGCCAATGCCAGCGAGACAACATTTGGCATTGACAAATGCTTTTTCTTTGCCTTCGATGTTATAGCATTTCTGTATCTGTGACAGACCCAGGGTTGTTTAACTAAAGGGTTGTATATTTGTTTAATCAGCATGAAACCTTTGAGCTATAAGTTAATTTACAAAGGTTCCTCATCTGATAAGGTTGTTACATAATATATAACCAGTAAAGTAGAAACAAATAGAGTGCATTCAGCAGAACAGTGGATCCTTGTCATCGAGGTTACTAGAAGTACAGCAATGGACAAGGACAGACTAGACAAATGTCATTGAGTTGCCACCCTGTTAGATTAGATAGCAGTCACAAGTAAGGCCTTCTAAGAGCGCTTTTTAGTCCTGACTTGAACTGAGCTAGGGTTGGCAAGCTCAACAGGGGTTCAGGCAGTTCGTGAGCCAGAGTGGTGCTCTGTACATCAATGAGCACTGGGCCAGGCTAGTTTTCCAAAAGGTACCATCAACACTTTTCTAGCCATACTCTTGATTGAGTACTGATTACTGGGGGTGGGATTGCAGTAGGTTGGTGAAGTGCAGGGTGAGAGGCCTATGAGCGCCTTCATGCTGAGCAGGCAAACCTGTATTTAAGCCTGCTCTGCAATGGGATTAAGTCTGCTTGGGAATATAGTGCACAGGTATGCGAAGTCTATCAGCTCCTAGTACAAACTGACAGGGACAGTTTGACCCTATGGAGCACTGTGCCTGTAGCTGTATCATATATTGTAAGGCCGTAGTCCAGCGTTGAGAGAATGAAGCTGAATACTGTGACATGCCTATCTGTCAGTGTGAGGTAGTGCCTATGTTGGAAAAGTGCTCCTAGTGTTATGTGGGCCTGCTTTACAAGATAGTCTGCATGTGGGGCAAATGAGGGGACTTGTCCAGGGTCACGCCTAGGTAATTGAGTTACTTATACTGTGCTCAGCTTAGCCTTTACTGGATTCTGGGAAAGGAGGCCAGGCAACACAAGGAGAGTAGGAATAAGAAATGTGGGAAGTGGTGCAGTGCAGTGGTGGGTGGCAGTCTTCAGGAGACCTTCTGGATACAGCGATGCTGCTCCATCTGCAAGCACCTCTCTGTGCTGAGGGTGGTTGCTGAACTCTGGACTGAGTTGGCTGAGAGTCGAGGACCTTCTCCCTGGCCAAGGTCACCAAATCTGACACCATTACCTCAAAGGACACCAGATAGGATGAATGGCTTGACTATGGTGGGCTCAAGGATGGAGGGGTGGTGGGATCTGGAAGACTGGGGGTGTGAGTTACAGATACATTCCTCAACTGATACCACTGCAGAATTCCTATGCAACTCTGGCAAAGTGAGACTGCCAGGAGGAGGCACCGTGGTAGTGGCCTGGGAGGATCGGGGCCTCCTTGTGAAGACCCCAAGGAGGGTGGAAGAGGACCCCAGAGGATAAGGCGGAAGCAACTTCTGTGGGGACTCAATTGTCAGGAGATAGAGCTGGGAATAGGAAAGGGGCAGAGGGAGGTCAGGTGCCTACCCAGTGCCATGGCCCGGAGGGATGGGAAGCGATCCAATGGATCATAGGGCAGAAGAAATGAAGGGGAGCTGGATGTCATTGTCCACCTGGGGACAAATGATCTGGCTAGAGATGGGGCAGAAATAGTGTGGGGTAGTTTAGGGAACTAGGAAGAGGTCTTAGACAAGCAGACACACAGTAGCTTTTGCAGAGGTGCTGCCTGTCTTTGATGGGGGAGGAGGGATCTCCGCACTAAGATCTTCAACTCATGGTTGAAGGAATTGTGCAGAGAGGAGGTGTACAACTACACTGGGGACTGGGGGCCCACCTGGGAGGATCAGAGCCTATACAGAAGTCATGGCCTGCATCCATCCAGGAGGGGCTACAGTCCTCAGTGGACAGTTTATGTTACTTCAATGAACATTTAAACAAGCAGAGGGGGGGGTGGAAGAAAAGGGGGATAGTTAGATCCTGAGGGGTGAGAGTCCCACCAGCATGCAAGTTAATTAAAGAAGCAGGGGTTAGCAAAGGAGGAAGGAGGGCAAAACAGCAGACAAAGGAGAAGGGAGGAAGGGTGAACAAAATAAAAAAGCAAGGGTGACAAGCAAAGAGCTAACAAAATCTGGAAGGCCATGTGTGCTAATGTTAGACATCTGGGGAATAAGACAACAGACCTAGAGGCCATCATGGCAGAGGCCAACCTAGATACTGTGGCTACTACCGAGTCATGGTGCACTGACAACTATAACTGGGACATGGCCATACCATGCTACACGCTGTTCTGAAAAACGTAGGAAGGAAAGGAGGGTGTGGTGCTTTATTTGAAGGAACGAAAAAAGCAACAGAAATACAATGAATTCAGGGGAGGTTGTGGGTCACCCTTAAGACAGGAAACAGATCCACTATTTGGACAGGTATGATTACCAGGCCTCAGCATAGGGTGAGGAGTTAGATAAGGAAATGTTGGAAGCAATTGGAAAAATGACTGAAAAGTGGGATGTTGCTGTGGTAGGGAACTTCAATCTGCTGGATATAGATTTCAGCTCTCAGTTGTGGCTTCAGCTAAAGCAGCCACATCCTGACTCCTGCAGGGTGTTCCTTAGGCAACTAGTCAGTGAACTAACTCATGATGAGCAATACTGGACCTGGTGCTTACTAACAGGGACAGTATTGCAGACATCAGGTGGGGAGCCATCTGGGGACCAGTTATCATCGAACAGTGTGGTTCAACATAAGAACAGCTGCGAAATCCAACCACACAATGGTGAGAGTCCTGGGCTCGGGAAGGGTTGACTTATAAAGATGGGTGAATGCCTTGGGAATGACCTGGCGGGGGGAGATGACTGGGGATGGGGAGGAACAGTGGCCCAAACTCAAAGAGGGCATAGTGAAGGCAACAAACCTTTGTGTCAAACAAATAAGCAAAAGCAAAAGGAAGAAGAGACCAATATAGTCCTTGAGAGAGGTGGCAGGACAGGTAAAGACTAAAATAATAGCATTCAGAACATATAAGGAGACCCAGAGAGAAGAGGAGGATAGGGAAGTGTGTCAGGAAAACAGAAGGAGGCAGGAAAGCAGTAAGGAGCACAAAGGCACAAACCAAAGGAAGAATAGCTTGGACAGTATCAAAGGGGACAAAACATTTATTAGGTATATTAGCAAAAAAGGAAGAATAAGGGAGGGATTGTAAGGTAAAGGAGGGAGACTGTATGGAGGGAACCAAGAAGAGGCAGGCAACTTGATCAAACACTTCTGCTCACAGAGCATTCACAGTGAAAGGGAGGACTATGTAAAAGCATCAGGGGCTTTGATGGGAGGAAGTGGCACTAGTCCTTTCTCTGAGGAGAATCTGGAAAGCACTCACTAACCTGAAGGTGGACAAAGCTATGGGGCCAGATGGGATGGATCCAAGAGTGCTGAGAGAGCTCAGGTAGGTACTAGCTACACCTCTGACAGTCCTATTTAACATATCACTGGAAACCAGAGTGATCCAGGAAGACTGGAGAAGGGCAGATTAGTCCCACTTAACAAAAGTGGTAGCAGGGGAGAGGCAGGAAATTATAGGCCTGTCAGCCTGACATTGGTGGTGGGTGTTAATGGAAACACTGCTAAAGGAAAGAATTGTGGAATTTCTGGAATGTAACAGGTTACAGGATCCGAGGCAGCATGGATTCACAAGAAGGAAGTCATGCCAAACAAATCTGATAGATTTCTTTGACTGGATGACCAAAGAGTTAAATCAGAGTGGAGCAGTGGAAGTGGCCCACCTGGATTTTAACAAGGCTTTCAACACCGTTCCATGTAGGAGATTGGTAAGCAAGCAGGGTAGCTTGGGAGTGGGCAACAAGGTGGCAACCTGGGTAAGAAACTGGTTAGGGATAGGAGACAGAAGGTAGTGGTAAATGGAGTTCACTCCAAGGAAAGGAGGGTGACCAGTGGGGTACCTCAGTGTTCAGTGCTGGGACTGGTCCTCTTAATGTCTTTATTAGTGACATAGCAGAGCAGCTGGAAGGGAAGGTCTGCCTCTTTGTAGATGACACCAAGATGGAAAGGATGTGCAGAGATCTGAAACAATGGCGTGATCAAAGGTATGGCAGCTCGTTTAATGCAAAAATTGCAAATAAATGCACTTGAGCCATAGAAACCTGGGGACAGGTGGTAATGACAATGACTAAGCAGGAAAGAGACCTGGGGTAATCATATCGGATGACCTGAAGGTGGACACACAATGTGATAGGGCAGTCAGAAAGGCTAGTGGGATGCTGGGGTGCACAGGAAGGGTATCACCAGTAGAAAAGGGAGGTATTGTTGCCTATATAGATTTCAAGTAAACCCTACCTGAGTACTGTCTCCAGTTCTGAAGACCGCATCTCAGGAAGGACATTGACAGAGGATGGCTACCAAAATGGTACAGGGTCTGCATCAAAAGCTCTACAAGGAGGGGCTAAAGGGGCTCAATAGGTTCCCCTGGAGGACTGGAGGGAAGGGGGATTTAATAGAGCCAAATTCCTCACAGGAGATAATAAGGTACAGGAGGGGAGTATTTTAGGAAACAAAGCTGTTCTATAACAAGGGACATGCTATAATTGTGGAGGGTAGGTTCGGAAAGATGTGAGGAAATATTTCTTCACAGAAAATATGGTGGATTCTTGGAACAGCCTTCCAGAAGAGGTAGTGGGGCACTAAGCTGAAGAAGTATGTAAAGTGTGTTTTTATTTTAAATGTATCCAGCTTTGAGTATGAGATGCCCCACACAGTACGCTTTTATCCAGTAATATAACATGTCTCTGTCTCTCTGTCTCTGTTCACAGTCGGCAGCTTGTTTTACAAAAAGCTGCATAAACTTAAAATAAAAAGCAGTGTTTACCTACGTTTTAAACTCAAGCTGTCTTACTTAAACCTCTGTGTGCATGTCCTTTAGCACTATTGACACCGCTGGCAGGGCATTATCTGATTTGGAGGATTACTGTTTAGCTGTTCACCTTAAAATCATGTTACTGTAGCAGAGTAGGGATTACAGGTTTAATTGGAAGCTCATGGACATAGTGGAGGAGGGGAGTCCCCACTGCTCACTTGGGCCATGGACCCTGAATGCCTGAAATTCAGTACATACCAGTCTCTGCTCTCGGTAATATACCTTAAAAGAGGTTCAACATCTCTGGGAAAATACAATTTGAGGTCTTTAATATGTCCCTTTAGGTGGTTTGCCTGGGACTCCTGTTTTCACCAGTCCAGCTGGACTTGACTTTTAAGAAATGGTTGGGAGCAAAGCTTCTACTACTATAAGCAAATGTTGAAAGGGATACTCTGGTAGCCTTCTGTACTCTTCAACAATCCTTTTCACTCCTTTCTCAGATCAGTTTAGATACCTACAGTTCCATACTTATGTTTTAGAGCAAACGCAGCAGCCCTTAATAACTTATAAGGAGACCTTTGAAAACAACTATAGAAGCAGTTTTGAATGCCTCTCTTAAAACCAGATTGATTTTGACCCTTTACAGGGCTATTAAGGCCCTACAAATTGACCATACCATGCACATTAAACAAAATGGCATCAAGAAAGTAACATAGTGCTTTCTGAATCTGATTGTACCAAGGTTTTAATTCGGGCTTAAGACCACCTGCTCCCCTTATGGCAGGAGGTTGCATGGAAGGTCAGGATGTGGTACTCACACCCCTGCCATTCAGGAGAAGTGGAGCACAGGTTTCAACATGGTCTGTTGGCAGAAATGTGGGAGGCACAAGCCAACCACACACATATTTTCTGAGCTTGTCCAATAACCTCATGGATAAACCTTTTTAATTTGGGGCTGCTTCACTTCTGCTGAAGCATATCATACTAGGCCTACCACCCGCTGGACTTACAGGGTGAGACAAGATATATCTATGGAACATATTACTAACCATGGCACGCATGCCCATTACCCGACACTGGCTTAGCTGGGACCCCCCACACACACACACACACATACCAGTCCTGGCTTTCCATAATTCAAGACCTTCAATCAATGGAGGAATTGACATATAAAATAAATCTCAAACTCACATTTTTGTTCATGGATGGACTTTGTGGCTGCTGTGCAATGCTTCTTAAGAGCAAGGTTATTTCGTTGCTACGTGCGCCTGGATTCAGGAATGGCCTCGGGTCATCAGGGTGCTAGCACGGGGAGAGCAGAATTGAGCATTGACTTTCCTCTCCCAGTGGGTGGGTCACCTACCCATAGTCCCACCATCACCGGATGGAAGTCTGGCAGCAATGGAGTGACACGAGGGTGGGGCTTCCTAGGGCATGACGCACGATGTCTCCATACATGTGAGTCATGTCAGGGACGGAGAGCTCAGGACTGGGAGAAAACGAAAAAGAAATATCCAAAAATGACCTATGGAATTAAAAAAGAGAAAGGTTATTTAATGTCTGATTAGCTGCCTTACAGTCTTTAGACTGAGTATGAAATAAGGGTTGGGTTGTCCTTTATAAGTGATTAATGTTTTGTTCCTTATTTTCAAGACGACAATTATCTCATATAATTACTAGTGACCATAAATATCAACCAGATTACTGTTTTGTTAAAATGCATATCAATTATATTTCAAGTTATTATGTTCTAAAGGCAATAATAACCGAAATCCTGTTGATAATGACATTCCCCAAAGAAAAGACTTTAAAACTGTTGCATTCCATTGTTTCATGAAAAGTATTTCAACTGCAGCATTTTAAGCTGTGTTTTATTCATGTACAATTCAATTTCTTCAAAAATAAAACTGCATTCTAGCTAAAAATATGGTCTGCACGCACACCAGCAGTAATAAAAATAAAGGATAAGTAAGTTTGATGTTATGGATTTTTTTCACACACTCGGTATGTGATGACCATAAACCTCTCGAGCTTTGCTCTCAAGTCTTATGAGTCATCACACACCTCCGTGTGTGAAAATCCATAACACACACTTACCTTTCCATTATTCTATATATTATGTGTAAACTGCAGGCTGTACAAGATTCCTTACTGTCTTTGTCTGTTGGTTCATGTACCTATGTTACTCAATAAAGATGAATTAAAAAAACACTGCTTGGTCATGCTACATCACCGGATAAAAGTGTACTGTTTGGGGTCTCTCTTAAATGAGGTTGGATAAATTTAAATAAAAACACACACTTTACACACTTCTTCAGCTTAGAATGGCTTATTTTAAACCTCTGCCTGCACCTCCTTTAGTGCCATTAACACCGTTTAGTCACGCTACATTTCAAGATGAAAAGTGAAAGTGATTATAGCTTAACAGACTGCAAGTGGCAGGTTCAACCAGATATGTTTATAGAGTGTGGGGCTGCTATAGAAGATTTACTTATGGCTGCGGTGGCAGCCTGTATGTACCAGCTGTGTGTGTGTGTGTGTGTGTGGGTGGGGCAGCCTGTGTGCCAGGTGTTGTGCCTGGTGTGAGTGACTTCAGTGCTGGTGAGAAGGTTTTCAGGGCTGGAAAACAATTCAGGCACGGTGGTACTGGGAGGTGTGCAGTTGTTGTAGAATAATACACGGTCATATGACATGTTTCATCTAATCAGGACACTGGGTTTTCATTACTATACTGTATACGTGTGTGAGTATATATATATATATATATATATATATATATATATATATATATATATGTTGTGTGTGTGTGTTGCAAAAACTTCATTAATGCACCAGTTAGGTGTGCCTTGGGCTTCTCAAGCCTAACACTCACCCCATTCCATCTTTAAATAAGGTCAGCTGTGTAGACTTTATGAGAATGGCATACTGATGAGTCCTGGTAGAACAAAACAAATATCTATTTTTTCTGTTGGCACCCTTGCAAACTGTGTGATAGGCCTTTCAGCACCATGCATTTCTGCTTAAAGTTGAATCAGCATAATATTCTGTGGTGATTTGCATATACAGCCCATGATGCTTTGCATTGTGGAGGCATGTGTGATTTTGTATTTCTTTGAAACTTGGCTTCCTGGCCAAATGCCCTTTGGTAACCATTACCTCAGTGCTTGTGCACAGAGGTTCTTTGTCTTTTAAATTGTTTTTGTTTTAATTGTTCACTCACAACATAACCCAGCTAGATCATCTTAGGGTAGCTGGTTTATTCCACTGGGATGTCAAACAGATGAGGCATACTGATGATTCCTGGTAGGACAAAACACGTGTCTATGTCTTCTGTTGGCACCTTTTGCAAACTGTGTGAGAGGCCTTTCGGCACCATGCATTTCTGCTTAAAGTTGAACCAGCATAATATTCTGTGGTGATCTGCATATGCAGTCCATGATGCTTTGCATTGTGGGGGCATGTGTGATTTTGTATTTTGAGGAGAATGGGGTGAGCATTAGGCTTAAGAAGCCCAAGGCACACCCACACCTGCTCTCCTGTCTGGTTTGGGGGGTGTTAGGGAAACCCTAAACCTAATTTCCCAACTTTTGTAACTTTGACCCTAACTGGAGCATTAACAAAGTTTTTGCAACTTATTTCCTTGCTTTCTGAGATAGTATAATAGCATCTTTATCTTACTGTAGGAGTGCAGGGTACAATCCCTCAGTAGATGCATATATGTATGTAGGTGTGGAGCTTCCATTTATAGTACAAAAGTGACCAAATTCTCAGCATAGCCATCTTGTTACCCCACTCATGTACTCAATACAGAAAATTTTCGAATCCTCGTCAAAATGTAATTCTGTGCAACTGCAATGCCATTCCATTTCACAGATGCAAAATACATTTTGGCCTGGATTTGAAAAATGACAGCTGTGACATATATGAGGTGGGGTAATAAGAAGTCTATGTTAAAACCTGGTGTCACAATATTTAACATTTCTAAATTTATGGAGCGTAGCGTACTAAAATTGCAATGAATGGTCATAACTTTGGTATTTTTCATATTTTGACCACAAATTTTCAACATAATCTTCCTATGACCACACCTCATAAACCCCATAGGTGAAATTTTTCAGATCCATGCCAAAACGTTATTCCACACCACAGGTGCAAAAACATGTTTTGGACAGGATGTGAACAATGACAACTGTACTGTTCATGAGGTGTTGTGAAAAAATGGCTATGTTGAGAATTTGGACTCAAAATATTAGAATTACCAAAGTTATGGGCGATACCCTAGAACAATTTCAATGAACGTCATAACTCGCGCCATTTTTAGGAATTTTTTCACCAAATTTTCAACATGTCCTTTTTGGGACCCCACCTCATGAACACTGAACTGTCATTTAGTTACTCAGGTCAGAAAGGTAACTTCACACAGTGACCGCAAAATCACCTTCCGGCCTGATTAATGAAATAACAGTTGCAGTGTTCATGAGGGGGTCCCGATAAGACTGTGTTGAACATTTGAAAATTCATAAAATGGCAAATTTATAAACAAAAGTTCAAACACCATTGAAATATGTTATACGGCACTTACCTTTATTCCTCAGTTTGTGGTTTGGCTTTGAAGAGTGCAGACGTGTCCTGGTCCACAGAAGATGACAACCTATGACCTTTGGTGGTAAGTATAAGGTAAAGGGGCGACGGGAGGTGGGTGCTCAGTGGGAGGTAGGGATGGGGAGGAGTGGATGGTGGGGATGATGAGGGACTGTTTCTTTTTCAGGTTAAAAATAAAAAGACATCAGGGATGGACTAATGTTTATATTAATAACCATACTGGGGGTCCTGTGATATGGAGGATGGAGGAGAGGTATGCGATAAATTTAAGATGGGTGAAAATGACAGCCCGTTAGCACAGCAATTGGATTTCTACTTGTGACGCCGGTGACCCGAGTTTGGGAATGGATCCAGGTCATCAGAGGGCCATCTGGGGAGAAGGATGGCGTGTCCCCAGGATTGCTGTCCTTCTGGGGAAGGGCAGGGAGAATGTCCAGTGTTTGACGGACCCCTGGCAGAGGCCAAGGGTACCGCAGCAACTGGCATTAGAATGACTCTGGGGGGGGCAGATGCATGACGCCATTGCACGCCTCTGTCCCCAAGAAAAAACACTCCAAAATACTCCTGGTGTCTGCCTCAATGACACCTGCCTCAGCGTTGATTAGTCTCAGGACCGCCCGTGGACCTAATCCCATAGTTGCGGCACCGCTAAGAGGGTTGGTGTCACAGACCCACCCTGGGGGGCAAGCTAGGTGTATTCTAGGCCCGCGTCCTATATAGAGTTGGAGGCTGAGGTCTGTGACCAGGCAGAGGTACTGGGTTGGCGGCGTGGGGAAAAGTACAATAAATAAAAAAAAAAGAAGGATGAAAACATTCAGGAGAATAAATCTGTCAGTTTCTATACTCACTCAACATGTTGAATAGAGACTGAAATAATGAGTACTGCTTCCTCGCAGTGGTCGGCTCCACAAATTAATATTAGAGTAGCCACGGTACCAGCGTTCATGCTGATGCTGCTAATGCAAAAGCCAAGCTAAGAAAACAAATTAATCAGTAAAGCTAGGCAAGGCAGTAGCAAATTTAAAAGTATCATAGGCTGCTCTGTGTAAGACTAGACAAATATAAAGCAGTCTTAAGTGGCAGAGGTGACACTCACTCAGAATAACAAAATAAAATGGATTAAATGTGCACATCAGGATAGCAGTGTACGCAGTCTAACTACGATGCACCTGTTAGTTAAATAAACCTCAGAACTGCAACTCAGATCAATTAATGGGTTGGAGAAAAATAAAGTGTGTGTGTGTGTGTTTGGGGAGGGAACAAGGCATGTAGTTCCCATGCAGTGGGCATAAATGCTTATGTGGCTATAATCCACCGACATGGGGCATATTACTGTGCCGTGCATGAGCCTTCTGCCTATCAAAATTGGTAGTTTTACTCTGACAGTAATGTCCATTTGTATCGTAGATGATACTACTGGGACAAACTGTAGTTCTTGCTTTCCCAGGACTTTGAACTTGTTATTGTTAAATTAGTCACATGAAGCCCTGACTGGATGTATGGTTTATATTAGAGGTGGGCAGACTGATTCTATTATAGGTCCTAAAACAATACCTGTAGCAGACAGATCAGCACCTCTGCAATGCTTTGTATTGCAAACTGTCTTTAAATGGAGCTTACTACAGCGTATCATGGCCACAGCTCAAAGTGTCAGCTCAGTTTATATGTTTAATAAAATGCAGCAGCACAGTTAAAATCCACCATACAGGTCCAGGTATACAGGTTGCTCCTGCTCATACATGGAAAACTTGTTAACATGGCCACAGTAAGTGCATTCTAGTATTCAGCTGTTAACTTTTACCGCTGCTCTGACCATCATTCCCACGGACCTGACCTGGTCATTTGTCTCTGATTGTTTTAGCCTTGTCCCTGATTTGTGACGAGGGAAGTTGAGAGGTATATACGGTGTTCATTTCTTCAAGGCCTTACTACTTTACTGAAATCTTAAATCTTGACTCATTAGGGGAAGCAGTGTAGGCCAGTGGTTGGACCACAGATCTGCAAAACCAGATGATTCCTGGTTTAGAATCCTGCCAGAATCACTGATTCACTATGCGTGTCACATGATCTCCCTCATGCTCCAGTCCCTCCCCAGCTGGACAAATGGGTAGTTCTTACCAACTGTTAATGGATGTGAAATCTCTGCTGGGAAATCCTCGTACAGAAACTTAAAAATAAACAAAATATAGAAATGGACGAAGCATCGCTTCACACAGAGATCGATGGTATAGTGTAATAGCCTTCCAAGTGAGGTAATAGAGTCACTATATTTATCTAAGACTTAGATGAATAGATGAGAAAGCTGATCTCCGTGTCATAAATGTTGAGAACAGATGCGAAGATGGTGCACTGAAGAGTTGTTGAAAATATTTTCACTTATTTTATGCAATATTAGATCAGTGGGACTATTGGGAAAGTCCTGTATAAAGTACCTTGACTCTAGATGGGACTTGTTTGACAAAGCACTGATTACATTTTTCAAAGAATGTAGTCAGTGAAAACATTTTTGAACAACGCTTGAGTGTGCTATCTTTTATATATATTTTGTTCCTTTTGGGTATATTCTGCTCGCAGCACTGTGACTTAGCACACAGCCATCATTCTGTTTGTGACTGCCACTGCAACTGTTGCAAAACGGAGGATGGTCTTGTGGGCTAATTAGTCTGATTTTGTCTCTGAATCTTATTTATAAAAATGTGCCATGAAAATCCTATAACCTCACTCGCTGTATGTCATCACATGATCATTAATTATTTTCTAACATCTGTACACCTCTCCTGAACTATATGGTTTTTTTTATAAATATAACTCCATTTTATAAGTATGCTATGACACTCAGAGTGTGTCATGGTAAGAAATGATGCACTTTCTTGGGTGGTTTCAGCTCTCAGCTACACCTCGTGCCTAACAACCACCTCAGGCATTTATTATTCCTTATAATCACACACGTTGTCATGTGTTATCCCTTAGGTACTCACATCCTTTGAATACCATTATGTAAAATAAATACTGATGAAAATGGTGATTCTAACTCCTAGCCTAAGTAGTCAAAAACAAATAGCCATCCACGCAAGCATATCTTTAGTGCCAGTCTCACCCACATGTGCCAGACCTTGTTTGTAGACAGAACCGATTGGTGGAAGGGTGTGAAGAATCCCGACACTAGGTGCTGTCTCCACATCAGGAGCATTCCCCGCAGAAGGGCACACTCCATTGGCTTTCATGCTGATGCAATTGCTTGATTCTGTATCTCCTCAGGTCCACTAATGAGATGATGTTGGCCACAGTGGCTTGTGATGCTAGAGTCTGGCATGACCCAGTTTGCAGGAGGACAGGATTGGGGAGAAGGTAGGAGGCATCACAGGCAGATAGGTGCCTGCAAAAAGCAAAACATAAAATCAACAGAATCCACTGTGCTACCTCCTCCCATAGCTGCTTAAAAGAGCACATCATTCTTGTAACGTTTTTTCTTTCTTTCTTACTCCCTTTTTCTCACTCCATGATTTCTGATTGGATTTCTTGATATCAGACATCAGCCGAGATGTTAAAGGGATGGTAATTATATGCTCTATCTGCTGCTGTATAATGCATTTTACCAGTTACCACTGCATTTTCTTTGTTTTATCTTGGCATGTCATGTCAAAAGCTGCTGACCACCCCCCAGCCATGACTCTCCTTGCTCTGCATTTGCATTGTGTACTCATCCCTCCCATCCACCATCACCAATTTTAGTATTGTTCCTACTGGTACTTCTATTGCTTTTGTACATTTGCAAATGTATTTAACTTTATGCACTCTATTGTATTATATTTCTGCATTTGGTATCTGCTTCCTGCACAATTGTTATTGTTTTGTATTTATTGCACCTTGTTAGACTGTACTATCCCCAACTACCCCCAAAGAAATAAATACATGAATATGAAAGTGTGCCTTGTTGCTTTTGCCCTCACTTTATACCCTCTTGTTTCCTCTCATGGATGGTACCTAGAAATGAGCTTTAGCTCAGTGTGCCTTTCCTGGTTACCAGTAATTTACAAAGAAATAACATGCCATGCTCAAATATACAGTTTTAGAAAATGCATTAAAAGTCAAGTAACACAAGGCTCTGCATTGTATACTTATTTCTACTAAGAAACAATGAGCTACATAAAACAATGAATGTTGTTTAGTGCAGTGTGCTTCCATCTAACCCTCTGGCGGGCATTACACACTGATTTAAACAGCTGCAGATGGTCCTGGTCCAAAATGTTAGGGCTCCTCAAGCTCTGGAAGTATAATTCCAACACTGGGCACAAGGGACCCATGGGCGGGGGACAGCATCATAGATCAAGAGAGTCTACAGCAAAAATGAAGGCAGAAAAAGGAAAAGAAACTGGCAGACTGGTGGGCCAAGTGTCCCTTATCTGGTGTCAGATTCCATGTTTCTATGTTTCTATGTTTGGTGTTTTACCTTGTGACTGTGACACCTTTGAGGATATTGTGTGAGGCTAATCCTTTCTGTTACTACAGATTCACTGCCCTTTGGGAGCAAAGATGTTTTATAATGCTACCCTTGAATTATTTGCCACCTCTGAGATTCAGAACATCTCCTGTTGGATCACACCAGATTAAACATCTCTGGATCACACCAGATTAAATACCTCTGACTGTTTGATCTTGCTGAAAACATGAAGTATGCCAAAGACTGATATCAGGTTCCTTCACAGCCTCCTTTTCCAAGGGTGAGTATGTTATGATCCACAAGCCTCTCCTCATTAGTTTGGTACCCATACCCCTGATCATTTGGTGGCCCTGCATCGCACACCTCGACTGTCTCAATGCCCTCTTTGTATCACAGAGTCCAGAACTTCACACAGCACTCCATGTGGGGCCTGACCAGATCCAGAAGTGCCAGGGTGCAGTGGAGGAACAGTGGGCCAAATTAAGAGATGGCACAGTGAAGGCACAAACCTCTGCACAGAAGAAGTGAGCAAAATAGAAGAAGAAAGAGACCACTATGGTTCTTAAGGTAAATAGCCAAAAGGATAAGGCTAAAAGGGTAGCATTCAGAGGGTACAAAGAGTTGCAGAGGGAAGAGGATAGGAAATGTACCAGGAGAGGCAAAGGGAAGCAGGCAAAGCGGTGGGGAGTGCAAAGGTGCAATCTGAGGAAAGGGTAGCCAAAGGGACAAGACCTTTTAGGTACATAAGTGAGAAGAGGAAGACAAGAGGTGGGACTGTGAGGTTAAAAATGGCAGGGATTGTACAACAGAGGAACAGGAAAATGCAGATATCCCGAACAGATATTTCTTTTCAATCTTAACAGTGGAGGGGTAGGGGATGGACCACATAAAAGCAGCAGGATGGTGGGTGTTGGGGTTGGAGAGAGACACAAGTCCATTATAGAGGTGAGAGTAGTAAAGGACTTGCAAATCTGAAAGTGGACAAATCTATGGGGCCAGACAGGGTACACACAAGGGTGTTGAGGGAACTCAGGAGAGACTGGCTGCATCTCTGACAGGACTATTCAACAACTCAGTGGAAGACGGAGTGGTTCCAGAGGACCAGAGGAGGGCACATGTAGTTCCACTTCTTAAAACTGGTAGCAAGGAGGAGGCTGACAACTATAGACCAATCAGTCTGACACCAGTGGTGGGGAAAATAATGGAGTTACTTTTGAAGGAAAGGATTATTTATTTATTTATTTATTTATCTATCAAGTCTAGGATTACAAATACCTTTGAGCCATGGCTCTTTACAAAGGTTCCACATCAGAGAAATACAAATTAAGGGGAACGCCAAGACAGGCATTACAACAATGTGGACATTGCAAACAGAGTACAGATTAATACAGTTCAAGGGTAGCATTGTAACAAGGCAGCCAGCGGCATTTGTCAGAGAAAATAGACAACAGATAAGAAGTGCCAGAGTCATAGGAGAGGGAAGAGTATGGGGAGAAGGAATGTAGGAAGGGTGACAAGAGGGTGAAAAGTGCAGCATTGAGTATACCAAGATGTGAAGGTAGAATCCAGTTGGGGGGACAACTAGAGCAGAAAGGGAAGTGGAGAAACAAGCTTAAGTTGGGCAGTCACAGGAGCTGTTGGTAGTGAGATAGTCCGGAGCCTATTTTAAACATACCAATAGTTGGGGCAGAGGAGATGGTTGGCTGAGGCCATTGAACCAGAGTAGTGCTCAATAAGCAAAAGAGTGTTGTCCCTGTGAAGTGTGACAGTGGGGACTTTCAGTAGCTGTAGCGTGGATCTCATAAGGCACCATTTGTTAATTCGGTGTTGTAACAGAGTTGAGACCCCAGAAGGTGCAAAGTAGATTTTTTTTCACCATGGAGCAGGTGAGAAACTTTATGCGGTTTGATAGTTGGAGCCAGCTGGTCTGAGTGTACAGGTCACATGTGTGGGTGAGATGGTGAGTACCAGTGATGAGCCGACATGCTTATTTAAGGCAGTTGAGAGGCATCTAAGGGTTGTGGTTGTGGCTGAGCCATAAATGATGAGACCATAGTCTATTGCAGAGATCACAGTGCTCAGGACTGCAACCTTCAAAGCTTCTGGCATGAGGTGTGGTCTGTGTTTGTAGAGGAGACCAAGCGTGTATTAGCAGCTCCAGCTACATTATCTACATGAAGTCCATAGGAGAGATTTGGGTCAAGCTGTATCCCTAAGTATTTGAAGGACCCCACCTGATCTAGAGTGTTCCCCTGGGTGGTGGAGATAGCCAAGTGGTGTAGCTTGTGTGGGTTATGAGAGCTGCAGAAGAGCATAGATTTGGTTTTCTTGTCATTGAGGACCAGTTTATGATTAAGAAACCATGTCTCTACAGAACTGAAACCAAGTTGAAGGTTGTGTTGAAGAGTTGCAGGATCTTTGTGAGTGGAGAATACAACAGCATCATTGGCATACAGTATGATCTGCTCAAAGCAGTGGTAAGGAGGAGTTTAAGAAAAGGCTAAAAAGGAGGGGTCCCAGTATGGATCCCTGTGGGACACCTGAGCAAACAGGCAGGGTGTTGGAAAGAGCATCCGCACTTTTACTCTCTGTGACCGGTTTTCTAAGTAGCTTTTAAACCAGAGAGAAGAGTCAGGTGATAGCCCAGCATTCAATAGTTAGTGTATTAATAGTCCATGGTGTACTGTATCAAGGCCTTGGAGAGGTTGACAAAATGGCCCCTGTGAGAAGACCGTTGTCAAGGGATTTGTGCAAAGCTCCAGTGAACTCAATAAGGCTGTGGTGGTGCTGTGACCTTCCCAGAAGCTGTGTTGTTGTGAACAAGGTATATTGTATTTATCCAAGTGGTCGGTAAGTTGATCAGCCACGTATGCGCCAAGTGCCTTAGAGAGTGGGGGCAGTATGGAGATAGGGGCGATAATTTGAATGAATTGTCTTGTCCCCACTTTTATGGACGGGTGTCACGGTGGCTGTTTTCCATAGGTCCTGGAATTTTCCACAGCTGAGAGAGAGGTTTAGGATTTTTGTTGATGGATGAATTACCTCATTGAGGGTGAGCAACAGAAGCTTAAGGTCCAGGGTGTCGCTACTAGATATAGATTTAGAGATAGCTGCAGTAATATAGCGGTGAGCTTCATTCAGCCTTACCTTCCTGAAGTAGAAGAGGGATGGTTAGACTGAGGGGCTGCGGAATTTGGGGAGTAGACCCTGTTTTCGAAAAGTCATGGGGTAGAACAGCACTAAGGTCTGAAAAGCTGTGTTAAAGATGTTTGCGATCACCTTGGGGTCAAGGGTTGAGGATCCATCAATCATTAACATAGCTGAGAGGTTTTTGGCTGCTTCCCTGTGACATCCTTGATATTGTCCCGAAAGCACAACCATTTCCCCATGTATTCGTGAGAGCATCTTTGTAATAGGTGGATTTCATTAGCCATATGGCTTTTGTGCAGGCATTTCGTGCTTGTTTGTAATTTTGATGTCCAGTTGTTTGCCAGTGGCCCTGGCAACTGCCCAGAGGTGATCCCTTAGCTTCAGCTGTGAGAGAAGAGCCAGGTGACCCATGGGTTAGAGAGAAATTTTTGTTTTGCACCTTTAGCAGGGGCAAAGAGGTCGCGGCTTTGTTGAAAATTGAGATGAAGTGATCAAGAGCCAAGTTAACATCTGTTGCTTCATAGATGGGTAGCCAGTCTTATATTTATTTAGGAAATCAGAATTACAACCCTTTGAGTCATAGACTCATTGCCAAAGGCTCCACATCAGAATAAAACATAGACATTCATACAGTACATACATAGAATAAATGTGGGCGAGCAATCATACAGAGTATAAATACAGTGAGCACGGGTTAATGCCTATACATCTGGCAGCTAAAACAGGGCAGAGCTATCAACATATTTACCTAATGAGCGGTTAAGGCCTATACACTTGGTAGCTAAAGCAATGCATGATATGAGTTGGTAGTTAGCCGCCTCAGGAGGCCTTGTCTTATACATAATACACTGCGCTCATGGTCCAGTACAATTACATGGTAACCAAGGGAGGTGAGGAGACTGTAGGCTAGAAATAGTGAGGGCTCTCCACTGCCTGGCCAAGGGCAGGTGCGTGGCCTAGCAGCATGGTGCAGGATCCACAGGTTACCAGTTACACTAGCATTGATGTGAGGAGAGGATATGGGCCCTAAGGAAGCTTTAAAAGGACCTAGATTGGTGATTGATATGCCAGCCAGTGGTAGGGCATTGTACCAATGTAACCCCACTACAAATGGAGTTTCCCAAAAGTCTTCCTTGAGCTTGCCTAAATGCTCACTGCCAGGCTGGTGTCCCACGTTTTAGCAGTTTAATGTGCTTGCCAGAGAGTGCCTGCATAGCCCTGTGTACTGGCTCTTTAAGAGCTGCCTGGATTGCAGTAATAAGTAATCTGAGAGGGAGCTCTGTTGAAAGATGTAACTATTTGCTGAAAATCATTTAGAGGAGGATAATAACGTAGCTTGTCTAACCTGCCTTCTTTGCAGCAAGGACTGTTTTGTTTATCTCCACTGTCTTGGTCCTGGACTGCCAAATTGACCAGTCAGTACTGGTGGGACCTAAATGGAGCTGGACCACAGGAGCTGTCTGGAGTCAAAATCTGTAGGAATTGTAGTTTTGGGCTTTTGGCACCTTTTGCACCTGAAGGGGAGCCTTTGTTGTGACTGACAGACAGATCAGCCAACTGAACCTTTTGGATTCTGGGAAAGTCCCAGGCTTGCTGGCAGTTGAGTGAGATCTAAGTTGGGAGCTGAAGAAACAACAGCTTGAGACAGTCAATCAGCCATCTGAGTAGTTTTGTGCGGAGAACTGTGGAAAAGCCTGAGTTGTGGCCTGCATGTCTGCCTGCTGCCCTGAGAAGGAGAGAAGAAAATTATTTCAGACTAAATCCAAGTTTGTGAGAATGAAGTAAGTCACTGATTTTTACCAGGCTCATACCTGAAGAAGACTAAAGATTTTGCTGAATGTGATTGGCCTATCAAGATTTCCAGCTGCTTTTGAATCCTCGGTTTGTGCAGAGACTTTACGATCATGACCGGAGAGCGGTTTGCCTGGTACAGTAGAATTTCCTTACATGTAAATGTATGGCAAGTTGTTAGTGGGTCGTGATTTGGTTCCCACTGTGTGAACTGTGTTCTGCTTTGTGGAAGCTGTATCTAGCCCAAAACGGACTGTATCCGAATTTGCTCCGCTTGGCATGGGCCTTGCCACACTGGCCCAGCCAGACTACCCACTGCACAGAGAAAGCCATTGACGAGACCTGCCTGGGGATCAGCCCCTGCTCCATGCTTGAATGGGAACGACACCTCAGCGAATTGTGTGGGCCCTGCTTCTCCTGGCACTCCAGATCAAGCACTTGCAGTCTCACTTTTCATCCAGCCTGTGTCCAGTCTTGGGTATTGTGAGTAATCATCAGGGTAGCCCCTGCAACAACAGCCTAATCTAAAAGTGTGTCATCTGATTGTCTTTTGTTTTTTTTCACAAACTGCTCTGGATTACAATTAGTGTGTATGGTGCATGTTGTTTTCGTCCATCACAGGGCCCCAACCAGCTACAACGTTCCTGGCTAGCCCACCATTCTCCTCTGGGTACCCAGAGTGTGTGACTTTTATGGACCCTGAAGTGCATGCATAACTGTTTGATTGATACAGTCTTTAAGCAAATTAACCTGATTACACCTCTCCTTGTTTAAGTCCCTTAAATAAATCAGATCTAACTTTTTGCATTTACCCTGACTGTGATTCCAGTTTGTGCAAGAGTACTGTATTGCTTTTATTTGCTGTGTATAACCTTGTTTTACAGGGGGTCCCCAAGGTCGAGCCAGAGGAAAGCCCTGGTGGTAAATGCAAACATGTGGGTGCTTGTGTAGTGTATCGGGTATTGCGAAAGTGATTATTGTGTATTGTTCCGCCACTAGTAAGGAAAGAGGGGGCTTATAGTGTCCCGGAGGGCTATGCCCAGGTTAGCTTGACCAATACCAACCAAGACCTCCAGGTGGAGGCACCCATGTCAGAACTCAGGCCCTTAACCTGCTACTGGCCACGAGGCAGAGGTAGTAGCCTATGGGATAGCGCCACCTAGGAGTTACACTAGGATGGAGCTCTAAGGGAAGGATCGCTGGGCCAGGGTGATCCTGATGCTAGGCACCTTCCAGATAGTTTTGGGCAGCCCATGTGACGCCGAGATGATGGTTGCCTGAAGAGAAGCCAAGATACCTATTGGGGTTAAACTCAGGTGGATTTTTTTTGTGAAGAGCCATGTCTGGTATAATAGTCTTTCCTCAAGGGAGAGGATATTGGTGAGCACGTATAGGTGCTGGTTTGTGTATTTCTGTCAGCACCAGAGAGGAGCCAGCAGGCCTTATTGATGACTACTTGTATTTGATGAAGTTACCGTAGGGTCGGGCGTCAGCATAGATTGTGAGGCCATAGTCCACCAGCAATAAGACTAAGGAGGTAATGGCTAGGCGAAATGCTCAGGTGGCAGGCATTCTTTATGTCTGTAAAGGAGACCAATGGGGATGTTGGTAGTGGAGGTGAGGATTTTATATCTGCATGGAATGAGAGGAAGCGACAAATGTAATACCTAGACACTTATACTTTTGGACCTGTTCCAGTGGGATGAGAGGCAGACAGTATTTCAGGGGAAATCCTTTGATCTGTTTTGGTGGTGGGCATGGAGCATTGTCTTAGTTTTTAATGTTGACCACCAATCTGTGTTCAACGAACCAGTGTTCAGTCTGAGAGAAGGAATTTTGTTAGGTACGGTGGAGAGAGAGAGATCAGCACGGCATAAAGAACAGTGTTGTCTGAAGAGGAGAAGGTTGCTGGGGCAGGATTTATGCAGGGCGTTGAGGTAGATGCTGAATAGCAGGGGCCCAGGATAGATCCCTGGGGAACTCCTGAGCATACAGGTAGCATAGTTGATATGGTATCATTAATTTTAACACATTGGGTTCTAGAGGAAAGATAGCTGGAGAACTATGAGAGTGGACAATGAGGGACCCCAATTTGTTTTAATGTGTTAAGAAGGAGGATGAGAAACTGTGTCAAAGGCCTTTTAGAGGTTCATAAACACGGCCTCGTAGGTGCCTCTTGTCAAGCGTGGAGTGCAGGAGTTAGTAATTCTGTGAGGGCGGTCACAGTGCTATGACCAGCTCTGAAACCATGCTGTCCCTACATAAGAGGTTGTGTGTGAGGAGGTAGTCAGTGAGCTGATTGGCCATGATCTTTCAAGGGCTTTAGAAAGTGGGGAGAGTTGAGATGGGCTGGTAGTTGTTTGGGAGGAGCTGTCACCCATTTCAGTATTGGTCTTATTACTGCCATTTTCCATGAGGTTGGGAACTGGCCCAGGCGCTGGGACAGATTTAGAAAGTCTGTGAGTGGGGAGATAACTGAGTCTACCGCGAAGGTATAGGGATACGCATATCGAAGGCTATTTTGCAGTAATTGGAGCTCCGGAGGGCTTTGGACAGGTAGGCTTTCACCTGTAGGGTAATGACTCTGAGTTTTGAAGGTGGAGGAGCTCAGGGTGGGGTAGGCTGAATTGGATTAAAAAGTTGCTAGGAAGGACTGAGCTGCGGTCTGAGAAGATGAAGTTGAGGCAGTCTATGTCAAATGTGTTACTGGTGGGTACCATTAACACTAAGTTGTGAGGGAGGAGAGTGGGATTACTATTAAGCTCCTTGATGTTATCCCAGAACTTTTTGTGCTACCCAGGAGGTGGCTAGGGCGGTTCTGTAGTGCTCCTCCTTGGCCTTGTGGATTGCCCAGGTACACTTATTGCAGGCAGCATTATAGGCTTGCCTACTGCTTGCAAACTGGAGGCAGTAGCACAATGCCTGAGGTTGTCATGCATTTTGAACTGCTGTAGGAGTTCTGGGGTGATCCAGTGGGCACTACATATCTTAGTGGTCACTTTGATGGTCAGTGCAAAAGTATCACAGGCAGTATTAAAGGTGGTGGTGAAGTAGTGCAATGCACCATCTATGTGCGGGGCTTGGGAAACAAGGGATCAGTCCCAGTTAATTAGATATTGTTTGAGTTTGGCTATGCCTCCTGGGCATGGTCGACAATGAACAGTGATATTTGGTGGTGGTTTAGGTAGCTGACAGGACCAGCTGAAGATGATTGGGGAGTGGTCGCATATGCTGGGTAGGACATCCAGGTCGGTGATATGGTGGGACGATCAATGAGCAGGATATCTAGTAGAGTGTGGATTCCATTAGTAGTGTTGGCCCTGGTAGGCTGGGATACCAGTTGGGTCATATCTAACACAGCAAAGGTATCTTTGGCATCTGTTGATGAGCTCGCCAGCCAGTTTATGTTGAGATCCCCAACTAGGATTTGTTCCATTTTGTGGGGATGGCTGGCTAGATAGTCAGAGAGCACTTTACAGGCAGGGGATTGGCTGCAGGGTGGGATGTAGGTGATAGTGAGAGTAAGAGGAGCATGGTTTGGGTCAGGGAGAGTTTTATTGAGGGAGCTTGGCACCATGGTCTCACGGAGGGTGTAGGCAGGGCTTGGTAATGTAATGAGTCATTTACATAGAAGGCACAGCCACTGTCTGTCTTGCAGTTACAATCAAGCCTAATGAGATGTAGCCAGGAACAGAGACAAATGAGTCTAGAGTCTTGGCTGACAGCCAGGTTTCTGTTAAAGCCAGAATGTCTGGTTGGTGTTGTGTTGTCCAGCATTGCAGGGGTGCCATTTTTTAGGCAGGCTGCAGATATTCATAGCAGCTATTTGAAGCCCGTGGGTGACTGCAGTTGGGGGTGCTGCTGGGCCAGGACTGGGGTGAACATTGCCAGGTAGTAGAAGAAGCAAGTAGAAGATCCTGACAAGGGCCATGAATTGGTGGCATTTTGCCGGGTGGCGGCTGGCAAGCTTAGAAAGTGATGAGAAGGGAATGGGCAGTTATGTGAGGGCTGGGATGGCCAGGTGGAGGAACAGACAAAGAGGGCTCAAGGCACAGACAGATGGGTGGAGAGGTAGAGGGAGAGGTGTGGGGGCTATGGGGAGAGACAGGGTGATGGAGAGGCTATGAGGGTGAGGTGCTCCCCAGTAGCAAAGGTGTGTACATACCAGAGGCAACTGGGGTTTGTTGCTGAACAGGGTAAACATGGTTAGCAACAGTAACATGGTTAGTTGTGTGGGTGGGTGTTGTGAGAGTACAGTGGTGGTAGATGTGACCATAGGCAGGTATGAGTGGGTCTGTTGACACCCAACATTGTGGCAGACGTGAGGGTGCAGTGGTAGGCTGTCGCTTCCTTTGGAGCTAAAGGCACCTGGTTTGAACCTCCTGCATAGATGCCATGTTGTATGCCTTTGTGATAGCCTGGGAGACAGTGCAAAGGACACTACAGACAGTGGCAAATGACAGAGAATTTAAGTATGAATGACGCTGGGACAGAAGTGTTGGTTGAGCAGTGGAAGAGAATTGCAACCGACATGTCTTGTTGCCCCCAGCTGCTTTTACAGTATAATCTGCAAATGGAAAAGTAGATAAAAACAACAACTTTAAACTGAAGAAATTCAGCTCTGAGTATTAAAACAGACCAGATATTTTATTATTTTTATTTTATTTAGTTTTTGTTTACGGTAAGTACACTAGACAAGTTTTATGCCTATTTTCAGGAACGACCGGGAGAGTACAAAAGGGTACAACAGGTACATTGATACAGTAATTGGTTCAGACGAATACATTCAGGTACAAAAACAGGAGAAAAGACAATTTTTACAGTTTTTACATTTATGTGGAAGGTACACCCAGATACAGTGCTGGGGCAAGGTATAGTTAGAGATAAATTCAATGACCAACAGGGCTGGTGAGGATTATGAGCATAGTAACATCATAGCCGGTCAAGCAAGGAGGGGATTTGGACGAGGACATAGCGCAAGAGTGGTGACACCAGAGCAGGAGAGAAGAAGCCGCACCAGTGACACCGGGAGGCTAAGGAGGCTTAGGACATTCTAGCGAGAAGCCACCTTAAGATGATCCCACAGGAGGTCGGAAACTCTTGTGAGAGGAGGCAGTACGGACTCTTTCAGGAAAGGAGTTCAGAGCCTGGGGCCATGGACAGCAAAACTCAGTCCCCATGTTGATGCGGGAAGTAGGTACACTTAGTAGGCCGGGCCTTGGGATCCTAAGCAGGTAGGGGAGAGGTCAGCAGGAGCAAGAAACCGGGCCAGTTCGGAGGGGTGCGAACTAAGTACTTTACACGAGGCACCCAGTGCTAAAGTTAAGGGATTGAGCGGGATAGTTGTCAAGCTTCTCAGAGCTCGTGAGTGATGGGTGAGGCGGCAAAACGACAGATGTTGTTGTACGCGTGCCCCACTTGCTTAGGAGGGTCTTAGAAGTGAGCAAATATGAGGGAGCTGAAGCTGAGGGAGGAAGTAGTACTCCCTGGCAAGAGCTAAGCGAGCCGCTGGAGTGAGGTTGCACCGAGCCCTGTAGGCCATCCCCAGTTTGCGTTTACCCCACTGCAGGCATTATGGATATGACTACCAAGGTCCAATTGGGGACGCCGCCACCCAAGATATTTGAGGGAGGTCACGGTAGGGAGAGGGGAGCCATCTTCATAGTTGATATGTAGGGAGTTGAAGAGGCTCAGATTTTGGCAGAGGAACTGAAGAGCATAGCCTAGATATCAGAGCCAATACTGGATTAGGTGAAAAGGTTAAATAGCTGGTCGATGGTAGTGACATGGTCCAGTCAGAAGGAATTTGAAATGCCTGCTGGTGAGGAACCAAGCAAGAAGCTTGTTTTCCACAGACAGCCAATAAGAGCTGTCCCAGGATAAAGGCAATTGTCCTTAGAAAATTTACAGAGACAGCCACGCAGCCTTGAGTTCCCAGAATGCTATCCAGGCTGTACCTGCTAGCAAGGGCTTGGGGAGTGTGGCAGCAGGCTCTTCTCGTCGTGGAGGTGTGTAGACCCCCATCTGAGGTGCTGTTAGCCCAAGGGCTATGAGGATGCCTGAAGGAGAATAGACAAGCTGGGTTAGATATAGCTCCAAAACAATGGGAGGTATCCCGCTTGCAATTCACAAAAACTTTGTCACAAATAATGAGAGATTAAATTGTAGGGAGGGATTCAGGCAGTGAGATAGGTGCGGCTGGGTCTGCAGAGAGAAGAAATAAATGATGCTGAAATTAGGGGGGGGGCAGGAGAAATGAACTGAAAGTGACTTTTCACAGAAATACCCAACGTGGTAACAGAGACTCAGCACAGAATTAGAATACAGTCTAGACCTCTAAACTTCCAAGTTCAAACACATACAAGTATAGTTAAAAAAAAAAACTTTAAACTGAAGAAATTCAGCACTGAGTATTAAAACAGACCAGCTATCAGAGGCAATACTGTATTAGGGAGATCTTGAATGTAATGGGTTACAACACAGAGGCAGCATGGATTCACAGGGGTGGGTGGTGGGATGTGTGTGGTGTGGGGATCTTGTCAAATGAACCTGATAGATTTCTTCAACTGGCTGAACAGGGAAGCAGATTAGGGTGGGCTGGTGGACATGGAACTGTAAAATTGTCTTTTCTCCTGTTTTGTACCTGAATGTATTCGTCTGAACCAATTACTGTATCAATGTACCTGTTGTACCTTTTGTACTCTCCGGGTCATTCCTGAAAATAGGCATAAAACTTGTCTAGTGTACTTACCCGTAAACAAAAAACGAAATAAAAATAAATAAATACTTAGACTTCAGCGAGGCTTCACACCATATCACATAGAAGTCTCATTAGGAAACTGGGCAGTTTGGGGAAGCATTCTAAGGTGGTAAATGGGGTTCAAAACTGGTTGATGGATAGGAGACAGAGGCGGTGGCAAACAGATATCACTTGGGTGATGGGATAGTGACCAGTGGGGTACCTCAGGGCTCTGTACTGGGTCCAGACCTCTTTAAAGGGCAGGTGTTTATGTCTAGTAAATAGACAGCTATTTTATGTATTGTATTTAGATGTATTAGCAATTACTTTCTACTTCTATAATAAAAAAAAATTATTAGTGTAGAGAAACAAGTGGTTTTTACCTTCATATTTCACACTGCTAATAAAAGAAATCAATACAATTCTGGTATTGTGATCTCAGAAACTTCCAATTCTTATGAGTCCACTGCATTTCAAGGAGCAACTAAATATATTTGACTATATTTTTCTAAAGAAACCGGTTCTTCTTTAGCAACAAACCTTGCTTTATATGTTTACATTATTGTGGTCCATTTGTGTGATTGTGGACTTTAAAACAGCAACGCCTTTTCTTCTTCCCAAGATAATATCACTGCCAAATTATAACAAAATATCATTGGTTATCAAACAAATCACATGTTTCTATTAAATATATAATATTTTGGTTCTGAAGAGAATGTATGCCTCTTTGCAGACATCATGAAGATCTGCAACAGGGTGGATATTCCAGAAGGGGTGAGAATTTGAGAAGGGGCCTCAGCAGTCTGGAGGAGTGGTCAAGGGTGTGTCAGCTAATAGTCAATGCAAAAAGTGTAAGATCTTGCACCTGGGACACAGAAATGCAGGGAGAAGTACATGATTTGGGAGGAGGTACTGACAGCCACGAAACAACAAAGGGACCTGGGAGTAATCATATCTGATGGCCTAAAGGTTACCAAACAATGAGAAAGCTGTGGGGAGAGCCAGTGGAATGCTGGGGTGGGTAGGGAGAGGTATCTCCAGCAGAAGGAGGGAAGTGGTGCTGCCACTGTACAGAACATTGGTGAGACCTCATCTCGAGTATTGTGTCCAGTTCTGGAGGCCGATCTCTGGAAAGCCATACACATTGTAGAAGTGGTCCAGAAAGGGCAACAAAATGGTACAGGGTCTGCACCAGAAGCCATATGAGGAGAGACTAGAGGCCACAATATGTATCCCTGGAAGAGAGAAGAGAGATATGTATTTATTTATTTTTATTTAGTTTTTGTTAACCGGTAGGTGCACTAGCCATAAAATGACAATTTTCAGGCATGACCAGGAGAGTACAACACATAAAAGCATACAAAAGTACAAATGTACATGACATATCAAATACAGTCAGTAAGAAGCAAACAGTAATGACATAAGCAGGAATAATCAAATCATTGCAAGAGAGGTTACATAACATAACTAACCTAAACAATGTGGAACTGTAGTGTAAAATACATACAAACAGCAACAGGACAGTAAGGAAGGCCAGTGACAGAGACAAGTATAAAAGTACGGAGCTATAGGTAAAATAAGACAAAAATAATGGAGAACATTGAGCTAGGAACTGGCAGGGAAGGAACACTTCACAAGAATGGGAGCGGGCAGAGGCTGGAGACTGTAGACCAGTTGGTCTAACCTCTGTAATATGGAGAATGATGGAAATTGCTTCAGAGGAAGATTTGATGCATACCTTGGGGCATAGCGAGGCACAGGACCCCAGGCAGTATTGATATAGAGGAAGGTCATGTCAGACTTTCATGTAGGTCATGTCGAAACTTTCAAATACCCTCAAAGGTACAAATAAGGTGCAAGAGGGTAGCATCTTTCAACAAAAAGATGTTCAAGAACAAGTGGCCATGATATGAGAATGGTGGGGAGGGTAGACTCAGGGGTATCGTGAGGAAGTATTTTTCCACAGAAAGGTGGTGGATGCATGGAACAGCCTTTACCTGTGGAGGTTTTAGGTTTTGGCAGCAAAGATGGTAGGGAAATTCAAGAATGCATGGGCTAGACATAAGGGAACTCTAGCGACAGGAAAGGTGGGGTAAGCCTCTGATCAATTAAGATCTGCGGTATCTGATACAGGCAGAAAACTGGGCAGACTAGATGGTCCAAATGGTCTTTATCTGCCATCAAATTCTATGTTTATATGTTTCCATGTTATTACACTATAAAAATCTGAAAAATAGTGCCAGCACCCCACTTCCCAGTCTAGGATATTTGGAGATGGTAAACTTTGTAGGGAAGGGGAGTGCATTACAGCCAAGAAACACAGTCCAGAAATAATAACAGGAAAAACAGTACCAGGATTCCCTCAGGTGGTATTGGTGATGGATTGGCTCCAACAGGGTGCCCACAGACTTTCAGGGCATTGAGGTGGGACACCTGAGGAATGGAGATGGAGTCCACATGTCTTCACCTGCCTGGCCTTGCCCACTTCACCTGGACAGCCTTTATAGACAGTCCTCACCAGGCAGGCCTCTTGATGTCTTCCTCAGTGGTGCTCTGGTTCCCGCTGTACTGGATGTTACCCTGGAACATATTGGAGACAATGGTTGTGGAGGTAACTTCTTTGAACAGCAACAAAACAGTTTCTTCAAACACAAAGGCAAACAGCAAAGCTGTAGAAAACGGATCCCATTTCATTAGAACAAGCAGTCATTCCATGGAGCTGAAAGTCACTACAGGTTGGGCAGAACCGGTGGTCACATTTGGCTGAATGTCATTCTTGACCAAAGGGTCCCAATGAACAGTTAAATAGTACTCTGGAGGGCCGGCCTGGAGGTGCTGGAGGTTGAGGCACTGGATGCCACACCCTGTGCCATACCAGCAACCTGTGTTCACGAATGAGCCTGGGCTGTCTGGGGTCGGCAGGGTGACAGAGGATCGAGCGTCCAGAGGACTGCTCTCTCTCTCAGGAAGGAAGGATTGTCTTCCCACCTGTCTGCTGCCCTCTGGTGGGGCTGGGGGTAGTGCAGGTAGAGAGGGCATAACAGCTGGTGATCACGGTGTGCATGCCCCATATGCATGCAGCCGCTTGGGAAAAAGAGAGGGTCCAGGAAAAAAGGAAAATGGGGCTGGGGTTCATGGCTCCTTCCCATCCCCGCTTCTCTGCCGCCACCACCACATCCATGGATCTGGATTGTGCTCTGGGAGGGTGGCGGAAGTTCCTTCCTGGGCCCACCACGGAGGGGCAAGCTGTGGGGATCTAGGGATGGTCAGTGTTGGCTGGCAGGGTGGACAATACAGGGTTGAATCCTCATCCTCAGTGCACGGGAGCAAAACTACTGATTAAAAACTGTAGTCTGGACCCAGGGCTCACATTTGCATAAGATATTCAGGTGGCCAGACAGTCCAAACAGTCAGTAAGCTCAAGTCTGAATAAGACCCACAGCAGTTTCATTAAACATCTGTCTCCCAGCTTCACTCTTTTTACCAGGAATTCAGACCTTCAAGCAGTACACAGTGCACTTACGGTCCCCGCACCATCCACCTCCACACAAGCTTTAATTCTGATTACGGCCTCCTTTGAACTAACAGGGTTTCCTTCTTCCACACGAGCGTAAGCCACCAAATAACAAGGGCAGGAGTGAGACCCTTCAGAAACAGTCCAGCACCTGATCACTGATGCTATGCCATTGCACCAGAATCCCAGAGATTTTCCTGGTGATCCTGAAGGTTTGGGCAAAATCTCACTCAGTGATCTCAGTCCAGAACAGTCTCTTTGTGAGGCTCAGTTGAATTGCCATGAGAATCAGAACACAGCCTGCCACTCTGCCTCCTGCCCAATGGCCAACCCATAGGTCTCCTCCCATCTCCTATGGACTTGCACTTTCTGGAGCTCCTCAGCATGCAGTGGCATCCTCGTCCAGGTGACCCTGGGACAGGCTGCCACCTCGGTCCCAGCACAATCTGGTTTGCCACTGCCAGACTGTGCACCCAGATCCCTCAACCAATAACTGGTCCAGCCACAACCCTCACATCTGGCTTCAAACTGCAGTCATCCCAAGATTCACCCTTCCACCGCGGCTCCCTCACCTCATGTCTCTTGATTTAGCAGCAGCAATTTTCCCCACATGGAGTCTCTGCAATCCAGCCCAAAGCACTGGGGCTCCAAATGAAAAGGCAGCCACCACCTTCTTGTCTTCCATTTCTTGTAGCACTACCACTAAAAAAAACAACAACAAAAGACCCTATCTATTGCCGAGAAGGCGGATGTCTCATTTCCTGACCTCCTCTTCGCCATTCCTCACCAGTCTCTTGATTCCTCTTTGAAATTCCTTTTATCTCCTCCATTCAGTTTGGTGCCTAACTCTATGGTCCAATCAAGGATCGATTCTACTGGTGCCATACTCCATGCCTCCTTGAGTGCCCTATGGACTTGTAGTCTTGATTCCAACATTTACAATGTGCCCCATAGATGCAAGCCGGCACCAAAACTACTTATATAAAAAGGAGCTGCTGCTCTTTAAATTTCTGAGACCTGGCATCCATGCATGCACATGGGGCACCAATCCACCATCTTAATTAAAAAATATGATTTATTTACAAAATGAGGCAGTCATGAGCTCAGCCACCCGGAAAGCCGGACCCAGAACACCACTGCCCACCGAGGTGCAGACAGGCACTCTACCACTCGCCTGACAGGCTAAGAGCTAGAGACAGCAGGATTGTGCAGCTGCATTTGCAAGCCAGACTCTGGGGGTTGAATGTCAGGGAATCCCTCCCAGGGCCACAGGAATGCCAGTGCTGGGAAGTATTGAGTCGCTGTCTTCACAACAGGTAAGCCCACTACAGGGGCTTACACAAGTTTGCAGTTTCCATTGAAATACATTGCCAGCCTTGCCAGTAAAAGTTTTCTGACATCATAATAAAAGCATTCCATTGGATTCTTGTTTTACTAGTAATTAACAAAATACAAATAAAATAATTAAAATGTAATTAAAGAAACAAATTACAGCAAACAAAATGATTACGGAGTATCAAAGGTCCTTACTAAGCACTTGCTCTTTAATGTCTGTATAACTGACATTGCAGAAGAGCTAGATGGAATGTATGCCTCTTTGCAGATGTCACCAAAATCTGCAATAGGGCGGACATCCCAAAGGGATTGTAGAGAATCTGCAGAGACCTGAGAAACTCAAGTAGTGGTCAAGGGTATGGCAGATGGGTTTCAATGCGATAAAGTGCAGAATCATGCACCTTGCTCACAGAAACCCAGAGGCAGAGTAAAATTGGGGGGATTGACGGTCACCAGACAGGAAAGAGACCTGAAGTAATCATATTTGAGAACCTCAAGATGGCGAGGCAGTGCGACAAGGCAGTAGATAAGGCTAATGGGATGCTGAGGCATGGAGGGGGTTATCACCAGGAGAATGAGTGAGGTGGTGTTGCCACTGTATAGGAAAGGAAAGGGGAAATTGTTTAACCAGGAGGCACACTAAGCTGAAGCTTGTTTCAGTGCGACCTGAGAGCACAAGAAAGATAAGTGAATTGCTCTGAGTCACACAGTATGCAAGTGGGGCTGTGGGATTCAAACCCGGTCTCCAGGTTTGCAGCTCAGAACCTTAAACCATTGTTTATAGGTTCATAGGACAAAACACAAGTTCAGGAGGCTTGCACCCATTGTGAACTTACACCTCTGTTACTTGAGGTGGTACTCATATTTTTGGCACCCATATAAGCATCTAGTCTCACGCTTAAAGGTTACTATATTGTTACTTCCACTATCTGTTTAGGTAAAGTATTCCAAATACTAACTATTCTTTGAGTGAACCACTTTCCTCTCCTGGCAGTTTTATTAATCTCTCCTTTAATTTATTATCGTGTGATCTAGTATTTGATTTGGTCTTATAGTTAACCAGTCCTATTGTTCCATAAGTACTTGGTCCTTAAATGCTTTATATACCAGACATAGGTCTCCCTGGTTCTTCTATACCCATAGAGTAGAAGTCCAATTTTTAATCCTTTCCAAGTAGCTCAGATGCTGCATATTTTTAATTTTTTGGTCGCTTTCTCTGCACTCTTTCAATTCATTTTTTCCTTTATTTATTTTTTTATTTTTATTTTCCTTATGTTTTGGGGTGCACTAAACTGTGAACAATATTCTAGATGGGGTCTCACCAAACTAGCGGCATAAAGGAACAATGACCTCTGGCTCTCTACTTTTAATTGATCTTGGTATGCATTCGAGAATTTTGTTGCCTTTTGAACACTAAATTTATTAAGTGTATTGAATGACATTTTATCTGTTACTAGTACGCCTAGGTCTTTCTCATCTTTTGCTGTTTGAGGATTATATCTATTAAGGGTGTATTGGTACTTGGATTATTGTGGCCCAAGTGCATGACTTTACACTTATTCTCATTGAACTTCATCTTATTGTGTTCAGCCCACTTGTCAAGATGGTTAATATTCTGTTGGAATTCCTTTCCAGATTTTGGGTCAGTCACTATAGCTCCTATTTTTCAGTCATTGGCATATTTACTTATTCGTGCAGTCCTGTGTGTCTGCATGGATGAAATTAAAATATTAAATTGGGTTGGCCCCAGGACCGCTCCTGGGGACACCACTTGCCACCAGTCCCCATGCTGACAAATGACCTCTAATAACTACTCTCTGTGTTCTCTTATCGAGCCATGAAATTATCCAGTTTATAATGTTTGGGTGGAGTTAAAATTAAATATTCAATAAGGATTCTATGTGATACTGAGTCAAAGGCTTTGGCATAGTCTAAAAGAGTCGCCTACTGGCAATTCATTATCCATCCGGTCAGTGATGGTGATTGTGCGACCTTGCTACTGTGTGAGGAAAGTGGGGATTCCTGATTTGGGATTCTGTTGTCCTTTGAGAATGTCCTCTACCATGGAGGAATTGTGAGGAGCGAACAGATTTTTGTGAGAGTTGCTGTTTTGTGTACTGAAGCCGAATTGAGTGGAGGGCCCTGAACTGTATTTTGGTGGGCCTGAAATTACATTGAATGAGACTGGCCATTTGCAATGAGAACAGCCCTGACTCCATTGGGGATCACTGGCTATATTATGCTGCTTCAGGGGTCCGGTGCTTATTCAGTCAGGGAGCTGGCTGATGTACCTTTGGTGCTCCTAGACTCTCAGGATTGGTTACTGAGTGGCCACTATCCGGGCATTGTGGTGGTGCTGCAGATTATTTCTGGCTGTGGTCTTTAGGTATGGAGTTTGGTGGGCCTTGTTTTGTCGCTAACTCACAACTCGTATTCTCGGCTGGACCCATCCCGGATTGGATTTACCTCTTGGATTAAACCGTACTTTTGGATGATCGCCTTCTTTGGATTACTTTTACTTTGCTTATGACTCATGATTTAATCGTTGGATGTGGTCTCTCAGTGGTGAGAAGACCCAATGCCTACACTTTTATTGCTTTATTTACTTTTGACTGAATGTTATACTTATGTTTATTTTATTTTATTTTATTTTTGACCTTATCTGAGTAGATTTTGCTTTCATCTTGGGCATGGGAGTGCCTGACTTCCCTACTCCTAGGCTTTGAGAGAGCTTGGGGGTTAATTTATATCTGTGTTCTGTATCCTGTGAGAGGGATTGCACTAGTATTTCTGGGATTGAAATCATCCAAATAGTGTGGATAGGGTGGCATTTTATTTGTATTTTTAGTTGGGTGGACATTGTTTTTATTTTACTACAGTTGTCTTGGGGGTCCTTTTAGGTTGGGTGCCTGAATGTTGTGTACTTTGGTACTGATTTCAATTCATGAAATGTAAGTCCCCGGTAGTGCTATTCATCCCTCCACCACGCCCTCCCTCCACTCCTCTCCCCTCCTTTGTTGTTGTCAACTTACCAGCACTGTTGTATGCTGGGTATTGTTCATAGGGGAGTGGGGTGGACATTGGAGGATGAATAAACGCACCTGTCACATTGGTGTGGTTAGGCCTAGAAGATGCCCTGGGAGAAATGGAGTCTGGGGCAGGGTGTTCCATACCTAGTCTCCATACCCAAGGGCACTGCTTCTTGTGACAGGCAAGTAGCCGAGGCGGCCTCGAAGCCCATCCAACTCGCGGTGTTATGCAATGCCAGATCTATTAAAGGAGGTGTTGCAAAATGGCAATGTTGAAAATCTGGAGTGAAAATATTACAAATTTGCACACTTCCGAGCATACATAGAAACTGCACAACACCACGCTTAACACAGTCATTTTAGGGACTTTGTCACCAAATTTTCAACATAGGCATTGTAGGACCTCTGCTCATGAACAGTGTCACTGTGATTTTCTTAATGTGTCCCAAACACTGATTTCCCACAGTGACCGTGCTATTCTCACCCAGAAGTGCGAAAACAATTTCAGTCAGGATGTGAAAAATGACAGCTATACTGTTCATAAGGAGTGTGGAAAAATACCAAAGTTGAAAATCTGGAGTGAAAATATTACAAATTCACGAAGGTACAAGCATGCGTGGAAACTGCGCAGTGTGCATTCATAAAACAGTCATTTTTGATTCTTTACACCAAATTTGCAACATAGGCTTTTGAGAGCCCACCTAATGAACACTGGCACTGTTGTTTCATTAATAAGTCCCAAAAGTGATTTCGTGCAGTGACTACAAAATCACCTTTCGGGACCGCCATGACAGTGGCTGAATTCATGAAGAGGGGTCCCAATAACCCCATGTTGAAAATTTGGTGCCAAAATTCCCAAAAATGCCTGAGATATGCACCAAAGTTGGAAAAACCCTATTTATGCCATTATACAGCTTACCTGCATTTCTTCAGTTAGCAGTCGGCTTTGAAGAGTGCAGATGTGTTCCTGGTCCACTGAAGATCATTGCGTTGGTCTCCAGAGGTAAGTATGGGGTGAGGGGTGGGGAGGCAGAGTGTGCAGAGGGTGGGCGTGGATTTGGGCAGGGTCCACCAAACTCAAAGAGGGACCATTTTCTATTTTACAGGTTGTAAAAAAAAAAAAAAAAACATTGTGGGACTTTTTTTTCAGCAGAGACATTTGGCATGCTGGGGTGGGCTCCCAGTGTGCCACCTGAGTGTTTTGGGGTGGCTGTACCCGATGGGGATTGGGCACCCTCTGCTGGCACATATCGAGGGGGAGAGTCGTGGGATTGGGCACCCCTCAGCACACACAACAAATTGGGGGACATTATGCCAATGGGGAGTGGGGTCCCCCATCAGCAAATTGAACTGGGAAGGGGGACTGAAGCGGATGGAGATTGGGCCCCCACTGGCAGAAAAGACTGTTGGGGCGCATAATGCCGAGGAGATTGGGCACCCCTAGGCACACAACAAATGGGGAGGGATTACAGCACGCCCGACGGTGGACTCCCCATAAGCAAATGAACTGGATCAGAGATGGCAAGTGCCGCTCTGCAATGACAGGTCACTCCCTCATTGCAGCAGCGGATTCATTTCAAGGTGGTGGCACACTGGCTGAACCAGTGTCAGCAGCAGCATGCCACCGCATTGGGAAAGCAGGGCAAGCCTCAAAGGCACTGAGGGCATTGGGCCCCACAGTGCCGCACCTTCAAACTTTCTCCTAAGCTGTGATGAAATGTTTAAGCAAACATAAAATACATAATGAGCTGCAGCAGAATACATGTATCTTGACTAGCAAGTGGTAAGACCTATCTCATAGGTGGGGAAGGTATGAGTTCATTACAGAGGTCTTAAGCACATGTGGGATAAATGTAAATGCCACCAAAACTAAAATACATTTAAAACCTACAGCACTACTGTACTATAGTGTTTTTATTAGTGTTTGACCTTATTTTACTTAAAACAGCCTTTCTTTCCATGCTAAACTCTGTATCTGACCCTTTGTTACTTTCTAAGTGGAAATACCTTTTCTTGTAAGTGAAAATAAATGTTTATGATGTTTGAAGAAAAAAAAACATGATTTATTTACCCTGCTCATTCATCACTGGTGCAGTATATAATGACATTATAAAAATGTATACCCCATACCTTCCAAGTCTGCCTATCTTTAGGGGAGGTCTCCCTGATTTTGTCATTTTTTGACATTCCCCTGCTTTTATAGCACCAGTCCATGTCCCTATAACCATCAGAATTAAATAACAAACTATTCCCTTTATCTTTAAATAACTTCAGGAATGCATTTCTAGTACCTTAGACTCAGTTAGACATATACATTAGGACCCTGTGAAATCTCTCTGTTTTTAGTGGTCAAAATCCAGAGATGTCCTCATTTGAAGAGTGCTGACTTGGAAGCTCTGATACGCCAGTCAGCATTCTGTTCTTTTCGAATGATGCTGTTAAGACAAAATGATTTTCCTTTATAAACGGACAAATCAATGCTAACAATTTCCTGTAGACTGCTCCATTTGCCTATAAAATACAGACATCCATGCAGATCTGGGAGCCTTGGGAAGCAATACCCAGTGTTCCGATATTCACCTATCTGCAAGCCAGTTGATAGTACTGTAAGCTATATTAGTTTGTTGCATGTTATACACTCTGTAACTCACTGCCAACACTTTGTCGGAACCCTCAGAAACAGATGTATACTTTAATGGGGTATTACCCTGACTAAATAAACAAACTGAATCAATTTAGGGCCATTTACTACTGTACCTGGACCAGCATTTGTGTGACTCATACTTTGCCAGCCAGAGGATAAGGTGGCATTCACTGGCCTCCGATGCACCATGCAGATCTGTTGAGCTCTGCACATAGAAGGCTGCCTGGGGATGGGAGCTTTATTGGAGCTTACAATCAAAAGTGGGATCCAGCTAGGAAAGGTTCACCTGCTTAGTGGAAGCAGGGGCTATGTAGTAAAACCCTTTACAGCCAGGGCTGCCATATCTCCTTACAAGGCTGCAAGATCCTGTGAGGAAAAAAGTGCAGATTGCTGGCTCCCTCTCCTGAAGCCCATCATGACAAGGAGGGCAGGGCACTATCTGGAATTAGATGATGGGGTGCTGCAACACCATCTCATGTTGTGCTAAAGGGTGCATAGCCATTACAGCAGGATCAGTTCTGGAGTATGATAGGCAGCTATCCTTCCTGGCTGCTGTCAGCCATATGCAGGTGGCATGGTACATAACACTTTTCACAGCCCCATGATTGGGTAAGAGAGGATGCAGTCATCCAGCCAACAAGTAGTGGAGGTAGAGTGGTTGTTAATACCAAGGGGGCCTCTGTGGTCCCCACTGTGTGGCATATTAGAAGTACAGAGGCTACTCACCACATAAAATGTGGCATAGACTTTTATGAACAGGGCATATAGGTTGCTTGGAAAAGTTATAACAGGTTTTCATTACCATGACGAGTAAACCTGTAGTTATAAATAGCTCTACGCAAGGATTAAATTACTCTTCCCAAGCCTTTTCTAAATTTATATTTAGCTGAGCATCTGAGGACAGAAAAATATTTCTGAGCTGCGCTTCTGTTTAGTACAGACCTCGACAGGCAGTTACAGTGGATCAGCAACAATGGCAGACAAACTGAGAATAAAGGGCATAGACTCCATCAAGGTTGACAGCTGCCACAGTACTGTATCTGTCTGAGCTTTATACTAGCCTGCCCATCTCTATTCTGTAGCCAGTCTGTATGTCTGTCTGTCTGTCTGAAATTCAGACTCCTGCTTGGGACTTAGTAGAAAATATTTTTCTGAACAGTTTGAAAGCACTGCAAAACACTGATTTCAAATGTTGCCGTGCAATCAAAGTGTTATCTGCCATATGTGAGGTCACAGAGGTAAAAGCCTGCAGATAAAAATAAATGTTTTTAGCCAGCCCATTCTTATTTATACAATGACAGTGCCTCTATAGAGCAAGGTAGATCATGGTGCTCATATCCTAGTACTTTACAAAAAAAATACTTTTAAAACCTTAATTCTGGACTTTTCCCTTTCACAATGGCATCAAATCATATTCAAATGAGCACATTCTAATAAAAACATTAAAATAAACTGCAGATTCCAAACCAGTCCAGGTGAGGACTTAATCATTTAGGAATTCTAACAGGTATTTCTTGAATCTGATGATGCGTCTGGGTGGAAATATCCATTATGACCTCCTGGACTGGATATAAATGTTAAACACTCCAGCTGCAAAATAAACAAGCTTATTCCCTACTTTATGTCACCAACAATTCATTGTACGTTTTTTCCGCTGTTATTAATTGCTGATTGCTGCTACACTGTGCATTGTATGATTTCCTTTTATGTCACTGTACTGTGTATTGTAAGTACTTATGTTTGAACCTGCTGTTGTTTTGACTTTGCACCTCTGTTTTCTTTTATTATGCTGATTACTTGTGACTGCCTGCTGATTTTTTCCTTAGTGTGGATACCTTTGTTGTACTGATGATGTATGCAATTCTCCCAGGTCATGCCTGAAAATAGGTATATGTATGCCTAGTGTATACGTACCTGGTATCAAAAACAAATAAGTAAGTAAAAACGAATAAATAAATGCATTTATTTGGCATTTTCTATTCTCACTATCCTTGTATAAATATTGATTTCAAATGACACCAACGAACAGGCGTTTCTATGCCATTCTAAAGCCTTTCTGTGCAATAATTTATTGATATTTTGTGTTGAATATTTTCTCTGCTCATGCAGTGCACCATACTTTTAGTTATGAAGGCATCCTTTTGCAGCTGTGGCTCTTGGTGTGGCAGTCTCAATCCCTCCCAACTCAAGCGTGTGCAATGGAGAGAAGTCCTCTGAGGTACTCACAGACTCAGTGAAAAGCTTAGATGGGCAGCTGGGAACTGAATCTGAATATATCAGCTATAACTACGTGGTGTCCCTCATAGAACAAGAGTTAATTAAATGTACTTCTTGGCCAGATACCACTTGCCTACATACTACTCAGATGAACACCTGACTGACTGGGTTCTATGGATTACTGCTTACTACTGTATTGGATGGTACAGTTGTAAGTTATTAACATGTGGTCTCTGTTGTCGTTGTCAAACAAAAGATGAAAATAAAATACACAAATTATAAAAAAAAAAAGAAGGAATAGATGGGATGAGGCCAGTGAAAATACACCAGTACTTTCCATTTTGAAAACCCAACTAACTTTGTAGGACATTCAGGAGGGTGCATACATTACTCCTGCTTGAGGGTATGCCACTCTCCCACCTCAGAGAAAGAACAGCCATTTACCATAACAGTGTATCTTCAGAGAGTCTCCTCTATTGGGCCACACCTTTGGAACTGTAAGCCATCGACATCAGGGCCACTCATAAATTTCTGCTAGCCAGGGTCACCTGCAATGATGTGCAATGTCGCTGTCATAAAATGTAGTGGCCCCTCACTTCTCAGTTCCCTGCCAGAGACAACTTCAGAGGGTATCTTACTGGGAGGAACCAGGAGGCCAAACTAGGACCAGGAACACAAAGAGAAGCATGGTACTGGAAAATATATCACACATAAGGCACTTATGGAACCCTCAATAAGGCAGAGGATAATCCTGCAAGCAGATACCTCATGTAACCCCTAGGTGGCACTATCCCAAGGCTACTACCCTGCCTGCATGGCTAGTTGCAGGTTAAGGGCCTGGGTACTGAAATGGGTGCTTCCACCCAGAGGTCAGGGTTGTTAGTGGTCAAGCTAACCTGGGCACAGCCCTCCGGGACACTGTAACCCTCCTCTTTCACTTCTAGTGGCCTGAACAATATACAATAATTCACAATGACCACTTATTCACCAGGCAATTACCCACACTGTTTGCACTTACCACCAGGGCTGGTTCCTCTAGCTTGACCCTGGAGACCCCCTGTAAAACAAGGTTATGCACAGCAAATAGCAACAGTACAGTACTTTTGGCACAAACTGGAACCACAGTCAGGTTAAATGCAAAAGAGTTAGATCTAATTTATTCAGGGGACTTGAACAAGGAGGAGCGTAATCAGGTTGATTTGCTTAAAGGCTATATCAATCAGACAGTTATGCATGCACTTCAGAGTCCCTACACAGTCACACACTCTGGGTACCCAGGTAGGAAGACAGTGGGCTAGCCAGAAATGTTGCCTGAGGTAGGCGGCGTTGCAGCTGGTTGGAGACCTGTGATGGAAGAAAGCAACATGCACAACACACACTATTTGTGTCTGGAACCGGAGGGCTCAGTTCATGACAGAAAAAGACAACAAAGCAATCAGATGACAACACTTTAGATTTAAATGTTGTTGCAGGGAGCTACCCTGATGTTTACTCACGATACCCAATACAGGACACAGGCAGGATGAAATCGAGACAGCAGGTTGTTGAACTGGAGTGCCAGGAGAAGCAGGGCCCACACAAATCACTGAGGTGTCGTTCCTGTTCAAAGCGTGAGCAGGGGCTGATCCCCAGGCAGGTCTCTTGTTGATGGCTTTCTCTGTGCAGCAGGTAGTCTGGTTGGGCCAGTGTGGCAAGCGCAGGCCCAAAGGAGATGAATACAGATTCAGTCCGTGGGAGCTGGATGCAGCCTCCAGCAAGCAGAATACAGTTCAGCACACAATGGGGAACCAAATCATGACCCACTAACAGCACACAGCACATTTACATGTAAGAAATTCTCCTGTACCAGGCAGATTGCTATCCGATCGCAATTACAAGTCTCTGCACAAAACCAGGAGCTCAGAGGTGGCTGGAAATCCTGACAGGCTGATCGCATTCAGCAAATCTTCGGTCTTCTTCAGGTTAAAGCCTAGTCACAGTCTAGTGGCTTAAATCATTTTCACAACTCAGATTCAGTCTGAATCAACTCTATTTTCCCTCTCAGGGACAGCAGGCAGGCCAAAACTCAGCCCTTTCACAGTTCTCCTGCGCAATCCACGATTGCTGTTCGAGCTAGCACGAGCTGTTACTTCTTCACTTCCCAACTCAGATCTGACTCAAGCTGCCAGCAGCTGGGACTTTCCAGGATCCAAAGGTTTGGTTGGCTGATCTGTCTGTCAGTCACAACAAGGTCTAGCCCTCCAAGTTCATTTAGGTGCCAAAGCCCAGAACTACAATTCCTACAGAATTTTGCTCCCACAAGATCCCTGGGGACAGGTTCCATTTAAAGTCCCCAAAGGCACTGATTGGCCCATTTCAGCAGTCCAGGACCAAGATGGTGGAAATAAACAGAACTGTCCATGCTACAAAGAAGGCAGGTTAGAACAAACTGCAATATTATTACTGTTCTAATAAATGATCAGCAAATAAGTACATCTTCTAACAGAGCTCCTCTGCGCTAATAGAGATGGCAGAACAGAGCGATTATCTGGCAGCCTGGGCAGGACTCGAGCATGGAAACACTCAGCCCCCTTCCAGATTAATTATGACTACAATCTAGGCAGCTCTTAAAGAGACAGTACACGGAGGCTATACAGACACTCTCTGGCAATACATTTGAACTGCTAAAACACAGGACACCAGCCTGGCAGTGAGCATTTAGGACCAGCTCAAGGAAGACTTTTCAGGAACCCCCATTTGTAGGGGTTACACTCTTCCCTGCCTGGAGAAAACTTGACATCCGTGTCAAGTCGGTACATCACAATATTGGAAATGCAATATAAGCGAGACATTTATAATATTAGCATGCTACGCTAAATAACATCTGATGTGTCAGTCTACTTAAACTTATCCTTTACTATACATATTCACTACACTTCACAATACTATATCCACAATGATAATACTTATGCATGTTTCATACAGGTGACACCGATTCAACTATGATTAACATACTTGTAACATCATAATACTGATTCATGTTATAACTTCTTGCACATTAAACAATGTAGGAGGGGCCTTCCTATCAGCTAACTTGGGCTAGATGGGGCAGGGGCACCATACTCAGAAGGAAGAACAATCAACCTGGAATTGGCATAGCTCAGTTTGGGTAGTGAGCTCTGAGAAATATAAACACCTTTGTGAACCACATTGAGAGCAAATCCACTGACCTCCGGGACAATTATAAGTGAAGCGCAATACTGGCTTGACAGCTGGCCAGTCTTTCTAGGGAACAGCCACAGTCTCTGTACTTTCAGCACTCCATTGACTTCGTCAATCATGAGGGTGCCTCTGGTGGATGGGAATGTCCAAACCGGGAAGCACTGTCAGCTCCTTGCTCTGTAGGCTCTGTTTCCACAACACTTTGCTCATTATTATTTTCTGATGAGGGCCAAGCTGGCTCATTTAAGAAGGTTCAGGCACCATTAGGCTTTGTGGCACTGAAAGGGTGCTGTCAGCACTCTCATACTGTTCTTCAAGTTCTAGGCTGTCACCAGAGGACTCAGACAATCAGCCCCTTCTTCAGGCAAGTCACACAGTTCCACAAAACACAGGGGCCCACAGCCTCAGACATGATACCTTGCACTTCACTTTCAGGGAGCATTGGCTCCAAGGACGAAGCTGGGAGTTAGGCAGTCAGAGGCCCAGCTTCATCCCTATGATTCAGCACAGGATTTCCTCGAAACAACTGGCTCAGTTCATATGAGGGATAATAGGCATTACCACAGACACGTTCATCAGTGATGGATTGACAGTCACTATCATTCAAGGCATGCTGGGGAGAGTTCTCCAAATCTTTAACAGCTGAAGCAAATGGACTCTGTCTCCTCCCTGCTGCAGCATGAGTCACCGCCTAGGGAATCAATTTCTGGTGGTTCAGCCTCAATTATAACTTGGCGATAGGCAGCAAGTGAATTCACGGTACATGGTCTTGACAGCTTTGGAGTTATTCTCTGGGCATACCTTGTACACTGGTAGATCATCCAACTTTCCAACTACTACATGAGGAAGATGGTGCCACCTATCAACAATTTTGTGCTTGCCATGTAGTCCCAAATTGTGTAACAACACACAGTCTCTGGGCCATAGCTCTTGAGCCTTTACTTTCTTATCATGCCTCTCTTTGTTGGTGAGATTTCTTTTAGTGGCCATTGTCTGGGCCAGTTAATATGCATGGCACAATTGAGCTTTTAGTTTCTGTACATACTGCAGGTAGTTTTCGGCTGGGGCTCCGTCTGGAGAGACCCCAAAGCAGACATCAACTGGCAGGCAGGCCTCTCTCTCGAACATGAGATGGTAAGGGAGAACTCAGTAGCATCATTTTTGGTGCAACTGTATGCATGTACCAAGGTGCTAAGCTGCTGGCTCCACTTATGCTTGTCTTTTGGACGGAGAGTGCCCAGCATGTCTAGAAGGTGCGTTAAAATGTTCTGGTTGAGGTCCCCTGCTGGTGATAGGGGTGGTTCTTGACTTCGCACCCCACAGAGAAGCATTTCTTTGATTAGCCTACTTTCAAAGTCTCTGCCTTGGTCAGAGGTGATCCGCTGGGGAGCACCATAGTGGACGAAGAATTTTTCCACTAGCACCTTGCCACATAGAAGCTTTTGATCTTTAGCTGGAAAAGTTTGTGCATACCATGTGAAATGATCTGTAACCACTAACACATTGCCAATATTCTGTTGATCAGGTTCTAAGCACAAAAATTCTATGCAGACCAGTTCCATGGGGGCGCTGGTTGTGATATTGACAAGGTGGGCAGCCCTCTGAGGCAGGGCTTTCTTTGAAGGCAATGACTACAGGTCTCTACATGGTGCTCAACATGCCCCATCTTGGGCCTGTAGAATCGAGATCATACGTCGAGATTCCTGTCAATACCGAGGTGCCCCATGTGATTGTGGAGGAACCTCAGTACCAAGTGTTTAAAGGCCATGGGCAGGACCAATTGTTGCTTGTCTACTTGACCACTATGATTCATTGGCTCTCTGTATAACAACTGATTGAGTAACTTCAACCTGGGGTCTTCTTTAAACAATAGGGCAGTTGCGAGTCAGGGGACACAACTTAGATACATCGCTCCCCACGCAGGGCATCAAGTGCCGGCTGAATCATAGAATCTTGGGATTGATCCCACTGAATGTTGTCATTGTCAAAGTGAGGTAGTGCACTAATATCTAGAGCAAGGAAATGGCAATAGACAGCCGGTATGCAGGTATCAGGAGGCCCAAGCAATCTACTAAACAGTCCACTGTGTCCACAGACATCTGTTCATCTCTGTCAAACTTTTGGCACAATGCTCGGATGTCCAGCCAAGACAGGCTGACCAATAAATCTTGGAAGTGGGCCTTCATGATAGAACGTCAGTATCAATATGGTTCAGTCCCAGTCTGTATTCGACAGCATAATCGTAGGTTGATAAGACAGAAAGCCACGGTGCCCAGTGGCGTCTAACTTAGCTGAAGTCTGTACATAGGTCAACGGGTTATTGTTGGTCTTCACCAATATCTTTGCCCCATAGAGGTACTCATGAAACTGGTCAATGATGGCCCATTTTAGTGCAAGGAACTCCAGCTTGTGCACAGGATAGTTTAGCTCTGATGGGGTCAAACTCCTGCTAAGCGAAGCTACCGGTCTCAAACCATCCTCATGGTCTTGATACAGCACAGCTCCTAGGCCCTGCAGACTGGTGTCTGTATGCAGCACATAGGCTTTGGTAGGGTCAGCAGAGGCGAGGATGGGGGCATGGGTGAGCTGGTATATGACTTTGTAGAAGGTTGCTTCACATCGGGTATCCAGTGAAGCCCAAAGGTTCACTTCTGCAGAAGTACACTTTCTCTGGTTCATTGACAGACCCTTTTGTATTTACAGCTGGTGGTGGTGGGGGGTTAACTCTGGGTAAGATTCAGGAGTGGGCAAATCACCTTGGAATAGTCTTTTATGAATCTGCGGTAGTAGCCATAGAACCCCAGAAAACATTGTAGTTCTTTCAAGTTATGGGCCTGGGATAAAGTAGCCAGTGACTCAGCCTTACTGGGATCGGTCTCTAGCCCTTCTGCAGATACTATGAGCCCCACATACTTCACGGAGGTTTGAAAAAACTGGCACTTGTCGATGGACAGCTTGAGGCGAAGTCTTCCAATCAGTTCAGCACTTTAAACAGTCGGGTCTCATGCTCCTCTAATGTGCATCCAAACACAATGACATCATCTAGGTACTCTAGACATTCCAGCAAGTTCATATCTCTCATCACCGTTCCATCAGTCGCTGAAAGGTGGCCAGGGCACTGAAATCCCTGTGGCATTCTCAGGAATTCATAGAACCCCAAAAGGACAGATGAAGGCTGTTTTCTCCACGATCCTCCGGGGCCATGGAATCTGGTAATATCCGCTACGAAGATCAATACCAATAACCATTTGCTCCCATTCAAGCAATCCAGAAGTCTTGTATACAGGGCATGGTGTATTGATCTGGGATAGTCTGCGGTTCAGGGTTCGATTATCAACACATTTTCACAGACCCATTCTTCTTATGCATGACCACAATGGGAGAGGCATATGGGCTCCTTGATTCTTGTATCACACCAGCAGTGAGCCTTTCCTGCAGGTGTCTCCTAACATCATCTATGTCCACTGGGGTGAGGCATCGAGATCTCTCTCAAAATGGCGGTCATCATGCAGGTGTATGTGATGCTCTGCACACTGGACACCCACATCCCATTCTTTTAAAAAACACTTGGTCTCTCTGGGTGAGTTTCTTGCTAATTCTAGCCTTCCATTCACCTGTCAATGGGGAATCACCAATCAAATAAGTCTGGGGTCACTCTCTCCTCACCAGAGCACTTGTTATTAGGTAATGCTGCAGTGTCTGCAGAGTGTGCTATAGCTAGAGTGCACCCTCTATTCACCTGGACCTCCCAATCTTACACATTCCGAATCTGGACCATCACTCGTCATGCATAGGCATGGGCATGGGCAGAGCAAGATGCTGGAAGCAACCAATTATCCTTCTGGCAACTTTCCATTGCCTGGTGCATCCAACATTAATATTTTGTTCTTTACATCTTTCTGGAGGCAGACCTCCCCATGAATGGTACACTGGGCATTGGGTGCGGTACCAGAAGTTGGGATCCTTCTTCCCACGATCCCCACAGGTTCATCCTAGTCTACTTCCCCGGTTTCCACTGCAAGTCATAGGCCCTTTGATTAGAGCCAAATTCTTAGGGCCCACCCAGTCCATTGCCCTTGTTTCTCATGGCAGAGTTCGCCAGTCTCCCAAACATATGGGCGTTTGTCCCAATTAAAGGGAATCCCATCATACAGTCCAGTGGGGGGTACACACTAAGGCAAGTGTCTCAGATTGTTCATCTAGTCCAGTCACTGAGGTAGGGAAAGACAGCCAGGTCCGAATACACCTCAAGTACAGATAAAACTTCTAGCTCAACCCCCACACATGTAAGCCTTCCAAGGGGTTTAAGGGCACATCAGGCAGATGCTTTTGATACCAGCCTTGGAACACTATAGTTACTTGAGATCCACTGTCAAGCATGGCCGGGCAGACACACCGTTCACCATCACTGTAATTTTCATTGAAGGGCCACCACCTCAAACTGTTCTGGGGGACAATAGCAGGGGCTGGTACAGACGACTTAGCCACAAGAAGTTGGGTTAGGTTTCCTGAGCCTTCCTGTGGTCATTTCCAGCACCCCTCGGCCATGGTTTCACTTTCCAGAGTTCCCTTGAGTCTGTATACAACCCTATCTAAGTCTTTTGGGGACCTGGGACCAGCATTCTTTCTTCATATGCTCCTCCTTGCCACAGTTATGACAGAATATGCTTTCTGGAGTCTGGCTGTGAAGCATCACACTGGGGGCTGGTGGGTGGTACCACCAACAGAAAATCATGATTTAACCTCTGTCTGGTGTGTGGGAGCATAGGGAGATGCCTCAGTAATTCCTCACTTCATAGTCAATTCATCAATCTTTGAGCTGCTGTCAACAGGAGGTGGCTGGGAGTGCGCCCCCACCCCATAGCGGACATGCTGTGAGAGGGTTTGGGCCATTGCATCTCTGAAATGGGCTTGTAGGAAACAGTAGCCCTCATTTCTCAGACCTCTCACAGTATCTTGCCCCAGGGTGGAGCATCCTTGCTAGCCTCCCAATGTTCAACTGGCACTATATTTCACCCAGAGCATCACTCACATGTGCATCCTCAGTCACCTGGGCAGCAGCAGCAACAGCAAATACAGGAGGGGCTCCCACATGGCTGCCTCCTCTCAATCCTCCAATTTCCTTCATCAGTCCATCATAGGTAGGAGGCACATCAACCGAGCAGCAAGGCGTAGTTGGAGCAGCAATAATTCAGAGAATGGGGTTGACTTGAGAAGTTGGTCCAACCTATTCCGATCTAACTTGGCTGGGGCCATGCCACCTTTCTTTAGGCATTCCTGTAGCACCGCTTTGAGTTGAGCACATACATGGATAAGGGCTCCCTAGGTATTGCTGAGTGTTCTTGACCCTACCCACAGGTCCTCATCCGAATCAGGACTCCCATACACATTTCCGATGCATTCAAAACTCTTGAGCATTCTGGATTACTAGCCTGTGTAGCGTGGATAGTAAGTTAGGCGGGCCTCTGAGGCTTTCAACCACCCTTCTCCTCTTCTATGGTTCGGGACATTGCCATTCTCGATATGAGAGGCAACATAGTCTATCCAAGTCTCCCAATTGTTGTTCCCCTGGGGTGTGGGGAGGATGCCTGAAAACATCCTCAGCCGGTGATACAAGTCATGACTAACTGCAGGCATGAAGATGAGCACATGAGCCAGTGAAGGAACAGGCACGGGAACTGGCAGGGGTGTTGGAGAAGGAACACCCCAGGTGGCAGAATAACTTCTTGAAGTCCTCTCGGTCTTCCCCATCTCCAGTAACAACTTGATTAACTTCCCTTGAAAGTCTCAGATAAGGGTGGGGGCTCATCCCCCAGGGTCTTTACTGTCCTTAGTTATTACCCTCCAGGTGGCTGGGACTCCTTCTGAGGCAATAGTCTGCGGCACTTTGGAGCTATCCACGGGGTACTACACTCTACTAGGGCTATGAAAGTTTGGGTGGTCAAATCAGCCTCTCAACCCACCACCACAGCGGTTGTTAAACATTCAACTTTGGAAAGTAGTCCTTCTACAGTGTCTTTACTAATGCTTAGGGAATATCCAATATAAGCAGGGCATTGTGAGGTCAATCTCCTGCCCGTACACCACCCACCAACTGGTGCACAGCCACTTCTGTTGGGGTAGCCATTTATGTTTGACAATAATTTGTGATTTTGGCCACCAGGGACACAAATCCCAGCATTGGTACCTCCAAGATGTAACCCTAGGTGGCGCTTATCCCAAGGGCTACTACCCCTGCCTGCATGGCTAGTTGCAGGTCTAGGAGCCTGGGTACTGAAATGAGTGCCTCTACCTGGAGGTCAGGGTTGTTAGTAGTCAAGCTAACCTGGGCACAGCCCTCTGGGACACTGTAACCCCTCTTTTCCCTTCTAGTGGCCTGAACAATACACAATAATCACTTTCACAATTACCTTTATTCACCAGGCAATTCCACACCGTTTGCACTTACCACCAGGGCTGGTTCCTCTAGCTCGACCCTGGAGACCCCTGTAAAACAAGATTATGCACAAGCAAATAGCAACAGTACAGTACTTTTGGCACAAACTGGAACCACAGTCAGATTAAATGCAAAAGTGTTAGATCTGATTTATTCAGGGGACTTGAACAAGGAGGCGTAATCAGGTTGATTTGCTTAAAAGCTATATCAGTCAGAGTTATGCATGCACTTCAGAGTCCCTACACTGTCACACACTCTGGGTACCCAACTAGGAAGGCGGTGGGCTAGCCAGAAACATTGCCTGGGTAGGCAGGCATCGCAGCTGGTTGGGGCCCTGTGATGGAAGAAAGCAACATGGATAACACACACTATTTGTAATCCGGAGCTGGGGGCTCAGTTCATGACAGAAAAGACAACAAAGCAATCAGATGACAACACTTTATATTTAGCTGTTGTTGCAGGGAGCTACCGTGATGTTTACTCACGATACCCAATACAGGACACAGGCATGATAAAATCGAGACAGCAGGTTGTTGAACTGGAGTGCCAGGAGAAGCAGGGCCCACAAGAATCACCGAGGCATCATTCCTGTTCAAAGCGTGGCGGGTGCTGATCCCCAGGCAGGTCTCTCGTCGATGGCTTTCTCTGTGCAGCGAGTAGTCTGGCTGGGCCAGTGTGGCAAAGCCAGGCTCAATGGAGATGAATCTGATTCAGACCGTGGGAGCTGGATGCAGCCTCCAGCAAGAGAACACAGTTCAGCACACAGTGGAGAATCAAACCACGACCCACTAACAGCACACAGCATATTTACATGTAAGAAATTCTCCTGTACCAGGCAGATTGCTATCGATACGAATTATATAGTCTCTGCACAAACTGGGAGTTCAGAGGTGGCTGGAAATCCTGACAGGCGATCGCATTCAGCAAATCTTCGGTCTTCTTCAGGTTAAAGCCTGGTCACAGTCTGGTGGCTTAAATCATTCTCACAACTCTGATTCAGTCCAGATCAACTCTGTTTTCCCTCTCAGGGACAGCAGGCAGACAGGCAGGCCAAAACTCAGCCCTTTCACAGTTCTCCGCGCAAATCACGATTGCTGCTTGACTAGCTCGAGATGTTACTCCTTCTCCCAACTCAGATCTGACTCAAGCTGCCAGCAGCCTAGGACTTTCCCAAGATCCAAAAGGTTCGGTTGGCTGATCTGTCTGTCAGTCACAACAAGGGCTCCCCTCCAGGTTCATTTAGGTGCCAAAAGCCCAAAACTACAATTCCTACAGAATTTTGCTCCCTACAGACCCCTGGTGACAGGCTCCATTTTAAAGCCCCAAAGGTACCGACTGGCCCATTTTGGCAGTCCAGGACCAAGATGGTGGAAATAAACAGAACTGTCCATGTCTGCAAAGAAGGCAGTTTAGAACAAACTGCAATATTATTACTATTCTAACAAATGATCAGCAAATAAGTACATCTTCTAATAGAGCTCCCTCTGCGCTAACAGCGATGGCAGAGCAGGCGATTATCTAACAACCAGGAGGGACTCGAGCATGGAAACACTCAACCCCTCCCAGATTAATTATGACTACAATCTAGGCAGCTCTTAAAGAGACAGTACACGGAGGCTATACAGGCACTCTCTGGCAATACATTTGAACTGCTAAAACACAGGACACCAGCCTGGCAGTGAGCATTTAGGCCAGCTCAAGGAAGACTTTCAGGAACCCCCATTTTTTTTTTTTGAGAGGACACCCAGAAAGAGGAAGGAATTCGGGTGCGCAGTGGCCCAATGGAGGAGATTCTTGTAAAGACCTAGTATTATGGCAAGTAACTGTTCTATCTTCATTGAGGACATTTCCTGCATTGGACCACATCTTTGGAATTAGTCCTAAGCAGTACACAAGTACCCAGGGAGGATGGCAAAATCTGATATGACATCATTACAGGAGGCCGTGCAGTATCACAAAGGCTAAAACTAGCACGTCTGTGAGAGACAATGTCCACACTGTATACTTGGTAAAAGTATACACAGTGCTCCATGTGGCAGCAGCAAGCGCATATGTCAGCTGAAGAAACATTCTGAAAGCAAGCAACGAAGTGTCCATACCACATGTAGAGTGGCCATGGATAGCGTCAGGAAGTTCCTTACCGTACTTCCTATAACAAAATGTAACACAGCTGGCTAGTCATTTGGACAGGCACTGTTTAGTCACAATAGTACCCTCTTTACTAGGGGTGAACAAAATAAAAAGCTGAGAGGACTTTCTTCAGTCCTTGAGTCGATCGGGAAGAAACCTAGTATTCTATGTACTCAAGTGTACAGAGCAATGTCTCACCCTTGTTTGCATGCTCAGGGTAATACACAGGAAGTTGGTTGTTTCTGATTCAGTGTGAAATCAGAAACTACCAGTAAGAAATGAGGATTGGTCTGTAAGGGCACTCTGCCCTTGTGGAAAATCAAATACAGAGGCTCATGCGTGAGCCTGAAGCTCAGAAATTCTGCAAGCAGAAGTCATGACGAACAGAAACAACACTTTCCATAAAATGAAATGTATCTCACAGTTCACAGCAGGCTCAGATGAAACCAGAGTCAATTTCTCAAGGATGAAATTCAGATCCCAAGGTGGAACAGGTTTACAAATCGGTGAACACATGTGCAGCATACCCTTAAAACATATTGGACACTTCTAGTTGTGCCACTGTGCACCCAGCAGTAAGGGCATGGAAAGCCAAAACAGCTGCCAGTTGCACTTTAATGGGAGAGTACTGGAAGCTACAGTCAGATAGGGACAAAGGTAGTCCAGTCCAGTATTCCCAGGACATGAAAATGGGTCCACAGAATGGAAGCACACCATATTGAGAAGCGCTTCCACTTCAAAGAATAGGTGTTGTCTCATAGAAAACTTTCTAGCCACGTACAAGACATCAACCACCAGGATGAAATCCTCAAATGGGCAATGCTTATGTCTTGAGGAGCCAGGCATGCAGGCGCAGGGGTGGCAGGTCTGGATGGACCAGGAACCTGTGATCCTGTGACAGCAGACCTTGACATAGAGGAGACTAAACAGGAGGTTCCACTGCTAAAGGCTGCAAATGTGGAAACCAAATCTGGAAAGGCTGGGAGGAGCCACCATAGAAACATACAGTAGAATGTGACGGCAGATAAGGACCGCATGGCTAACCAAGTCTGCCATTTTCCTACCTATTGCTAATATCCCATTACCTCATTTGGCGTCTAGTTCCCCTTCACTTCTTTGCTGATATTACCCGTGGACCTTGGGCCAGATTTTCAGGAGCTCTCCCTGCTATAGAAACCGACTGGCCTTAAAGAGGCTCTCCTGGATTTTTCCTGCTCCTGCTCTTGATATGGTTTGACTTTTATTATTTTTGGCCAGTAAGAATATTTTTACTTGTTGTATTTTGTTTGTCTTTTGGAAAGGCGTAATAATTTACTTATGGCGGTGAGAGTGCCATTACTAATGTATCCTTAGGCCCTGACGGTGGCGTATCGGTGGCCTAAGGACAAACTGTATCAGCAATAAAGGAATTTCTATCATCACTGAAGGAAAGACTGGTTGCCCAGGGGTTGTGCTCATGAGGATTCTTCAGATGTCCTGTTAGTAGTGAGAGGACTACTGGGATTCGGACCAGCTGGTCTTTTCTTCACATTTTCTGACTGTGTTATTATTTTTATTACTACTTAGTTATTGATTTGTGTTAGTTTTGTTTAGTGCTATCTTCCTCTAAGCTGTGAGAGGGTTCTGGGTGGGGAAGTGTTTGTTTCATTGATGTTTAATGTACGGTAGTAATTATTTTATTATTTAGTAGGGTTTGATTTTTGAATTGTTGTTTTAGAAGTTTATGATCTATTGTAGGTTTTACCTTGAGTTTTATAGGGTATACTGTAACTTTCCTTAGGCAGCTCTTTAGGATTTTGTTGTGTGCCTGGTTATTAGTGTGTGGAATGTGCCTACTATGTTCCCAGTCTTATGCTGTTCAGTCTCCTCTTTCCATACCCTCGCCTATTCTCCCCTCTCTTTGACCTTTGTTATTTATCAGTGCTGTTGGGTGTTGGGCATTGTCGTATGAGAAATAGGGGTGGGCATGGTGGCGGCATGGACATTGGAGGTTGAAGGAGGGGTGCTCTTGCATAGGGGTGGTTAGGTCTAGAAGGCGCCTTGGGGCAAAATGGAGCCTGGAACATGGTGATACATGCCTAGTCCCCATACCCAAGGGCACCATCTCTTTAGATGGGCAATTAGCTGGGATGGCTCAAGAACTCCGTCCAACTTCGGCGGTGTTATGCAATACCAGATCTATTAAGAACAAAACTGCAATTATTGCAGATTTCATTGGAACAACTGATCTGGCTTGCATCTCCGAGACCTGGCTGGATGAAAATGCTGGCCCCACTTTGGAGGCAGCAATTCCAGCTGGGTACTCGGTGATTCACCGAGATTGGACCATGGCGGGGTAGTGGTCTGTTTTAAGACCAAATTGGGCCTCACTGGTGTACCAGTTGAGAAAATGAAATCCTTTGAATGTACCATGGTAGCTGGTGTGGGTTTGCAGGATAGCTCTCCATGTACCGTCCACCCAGGGACGAAGCGATTCCTGCAGGAAGTGGCAGATTTCACCTCCAACATGGCATTGGAGTCACCAAGACTGATGGTCCTGGATGACTTCAATGACTGGGTCGATGACAAACTCTTGCCTTTGGCCAGCACTTCCTCCAGATGATAACATCACTGTGCTTCACTCAGATTGTTTCTTCAGCTACCCATAATCACGGTCATTCTTTGGATTTGGTTTTCCTCCTGGGATTGAGACCTCTGACTTGGGAGAGGAACCTGTCAGTTGGTCCAATCACTGCATCATGAGGTTCAATTTTGTGCCCTCTTTGTAGGTCTGCCCTGTGAAGATGATCAGTTACTGCCGTTTATGGGATGTGTGCCCTGAAGACCTGGTGGTGGTGATTGACCTCTCAGCATTTCCTGGTGCCAGCTCGAATCCAAAGTTGTTGATTCTGGCCCATAATAATGTCATTTCCTCAGCTCTGGACTTGATAGCTCCTGTCCGTGTTCGTCCCTCTCACTCTGCCCTCGGGCCCATTGGTTTGACAGGTTCTTGAGAGAGTTGCGACGGGTGGGACGAAGGTTAGATCGTTGCTGGTGGAAATCTGCTCTGGAGGTCGACCGCCTAGTTTAGTGGAGCATTATCAGCTGTACCAATCAGCAATCTCCCATAAGAAGGCAGAGATCCTGTCCAGGGAAATCGCTGTCGCTCAGAATCGACCAGCTCAGCTCTTCTGAACTGTGGACAGGTTGTGCAACCCAGCCTGTCTGCAGCTCCGAGCAAGCTTTTCACAAAAGAGTGTGATGAGCTTGCTCAATTGTTTCTGTGAATAAGGTGGCCGACTCAGGTCAGAAATCCATCTGGCTCACTCTATGGGGATGTGGTTGGTCAACATTTGCTCACTATTCCTTATACTTCCTGGAGTCCCTTTGACTTTCCAGACTTGAAGATATTATGAGGATTATCCATGGGATGCACCCTACATGCTGTAGTTTAGATCTGGGCCCAACTTCCTGCTTTTGGGTTGTTATGAGATCTTTGGCCCAGTCTTGGCTCAAATTGTCTGGTGCTCCTTGGAATCGGGTGAGTTTCAAGCACCTGAAGGAGGCGGTGGTGACACCTTCTGAAGAAAGCTGTTGGACCAGGACATTTTGCAAACTACAGACCTATCTCGAACCTTCCCTTTTAGGCAAGGTTATCAAGAAAGTAGTGGCAATCAGCTGGAGAACCATTTGACCTTCCATAATGTCTACTAACCTCTTCAGTCTGGTTTTCGTAAGAGGCACAGTACTGAGACTGCTCTGCTTGGGTGCTCAATGATCTCCTGATGGCGAGAGATCGGAGAAACTGTTCCATTCTGGTACTGCTAGATCCCTCTTCAGCTTTGATACTGTAGACCATGGAGTGCTGCTCATGTGCCTGAGGTCCATCTGTGGCCTGTCAAGTACAGTGCTCAGATGGTTTTCATCTTCCTTACTGGTAGAACAGAGAGTTGTGTCAGGGTTTTTCCTCCGACCCTTTTTCTGTGTCTTGCGGTGTTCCTCAGGGCTCGGTGCTGTCCCTCATGTTGCTTGCAGTGGACATGCTTCCCTCAGAGACATTGTAAGATGGTATGGGCTGTGGTTTCACTGCTATGCTGATGATACCCAGGTCTACCTGTCTTTTCCCCGACCAGGTTAGTGCGTTCTCAGTATTTAATAACTGCCTAGCTGAAATCCAAGACTGGAATTCGAGGCTGGTTAAAGTTGAGCAGGGAAAGTGAGGTTATGGTAGCGGACCCGGTCGCAGGATAGAGGGTTGAGGACTGGCGCCCTCTGGAATATTTCTGGGAGGTGCTCAAATCCTTACCTCTGAATGGGTGCGCGACCTTGGGTTGTGCTTGAGATGGGCTGACCCTTCATCATCAGGTGTCGGCAGTCATCAAGTCAGCTTTTACCATCTTAGGAATATTGCCAGGGTTTAACACCTCATTCTGTCCAGTGATCTGCCTGTACTGGTCCACACCTTTGTGACTTCTCGTCTTGAGTACTGCAACTCCCTTTATCTAGGGCTTCCTGGGGTTGATATCCACCACTTGCAGCTAGTGCAGAAGCTGTTGCCTATTTACTGACAAGGGTATCTAGGAGTTCGCACATTACCTCTGTGCTCGTGATCTGAACTGGCTGCCGAGTCAGTGACAGAGCACTTTAAGGTAGGTTTATTGACCTACAAAGCTCTACACAGTCTTGGTCCTGACTACTTGAAAGAGCTTCTGATTCCTTACACCCCTGTCTGACAGCTCTGCTTAGCTGACAAGGGGTTGCTGGAGATTACGAGGTTATTTTTAAATCTTTGGGGCCCGTGCTTTTGTTTGTGTACTACCTCTGAATTCTCTGCCCGTCAGCCAGGAGTGCATGACCATTGGGGGCTTTCAGTAGGTACTTAAAACTTTTGTGGACACAGACATTTCAAGAATTATAATGATTTTATTACTGTGTATTTATTTGTAATATTTGTTGATTATGTTTTAATATCATAAGGCACCTTGAAATGTGAAGGCGCTAATAAATAAAATGATTATTATTATTATTACCCCAGTACCATTTTGCAGCTCTTCTCTGAACCATCTCACTCTGTCTACATTCTCCTGAGATATGGTCTCCAGAATTGTATGCAGTATTCAGATGCAATCTCACTAGTTGTCTGTAAAAGCATCACTACCTCTCTTCCTACTACTGATGCCCCTTCCGATGCAACTGAACATCCTGCTGGCTCTCCCTACTCTCACACTGCCTGGTCCTCCTTAGGTCATCAGTTAGGATTATCCTAGGTCTCTTTCTTGCTTTGTGGTTGCCAGGACCTACTCCCATCGTGTATTCCTTACTTGGATTTCTGTGTCCTAGATGCATGATTTTACATATTTTAGTATTGAAACTCAGCTGCCACACCCTTGACCATTCCTTAAGCCTACCCAGGTCCCTTTTCAGTTTCTCCACCCCCTCATGAGTGTCCACTCTATTGCAGATTTTAGTGTCATATGCAAGATGTACACTTTCCCTCCAGCCCTTCTGTAATGTCACCTATGAAGACATTGAAGAGAACTGGCCCCTAGCACCCGATCGCTGCAGAACCCCACTTGACACTGCCCTCTCACTAGCTTGGGCTCCATTTACTACCCCTACCTGTGTCCTTCCACTCAACCAGTTCCTGATCCAGTTTACTACCTTGGGTCCCACTCATGGCTATAGAACTTGTTTAGTAGCTTCCTGTGTGGAACAGTGTCAAAGGCCTTGCTGAAGTCAAGGTAAACCACATCCACTGCCCCTCTCTGTTCCAGCTCCTTTGTCACCCAGTCAAATAAATCCATCAGATTTGTTTGACAAGACCCTAACTCGCTGTGAACCCATGTTGCCTTAGGTCTTGCATCCCACTTTCCTCAGGATATGCCATAATCCTTTCTTTTAGTAATGCCTCCATCAACTTCCCTACACTGAGGTCAGACTAACCAGCCTATAGTTGCCGCCTCTTCCCTGCTCCCACTTTTGTGGACAGGGACTACAATCCCCTTCTCCAGTCTTCCGGAACTTCATCTGCTTTGAACAATTTGGTAAACAGTGCTGCCAGTGGTGCTGCCAGCTCCCTCCCAAGTTCTTTCAGTATTCTGGGATGTATCCCATCTGGACCCAAGCTTTGTCACCCTTCAGCCTTGAGAGGTTCCTTGAGGACTCTCTCATCCGTGAATGGATTATGTCCGCCTCCTTCTGTGATGCCTGTAGCACCTAACTGTGGACCCTATCCTTCCATTTCCTTTGTAAAACTGAACAAAAATATGTGTTCAGGATTTCTGCTTTTTGTGTCTTCTTCAGTGAAACCCCCTCACCTTTTCAGCATTCTGAGGCCCCGTTTGGATTTTTCCTTTCACTAATGTACCTATAAAAAGTCTTATCCCCTTTCTTTATAGCCTGTGCTGTTCTTTCCCTTTTTTGTGCCTTTGCTTTTCTGACTTCCTTTCCTGCTTCTCTCTGTTTTCAGATACAGACTCCTGTCCCCTCACTTTGGGTGCTCTTATACCTCCTAAATGCTATCTTTTTCCCTTACCTTTTCAGCTACTTCCCTTGAGAACCACAGCAGTCTTCTTCTCCTCTTTGCCTTGCTCACTTGTCTGATGCACCGCTTTTTTTGCTAATATGTTCTTTATTATGGTTTTCAAAAGAAGTTTTTTACTTTTTAAAAGCAATATAGAATTACAGTTGATCGTGTAACATGAAAGTGAAAAGTACTTACAGTAGTCAGGCTTTACAAATTTATGCTAAGTTTTGTTTCAGAGGCAGAACCAGGGTAGTTTGGCAAAAGTTCAATGTCTTATGATCAGTTAGCCTCATTCAGGTCTTTATCCGTTTGCTGTATAATTCTTCCATTCCAGAGTCTGTGACAAGACCTGAGTATCGAACTGAGTATAGTTTGCCATCCAACAACCTGAATTTCACTTTACCATGCAGTTAACCTGTTCGTATTATTTTCTCTAACTACCTAGTTAAGGTTGCTGCGCCTAGGCCCCGGAACCCACCCCCACATTTTTATTTGGAAGAAGAAAGTATGAGGTGTGTGAATACCCCTGTACGCGAAAAAATCATTGGCTGTAATATACTTGGGTCAGGTAGAGAGCAAACCATACTACGGGGTGAAGGATCTATCCCTCAGCATGTAGTAAAGGATCCATCTGTTCCATCTTGAGCTGCATATTTCTTCCCACCCATTCAGATTATGTGTTATTTTCCATTTGATATATTTGTTTTGTAATATTCCACCAGTCCACTTTAGAAGAATCCCTGGGGTCAACAATACTTAGTAATAGCCTTTTTTACTGGCTGTTAGGAGGTAGCCAGGAGGTACCGGGAAGATGAGTTCTGAAGTCTCCAGGAAACAGCAGTAGTATGTATAACTTGCTCAGTTAATTCTAAGGCATTCCCAATAACTCCATGAGCTCCTACCGAGGGGACAGGATAAAGGTTTCAACTTGGGGCATGTTAACATAACATGGAATATGATGGGCCCTACTCTCATGAATTACGCCAACATGTGGCCTGACCACTTGTGGTGTAGTGTCTAGTAATAACTGGGGTTCTAAAAGCATATCAGGTTTTTCCAGGCGTAACTCCCGCCACTGGTGTGAGCTGGTAATCCTGGTCAGTTGCCGCACATGCCTACTCCCATTCTATTGTACTAATCGGTGAGTCAAACTCTTTTTGCCATTGTTGGCGAATATAATCTGTGAGAGTTGTTGAGTCGGTCTGCATAGCCTGGTATAAGCGGACACCAGGTGCCTTGATTTGGGGAGGCAAATCGTGCCAACTGGAGACCAGTGTTGGATGTAATGCTTGGTTTTTCACCTCTTCTGGAAGGAGTCAAAATAGTGTCTTAATTGTAAATATCTAGTGGTGTTTGTTAGCTAGTTGAAATCTCTATTGAATATCTCTAAAGGGTTTAAACTGGCTCTGATAGGTAATTTGAGTTATGTAGACTAGGCCACATCTACTCCATTGTTGAAAGGCATGATCCAATCTACGGGTGGGAAGTCAGGAACTGTGGCTATCAGGCTTAATAAAGGTGCATATAAATCCAAAGAAAATTGTCTCTTAAATTGGCCTTGATCTCTCAGTTGATGTTGTATTATCAGTGTTAAGGGGAGGAGAGAGGGGGCATTTTATGGTACAGTATGCGGTAATAATCCATGTCTGTAACTAATGACTGCTCGATCTCTGCCCAATGTGTGTCGTGAGTGATTAGTTGTCTTGCTAGTATATGTGTCAGGCGGGCAGCCTGGTAGTATCTATAGAGGTTCAGGAGGGCCAGACCTCCCTGGGCCCTTGGTAAGGTTGGGAGTTTTAGGCAGACTCTTGGTCTACGCCTAGACCAGATAAACCCTGAAATAGTTCTGCGCCATTCTTGGAATGTAGGCCGGTAGGATTAATTGGGATATTATTAAAGAGATATAGGGCTATGGGTAGGGTTACCATCCTTATCAAGTCGATTTTCCTTGAAAGACTCAGTGGCAGGATGCTCCAGCTGGCAAGATCTGCTTTCAATTGAGCGGTGAAGGAGTGTAGTTTAACCTATAGGCATCCGCCAAGATACGGAAAATGTATACCAGATATTTCAGCTTTTCTAAATCCCATTTACAGGAACAGATTCTTTATAGCTAAAGAGGTTGTATTGGAAAGTGAGCAGCTCCGTTTTTGTAATGTTTATTTTGTAGCCTGAGACATGGCCAAAGGCCTCAAAAGACACTTAACTGCTGGCAGTGATGTCTCCGGATCCTGCAGATACAAAGGACATCGTCCGCATATAATGCAATCTGATGTTCCTCACGCCTATCACAACCCTCTTCAAAGAGTCTCCCTGTTGGATAAGTTGTGCCAGGGCTCCATGAACATGGCAAACAGTAATGGGGATAGCGGACAGCCCTGTCTCCCCTCTATGCAGGGAAAACAATGAGTGGTGTCCTGAGACTTTAACATAGCCTTAGGAGCAGAATAGATGTTCCTGATCACTTGTACCAATGGTGCGGGATCCCAGCCAATTCCAGAACTATATATAAAAATGGCCACATAACCCTGTCAAAGGCCTTTTCTGCATCTAGGCTTCAGGACCTGAGGGCAATTAGTGTTCATCTGGTGGATGACGTGATATATCCACTGATATTATCTGTAGTTGTTCTCCACCCACAAAACCTGTCTGGTCCTTATGGATTATTCAAGATAAGATGGGCTCCAGTCTCTGAGGCTAGGATGCTCATAAAGTTTGTAGTCAGTATTTAGCATTGAAATAGGTCGGTATGATTCACAGAGTAGTGGGTTTTACCTTGTTTAGGGATAACTGAGATAGTAGCATATGACCAGGTTGGAGAAGGAGACTCGCCTTCTAGCACTGAATTGAAGGTTTTGAGAAGGATCTGGGCAATTTTTCCTTTGTTGTTTTATAAAATTCTGCCCGTAACCATCTGCCCAGGTGCCTTCAGGGTCTTGGGCGTGTGATTGCAGCATAGAGCTCTGTCAACGTGATGGGTTGGGTTAGCTGATGCACAAGCTTGTTACATCAGCTATGGCCCCTTTGAGATATGCCCACTGCTCTACTCCCCTCCTGCTTCTCTTCCACCAGTATTAGGGTGGTATGCTCCAATCCGCATCTTGAGCAGAACTCTCTGTATGACAGGGATTGGAGGAAGGCATAAAGGAACCTCTCTTCAGGTGATGGACAATGCATCTCACCAAAAGCTGTAAGCCCTGGAGCAAATGAGCAAAATTGCAGCAGCTTTGCACGGCGTGGGGATGCAAAAAGTTCAAACTCTGCTATGACCCCATCTTGTGAAGAGATCATTTGCCACCAGGGTCAGCAGTTCCCATTCATGCACCAGGGACTGAGACTGGCTTATCTGTCTGTCAAGATGTTTTGGACACTCGGGAGAAACACAGCCGACAGCTGAAGGTTATGAGATATGTTCAGTACCATACTCTTGTTGCTTCCTGCAGTGGATAACAGTGCCCCTTGCTTGTTTATGTAGTGTAGGACATAGACATTGTCTGTCCAAATTAGCAAGAGACCAGGACTGAGATGGAGCTGAAATGCCTATAGGCCAAGGAAAACATCTCTCATCTCCAGAATACTGATACGGAGATGGGACTCTAGGTCAAGCAAGAGCCCTGATTCCGAAAGAAACTGAGATTGGCACCCAGCCAGACTCTGAGGAATTCATTGGCAACATCTGCATGGGAGTTGAGGGAAAAAAATGAAATGCTTTGTTAACAAATGTAGGTGATCCTCCACCAAACCAAAGCACGGAGGAGAGGGATTTAACAAGAGCCATATGTTCCAAATCATCTGTCAGTGGGTTCCACTGTAACCAAAGAGTCCAATGCAGGATGTACATGTGGTGGTGGGCAAAGGGACATAAAGATGGCCACAGCCATCGCCCCCAACAGGCAAAACATCATCCTTGCTGACATATAATGTTTTCTGTGTATCAGCCAAGCCTTACAAAAGGGGTCTCTTGCCCTATCTGCAGGCAGGAAGGTACTGCCAACTGCCATGTCCAATGTTGCTCCCTCAGCAAATGTCATATTCTGGACAGTGTGTACAGATCACATCCCTGGATGAGGCCTTGAGGAGCCAGTTATCCAGATGTAGAAAGACATAAAGCCCTTCCCTCCGAAGAGCAACTGCCCAACTGATAAGAACTTGATAAAGACCCACAGAGTTGAGGATAAGCCAAAGGCCAAGACTCATAACTCATAACAGCTGCCCTCCAGTAGGAAGCAGAGGTACTGCCTGAGGAATTTGTGAATCTTGATTTGAAGGTATATGTCCCCATATCTAGGGCACAGAGCCAATCCCCTGTTACAACAGGAGGATGAGAGACTGAAGGACACAATTCAAAACATTTTTGTATTCAGTGAACAGATTTAGGTCTCTGAGGTCCAATACAGGATGCAGATTTCCTGTCCACTTGAAACCAAGAAGTATCAGGAGTTCCTTCCTTCCTTCCTTCCTTCCTTCCTTCCTTCCTTCCTCCCCAGAACATAATGTCTTTGGATGAGACATTAAACCGAGGTCCCATCTGCCTGGATTGGTGGTAGTTCAGGTGGATGTTAAAGATCCCATGGCACTTATCGAAAAGAGTAGGAATTTCCCCAGTGTCCTGGCCAAATTTCCTCATTCACTCAAAATACCACCAACAGCTTAATCTGGTTCAAGGTCAGTTGGCATTCATCTGTATCCCCTACCCGGGTCGTGCCTGAAAATAGGCAGGATTTGTCTAGTGCACTTACCGGTCAACAAAAACTAAATAAATAAAATAAATAAATAATGGCACAAAGGTGGTGGATGCACTGGAGAGAAGACAGCAGCTCAAAGCATGCTCCTTTCCACTGTTTCCTGGACCCACTCATCCATTATGAGCTCCCTCCATTTTGGAGATGAAAGAAGATCCTTCCTCCACCTGCACACCTGGGTAGTAATGCAGGGGGAAGTGTGGAGTCAGAAGGTACTTGGGGCAGTAAGGTCACATGACCAATACCTTTAGGTGCCTTAGTATGGGCACCAGGGAGGATGTCACCATTAGCACAAGTTTGCTGACAGAAGACTTGGCCACCATTGGCAGTGGGTCTATGAAAGAACCCCTGCCACATCCCTCGGAGGGTGGAGGGTCAATGACATGAGGCAATAAAGTTATCTTTAAGTTTGGAAGCTCGCACAAAGCATTGTCACCATCACCTCCAAACAGTCTGAATGCTCTAAAGGGCATTTAGAACACACTACTGTATGTCAGTATCAAAACTAGTCACATGGAGCCATGAGTATCTTTGAAGGCAAATCCCAGAGGCAGCAGCCCTGGCTAAAGCATCAGAGGCATCATACACAGAATGCAGAAGATGCTTACCAGTATCCATACCAGCGGAATAAACTTTGAGCAATTCAACTTTAGTAGGGACTATCAAGCACAGACTGAATAGTGGGTGCAACAGACTTCTACAGGTTGTTCTGATGTTTAATTACATAGGCGTGGTAATTAGCTATTCTGAGACCTAAAGAAGCAGAGGCATAAGTCCTTTTCCTTAACATCCAGCATCCTGATTCTTTATCAGGAGACAGGAGCTAATTTGTCTAGGAGCCCTAGAAGAATCATGAGTAATGATAATCACCCAGAATCAGTCTCAGGCTATGGGGCATAATATGGCTTAATAGGGTACTGCTTATCAACCTTTCTGAGCACTGCAAGCAAGGTATTAGGCCTATGCCAGGCAGCAGAAGTAGCATCCTCTAAAGTAGGATATACTGGAGGTATAACAATGGATGGAGTAGTATGAACCTCTAAAACCAGGGCAAGTTCCTTTTAGTGGACTCTTCCTCCTCAGTAGCAATGCACTTTGCACTTTGTGTTTGCCTCAATAATGCCTGGAAAGAGGCATCTTCAGAAGGAGACCTGGGTTTATAAACCACAGAGTCCTCACTACAAGAAGAGATGGTGGAACTAGAATGTAAACCACTCTCAGAGAACTATGTTCATTTCCTCATCCTCTTAATCCTCCTCTATATTAAGCAGGTGGTGGTTATACTCCTTCTCCTCTGGATGATGATGGGGGTTCAGGCAGAACCAGTGATGATGGAGGCTGAAGGGAGAAATAAAGGCATGGTTTTGGAACCCCTTGATAAAGAAGCTGACAGGGTAGGGCCTGCCTCTGGAACAGGCATTATCGTCAGTGGGAGTGATGCCAGCACTCATCTTAACAGTTCTGAGACTGTCACCAGCATGATGTAGAAGTCTATGGCACCCTGTAAAGGGCCCCAGGACTACCATCTTTAATGGGATAGTGTCCCTCGACCAGGGTAGCAAACTTTCATTATGCAGTGCTGGAGTCAGACCCGACCTTGGAATCTCATCAACTGTCAGGGGGCTGTCGTCATTGTCACAAACCCACTTCTGAGGGTCAAGGCCACTGGGCTCACCCTGCCCACCCCTAAGTGCAATCTGTGACAGGGAGAGGAGGAACACAGAGACCCACCTATGTGCTTCTAGAATGCTTGCCGAGGTCATGACTGAACACTTACCGTGAGGTTCCAGGAAACCTTCTTTACTTCTGGGTAGGGTATAATACTTGTCTCAAGTCTTGTAGCCAGATAAGAACCATCTCTTAGTTATTACACAGGGAGATCCAGTGTTACAACCTCTTGGAGCATTGTAATGCTGATTTGCCTTCTCCCACAATGTTACAATAACCTGGTTCAAATTCACAGACCCTTCTTTGAGACTTTCATTCCCCTATCTTTATACAGTCTTTTCCCATGTTACAGACCCTTGATTTGGTAGCTATGGATGACACCGCTTTTGCAATAACAGTTTAGTCCCAGATTGTTTATAACCTTTTACAGTCACACACACACACACACACACACACAAGAAATTCTGTCAAGGCAAGTTTTCTTAACAAAACAAATGTTTTACTAAAATAATTAATCTTACATTTACAACTAAAATATGTTTAACTTTAGGCAAATTTGTCACAGAATAAACAGAAAAGTAAAAAGTGGACTATGTACAAAAAGAAAACACCTTAAATCTGTTAGCTGAGTTCTACCTTAGATATGAAGATTTCAAAGTCCAGAGAATCACTGGTTTGCAAAATATTTCAGTCTTTCTGTAGCAGTCTCTGTGCTGGCAGTTGTCCTCTTGTGTTCAGGAAAGAGTCCAAGCAAAATGACCCTGAGTGTCTGTGCTTGAGCATTTATGTATTTATTGAAAAGTTTCACCAGGTAAGGTACACTGAACAACAAGTTGCTCGTCTCCCAATGCGACCTGGGGAAAGGGTGATGGGAGTTATGTAGTAACAATGTGCACACTAAATTAAACAATAGCATAAAAACATAGGTTATAAGTGAACAACACCTTAGCAAGCAGAACAAATATTTGCAGGGTAGAGTAGATTAAAGTCCTATAGCTAAGAACTAGTGGCATGACAGAATCACGGATAAACGTCACAGCAAGTAGGACCAATGGACTTACACATTTCAGACTAAAATGGCACAGAGCAAGCAAGTGAGGGTGGGATAGCTAAGTGGTAGAGAAATGAGCCAGAACCCAGGGCAAGGTCGGCCGGTTAGGAGATAGACCAGTATAGAGAGAGAGAGAATGGTATGAAGCAACCATACACAACTGGAGCTGGGATAGGCTCTGAGACTATAAGTGCATCAAATTGGTTTGTGGTTGTGGTTAGGCAAGCAGAGCATCAGACAGGGTGTGAGACAAGAAAAGGGAGCTAGGGGCAGGTGCAATTTACAAGAGGAAATTAAGTAGAGCTTGATTTAATGAGCCAGGCGAGGAAGAGGATCAGATTTGTGTAGGAAGAGCATTCCACAGTTTAGGGAGAAGATAGGAGGAGGAGGAGGACCTGTCCACTAGAGGTGGCTCTCAGGAACAGTCAGAGTTCTGTGGTCGTGGGATCTTAGAAGTCGAGAGGGAGTGGGCAGGGGAGATTAGGGAGTTTAGATAGGAGGAAGGGTACCAAACCAGTACTTAGAGATGAAATTTATGCAGTGATGTAGGCGCTATTTGTTAGGGAAGGAAGGGAAGGCTAAATCTCGGTACAAGTGACAGTGGTGGGTAAGGGAAGTGCATCCAGAGCAAACCAACAGAAGGAGTTGAAAAGAGTATCCAAGTTAGCTAAGGAGGTGGCAGGACAAGAACAACAGGCGATATCAAAATAGGCAAAATCAGGAGGATCATTTTTGGATAAATTCACGTCTTGCCTGGGGTGGGAGGCAGGAGGGGTTTTCTATATGGCGCTAAGTTTGGGGCATAACTTTTTATTATGGCATCTATGTGGGCTGAGAAAGTGAGATGTTGATCCAACCAAATGCCCAGATACCTGAACGACTCAGTGGCAATTATAGTTGCCCGTCGAGGAGTGAGTGAAAGAGGGGGCAGATTGGAGCCTTGACAGTTTCTGACACATGCCAAATGACATGGAAGCAGTTTTCTTGGTGTTTAGAAAGAGTTGATGAGATTGAAACCAGCTCTGGACATTATTGAAATCACGTTGGAGCCTGAAGGTGACATCCACGGTGAGGACCCTGGGGAGAAAGAACCGTATCATCAACATACATATGTATAGAAGATGAGGCACAGATGGATGGCAGGTCATTTAGAAAGCGAGAGAATCGGACCAAGTATGGACCCTTGAGGGACACCAGAGCATATGGGAGAGAAGGGGAAATGTAGCCAGATATTTTTACAGACTGTGAGCAGTCGTTAAGGTAGCGCTGAACCATTTTATGGCGTGTTCAGACAGCCTGGCAGATGAGAGGAGAGGAGCAAGAGGGAGTGGGATACAGTATCTAAAGCTTTAGCAAGATCAATAAAAATGGCAGTGGTGATGTGACCGCAGTCCATGCCTGTCAGGATTGCATCAGTGATATGGAGTAGTGAGGTAGTAGTGGAGTGATGTTTACGAACCCAGATTGATTTTAGGTGAAGAAATTAATGTCAGAGAGTCGAGGATAGTTGGTCTAGGACTAGATGTTCTTGTAGTTTGGCTAACATTGGGAGGAGTGATACAGGGTGGTAGTTCTTGGGGAGGAGTCACCACCTTTGGGAAAGGGAGGATGATTGCATACTTCCAATCAAGAAATTTCCAGCAATTGAAATGAGAGATTGAGAAGGGCAGTCAGCGGGAGAGCAATGGTCGAGGCATACAGGTTTAGTAACTTTGGGTCCAATCGATCTTGGGAGTTACCTTTGCTCAGGTTAAGGGCTTCCAAGGCCATCAGCATGTCAGCTGTCAGGATTTTAGAGAAAGAAAAATGGCGGTGGGGCTGGTGGGCCCTAGTAGATGTGGAGGTCTGACTGGTTTATGGTTGGGAAGGAGCCCTAGCAGGACAGAAGCGTAAGGTAAAATGCAGAGTTGAAAGCTACAGCAGAATGCTAAGGTGGTCAGAGATGACAGTATCATTTATTTGGAGGAGGCGGAGGGAGGGTGAGCCTGTGGGAGAAAAGAAACTGAATTATCTTCCAGCATTTGGATGGGTTGTTTATATTAGAGTCAAAGGTAGAGCTGAAGTACTCAGCCTTGGCCAAATAAGTGGCTTTAGTGCATTTGTTTCTGAGGATGCAGTAGGCCTCATAATCTTTAGAAGCATAGTTCTTTATGGAGCTTCCAGGCACCATCAAGTGCCCTTTGGCAAGCAATGAGTTCTGGAGAGATCCAGGGAGGTGGTTTCACGGACGTGAACCCGGTGTAACGGTGCTTGTTGATTCCAGACTTCAAGGACTCAGTCTCTGAAGTATTTGGCTGCGACATCTAGGTTTCTGGCAGTAGATATGGGTGCCCAGTTAGTGTTGGCCAATTCATAAGTAGTGGGGCAATGTTCAGGGATTTGTAAGAATTGATTTGTAAAGTTTTATAGGGACTTTGATTTTGTGAACTCCACCAGGGAAGTCATCCAGTGGTCACTGAAGGCATCTGCTGGGTGCAGATTTAATCACCCTATGGGCCCAGTTGATGAGGAGTGGTTTTCCGTCTTATGGTTTAGCCTAATTGGATCTTGGATAATTTGGGTTAGATTGAGCGCATGTAGCATTTAGCACTTTGCTAGGTATGATAGACCAGTTTATGTTGAAGTCGCCCATAATATATAACTCACCAGCGGAAGAGTGGCTAGCTAAGGCAGCTACGAGGTCAGTAACAATTTTGGGTTTACAGCCAGGCTGGCAGTAGGCACCTGCTACAAAGATGGGTTTGAGTAGGGGAGAGATTTGCAACAGCAAAGTCTCATAGGCTTTAGGTATAGCACTAGAAAAGATGGAAGGAATTGGATGGAAGAAGAGACATAGATAGCTATTCTGCCTCCTCGCCCAAGCCGGTCCTGTCACTATTATTATTATTTATTATTTAGCTTTTGTTGACCGGGTAAGTGCACTAGACAAATCACGATATGGTGAAGCCAGGAGAGTCAGAAACAAGTTGCAGATTTTGTTATTTAGCCAGGATTCAGAAATTATAATTATGTCCGGTTGAGCATAGCCACCAGTGGCTGTAGCAAGTCTACTTTAGGGAGGAGGCTACGTATATTGATATGTAGTATTCTAAGGCCATTTGGAAGAGCTGTGAGATGTGATTCTGGTCTATCTGCAGGAAATGGTGGAGTTGGGCCAGGGTTGGGGTTTAAATCACCAGCTGATAAGAGTAGGAGGGCAATAATAATATAATGCAGTTTTGCACTGTTGAGCCAGGAGGGGTTGCACGTAAGGGACTGGAGCTGGGGCATTGACTACTAGCTAGGGGAGCCATGGGCTAAGCAGCCATATAAGAGTAAAGTAGAGAGGCAGCTGGAAAAGAGAAGGGCAGGGGAATGGGTGACTGGTCCAGGAACTAGTAATGGGAGAGGGGAGTTAGGCTGAATGTACACATGAAGAGTGTATCATTAAGTTTCTGCAGAGGGAGTGAGGGATTATGGGGCAGACAAGGGAGGACAAGTGCTCGAGAACCAGAATAATGAGGGTAGTCAAGGGCAGCATCTTGGTTAAATTATATATAACTTTTTATTTAGTAGCCAGAGTGTTAAGGCCACAGGATAAACCAATGTAACAGGTTAGCCAGACAAATAGAATAAGCTCAAGGACACCAGAGTGGTGTGGGGGTAGTGGACAGGGAAGGAGAGGCTAAAATTAGATGTACTGTCTCTGGAGTCAGCTGAGCAGGAGGTTTCTGAGAGAGTCAATGAAAATAGGGTCAGTACGAGGAAGGGCATATGTATATTTAAAGGAGGCCTAGGAGGGGTGGAGGGAGGGCCAAAATTACAGCAAGAGATATAGTAGTTGGCTAAGGCTCTGAGCTGTTAGTCCAAGCATGAAAAGCACACCAATCAGGTGAACCATGCTGGTTGGCCGACCAGTCAGGGTGCCAGTGCCTAAGGAGCTGAAGCCAATCATAGCACCACCGGTGCGCTGAGGCAGCGGTGAATATCTGGGAAGCTCTTCCAGGGGCAGGTTCCAGGAGGGTGGCAGGGGCTGTAGGGTCCGCAGTGGCGAGAAGGCGCCACCTTTCCATTGGCAAAGTGCCACTCAGGCTAACGGCAGATCTGGGGAGAAAGGAGAAAGTTAGGTCAAATATAAGTTAAGAAGTGAGAAGAAAAAAAGAATTTAATCGAGGGGCAGGAGACTGGTGGCAGACTGACTGTGCGGGTGGAGGTGAAGCGAGAGAACAAAGAAATGTAAGTGGAGTAGGCAGGGCTGGTCTGCAATGAGACAAAAGGAGTGAAGGCAGAGAGAATTAATTTTGGAGAATAGCTTTAAGTGGGGGAGGGTGAAGTGTGAGCAGGCTTGTGGCTACAGCAGGAGATGGGAAGAGATAATGGCAGAGGTGGAGGCGGAGAAACAGCACAGAGGAAAACAAAAAAAATATAAACAAGTAGAGCAGGGAGGGATAGGGAGGATAGGGTAATCGAGAGGGAAGAACGGGCAGGCTGAGGGTACCTGCTGGAGGCTATGATGAAAGCTAGGCAGTAAGCAGGCATGCACAATTTGGCTAGGCAAAATTAACATTGATGGTAGGTAAAATTACATCCAGACTTCAGCTATCAAAAACAGGTATCATTTAGCAAGCACAGGCAGGCATTAGAATTAAGATCAAAATCACAGCAAGAGATATAGTAGCTGCCTAAGGCTCTGAGCTGTTAGTCCAAGCTTGAAAAGTGCACCAATCGGGTGAGCTGTGCTGGCCGGCCGACCAGTCGGGTGCCAGTGCCTATGGAGCTGAAGCCAATCGTAGCACCACCAGTGTGCGCTTGAGGCAGTGGTGAATACCTGTGAAGCTGGTCCGGAGGTGGATTCCAAGAGGCCGGCAGGAGCTGTAGGGTCCCAGCGGTTGTGACTAAGAAGGTGCCACCTTTCCATTGGCAAAAGTGCCGCCGGGCTTATGGCAGATCTGGGAAGCCAGTCTGGGGCGATTTCAGGAGGCGGCAGGAGCTGTAGAGTTCCGTCAGTGGCAGCTGAGCAGGCTCCGCCTTTCCGTTGTAAAAGCGCCACTCGGACTTCGGCAGATCTGGGGAGGAAGGAAAAGTTAGGTCAAATGTAAGTTAAGGAGTGAGAAAAAAAAATAATTTAATCGAGGGGTGGCAGACTGACCATAGGGGAGGTGAAGGCAAGAGAACAAAAAAATGTAAGTGGAGTAGGCAGGGCTGGGCTGCAAAGAGACAAAAGGAGTGAAGCAGAGAGAATTAATTTTGGAGAATAGCTTTAAGTGGGGGAGGGTGAAGTGTGAGCAGGCTTGTGGCTACAGCAGGAGATGGGAAGAGATAATGGCAGAGGTGGAGGCGGAGGAAAGCACAGAGGAAAACAAAAATATAAGCAAGTAGAGCAGGGAGGATAGGAGGATAGGTAACCGAGTGAAAAACGAGCAGGCTGAGGGTCCCTGTGCTGAGGCCCTGATGTCAAAGCTAGGCAGTAAGCAGGCATGCACAATTTGGCTAGGCAAAATTAACACATTGATGGTAGGTAAAATTACATCCAGACTTCAGCTAGCAAAAACAGCCATCATTTAGCAAGCACAGGCAGGCATTAGCATTAAGATTGAAAATCACAGCAAGAGATATAGCAGCTGGCTAAGGCTCTGAGCTGTTAGTCCAAGCTTGAAAAGGTTCATCAATCGGGTGAGCTATGCTGGCGGCCGACCATCGGTGCCAGTGCCTAAGGAGCTGAAGCCAATGGCACCGCCAGTGTGTGCTTGAGGCAGTGGTGAATACCTGGGAAGCTGGTCAGGGGTGGGTTCAGGAGGGTGGCAGGAGCTGTAGGGTCCCATCGGTGGCAGGGCGCCACCTTTCCATTAGCAAAAGCGCGCTCCGGGCTCACGGCAGATCTGGGGAGGAAGGAGAATGTTAGGTCAAATATAAGTTAAGGAGTGAGAAAAAAAAATTATTTAATTGGAGGGTGGCAGACTGACCGTGGGGGGTGGAGGTGAGGCGAGAGAACAAAAAATGAAGTGGAGTAGGCAGGGCTGGGCTGCAAAGAGACAAAAGGAGGAAGCAGAGAGAATTAATTTTGGAGAATAGCTTTAAGTCGGGGGAGGGTGAAGTGTGAGCAGGCTTGTGGCTACAGCAGGAGATGGGAAGAGATAATGGCAGAGGTGGAGGCGGAGAAAAGCACAGAGGAAAAAATATAAACAAGTAGAGCAGGGGAGGATAGGAGGATAGGTAACCGAGAGGAAAAACAAGCAGGCTGAGGGTCCTGTGCTGAGGGCCCTGATGTCTAAGCTAGGCAGTAAGCAGGCATGCACAATTTGGATAGGCAAAATTAACACATTGATGGTAGGTAAAATTACATCCAGACTTCAGCTATCAAAAACAGGTATCATTTAGAAGCACAGGCAGGCATTAGCATTAAGATCGAAAATCACAGCAAGAGATATAGTAGCTGGCTAAGGCTCTGAGCTGTTAGTCCAAGCGAAAAGGTAAACCAATCGGGTGAGCTATGCTGGCCGGCCGACCAATCGGGTGCCAGTGCCTAAGGAGCTGAAGCCAATCGTGAGCACCGCCACCAGTGTGCGCGCTTTGAGGCAGTGGCTATCACCTGTGAAGCTGTTCCAGGGGCGGGTTCCAGGAGGCGGCAGGAGCTATGAGGGTCCCATTGGTTGTGGCTGAGAAGGTGCCGCCTTTCCGTTGGCAAAGTGCCACTCAGGCTATGGCAGATCTGGGAAGCCCGGTCTGGGCGATTTCAGGAGGCGGCAGAAGCTGTAGAGTTCCGTCGGTGGCAGCTGAGCAGGCACCGCCTCCGTTAGTAAAAGTGCCACTGGGCTCGTGGCAGATCTGGGAAGCTGGTCGGGGTGGGTTCAGGAGCGGCAGGAGCTGTTGGATCTAGTCAGTGGCAGCGAGAAGGCACCGCCTTTCCGTTGGCAAAAGTGCCACTTGGGCTCATGGCAGATCTGAGAAGCTGGTCCGGGGCTGGTTCAGGAGGGCAGCAGGAGCTGTGAGAGTCCTGTCGGTGGTGGCTGAGAAGGCGCGCGCCTTTCCGTTAGCAAAACACCGCTTGGGCTCACAGCAGATCTGGGAAGCTGGTCTGGGGTGGGTTCCAGGAGAGCAGCAGGGCTCTAGGGTCCCGTTGGTACCAGCTCAGAAGGCGCCACTTTTCCATTGGCAAAGTGCTGCTGCGCTGGTGGCAGATCTGGGAAGCTGGTCGGGTGGGTTCCAGGAGGGTGGCAGGATCTATAGGGTCCCGCCGGTGGCAACCGCTAAGGCACCACCTTTCCGCTGGCAAAAGCGCTGCTCGGACTCATGGCAGATCAGGAAGCTGGTCCAGGGGTGGGTTCCAGGAGGGCAGCAGGAGCTGTAGGGTCCCTCAGTGTCGGCTGAGAAGGCACTGCCTTTCCATTGGCAAAAGCACTGCTCGGGCTCACGGTTTATATGGGGGGCCCAACCACAGTCTGTGAATAGAGGCTGGCCCTTCCATTTCAGGCCACCAGGTATCACTCCTGTGCCTTCCCCAAAAAGTCTTTCCACATGGACACATACCTCCACTTTCTGGCACTTATAAAAAAAATGTAAGTGTACTTTGGGAACCTTTTCCATCACCTCTTGTCTAAGACCATTCCCTTTTTGATCTTAAAGGTTTATGACTGGGAAACAGCTTCTGTCATCCTGGGATTTTGTTATACCAATTAGCTAAGCAGGGATCTCCAACCCTTCGAAGATGTGCTTGCCAGTTCAGTCAGTAGACTGCTCTTAGATGTGGAATAAACTTAATGTCCCTAGGAGGCTGTACTTTTCAGCTTCCTGATTAAATTAGGAATGTCACACATTTGGCAGACCTTCTCTCATTTCCTGGGTTTTTCAGTAACCCTGTGCACTCCTTGTTTAAAAAACATGGTATTCCTTTGTGGCATTTTACCATACCCCAAATCACAGAAGAAAACTAATATATGTCAGAGATATTTGTAAAATAATGACTGCAGTGGCTAGCTCATACAATCATCACTGTCATCACCACAGGAGTGGATGATGACAAGAGCCTATCCACTTTTAATGGTGACGTGAACCTCACTGGAGAAGCAGAAACCTTGTCCTTATATGTAACCCGGCACTGTATACCAGTAGGCTACTATCCCTGCCTGATGACCACATGACAGGTTGAGGGCCTGGGCTCTGTTCTAATGGTGATTGGGGGTCTTTCCCAAGATAAAATAAACAGTGTGGTGCCTCCAACCAGAGTAAATGTAGTGCACCAGATGTTTGTAGGTACAACCCCTGGGAAACCAGTACCTACCCACCTCCCCTTTCAGTCACTCCAACCATAGATTAGCACACAGAAGTTCAAACAGGCTAAAGTCATACAATAAATGGCTGTAGCTAATAATATGCTCACATTGACTGCACTTACAAAACAGGGGCTGGCTATGGCTGAGATCAGTACCTGTGGAAAATGTGAGCAGCAAATACACTTTAAGGTTAGGCACAATAAGGTTGCACCCAATAACAATATACTCATGGACAGTATTAAGATTTTTTTTTTATTTTAGTTTTGTTGACTGGGTAAATGCACTAGACAAATTCTGCCTATTTTCAGGCATGATCCAGGGAGGGATACAGATGAATGCCGACTGACATTGAACCAGAATAAGTTATTGGTGGTATTTTTAGTGAGCGTGGAGAAATCTGGCCTGGGCACTGGAAATTCCCCTACTGTTTAGTAGAGGGTTCTGTCCTTAAGATGTGTGCGATGGAGGAATTCAGTATGGAGACTGAGGTGTTGGAGAGCAGTCGTCCAAAAGAGATCTCGGCGGGTGTGTCTATCACCAATATTGAGGTTCAGCAGACTGCAGATGTCTTACAGCAAACACAGATATTACATTTGAATCTGAGGAGGATTGAGAAAGAGCTCTTCAAATCACTTTGGCAGAATGGATTCGGCATGCAGCTACAGCAAAACTGCAGGAGGAAAAAAGGAGAAAACGCATGCAAAGTACATCTCCCTCACTGAGGCTTCTACTCAAAAGTCTCTATAACAGGAGCACAAATCACATCCAATACTGCATCCGAGAAACAAATGGCAGAGTACAATCCAGTGACCGGCTTGAATCACATGCCAGGAGATAGAGAATGCTCAGCAGATGACACACTTCAAAGGCAGGCTGGAAGCTTTCGAAGAGGGTATGTGGGAAGTGGACCTGGAATTTGATAAACCGATGACCATCCCATTTTATGGATATGACAGCATTGGAGCCACAAGTTCTAGTACATCCAATGGAATCTATACCACTCAGGGCTAGATCTGGGGTGCAGGTGACTACCAACTCAGGTACTGTTTCCATTTCTCCTTGGGCTCTCAGGGCACTCAGGGGATACATAGTCAGGGGTGCTGATTTAAATCATAATAACATGCAGCAAACGCAGGGGAGGTGAACAGGAGGAAGGAGGAACTTTGGCCTTCATTTGAAAACCTCAACAAAAAGCCTTCTATGCAGGACTTTTCACTAACCAGTGGAGCAGGTGAAACAGCGTAACGCTATTTCTATAGATACTTAGGGGCATGAGTGATCTCCTGATCGATTTTATGAGAGGAGAATCCTTTTAAAACAATCTCTAGGCTTTTCCCAAATTAAGTTTATGCTCTAATTCATGTTCTTGGAGAGCAAACATTCGACATCAGTTTTAGAACACCAAGCATTTTAGAGATTCTGGACAAAATATTCTATCTTTAAAACTAAGCCTCTATGGTCCCCATTTCATGTTATCCCTCTCATGAAACAATCTTTTGCACAGTGACTGTATTATTTCATAATGAAGGGGTTAATATCACGGATATTTTATACTGGATGGACAAGAGATGTGATGTACAAGATTCACCAGAACCCATTTTGGATAACAAAGGCTTTTGGAATGGGGCTGGGCATCTAAGTCAAACTTTTCAAATTGACAGTGACTTCCAAAATTTACCCAACTGCTTTTTATAGGGAGGATAAAGGCTTCATATTCTACCCTGGGCAGACAGAAACTGTCATAAATGTGGGTCCTCCCGCCACATGTAGTACTAACTGTGACAAAATAGTATGTTCAAACAACATGAAGTCTTGCTGTATTCTGACAATAGCAGTGAATCCCAACCTTGAACTGCCCGGAGGTGAAAGAGTTAACTTTCCATGCCAGGCATGGAACGCTGAGCTCGAGCTCAGTTGAGACTCTGTCTGTTGTTCTTCAAACTCAAACCATCAGATTCTTTACTCCGCCTCACTGAACAGTCGCTCGGAGATTTCTCCTTCTGCTCGGTTCAATTTGTCAGTTAAAGTACCGCTTTCTCAGTTTTCGACCGAATTTAAACCGTAACCTGTCGGTTCAGTCTCTGTCTGTGGTATTAGTGAGTACTAGATAGATTATTTTATTCTATTCTGTGTGGAACTTGTAAGCGGTTGTGAGTTGGTTTGAACCGATTAAGTTGTTTAAAATCTTAAATTGTGCTTTTAGAGTGTGGTTACAGTTCTTATCAGTTCTAAAAAAAAGATTTTATTAGGTTTTCCACGACCCGTGGCGGTTGGGAACCGATAGGAGGGTCTTGCCTGGCAGATTGCCATAAAGGGTAAGTTTGGTTAGGACTGGCACTATGTCTGAGAAACCCAAAAGAAAAACCAGACCCACTGGGTTTCAACACTGCAGTGTGTGTGGGGAAGTCTTTGCCAAGGCTGACCCCCACACCACCTGTGTTATTGTCTGGGGTTTGACCACCTCAATGCAGACTACCAGATTTGCAAAAATTTCCCTGCAGCTACCCTAGAAAAGAGAGCTGGTAGGCTCAGGGATGGGAGGCCAAAAGTCCACTGAACCAGATGGCCAGCCAGTTCGGTCCAAACCGAACCAGAAGGTGCCCCTCTGACCAGGGCGAGAGACTTCTTCGGGCAAAAGGAGAGCAGATTCTGAGAGTCGGTTCCGGCTAAAAGAACTAGAAAGAAAAATCAGCTGGTGTGGGCCAAAACTTTCCTCTCCAACCGCTGAAGAAATAGCCAAAGCGATCAAAATTGTCCAGTCGCTTTCCGGTTCCGACCAAACCGGCACCATCAGGCAGGTGCTCGGTTCGGATGGTTCCACCTGTTCAAGAGTATGATATAGAGGAATTTTATGAACCGGAGGAGGAGGAAGAGGAGTATGAGGAAAATGAATGTGATTTGAAAGTCTGGATGTGCCCATTGACGGACATCTCCCCAGACAGACCTTCAGGAATGTCTCCTCCTAGGCTTTCTGAGTCCCCTCCCATTTCATGTTTTACAAAAAGTGGCTGAAATCCTCCAGTTTCCTATGGAAGAAGCTGTGGATGACCAGGCAGAGCCTGACTATGTGGAAATGATGGATATCCCAGAGTCTAGGAGGCTGTCTATTCCCTTGCACTAATCTTTTGGGAAACAGACATTTAAGATTTAAAGACTCTAACACTATACCTCCTGTGGATAAGAGAATGGACAAGAGGTATACATTGTCAGGCTCTGACGGAGTTCCTTACACAACAATGCAGCCATGTTGGGGTAGTGCAGGCTGCAGCCTGTGATAAGGCAAACATTCCTTGACTTACACCCCTGGATAAGGACTCCAGGAGGATTGATGCCATGGCAAAGAAACAGTACATGGCAGTATCCTTGGGACTCAGACAGCCAATTATATGGCCTATACTGCTAGGTATCAAAAATCCAGATGGGACAACTGTTAGGCCTAGCAAAACAGGTCCCTGGCCAACTGCCAAGGAGCTGGAGCAGGTGGCTGCTGATGGTATTGAGGCATCCAGGTGCAATTCCATGCTGCAGTAGACTCCAATGATGTGTTGTCTAGAGTCATGGCTACATCTGTGGCACTTGAAGAATGGCTTGGCTCAGATGTACTAGCCTGTCACAGGATACCCAGACTAAGGCCATGGATTTTCCTGTTGTGGGTAATTCTCTGTTTGGGGAGCAAACAGAGATTATATGAAGAAAATGGATGAGTATAGGACCACCTATAGGAATGCACAGGCCAAGGAAAGGCAAGCCACTCCTCAAAGGCAGCTTCCCAGGGGCAGGGCAGGCCTTTTCATAGGCCTTTACCAAGCCCAGGCCTCCTCTTCTGCTTATGCCCAGAGGGGTTCTTTAGAGGAGAGGCAGAAGGGGTACAAGCAGGCCTGCTTCACCCCTCAGCCCAAAGCCCCTGCTCAAACAGGCACCCTGATGGGGTTGCCAGGGCCGATTCTCAGCTACCTGTAGGGGGCAGGCTGGCTTACTTTGTCCAGGACTGGGAGTCTCTGACATCAGACAAATGGGTCCTGGAAGTAGTAAGCCAGGGACTGGTTCTCAGCTTCAAAAAGTTTCCAAGGATGAGAACCAGATCCTTTCCACCTGCAAGTCCATCAGAGCACTTGCCTTAGAGGCAGAGTCTCTTCCCTCCTAGCTCTCAGAGCTGTGGAAAGGTTCCACCCCTACACCAGGGCAAGGGTTGTACTCCAGGTACTTCCTTACCCCCAAAAGACAGGAGAATGGCGCCCATCCTGGATCTCAGATACTAAACAAGCACCTTTTAAAACCAAAATTCAAAATGGTGACTCTGGGAATTATTCTACCCTCTCTAAGGCCAGGGACTGGCTAGTGTCCCTTTACCTCAAGGATGCCTACTTCCATATTCTCGTCAGAAGCTCCCATCGAAAGTACCTCAGGTTCGAGCTGCCCTCAGGCCATTACCAGTTCAGAGCAATGCCCTTTGGCCTCACCTCTGCTCCAAGGGTATTCACAAAATGCCTGGCAGTGGTAGTTGCTGCTCTAAGAAGGCAGAAGATTGCCATCTTCCCTTACCTGGACGACTGGCTCATAGTAGGCCAGTCCCCAGACCAAGTCAAGTTACACTTACAGATAACTCAGCAACTTCTCACTTCCTTGGGTTTCCTTCTAAATCTTCCAAAGTCAGTTCTAGAGCCTGTCCAGCTCCTCACCTTCATAGGTGCAGAGCTAGACACAGAAGGCCAGAGCCTTCCTTCCCTGGACAGGGCAAGGACCCTGGTCTCTCTGGCCTTCTCATTCACCCTGCAGGTGTCTCGACCAGCAAGGCATTTTCTTCAGCTCCTGGGGCACATGGCTGCTTCTACAGCAGTAGTGCAGGGAGCAAGATTTCAGATGAGGGACATTCAGTTTCATTTGAGAGCCTTTTGGTCTCAAAGGAAGGACCCTCAGACCAAATTGATCCCAGTAACTGGAACCCTGATCCAGGCCCTACAGTGGTGGCAGGATCAGAACAATCTGAGACAAGGGGTTCCTTTGTCACTCAGTCTCACTCTTTAATCCTTACTACAGATGCCTCCCTCTTGGGGGGCTCACATGGCGACCTCACCACACAGGGGTTGTGGTCCCCTCAGGAATCTCTGCTCCACATCAATCTGTTGGAACTCAGAGCAGTATTTCTAGCACTTCAAGCTTTTCCAAATCTGTTCAGAACAAAGTTGTACAGGTCAGAACAGACAACACCACCACAATGTGGTACATCAACAAACAAGGAGGCACTTCGGTCTACGGCCTTGTGCACTGAAACAATGAAGTTGTGGTCTCTGGCTTACTCCTGAACACCTCCCTCACGGCAGTTCACCTCCCAGGCAAGGACAATGTCCTGGCAGATGCTCTCAGCAGGATTTCCCAGGGCCATCACGAATGGTCACTGGACCCCTGGTTTGGAGGTGATATTTTCCAGATGGGGCACCCGCAGATAGATCTTTTGCAGCCCCAGACAATCACCAACTTCCCATTTTTGCTGCAGGCCCCAGTGTTGGGCTCAGTCCACTGGATGCCTTAGTTCTCAATTGGGAAAGGAAGTTTCCTATGCTTTTCCCCTTCCCTCTCCTGTTCAAAGTGCTAGTCAAAATCAGATCTCAACCCTGCAAGATGATCCTGATTGCTCCAGACTGGGCCAGACAGCCCTGGTATCCACTCCTACTGTCCTTAGCAGTCCACCTTCCCTGTGTCTTCCCAGGAATTACAACCTGTTAACCTGTGCTCAGGGAGGTTTGGTACCGAACCTCAAATCTCTCAATCTCAAGGCCTGGCTCTTGAAGAGTTAGGTTGCTGATTTCACCTCTCCCAAGGTGTAATGGATATCCTGAAGGCTTCTAGAAAACCTTCCACCAGGGCTACTTATAATTCTAAATGGAAAGGTTTTCCATATGGTGCTCTAGGAAGCATATTCCCCAGAATCTGCTGATTTGCCCACAGTCCTTGATTATATGGTCCATAAATAGCTTGGGGCTGAGACCAGCTACACTGAAAGTGCATCTGGCAGCTGTGTCTGCCTTTATTTCAACAGGTAATCCTTTTCTCTTTCAGCTCACCCTGTATTCTCCAAGTTTTCAAGGATTGCTTCACACCAACCCTCCATTCAGGGACCCTGCCCCTGCCTGGGACCTTAATGTTTGCATTGCTCAGCTTATGCAACCCCTTTTGAGCCTTTGTCCTCAGCAGAGCTTAAGTACTTGACTTGGAAAACTGTGTTTCTGGTAGCCATCACTTCTGCCAGACGCATAAGTTTTATTACAAGCTTTGTCAGTGGACCTGATTTATCTCCTTTCATAGAGATAAGGTGGTCCTCCAGGACTAATAGGAAGTTCTTGCTTAAGGTGGTTTCAGATTTCCACCTTAATCAGTCTATGTCTCTTCAATGTACTTCACTGACCATTCCTCCTCTGGCGAGAGGAGGCTGCACAGATTAGATGTGAAAAGGGCCCTTAGCTACTACATAGAGCGTACCAAGGGTCACAGGTTTGACTTCCTCCAACTGTTCCTCACTTATGGTGAGGTTGGTAAAGGAAATCTGCCACTAAAGATCCATTGCCAGGTGGATTGTCTCTTGTATCCAATTTTGTTATGAAAAACTGGGTAGATTCCACCCCTCAGGCTTGAGGGCTCACTCTACCAGAGGTACAGCTGCTTCCCTGGCTGCTGCCAGGGACATCCTATTCTAGAGATATGTCAAGCAGCTACCTGGAAAACAGTTCACACTTTTCCAAGCATTACTCCCTGGATATCCAGGCTAGGGGTGATGCTCGGTTTGAACAGCTGTGCTTCAGAGCCTATTCCTAAGTAGGTTCTGTCCCTCCTCCATGGAGGTACTGCTTTGTAGTCTGCTATTGTCAGAATACAGCAGACTTCATGTTGTTTGAAGAAAAATTACCTTAGTAATGTTGTTTCTTCTAATGGAGTCTTGCTGTATTCGACCTCTGCCTGCCCCTCTCAGAACCTCTGTTTTTGGGATGTGGGTGGGCAGTGCAGTGTGGCACTCAGTAGGTGCCACCTTGTTCTCTTCACCCCTTTGTCTTGGGGTGAGTAGGTGTTGTGTTTCATTTTTGGGTCTCCTGACTTGAGTCTTTGTTTTGGGACCAAAAATGTGTTTTATGTTTAGTAGCCAGTTGGCTAGTGTAGGTCTACAGCTTCCACACAGGGCCTTAGTGAGTTTGGCTCGTAAAGATCTGCGGTTTGAGTTTGAAGAACAACAGACAGAGTCTCAACCGAGCTCGAGCTCAGCGTTCCATGCCTGGCATGGAAAGTTAACTCTTTCACCTCGGGGCAGTTCGAAGGTTGGGACTCACTGCTATTGTCAGAATACAGCAAGACTCCATTAGAAGAAACAACATTACTAAGGTGAGTAATTTTTCTTTTTTGCTGTGGGAACTAGGCCACTCAGGAATGGAATGTGATAATGCTCCAAACTGCAAACTTCTGTGATGAGGCAGATCACACATTCACAGAGTGTCCATGGGCATCACATATCTGGATGACACAGATTTTGCTATGCATAACTTTCACATTAATACAACGGCAAGGTCAAATAGAGATTCTCAAGACCCTAGGCCACCTCAAGGCCCTCACCCGGCCCCTAGACCTACTCCAGAACCACACACTGCATTGTTGATAGTGACTCAGCTAGCTCTACCTGGGAACCCAGAATAACAAGAGCACCAAGCCCCTGTAGAGTCACAGTCAGAGGATTGGTAACATACTAGAATCTAGTGACCACACAGACTCAGGGTAATGCCCCTCCACCTCCCCAGCCTCTATCGGAGATTAGTAACTACCAAGACACAAACAGTGCAAGACCTTCACACTTAACAGAAGATCCTTTTCTCCTTCAACCATAGGATTAACCCTATCAAATAAATATGAAGTATTGCCCTTAGATGTGGATAACGATGAACAAGACTCAGATGCAGAGTCTAGATCATCCTCTCAAAGGGATCCTGTTTCTGATACTGACAATCACAACATCCCGGAGTGCGTAAGGAAATCAGAAAAGAATGTGGGTCTCAGAATAGGACTGAGAAAAACCTCTAGGAAAAACAAGCTCCTACCTGATTGCATATATTTAACACTACTTCTTCATATGACCTGCATATTGCCAATTTGAATGTGAACAGCATTAGGTCAGAGAGGAAAAACTTAGCCACTTTTGATCTCCTTACATGGTCTAACATTGACTTGTTTTTTTCAGGACACAAAATTACATACAGCTGATGAATTTGAGGAAGCCTCTAATGCTGGGGTAGGGAAAATGTTATTGGTCAGGGAGGGAGGTTCTGTGTTCAGGACTGGTATTTGTTTTTTAAATCCTTCTATAAAAGTGACCAGTATAGTAGATATTGAGGCAGGTCGGTGTCTCTTGCTGGATGTTTCTATACAACATTCAGAATTTCGTCTCATAAACATTTATACCCCAGAGTAAAACAGAAAGGATTTCATTGTTACAAAGATTCAACCATATCTTTTTCTAGGAAGAATGTCCTCTTTGGAGGGACTTTAATATAAATAGGAATGTGTCAGATAGAGGGCTAGAAGCACTAAATTATATTGTGACTCAACCTTTTAAATGATCTGATTAGTATAGAGGACTACACAATGTATTTTATAAGGTAGGCCATGATGTAGCTATATACAGTACATACTTTTCAGGAAATAGAAAATCGCATATTGATTATTGGTTATTATAAAAGGTTCTCAGAAATGCTGCAGTCTGATTGGGTGTTAGGATTCCAACAGCCTTACATTAATCCATGTTATACTGTCATGTACAGCCTGATCACAATGGCACATGGATTCTTCCTGTCAGCATTCCGTCCTGTAGCACTGCTGAATGACTGGAATAATGCATTCTGAGTCTGAACCAGCATTCTTAAACTGTTGGTGGAAGAACTATTTTATTAAAATCTCCCTCTAAATGAGAACAGTCAAAAGTATTCTTTAACCCTCTTCTTTTGGAACTTTTTTATAATAGCAATAAGGCACTCCCAGGAGTTAGATTAACAGTCAGTTAATCACCCCTCAGGAGCAATATGGCACTCTGCTGCTCTCGTGCCACATTACACCCCAGGGGTGATTAACAGACTATTAATCTAACCCTAGTCATGCTACTTGCTTAAATCTCCACTAATCTACAGTATAAATCTCCTACCATCACACCAGTGGCAACTTCAGATCATGTTTTGTTAGGGGTTACTATTTCTAATTACCGGCTACCTCTGAGGGTCGGGGTATTGGAAACTGAATCTCTCTTTATTGGAACACCCAGAGGTACTGGAAGGTTTCCATTCCATATTGGAAGCTAGAAAATCTGTGCAGTTTTATATGAATCAGTACAGCAGTGGTGGGAGGACACCAAATCTGATATTAGAGAATATTTTCAACTCATCGGCCAGACTGCTGGGTAAATCTAAATGGAATTCATATACTGAACTTAGACAGAAATTACTGTTTGGCGTATTCTAGATTAAATAAAGGAGAACATGTGAGACATGTCTGAAATAACTAGTATAAAACAACAATTGCCCAAGCACAGTATAATAGATGCAAAACTTTGGAAACTGAACAAAGATTTGGGATGTAAGGAGACAGATACTATAAATCCGTTTGAAAACTGTGCTAAGCAGAGACAAAAAAGAATAAGACAATTAATGATGTCATTTGGGGAAGTAGTGACATCACAAAAAGGTATTTTATCTGAAATAGACAAATATATCCAAAACATGTTCGAGCTGATTGCCAGCTTACAGAGAGAAGATAGACACAAGGTTGAATCCTGTGACTTATCAAAAATTCTGGAATGATTTTCCTCACACTACTAAGACCTATAACCTTGCTGGAATTAGAGTCTGTTATTAATAATTTACCACACAGAAAGGCTCCAGGCAGTGATGGACTTTCCGAATGAAATATACTCTAAGATATATAATACATTAGGACAGGAACTATACAGATGTATACCGTCAGTTTTAGAACAGCTTTTTGCCCAATAGTTTAAATCAAGGAATATTGATTCTCTTACATAAGTCAGGGGATAAAGAAGATCTTAGAAACTGAAGGCCAATTACCCTCCTGAACACAGACAGTAAAATTCTAACAAAGATATTATGTAATAGGATTTCTTTCATTTTAAACCAAATCTCACTCTTCTTTCAATTTTGCTCTGTCCCAGGAGGACTATTACAGATGCTCTCATATTGTTACAAAGGTTATGGAAAGAAGCAGAACAGGAGAGATTATTGGGTTTGTGCTCAGTTTAGATCAACTAAAGGCCTTCGATAGGGTTTCCCACCTTTATCTTAGGAAGTGCCTTAAACATTTTGGTTTCCCAGATTCTTTTATTTGTTGGATACAGGTGTACTATAGAAATGCTGAAATAGCCCCATATGTTAATGGGTGGCTAGGTAAAAATGGAAAACCTACTAGGGAGTCCGCCAGGGTTGCCCTCTCAGCCTTCTTTTATATATATTAACCTTAGAACCATTGCTATTACAACTTAATCAGTCTGAAGCAATCAGAGGTTTATCCATTAACAGTGAGACTCCTGAATAAAAACTATTGCTTATGCTGATGATCTTTGTATCTTGTTGGCAGATCTCCCATCCAGCATGGCTACAGAAGCAGTGATGGTAGCTTTTATGGAAGGTATGGGTGCAGTATAAACCTACAGAAAAGTAAGTGCCTCTTTCTTGGTGTTGTGGATTATCCATATAAAAAGGTTATGGGTATTCCAGTGGTGCGATCAGGCTGCAAAATATTAGGTATACATTTTGGTATAGCAGAAGTTGATGTTTTTAACTGGGACATTCTTATTAAGGAAGCAAGAGCTAGAATTGAGGTTTGGAATAAATGGAAAATGTTCAAAAGAAAACGGATATATATGGTTAAAATGTTTTGATAGTTTTTTATACCTGGCAGTTATTTATCCAGTTCCCAAACAATTAGAGACTACACTGCTGAATATTTCTTCCAGGCGATTTGGGGTAGTTGCCTTAACCCCATTAAGAGGTATTCTGCAGTTATGACTGGAACAAGGAGGTTTAAATATGGCCAACTCTATTTCCTTCATTTTGTGTATTTTCTTTAAGTTAACTCACGTCCCTTACTCTAAACATACAACATACATGGTCACCATGGGTAGGGATATTAATTCTTCATGGATAGAAGATTGGGGATGGGACACTGTAATACCAAAACAAAAACATATGTCAGGGCTTCAAGTTATTACTACCAATGCTTTGAAACATTGAAATTGTGGAAGATTACTAAAACTATGGTGGTTCAAAAAAAAAGAAGGGCACCTTATCAACATACTCAGCAAACATCGTTTACACCCTACCTGATTCCTCCACCAAACCACAACCAGATTTAATCCAAATTCAAGCTATGTTGACCCAGCCTCAGATATCACCTTTATGTGGGATGTCGCTTGATTGGGAGCGCATGGTAAGGTAAATGTGAAAGAAATCTAAAGCACAAAAGTACAGAAGAAAAGCATGTCCTAGAACAAATCTTTGTAATACTCCCATAGAAACAATGGAACATTTATTTTTCTATGTCCCTACATTAAACAGTTTTAATAATTTTTATCCAAACAATGGGACTCCTCACCGTTTACTGGACTTAATATGGATATGTTGTTGTTAAAGTTTACCCAGAACATGGGACAAATTTGATACTGGAGTTGTGCATATCATTCTTGGATGTTTTAAATATCATATCTGTCATACTTGATGCAGATGGTCCTTGCAACAAAATGTTATAACTCGAACAATTATCTTGGACCGTAAGAGATTCTGTTTGCTTATAAGAAATAGAGACATGTCAAGATTATCTGTGGAAAGGTTTAAAAATGGCTAGACTCTGGGTAATTACATGTAGGGAGACAGAAACCCAAAGGTGTCTGTGGGCCTATGACATAGACAGGGTGAAGGGGTATCAGTATCAATTATTGGAGTTATATCCCTTTCTGTCTGTGTTATAAGTTAGATATAAACCTTGTAATATCATTTGTAAAGTGAAGGAAGGCATGCCTAAATACCTATTGAAATAGATGTCTTTTCCTTTTAAAAGAGAAGGTAGGAGGAGTTTGGTTTTGTTTGTAATATTGTCTGGGTTTATAATATGATGATGACATGATGGGTACACTTGCATCGTGTGTTGTCCTACATTTATAAATTGGTGGGAGGTAACACTATATATATATATATATATATATATATATTACATACACACACACACACACACACACATATATATATATATATATATATATATATATATATATATGCACTTTAGTTCCAAGTTGTGAAACTTTTCCTTATTTTCCCTAGTTAAGGGAGGATATTTATTTATTTATTTATTAGCTTTTTGGTAACCGGGTAAGGCGCTGGGCAGCAGACCTGCTTCATTTTCAGGTAACGGCCCGGAGAGCACAGGACATTACAATATGCAGAAATGCACAGACATAATATAGGTGTACAGGAGCAAAACAAGATATACATTGGGTAGCACAGTAATAGTTTCATAAGGGTACATTTTAGGCATAGATCATAATAAGGATGTAAAATAAAGCAATTAGGGTAACCATAAGACAGCTGAGGACAGTAAAGACATCAAGGTTCATAGCCACCTAGACAAACGTATTGCATGGAGAACATTAATGTAGTACTCAGGATCAGACCCGACAGCCTGCAGTGGGACAAAGCAAATTAAGAGCATTTGCATTGGCCAGAGGCTAGGAGGTGGGTGAACAACGAGTTTTGAATTCTCGATGGGAGGCTGAAGTTTTACCATAAGGGGAGTGAGTTCAGAATTTGGGAGCAAAATGGGCAAATGCCTGTTCACCCATTTTGTCATGCAAGGTCTAGTGGAGAGCATGGGGACAGAGGAAGACCTGAGGAGTGCAGGTGTGTGAGGCAGGAGTCAGGAGGTTGGCAAGATAGACAGGGCCGAGAGGGTCTAGACAGGGAGTCGATAAAAGCAGCCCAGGAGTAGGCTCGAATATCCTTAGGTGACAGCCAATTTAAGCCAGCGTAAAGGAGACAATGATGGGTAAGGCATTGGGGCAGTTAAGGCGAATCTACAGATGTTGTTGTAGACAGTGTCCCATTTGTGGAGTGTAGCAGAGTTTGCAGCAAAGAGGAGGGGCAGAGCATATTGGAGCTGGGGTGAAGAATACCTCTCGCAACAGAAAGTCTAGCGGAAGGAGTGAGGGAGTGGCGCTCACGATAAGCTCCACCAATTTTAGCATTGACGGTACAGCACACCATATTGACATGTTGAGACAGGTCAAGTGTGGATCCAAAGTGATCCCAAGGCACTTGAAGGACTCAGTGTTTGAGATGAGGAGCCATCAAGGCATTGAACCTGGAGCCTGTTCGCAGAGGCAGACAGTTTCTTAGAGGATCCGAATAGCATAGCACAGGTTTTCTAGGTTCAGGACTTGGTGGTTGCTAGAGAGCCAGGTCTGCAGGAATTGGAAGTCATTAGTGAGAGTGGAGTTGATGGCAGCAACCGATTTTGACCCAGAGGAGAACAAGGTCATCTGCGTACATAAGAGTGCAGCTATGCGGGACATGGTGGGAATATCATTTAGGAAGAGAGGAGAAGAGTAGGGTCCAGAGTGGATCCTGGGGAACTCCATGGGAGATGTTTGGGGGAGGAAGGGCCTTGCGAAATGCTACCGCCTGAGTCCGATTGTCAAGATAGCTATGGAACCAGAAGGGGCTTGGTCAGATGCTCCAATGGATTGGAGCTTCTTTAACATGAGAGGATGGTGTACCATGTCGAAGGCTTTAGACAGGTCGATAAAGACGGCCCAGTGAGCGCCAGGGCCATATTATTTCTGATGTCATTTGTGTTGTGTAAGTGCAGAGGGTACTGTGGTCGGGCCGGAAACCATGTTGGCATGGGGTTTGAAGATTAAACATGTCAAGGTGAGCAGCAAGCTGGCGGTGGACTATTTTTCAAGCAGCTTACTGAGAGTGGGCAGAAGAAGATATAGAGGCGGTAGCTGGACATGAGTTTGACATCGCCCTTTTTGTGTATAGGGATGGTTCTGGCAGTTTTCCAGGTGGATGGGACAGTAGACATACGAATCGAGAGGTTAAAAGCCAGGTGATAGGTCTGGTCAGCCAAGGTGCATACTGCTTAAGTATGCAAGGATGGATGCCTCAGGCCCTTGACCCCAGCGTGCGGAAGGGAGTTAAGTAGCTCGCGAACTTCAAGGTGCGTGGTTGGAACAGAACGAAAGGGAGGGGGGTGGGAGGGGCGAGGGAGGAGAGGGACAGTCAGGTTGTGGGCTGGTTAGAGTAGCGACTGGTGGAGAAGAAAAAGGACATTGAAGGCGTTGGCAATGGTGTCATGGTTGGTGCAGTGAACACCTTGAATATTCATGTCAGCTGGATTCTGTTGCTTGTCGTTGCGAGAATGTCATAATTTTGGACCAGTACCTCTTGCGGTTGTAGAGGATGTTATTAGTAGGTTCCTATAGCAGGTGCTTTGGCAATACAATTTGTCTTTTGCAGTTGTTACGTAATGCGATAGTCTTCAAAGTCTGCACGGTGGGAGATCTTCCACCTGGACCAAAGTTTGTCCTAGATTTGAGAAGTTGAAGCAGGGGTGTTAGCCACTTGGTTACTTTCCTGCCATCCTACGGTGGTGACTGGGATGTGAAGGTTTGAAGAGAGAGGAGGGCGAGTTGAAATATTCTGTGGTTATGTTAATGTCCTCTGTTTGGTAGAGAGGACCAGTCAACCTGGTTAAGGTCAGTTAAGAAGTCCTCATGACTTAGGCAGCAGAGATTAGGAAAGGTTACAGTTTTAGCAGGGAGGGAGGAATGACAGTGTTCCAGACACAGTAGATGGGATAGTGGTCACTAATTGTGTTGGGTAGCAACCGGCTGAGGCAACATATTCTGTCCTGTTAGTAAGTATCCAGTCAAGGAGGGTGGCACAGTTGCCCCCACGTGAGACCCTTGTGTGTTCATGTATGAGCTGGGATAGATTTGCCTTGCTAGCTAAGGAGGATAGGTTAGCTGAGTTTTCTCGGACCAGTCAAGGTTAAAATCACCAAGGCAGATAATGTCATTCTTGCCTGTAACTGAAGGCAGAAACCCTAGGAGTTCAGTGATGCCTTGTGTAGCATTTTTTGGGGGATATAAGTACAAAAATATGGAGTTTCTTTACACCCCAAGAAGCAGTAGGGAGTGTAGGATTTCACAGTTTGGTAGGAGGAGTCCTGCAGAAGGGTAATGTTTAGGTGAGTTTTGAAGTAGAGGCAAGACCACCTCCCCTTTAGTGCCAGGGACGGTCGAACAATGGGCTATTGTATCCAGGAAAGTGGCACTGAGAGTCAAGCACTGTGGGCTTAAGCCAGGCTCTGTGGATGGCGAGGACGCCTGGGACGCCAGTATAGATCCAAGCCTGGAGGTCAGGGAGGTTGGCCATAAGGCTCCTAGCATTCAGGTGGGCGAAAGTTAGTCCATCGGTTTTAGGGAGAGTGGTGGCGGGGGCAAGGTTGTAATGAGACGCAGAGATGGACCAGGGTTGATCTCAATGTCGCGGATAGTATAAGAGATGAGGGTTAAGTAACCATGGCAGGGGTGATGAGGAGTACGCCTGATAGAGATGCAGGGTGGCGGCTTCAGACAGAAGGTGAAGGTATCTTGACTATTGGGCTATCACAGCTTGCTGATGAGAGCAAAGGGGAGTAGAGGTAGTGGAGTGGCAGTAGCAAGCATGTTTGAGTAGTAAGTCAAACTGAGTATAAGCATTGGCAGAAGCTGTTGATGTGTTCAAGCAGTAAAGCTCAAGAGGATAGGAAGGCAAAGTATTCCCATCAGGAGCACTAGGAGGAGATGGGGACATTTTGACTAGAGAAAGGAGTGAGGTAGAGAGGAAAGAGACAGCAGAGGCTCCTTTAATATAAATCACCAAGTGAAAACAGCTACTAGAGAGCAGTAAATGTGACAAGTGAGGTATTGGGAGCAAATTGCTCGAACTTAATCAGGCTCCCTTTGAGTGGCAAAACAATATAAGGAGCTAATGGAGAAGTTGGGTGTTAAAAAAAATAAATAAAAAATTGATCACGGTAGAAGTTACCTGGTGTGTCTCGGTGCAGTGACTCTAAGCTTTTAAATACAGTTACAGGCAAATGGAAATAGTTTTAGCTGGTTCGTTTTTAAAAGTTTTAAAATCAGGCACAAAAGTAACAGTTCTGCTCCGTTTGAGCCTGGGCAGCAACTCGAGGGTGCTACTCTGGCTGGGATTCATACGCTGAGCAGGGACTTGGCCGTTTCAGAAAAAGGCGCCAGATGCTAGCGGTGGTGGCAGCAGCCTGGATCAAGGTAGAAATTACCTGGTGTGTCTCGGGTTGGGGCTTCGCGGGGCGGGAGGGCTTCGGGCAGGCCCTTATGACCTCCGCTCTCCTCGGGGAGGGGGTGGTCTCTGGAGAATGGAGAGAGGGGGGATTAAATATGCAGCACAGGTAAAAGATTAACTTGCTGGGGGCGGCTGGTAGTGGGTGTGGGAGAAGAGCAAATGGGCTGTGGGCTATCAGGTACTATTGTGATTCAAAAAGAAGGTGATTACTAGCAGGGCAAACTGAAATTCTGAACACTGGAAATGCACTTTAGAGTTAACAAACAGTCCCCAAATGAGTTTTCACAGGGGGTATTTCAGTTACAACTGGAAATGCACTTTTACAAATTAACAAACAGTCCCAGTGAGATACAATATTATACTGTAATGCAGTGTTCTATGTTTTGTGCTAAAGAATAATTATAGTTAAACAGTTTAATTTTAAAACAGGGAAAGGTATGCCTTAATACTTATTTATTTTAACACCATAATTATTTTTTAATTTGTATTACAATTGTATGACTACATCTTCATGTTTCAAAATTTCCCTACTTTATGTGTGTGTGTGTGTGTGTGGGGGGTATATGACTTAAATTAGTTAATATGTAATTATTTGATTTTATTGTATCAACCACCTTTTTCTTTGTGGGGAAGGGGGTATTGTGAAGTTTTGTATTTGTCTTATTGTGTATAATGTTTTGTTGAAGGTTATCTAATGGGAGTATGAGTGAAATATTTATTTGTTTTCTCAGCTTATAATATTTGAAAGGGGATTAGTATGAAGTAATACAATTTGTGTCTTTTTGTTTACGATTTTATAGTATGAACAAAATACTTTTCTGATTTTTCATTTATTCATGTATTATTTGATGTGATTGACATTGTTTATTATTATTTGTTTGAAGTTGCAATAAAAATTCCCCTACTCATTTTGAGAAGTGCCATGGGATCTTTAACAACCACATGACCTACCACCAGAACAGGCAGATGGGACCTTGGTTTGATATCTCATCCTAAAGGGTGCAGCACTCCCTCATGCTGCACTATAATGTCAGTATTGAGGATTCAACCAAGTGCCTGGTGTGGGGTAGAACCCACTGCCTTCTGATCACACAGCCTCAGAGGTGAGTGTGCTACCTGCAGAGCCACTGACACTAGATAACAATAAATGCTTTTATTATGGGGATATTTGGGAAAATGAGGAAGGCAAATTAAAAATTTGGTGATGCAGATTACCATTGGCTTTGAAACACACTAACAACAAAATCCACCTCCCACCAGAATGGCATAATTCAGATACAGTCCCCAAATTAACAGTCCAGTTAGGCACTCCCAGTTAGCTTTACTGGATGCCCACACTTGTACCGTTGCAGACCTGATGCTTGTTGCAGCTGATTGGTCAGCATTGGTGCATATATACAAATTATTTGATTTATCTCTTTGGCCATACAATTGCAATTGAACTTTTAAAAAGAACGTTATGGCTAAAACTCTCATAGGCAGACTGGTAGTTGGAATTCTGGACCCAATGACCAACAGTACATTTCAAAACAACTTGCAGAGCTAGCCCCACAGTTACTCACAGTTCTGAAGGACCGCAGTCTCTGGATTTCCATTAGAGTGGTTGGCCCTAGGGCAGGCTCGAACCTCCTGAGTCTCAGATGCAGGCTTCTGGCTACTGGCTTCTGGAAGCAGGAACCAGCATCAAGGACCAGGGCTGGCATGACTCACCCCATGTCAAGGCATAATCCCAAGGTGGCCACAAACCAGTGCTAACTGCTGCGCCTAGTAGCTGACTTCCCAAACTAGTCAAAGTGTAGATGCGGCTTTGGACTCAGGATACTGTCTCTGAACTTTTCTTCTGGATTCAGGATGCAGTCTGTGGAGCTTTTGACTCTGTAAAACAGAGGCTTTGGCTTATTTGGGTCCAAATTCTCACTCTAGCAGTTCAATGCGGACACTCGTCCCTCCGCTGATCTGGCTTACCACCCAGGTTAGGGAAGACAACATTTTCTTCAGTTTCCAAATGTTCTGGCTCTAGTCAGCACAATAGCACTCCACTTAGCTGAGACACTTTTAGATATTCAGCAGTCACAGGCCTCATCCTGGGCTATCTACTAGATAAGCCCAGGCAGGCCTTCTCTTTTCTTGGGAGGAGCACTGGCAGAGTACTCCTTACTCTTTGGGAGCCTGATTTAGACTGCCCTGAGCTGTAACTGTCCCTCAGAATTCATAGAAAATGGCAGCTTTCCACTGGCTGAACACAGCTGTCCATACTGAAAGAAGAAAACAATTTGCATAAGTCCCAACATTAGCAGTCTCTTGCAGCTAAACATACCAGTTTAAAATGTATTTGCCCCAATGTCTGATAGTAGTCCCTCTGCCCTGGTGTCCGGTGGCAGAGTGAGCTCTGTAAGGTAATCCCCTGCCTGTATCTGCTACCAAAATACTGCCCCTTCAGGCAGCAGGCAGGCTCTACTCAATGGAAGTGCAGGGACTAAATTTCTCAGTAGCCTTGCTGCTGTTAAATTTACATGTGCTTATTATCACTTTTGAAAAGTTACTTTTGAGGCCTATCTGGTCCCTCCTCAGGTCTCTGTACCCCAGTTAGTTGATCCAAGGGTCCAGGAGCGTGGAGGGACCTCTTTTATGTCACATGAATGGTTTAAAATCGTCCCATGCTACTGCACATGCGCGGATCGCCAGCTTTCGTATATCTGTGTCTGCTGCAATGCGGTCACACATCTTGCTCCACTGGCCTGGCCTTTTACAGGAAACATTATGGGGTCTGGAGAGAGACTTAGAGGGCACTAACAGACCTGGACCAGGTGGTGGTAAATGAGTAGAGACCCCGGGCACTTGAGTAAGCCCCACCTTTGGGAGGGAGGTTACATATGGTTGTGATGATGGCTGGAAAAGAGGACTTTTATGACTTTTCCATGTCTCTGTCCCTCAATCTCCACCCCAGTGAAAGGGTCATGAAATGCTAGGGAGACTTTCTGGCTGTAACTGTTGATCGAGAGGAAGCTGGCTTGGAATCCATAGCCCTGGCAGCAGTTTCCATGACCTTAATGCTGATGAAGGTTTCAAGAGACTTCTTTGGTGACTCCTTGAGGCCTGGTTAAATCTCTGGCAGATACCATAGGCCCTCACATTGTGTAACAGGCCCAAACAGCAAAAACAAACTGTGTGAGTGTCATCCTTGTAGATCTGGAACCACAGGTAGAAAACCTAAATAGAGGTCTTTTGATAGTGGCATAAAATGACAATAAGTTGAACAAAGTTAGAAAATAATAAAGTTAAAAACTGATGGCATTGTTTCTCTGCAAGTCTGATAAGTGGTCAACAGTGGGAGAAAGAACTGAGATGTGATGGGGCCACCCCAAACCTTATAGGCACCGATGCTGCACATCATCATCATGGGTGCCCCCTCCCCACCGGCTAGCAAACATTTCTGAGTGGTTCTGATGCCAACGGCTTTCAGTTCCAAAGGTGTGGAGCTAATGTAGGAGATGTCTTCTGTGAAGATCAAGGCATTTACAAAATAGATATATTTATGCTAAATTGTGGAATACCGGGTTAGACCTGCAGCAAAAGCCTGCCCACTCCACGGCCAGCAGAAAGGAAGGTCGAACATTATTATTGTTTTGTACTGCTAAGAATTTTTCTTGGAAAATAATTAAAGAGCTTGTGTAGCCAAAATGGGCAGACAGGAAAATAACACAAATTTGAATAAGTAGTCAGTTGTAACTTTTTATTTCTGAAGTAATTTTCTTTTTCCTCTTACTCATCAGAAAGTGTTCTATGTGATAATATTGAGCTGGATATGTGGGACAGCTCTTAGCTTAACAGCTGACATATTTAGCTCTACTGTCCCCGCCACTTCATCAGCATTGTGATCTCACTGACAGTGACATCACAGGTGAATGACCTGGCAGCCACTGAGTGGCTGTTCCTAAGCATCAGTGATGTCACAGTCAGTGAGGTCACAATGCTGACGATGATGTAGCAGGGACAGTACAGCTAAATATGTCAGCTGCCAGGCAAAGGGCTGTTCCACATCAGACCTATTAACATCAGGTAAACAATCTTCTAATTAGAGAAAGGGAAATTAAAATACCTCAGATATAAAAGGTAATGGTTGGCTGCTTTTAAAATCTAATATTAGTTTTAGGCAGTACACTAACTCTGTAAGTCAAAAATATGTGGGGCAGGATTCACAAAGGGATGCTTCAGCATAACCCGACTTAGCACTAAGCGATTCTGGGAGGCATGCACACCACCCATAATGTTATGCGGTGCATCTAGAGGGATTGTGCAGGGGTGGGCCCATGCATATGTTCCACAGCCCCATTCACAACCTAACAGGTGCATCTCTGGAGCAAGTCCAGAGGTGCGCCCAAAAGATAAGTCTACAAACAAGTAGACATAAGTGGGTGTCCTCCACAGGCAGGCTGCCGTACTGCAGCCGACAGCACGGCAGCCTGCCCACCCTGGTAGTCCAGTGATTCCCCTCCGCCTCGCATTCCCAGTAGAATGCCGCTCACTGCAACAGATGTCCCATTGTAAAGCAGAGTCCCTCCCTGCCCACATCCTGGTAGAATGCATCTCACTGCGACATATGTCCTGTTGTAAGAGCAGAATCCCCTCCTGCCTGTATCCCCGATAGAATGCCACTCACTATGGCAGATGTCGTGTTGTAAAGCAGAATCCCTCCATGCCTGCATCCCGTAGAATGCCGCCACTGTGGCAGATGTACCATTGTAAGCAGAATCCACCTCCTGCCTGAAAGAGTACAGTACACACTGCAAGCCCATTGGTCGGCAGGGTCCACCAATGGGCTTCCAGGTGTACAGTAGCTGTCATTCTGAACAGCTCTGTCTCGGGCAGCCATGGTGGCATGCGGGTGGGTTGTGCTACCTGCTGATGACAGGACCATGCCGGGGAGGTGGGGTGGGGGTGCCTGAGTGGATGGGGGTCCACTGGATGACCACCAGGAGTCATTGGATTCCATTCGATGTTGCGATAGGGTCAGGGGCAGGGAGGGGTTCTCCACTGTTCAACGGGACTACTGTCGATGTGCTGGGCATTTTACCGGGACTCAGACAGGAGGGGGCTCTGCTTTACAACAGGGGTACTGCAGTGAGCGGCATTCTCACTGGGGATGCAGGCAGGAGGGGATTCTGCTTTTACAGCAGGACATCTGCTGCAAGCGCATTCTACCGGGATGTGGGCAGGAGGGGAACACTGGACCACCAGGGCTCCTTTGTGGGCATACACCTGGACTGTGATCGGGCCGTGAATGGGTGGAGATTGTCACACTTGGACCACTGACTCTGATCCATGTATCAATTTTTTTTGTATTACATATAATTTATGTAAGAAAAGGGCAGTCAGAAGACCCACAGTCTTGCTGAAGTGACACATCCAAAAACTAGGGATAAGTTCAAAGAACAGGACATAGCTAAATCTGCAGCTATTTAAAATGCAATTCCTTTGTTAAATGTTCTTTGAAGGCAGGAACCAAAGTATCCACTTTATAATGCCCTCAGGGAGATCCTTTGACTTGCCATAGTTGCCAGGAAGAACCTGTGTTGGGAGGGGTGTCACAGGAGCCCTTGAATTACATCAGAAAGACCTTTGATGTGTAGATAACAAGAATCCAGATGAATTTGAAGGTCCAATACACATTCTCAGGATGCTTTGAAGGACATCACAGAAAATGTTAATGTGTGTGAGTGTGTGGTAGAACAAAAACAGTTCTGACCAGTTAACCTGAGGAGAGAAACTGAATATGTCACGTATCATTTTTAAAATCTTGTTGGGACATCCTGTGCTGTGAAATATAACTTTTATACTCCAAGGCGGAGTTTAATGACCTTAGAGAGGAGGTCGCTCAGGACTGCTTTTATCCAACTGGGCAAGCCTTTAGAGAGTCACATTTGATTTATTTCTGACTGAGAGAAGAAGGACAACATCAGCACTGTAGGAGATAAGTATTATGTGGATAAGGAGCTTAGTCTGTACTTTAAACCTGTTTTGTTTTTAAGATTGTATGTGTTTGGGATATTTGTTATGTATTTATTATTCTGTTTTGATATTTTAAAGTAAAGATATATTTCACAACGGAAACTGCCTGGAGTGTCTTGACATTTCTTTTATTTAGTGGAGCTTTTAAAGGTTACAGTTAACACTGTATATGGGCTTACTGATGTACCAAACTGGAAACAGATAGAATTCTCCAAAGTCTTGTATAGAGTTCTAAGGGTTCATTTGAAAGACCTGGTTGGGTGCCCATAGGCAAAGATATCTGGCCCCCTCAAGACAGAATTATCTGAACCTGATAATTGGGTATGCTAACAAGAGGTCATCAGTTTGAATCCTCCAGAACTTGAGACTAAGGTGACTTGAACCCACAAAACAGACAAGAGGGTTACTTTGTTCTGTTCACTGTCCACAAATCATACACTCAGAGGCTGGCACTTTGGGAGTAGAGGGCTGACCAGCTGAGTGAGTTTGTGACAGAGGTACCACAGGTCTGCCAGGGATATGTGTCCCACACACAGTCCTTGGGCGCCTGGTGCATTCTGCAGGGTGCATCCCTGCAAGCTGCATGCAAATGGGGCCATAATGACATACAAATAGCTCCCATTGTTCCTTGCATGCCTAATTTGCATGCTTGTGACTGTGAATAGCAACATTGGGGGTAGTGCATCTCCGTATCCCAGCCCAACCAGGATATTGCGCCAGCACATCTTGGGTTAGGTGCAACTGTGTATTCACAGAGGTGATGCACTGGGAGCATCCTCCTGCACATCTTCTGTGAATACTACAGTTTGGCTCGACACATCTCAGTTGCACGGGCAGCTGAGATGCTTGAGCATGTGCTTTGAAAATCCGCCCGTGATGTCTTGTCCTTAAAAAGAAGTTTTTGTTGATTTTCTAAGTATATTAATGACTCTCCTTTTTTAAAAGCAACGCCTGTTAAAATAAAAGCTTAAACGCACTAAATTTACATCAATTATGTTTTCATTTTATTGTTTTGTGGATATTTATTTTTAAATTTCACCTGTTGATGGTCTATTTAATATTGTAAATAATGTAGCAAATATTTCACTGAGTCTTTTGAAATGTACCTGACTCTCCCTGCTAACCACACAGTTGCTGTTTGTGACATCACAGTCTGTTGTCATGGTGAGCATTATAATGTCATAAACCAAGGCACTGTGAGGTTAACATGGACAGGCAAATGTTTTTATATGGACTTTTTAGATAGAGTACCAAGATGTGCTGTAAATCTTGGAAAGGAGGTGGCGCTATCGAGTCCAAGCTGAATGGAAGCAATCTGAACAGCTCCTGCAATTTCTTCCTAAAATCTAACAAAAATTGGCAGTTTAGCGTGGAATTTTTACATTTCTGAGGATTCCAGTGGAAAGAGGACCCTTGTTTTGGTCAAATGGGCAGTCCCAAGTGGGATAAAACTTCTGGTGGACCCAATAAAACTAAAGGGTCTGGTACAGCACAAATCACGTCGATTTGCTGCAGCTGAGGCCTTATCTCCAGCCGACCATGGTCTGGAAGAAACTTTGGACTCATTGAGACTGAAACTACAAAACTGATCTTATCAGTCACTGATCTATCCCAGAAAGTTGATGGCTTCAATGGCAGAGTGCTCATTTTAGAAACTGCTGTGGATTCTCTAAAGGGAGACCTACAGGAGGTTCATAAGCAATCGGATCCGTCTACTGGAGCGACCACCTTAATGGCCACAGAATCACAACATCTACAGACCTGCTTGAGTCTCTAGAAAATCAGATCCATTTGGATAATCTAAGGCTACTGGGACTACCAGAGGGTCTGAAGGGATCACCCTGTTCTCTTTTCGAGCAAATGGCTAACAGAAAAGCTTGTCCAGGAAGGATCGGATCCTACTGTCGAGATCCAGAAGGCCTATCGCATTACGAGGAGGGCGACAGCAAGAAAGGAACCACGTAATCTATTGGTGGTCACTTCAGGAGTAGGAATTGGGACCACTCTTGCAGTTGGCAAGATGAGCAGGGCCCTTGACGTGGAACGATAAACAAGTTTTCTTTTTCCTGGCGTTAGCTATGCAATGCGCCCAACGCTGTGAAGAGAAATTGATGGTGTTCATCGTAGTCTTTGAGAAGTCAGTGTGTCCCGCACACCATCATCTTTCTGGCCCGATTGAGGATTTCTTTCGAGGCAAAATCTATATTTTCTTAGACCTGGATGATGCAGGCAAGTGGGCTGCTCAGTGGCACCCAGGAGGGCCCTTTCTGAGGAGGATGGCTTTGGAGAGGCTGGAGAAGAAACCTGAACAGGTTCTGCTTTCTGCTCTAATGACTTTAAAATTTTAAGATGGCAGATACACTGCTAATAGGTTTATTCTTATCTTTATCGTATTTAAGAGCCTATTTATAAGAATACTGTTTGTATGTTAAAAGCTGATTGAATAGGGCCCTCGTTGGTTTCTGTTGTTACTATAAGGTGTATACTGCATCAGCATTATGTTATGCTATTATCAAGCAACTCTAAAAATACTGCCGAATGTTGGTTTCAGAACAAGGAGTATAAACTATTATTATTGATCTGTTTCCGCTAATTTTGCTTCCAGGTTTCTTAAGGAGATTATTAACATTTAAGAGATTTACAAGGCATATGGGCCCTCATGGGCCAAGCTATTTTACAAGGGACATTGCTGGACAATAATAATTTTAGGAACCTGCCATGTAGCTCTTGGACTTAATTACACAGCCAATTGTTGAACTTTGTACTTTAGTATAAATATATTGATTCTCCCCATGTGGTAACTCAATATAGTGGATGCATTTAATCCTGAGATTAAGGAACTTTAGGTCCTATTTGATATATGTAAGTGAGGACTGTTTACTATATGCATTCTCCTATGCTTAAGTATATGGAAATTGTTACAAAATGAAGTATATAAACATCTTGAAAGGAACATTGAAAAGAAAATAATGCTATTCTATAATAAATTGTAGCAAGTGAAACATCTTATTATGAAATACATGCTCAAGTTCAGAACTGCTCTTTAACTGACTTTCTGATAGAGAAAATTACTTATTAATGAGTTAGGTAGCTTGTGGAATTAACAATACTAGCCCTTCACAGTAAATAGGCTGTGTGTGTGTTTTTTGTTGTTGTTTTTGTTTTTTTTTACTGAAATGATATGCAAGTATTCAGAATTGTATTTTTCCCCATAGATTTCGTAGTAATTGACTAAATTCAAACCAAAGCAGAGTATTATATTTTGTGTGCAGTAGAAATTCTATCTGTAGTGAATAGCTTGGGACAGAACTTATACCCTGGAACAGAGGTGTTGTTGGCTGTCTACTACCTCTGGAACACCCATGTACTTCATGGAACTGCTGAACTACACACTTGCTGTCCAAATGGACATTTGCCATCATTTAACATTGTGATGTCCTTCCTAAGTTTGCCTTTCCTCCACTGAACAATATTTAGCTGCATAATTTCAGCCGCTCTTTTATTTACATGGGTTTAACTGTGACCAAGATGAACTGTATCGAGATAACAGCATCCAACTGCAACTTTTTTTAGGGAACATTTAATTTATTGCCAACTCTCTTTACTACCTCCTTCATGGGTGACTCTGGACCTCCTTCTAACAGTCCTGAAGGTCATGTCCTGTCACTGGTAACTTCCCTTGTGTTACCACCAGGTTTAGTGCCCCTCCCCCACACACACTCTAAGCCTCTGTGATCTGACCCACCAATAGTTGGGTTCCCAGCTTCTTTTCAGCTTATTGGGTGCCTTAGGGAAACAGGATCTAGTGAGGGACAGGGCATGGCTCTTGGTAACTTGGGACACCCGACCCTAGTGTGATGTGGAAGAACAGAGCAGCTTCATCTGCTTAGAACACATGCCAACTTGCTACTTTTCTTGTGAGAAGTCCTCTCCTACCGGATGTGTCTCTGGCCATCATGCCTATAGAGGCAGCAGAAGTGCATTTTGGGATGAAGAAGTCTGAAAAGTGCAATTCAGTGTCCTTTTAGATTAATTTTCTATTGTGCACCCTACCCCTTCAGAAATTCTCTTGGCAGGAATCTCATTCTAGAACATTAGAAACATGTGAGTGCTTGTATGGCTCTTGCCTGTCCAATGTTACCCTCCCAAACTTCTGCAATACTTCATGGAATATGGTGCCCAACGGAACCATCAGGGGTGTGCAGGCATACAGTGGCTTAGCAACCTCCCTAGAAGAAAGCCTCTACTGCAATGCACAGTCCTCCCTTTTCCAGGCCACAGCAATGCCTGGGCTTGGGATGTGAGCCTAGCCACCAGCACGGCATATACCTCCTCAGTCACTGTGTTCTCTGAGCAAGCAGCAGCTGCTGCCAGATTTTAATTAGTGCATTTTTAATTTTTTAGGTACTGTGATCTGTGAGTGGCTGAATCTCTGAAGTCAGACCAGACAAACACTAAGTTCAGTCATCAAGACAGCAGAAAACAACCCTCCCTCCTCTTAGTCCTTCCAGTTGTTTTGTTTTTGCTCCTTCCAGGCTTCATGGCTGGCCACTTTGGGCAACCTAGGCCCACTGCTGCCACTCTGCCTCATCACCATCCATTGCCCCTTAATGCCACAGTTGCCAGGTAACCCAATGTAACCCTTCATTGGGAGGGTACCCTTCCAGGGAGAAGTGCCCCATTGGTGCAGACACGTGTCCTGGGCGTGGTGGGGTCAGCTTGAACACTTCTGAGCTTCGTTGTGATGGGGACCAGCGGCCATCATCCAGTTGACTGGGGAAGGCAGTTTCTGCTTTTCTGCCCTCCCACCTCTCCTCCCACAATGGACCAGTTGTGATGACCACCTGCGGCGAGGACATACAGCAGCATATCAAGGCATCACACCACCTAGAACATCACCCAAGCCACCTACAGATGCCAAGGCCTACCCACTCCCAGGAGGAAGTGTCCAAGGGCACTCTGGACTCCCTCCCTGCCGGCCTCCGCTCGTGACAACTGGGCTTGGGGCACAAACCTGGTCACCAGCATGCCAAGCGAACCCTTCTGCTCTGCACCATGGAGTCAGCCTAGTTTTTGTTTTTCAAAGTATATTTATTGAGTTTTTGTATCACATGTGGCAAACATACAAAACATATATAGACAAGACATTTCTCACTGGCAATATTAAAAGTTCATTACAGATAGCATGAGCATAAACGTTTGCCAATTGTTGCCTGATAAGTATTTGCATCAGATAAACTTATTGGTAGACATACAGAAATCAACTGGTGATGAGCCACCCTTACCCATCTAAGCAGTTGAGATAACATGTAATACATATAACAAAATGATACTCTGATATACAGCAACCTCAATTAGGAGCTCATAGTTCAAAAATGTTTACTCTTTTGGGACTTTATGTGCTTACTATACAATTCAGAATGCATCAACATTGCATTTTGAGGTGAATAAAATCAAGGTATGGACCCCGAGTCTCTTTCAAAGTGTTCAACACAGTTTCTTAGACCATATGTGAGGTGTTCTAGGGCAGGATCTGCAGTATGAGCTTCTCCCAAATAGTTACATGGGAGTTATCCTAGACACCCACGTGTTCTGAATACAGTGGCTTGCTAATATCTACAGCAGTCTGATGTTTCTGGGGCACAGCAGCCATTCTTCCTCATCCTGGTCCTCTACCTCTAGGAGCATGGTCTGAGGACTGACCAGAAACTGGCAACCATGTATCTGCCCTATTGTCACTGCCACTGCCCTCCAGAAGGGGCTGTAGTTTCTCACATGCCCAGAAGTAATGGAAGTAGTTCCCCACCTCTTTGTGCACTTGCATCTACCACATAAGGGGACATCTCCAGGTTAAATCTGACCACCTGTGGTGGCTGGATACAGATGGTTGATAAACTTGTATACTGAGCCTCCTTATATTTGTTACATGTGTATAAACCCATATGTAAAGTGCATATGTTCTTCCAGCCCTTCTCAGGGATTGAGCATCCCAGGTCCTGCTCCCATTTCCTTCTTACCTTTAGGAAATATACAGTCCCAGCCTTCCACTCTGCCTGACTACTGCTGAGATCATTTGCCTTGGGTTCTGTCTTTTATTTTTATTTTATTTAGTTTTTGTTAACTGGTATGTGCCATAGCCACAAAAGTGACTATTTTCAGACACGACCTGACCAGGTTACTTAATATAAGTTTCTGCAGTGAGCCTACACCTGTTGACAGGGGTTCTTGTCTGTTCAGACCCCCACAAAGTGTTGCACTTGCAAACAAAAGTTGAAGTGTGTGTTGGGGATCTCCCTAGTGTGCTTTAATTCCTCAAAGGCTGAAGACCTGTCAAGGATATGAGGGTCCCCAGGCATTGTACTCCTGTTGTTTCCATAACAGACAGAATAGTGCTACTGCTCATCATGCTGGTGATCTGGGTTCGGAATTAGCTCTGCTTGTCAGGAGCCAGCTGGGAGCAGAAGGATCAAGTGTCCCAGGGGATATACTGCTCCTCCAGGAGGGTGGAAAGCCAGTTCCACTGCTATACTGCTGTCTGGGTGAACTCAGCTGTCAGTGCAGTCGACAGCAGCTCGTGGGTGGGAGGATATTGGCTGGTGCTGTACCATGCATGCTTGTGTGCATGCTTGCAATGTCCTAAAAGGGAAATAAGAAGAAAAGTGGAGAACACCCTGGCCAGCTGGATGACGCCGCCACCTGCAAGCTCCTGCAACTGGCTACTCAGCCACTGTGCCTGTGCACCAGATCCATTCCGTGGCAGTGACTGGAGGAGTCTCTGCCATCCCTGCCAGGGGTTAAGCTCTGGGGAAAAACAGGTGAAGATAAGACCTGGGGATGCCTGGGTGACGGGCTGGGGCAGCTGAGCAGATGGAGCCAACCAGAGACTAGGAGACATAAACAGCAGTAGCTGCAAAAAAAAAAAAAAAAAAGAGAGAGACAGACATCACTTCCCATTCCCTGGATAAAATCAGAATTGTTTACTTAGGGTATCAATAGTTTTTGTCTGTGGCCCCACCCTGCTCTTGCACAAGGATTGCCAGGCCATTGGTGTGTTCTTCGCCAGTGGATTCCTAAAGCGCAGGCATCCGTGATTTTAGTTCTCCTGGTGCAAGATGCACACTTGGCAGGAACGGTGGCCTCCTCTCCATATCCAACCACTGCACTCCGCCTGTTTGGCCAGTCATGTCCTGAATGTGCCTAGTTTGAGCTGCTAGATAATATAGTTGGACATCTCGAACTTTAGACCCCTTGCTCATCATTTCATTTGATTCTGAGCAGGGTGGCTCTAGGTCTTTGTCTGCCAATATGAACTGCACACATGCTGCCTCTAGCCTCTGCCTGTCTTCACTTGTGAGACCTATGGGAAGCATTTGCATGGGCTAGAGTATTTTGGGAAGTATGGTCATTTTCATGAGGTTAAGCCTCCCCAACCATGACAAGGGGAGTGCTCTCCATCTCTAGATCAGCCAGCAGGACCTATAACAGTAGTCTGTAGGTGAATCCTTAAAGTCAATCAATTGTTGGGCCCACTTTAATCCCCTATGTATGTGATAAACTATGTTGCCACTGTAAAGAGGATAGATAACCTCGCTACCTGTTCTCTTGCCTTCCCACCCCATGGATACAGGACTTTTGGGTGTTAATTTTATACCGAGAAAAGGAAAATCTCTAGGGATCGTTATAGCACATTAATCGTGGAACCCTGGTCTTTTAAGTGTAGCAGAATGTCATCTGCTCACCCCTAATGATTGGCGTGTTGACAATCTCATTTTAGACAGCTCCAACCCTCCTTCCCTCATCTCTATCCCTCTTTCCCCATCCTCTTACCCCCTACCCTCTCTACCCCTCTTACTCTGTACCTCCCTGGCCTTCCTGCCTGACTGGGGAGCTAGGAGAGCACTGCTACCAGGGTTTTCCTAATACTTGGATAGGGATTGCCCTCTCCATGTATTAGGACCATTGTATTTCAAGTATGCTTCACCACTCATGCATTTTTATTCAGTCCTGTTTACATAGGATGTTGTAGCTTTTAGTTTTGACATGCTTTTCTCCTGCCAAGATGTGTCTATGTCACTTATGTTGTTGTAACTTTATTTATACCGTGCCTTTCTCCTGACCTGATGTACTTCTGTTTTATCATACTTGTTATGTAATTGCCTCGCCTCTTGTATTGCTATTGTATATTATACTGTTGTCCTTCTGTACTATTGATGTGGGGCTTTGTAAATGAGTCTCCAACTCAAAGCTTTGTAATTCTGAGATTCTAATAAATTAATAAAAATAAATAAATCTGCATAAAGTGTGATTTTTGTGGTGCAAGCCAGGCATAGTCTGAATTCCCTTATTAGGGTTCCACCAAATATGGATACCCAGAGGCTCTATTGCCAGTTTAAATAACAGGGGAGACAAAGGAATCCCTGTTGAGTGCCTCTGAATAGGAGAAAGGGGTCCAATGGGCATCCATTCTCTAGAATTCTTGCCATGCGCTCCTTGTATAGCAGTTTGGCCATGTCCAAAAGGAAGTCAAGGCCAAATCTCCACCACCTCATTGATAGTCCCACTTAATTCTATCAAATTCCTTCTCAGCATCCAGGAGGGTACAAATGCTCCCAGATGCTGAGAACTGAATGTATATCACACTCAACTGTCATCCAGAAAACGTTTTGCCTGTTCTTACCTCCTGGCATTCTGAGGGGTATAGTTTTCATAAAACTTGGTAAGGTCTTGCCAGTCTTAGGCGCCTACTTCCCACCTCCCCACCCTGTGTCTTGATATTTGTTATAACATTAGACCCTCTCCTGCCCCAGACCAGGCATGCCAGCAGTGTACTGGGTTTGCTATCCCACTGAAAAGCATTGCTTTTGTGTAAAATAGTGATGCTTGAGCTCCCCAGTTAGCAGCACAGTGAGTGCCTCTCTGGCTACTGTGACCTTCCGGAGGCATTCTGGGGTCTTGTCTGTGTATGACTGTATCTCAAGGGCTTTGAACTGCTTTTGCAGTTCTGCCTGTTTCTCTCTTTTGACCTCCCTTCATGCCTTCACATACACTGTTAACATTCCCCATGTAAGTCTTCCATGATTGTATGTGCCATGGGAGCAGAGGCTGTATTCGAGAGTAGTAGATACATAATTTCAAAATTCCACTGAAGTGAGTAAATGAAGAGAATCTCCAAGAGAATCGGTGTCCCCCAGGACAGATGTACCATCACCTGTGCATGGTCAGAGATGACTATCTGACTGATATCATCTGTTGGACCCCTGCATACCCTGCCCTAGGGATACATAGTCAATCCTTGACCATGGTGCACGTGGGTTAAAAAGAAGTACATTCTTTTGTCCCAGGGTGAGCCATCCTCCAAGTATCCACTAGCTCCAGGCCCATCAGCCCCACTTCAGCTGTTCCCTTCATACCATTCTGTCTCAGCCCTGTAGCTCTGTCGAGATGTGGCTCCAGAGGACAATTAAAATCGCCTCTAAGGATTAATCCCTCAAAGTTTTTGGTGTGTGAGAGTGAGTAGGTCCTGAAAACGGGTCAGAGATTGCTGGCATGTATTTAGAGCCAAAGGTAACTGTGTCCAGCATCCCTGTCACAAAACATATCTGCCTCCAACGGGTTGAATACTCACCCCTTCACAGAAAATAGTAACTTTGTGCAGTAGCACTGCTGCTCCTCTGTTGTGGGAGTTGCAGGATGCTGCAAAGGATCTACCAACCCAGTTCTGCTCAAGTTCAGTGTGTTCTAGGAGAGTAAGGTGTCTCCTGCAAAAGAGCCACCTGTGTGTTACGTTGAGTGTTGCTAAAATCTTTTCTCTTTACAGGTGTGGAGAATCCACAGATGTTCCAAGAAATAATGCAGAGCACATCGTCAGCTATTACAAAAAATGAGAGATTAAATGGAGCCAAGCTCTCTGCTACAGATTCTAACACTGGGATGTCCAGTTCAACACCACTCCCAGGATTGCCAGCCTGCACCCCCCATTGCAGACAGAAAAGAAGTACTCTAGAATCATACTCTCCTGCATGTTGCATAACCACTGTGAACATTCAACTTTTACCAAATTAATAACTGTAACTTGGAATAAAGACAAGCACATGGAAACATAAAGTACAGTTACGTAAGAACTTACTGTAACAGTAGATCTTCGAGAGAGGCTCTTGCAGTAGGTAATCACTTTGAGGACTGCGCCCCTGGCATTAGGACCACACAGAAACTTTAGCCAGCAGTGTCTGATGGGGACTGCCTACCCATCGTCGCGTGGCTATCAGCATGACCTATATAATGGGCAGTCCCTGGGCGCCTGCTTCCAGTTCTCCCCGCCAGAGAGACCTCAAAGAGGAGCGAGAGAAAAAGGAAAAAGAGGCTCCTGGAGCCCTGAATGAGTTCATAGAAAGAGCAATAAATACCATAAGTTGAGGGATGGAGGGATTTGGAAAAAGGTTACCTGCACCTCTCAAGATCTACTGTTACGGTAACTTCTTATGTAACTGTACTATCTTACGTCGAGAGAGCTCTTACAGTAGGTAATCACCTTGAGGACTGAGTCCCAAGCAGTGTGAATCAGAAGAAGCTGAAACACAGGAGGCAGGAAAAACTGCTAAATGCAGACAGATCAAGACAGGAGTCCCTGAAGCACAGCTAGGCCAAAACCTGCCTGACGCCAAGAAGCAATGTCCAGAATGTAATGCTTTGTGAAAGTGTGGACTGAACTCCAGGTAGCTGCAGCACAAATGTCAGTGGCTGACATGTTTCTGAAACAGCCAGTAAAGGCAGCCAAACTCCTGGTGGAAAACAAGAAGTGGGAGGGGATGACAGCACACCCTCCCGAGGGCGCACTGGTCAGCCCTAAAGTTGGGCGATCCAGGCACACCACATGAGGGGTAACCCAACTGAGGGGGCAGAAAACCCTCCAAGCCTAGGCTGCAGGGGCAATAGTGGCCTGAACACGCCTGCTGGTCAGCACCCCTGACCCCAGACTCGGGGCTGCCACCCGCCTCAGAGGGAGGCTGGTTCCGGTCAGCTGAAGTAACCACCAGGGTGTCCACATGGGCTGCCAACTCCAAAGAGTTGGACAGTTGGTCCAACCAGACTCGGAGTCCACCTCCAAGAGGTAGAGACCAAGACCGGTGGCAGATCGTGACACGGATGCCTGCTCTTGTCTGGACTGAGAGAGGCACCAGTCTGGGTGTTTACAGAACTCCCCACAACATCATGAATAACACCCAAAGAGACATCGCTAGAGCGGCAGCAGAACCAGAGTCGATGTCCGCCATGGTACCATCCCGCCCACAGTGCCATGAACAACACTGAGTCAGGAACGGTGCTGACAGCGACACACAACAGCTCCTTCAGTGCCATGAGCGGTGCCGAGAGTGACACTTCCCCATGGAGCCATGTCCTCACCCGTGCTGCAAGCTGTGCTGGAGCTAGACACGGTGCTGTCCCCAGGCTCAGCTCTGCGAGCGGCACTGAGATGAGAAGCAGTTGAAGACAGCGCCATAGCACTTCCCACGGTGCTGCCAGCACTATTGGCACCATGAACAGTGTCAACAGCAGAGACGGCTGAGGCGGCAGACTAGGCGCGGACCTGGCGCCATCAGGGCCCATAAGCGCTGCGAATGGCACCAAGGCCCAAAATGGCACCGGTGGATGGCGTTGAGGACGGTGCCAATCCAGGCTTTCCAGCCCAAGGAAATGACACTGGGGAAGCCTTGCCCCGGAAAGGGTGATTGCTGGAGTGGTGCCTCCACGCCCCCCAGGGGAGGCTGGGCCTCCTGCACCGCAGAAGAGGCATCTGCCACAGTGAGGCTACAGAAGTGGAAGCCCCCTCCTCCGTGGGTCCATATTGAACCAGAAGGGACCCAGAGGAAGGCCGAGAGACGTGGCTTGGCCCGACGAGTGTCGCCCATCCCCAAAGTCAGCGGAGCTCATCCAAATTTCCACGCACGCTGTTCTAGGACATGATGATCCATAGAGGAACAGGCATCACATGAATCCACGTCTTGAAGCAGGCCAAGGCACGTAAGTCAACGATCATGCTGGTCGGGTAATGGAGTATTTGGGCCGCATGAGCAGAATCTGATGCATAGCAGGCCACCCCTGGCCACCGACTTCTTACCCACCTGTACATGATTGATTTGAAAACAATGCAAAAACAGACTCGACATCAGAAAATAATAAAGGAACAGTCTTACCAAACAGTGGCGCGAGTAGGCGAAACGGAAACGGCAGGTAGAACTTGGGCGTCAAGGACACGAAGACTAGGCCCGACATAGTTGCTTGAGCCCCACAAGATGCAAACTCTATGGTGGAGATGAAGAACTGGTGGAGGGCAGGGTCGACAACACCTAACGGCCAACCCATGCAGTGCCACGCAGTGCGTTGGCCTCGAGGGCAGCGCTTGTCAGTGCAGTCGACTCCGCCTATCCAAAAAAAGAGCTCCTCATGGGTCGTGACCTCCGGCCACATACTCAGATGTGATGAATGGTGAAGACTGACACAGATAAGATGAGTAAAATCACTAAAAATACCACCAACAGCTTAATCTGGTTCAATTTCAGTTGCTTACCATCTGTATCCCCTTCCCTGGCTGCCCCTGAAAAGGGACTTCTAGGCCCAGTGGGCTTACTGGGTCAACAAAATTCAATAAATAAAATAAATGAATAAAATTTCCTTCCAAATTGGTCTAGCTGCCTCGACTCCTTGTCAGACGGAGGTGCTCATGTGCCGCAGCTTGGAAGACATGGGCTGCCACAGTAATCACCTAGTCTGCCTTGGGGTGGGTACTTAGGTGGTCTTTTTCTCCTGGCATCTGGTAATATGGTCTGCCTCCACCTTCTTGGCTACTGCCAGAATTGAGGAGAGCATCATCCATATGGTAGCTGCCAGGTCTTCATGTGGCTCCAGCCAGGGGAGTAAGAACGGGAGCTGCCTCCTGCATATCCAGGTGTTCTGCCAGTCTTTGGCATTTTGGATCCTGGTGTTTGTCTTCCATTCATAGACTTCTGCTATTTTGCAGAGCAGATCTGTGAATGAAGGGTCCTCTGGGAGGGACTTAGGGATTCCTTCGGCTGAGGCTCCCCAGTGGGTGGGTTTCAAAACCTGACGCCACTGATGAGGAGGAGTCAGAGTTGGAATTCTGGTCTGAATCCAAGGACCAGGCATCGGACGAGCCAGTTCATGAGGTTCCAGAGGCAGCCTTCTAGCGACCAGCCTGATGTTGGCTTTTTGGAGGTGCTGGCATAGGGGATGCTGTGGTGCCAGTACCGGTCTAACTGGTTGGACCCTGGGCTCCTGGGGATGTTTCTAGGAGGCTGATGGCTGTCCAGCTCTGAAACGAGCTGTGCCTTGTTTCTGGACCACCAGGACTGGAGAATGGCTCTAAAGTCCATTGGGATCTGAGGAGGAGGCTGAGGAGGCAGTGGGGACTGGTAGGCTGGTGTGTATACCTGAGCCAAAGCCGGTGCTGGGGAAACCTGGCGGTGATAGTGAGGCGTCAGATACCTCAGCAAGGGTGAGGTAGACATGTACCCTGGCATATGAAACCTTGATGGGGGATAGCCCGATGGGTTATATGCCTGAAATGGGGTGCCAGGTAACCGGGCAGCAGAAACCCCAACAGAGGGCCTGACGGAGGGTAACCGGATGGAGGGCCTGACAGAGGGTAGCCTGGCATAAGGCCTGACGGTGGTGCCGGAGACCCTGATGGGGACCCTGCAGAGCCTCAGAAGCATGAGTCTGAGGGGCCCAGAAGAACCGGGTCTGATGTCGGCCAGCAGGCAGCAGACATGGGCGTCGGCAGGGGAGGCCCCAACTGGAGAGCAGGTGACTGGGATCCGCTAGGGTTGTCAGGAGCACCTGACTCCAGCCTAGAGGTGAGCTTGGGGATAAGCCACCTGCCAGAAGCCCCTTATCCACCATCCCTCTTCGAATTGGGGAGAGTGGAGGGACCACTTCCAGTGGTGAGGGGGAGGCCAGGTGGGAGAACCCTCTGATGGAGGCTGAGAAGGTCCAGCAACTGGGATTCATCAGGGGCCTCACCAGATCCCAAATCCAGATTGGTTGAGCAGGCGTCGGGGGAGCTGATGCCCAATGTAGCAGCCATAACAACTGTGTGTATGTCGGACAAGCCAACCCCGACTCATCAGTTGAAGCCAGGCAGGCTCTGGGATCTCAAAGCCCGATGAAACAGCTTGGGCTAGGCGTTTGTTGGGGGACCCAAGCAGTGACTCATCAGCCCTGCTCGGCGTGGATACACCCAGCAGACGAGATGAGTCTAATCATGGCCGAGAGTGCCCGTGGTCACTAGAACTAGTGGGCGCGGGGACCCGAGGACTGCTACTTAGGTGGGGCAGGCTGGGACATGGTGGCAGACTTCCTGGAGGAAGAGGACCGCCACTCATCCAAGGGGTCCGCAGGTGGCCTCAAGTGGGAGGGGACCTGTCCTGGTCCTGGTGCTTCTCCTTCATTTGTGCCTAGATTAGGTGGGAGAGGATGAAGCCTGTGAAGTTTCTGGAGCTCTTTCTCCATGGTGGCCATTCATTACTTCAGGAGGTGAGCTTTGAGGGCCTGCTGGCAGTGCTTCTGTGTGGCTGGGTTGAAACTGGTGCAGGCCTCATAGTCTTTGACCTTGTGTTGTGGGCCTAGGCAGAAGAGGCAGCAGAATGCGAATTTTGTATGGAGTTGAGCACCGCATTTAAGCACACTTTGTTCTTGGGCTCGAAATTGGATGATGATGACAACATGCACAAAAAATACAAATTTACTGAAAATTATAAAGAAATAAATGGATACTCATCTGAACAGTGGTCGAACTGCAGCATATGATCTCCGTGAGGTCCGACATGATCAGGTCGACAGCGGAAAGACTGGAAGGTGGGCGTGGGACCGCCCACTATATAGGATCACACTGACGCCGGCCACGTGATGCCCCATCAGACACTGCTTGCTAAAGATTCTGTGTGGTCCTGATGCCAGGGGCGAGTCCTCAATGTGATTACCTACTGCTAGAGGCCTCTTGAAGTAAGATCTTATGGCCTCGTATTTTGCCATTGACTATTGCTCCTAGGACAGCACTCCCAACAGATTGGGAGTTGCAACTGAGGTTTGATCTCTTCCTTTCTCAGTGTTCACCCAGAGTCCCTTTACGATTAACACAGTTATCTTTTTGGTATGTCACATTGTGCTTCCTCCCTCCTGCCCCACATCCTTATGAAGCATTTCAACTGATACATCATGCTGCACCATTACTCAGTGATATGCCTTCTCCACAAATGCCACCCCACTCTCCTGACATCTGCATCGGATTGTTTTATTTGTCCCCTGATGCCACTTTTCCCGCCTTCCTGTAACTCAGCCCCTACTTTGTCCGTGACTCTGCCAGTTTGAGGACAGTTCAGTTCTACAATACAAGTGCAGGACCCATAATTACCCCCCCATGTTTACCTATTCCTTGCCCCACTGGTGCACAACAACCCCACCCTGGCCCATCAGAAGAGTTCATAATATCCTGCACATTACACTGAGCAATGAAATTCTCTTGAGCATGCGTGCTCTGGTACTCACTCAGGTGGGAAGACCCTAGTGAAGGAGAAGTGCAGCAGGTGCAGACACTGGTGCCAGCTGGTGTGTCACAAAGGAGTATTACCTGTGGCTCCATCTTGTTTTGCCCTCAACCTCCCACTCCTCAGTTCTTACATGGCATGTCTGTGGCACCCTGAAAAAATGAGGGTTATAGTCTGGTGAAGTGGTTGGCGAGTGCTCACTTCAGTCACGGTTACATCTAGGAGCCACCAGTTGAAGCATCCTACTGAGGAAAGAAGCTGTACCCAGGGTCTGGGACATCACCAAGGTATTCTTTAGAATAAAATACAAAAAAGTCTGCACACCAACATAAAAAATAACAAGGGCACAGGTCTTAGAAAAAAGAATAATATTTTAATTAAGCATAAAGACATCACCCGACGCTGATGAAACAGCATCCTTTCTCGAGCCTTTGAGAAAGGATGCTGTTTCATCTGAAATGTGTCAGGTGACAAGTGCTTTTATGCCTTAAATTAAAATATTATTCTTTTTTCTGAGACCTGTGTCCTTGTTATTTTTCCCCAGATATTTTATTCTCCCCTTCCTCCAGAGTCGCTCTTCAGGAAAGCCAATTGAACCTGTCCCTACCCCGTCCCTACCTCAACCGGTCAGGATCCTCCATCATGCTACGGTTTACCCCCCACACGGGTCAGGTGGGGGGCACCCCGAACCTTCAAATCTCATCAGGACCCTGATTCGGCTGAGCGGCGGTGGCAAATTGGGACCCAGCTCTGCTCTCCATCTACCCGACTCTGAAGGGCTGTTTCGTTTTGTAGATGGACTTGCGTGCCCCTAGCATCAAGGCGAGGGCACCGATGCTTCAAGTCCCACCCCAAGTACCCGTCCCCAAACTGGTTGGTCCTTGGCCTGATGCCCCGACCAATCGTGCCCCGGTAACTCAGCAGCTGTCACGCCCCACTCCTCCACCAGGGGTCACCGCTAAGCTGGTGGGTACCGCCTCCCCTGGAGAAGGCAAGCCATCATCGGACGCCTAGCCTTCTCCCCGGCCCACCCCTGGTGCCCAAGCTTGCTCCCGACCCGGTCTGCCCGTGGTGCAAGGTGTGATCCAGCGCTTCAACCCTCAGCACCACTGGGCGGCGTGTCCTTGTTATTTTTAGGTTGATCTATGCAGGACTTTTTGTAATTTATTTACTGGTTAGACTGATGCACCACCATTCCTTGTGTGAACTCCGTTGTTGGTTTTCTTCAGAATGCAGAGATCCAATAGTTTGCCCATTCCAGGGGAAAACACACAAGCACACCACTAGGTTTCATGTCAGCACAATAAGAAAAATGCCCAGTTCAAAGTTACAGTAAGCTCCAGTTCAAGCCTGGCCACCATTTTCTGTCCATAGTTTCATTTATAAAGTGGCATGCATCTGCTGCCTCCCAAAATGTAGGGCATGCCATTAAATTTAAAATGAAGTACCGCATGAAAAGCAAACACAAAGTCTATTTTCTGTGTCCCTTAGCTCGTTCACTATGGCCCCAAAGCTTTGCCACTTTTTTTAACTCATCGAAAGTAATCTTTATTTTTTTTATCCCTTTGTTTCCTCCATTCACCACTTGTAGTGGCCCCATTGGCCAACTCCGCCATTTATTCCATCCTAATAGGATTCTCTCTGCCAGTGTCCCTGTTCCCTCGATCTACTCGCAACTCACCTGTGTGGCGCCTTCCCGGTCATTACCTCTCGTGAGGCAGAGCTGCCTCGTGCCACGGCAATCATACCTCTAATCTGAAGCCACAACAGGCAGAGGTGAAGGAGGGAGGCAGTCGGGGGCTGGAGAGTAGGATCCAGCAACGGATGCGGTTGGCTGGAGTGGTGCCTTCTCCCAGCAGACAAGGCTTTTTCCCTGGTTTCCTTAGTCCCCTCCTTGAGACGCAGACATGCAATGATGTCCAGTGCGGGATGGGTGCACACCCACACCCTTCCACAGGACATCCGCCATTGCTTTCCCCATGCCTGATGTGATCCTGGCGAGTGTACCCCTGTCTCCCACAGAGAGTCACTGAAGGCCGGAGATAACAGCCAACCCTCCCAGGAGAGGAGAGCAGTTATCTAGATGCTCAATCCTTTCTTTCCCAGCTAACCCCAATGATCTGAGCTCTCTTCTCACCCTGGGTCACCAGCATGGTAAGAGGTAAGGCAAATGGATGCCTCAGCCCTTTGTACCACTGGGCCAGCATCAAGAGTAATCTTGATAGATGAACAGTGCTGTCCCTAACGGAGAAGTGCTCGCCACTCAGTAAGTTCTTAAAATCCACTGTTTAGCTACAAAATTATACCATCTCATGATTATTTGGCAAGGTGGGTCAATCGCTGCCAGTTTTGGGGTCAGTGTGCTCTGTCCAGTTTAACCTGGCCATCTTTACAATCCAGCCCCAGTAACTCTGGCAAAAGTTCTTCACAAAGGTCAGCATATCGGAGCCTTCTGCACCCTCCAGTATACCCCTGAGGCAGAGTGTTCTCCATGATGCTCTGTCTATTGACTGTCTCTACTAATTCTTCTGCCTTTTTCTCCTGGCACTGTAGTTTAGCAGGGAGAGTCTTCATGCACTCTTTTAGTGCTGAAACAGATGACTCTGGCTCAGCAACCTTTTATTCTGTTCTCAATCTCTTTGGATGGCTTTGAAAATTTATCTGCCAGTTTGTCCAGCCTGGGGCTAGTGCTGCATAAACTTGGACCAAGACAGTCTGACCGAGTGCTGCCATTGCCCACTCCAAGCCCTTCTGGTCAGTGCTGGCCTCTGATCCTATTCCGCACCCTGCCTCTGGTCCCTCTTGGCTACTGCATTCTGCAGTCTGGCAAATGTTGCCAAAATGTGTGTAACCCCCTACCGATTTGGGGTTTACCTTAATGTCTTCCAGGGCTCTATCCATGCCCACTGCCAGACTGATGTCCTTCGTGAGGTAGTAAATCCAAGGGTATTTATTTTTCCTGTTAATTTAAATGAGTGCCATGCTGTGCCTCCATGCCTGTCCCTTTAAGACTTTAGCCAGTATGTGTATAGTAAACGGTCTGTGCTGGGTCAGACAGCATCAAAGCTCGCAACCAGCCAGACACTGCTTTGATCTGCTCCACTCTGCTGTTGATAACAGAGCAGAGGGAGCTTGAACTGGTACTGTAATTATTTACTGCTAACTTGCTGTCATATTTGAAATAGAGTGTTTGTTCTAACCTGCCTTCTTGCAGCTTTGTTTATTTGGATGGATGCCACAATGTTAGGTACGGAACTTCCAGCATTTTGGATCAATGGGACACAGGGCCTTGAAGGGTCGTTAGTTCAAGTGTCTTGTGGGAAGGAAAACTGGATTTTTAGGTTGGGCCTAAACTGAACTGATGGGAGCAACCAAACTGTGACTGACAGCTCTCCCAGCCAACCAGAACTCTGGAAACCAAGGGAAATCCCTGAACTGTTAGAGGACAGGGGACAGTTGAAGTTGGAGTTGGATGAGTGAGCAGCTCAAGCAATCAAGCAGCTGTTCCTAGGAAGGAGCCTAGGGAATAGGCAGGAAAGGCCTGACTTGCCTCCCTGCTGTGGTTCTCCTGCTTGGGACTTGCAATGATAGGAATAATCTGAATTGCGACTTTGTACTGCAGCAGAAAGATCTGATATATTTGAAGGTACAGCCTTAGATTTGGACCAAGAGGAAGCTCTTGTGAAGCATTCGCCCAGAGGTTATGTGAGACTGAATTAAGAATCAAGAGGTTTGACCAGTTAATCAACTGCAATAGCAACCGGCTTAGAACCGAACAGTGTGTGAAGAAAAGTTAATGCTGTTCTTGTTAAATGTGCTGAATGGCATTCGTGGGTCAGCCTGTTCTGCCTGTGACCGAATTGTTATGCTAGCTGGAGGCTTACCAGCAAAACAAACTGAAATTTGCCAAATTGTTCACTACAGTTGGCCTTTGCCAACCTGGCCCAGACCGACTGCATTACACCAGAGACTGTTCTTCGCCTAGAGACCAGTGTTGGGGATCCAGCTCCGTGCGGAGACAACTCGCAGGTTGCAGCCACCTGGAGGGAAAAAGTCATGAAGTGGAGGTGTGTCATGATGGCCCAGCTTCCCATGCTCTTCAGTGATCTTCATGAGGTCTCCATATCGCCAGACTACGTCACAGCCAACAGTCCACTTTCCGGTCCTGCTGTGAGGTTGGGACATGTAGCAGGATTAATAACCAATGTTATTTCTGTACTAGTATGGTTGGTGTAACAGATCACGTTAGTACAGGTACCATCACTTTATGTCCTCAGATTCTCTACACCCCTGTTATTTTATCAGATGGGTTGCAGTATAATAATATATAGTTACTTGGTAGGTGCCTGAGTCTTTGGGGTTGCCTCTCCAAAACCAGAGTTCCAGTTTTTGGCTCAACCCAGCCTCGATGGGGTGTGTAATGTGAGGCACAAGTATGTGGATTTCTTAGTCCAATAGTACAATTTGCCTCTTGGCACCATCTCGAGGTTGCAACTTGAGTATTGTTTAATGCCCAATTTATTCTCCAGTACTTGACAGCAATTTCTGTTTGGCGCCATGTCCAGTTTATTTTTAAGTAGGCAGCCTTATAGTTTACAACTGTATAATTGGTTTCGTGTACACTTTGTATTTCAGAAGATGTTTTGCAGCAGTGGGCCACCACCAGCAGCAGTAATGTAAGCATGGTGCCAAAGACCTGGGAAGACAAATCAAATGCAGTATCATTGTTTAGTCAGCCTTATCTGATACTTTTTACATTGATCAATATGGACCCACAAATCTGGCCTTGTCTTTTATATTTTCTTTTTGTTTACAAAGCTATGTTTCCCATGTTGTTGTTGCACAATCTGGGGCATGGGCTTGATTTCTTTAGTAGTTCTTTTACGATACTGCAGTCTCCCCAATTTCTTTAACATGGTATAGGGTCCTAGCCAATTGGCATCTTTCCAAGGTGATTTTTTGTTCCCAATTTCGGACCATGACCGTGTCCCCTCTTTATTGTGTGGCCCATCCCATAACGGTTGTCTAGAGTTAACATTCTTTTCATGTGCCTTGGCCATGTTTTGAGTGGCAAATCCTAGGTACTGTTCCAATTATAATTGTACCCGGACAGAAACTTTTCATGTTTTACCTTATCACTAATAGGGCCGCTTGGAAAGGCACATCTGCTGGTCGTTAACCTCATTTCCCCGTCATCAATTTGTAGGGTGTTAATCCAGTACTTGCCTGGACGATCCCTCTGACTGCCATTAAAATACCAGGCAAGTGATCCACCAGTCTTTCCCTGCATCTAAGATGCACTTTTTAATGCATTTTTAAGTGTTCTGTTCATTATTTCCACCATTCTCATGATTGGGGATGGTATGGTAGGTATCTCTGTTGGACCCCAATTATTTGGCACATTGTGGCCATTACTTGGTTTACAAAGTGTGTGCCTCTATCTGATTCTCTATAATATGGGGAAGCCCCACCTAGTGCGCACCTGGTTATACAGGATTTTTGCTGTTGTTATTGCTGTATTGTTTTTGGTGGAAATGCTCCACCCATTTAGAAAACATATCTATGATAACCAGCATATACTTATATCTCCCTTTGCCATTGGGAGTGGCTTAACGTAGTCAATTTGTAATGCATCCCATGGGCCATCTACCAATAGCAGTGGTTGTAACTTTGGTTTGCCCCTTGGGGTCTTGTTGTAGGCATATAAGACAATGGTGTTGGCTGTCTGCAACTGTATTGTCCATATTAGGCCACCAGTATTTAGATTTGATGATTTGCATTGTTTTATTGGACCCTCCATGGCCACACCAGCGTGGTTTTCCATAACAATATCATGATATAGTTGACTTGGAGGTATCATTTAAGGGCTTTATCATCCTTCTGTCTAAACAGGATGTTATCTCTGATTTTAAATTTATAGTTGGTTTGGGGTCCTCCTTTGTTGTGTACATTTATTTACAATCCAGGGATCCTGGCTTTGCAAATCTCCCAAATTTGCTTTGGGTAGCAGTTTATGAGTTGGCATTAGCACCGTGATGGCTGGTTTAATTTGTACAGAATGGATGGGGGCCTCTGGTCGGATTCCTTTTCAGGGGTTTCCATTTTTTCGCCATTTTGGTGAGCTTATCTGCCCTGTCATTTCCTAACTCTGCTGGGGTGGCATATTTAGAGTCAACGTGGGCCTTCACTTTTATGATGGCTATCCTTCCTGGCGTAGTCTCACCCTCCTTTAAAATAGCTTGTAGTAGTTCGTTATGTTTGACATGTTCCTCGGTTGCTGTTTTTATACCCCTGTTAGTCCATATGGGTAACCAGGTGGTAAATGATCCCACCAAAACTGTGAGTCTGTATGGATGCCTAATCTACCTTTAGGGTTTGCCAGGATGGCCTCGTAGATTGCAACCAATTCCACAAATTGGGAGGCATCTCCTGGTGACAATTTTATAAGTATTCCCTGTTTGTGTATGGGCCTCTTGTCCTCCAGGTAGAAGCACCCTGTGGAGTGGTACACTGCTGCACCTACATATGAGACTCCCTGTTCCCAATGTCTCGACCCATCCACGAGGGCCATGTCATAGCCATGTGTGCCATGCCCATCTACAAATGGTGACTCTCTGGTTGCTATTTGCTGAACTCTCCCACAATCATGTGGCTCTCCTGGTAATCCAGGTACTGTAACATGTGTGATACTGTCAATTTTTCCACAGTGATATTTTTATCCTTCAGGGCTAAAAGCCACCTTGCCTGTCAGTTAAACTAACTCCCTTGACTTTGTTTTCTAACAACAATTTTAGAGGGTATGTGTTGTCTGTATTATGATAGAGTTGAACCTGATTGTTGCCTCACTTGCTTGTACGGCCCATGCAATAGCTAGAACTGCTTTTTGCATATATTAAAGCCCTCTCTACCTCCGATAGCTGTCTATTTAGGTATGTAACTGGCACTTGACTTTCCATTTCTTTTTGTGAAAGTATAGCAGTGATTGTGTCATCAGTCGCATTGGCTTGTAAAATAAAGGGTTTTGAGTAATCTGCTAGGATTAAAGCAGGCACTGTCTGTAGGGCCTTTTTAACTTATTAAAACAACATAACTCTTCTCCCTCCAGATGAGCTTATACTGCCCCTTTGGGTCGTCCTTTAACATATTATATAATGGCTTTGTAATCTCTGAGTATCATTCAATGTAATCCCTGCAGTTGGTCATACCCAGTAATTTCCTTAGGCCTGTAATGGTGGTAGATAGTGGTAGGGTTTGGATTAGTGCGTTCTGGCGGGGTCTATTCTCCCCTGGGAGAAATAATAGTTCCTAAGAAGGTAACGTTTTGATCACCAATTTGGGCTTTGTCTGGATTTACTTTTAAACTTTTTTGTAATAATCCTAGCACCCTATCCAGTAGCACCAGGTGGCCCTCTTTTGTTGGACTTTGAAGCAACAGGTCATCTATGTATTGATGACCGAGTCTCCTAACCCTCCTCATCCAAAATTTGTTTTATGTACCTGTGGAACAGGGTTGATGCTGAGTGGAAGCCTTGTGGTAGTCAGGTAAATGTATATACTGTTTTCCTCGAAAGTAAATGCAAACTTATACTGGTTCTCTGTCTTGAGCAATAACCAGAACCTGTTAGCCAAATCTAGAACAGAAAAGAACTTGCTCTCAGGCCGAATTTGTTAAAAATCTCAGTGTTGGAACTAGTAACAGGGCTAACCTTGGGGGTGGTAACCTTGTTTAAACTACGTGTAATCGATGGTTAGGCTGTATTTTCCATTTGTCTTAAACACTGGCCATATAGGACTGTTGTCTGTTGAGCACACGGGCCTAATGACTCCCTGCTGTAACAGTTGTTGGATAACTGGCTTAACTCCTCTACCGCTTCCTTTGGTATTGGGTACTGTTTAATATGCCCGGCATGGGCCTTCCACAGCTATCTCTATGTCCTTACCTGTCCACAATCTGTGCGGTTTGTGCCCAAACCATCTTATGATTTTGTACAATTTGCTTAAATTCAGGGTGCTTTAATCGTCTCTAAATTTTTAACACTTGTATGCATTTGATTTATTGAGGCTAGAGCATAGCTCTCTCTGACAGTGACTGATTTAAACCGCTTGATGTTTATTCTACAACACTGATTACTAAGGTCTACAATGAGCTGGTGTTTAGTTAAGCAATCGCTACCAATAATGTTGGCTTCCGTGAGTCCCCCTCTGCCCATGCAAAGGTTTGATGTCCCATGGATGTACCTCCCAGCCTTATGTGCTGTGGCTGTGACCAATACCCCATCCGTGGTATGTCTGTACATCCTTCTATATATATTGGTGGTCTCGTGGTATCTAGGGGTATGCTAATATTAGTAATAGATACGGCTGTTCCGGTATCTACTAGTGCTTCTACAGTATGGCCATTGATGGTAACCTTAGCTGTAGGCGCCCCTGACTATCAGCGTGTAAAGCATACCCATTTAGCATCAGGGTTACTGGAGCCTCCACCTCCCTATTTCTCATCCACCTCATGTGTGGCATTAAGCCTTTGATGATGTCATCATCATCCAGGAGTCCGCCGTCCCTGTCTCTGGGACGCTTCAGGACTACTTGTAGGCGGTCGAGAAGATCCTCTACAGTGTCTCCCTCATTACTCTGCCTGCCTATTGACTGGCCTCCTCGGCCCCTTCCTCTGTTTTGCATTTTCTCGGCCTTTCCTTCCTGTCCTCCGCCTTGGCCCAACACTCACTTTTTATGTGTCCTGTTCGCTTGCAGTTAAAACAAGTCAAGTTTGACTTACCAGCAACTGGGTTTCTGCTGGGACCCTCATTTACCCATGGCTGCCGCAACTTTGCTACGCTTTTTTTTTCATTGAGGTACTTCTCTAGTAACTCTATCCTTTCCTCACGTGATCTTGATAGTTTTAACACGGACCATAGGGTGGGGTCCAGGTCGCATGCCCGGATCCACAGTTCCTAAAGGTTGGATCCTCTTCGGTGGGGCATTCTTGCCCACCATGTCACTGGTAAACCTCGAAAAGCCCTGGATAAACACCCGCGCCCTCCTACTGTTGGTTTTGTCTGCATTATTTTGTCCCAGTCGATTTCCTGCTGGGTTGATTCCCCTCGCCCGTTTGATGGCATCAACTATTTCATTATAGTCTGCCCATGAATTGGGATTTGTGGGCATGTCCTGTGCGTGCCTTGCACCTCGTCCGCATCGCCTCCGCCAAGTGTGGACTAAGTTTAAACATAATGATGTGACAGACATCCTATTGGTTAGTTCCAGAGTTGTTTGAGTTTGTTTTAACTTTTCTTTAATTCAACCAGATTTGTTTTGTGGTCAATGGGCCCTACTTCCTAGCTCAACTGTGTTAACTCTTTGATAGTGAGATCCTGAATCTCGGGTTCCTGTTTTGTTGATCGGTCTCCTTTTGGCGAGTTACCGTCTTTTGTACCTGGATCATTTGTCCGTGGGTTTCCCCTGCTCTCCTCTTTGGCCATTTCTTGTGTGTCTTCCGTGATTACTCTGCCTCCTCCCTGAGATAGAGAGAGCCCTGGGTTGGTGGCAGCTCGCCTCCCACCTGGCTTGTTTGTCCTTTGTAATAGCTCACTAATATTATTTAATCATTCTGTTATGCCTTCCACCAGCTGGGTATACTAATCTACCTCGCTTGCATTGCCTCTCTCGTGGCATGTTTTAATGTAATGTATATTGATCCTTTTTCCTTCTAACAGGAGTTTTGTCACCTCATATGTCTGCTCCTGGTCCTTCAGACATTGTACCACTGCCAGTGGCTGACATACTCTTTGTAGTAACCGGGCCGCTTTCATAGATACATAGATACATAGACAGTGTCGGCAGATAAGGGCCTATGGCCCACCTAGTCTGCCCATTTGAGCTTGTAAGTTCAGTTTGTTTTCCTAGAAGTCTATTTCCCTTACCCCTGACCTCTAGAATTCTTTATGTCTATCCCATGCATTCTTAAACCTGTGATTGTTTCAGCCCCACCACTTCCTCTGGCAGGGTGTTCCACTTGTCCACCACCCGTTCTGTGAAGAAATTCTTTCTCATGTTTCTCTGAATCGTCCTCCCTCCAACTTCATCCCATGCCTCTAGTCCTGAAACATCTTTTTGCTTAAAATAGTGTTTTCCTGCACCCTGTTCCTCCCTGTAAGATACTTGTATATCTCTATCATATCCCTCTCTCCTTTCTCTCCAGGGAGTACATGTTCAGTTCCTTCAACCTGTCTTCATAGGATTTGTGATGCAACCCATGCACCACCTTTGTTGCCCTCCTCTGAACCTTCTCTACCCTGTCTATGTCCTTACGTAGGTATGGTCTCCAGAACTGTACACTGTACTCCAGGTGGGCCTCACTAGTGTCTTGTATAGCGGAATTATGACCTCCCTTTCCTGCTGGTGATGCCCCTGCCTATACATCCCAGCATCCTATTTGCTTTACCTGATGCTGTCACACTTGTTCCTATCTTGAGGTCATCAGAGATGACAACCCCAAGATCCCTTTCCTGCTTGGTGCATGCTATATCCTCACCCCCAACTGATATATTGTGCCAGGGTTTTTGTGCCCCATATGCATTATCTTGCACTTCTTTGCATTGAATTTCAACTGCCAAACCCTTGACCATTCTTCAAGTTTCTGCAGGTCCCTTCTCATTCTGTCTACACCTCTGATGTGTCTACTCTGTTACAGAGCTTTGTGTCATCAGCGAACAGTGAAATTCTGCCTTCTATATCCTGTGCAATGTCACTGATGAAGATGTTGAATAGGACCGTCCCAGCACTGATCCCTGTGGATTCCCCACTGGTCACTCTTCCTCTGTGGAGTGACAACCATTTACCACCACCCTCTGTGTCCTGCCACCCAGCCAGTTACCTACCACCACACTACTGTCCTGCCCACCCATATTCCCCAGTTGTGTAATAGTCTTCTATGTGGCATTGGTGCACAAAGGCCTGCGAAGTCCAGATAGGCCATGTCCACTGCCCTCCCCTGATCCACCTCCCTAGTCACCCAGTCAAAATTCAATGAGGTTGGTCTGACATGACCTTCCCTGGTGAAACCATGCTGCCTTGGGTCCTGTAGTCCATTGACAACCAGATGTTCCACCAATCTCTCCTTCAGTAGTGCTTCCATGATCTTCCCCACTACCGAGGTGAGGCTGACTGGTCTGTAGTTCCCTGCTTCCTCTTTGTTCCCACTTTTGTATAAGAATGATAGCTTTTTCTTTCTCCTTTCCTTTCTCCTGTTGCCTTTCCTCCTCTAACTCCTCCAACTTGCTCTGACATTCTACTAACAATTCTGATAATTCCTCAAATCTCTTGTAACTCATTGTTCTCAAAGCTCAGCCTTCGCTCTTCAGCAGCGTGCTCCTGGGATTGTTGGTCTACTTTTATTTTTAAAAGAGAATTGTCCCTATCCAAGAGGTAAAGTCTCCTGTGCTTTACTAATTGTGACTTTAGCTTCTGGTTTTCCTGCTGAAGTTGCTCTGGCCCTTAGTGATTTGTATTTTAAGCTATTTATTTCTGACCGTAATTGGGTAGCTATATCTTGTTGCTCATGCAGGTCCTTAAAGGATTTATGCTGTCGGTGAGTTACCTCTTGGCTACATTGCCACAGACCTTGTACAGCATTTGCTAGCATTTCTTTTTCATTTTTGGTCGGAATTGCGATCCAACACTAGCTTGTTAAAATGTTCTTGGACTGACTTGTCCTCTGGGGGCACATTATGCCCCAATCTGCATCTTTTCCCAAATACTTATGTATTTCTGTCTCCATTGTACTAATTATGTTGCATTGTGTTTACAGAATTAACTCTGTGGGATCCTATCCCACGGTTTAATACTTATTAAGTCTGCTAACTCTGACGAAATTATCTTCCCTTGTGCACCAGTATTGATCTTATGCAGACTAGTCTTATGAGCCCCCCTAGAGCCCTGTCTTGCAAGTAACAGTGGTCCCTAGCCTATTCTTACCATTCCTTTCCACACGTCTCTAAGCATACATTACCTCGTAGGTATCAGTGGTTGGTTGGGGTGATCAGTCTCTCTCGTGGCACCGGCTTTCTGAGGAGTCCACGCTAGGGTATTCTTCTTATGGCGTGACAGACCACGAGGTCCCAATTTCAATATTCCCCATTTAAAAAGCGATTCGAAGTCACGGCACCAATTGTAGCCGAGGAATTTTAGCTGGGGACCCTCCAGGCTACTTGTTACTTTGGGACCTGGTTGTGTAGTACAGATGACGTGGACGAGTTGGAAGAGTAAGAAATACGTTTATTTCTACATGATGTTAGGCAGCCATTGGTGTTACATTCTCTTCACCTTAGTAAAGCAAAAAGCATATATATATACATACACCCCCTTCAGCATATAATCACACATGCACCAGTAATGTTATTCTGCTATACAGCATCACGAGTAATCAGGCAAAACATGTTTGTACAGGCTTGGATTTGTATCTAATACATGGGGTTCCTGCTAGATCCATATAAGGACAACACCATATATGGCTGTTTAACTCAAATACTACAATACAATGACTGAGTGGTTTCGCATGTCATGTGAGCCATAATAAGGGTTAGACATGAGATGTACATAGATGCATATATTGCACGCTATGAGATAGGGCAGATTGTGTAGGATGATGACTTAGGTACACTATATGGTTACAGAAAAGTTTCAGTGTGAGGCGGAACGCTGACCTATTTGATCAGATGATAATGGCCCTTATTGAATATAGCGCCTCCTATTGACCCAAAAAGGTACATCCATCATTATGCTTGAGGGATCCCAGGTGGGGTGGGGTCATCACCATGCATAGTGGACCATCTTCTCCTGGGGTCCCACAAAGTAGAAGGATTTAGGAGAAACTGGAAAACTGTTGGCTGCTGAGGGACAGACTGCTGAAGATTTGAAGAGGGCCATAGAGGATTCTGAGGGGGCTACTTCAGTACACTGACTATAGCCTCTACACGCTGCCCATGCTGTCTCCCATTGCAATGCCCCCTATGGTGGTACCCTCTGTAAATCTGGACTCTTACCACAGGCTCAGACTGTTTTCAGGTACTGTCCCTGTCCCTGTTGGGAGGATGATTTAGAGACATGGATGGACTGTGTCACCCCACTGGACCAAGAGTGGCAGTGGTCTGAGGGGGAAAATGCAAGAGTTGAAGGGCCCTGCACTTGAAGCTATCCAGTTTCTTTGTGCCACCAACCCAGAGGCCTCTGCTGCTGAATACTTGTCTGTCTTAGAGGGAGTGTTTGGTAGTACTGAGTAAGGGAAGGACTTAATGTAGTTCAAATCCACCAAGCAATGGAAGAATGAATGATTATCTGCTTATGTGACTCGAGTAGAGCAGGCCCTGCAATGAGCGACACCTCAAGAGGCATCCCAGCTGGTGAGCTTAATTGAGTGAGATTAGAACACGCCATCAAGTCTGCTCACTATTCAAGTGTGCTTATGCTGAAGTTAAAATTTCAGGATCGCAAAGATAATCCCCTGAATACTACTGCTAATGAAGGAAATTAGGAAGCTGAGACTAAAAGTTATTATTAGGACCCATATGCTGGTGTTGCACGAACTGTCCCTACCTCTGAGAGATCCAATGAGAGGGAGACCACCCTAGACTCTCAGCAAATCAGTAAACTGCTAGGAACTCAAAGAGCTGAGAGCCAGCAACCAAGCCGTTGAAGACCTGGCAAAACCCATGGCCCCTGCACCTCCAATGCTGAGACTGCTTGTGAGACTCAACCTGCTTTTAAAGGGAGCCAATGCCCATGTTGTTGAACCCAGATCTGACAGTAGTGCAGTGAGGAGATGAGGAGTTGCAAGCTATTGACTGCTAAAACATATAGAACCCAGACCCCTCAACCTGTGGTTTGAAATATAGGTAGGGTTGCAACTCTAGAGATAGCGCTGTCTAGGGGTTACAAGTGTCCATTCCTCTAGTAAACTGCAGCTTCTATGCCTTTGAGGAGCAATCTTGAAAGAAATCAAACTTTTTCTTTCTTTGTTTTAGTGCTTTTATTGCAGGTTGATGGAGCTCCTCAGACACCTCTTTCCTCTCAGCTGCTCGTTAGCATCCCCAGTCCTTCTAGTTTTAATGTGCTTTGGTCTGTGCCTTGGCCTCGTGGCGTCTTCACTCAGACAACCATGCTAGTCTGTTTGGACCTTATTCTGACTAAATGCACACCAAGGAAAAGGGAACAGGAACTAAACTTTTTAGCAAATGTGCATTTAGAGCAGATAACAAAACAACCTAGATGGTAGTGTCAAAGAAAACATCAGCATTATTACTGTATCAAATTCCCTCCCCAAAATGCTGTGGCAATTGAGCATATTGTCCCAAATTGTTTGTATCTGCCACTGGGGCTCTCCACATCAGTATTACATCGGTACAGCAGCGGGAATACAGTGAAGACCATTACAGCGACAAAATCGGCAGATCGCTGTAATGATCTGCAGTATTCCTGACACTGCCATCTCTGGGTATATTGCTCCTCCCCAAATTAACTCCGACTCAGAGTTGATAATCTGTAATGCAGGGGGTGTGGGCAGAGCCCCCCTATAGATAAGAGGGAGCAATGCCCCCCAAAAAAACACTTGTGCCTTCTGACAGCACAATGCCAACTGCGGCATTGTGCTATCGCTGTGCTGATGGCTCACATAATCTGAGACATTGGCGCCACCTGAATATCAGTCTGAGGCAGCTGCTTCTGATCACCCATGCTTCACCTCAGTACAGAAGCCAGAAGAGGCAGTCTGTCTTGGTGACTTCTTTTCTTTTTTTGAAACTTTTATTAATGTTTTAAATGACACTCGAAGGGTGTAGGTCACCACAAATACAAAAAGAAAACTGATCACAGGGTATCTATACAATGCTTAAGAGTACAGTACAAGTTTCAAAAAGTATTATTGCTTAGAATAGCTGTTTTCTGTCAGAATATTACATACACTATATTGGGGGACCAAGAGTTACAATATTTAAGTCCAAATATTAGTTCTCTCCAAAAGGAGTATAATTCAGGCTAAAAGTGGAGTCCCACTAATTCTCCCAATTTAGAAGCTGTAATGGAACTGGCTGGCCAGCCTCCCCATGCCCAGGGCATAGCAACAATGGAGGCATGTATGACAGTTCCAAATCCACCATCCCAACCCTAAATCAAGGTACTAAATCTGCAAGATTGGCTATATGTAAGAACCAGGGATTTCTTCTGTTCATCAAAACTGAAGTTTCGTTTTGTAATTTGTCTGTTAGACCTTCCATTTCTTATATCTCATATACCATATTTTCCCAATTAGAGATACTGGGAGAACCGTGCTGTAACCAAAGCCTGGTTATAACTTTTTAGCTGCCCCAACAATATACTAATTAAGTAGATTTGATGGGTACTCTTAATCTGCTGTGGGAGATGCAACTGGAGGGCCATTTCTGGGGTGAGAGTCCCAGAGTAGGGAATAGCACTCTTATCTGCCTCCCATCCCTCCACCCCCAAAATGTGGATAAAACCAGACAAAGCACAAAACATGGGAGTGTGTCTATTTACAACCACAACCCTCCAACATGAGGAGTTGCCCGAGATAGAGTATTTAACAGTGATTTGTGGGTACAAAAGTAGCACACTGCTATTTTCCAAGAAAATTCTTCCATGTATATGAATTAGTTGTTTTATGTTGCCGGCGCCAAATGCGTAGCTAATCCTCTGAGGAGAGCTCTACCATTAATTCCACTTCCCAATTAAATTGGACATCAACTTACATAGATACATAGACAGTGTCGGCAGATAAGGGCCTATGGCCCACCCAGTTCTGCCCATTTGAACTTGTAAGTTCAGTTTATGTTTTCCTAGAAGTCTGTTGCCCCTACCCCGACCTCCAGAATTCCTTTATGTCTATCTCATGTACCTAAATCCTGTGATTGTTTCAGCCCCACCACTTCCTCTGGCAGGTGGTCCACTTGTCCACCACCCGTTCTGTGAAGAAATTCTTCCTCACGCTTCTCTGAATCATCCTCCCTCCAACTTCATCCCATGCCCTCTAGTCCTGGAACATCTTTTTCACTTAAAATAGTGTATTCCTGCACCCTGTTCCTCCCTGTAAGATACTTGTATGTCTCTATCATATCCCCTTTCTCCTCCTCTCCTCCAGGGAGTACATGTTCAGTTCCTTCAACCTGTCTTCATAGGACTTGTGATGCAATCCATGCACCATCTTTGTTGCCCTCCTCTGAACCTTTCTACCCTGTCTATGTCCTTACGTGAGGTATGGTCTCCAGAACTGTACACTGTACTCCAGGTGGGGCCTCACTAGTGTCTTGTATAGTGGAATTATGACCTCCCTTTTCCTGCTGGTGATGCCCCTGCCTATACATCAAAGCATCCTATTTGCTTTACCTGCTGCCTTGTCACATGTTTCTCACCTTGAGGTCATCAGAGATGATAACCCCAAGATCCCTTTCCTGCTTGGGTGCATGCTATATCCTCACCCCCAACTGATATATTGTGCCAGGGTTTTTGTGCCCCATATGCATTATCTTGCACTTCTTGCATTGAATTTCAACTGCCAAACCCCTGACCATTCTTCAAGTTTCTGCAGGTCCCTTCTCATTCTGTCTACACCCTCTGGTGTGTCTACTCTGTTACAGAGTTTTGTGTCATCAGCTAACAGTGAAATTCTTCCTTCTAGGTCCTGCTAATGTCACTGATGAAGATGTTGAATAGGACCGGTCCCAGCACTGATCCCTGTGGTACCCCACTGGTCACTCTTCCCTCTGTGGAGTGGCAGCCATTTACCACCACCCTCTGTGTCCTGCCACCCAGCCAGTTACCTACCCACCACACTACTGTCCTGCCCACACCCATATTCCCTAGTCTGTGTAATAGTCTTCTATGTGGCACAGTGTCAAGGCCTTGCTGAAGTCCAGATAGGCCATGTCCACTGCCCTCCCCTGATCCACCTCCCTAGTCACCCAGTCAAAAATTCAACGAGGTTGGTCTGACATGACCTCCCCTGTTGAAACCATGCTGCCTTAGGTCCTGTAGTCTGTTGGACAACCAGATGTTCCACCAATCTCTCCTTCAGTAGTGCTTCCATGATCTTCCCCACTACCGAGGGAGGCTGACTGGTCTGTAGTTCCCTGCTTCCTCTTTGTTCCCACTTTGTATAAGGGACTACATCTGCTGTCCTCCAGTCTTTGGGTACCTCCTGTTTCCAGTGATCGCTAAACAGGATACCCAGAGGTTCAGCCACCACTCTCTTAGTTCTTTAAGGACCCTGGGGTGCACCCCATCTGGCCCCATTGCTTTATCAACTCTTATTACTTCCAGTTCCTTCAGGACCCTTTCTCGTGTAAAGGGACTTGTGTCCATTTCTGCACCATTCTCACCCTTGTACTCCTTCAGACCCATTACCCTCCTCTTGCTCAGTAAAGACTGAGCAGAAATACCCGTTCAATAAGTCAGCTTTACTGTTGTCATCCTTCATCGGCCCCCATCCTCCCCTTCAGTCTCACTATCCCTCCCTTTGTCTTTCTTTTTCACTTATGTACCTGTAAAAGGTTTTGTCCCATCTACCCACTGATTTTGCAATGTGTTCTTCTGTCTGAGCTTTGGCTTCCCTTACTGACCTCCCTGCCTCCTTTGCTTCTCCTGGTACTTCTCCCTATCCCTTCTGCCTGTGTCTTTTTGTATTGCCTGAATGCAATCTTTTTGGCTTTCACTTTCTTTGCTACCTCTTTGGAAAACCATAATGGCTCCTCTTCCTTTTCCTCTTGCTAACCTGCTTTATGCATAATTCTGTTGTTCTTGTAATCCCATTTTAAATACTGCCCACTGTTCCTCAACCCCGATTCCTGTCCCATTCCCTTAATGCCTCTTTCAAGTATCTCCCCATTTTCCCAAAGTCTGGCCCCTAAAATCCAGGATACGTGTTTTGTGTGGTTTTGTTCTGCTTGTTCTGTGATTTCAAACCACAATGACTGGTGGTCACTGTTCCCCAGGTGCTCCCCACTGTTACCCCATCACACTGTCCCTGTTTGTGAGCACAAGGTCCAGTATTGCCTCTTGCCGAGTTGGTTCCATGACCAGTTGCTTGAGGAAGGTACCCTGAAGGAGTCTAGGATAAATCTGCTCCTAGTTAATGCTGCTGCTGGGATGCTCCAGTCCACGTCTGGAATATTAAGTCTCCAACCAGTACTACCTCACTCCTTGTCTGCCATCCTTTGGATGGCTAGCATCAGCTCCCTATCTGTTTCTTCCTCCTGGGCTGGTGGTCTATAGACACACCTGTCTGGATGGCTGTCCCCATTTTTCTTTCCAGCTTAACCCACAGTATCTCTCCCCATTTTGTTCCTCCTGGATCTCTGTGGCCCTTATGTCATTTTCACATACAGTGCCACTCCTCCTCCTCCCTTCCTGCCTGCTCTGTCTCTTCTGAATATGTTGTAGCCAGGTATGGCCATCTCCCAGTCGTGGTTATCATTACCAGGTTTCAGTGATGGCCACAATGTCCAGAGTCTGACTGCACCATGACAGCCTCCAGATCTTCCATCTTGTTGCTAAGGCTCCTGGCATTTGCACACATGGCTTTCCATGATTTGACCTCCCTAGACTGTTTCGTGTTCTACTCCAGCCCCTTCCTTGGTTGTCCTTTATCCCTGGTTCTCCTTGCTGTCTGCTCTTCTGCTGAATTTTGCCCCTTTTCTGCCTATCCACCTCTTGGGCACTAATCTCCATCTTTGCACACTGCTTTGCAGAGATAGCCACTCCTCTGGTTCACTGGTTCCACTGCTGCTGGGGGGGTGAGCAAGTAGGTACCCTCCTTGCTGGCCTGCCACCCCCTTTGCTAGTTTAAATGCTTGTCAATGTAGCATTTAAACTTATCATTGAGTGCTTGGATTCCCTCCAGGATGGATGCAGGCCGTCAGGCTTGAACAAACCTCCATCCCTCCAGATGGGTCCCCAGTCACCAATGAATCCAACCCTTCCTCACAGCACCAGTTCTTCAACCATGAGTTAAAGTTCCTGGCATGCACTCTATGCTCTCCCTTGCCTCTCTCGCAGGAAGTACTCTGAGAAAGTGACAGAAGTAGCTACTTGCTTGAGACCCTCCCAATTTCCTAAATTCTTCCTGAACTTCCTTTGGCTCCCCATTTGCCAGGTCATTAGTACCTAGGTGGATAATGACATCCAGCTCACCCTCCGTCTTGCCTTCCCAGTGATCCCCAGGATCTTCCTTCCATCCCTCCATGCCGTGGCACCTGGTAGGCACTCACCTCCCTGTCCTCCCCTCCTGTGTTCCTAGCTGGATCCCTCTTATGATGGAGTCTCCCACCAGGATTCGCTTCCTCCTCCTCCTCTGGGGTCCACTGCTTTCCCACTGAGGTCACTCCTTGGCTAACCTCCATATCCTTTTCTTCCACTTCTCTGGTGCCTCTATTTGGTTGTCCTCGTTTGCCAGTGTGGCATATGAGTTCTTGAGTGGAATAGGATCTGGGATGTGCCTCTGCCTGACCGCTCTAACCTCCCTGAGCCCACTGTCATCCAAGTGCTCCTCGTTCCGGCATCCTTTGAGGTAGTTGCATTGGACTGGGTGGTCTCTGAATAGGGGTGATGGTACTCCTGACCCAGTTTACTTCCGCTCTGAGTCTGGCTACCTCATCCCGCAGTCCAGAGATGCGATGCAGATAGGGCAGCACCTCAGTGTCCAGAAGGTCTGCCTGAATATGGCTGCCCACAGCCACTGCATTGCACCACTCCCAGCATTATACTGCAGTTATACTGCTATTCCACTACTTGTCTGCTACTGAAGTCTCCTAGTTCTCTTTTATTCATTTACTGTCCTAAAAATCCTGCCACTGATCCTCAGATAATTTTCTTTAAAAAAAAAAAAAAAAAGAAGAGAAACCAATAAATAAATAAATGAGTCAAAACACTTGTGCTGAGGGTGGGCTTCTTCCCCTATGCCCTTCCTACTTCACACCCCTTTCTATACCCTGTGTTTAGCTCCTGTCAATCAGATTTAACAGGGCATATAATTAAGAGTTGGGGGAAGGGAGGGACTACAGGGCAGTCAGACAAGCCAAGATAAAATTTGCAGCAATTAAAGACAGCACAGAATTACACCACCACTACGTTTTAAATTTCCAACAGCCAAAAACAATTCTAAGTAAAGACAACAAAGAAAGTACAGTGTCACTAAAAGCCCACAATCTAAGTTAAAAAGAAAAATAGCAATTACCAGTTACTCTAAAGCACTGAATTGAATATGTTTCCTTCCTTCCCCTTCTGGCTTCTTCTGAGAAAATGAGTAGGATTGTTGTTCAAGATCTAAAATAGCCTAGATATCAAATGTTGGTGTAAAAATTGTTCTCTAATTGGGTATGTAATGTACATAGCGGGGATAGTTTGATCAGAAATATCTATACCCTTTTCCTTACTTAAAGTGACAAACTCATAGGTAATGGAAAAATCTCACTGTATAAAGAAAACTCCCTCCTTAATTGGGCAAAAGTCTTGAAAATACCCTTTTCATAAAATTGGTAGCGTAAATTAACCCTGACTCATGCCATCTCTGAAATGTTGTATCTGTCTGAGCGGGGCAAAGTTTTGGTTCGAGCAGGAATTCCTATCCATCTAGCTACAAAGTGGTTTTCTGGGTATCTGAGGAATGCCACCCAACCTCAAGCATATTTTTTGTAAATAAGGAGCATTGCTTCGTATGAGCAGGTTCTCATGGCTGAAATACCAAAATATAATTTCAAGGAAAGTTAGACAAGGCTCTTTCTAAGGTAAGCCAAGTTGGTGCCTGACTTTGTGAGCAGCCACTTTGAGAAATGTGTAAGCATGGTTGCTATGGAATATTTAAAAATGTTTGGTAAAACTAGTCCTCCCTTCTCCTTAGGAAGCAGTAATTTTTTAAGGAAATACATGGTCTTCCTCCTTCCCATAGAAAAGTCCTAGTGGCCTTTTCCATCTCTTAACCTCCTTCTACTAAAGCGAAGAGGTATACTCTGCATAAGGTATAGTAATTTTGGTAGCATATTCATGTGAATAGACTGCACTCTGTTTAATATTGAGATTGGTAACTGAGTCCAGCTGTCAAATCTGTGTGCACATACGAACAGGGGTCATAATTGAGGCATATAGGCCAGAAAGGACCGGGAGATGGTAATACCCAAGTAGGTTATATGGGGTTGATTCCATTTATAATGTATTTATCCAAGAAGGATTTGGGTGGGGAATAATGCAAAGTTAAACCTCCGATTTCCCTTGGTTGACTTTATAACCCGTCAACTGCTCTATCATAGGTAAGATTCCATCTAAGGTCACCAGGGAGACCTTGGGGCTGGTAATGTAAAGAAGAAGGTCGTCAGCATAATATGCTAATTTATGCTGTATGCCATTGACCGTATACCCATGTAGTTGTTCAGTTTGCCTCAAGGGCTGAGCTATAGGCTCAACATATAAACCAAAAGATAAGGGGATAAAGGACACCCTGACGCGTGCTCTCGTAGAGCTGGAAATGAATCGAGTGAGACCCATTTACTTTAACTACTGCCTCAGGGCAATTATACATACCCTCAATGGTGTCAAGAAATTCCTGGGGAAAAGCAAATTTTGACAGGATGGACTGCAAAAAGCTCCAGGAGACCATGTCCAATGCTTTCTGGGCATCGAGGCTTATTAACAATAATGAAGTGCGGGTGATCTGTGCATGGTATATCAGGTATAGGACACGATTGATGTTGTCCATGGTCTGGTGGGATTTAATAAATCTCGACTGATCGGGTAGATTAAAGTAAGTAGAATATCATCCAATCTATGTGCTATTATACTCCTATATATCTTGTAATCTTGATTAAGGATGGAGATGGGCGATAAAGAATCACACAACTGAAGGAGTTTCTGGGGTTTCAGTATAGCCAAAATGATTGCCTGTCTCCAGGATATAGAAATGTTGCTGTGTTATGACTTTTTGCAGTGCTTCTGAAAGAGGAGATTTAATCAGCTCCCATGTCCCTTACAGAATTCAGCCCCATAACAATCTGGGCCAGTACTTTTCCCATTTTTAAGTTCTTCATTGTGTTAAATAATTCTTGAGCTGTGATAGGGAAGAGTACTTTTCTTGCTGGGAGGCAGTGAGGGTCGGAGTTTTATTTTGGATAGAAAAATAGATATTTATTTGTGGGTCAGTGGTCGCATGCCTCAACTACAATTTCTGATAGTATTCTTTGAAAGTTTTAAAATTTGCTGAGTGGAGTACTGATAATGGCTGGCCTTTATTTTAGAGATTGTTACTCTGAGTCTCTGTACCAATGCTATAGAGGCCTGGGCCCCTCCTCGTAAAATCTTTGGGGCACTCACATTAGGGCCTGCTCTGTTTGGGCAGTAGGAGGCATTGTATTTAATTTTGTGTGTGAGACAATTGATCCGATACACTCATATCCTCATATGCACTCCTGATGGGACTTGAGTTTCTCTTGTAGCTCTTTCAGTGGGACTCACTCTGCCGCTTCTTTCATGCAACATAGGAGATGATATAGCCCCAAAGAACCACTTTAAGTGTGTCCCACAATAACTGTGGTGAGGTTTGAGGTGAGTCATTCTCTCGTAAGATTTCAGGAAATAAAAATCCCTAAATTCTGGGTCTCAAAGCAGAGAGGGATTAAACTGCCAGAGGGTATGTTTTGTTCTTGGGTAATTCCCAATTCAAGGGATACGGGGCGTGGTCAGAAGATGGATATTCATTATCTGTGCTCCATGAATCAATTCCTTATGCTCACCACTAATGCACGGGTAATTAAGTCTGGAATAGTGCCTATGGGCATAAGAATAGTAAGAAGAATTTCCGCTGGGAAGGGTGCATCTGACGCCATATGTCTATCAAACCTATATATCTCAATAGACACGAAGATGTCGTTGCCTTGTAGTCTGTGCTGGGGTCGAGTTGCTGAAGTATCTAATGAAGGTTTTAGCAAGCAATTTAGGTCACACCCAATTATTAAAATTCCTTCTGACGTGTCAGAATAGTATCTATAATGTGTTGAACAGAGGATACGTCACTATTTAGAGATACATAAGTACTACACACCATCAAAGTGTGACCCAGGATGCATGCCAAGTCACGCCAGCTGACCCACTTTGTCTGTATAATGTTCTGTAATTTGAAATTGTGAAGTTTTAGGTATCGAGACCGCTGCACCGTGCCTCCTACCATTTAGTAGGTGGACTCTACCATTTAAGAAAATCCAGATTTAAGTAGCTTTGATGCTCAGCAGATGACAGATGTTTTTATTTTTTTTAGTTGTTTAACCAGGAATAGCACACTAAGCTGAAAGCTTTTTACAGGAAGCGACCTGGGAGCACAAGGAAGTTAAGTGACTTGCTCAGGGTCACACAGTATGCAAGTGGAAGCTGTGGGATTCAAACCCAGGTCTGGTCTGGTCTGCTGGATATCACCAGATTTGCAGCTCAGAGCCTTAGACCACTGCGCTTATACTGCCTCCTGCAGTAGTAATATATAGGTTTATGCTTTTCAATGCTTGTATGGCTCTATATCATTTAATGGAGCCAACCAGCCCGTTCACATTATGCAAGACTATCTTAAAGGGATATTCACCTCCAAAATCTCAGTATTCCAAGCATATTCCCTGCCCTCCTACATATAGTTCTAACAAGCAATCAAATATGTGCACTGTACCAATAGTGTGTGTAGGTTTTCCTTTAAAATTTTATATATATATATATATATATATATATATAGCTATTACCCTCTCCTGTGTCTTGTGGGTATAGGGTAATGGAGAATGGACATTTGGGTAAGGTTAAAGTCTGAACAGGAGAAACACTAAAACTCTGAAACATAGGCCAAACATTGGGAAACCTATCTAGAACTGTGGATATCAAGCGAACTCCCTCGTCCTTCAAGACCGTTGTCCCTGGTGTAGCTGCAGTCACATTCTGGATTGGGTGGCTATCAACCCACACCCTCTATGACCCCCCTTCCGAGGAGGGTTTCGAGAGGGACAAATCAGGCCCTGACCTTATCTTTTCTGAAGGTGGTGACAATGACTTTCTTTAGCCTGGACACTTCACCCAAGTCCTTTGTCTGCATCTCAGGAGGATCTAACTTTCAAGGCTTTGCTCAGAAATATGCACTCTTTGCTGAATTTCGAGCCTACTGCCATTGACCAGCACAAATGTGTCTCTCTGGGTGGCTTAACATTTCCTGTATTCCGATCACTTTAGTTCCTCCAGTTCCTACGCTAATTGAGGCATTATCTAAGATGGTGTGGCCTCAGCCTGCCTTGATCCCATCTGTCAGTAAGCAGGCTGACAAGAAATACACTACACTATATCCAAAGATAAGCCAGTGTATGTATCTCAACCTGTAGCTGATGCTATTGTTGTTCTCTTTGAGAATGACAGGGCCGTTAATCCCCAAGAGGTAACTGCACACCCAGTTAACAAGGAGTTGTGCAAGATTGACACTGTGTGCAAGCGTGCCTGCACCACAACTACCCTTAGCATGAGAATTGCTACTTAGCAAGGACATTTTTCTGAGTATAAGTATGCCCTTTGGAGCAAACTTAAATCTCTGTCAGTCTGCCAAACAGGGAGATTAAATAAGATATTCTGCTGACTGTCACAGGCGGTATTGAGTCCTACAGTCACCAGCTTAAAGCTGCTATGGATACCTTTGGTACTGCATCCAGGGGTCAAAATTAAGTTTTGCAGCCACTGGCCAGGAGACTAGTGACTTGGAAAATCCACTAGCCCTACAGACTTTTCACTGGCCCAGCTGTTGTACTTATTGAAATGTTACCGTCTCCAGTACAAGCCTGCAGGGCTAGTTAAAGGAAAATCCTACTAGCCGATACAAAATCTACCAGTATTTGGCTAGTGGGCGGTGCTGCTGCAAGCATTTGCTTCAGGTGGTATTCCTGGCTGTGACCGTCTGGCTCTTCTCAACATATCCAACAACAGGTTATAAATGTTCTTTTTGATGGAGCTTACCTGTTTAGACAGCAGGTAGAGAAGTCTCTTGAGCGTCTCATAAAACAAGAACGACCCTTGAGACTTCGGGTCAGCCTTTTCTAATCTTCAAAAGGCAAAGGACATGGTTTCCTTCAGAACAAGCAGTCCTTTTCTGGATAGGGCAAGGAAGCCCAAAACAAATTTTTTTTATTTTAATTTTGATAACGGGTAACTCCAAGGGCATATGTTAAGGAGAACCGGACAAACATCAGAATGAAGAACAACAATTTACAGACAGTACAAGATAACACAACAAAAATAAAATTGTTAATCTGGCCTTGTTCCTTATTGTATATATTCTTGTACTATGACCATTTTGTTGTAATGTTATATTTCTACCTGTATTGTATCCTACTCCCCTAGGGTCGCACCTGAAACGAGCCTTGGCTCAGTCGTCTTTCTCACTCACCAACTTTAAATAAATAAATACAAATGACAAGTATCAAACATGATTCTAACAATTGCATTTATAGCTGTTATTACAATACTGTGTTAAGTTAAATTTGAAAGCAGTATAAGACATGAGCTGATGCAGGTCAGATGGGAGAGAATTCCAGTCCTTAAAACTTTGTAAAGTGGGATGACAGGAGTGGAGGCGGCAGGAGGGTCAAGAGCATCTCAAAGAAAAAGCCACTGTGGTTCTCAAAAGAGGTGGCTGTGAAAGTCAGGAAGAAAAAGATAACATTCGAAGTATAGGAAACACAGAAGGAGCAGGACAGAGAGCTGTACCAGTTAAGGCAGAAGGAAGCAGGGAGGAAGTCAGAATAGCAAAGGCCCAAACTGAGAAAAGATAGCCAACTCGGTTAAGAAGGGGATAAAACCTTTTATAGGTACATCAGAGAGCGTAGAAAGACAAAGGGAGGGATAGTGAGGCTGAATAGAATGAGCGGTGGGTGGGCAGGGGGACAGTGAAAAAGCAGGATACTGAATGCATATTTCTGCTCAGTATTCACAAAAAGAGGAGGGAAGTGCCTAATCCAATTAACAGAAACACTCTTGATAGGGGGTTGATCCCAGTCCTTTCACAGAAGAAAGGGTTCTGCAAGAACTCCTAAAACTGAAGGTGGACAAAGCAATGGGTCCTGATGGAATTTACCCAGAATTCTAAAAAATTAAGGGAGGAACTAGTGAAACCACTGGCTACTATTTTTAATAAATCATGGGAGGATGGTGTGGTACCTGAGGACTGGAGGAAGGCGGATGTGATTCCCCTTCACAAAAGTGGGACCAAGACAGAGGCAGGAAACTACAGACCTGTCAGTCTGACCTCTGTGGTAGGGAAAGTGATGGAGTCACTTCTGAAGGAAAAGAATAGTTAGTACCTAGAGGCCAGTGGGCACAGGACCCAAGGCAGCATGGGTTCACAGTGGGAAGGTCATGTCAGACAGATCTAATAGATTTCTTTGACTGGGTGACCAAAGTAGTAGACCAGGGGTGGCTGTGGACATGGCCTACCTAGACTTTAGCAAGGCATTTGACACAGTCCCACACAAAAGATTAATAGTCAAATTAACCAGCCTGGGAGTGGGTCCCAGGGTGGTAGCCTGGGTAAAACATTGGCTGCACAACAGGACACAGAAGGTAATTGTAAATGGAGTCCACTCTGAAGAAAGAGGGGTTACTAGTGGGGTACCGCAGGGTTCAGTATTGGTCCAGTCCTTTTAATGTCTTCATCAGTGACATTGCAGAGGGACTGGAAGGAAAATATGCCTTTTGCAGATGACACAAAGATCTGCAACAGGGTTGATACACAAGGAGGTGTGGAAAGGATGAAAAGGGACTTGGCAAGGTTGGAGGAATGGTCAGAAGTATGGCAGCTAGGATTCAATGCAAAAGTGCAAAATAATGCACCTGGGAAACAAGAACCCAGGGAAGAATACACAATGGGTGGGAGGTAGTAACAACAACAAAACGGAAAGGGACCTGGGGGTAATCATATCAGATGACCTTAAGGTTAGCAAGCAATGTGAGAAGGCAGTAGGGAGGACTGGGGGTATACTGGGATGTATAGGGAGGGCATCAGCAACAGAAAACAGGAAGTTGTTATCCCTCTGTACAGACAGTTGGTAGACCCCATCTGGAGTACTGTATCCAGTTCTGGAGACTCCATCTCTGCAAGGACATAGATAGGATAGAGGTAGTCCAGAGGTGGGCAACTAAAATGGTGCAGGGTCTGCAAGAGAAGCCGTATGAGGAGAGACTAAAGGAGCTTAATATGTATCACCTTGAGGAAAGAAGGGAGGGGGGACATGATAGAAACTTTAAGTACCTCAATGGAATCAACAAGTCCAAGAGGGTAGCATCTTTCAGAAAAAAAGACTTGCAAGAACAAGGGGACACAATTTAAAGATAGAAGGAGGGCGGTTCAAGGGCAATGTGAGGAAGTATTATTTCACAGAGAGGTAGTGGATGCATGGAACAGCCTTCCTGAGGAGGTTGTGGGTCTAAAACTGTGGGAGAATTCAAGAATGCATGGGACAGACATAAGGCAATTCTTGTGGGGTAGGGAAGAAATAGGCTGTGGGTTAACTAGGATCTGACCTATCCTGTAGATGAGAAATGGGCAGACTAGATGGGCCCAGTCCTTATCTGCCGTCAAAGTCTATGTTTCTATGTACTTCTATGGCCTTCCATTGCCAGAGATGCCACATGGAGGTCTGGCAGGGGCAGTGTAACTGCCTAGTTGGGGTCTGCTCTCTTATACAAGGAGAAGATCCGTTGGGAAATTCTTGCCCCAAATCTTGGATGGAGGAATGTTGGAGAAGAAAAGTAATAATGGGAACAAAAGTCAAACATCTGGGTGTGGAAGGTAGGACAGGGAGGAATAGAGGGATAAAGTTACGTCCTTCCTGTTACCTTGACAAGTTCACTCCCGCTCCAGTCCCACGGCATTTAAACTAAAAGGAAGGAGGACCCAAACCTACTCCCAACTTATAGCATCTCAATATAAGCCTATATCATCATCATGTATGTAACTTATCTTTAAACTACTAAATAAAAGTCATATATTATGATAGTGTCCATCATGTGCTCTAACTTGTCCAGTGCAAAATGGAAGGATTAATACTAAATAGCCCTTGGAAAGTGGACTCGGAGAAATTAAAAAACCCATGGAGTGCAGCCAAGATCCAGTCCCAGAAACTGTCATCAGTCTCTGTGATTCTGCAATCCGGTGGAAACTCAGGGTAAAGAATCCCCAAAAGGCCTCTGGTGAGGATATTAAGGTGTGGTCCCTCAGTGGTGCCGTCCGGACCCCCTCCTCAGGAGGAGCCAGGAGGGAAACAGAGAGGAGAGGGTCACCGGAGACTAAACTTAAACAGTATCACTCAGACTCTCCCTTGCCCACGCTCTGCTACCGAGGCCAGGCACCCCCAGGAGGAGAGGCCAGCAGACTACGTGGAAACCAGTGCCCCCAGCTGCCTCATTAACAAAAGATACCTGGGTGAGTTACAATCCAATAAACCCACCATATACCTTTCTGTGTAATTTTGTGGGTGGTCATACCCTCCCTGGGCATTGACCCACAAGAACAGAGGAGGCCAGATCCAAACAGGAGCAATAAGCAATAAGGATTCCCCTATTGTACGGTGAAAATAGAACATAGGGGTTGCAGTCTAAGGGCAGCTCCAAAGAAAAGAAAAAAAATACCCTATTTAATGGGTCAACTTGCTGGCGGATCGCACACCCAGGCAGTGAGTATCACTAGCGCCTAGGCATCTCCATCCACCTAACATAGAAAGAATTGAAATGTGCCTACCTGCCATCCCTATCTAGCAGGAGATAGGCAGGGCCAACAATGGGCTTACCCTCAAATGACACCCAGCAAATTCGCTGCCACTCCTGCAATCAAAGCCAGAACTCCACTATGTCTGACAAGGAGCTTGGCCCAAGGGGTGAAGAGGCCCCCATCCTAATTATTCAGAGGTCGGGTCTGTATCTGAATTCAAGACATTTAAATTTTAACTGAATCACGTAGCCCCACCCGAAGGAGGGGCCAGCCCCTACAGGCATCGGCCAGGTCTCCAGTCAGTCAGCCCCAGAGGAAGGGCCAGGGCAGCCATACACCACAAAGGAGTCACTCATCATGTTTGCATATAAAGAGGTGCTTTTCAATTGTCCAGTCTGGTCAATTGTGCAGAAGCTTCTTGATGGAGTCTAAGGTTGCTTGCTGACTCTGCTGCCCTGAGTAGCTGCTGCGCTGTGTAGCGTGGGGTGCTTGATTTTTCTGTGACAGGCTGCATTGGGAGGCAAGGAGTATCCCTTGACTTCAGGTCTTGAATCACTTCTGGTGCTTAATCATACGATTGTTGTCCATTAGGTATTGTATCACCAGCTTACTGGGGTATGGAGTACAAAACTTTAAAGAGCTACTGACGCCTCAGAGCAAACTTTGAAAAATATAATAATTAGGTACAATTCAGTTTACATTCCATATATTTTACATATTTCTTTTCCCCATTATTTATTACTGAGTAAATCTGTGTGAATACATGATGGTTATCCTTAGAGTGCCCTTAGAGTTTATGCGCCTCTATAAACACTCCCTGCTTCATGTAGGCATGTGGGCTGGCAGTATAGCCTAGAGGTGAGAGGAACAAAGTGTGAGCGAGCTTGCTACAGCCAGCAGACCAGACCTGAGTTTGATTCTCACAACCTCCACTTGCATACTGTGTGACTCTGAGCAAGTCCTTAACAGCCCAGTGCTCCCAGGTCCCCCTGAAAACAGGCACTTGTGCCTAGTAGGCTTACCAGTTACCAAAGACTAAAATAAAATAAAATGTCAGAATCCTCTGTTGTGACATCACAGTCTGTTGCCATGGGAGTAATTGTGATGTCACAAGCAGTGCAATACGACCTCAGGTATGGAGAAGAAACAGAACTGAATGAACTCTTCGCGGCGAGATCCTGATTTCATACAAAATTACCTCAGTAATAAATAATGGGGTTCATGTCCTACTGTGGCATGGGAGGCGGTCTGATTGACAGTGTCTTGGCAGCTCAAGCTGGGAGCTCGATTGTTTGTGCCATGTGAAAAGGGTTTGCCACTTTAGGTATGAAGGATGGAGTTGGTCTCAAGGTGACTCCGTCATTGTGAAATATGAGGAAAGGTGGCTTGCAAGATGAGGCCTGATTTGCTTAGTCTTCTTGCCGACACACTGCCACCAAGAGCGCTGTTTTGAATGAGAGCCACTTAGAAACATAGAAACATAGAAGTTGGCAGATAAGGACCATAAGCCCATCCAGTGCCCATTTCTTTTCTACCTTATAAATGTGCCATCGGCCTTTGCTCTGTCAGTGACCTATCTATTCATAGCCATTTGTATTGCTCCTTATGCCTATCCATGCCTGTTTGAAGCCCTGCACTGTATTCATAGCCACCACTTCTTGTGGTAAGCCATTCCATGCATCTACCACCCTTTCTGTGAAAAATAATTTCCTCACATTCCCCTTAATCGGCCTCCCTCTAATCTCATGCTGTGTCCTCTTGTCCTGCTATTTTCTTATATTTAAACATGTTAGACTCTTTCACCTTGTTTATGCCCTTAAGGTGTTTAAATGTCTCGATCATATCACCTCTCTCCTCCTTTGCTCAAGGGTATACATATTGAGCTCCGTTAATCTGTCCTCATATGTCTTCTGATGCAGTCCCTGCACCATTTTGTTGCCTTCTGGACTGCCTCAATTTGGTTAATGTCCTTGTGGAAGGTGTGGCCTCCAATACTGCAGTACTCAGATGGGACCTAACCAATGTCTTGTACAGAGGGATTATTACCTCCCTATACGACTTGTAGATACCCCTACTAATACACCCTAACACCCCCTAGCCTTACCTACTGCTTTAGACGTCTGCTTGGATGATTTTAGGTCATCAGTGATGATGATGCCCAAGTCTCTTTCTTCCTTTGTGACTGCTAGCAACTCCTCCCAGCCTATAAGTGGCTTCAGGGTTTCTCTTCCCTATGTGCATGATTTTGCACTTCTTTGCATTAAATCCCAGTTGCCACTCTTCTGACCATTTTGCTAGTTTATCCAGATCTCTTCTCATTCTGCCCACCCCATCTGGATCATCTACTCTGTTGCAGATCTTGGTGTCATCTGCAAACAGACAAGCTTACCTCTAGTCCATCTCATGAGGTCACTAATGAAGATGTTGAATAGGACTGGCCCCAGGACTGATCCCTGAGGTAAATTCTACCTCTGTGACTTACATCTCTTCTGACTGTATACCATTTACTAACACTCTCTGTTTTCTGCCAGTCAACCAGTTTGCCACCCAGTTGACCAACTTCTGACCACCGAGCCTACCTAGGTTATTTATCAATCTTCTATGTGGAACAGTGTCAAAAGCTTTGCTGAAGTCAAGGTAGGCGACATCAACTGCTCCCTTGGTCCACCACTCTGGTTACCCAGTCAAAGAAATCTATGAGATTAGTTTGACGGACCTTCCTTTTGTAAACCCATGCTGTCTTGGATCCTGTGCCCTATGGATTCCAGGTGTTGCACTATCCTTTCCTAGGAGTGCCTCCATAATCTTGCCCACTACTGAGGTAAGACTGACTGGTCTGTAGTTCCCCGCCTCCTCCAGCTACCACTCTTGTGGAGCGGGATCACATGAGCCCTTCTCCAGTCTTCTGGGACCTCTCCTGTGCTCAGAGACTCACTAAACAATTCTGCTAATGGCTCTGCTAGTTCCCCTTTAGCTCCTTAAGTACCCTGGGATGTATGCCATCAGGTCCCATTGCCTTATCCACCCTGAGCTTAGCAAGCTCTTGTAGGACCCTTTCTTTTGTGAAGGGTAGTGCTCACCTCCCTCCCCTGTGTCCATGATGCTGAGCTGTGGGCCCTGCCCTACCTTCTCTTCAGTAAATACTGAGCAAAAGTATCTATTTAGGATAGATGCCTTTACAGGGTCCTCCTCCTCACATGCTCCTTTTCTCCATTAAGCTTAGCAATACCCCTCTGGACTTTCTCCTTTCACTAATGTATCTATAGAAAGTCTTGTCACCTTCTTTACTGTTCGTGCTAGTGTTTCCTCAGTTTGGGACTTTGCCTGCCTTACTGCCTTACCTGCTTCCCTTAGGGCAGTTTGGTATGCCTCCTATCTTCATCCCGCTGTGTTCCCTTATATTTCCTGAAGGCCAGCCTTTTGGCTCTGACCTTTTCTGCTACTGTATTTGAGAACCAAAGTGGTTTCCTTCTTCTTTTTGCACTTCCTTTTCTGTCTAACACAATGGGATGTTGCTTCAAGTATTGTATCCTTAATGCTTGCCGCTTTGCCTGTACCTCCTCACCTGTGTTTCTTTTTGCCAGGGCTAGCTTAACTCTGTTGGCCATCTTATCAAAGTCAGCTCCTCTGAAGTCCCATATTTTTGCCTTGGAATGGGATGATTTAGATGTAGTAGCCAAATTGAACCATACCATGTGATGGTCACTGGCCCCAGGTGACCTTCTACCTGGAGATCTGTGATCCCTTCTTTGTTAGTCAGTACTAGATCTAGGATAGCCCTGTCTCTTGTGGGTCGCTGTACCAGTTGTTTGAGGCCCTCCTGCGGGAATCCACTATGGGTCTAGTTCTGGCAGATGTTCCTGCTGGTATTGACCAATCTGTATCCGGCATGTTGAAGTCTCCCATTATCAGAACCTCCCTTTAGCTGTCATGTTTGTATATCTTCTCGTATGTGTCTATGTCCTCCCTCTGGTCTGGGGCCTGTAGACAACCCCAGTTCTTATGGCTGTCCCATTTCCTGTTTCCAGGGTGACCCACAGTTCTTCTGGCTCCTTATGTATTCTGAATTTCTGTAGCTTTGATATTTTCATTAACATACAGGGCCACTCCTCCCCCTTTTGCACCTCGGTCTCTTCTGAACAATACACTTAGCAGGTACTGAAGTCTCCCAAGTGTGGTTACTGGTAAACCACATCTCACTAATTGCTACTATGTCCAGTTTAGCCTCTGACATTACTGCCTGCAGGTCTGGGATCTTATTTCCCAGGCTGTGAGCATTTGTGTACATGATTTTCCATTGGCCAGATTTTGGTGTGTTAGTTGTTGGGTGAAGTTTGGCATTACCCTGTGCATCGTATGGGAGACAAACCTTTTTCTTACCTGGTGATGCAAATGAACGGCAAACACACTGAATTCCTGTTTGACCACTAGCTGAGGGGAGGGGTGTTCTTCCCATTCGGCGTATGGGGTGCTGCACCCTCTCCCCATTGCTAGTTTAAATATTCTGCAAAGGCGTCAAACTTCTGCCCCAATGCACTGACTCCCTCTTTAGTCAGATGCAGTCCATCAAATTTAAAGAACTTTCGCTCCCAGAACTGTTGCCAGTTCCTACAAATCTGTGTCCTTTTCCTGGCACCAGTCCTTGAGCCACGTGTTTAGCTCCCTATCTCCCTTCTCTGACCTTCCGTCCATCTGCTCCCTTCTCCCAGACTGGCAGGATCTCCAGAAGGAGGCACGGACGAAATAGATGATAGTTTGTCACCCAGCTTAGTCAGGTGTTCCTTGGTCTCCACAACTGACCCGTGGTGAGATCATTAGTCCCTATGTGTACTAGGACATCAATGTTTTCTCCTGCTTTGTGAACAATTTTAGTAATGCGGTCAGTGTCTCTCCATGCTGATGTACCTGGGAGACATCTGACCATCACCCCTGGCTGGAGATGGGTATCAACTCCGAATCATGGAGTCTCCTATGATCAGAAGTTTTTGGATTTCCTTTGTGCTTGTTTAGTTTTGGTTCCTGATTTGGGTGAGTATTGTTGTGCTAGCTCCTGTGCATGAGTGTCCTGCTCTGCAGTGTCTTCTGCCTCTTTATTTGATTTCAGAGATGAGGCAGATACCTGTTGTAGTGTTTATATGATTTTTGGAGGTAATGTGTTGGAGAGCAGAAGTGATGGGGCACCTGATTTGCTCCTCCTAACCACCTGCCCCTCTGGACCAACTACCCTCTGCGGTCGAGGTTTTTCTGTTGGATGCTGGGGAAATGGTGGGTGGTTCTTATAATGTATTTCCTCTTCAATATGAAATTTAGGCGTGCAATCTCTGCCCATGCTGCCCGGAGCTGAGACCTAAGATCTCAAAGGCCCAGCATGTAGGACAGTGTCCTAAATCCTGTAAGACTGTCCTTCTGAAAATTGTTCCACAGTACCTGCAGTTAATGAAATCCATTCCAAATAAGTTGCTGGGTTTGTAACCTAGTCAGAGTAATTAGAAGGAAAAAAAAGGAAAAAAATGCAAGTAATGGTTTAATTGTGCTTTGTTTAACTTGTTATAACAAGTTAAATTACTAGTGCCCTGTAAATAGAGATCACCTTGTGGAGGCCCCACTGATCCCCCTTCCTGCTCTGCCACAGGAAATGTCACAACTGTGGTACCCTATAAAAGGAGTGTAGCGTGGGGTGGTTGGGGATGGGGTGGGTGGCTGGGCCCTTCCCTGCCTAAAAGAAGAACCACAGACGAAAGAACAAGGAGGTAAGAGCAGAAACAATCAGTCAACAACAAATGCAGTAACCCTGAAAGCTTATCCTAATGTTAGATAAAACTGTAAAACCTGTAAAGCACCACCTGTAATAATTTCAGAAGATATACCCTGTAAGAAACACTTTGCTCCAGAGAAAAATAAAGCAGTAACAGAAGATATACCTTGCAAACAATTTGAATCAGAAGATTACAGCAGTAATCTGTTAGCACACACCTGTAGGCACACCTTGTAACAATGCAGAAGAAGGTATACCAGCAACAACAATTTGAATCAGAGAAAAATAAAGCAATGAAATGTTAGCAACAAACAGTAGCAATCCCTGTGAGTAAAAATAAAAACACCACCACACAGTAAATCTGCTTAGCCAAACTAAGTCTTAATCCTTCTCCCTTGCTCTGGTAAGTTTCTCTACTCTGCCTTTCAAGCAGTCTTAGAAGGAAAGAGCTCAGGTGAAGCTAGGTGCCTTGGCCAGCAAACCAAGTCTTCTACCTCTCAGAGGCACTTCAGGTCTGTAGAGTCTAGTGGCTCAAATGGTGGCTGTGCTAGTCGTCCAGTACTGTGTTGAGATCCCAGGGCACACTGGTTGCTTAAGTATGGGGCAAAGATTGGCTACAGGCTTCTGGATTCTGAGGACATCTGGGTGTGACCTGGGTGTGAAGTTGTCTGTGGGACCCAGTTTTGCACCAATTGCCACCACTTGTACTCTCAGTGAGGATACGAATAGTCCTTTGTCCAGTCATTGCTGTAGGAATGATACGATGTGTTGCAAGCGTATCGGTTGTTCCATATGTGGTGGTCTGCCAGCCACCTCTGGAAGATTTCCCATTGGCGGGTGTAGGTGTTGGTTGTTGATGTGTGTCTGAACTGCAGCATGGTGTTGACCACTTTTGTGTCGTAACCTCTACTCAGCAGTCTCTGCCTCTCAGCAGCCAGGCTGTGAGGTGCAGGGATTGTAAGTCCGGTGCTTATTGGCCCTTGGTTCAGTAGTTCGGGTGGAGCAGCAGTGTCCAGGGAGAGTCTGTTGCCATGGATATCAAGGTTCGAACCAGTGTCACCTGGGCCAGTAAGGTGCTAGTAGCACAACTGTGGCCTGGGAGAGGCGGATTTTGTTCAAGGTTTGTTGGAGGAGGATTGGTGGAAAACGCATACCCTTTTGAAGGACCAAACCTGCGAGAGGGCACCTGTCCTCAAGGGTTCGAGTTTCATTGAACATTGAGAAGAAGCTTGGGAGCTGAGTGTTTCGCTATTGCTATTAGGTTGATTTGTAATAGCCCCAGCGGCTGTTGAGCTGTTGGAACTTTTGGGGTGTAGAGACCATTCCCCGGGGCTATATTTCTTTGTCTGTCAAGCCAGTCGGCTTGGACATTCAGTTTCCTGCCAAGTGTATGGCGTGATGGACTGTAGGTTGGTCTGCACCCAGTTTAGGACTTTCTTTGTTTCTTGAAGGAGTTGAATGCTCCTCATCCCTCCCTGGTTTTTGATGTCGCTGCTGTCGACCTGTTGTCTGACCTTATGAGTACCTTTCTTCCTTGTATTTGTTTCTTGAAGTGATGCAGAGCATGGTATGCTCTCACATCTCCAGGCCGTTTATCAATCTCTTCGATTCCAACCATGACCATGTGCCCTGTGCTGGGGTGTGATTCATGGTGGCTCCCCACCCGTGAGACTTGCATCCGTATCGATCACAATGTCGTAGTCGGTGGTCAATGTCTCCCCTTTGTTGATGTTGCATCGGTCTGTCCACCAGAGTAGGGATTTCTTGGCTGCTGCTGTTAGTGTGACCATCCCGGATAGGTTGTGGTTCAGTCAGTGACCCCGGATTGCTAGGATTTGTAGTGTGCACATGTTCCATAGTGCCCAGGGCACCAGAGCAATGCAGGAGGCCATGGAGCCAAGAGTCTGAAGAAGGGAGGCCAGTGTGATGCTCTGTTTGAGAGCCAAGGCCTGGGACTGTGAGATGACCTTGTCTGCTGTCTTGTGGGACAGTTTGACAATGTTGGCTTCGAGTCTATATGGCTCCCAGGTGTTCTATGGACTGTCGTGGGGTTAGGGAACTCTTCTCCCAATTTACCATCCAGCTGTGGTCTTGAAGGGCTGTCAGAACTAAATGTGTGTGTTGATGCCAGCTGTGGTGTTCTGGCCCTGATTAGCCAGTCGTCTAGGTAGGGAATTATGTGGATGCTTTTCTGTCGCAGAGACGCAACTACTGCGACTGAGAGGTCTTGGTGAAAACTCTGGGGGCTGATGCGAGGCCGAAGGGGAGAGTCTGGTACTGATAGTGCTGATCCATTATTTTGAATCGTAGGTACCTGAAGTGAGCGGTCTGATTGGTATGTGCAGATAGGCATCCTTCATGTCTATGGAGGTCAGGAAGTCTCCCTGTCTTATGGAGCGGAGGTGGTCTTTAGGGTCTCCATTTTGAATTTTCTGTATCTACAAATTGATTTAGGAACTTCAGGTCGAGGACTGGATGGAAGTCTCTGGACTTTTAGGTACAAAAAAGATGGAACATATACCTTTGTCCCTTTCTCCTTGGGGTACCAGGGATATTGCTCTGTTGGCTAAGAGGCTCTGGAGAGCTGATTTTATTGCTTTTCTCTTTAGTGGTTGCCAGGACACCGAGGATACCACTGTTCTGTTTCATGATGGCTTCTGCTCAGAATCCTATAGCGTAGCCCTCTGAAATAGCTTCCTGATCCATCTGTCGGTTGTGGTTTTGCTCTAGATGTGTGGAACTGGAGGAGCCTTGCTCCGATTGGGGATGGTTGGTGAGGGTTGTCGGCAGGGGGCTAGGGGTTCATCCAAGTCAGTTGGAATGAGACCTGCCTCGGGTTGCCAGGTTGAATTTACCTTGGGTCCTCCTCTAGGCCTCCCTCTGCTGGAGCTTGTGAAGTAGGAGGGCTTGAAGAGTATGAGGAGTATGACTTGTTTTGGGATTATTGGTTCGCCTGGTGCCTGTCCTGTTTTCCCTGAACGGGCAAAAGCATCCCCGAAAGGCAGGGAGGTTGTGTGCTTAAGTTCTTATCCTTGTCCAACCTCCTCCCAGCCTTTTGCTTCACATATTTCTCCAGGCCTTCCCAAAGACGAGGCTGCCCTTGAATGGTAGTTTATTTAGCATTGCTTTTGTTCTGTGTCTGTGTTCCAGATCTTCAGCCAGACTAGCCTTCTGGCTCTGTTTGATAATGTGGCCAGTTGAGGCGGTCATCTTAGTGCATCGATTGATGCATCTGCAGCGTATCTGGCTGCTTGTATAGCTACTACGATCATGTCGGCCTGTTTAGAATTTGGGTCCAGGGTTGGTGCAAGTTCCTCCAACCAGGTCACTAGGGCTCGAGATGTGTAGATCACTGCTGTGTTGGCTTGGCTGGTGGGGCCCATCATCTCAAAGGCCTTTTTCATGTACTCCTCAAGTTTCTTGTTTGTTGGGTCCCTTAGGGGTGTGTTTGTCTCAGATGGTAGGACCGTTTTCTTACAGAGTCCAGTGACTTGGTGGTGGACCGTGGGTGGAGTACACCAAGTTTTGTTGGTGTATTCCTGTATGGGGTAGAACCTGTCAAATGTCTTTCTCTCCAAAATTCTAGAGGGGTCTGGTGACTCCCATTCCTTGGCGATGACCTCTGACAGAGACTTGCAGATTGGAAGTGTTCATTTCGCTTTTGCTTTCCCTAATAGGGGGTTCAGTTTCGACTGTTGTTGTGGTTCTTGTAGGTCGAAACCCAGGGTCTCTTTCATGGCCTGTAGGAGTTCTGGCAGAGATTCAGTTGCCGTGAGCTTCTTGGTGAGGGTGAGCTCCTCCTCTTCCATTGGGACTCCTCTCTCTGTCTGAATTGGGAGGGTCCACTCCGTCAGGAGTGGCATTGGGTTGCTGTGGTTGTCATCATCGTTGGATGATGAAGCGGACTGTCCTGTTTTGTCCCTGTGTTTCTCACTTGGGCGATTCCTACTGACTTTGAGAGTGCTTCTACTCTCTTGAGAATTTTGAGCATAACGGCTTGCTAAGTTTTTAAGAAGTCTTCTGCTGTGGAAGGAAGTCCATCCGCCCCAGGTCTGCCTCTTCTATGCCCTGTTGTGTCTCTGGGTCCTGTTTGTCTTGTAGTTCATGACCCTCCAGTTGGTTGTTGTACGTGGGGCAGCTGGGACCTGTCTGGTTGGGAAGGAGGGCAATTTGGCATGACTTGCACTTCTTGGTTTTGCCATTGTAGGATCTGGAATTAGAAGGGAGATGGGGGCATGAGGGCTCAACAGTTTGCAAGGATTGTTTCTGTGTATATGATATATATACACACACACACACACACACACACACACACATAGTATGACATATCTGTTAGAATTTAAATATATTCTACCTCTAATATCACCCACAGAATCTTTAAATGAGCCATTTGTCTGTGGTTTACAGGAAGGGATAATAGTGTGCTTTAACAGCCTTCCTCAGTGCAGTATAGTGCTGGCTGTTGCCCTTGACTGCTTGTATCTTTGTAGAATCTTGTGCCTCCTTTAAAGAGAGGGTCAGGTGTTGTGGCTTTAAGGCAGCTTTACCCATTTTAACGTGCTTATTGCATGGCGTGTGCCACTCTCCCTGTTTGGCCCTTTAAGAAACAAATTTGTCTTTGACTGGTATTGCTGCTTTAAGGACCCTTGCCCGATGGAACATAGTGGAATCAAGGCGCCAGTGCGCATGCATGCGCAAGCGCCGAGATGGCTGCTGAGAGAGTGATGTGAGCCCTGTATTGTGATGGCTCCTCAGCTTGTCCCCCTTGTGGCACAGTTGCGACTACGCGAGGCAGTTTATGGACTCGATGGGAGCTCGAGAGGAACCATTGGTTTCGGGAGTGCACGGAGCTCCAGGTGGTCGGCCGTTGTGAAGGAATGCCGAGGATGGATGCGGCCTAGTGAACTGGGGCCATGCCAAAGATGAATGCAGTCTGGTAAACTGGGGCCATCAGAGATAGCAGAATCTCCTATACGAGGGAGAAATTACCTGAAGTGTACTATTTAGGAGGCTTGTATTATGGGTTTGCCCAGTGCATTAGTAGGGTCCGTCAGCAGGACCCTACCCGATGGAGAATCAAGGAACCGCCCGCAGGGGTTCCAAGCCTCCGCTGGGAAAAAGGAGTGAGGTGAAGGTGGAGAAGGAGGGGCCGTGATGGTGTGCGGTGCCTTTTTAAACCACCAGACTGCCTCTGCTGCTCACAGGTACAAGGCAGAAAATGTTTCCCTTTTTTAACAATAATAAGTATATTACGCTTAGATGATAGTATAGTAACGGAATTGTCTGATTCATCCATTTTGTAGTGAGCTTGTTTGTTTATTTTTGTATTTTTGTACATTATAATATAAATTTTATTAGGTATGTATGTCACTCTACAGTGGGATATATTTATGGTGGGTATATGGTCACTTTAAGAATTGGTCTTTAAAAGTAGAGTGCATTACCTGCTCTAACACTCCCTGATGATGCTCTAAGCGAAACCGGTAGGAGGCTTGTGGGTCTCATCTGAGCCCTCTTTTAGAAGGCATTGTGTGTCTCTCTGACTATTTTCAATGTGTAAGTACTGCATTACTGAATTAAAACTATTTTAGCATGCAATATGCCCGTTGAGTAGTTTATATTTTGGGTCTTATTTGTTTTTACTGCAGTGAGTGGTGCTGGAGTTTGGTGTGTTATTGACGTTTACTCTCACTAGCACACTCAGCTGGGTGGCGGCTTTCTTGTTCTTGGCTAGAAAATTTTTCCTCCCAGTAATTCGGTTTTAGCTGTTTAAGAACCACATAACTATGAGGGGTTAGGGTTACCACCTGTCCCTATTTTGCAGGATAGTCCTGATTTGAGCAGCTATATCCTGCAGGAAAACATGAAAATACTACATGTCCTGACATTATACTAGAAAAAAATTTCTAATTTTCCTCTAAATGTTGCAAAGAACTATAATATCTTAACTAAAACACCTTCAAATAATAAGAAACAGTAGAAACAACCAAAAACTACAATACTTAGTCTTAATTCCGATTATTTAGAGAAAACAAGTCTGCTGTATTGGTCAAGTTTACATATTGTCCTCGAAAAATCACATTTCAGTAGGAAATGTCCCACTTTAGGCTTCTTAAAGGCGGTAACCCTAGGAGGGTAGTTGTCTGTATGTGAAGCCACCTTAGCAGACTAACTGAGCCTGTCCACAGATAGATATTTAGAGATTCTGTTTAAGAGTAAATTTGCCTAGCTTTGCTGTTTAAAGAATGGGGAACTTGCATAGCTTGATCAGTTGTAGTTCAATTAGCAATTAAAATCCTGCTGACTCTTGGTTTAAAAACAACGTTGGCATACAGCTGCTGAATGGATAATCCCATGTTCAGATAGTGAAGGATTTAGTTACGTATACAACTAATCTCTTATCTGGCAGAATCACAAGCACTAGCATGCAACAGCTAACTGTAGACAAATCTCTTAATCTAGTAGGTCCAGAAGTGCTAGTATGCAACAGCAAATCTCCTCTCTAGCAGATCCACAAGAACTAGTATGAACAAACGACCATATGTTTAAAAGTATATATATATTTTTTGCATCTGAGAGCAGCTACCCAACTCAGCAACTGCATGCATAGTTATATATGATTGCAAAATCAAAAATTCAGCTAAATTGTCTTACCTGTAAGTAGTTGATGAGGAGCTAGGCAAGTGCATGTAGCCTCTGCAATGCACATTAAGGAACTGGAGAACAGAGGACACAGCAGGACCTAGGCAGATCAGATTTCTAACATCTGGTCACATGTGCATCATTAGCCTGTGAGATGGACGTCAACCCAGATGGTAACGGATGGGGATGCTGTAATGTGATGCAATAATATACAATAAATAATACGGAGGAGGAATACAAAACTAATATGAAATACAAGCTGAACTGTGTCTTGTTAAGTTCTCCTAAAAGGTGTCAACTGTTCTTTAACTGCTGCTGCCTCAGGAAGGAAAATAATGGGATACATGCATGCCTTCTCTGCATAGTGGTAGGTGCACAGTCATTGTCTATAGAAGATTCTGGAAGATCCACAGAATAGCTTACCTGTGCCCATGCCTTTTAAGTAGCAGTTCCTTCGTTTGGAATTTAAAAACTGAATAATTGTGGATCTGGGTCTGGCATTTGGTTGTGTGGCATTAAGCCTAACGTTCTATGTACCAGCTCAGTCTCAAAGCAGAAATCCAAATACAAGCGCTAGGAGCCGTTTGGAGTACAGTTTCTACAAAGTCTTGAATGTCCGATTCTTCAATATTTTCTGGGATGCCATAGATGTGGAGGTTCTGGCAGCTATGCCTATTTTAGCATCCTCCTGACTTTCCACCATGAGATGACAAAGCTGGGTGATTTGAGCCATAGTGGTTTGGATTTGTTCAGAGATGCTGGCTTGTTCTTGTGAGGCCTGCTCTAAACTGGAGACCCTCGAGCGGGTAACTGTGAGGTCTTGTTGGAGGGTTTCTTGGGTTTGTTTGATGGTAAGGAATTCCGCTTTAAATCATGTAGTTCCAGCAAAATGTTGTCTAATTTCTGGTTCATCTTGGCATTTTTCACCAATTTGGTTTTGTTATTTTAGCTGGATGGAGCAGACCATTTGTTGAGCTCTCACCGAGGCCTCCAAGTCAGGCAGATCAGGTTCAGTTATTTCTGCTTCTTGTCCTAGAATTTGGAATTACCTCTTCCTTGTTTTTATTGGTAGCCTTGAATGTAGCTATGTTGGCTATATAGGAAGAGAAACCTGAAGCTTCCTATAGGTTGGGAGGGAGTTGCTGGCAATCACAAGGGAAAAAAGAGACTTGGGCATCATCATCACAGATGACCTGAAATCATCCAAGCAGACCACTAAAGCAGTAGGTAAGGCTAGAGAGATGTTGGGAGTGTATTAGTAGGGGTATCACAAGTCATAAGAAGGCAGTAATAATCCTCTTTACAAGACACTGTTTAAGCTCCATCTGAGTATCACGGCAGTACGGGAGGCCACCTGCACAAGGACATTAATAAAATAGAGGCAGTCCAGAGAAGGCAACGAAAATGGTGCAGGGGCTGCATCAGAAAACATATGAGGACAGATTAACAGAGCTCAATATGTATACCCTAGAGCAAAGGAGGAGAGAGGTGATATGATCGAAACATTCAAATATCTTAAGGGCATTAACAAGGTGAAAGAGTCTAACATGGTTCAATATAAGAAAACTAGCAGGACAAGAGGACACAGCATGAGATTAGAGGGAGGCCAATTAAGGGGTAATGTGAGGAAGTTCTTTTTCACAGAAAGGGTGGTGAATGCATGGAATGGCCTACCTCCAGGAAGTGGTGGATATGAACACAGTGCAGGGCTTCAAGCAGGCAAGGGATAGGCATAAGGGAGCAATATAGATGAGTATGAATAGGCAGGCCATTGACAGAGTAAAGGCCTATGGCATATTCATAAGGCAGAAAAAGCGGGAAGACTGGATTGGCCTTGCGGTCCTTATCTGCCATCAATTTCTATGTTTCTATGTTTCTATAAAAATGTTCAGATGAAAGGGTTAATGGTCAATAAAGTAGCAGGATGGAACAGAGCTTGAGTTCTATGCTGCCATTCGGAGGAAGCTGCACCGGAAGTCTTGGTGACTTCTTCCATCATGTGGGCTGCTGCCATACAGCCCAAGGCAACAGAAGTCACCTGCAATGGACCCCCCACTGTCTTCCATTTGCCCAGTAGTACCACAGGGCTGTGGTCTGGGGCAGAAGAGGCTGTTGCTGGTCACCTGTGCTCCAGCAAATCCAAGAATTAGACATGGCAGGAAAAGATGGGTCTTGGCTTATTAAAAATACCCCATATCCCCTGCCTCTCCGTGCATTCTGGAGACTCCTTCAGTGGCAGAAGACACTGCTACCACCACACAGGGTCAGATTAAGGTTACTGTGGGCTCGGCCCAAATACATCTTTAGGCCCTCCATTGGCCCCTTTCCATGACACACCCCTACCATTAGCCATGGTGTTGGAAACTTTTGGCCCCAACACCCCAATGTACCAATCAGGCTTGTGGTAATGTATGTGTTCAACCAGCTTTTCCTCTCCCAGATGTATGTACCTGGGGTCCATATGCATGTGTACCATAGTACATGTAAGACATGAAGTGCCCCATGTGAACAAAGAATCATCAGTACAGAGGTGCTAAATATAAGGAAGCTGGGGCCAAAGGAGCAGCCACTCAGGACTGTTGCCCCATGGCATGTGGGATCCCTAAGCCCAAGACTCTTGATAGCAGCATGTCTTAAGGGGAACTGTTAGCAATAAAAGTTACAACCAAGTGTGAGGCTGATCCCAATTTGCACTCTGTGTACAAAAACATTGTTTTCACTTACTGTTTACTCATGCATAGTAGAATACATTTGGCAAATTTTTGCTGACTTCTAAGATGCCATTTTGTGTAACCAGATATCCCAGAATCCCTGCCGCTGACATCATAGGAGGACTGTAGAGCTGGGGATTCAATAGTCTTTAATAGCCTGCAGTATACATGTCAAAGACTTTGTAAGCTAAAATCAGATGTTTGCTGGTCCTGCTGTGCTCACGCGGCTTAGTACAGTCCTCTGTGACTATACCTAGCATCAGGAGAACAGCAGACCAGCAAACTGAAGATTCCAACTTATACAAAACTCTGATATTCACTGCAGGCTATTGAGTCTCCCACTGCTGTAGTCCTCCTTTGATGTCAGCAGCAGGGATTCTGGGAAGTCTGGTTACATGAAATGGCATCTTACAAGTCAATGAAATTAGCCTGATACAATTTATAATTTACACTGCAGTAATTAGTAAGCAAAAATAAGTGTTTCTGCACACAAAGGGCTAATTAGGATCAGTCTCACACTTGAGTGTCAAGATCTTATTGCTGACAGTTACCCTTTTGTTGTATAATCTTTTATTGATTTTAAAGGTTGCAACAACACGTGTAACAGAGACAATACACACAAACAGACATACAGACTAATGCATTTCATAGTTGATTAAAATTACATGCACTTATCAAGTTCCCCACAGTTACTCCTCAGGTTTCCTGACAATATGTGGATATAATAAGCGCTATCATATAAGACATGGATGTGAATATACATACACCATAGATACATATAAAGATAAATCATGGGTAAACAAAGCCTAATGATAGGAATAGGCACAAGGCATGAGGCATGGGGAATCCTCTATTTCAGTGTAGTCCCTCTCACATGAAGCCATAACATATATTATAAAAAGGTTCTCAGAAATGCTGCAATCTGATTGGCTGTTAGGATTCCAACAGCCTTACATTAATCCATGTTATACTGTTGTGTACAACTTTATCACAATGGCACATGGATTCTTCCTGTCAGCATTCCATCTTCTAGCACTGCTGAATGACTGGAATGATGCATTCTGATTTTGAACCAGCATTCTTAAACTGTTGGTGGAATAACTATTTTATTAAAAATTTTCCTCTAAGTGAGAAAACATTCAAAAGCATTCTTTTAACCCTCTTCTTTTGGATGGCACTCCGGTTGCACCTCGTACACATTACACCTAGGGGGTGATTAATAGACTGTTAATCTAACCCCTGGTCATGCCTTATTGCTTAAGTATCTATTTCCTCTTTACTAAGCAAATTTAAGAAGGGTGCCCATTCTCAGAAAAAGGCCTCAATCTTATTTTTAATTACCAAGGATAATCTTTCCAGTGCCAAATTCTGTATCACTAGCTGGCGCCACTGCTGAACAGTTGGTACCACATTATTGACCGGCGTGTTTTACGTATACAATGTCTGTCCATTATCATTAAAATGCTTATCCAGCGTGGCATTGGATCCATTTCTCTGTCTCATCTGGGCACAATCCAAACAACCTACAATTGGATCTATTTGGATGGGGTACCCTGCCATCTGCCCTATGTCTTTAAATATTTTATGCCAGAAAGACTCTAAAACACTGCAGTCCCAAAACAATGCATATATGTCCCCTCTCTCTCTCTTACATCTCCCACACATGGGAGAGACAGATGGCACACCCTATGTACTGCTACTGGTGGGTAATACAATCTGTGTAAAAATTTAAAATAAGCCTCCTTAAACTTATTATATATTAAGAGACCCCTGTGTCCCACCAATATCTGTTGCCAGTTATCCTCTGAGATCTCCTTTTTCAGATCCCTTTCCCACAGTTGTTTCACTTTCTGTGTGTAGTCCGGTAAACCTTGTTTCCCCACCTTTGCAGCCTTCCCAATGAATCCCTTAGGATCTTTCTGTGCTCCAAAAATCAGTGTCTCTATCCAGACCCTACCCTTGTGCATCCTCCTCCCCTCCCTTTCCATTTTTTTTTAGCATAGAAAATTTTTATTGATTTTTAGGCATACATACATACCAAAAGGCCATACAAGTGGCCTGACTTATACACAAAAGAAAAAAAACAAACAAAAACAAGCTCTAAATACACACGCACATTATACAAATAGTGCAGCATATACACTGAACCTCTAAGTTCAGCTAACGACCTCTAATATTAAAAATTCTAATGGCGGAATTATTTACCATAAACATATATTAACACAGGTTATAAAGGAGGATTACAGTCAGAAATTGGCATTCTGCAGAGAAAAGAATGAATATAAGCTTCCCATCTGGCACTGTATTTATCCATACGACCCACTTGAATACAGGACAGATGATCTAATATAACTAAGCTAGCAAGTGCAGCATGCCAGCTACTATGGGATGGTGGAGCTGGTTGGTGCCAGTGTCTAAGTACCAGTTGCTTGGCTTCTAATAAAGCTAAAGCAATCCATTGCCTCTTAGGCCGAGATAGGGCAATGAGATGAAGTATCCCTAATAGAAGCTTGGGGTCAGAAAATGTATCTGAGTTCCAAAGATTGTAGGGCAATCCTGGGCTATGGCAGACCAGAAAGGTAAAAGCAGCGGGCATTCCCAAAGAATGTGCAGTAAGTGACCTCGGGATGCAGAGCATCGCCAACAGTTAGAGTGATGCAGTAGGCCATGAGAATGCAAGGATGCAGGAGTTCGATTCCAAAACAACAATATTTTGAGCTGTACGAAATGGCTTTTAGTATCTGCATACGCATAATGACAATCCCGAAGATACCAATTCCAAGATTCCTGAGAAATATGGGTGTTCAGTATAGAAACCCATTTCAGCCTGCATGGAGTGGATGGATTTGCCTGTGCATCTGCCAGGTCTTATAAAATGCCGATGAGACCTCCACTAGAGGATGTTTCATGCCTATGGGCCAACCATTCACCTTCGGATCCATGACCACAGGGCTTTTTGAGCCTGTATAGCACTCGTGTTGGAAGAAATCTCCAAAAATCCCTACCTGGATCTGAAATTCTGCTGCAATTGTGCAAAGGACATCAGAGCTGAAGAGCCAGGTAAGCACCAATCCTGTATATACTGATTCCCTGAGCCTCCCATGTAGGCTAGTGAAGAGGGTATTCTCAATCGCTAAGGCCTTATTATGCCACAGCAGAGTATACAGCCACGGGGGCTTGCGCTTCCCTAGATGTATGTGAGTGAGACATAAGCAGATGACAGGCTCGCTTAGTCTCGTAACTACGGTGCCAAAGTATGCTGGGAGCGGGTAGTCGGATGTAGGAACTGGTGCAACTGAGTATTTGCCACTAAGTCCACCTCCAACTGGACCCAAAGGGAGAGGATATCAAACTGGGGACAAATCCTTAGTAGCAGCTGCAGCTGTACAAGCTAAATGATATCCTTGGAGCCAGGGATCCCTAGACCCCTGAGGACCAATGTCTCTTAATTTCTTCTTACTCCATCTGGTAGCTTTACCCTCCCATAGAAAATGAGATATCAAATTCTCCATGGAGGCAAAGAGCTTAGGGAAAGGCGTATTGGGAGATTCTTAAATAAGTACATAACTTGCGGCAGCAGAAGCATGCGGATAGTTGCGACCCTCCCAGGTAAAGAAAGCTGGAGTCTTTTCCATCTATCTCTGCTGTGAGCTGAGACAGCAATGGTGCAAAATTAACCCTTTCGAGGCGGCCCACTTAGCTGGTACTAAAATGCCAGGTACGAAAGTCCCTGACCCGCGTATACCAAGTCAGCCCCTGTAAACATTACTTGCTACAAATTGCATTGCCGGAGCCATAAGAGTTTTTCTGGTTGGCACAGAGACCCAAAAAGGATGAGAGCACCTGCAACAGGGGTAAGACATGCCGTGTGACTCTTCAGGATGGGAGAAAGGTCAGGAGCAGGTCATCAAGGCGTGACGATTCTGAAAGTCACGATTTCCCAGCAACTGTGATGCCTGATATCTCAGGCGAGGCACTAAAGGCCCATATAAGAGGGTCTAAGGCAATCAAAATAACAAAGGGGACAGGGGCACCTTGCCTGGTTCCCCGTGCAGCTGAAATGGAGCTGAAATCGTGGTGTTGGTCAACACTCTAGCCATCGGGGATCCATATAATGTAGCCACCCACTGACAAAGTTAGGCAAGCCATACTTTGACAAGACCCGGTGCAGGTAATGCCATTCAACAGAGTCGAAGGCTTTAGTAAAGTCTATTGGCAAAGCAGCCATGGCTTCAGGGAGCAAGAGCTATCCATTTTAAATTAAGAAGCCTGGTATTGTCAGAGCCAGATTTGCCTGCATAAAGCCCACCTGTGCTGGATGAATAATTGAGGTAGCACCTCCTGCATCTGCGTGGCTAGAATTTTGGCCAAACTTTAGTATCAACAGGAAGTAAGGAGATCGGACGATAGCAGAGTCTGTAGGGTCCTTAGACTTTTTGGTAATAGGATGATCAGGGCCTCTCTCATAGATGGAGGGAATGCACCAGCTACGTGAGCTTCCTGTAAAGCGAGGAGTAAAGGTTGTGAGATATCATCCACCATTGCTTGGTATAACTCAGCTGTCATCCCAGCTGGGCCAGGAGATTGCCTTTAGCCATCACGGAATAGAGCTTGCCGTAGTTCCACTGGGGTTATCGGGGCATCAGGTTGGTCCTTGCACTGGGGTGATTCCAGGGCAGACAAACATCTCTGAACTGATCAATCTCTTACTCCACTTGCTGAGCTGGGAGAGCAACCTCACGATCTATATAGGTTTTGATAGAATACCTTCATGGTATCATTAATATCTTGGGCTTTGTGGGCAATCTTAACCCCTGCTGAATGAAGGGCTTGAATACAAGATAACGCTTGTTCTTCTGCAACCTAAGCATAACAATCTACCACTTTTCACCCCCTCCCAGTATGCATGCTTGGATCTCATTAAGACCCACTCCGCCTTTTGGTGTAGGTGGCATTTATTTGATATTTAAGGCCCACTATGTGCAATTAGAGACTTATCTCTCCTATGAGTGGGGTAGGCCTTGAGCGGGACTCCAAAGTTGCCAGATCAGCCTGCCATTGAGGCAGGTTGGCCTTTCACTCTTTGTTTTAGCAGCCGAGAAAGCAATGATGCAGCCTCTAATCACTGCCTTGAAGGCCTCCCATACTGTGCCAGGGAAGACCCCACAATGAGCATTAAGAGCAAAGTATTCCTTCGCTGCCTGGGACAGCATCCTACAAAATTCTGGATCTTTGAGCAATAATGGATTACACCTCCAACGAGTGCCTGTTTTAGACTGCCCCCCTGCATAGGAAATCGACAAAGGAGCATGGTCTAAAATAAGAATATTCCCAATTTTAGCGTTAAGAATGTTCTGAGCTGCTACAGCGTTAGCTAAAAAGTAATCTATATGATTGTGAGTTGAGTGTACAGGAGAATAAAATGTATAGTCCTCCCATCCGGGTTGTCCCTACACCACACTTCTGTTAAGCCCCATTCCTGCTGCATTTCCTGGAGGGCTAAACTGGCCTTGACTCTGGCCTGAAGGGAAGGATTAGACTTATCCACAAATACATCTGCCACCATGCTGAAATCTCCTCCTATTATAATAGGGATTGCCCCATCATCCTGAGTGAGGGAGGAGATGGCCTGACTGTGGGAAAAACTCCGTATGATCTACATTGGGGCGTACAGGTTACACAAATCAACTTCCCTTCTGGGGAGGATAGCCTGGCAACCACCCACCTGCCCTGCAAGTCATGTTTGGAATCCTACAAAGTCCATGAGGAGTAGCGGCGGATCAGAATAGCTACCCACCTGGACTTGGATGTGGCGAACTAGCACACTACCCCACCCATGCCTTCCTCATCCAAATGACTGCCTTTTTCAGAAGGTATGTTTCCTGAAGTAAGGCAATGTCTCAGGCCTATGGAGCACAAGTACTGCAGCACTTTAGTCCATTTAACAGGATGGTTCAACCCATTGACATTCCAGGATACTGGACTGTGGGAGAACTAATAGGGCTAGCTAACGCTGTAGGCGGACACATACTGACTTGAGATGTCCACAGCAGCTATTAGCCCCAGAGCTGTACCCAGGTGACAAGCTAATAAATCACCTTACGAGCAAAGCTCAAAATCTGCAAATACAGTAGATACTGAAATTCAAATTCAACTCCGCCTATACTGCCAGATGGGAAGAAATTGGAGTCAAAGATGCAAAACTGTATTCATGTAACCTGTAAGCTGCAACAAAGAGATATATCACAGAGTTTAAAACCTGCTATAACCAATAACTACACTATAACCTATATATCTAAATATCTTAAGTATATGTAGGTTAACGATTGATTGGAAAGCAACCTTGCCAACCCCTAACCCTAAAGAACCCAACACTTGTATTACACACCCGCAAACTTAACCAATATGCACAAGCATTATAGATCAGTTCTGTAGAAGGCCCTTGCAAATTAGCAGCCTCAGCTACACTAACCCCAAGTCCTTATGGGAGGTGATTGGTTAGAACCGAATAACAATCCAGCACTCTGGACTGGCAATGAACCAAAGGTCGGGCCGGACCATCAGGGGAAAACGAAATGGGAAAGGGAAGGGGGCCGCCAAGAACCTCCTAGGGAGCACCTCTAGAGAGAGGCCCTCGGACAGAGGGAGGAAGTGGGGGTAAATGACCTTACCTATTGGTAAAGACCCCAGGTATGAAACATAAGTGGCATTGCAGGAAGAGAGGTGTCCCATTACAAGAGACACCCACTCAATCCCCTATGCAAAAAATACTGGATCCCTGGGTGATTACACCCCTGATATAATGTAACTGTATCTACAAGTACCAAACCCAGCTTAGAGGAATGGGGGAAGAATAATGACCGAGCCCTTAGTGACCCTGAAACCGCCACCCTGAATCCCTTCAGGGTATAGGCACAATAAGCAACAAAAGAGAATTGGCTATGAGATCAGTATACAGCCATATTTATAGTGCAGCAGTTATACAAGTTCAGACTGTCATCCAGGGAGTTCATCTGAGCCTTCATCAGCCAGTGGGGTTACATCTGCACACCCTGCCTAGTCTTGGTCACTGCAGCCGCATTGGAGATCAACCCGGGTCTGATGGGGTCACAGCATCAACCACCTCTATCAACATAGATTCAGCTATATGGCCCAGTCCTTTGACAGACTAGTGTCCATGTCCACAGCTTCCAGGGCAGGAGGCTGGCCATTGTGAGGAGGAGAGCTTCATCGCCGAGACACTTTTGCTCGAGGCCATTACAGCATCGTGTGGCTATTGGCCCCACTCCTGGATCTCTGCTGATGCTGAGTCATTCCGTGAACTGCTCTAGGTGCCAAGGCGGTATTCATCTTGTGTGAGATTGTGGGGGTGATCCGGATCTGCGAACCGTGGCAGTGCGGGATCAGGAGGGCCAGAGCAATGCAGGGCGTACTTTAATGTTACATGACCACCCGCTTGCCCTCCCTTTGATGTTGATGCCTGTCCATACTGCCCCCTTTCAAGGTATAAGGTTCCCAAAGCTGCCTATCAGGTGAGGAGGAATAGACAATTCGGGCCAGAATTTGTAAGCCATCTTTCTATGTCTGAAGATGTGCTCTACCACCTCCCTGCCCTCCTTTGTGACCAGCAACCTCGTAAGACCCCTGAATTTGTAGTGAAAGTTGTTTTGATATAGAAATTTTTGAGGGGACCAAAAGCCGCCTCTTGCTGGCAATTTCATGGGCGAAATCACGATAGAACAGCACAGTGGCCTTGCCAGCGCACCTCTCCTATATCTCTGGCCGCACTAAGGTTCTCTCCTTTGTGGAGTATTGCAGGAAGTATGCTATTATTGGCCTTGGCTGTACGGAGACCTGTCCCTCCTAGATGCAAGCCAGTCGCTGCGTTCAGCATCCATATTTCCCTTCCATCTGTCCCTAACATAGTAGGCAGCATTTCATTCAAAACCTCTCCATATTCTGGCCGCCCACTCCTTCTATGCCTATAATGTGCAGGTTATTCCTTCTGGGTCTATTCTCCTGATCCTCAATTCTATCCTGGAGTGCTGTGATTTTTTCATCCTGTACCTGCAGCCTATACATTAGCTTAGACTGGCTCTGCTCACATGCCTCCACCAGTTGCTCTGACACATTCATGCGGTCCTGTAGTCTCGGACATCAGCTGTACCCGATAGTTGGGTGTTTATAGCCTCACCTGTTTAAAACCATTTCCAACATTTCGTAATATGCTGTAATGAATCTGCTACTGATGGCGTGGCTGCAGCTGATTCAGTATTAAGGACTACAGTCCCCCTCATTAAATTAGGGCCATCTGTATAAAATGCACAAGCAGGAGACAAGGGTGCTATTTTTGCCTCCGGTGTGACAGGCGTGTGTAGTGATGAGCTAACGGGGTTGAACTGCCGACTTGACCGTAGCCATTGTTCAGGAAACTGCCTAGTGCCGCTCTGCTTCGCCCACTGCACGTCTTGAGTCTCCGGCCAATCCAGTCACTGCAAGCTCGCTCTCATTGCACTGGGGACTACGCGACTTATTGCTCTTCTCCAGCTCAGTTCCGACACACTACCGACTGCGAGGTGTCAATGACACTTCTTCACCTCGTCGCTTAGTGAGGGCACTTACCCCATTTATTGGTTGCATCAGGGTTATTTACTTCCCGAGAGGGTCACAGCGCCGAGCTGTGTCACTGTCCAGTCCAAGAGGAGCTCTCGACTTAGGCACTACCATGTTGGCATCCTAGCTACACCTTTCCATTTTAAGATAAATGCCGAAGTTGGAGATATCGAAAAAGTTGTTGCTCTTGTAATCCTAACCTCTGAATAATTTCTTCCAATGTATTTCAAATCCATTACCAATCAAATTACCACACACTCTCCCCTCTTCTCCCATTCCTCAAAACCTCCATCCTCCAAACCTGAAAAAGAAAAAAAAAAAGGATTCCTCCACCACGGTATTAAGAACATTTCCCTTTGTTAATTCCCTAGTTTTCCAAAGTAGGCCCCATGCTTCTAATACTGTTTTAATTAAAGGTTATATCCCCAGCGGTATAGGCTTGTAAACCTCTACAATATAAATATGGGGAGAGTCGTCTCTATGCATCCTTTTCCTTCAGCGCAACTCAGCTTGCCACTTCTGGCCTGAACACCCAGTCTACTATATACCGTTCTCGTATAGCCAAATAGTAATTTGTTAGGCCAGGAAATTAAGACCCCTTTATCTATTTCATCTTTTAGTCTCTGAAGTCTAACTCTTGACCTTTGCCCTTCCATATAAACTGGGTGAATAGCTTCTCTAACCTATCTACATCCTTCTTTACAATATGCAATGGGATCATCTGCATAGGGTACAGTATCCTAGGGAGGACATTCATTTTCAACAAATTAATGTGCCCCAACCAAGGCACCGCAATTGCATCCATCTTCTCAGATCCTTCTATTATTTTAAAAAGCGGTATGTAATTTAACCTATATAATGATCAATTGTCCTACCCACTTTGATACCCAAATATATTATACTTGTCATCCGACATTGTATTCCCATTGCACATCCTCCCTTCTAATTTGGGAAAGCACAACATCTCTGACTTACTTAGATTAATTTTATAACCAGAGAACATAGCAAATCTCCTATCAGTTCCAATATTGGTGGCATAGACCTTTGAGGTTCCGTAATGAATAGTAACATATCATCCGCGTACAGTGTAATTTTATGTTCAGTGTTCCTCTCCCCATTAATACCCGAATCTCCGGCACTGTCTTATTGCCACAGCTAGAGGTTCCAGTGCCAATGCAAATAGCAGCGGAAGCAGACACCTTGTCTGGTATCTCTTTCCAATATAAAGGGCTCCGTGTACGATCATTAACCAGGATCCTAGCTCTAGGGGCCCGATACATCTCTAATCCACTCAGACGTATGAGTCACCCAGACCAAGCCGGGTCAACACCTCAAAGAGGTACTGTGCACGTGGGGTGTCCAATAAAGTCCAGAAAACAGTCAGGATCCAGTACTTCCAGATTTATTATAAGCAGAAGAAAATAAATTGAACTGAAAGTGGAACTTAAACAAAATAAAAGAAATATTGCACAGGAAATCATAACTTAACAGAGGATTCCTGCCAAACAACACCTAGGATCAGGCTAGGCATCTGGTAGGGTTGCTTTCCTACCACACTCTGGTTTAGTACTTCACATTCACTCCCTTTATACAAGTAAAAGGAGCACATGACTTGGATAACTCCTCCCAAAGCAGTTTACATCTTGAATATAACACAAAATTAGTTTAAATCTATCTTGAAATATATGTCAGTCATGTACACCTTATTTTCATTCATTTCTGATATTCAAGAGTAAATTTTACCATGTTATGAGGATTTTTCCTCTACCAGATCTTTTCAAGCTCCTCCCTCAAACCTGTGTCATAAAAGGAAACAAGGGCTGGCCAGTTCTATAGGAAGGTGGACTGAGAGAAGGATTGAAAGCTACATGCAAGTAAGAACTACATCCTTAATTTCTCACACAAAGTAGGAACCTTTGTTTTAACTCCCTCTTCTATTATTTGTATACCTATTCCTTTTCTACAACCCATCTTGCACAGCTTAAACTTTAAGAGGCACTTGAAAGGGTTTAAAAGGGTTTATTTACTTGAGCTTTGAGTTTCAGGCTGCAACAGACGCTACATTGCAAGAGAATCCCTATTAGCGTTTTAAGCACAGCCTATTTTTGAGCTTCTTTTTATTTAGGAAACAAAGAAAACACATTCAGTGAAAAGTAATAACATTAAATAGTAGAACCTGCTTAGAGATTCTCAAAATAGCTAGAATGCTTGCTTGGACAATTTTAGTGTTTTGCATATTCACACAGTCGCCAGGCTGACCGTGGCGCACGCTCAGCAGGGATTCACTTAAAGTGCTAAGCGCTGCAAGAGCGGAGCTCCTTGATGACTAGGGCTTAAATACTAAGGAAAACGAGCTGGAAAAGAAGGAAAGGACAGCAAGACTACTCATAGGTGGCCAAACTTTGAGTAGAGGAATAACAGAACTCTAGCAATAGCGAAGGAAAGAGACAGCATGAAAGAAGACTGATTTTATTTGTTTTGAGAAGGGAAAACAGTATTTAAAGCCCATATGTGTTCTCAGACTAAGACAAACATTGCAGAAACAAATAATTATGCTCTACAACATTGTGAGCATATAAAGGTTCGGGGGTTTACAGACCCAATTACAGGTACTCCACTCCACCTATCAAATGCTTTTTCCGCATCCATTGTGATAACATAAGTTTTCCTGCTTCCTGTCCTGCTTTCAGACCACATTAAGCAACCTACGCATATTATGATAGGACAAACTCCCTTTATAAATCCAGTCTGGTCTGGGTGAATCTACTCAAGCATATAGTCCTCCAGTCTTGTAGCTAAAACTTTAGCAAGGATCTTAAGGTCCCATTCAATAAAGATATCGGCCTGTATGGGTACATTCCAATATATCCTTACCGGTTTGGAATTAGGCATATCGTGGCATCGAGCAGGTATCTGGGATCTGTGGACCTCTGCCCTCCTCCTCCCGAAACACCTCACTCAATGTTTCAGCCATCTGCTCTGCCAAAGTCTTATAAAAATCTATAGGAAATCCATCTGGGCCACTTGCTCTTCCTTTTGTAATTTCCTGTAGCCTTTAGAACCTCCACCTTTGTTATATAGGTTGACTTAGTTGGTTCCTTTGGTTCTCTGTGAGGTTGGGCAAATCTATTTTATCTAAAAAGGCCTGTACCTCTTCGCCCCATGTATACCCTCTGCTTTATATAACCGAGTATAAAATTCTTGAAAGCAGATCCTTATCTTTTTCCTCCTTTGTAGTTCCCTCTTTATCCTTAATCCCTGTTATCCTAGTAGGGCATTTACCCCCTTCATAAGTCTAACCAAGAGTGGACCCAGTTTATTTGACCATTCGAACATTTGACACTTACAATAGAACCACGATGTTCGGCTTCTCCTGCACCAAAGAGTTTAAAGCCTCGTGTGACCGTCAGTAGCCTTTCTACTGCCCCTCTCTCCCCGGCCACTGCTCTCTAGTTCTTTAAGTTGTTTTCCAACTCCTGTTTCTTTTCCTTCTCTTTCTTGATCCTGGCCATATATGCTATTATAGAACCTCTTAGAAAGGCTTTTCCAGCATCCCAGTATGTTGCCCTAGACAATTCCGATCCGGCATTAGTCTCTTTATAAAATTTCCACTGATTTGCAAGGTGAGACATAGACATAGAAACATAGTCATGGACTTTGGCGGCAGATAGGACCACTTGACCCACCCAGTCTGCCCATTTCCTACCTACTGGATAAGCTGCAGATTCTAGTTAACCAACAGCCTACTTCCTGCCACCCCCACTACAATTGCCTTGTGTCTGTCTCATGCATGTTTGAATTCCCCACTGTTTTTGCCCAACAACCTCCCCAGGAAGGCAGTTCCACGCATTCACCACTCTCTCTGTGAAAAAGATTTCTTACATTACCCCTGAGCCCCCCATCTTTAAATTGTGTCCCTTGTTCTTACATCTCTTTTTCTGAAAGATGCTACCCTCCTGGACTTTGTTGATTCCTTGAGGTATTTGAATGTTTCTATCATATGCCCCCTGTCCCTCCTTTCATCAAGGGTATACATATTAAGCTCTCTCAGTCTCTCTTCATATGATTTCTGGCGCAGACCCTGCACCATTTAGTTGCTCTCCTCTGGACTGCTTCCATCCTGTCTATGTCCTTGTGTAGATGAGGTCTCAAAACTGCACACAGTACTCCAGATGGGGTCTCACCTACTGTCTGTACAGAGGGATAACCACTTCCCTTTTTCTACTTGTGATGCCCCTTCCTATGCATCCCAGTATCCCCTGGCTGTCCTCACTGACTTGTCACATTGCTTACCCACCTTTAGATCATCTGATATGACTATCCCCAAGTCCTGTTCCATTTTTGTTGTTGTTAGTACCTCCCTGCTATTGTGTACTCTTCTCCTGGGTTTTTGTTTCCCAGGTGCATTACTTTGCACTTCTTTGCATTGAATCTAAGTTGCCATATGTCTGACCATTCCTCCAACCTTGCCAAGTCCCTTCTCATCCTTTCTACCTCCCCCTGTGTATCAACTCTGTTACAGATCTTTGTATCATCTGCAAAGAGGCATACCTTTCCTCAGGCCCTCTGCAATGTCACCTATAAAGATGTTAAAGAGGACTGGACCCAGTACTGAGCCTGAGGTACTCCACTAGTGACCCCCTTTCTTCGGAATGTGTTCCACTCACTATTACCTTCTGTGTCCTGATGTGCAGCCAGTTTGCAACCCAGGCTACCACCCTGGGACCCACTCCCAAGCTGGCTAACTTGATTATTAATCTTTGTGGGACTGTGTCAAATGCCTTGCTAAAGTTCAGGTAGGCCATATCCACAGCCCCTCCCTGGTCTATTACTTTGGTCACCCAGTCAAAGAAATCTATTAGATTTGTCTGACATGACCTTCCTGCTGTAAATCCATGCTGCTTTGGGTCCTGTGCCCTGTGGCCTCTAGGTATTCAACAATTCTTTCTTTCAAAGTGATTCCATCATTTTCCCTACCACTGAGGTCAAACTTACAGGTCTGTAGTTTCCTGCTTCTGCCTTGCTCCTACTTTTGTGAAGGAATCACATCTGCCCTCCTCCTCCTCCTCCTCCTCCTCCTCAGGTACCACCCCATCCTCCCGTGATTTGTTAAAAAGTGTGGTCAGTGGTGTCACTAGGTCCTCCCTTAGATCTTTTAGGAGTCTGGGGTGAATCCCATCAGCCCCCATTGCTTTGTCCACCTTGAGTTTTAGGAGTTCTTTCAGGACTCTGTCTTCTGTAAATGGACTGGTGTCAACACCCTACCCAGAGTGCTTCTATTGTCTGGTTTAGGTAACTCCTCCTCATCTTCTTTTGTGAATACTGAGCAAAAGTATTCATTCAGTATCTCTGCCTTTTCACTGTCTCCTCTGCCCACCTCCCTCTCCCTTATTAATCTTCACTATTCCTCCCTTAACCTTTCTATGCTCCCTAATGTATCTATAAAAGGTTTTATCCTCCTTCTTAACTGAACTTGGCTATTTTTTCCTCAGTTTGGGCTTTTGCTATTCTGACTGCCTTCCCCACTTCTTTCTGCTTTAATTGATACAGTTCCTGTCATGCTCCTTCTGTGATGCCTTATACTTTTGAATGCAGCCTTTTTCCCTTAACCTTCCCTGCCACCTCTTTTGAGAATCGTAGTGTTTTTTTACTCTGCTTTGTTTTCTTTATCTGTTTCACACAAAGGCTTGTTGCCTCTATGATGGCAGTTTGATTTTTCTCCATTGTTCTTCCACCCTCCTTTTTGCCCATTTGCTAGTGTATTCCTCAGGTATTCATCCATTTTGCAAAGTCAGCCCTTCTAAAGTCCAGTATGCTTGTTTTGGTATGGCTTGTCTCCATGGTTGTGCTTATTGTGAAGCACACTGTGCAGTGGTCACTTGTTCCCAGATGTCTACCGACTTCTAAATTTGTGATCCTCTTTCCATTTGAGAGTACCAGGCCTAGTATTGCTTCCTCCCAAGTGGGTTCCAACACTAGCTGTCTAAGCCTGCCCTGCAGGGCATCGAGAATGATCCTGCTCTTGGATGTGGCTGCAGTACATGTCATCCAGTTAACATCTAGCATATTCAGGTCCCCCATTAACAGTATCTCCCTTTTCAGCCATTTTGAGAATGTCTCTATCATTTTCTTGTCCATTTCCTCCCCTTGAGATGGGGATCTGTATACAACCCTGTGTAGACTGTGATGCCATTCCCTGTCTCCAAGGTACCAGAGTGCCTCTTGTCCTCCCCTTTACTTTTTAGTTCTGTAGCTTTGATCCCTTCCTTATGTATAGAACTACTCCATCTCCTCTTTTCCTCCCTGTCCCTTCTGTAGACTGTGTACCCCGGTATGTTGACATCCCAGTCATGGTTCTCGTGTACCATATGTTTCTGTGACTGCCACAATATCTAAGTGTTCATCTTCCATCAAGGCTACTAGCTTAGGAAGCTTGTTTCCCAGACTACGGCATTGGTACTCATTGCCCTCCATTTAATGTTGGCTTTATCCTTTTCCCCCATGCCTGCTCTTTTGCCTTCTCTATTTTTCCATTTACCCTGTCCTGCCCTCTGTTGAGCACTGTACCTCAGTGTTTACCTTACTACCCATCATGTTTTGTGTGGGGAGGCTTGAAATTTCCTGCTTCTTATTACCACCTCCCCCATGGCTGGTTTAAAGGTACTCCTGAACTCCTTACTAGTGAGCATATATGAGGAAATTTCCACTGTGGGGGGCCTCTCTCTCCAGTTGCATCCTGAACTTTCCTATCACCATGGCATGGTCTATACATGAATAGGGCCATGTGAAATATCAATTACCCTATCATGCCATTCTCTTGGGATCAAAATATAATCAATTCTTGTCCATGTTCTATGGGGGTTCGAGAAAAATGTATATTCCTAGCGACAGTTCCCTTTAATCCAAGCTTACCACTACATAGCCTATGGCAGCAGGGCTCATCTGCAATAGACTCCCACTGCCTCCATATCTACCCATCTGGGCCACAAGATCCTGGTCTGGTCACCTGTGCTCTAGTCAATCCAGAAGCAACAAGAAGACTTGGGCTTTGGTCTGCCCACATGACTTCTGCTTCCCTGCCTCCCCACACATCCTGGTGACCACTTTTTAGCCAGAGCCCCCATATTTTGTTTGGTAGTGGAACCCCCATAGACCTCTGTATGTGCCTTTGAGGCTATGAGATGCTGGTCTGGCACCTTAGCAACTGCTGTCAATCATCATACTTCAGCCAGTCCAGGAGTCAAAATCAGAATGAGAGATAAGAGTTGTCCTTTTTCACAGCTTTCTTCTGCATCCTCAGTATCAGTGACTCAGCAAGACTGGCAAGTCTGCAGGTGAGTCAGCAGTTCTTAGGACACTTGTCCATCACAGAGCATATAAGAAGCAACCTCAAGGACTCATATGGGACACAGGTGACATATTCCACTCTTTGCACTTATCATCCATTAAAACCACAGCTGACAGTTGTGGGTACACATACAGCAATGCATTTGTACTAATAGGCACACTGTATAGCAATGATGTTATAGACATTGCCAGATGTACTGTGTATGGCTTACACAATCCCTGCCTATGAAAGCAGGCCTTCTGTACACTCAAAGGTACAGTAGCTTGGAAGAAGAGCAGTGTGCAAGATCCACAATGGATTCAAGGAGATAGATATCCAAATTGCTCTTCTGCAGGTCTCCCAGAGTGGTAGTAATCCAGCTCAGCCAGCCTCAATGTAAAACAAATACATTTATTCAGGGAGGAGCCAGAACCAATTAAGTGCTGCTAGAAATCTAATGAAAATTTATTACAAATGGCCCACTCACCCAGAAGATTAAATAATGAAGTATGTTTACTGAATCAAAGATACAGTGCATAGAATTCAGACGTCAGGTACAGAATTCCAACATCCAACTACTGCATCTTTTGTATGAATATCTAAAATAAATAAATAAACTGTTAACTCATTGTCCCTTCAGGTCATCAAAAGTTTTTAAAAGGTTAAATCGCCAGATAACAATAAATATTTTGCTCACCTGCCTATTAATTCTTTGACAGTTATTCAATACAGTTACTACCATTTCAATTATTACCATTTCATTCTGAAATAAATCAGATATACAAACCTTATAACAAACTTTTGATGACGTAAAGGGACAATGAGTTAACAGTTTATTTATTATTTTTAGATACACATACAAAAGATGCAGTAGTCAGACTGCTGATAATTTGTTAAAGCACTAGTAATTGGTAAGCAGAACCAGATCTTTGATGTAGTTAGGGTTTTAAATGTTGGAAGGTGGAATATTTAGGATATAATTTGATATAACTTTCCTTTTTGGCAATAGATACAGTATTGTACTGATGAAGGTTTTTCGAAACGTTTACTTGATGTTGGAATTCTGTATCTGATGTCTGAATTCTATGCACTGTATCTTTGATTCAGTAAACATACTTGATTACTTAATCTTTTGGGTGAGTGGGCCTTTGTAACCAGTTTCCACTAGATTTTCTGCAGGCCTGCCAATAATTTTGTATAATTGTACTCATCTCCCATGTTGTTGCTTCAAACTAGTGAGACATAGTGCAAATATCTTTATTGGCATTTTCAGATTTTCCTTGCTAGTCAATATTATTGTTACCTCCAGCCACCTTTGGCAAGTTGGCACATCCATTAAAAGAACTAGTACTCAGAGATGACATACCATTTACTTTTGGTAGAAATACTCAGATTGGTAACACCCCTAGCTTTAGAGTGTATACAAGGCTCATTATCTAAGGAAAAAGGTAGGGGTAAATTACCAAATTAACCTTTGCATTTACAACCAGGTCCAGGGGAAAGGATGCTAGGCATATGCTGTCAAAGATGTTAATAGTGTGGAAAAGCCCAAAGGTCCATTACAAGAACTATCCCAAGACTTACAAATATGACATATCCTGATAGATTAATTGTAACAGAACTCCACTCCCTTCAATCTAGATGCCAAAGAGGGGACTTACTGTTCTTATTTAACATCCTACAATCACAAGATCTTATGAGCAATTGTGATCTGCACTACAATACGACCAGGAGTAACATGAGATCATATAACATTAAGTTAGTGATACCACATGCAGAACTAACAAAAGAGATAAATGTTGTACTGTAAGAACTACCAAAGCTTGGAATAGGCTCCCTTTCATATAATTTCTATTAACAACCTCAATAGCTTTAAAAGTGCACTTCACGAACACTACTATATTAGGCATATGTTGGTGTAGCTATGACCCACTTTGTGGGGACATACTCGATGGGCCTGGAGCCTTCTTATGTCCTTTCCAACCTAGTAAACCTAGACCTAACTGCTGAGGGGGCCCCAATAACGCCACACAGAAAGCAATGATCAGAATGTTCAATGCAGCAGCTGGGATTGTGCAGTATAGCTTTTTCACAGATGTTACTAAAGCACAAGTGGACCCCGAATGGTTGGTCATGGCAAAACAAATACACTCTTTTCCAGAAACTCTTTGAAAGGCAGTACAGTTTTTCCATAGAAACTTCTCTGTCCATTTTTCCCAAAGTGCTCGTAGCCTGAACCACATACTTGAGCTATTTTCAAACACACTTCCATTTCCCAAATTGGATGCTGCTGTGGCCTGAACCATATTCTTGAGCCATTTCCAAAACACTTTTCACAGTGTAAACTCATGACCTGAGCCACATATTTAAGTGTCAACCTGGGCATTGCCTGTGCCCAGGGGACCTTGGCATCCATCAATGAACCAGTTAGCCCTGCGTGTAGATTTCAGATGATGCCCATCCACCCTTTGCCCCAACTGACAGTCTCTGCCATTCCTTCAGGGTTACACCAAAAGAAGCCTTCGTTACACCAAAAGAAGCCTTCAATCCCCACTGAACTGATAAAGACTCAGAACTCTAAACTTTAATTTTACACCAAAGTGTATGAGAGTTCCTGACAGGTGTGATGTAGCCTTATCTTGACCACACACATCTCGGCCAACTCCCTAAGGAAAAAAGTTTCTGCAGCTGTACTCACATATCTGTTGCTCCTTCCTCTAGGCATTGAAACAGCCCAGAAAGCACCCTTTTCCCATGGTAGCTTGTTAGAAATTCTCACACAATGTCCTTCTCAAAGGAAGCTGTACACACTCTAGGAAGTTTGGGGGATTGCCTCTTGGATCCACTGAACTGGTAGTCCCTCTCACTCCCCTGGGTGAAATCAAGAATCCTGCTGAAGATGGTCTCCACCACTTCACTGGCAACTGTACTGTAGATTTCATCCAAACTAGGGTGAGAAACACAGGGCTCCTGTGACAGAGCCCCAACTGGCAGACCTCCTGCCACTCTGACTTCCAAACTCAGACTAATTGAACATTTTAAACTTCCCTGAGCAGCTGACTCAAAAATGATTATGTTGCTGTGAGAAGTCTAAATAACATAATCATCCCCACTCAGGCTAGCTGAGTAAACAATGATGTCATATTGTAAGAAGCCCCTTAAGAGCTCCTTACTAGCTGCCTTTTCACCCGCCATAGACTGGTACTAATGAGATTCTAGTAACCCCAGGGACTGGGTGGTTACACTCACCTCAACGAGACCATTGGCTGTCCACAGCCAGATTGTAGCCAGTACCAGGCTGTCCTACCTCTGTGCTCCCTATGGGAGGGTTGATCAGATCCTCCTACCATGTGCTAGGCATAGGCAGGTAGCACTAAAGGATAGAGGCCCGCTGAAGAAACTTCAGCTCCCTACCGCTCTACTGTACTAGTTATGGATTTTCAGTGGCTCCAAGAAACTGCCTGAATCATGTCCTAATAGATCAGCACTGAAGGCCCTACCATGGATCAGGACCTTCAGCCCTCTAGGAAAAAAAATATCTGACCTATGCTACCTACCGGTGCCCATACCCAAAAAGCATTTTACACCATTAGCATTGTAACCCACTTTAGAAACATACATTTGCATTACATTTCCTAAATCTAAGAACTACCAAACTCTAAACCTGCAAAGCAGAAAAAATGGTTAAACATTTACTACACAGTTACACTAAACCTAGCAACCTTAAAAGGAGGTCTCTGATGAGTCCTAAAATCCTTTTCTTGTCTTCTTTCAGGTACACCGCAAAGAAAACATTGCAAAACACATTCTGCAAACAAACACAACCTGTAAACCACACATGATCAAACCTCCACTGCAGACACTACACAATCTCAAAATGTTATGTTTTAAAAGGTTTTTCCATAAAAGTACAAAAATAGAAAACATAAGAGCATTTACAAAACATTTTGGTGAAGGAAGCCCTACAATGTCTGATGTTCTTGGGAGAATGTCCACAGTGCCCAGGGCACGATACACAAAGTCTCTCCTAGGTCGAAACCTGCTGAAACACAGTTCTTGGACAGGCATGAGGCCTGCTAACATTGCAATCTAGTTCAAGAGTATCTATTGGTGAACCAAAGTTCCTGGGACATCCTCAATTGTAGGTAAAGCAGTTAAATTAAAATGTAAAAAGGATAAAGTATGTCTTACCACACTCTAGGCAACAGATGGATGTCAACTCTCTGGACCTTGGCCTGGTGATCTTCTATTGCTGGACAGACACAATCTTAAGATCAGATACTTCCACGACCTCCTGATGGACCTAGATGGGAAATCTTCTCCTCCTGCTGGACTGCGAGCCTGGATGCTGCTGCAAACAAACCTGGAACACCAGAAAAAAGACACCTCCTCCCTCAGTTGCTGCCACTTTGGTGGCAGATTGCTGCACTGGCCTTGTTGCATTCAACTTGGCATGGGCATATTTACTGATGAGTGGCCCCATTCGTGGGTAGTACCACTTGGGGTGTGAGTAAAGACTGTCTCTCCATCAGGACAAACCACAGGAATATTGTAAAATGTCTCTTGGCCAGTCTTGTCCATGATTTGTACTGAATTCATTACACAGACACATAGACTCTGACTGCAGATAAAGACTGCTTGGCCCACCCAGTCTGCCCATTTCCTACATATTTGGTAAGTTACAGATCCTAGTTAATCAACAGCCTACTTCTTCCACCCCCAACAGAATTGCATTATGTCTGTCCTGTGCATTCTTGAATTCCACCACTGTTTTTGACCCAGCCTCGGAAGGCTGTTCCATGCATCCACCACCCTCTCCATGAAAAATACTTCCTCACTTTGCCCTGAGCCATCACCCTCTATCTTCAAATTATCCCCCATGTTCTTGCACATCTCTTTTCTGAAAGATGCTATCATCTTCGATTCTGTTGATTACCTTAAGGTACTTGAAAGTTTCTATCATGTCCCCTCTCCCTCCTTTCCGCGAGGGTATACATGTTAAGCTCCTTTATTCTCTCTTCGTATGGCTTCTGGTGCAAACCCTGCACCATTTTGGTTGTCCTCCATTGGACTGCCTCCATACTGTCTATGTCCTTGTGGAGATGAAGTCTCCAGAACTGCATGCAGTGCTCCAGATGGGGTCACACCAACTGTCTATAATGAGGGATAACATCTTCTTGTTTTCTACTGGTGATGCCTCTCCCACGCATCCCAATATCTCCCAACCCTCCTTACTGCCTTCTCACATTACTTGCCTATATTTAGGTCATCTGATATGACTAGTTAATTAAGCTAATTAGTTAAGACTAATTAGCGAACTCTCTGCAACTTCCAAAACTGAAGTCTCATTGCATACTTTTATTCTCAAAAATTTGTTCACATTTGAGTGTAGGTTGGCACTAGCTTCCTCCCACAACCAGGCATGCCTGTTCTCCTTTATTTCCTCCCAAATGTTTCAAGGGAAAAAGGGTATGTCTGTCCATATTCAGCCAGAGCTCATCTTTGAATTATTCATTCTTCTTCACTGCTTTTGATTAGGTCCAACCCAGAAGTCGACATTGGGCTAGCCAATACTGGTTGAGCCAACTCGAACACTCAGTGCAGAGTAAAAGCAGTCCACCTTAGCACTTGATGGCATGTTTCTAGTGCCCTATTCCATGTCTGTCTCAGGAAGCTCCACTAAAGCCATTGCTAGTGATGAATCTCGTTGCCCACCATGCTATTGCAACTTCTTCCTGTTCTACAAGCTCTGCCCAGGAGCTAACAGTTGCACCAGCTCCTGAAATTGTCCATTCCTCACTGCACGCAGAGGCATTGGCCTCCAACACAGAGCTTCATTCACCTCAACAAACAATGCATACATTGACCGGAAAGTTCAGTAAAACCACAACAGATGGTGCCGATTCACAACTGTACAGTTGTTCAAAGTGAGCTAACTCTTTTCTTGTGCAATCCATGCTCTGGCATGGAGTGTGTAGTGGGGAACTTTGATGCCATTTCTCTAAATAAACACACAAGTCCCAAGTTACTATTCTTTAGTGTGACTAAGATTTGGCTTTGAACACACTGCAACAGTTTTTAACATGCTGCCTGACTTTTGCATTTTGCTTTACATCTTAAGCACAACCACTTGAAACTTTTCTACATTTCTGGGACACTAGTCCAAGATGGTAAACAGCCTGCTGCTGGTTTGTAGGGCCTTTTTGGTGGTTGGGCTGGCAGACCCATAGGTCGGTCACAAAAACACTGCAATCGCTGCTACTTGCAGTCGGGAAACAAGCTGAGCCTGGGTTTTGCTGTGAAAGTTCAAAAATGCTGTTTTGGAAGATGTCTCTGCTCTCTACAGATTCTCCTACTGTTGCTCTGGCTAGCATGTTGCCCGCTCTCCTCCTCGAATACTCCACAACACTGAGACTCAGGCAAAGGCATTGGGGCTTGGCATCGCTGGACCAATCACCACGACACTATGCAAATAAACTCTCTCTCTCTCTCTGCCACACTCCTGTATAGCGACAGTCCAGCAGGCAAATTTAAAAACAAACTGTCACTTTTTCTCAGCTGGCAATTTCAGTGGGGCAAAGCACTTTTAAGGCATTTTGACAGTTCTTGGTGCATTTTCCTTAGCGACTCCCTAAATTTTTACTGTACACACTTGAAACTTTCTGGGCACTTAGAAATGGCTGTTATTAAAGTCCACAAATACTTTTCTTGAAATTTGCAACTTTTAACAGTTTCTCAAGCACTTAAAATGGCAAGGTGAGGCAATCATTGCTCAGCTCAACAGTTAATTTTTTCAGTTTAAACACACAAGCAGCACATTTTTCACTTTCTTTCACAGAACCACAAGCAGAAAAATATTCTCAGATGGCATTTTCCTTGTGACAGACTTTGTCTTTCTTGCAATAGTCTTCTGTTTGGGTGCACCGCCACCAGACAGGAGACCCTAGACATACCCTCAGCATTTTACCTCTCACCCAAAAGCATATCCCATAGACGAGCCCCATGTTTTTTGATACCCCCACTTTTGGCAAGTTGGTACCCCCATTAAAGAACTAGTACCCACAGATGGCATACCATTTACTTTGGCAGAAATACCACCCTTAGCTTTAGGGTGTATGCAAGGCTCATTATCTAAATCAATCAATCAGTCAAAATCTTTATTTAACCAGGTGAACACCATTGAGCAATGCTCATTTCTGAGGTGGACCTGGACAGAATACAGAAAAATACAATGCAATACTATACAATATATACAATAACCAACCATAAGGAGAATTTTCCAGATAATAACAGTAGCAAGGGCAAGGACACCAATGATGGTTACAGATATATGTGATAATGGTACAGAATATATATGAGTCTCAGTGGATAATGTAAATAGGTACTCAACAGCCTGGAGGGTAACAAAGGAGGGAAGAAAGGAGTGTGGATGCAGTAACAGAGTATAGATGATATCCACAGGGAGGAGGAGAGAGGTGGAAGCAGACAGAAAGAAGGAGAGGAGAAGAGGAGAGGAGGAGGCACCCATGTAATGGGTAATGGGGACAAAGAACTGGGGACAGTTGACATAGCCAAGTGAATTAAGTGTAGGCCCCATGTTAGGTAGTAAAGGAGGTTGTTAACAAATAGGGAGAACAACCATAGGAACCAGATACAATAACCTATGACAGTGGCAACAGAGTAGAAGGAATAAGAATGATAGCGCAAGCGTAGTTGAAGTGGGAGAGAACGTTAATGAGGCAGGATGTGGAAGACTCTAGTACCATATCTAGGGATAAGGCAAGGATGAAGGGAGCAATTGCAGGATTCTTTAAATGAATGAGCAAAAGTGTTTTGAAGGCTGCCACGGTAATGGGGTGTACTGACTTCAAGGTTTTTGCAGTTTATTCCATAAACGAAGTAGCCTGTGCCTAAGGAGGCCCTGCCAAATCATGATTTGACCTTAGGCACAGTCAGAGAGATATAAGAGCACTTCTCAACATGTATTTGCCTATTGTACTTAGAGGAGAAAATCTGAAATATATTGGGGCAGCTACATGGTGATAGCTTGGAAGGTCCAGAGGGTGGCATTTCTCTGTCGCCTGTGCATAAGGATGACCATCCCACAGCTGTGTATAAAGAACAGTAATGCACTGAGTATAAAAGACCAGTGATAAACCTTAAAACCCTATGGTACAGCATGTCCAGCTTAGCAAGCACAGTGGTAGGGCCCTGACTGTAGAGAAAGTCTGCATAGTCCAGGAGGGAAAGGAAGGTGGTTATGACCAATCTCATCTTGGCATCCCTTGATAGTAGATGGTTAATCCTATAGAAAATACCAAGTCTCTGTCTGAGCTTTTTATTAGTTCTTCTATGTCGTCAATGAAAGGGAGTCTGTGGTCGATCCAAACCCCAGGTATTTGAACTTTGATACATACTCCAGAGGTTCACCTAGAAGTGTAGTGATCTGAGGTATTGCAACAGGGGTGGCTGCAAGAATAAGGGCGAGAATAACATTGCCTTGTTTCTTTTTTGGCATTTAGGAGGAGTTTCTGATTTAAAGCTGCAGCTGGTTGAAGTCATGCTGAGGTCACTGTATGCCGCTCTGAGAGTGGGTCTGCTGATACAGAGCACCATGTCATCTAGGAAGAGGTGTATGTTGGCTGCTTTAATACTGGCATCAATTCTGTTAAAGTAAATTGCGAAAAGCAATGGACCCAATATGAAGCCCTATGGCACACCTCTTGATAGGGGTTTTAAGGGTGAGAGTTCCTCTTCCACTTTTACTTGCTGAAACTGACCTGTAAGATAATTTGAGAACCATCTCAGTGATAGTTGATCCAGGCCAATGTTCCTGAGAGATGTAAGGAGCAGGTCATGGTCAACAGTATCAGAGGCCTTGCTTAGGTCTAAAAATACTATGAAAACAAAGTTTTGGCATCCAATTTGCACTACCAATCATTGGTCACTTTATCAAGTGCAGAGATGGTACTATGTCATGATCTAAAACCTGATTGCAGTGGTTAAACAGATTCATAGACTCTAGATAGTTTCTGAGCTGATTACTCACAATTTTCTCCAGCAGTTGAGACAGAATAGGAGTAGGGAGATTGGCCTATAATTATTAATGTAAGTGGGGTCTCCAGATTTGAACAGGAATCACATGGGTGGTTTCTATAGGAAGGGAGATTACCCTGCAAGTGATAGATTAAAAAGATGTGTAAGTGGCACAGCCAGGGCCTGATAACCAATTTTCAGGAAAATGGGTCAATGAAGTCAGCTTTGGCACTTTTCCTAGTATGCAGCTGCAGAAGATGGTATCCAGCTTCCTTCAGGGATACAGGCTGCAGGAGAACATAGAGTTAGTGACAGAGACTTCATGAACATGTACACCAAGTTGGGCAGGAGATTCTGGTAGGCAAGGTGTTGGAGGCTAACCCTGCAGTGGCAAAATGATTGTTGAGATAATCAAGGATTTTAGGTCTGTCAGAGATAGTGGTAGCACCAACGGTAATTTTGTAGGTAGGAATTTTCAGAAGTGTGACTTTCTATATTCTTTAAAATTTTCAAAATTTGGAGGAACACTTGAGGAAAAGTCAAGCTCTGAATGACAAAAATTTGTCTGCCTCTCTGATCATCTAGATGCAAAGGTTCTTTGTTCTCCTAAACAAAATCCAATCAGCTGGAAATTTAGTTTTCTGAGCTGTTTTCTAAAAACACGTCTCTATCCTGCAATGCATTCTTCAAATCTGCTGTAAACCATTGGCATGATTCATTCCTGGAATGGACTTTGGCCACGTACATGTTATCCAGTGCCCAGTACAATTTCATGAAAAATGTCATACCGTGTTCACCGATTATATAGGTAGAATTCCTGCCAACTCAAAGAGTCTTTTAGCTCTGTGATAAAACACGACGATCGAAGTTGCATCGACACCTCTTAGTGGTAAATTTGGAGCAGAAGTAGATTTTGGGATAGCTCTTACACATGCAATAAAATAGTGGTTACTGATGTCCAAGAAAAATACACCAGCGTGGGAGAATAGGTGAAGTTTACTTACTACAGTGAGGTCCAGCAGTGTGCTATTAGTAGGATTCTTTTATTTGGGCAAGTAGCTTCACTAAAGGAAAAGGGTGGTGGTACAATTACCAAAATGAACTTTTGCATTTATAAGCAGATCCAGGGAAAGGATGCTAGGTGTATGCTAGATCTAACTGTGGGGACCCCAATAATTCCACACAGAAAGTAATGATCAGAATGTCCAATGCAGCAATTGGGATTCTGCAGTATGGCTTTATTCACAGATGTTACTAAAAATGGACCCCATGGTTGGTCATGGCAAAACAAGTACACTCTTTTTCCAGAAACGCTTTGCTAGGCAGTACAGTTTTCCACAGAAACTCCTCTGTCCATTTTTCCAAAATGCTCATGACCTGAACCATGTACTTGAGCTACTTTCAAACACATCTCAATTTCCCAATGTTGGATGCTAGTGGCTCCAAATCACATTCTTGAGCCATTTCCAGACATTTCCCAGTGTAAACTCCAGACCTGAGTCACATATTAAGTTTCATCCTGGGCATTGGCTTCTACTCAGGAAACTTGCGTCAATCAATGAGCCAGTTAGCCCTGCCTTGTAGACTCCAGATGGCGTTCCTCCCATCCTTTGCTCCAACCAACAGTCTCTGCCATTCCTTCAGAGTTATACCAAATGAAGCTTCAGTCCCCACTGATTTGCTAAAGACTCCAAACTCTGAACTTTAAATTTGACACCAAAGTGTATGAGGGTCTTGACAGGTGTGATCTAGCTTTATCTTGGGCACATACCTCAGCTAACTCCCTAATGAGAACAGTTTCTGCATCTGTACTCACATATCTGTTGCTCCTTCCTTTAGGCATGGAAACAACCCAGAAAGCACCTTTTTCCATGGTAGCTTGTCAGAAATTCTCACAAATGTCCTTCTCAAATGCAGCTGTACATACTCTAGGACCTTCAGGGATTGCCTTGGATCCATTGAACTGGCAGTCCCTCTCACTCCCCTGGAGTGACATTAAGAATCCTGCTGAAGATGGTCTCCACCACTTCACTGGCAAGTGTAGATTTAACCCAAACCAAGGTTAGAAACATAGGGCTCCCTGTGACAGAGCCCCAACTGGCAGACCATCTGCCACTCTGATTTCAAACTCAGATTAAATGAACAGTCTAAACTTTCCTGAGCAGCTGACTCAAAATGGTTATACTGCTGCAAGAGTTCTAAATGACATAATCATCCCCACTCAGGCTAGCTGAGTAAACAATGATGTCATTATGTAAGAAGCCCTTAAAGAGCACCTTACCAGCTGCCTTTTCATCTCCCTATAGACTAATACTAATGGGATTCTAGTACCCCAGGGGACTGGGTGGTTACATTAAGTTCCTATCCTTTTGTTCTGCTTTTCTTTTTGCTGTTATGATCCAATCCCGATGGCATTCTCTGGCTTTAAATTTAATTGTCATTTAGAAACCTTGAAATGAACTATTTTGTTCTGAACAATTTCTGCATGCCCATAGAAACTGAGATCTCATGCGGGAGCTGTACACTTTCAGGAGAGTAGTGTGATCAGCTGGCTTCTTATAGAGTGTGATATTCATTTCTAACCCCTGGAATCCATCAGTATAACTTTATAGTAGCAATTAGCCCCTGGATTGAGTTACCCGGAGACAGAATTTATGCCAATTTTAGAATTTAGAATTACAAATAAGTTCAAACTGTACACTGTGGTCACACCCCACTGGCAGTTCAACATCAGGTTTGTTTCTCCTCTGAAGAGAGCAGTCGCACCAAACTACAGCTATGCTTTTTCAGCTCTAGAATGTTTAGTGATTTAATTTCTGCTATAATATTCAGTTTATTTATTTCTCGATGCTCGGTGTTAGGTTGCTTTTGTTTATTTGTGAGTATTGCAGTTTCTCCAGTTCCAAATTGTTCCCAAGAACTAGAGAGGCCACAAGCAAACATGGTTCCCACCTTTAGGGAACCACTTATTAATGTGAATAAAATGTATTTTATTCTTTAAATGACCACTGATTTTACTTTATGTAGTGGTTTTCAGCAATAGAATTACAGTTCAATACAGAGGGAACTGTACTGTACTACTGACAAATCTTTGAAATTGATTAAAACAAAAATCAGACCTTATTTTTAAAACTATTAGTTTTGAGGTACAATGATTGTGGCTCCATTTTTCTGTGAACTGGACCAAAAATATTTTTTCAGCCTTTTTATTTATTTATTTCTTTATTGAAGAGATTCACCAGAAAAACACACTGAACAACAAGTTGCTCACCTGACGGTGTGTCCTGGGGAAAGGATAATGGGTTATATAGTCAGGTAAGTACAGTTATGCATTTATACATACCAGGGATTACATAGTTGGACAAAAATTGTGTAATTTCTCATGCAAGCATTTGTAACTATTAACAAGACAATGCTTTAGGTATTGTATAAGTGCTAAATGAGTGCAGTTCAGTAGAAAGAGGACAATAGAAGTACTAGTGTCATAGAAATAGGAGAAAGTGGAGATTAGGAGTAGAGGTCTGTATAGTTGTAGGAGGAGGCAGTTGCAGCAATGTATAGTGCTAGCTGTGGCATGAAGAAATGGGAAGGAAATGAGCCAAAGAGGGATTGCTAGTGGCAGGCACAATTTGGAAAGAGAAATTATTCTGGGACAGGAGAGAGAAGATGAGGATGAAGAATGTCTGATAGGAGGGGAGAATTCCAGAGTTTAGGAAGTGATAGGAGAATGCATCCTGTCCTGTACAGGTAGAACAGTAAGGAAAAGCCAAAGTGCATCAGTTAGTAGATCTGAGAGAGCGGGTGGAAGGGTGCTGGAGTAGTCAGAGAAGAGGAGAGATAAAAGGAGAGTACCGAACCAGAAGTCAGAGGTGATTGTAGTGCAGTGAGAGCTGCCTACTCTCAAGGGAGAGGAAAGCTAGAGCACGATATAAGAGGCAATGATGGGCTCAGAATGGAGAGTCAAGAGCCAAGTGGCAGAAAGTGTTGAAGAGAGTGTCCAATCTAGTTAGGAAGACTTAAGAGCAGCACTGTAGACAACGTCACAGTAGTCGAAGATGGGAGAATCCTTTTCTGGACAAGGTCATGCCTAGCCGGTGGAGGTAAGCAACTATGGTTCCTGTAAAGGCGCCAAGCTAGGGTGCAGTTTTTTCAGGATGGTATTGACATGTACAGAAAGTTAAGGTGTTTGTCAAGCCAAACACCTAGGTATCTGAAAGTGGTGGTGTCCACTAGTATTGTCCCGTCAAGGGTGTGAAAGAAGGGCAGGGTTGGCATTCTAGAGAGTCTCTGCCTGGTGCCAAAGGTCATGGAGACTGTCTTCTTGGTGTTGAGGAAGAGTTGATGCAAGCTTAACCAGTACTAAACATTATTGAAGGTCAGCTGCAAGGTGGTAGCAACATAGAAGGGGTCTGTCCTGAGGTAAACAGGACCATATTGTCAGCGTACATATGGATGGAGGACATGGAGCAAACTGACGATAGGTCATTTAGGAAAATAGAGAATAAGAGTGGGCAAATGCAGACCTTAAGGCACATCGGTAGAGATGAGGAGTGGAAGGATGTTGGGTCAGCTATTTTAACTGACTCACACACCTTTAGTTAAGCACTGAACCAGTTGCAAGTCACCAGAGCCAGGCCAGCTGACGAAAGAGTATCAAGGAGGAGAGAGTGGGAGACAGTGTCAAAGACCTTGGCAAAGTCAACAAAGATAGCAGAAGTGATGAGGCCACTATCCATTGCTGTATGGATAAAGTCAGTGAGCCTTAGAAGGGAGGTAGTGGTGGAGTGGTTCTTCCAAAACCCAGATTGGAAAGGAGTGAAGAAGGAGGAGACATCAAGGAAAAGGAAAGTTGGGAGAGAACCAAGTGTTCCTGCAGTTTAGCAAGGGTAGGTAGTAGTGAGATGGGAAGGTAGTTCCCATGAGTTGAAGGGTTGCTTCCTTTGGGAGGGTGGATGATGGCATGCTTCCATTCTAAAGGGACTGATGCAGTGAGGAAAGACCGGTTGAGGAGATCAGTCAGCGGGATGGAAATAGCAAGAGCAGATAAGTAGAGCAGCTTAGGGTCTAGGGCATCAGGTGAGGTACTTTTAGAAGGGTTGATAGGAGTGCATTGAGGGTGTCATTAGGGGAGATGGGGAGAAGGAAAGGCACTCTGTACAGATGCACATTGGGAGTAACAGTGGGTACTGGTGGGGTGGGAGATGTATAGGAAAGAGGATTGCAAGGCTGAGGCACAGGAAGTGAAGTAGAATTAATTCTGCTGTGACAGCAGGATGGTCAGCTATAAGCTGAATATTTATTTTGATTACTGGAGGAGGAGGTATAGCGTGGGGAGAAAAGTGAGTGGATCACCTTCCAGAATCTAGATGGGTTGTTTGTGTTAGTATTAAAGATGGTGTTAAAGTATTCAGCTTTTGCTAACAGGGTAGCCTTGGTACATGAGTTATGTGTGATTGCAGTAGATTTTACAATCCTCTGGGCTGTATAACAGTTTATTTGAATGTTTTGGGAACCAATAAAAAGATTTATGGTTCACCAGCAACTGGCATGACTGCCAGACCAAGAAGAAAATAACAGGTTCCATGGGTTTTAAAAACTGTACCATTTCCAGCTCCTGGCAAGAGCAGACTGCCATGAGCCATGTCTAAGGTGCCTGTGAACTCAGTAAAGGTTTGCCCAAAGACACAAAAGAAAAGGTCCAAAAGGGAAGACTTGTGGCTTCTCTGTCTCCATGTCCTCTTAACACAGTAAAGATTCAGTTGAGGGTTCTTTCCCGAATCAGCAGCAGTTTCTGCCAAAGTGAACAGATTATAAAGATAAAGCTGCACAGCCATCAGAAAAACATGGTAAAGATGGTTCAAAATCTAGGGTGTCTGAAAGGTGAAACCCTGAGCCCAGTGATAGCAAAAGTATAAGAGTCTCTAAGCAGGCACTAGAAACAGTGTGCTTGATTCTCAAAAACATTGTGGGACTAAGGCCCACTCTGCAATTCCAGTTGCGGACCCAAATTTCTGCAGCTGCAGAGATTGGTATTCTCATCCGCCATTAGCTGCATAAGATGTTACACCTGGTCCCACCAGCCATAACATTTTTTTGCAGCTTTGGGGATAAACAGCCACAAGCTGCCATAAATCATGGAGCCAGCTGTAAATCAGCTCCACTTTTGAGAATACTGTAGTTGCAGGAAAAACTGCAGTTCTACAAGTGGCAATCCACGTGTGCCCAGTTTTTCCACAGCTACGGATTTGCACAGACTTTGAGAATTTGGCCCAGTGTCTGCAGAGAAAAACAAAGAAAACTCAGTCTCTGTCACACCTTCTGAAAAGGAAGGAGTGGACACAAGACAAATACCTTCAAAGAGGATGTGACAAGGGCATGACAATTTTTCAGGCCTTCCAGATTATGGGAAATTTTACTGAATATGCCTGCCCTACGATTCCAGTCCCACCAACTGCCTGTGGAAGAGGAAAAATGTATTATGAGGATGATGAGGAGGGTGAACCCCGAACCAGATGGTTCATCTGAGCAGGAATTTGGCTCTCCTCCCAGGCCTTCAGAGGATTATACATCCCACTACTCCTTTATTAGGCAAATTGTAAACACCCTCTACAGCCCCCAAACACTTGTTCTACTGCCCCAAACACTTGTTCTACTGACACACTACTCTGAAGTATCTGATGCAATGCTAGCTGAACTAGACCAAGCTTGTGAAGTAAGTGACGTCATTATCATGGGTGACTTTTATTTGGGGATATCAACTGATATGACCATACATAAACTTCTAGCAATGGCAAAACACTGCTATCTATCTGTACTCAGTTACAGTTAAAGCAATGTATACATACTACAACTAGTGGTGATAGAATGTTATGCAATTATCATTTGAAGACTGAAAATGTTAGTGTCAGACCTCCTTTTGGGCAACAGTGATCACAACTCTGTCCCATTCACACTTGTTAAAATGTTACTTATAGCTCCTCCATTTCTAAAGTTTACTTTATGGCAGAGCCAATGTAGAGGAGATGAAATCAGTACTGAATAATACCAATTTGGAGTATCTTTTTCAAAAATCTAATTCCACAGTTGCTGGAAATACCTGAAAGACACTACATTATACTACAGACCTTTTCGCTCCATCAAGGCAAAAAGTAATAGACTTAAACATCTTCCTAAATGGATGGATAAGTCTCTAAAAAACTAGTTAAGAAAAAGGTTAAAAGGTATAAAATTATTTAAAATTAGAACAACCAAAAGCTGAGAGTTCTACCTTAAAATTCAAAAGAAATGTAAATCAAAAATCAGGAAAGCTAAAATTAAATGGAAACTTAACCATGCCACTTCTGCTAGTAAAGGCAATAGTAAATACTTCTTCTCATATATAAATTCTCTAAAAAATGTGTCAAGTGGGACCATTATTAGTAAATGACCACCTAATACATGAACCAATTGACATGACTAATATTTTTAATAAGAACTTTTGTGATGTTTTTCATCCCACACAGATTCAGATTCCATCTAAAAGCAACAGTTGTCATATTCATATGTCAGAGGATGATTTATACAAATAAAATCCTGTTCCTAAAAGGCAAATTCAGTCCTGGTCCTGATGATATATCTGGCCGCGTGCTTTTCTTATTGGCTGACAGTATTACATCCATTAAGGCTTTTGTTTGAAGGCTGCCTCTCCCTGAACTATGTCTCCGCCTCCCAAGTGGAAAACAGCTTATGTCATTCCAGTTCATAAAAAGAGCCCAACAAACTATTGGGAGAATTATAGACCTATTAGTTTAACTTTGTTCATCTGTAAAGTTCGTGAAGGTCTTATCAAGGATTTAATTACCCCAAATTTAATTCACTTAGACCAACATGGGTTCACTAAGGGCAGAAATTGTTTAACTAACCTAATGTGTTTCTATGAACAGGTCAGCTTGCCACTGGATAATAAAATACCTTGTGACATAGTGTATATTGATTTCAGTAAAGCATTCAACACGATGCCACACTGGATACTATCACTAAGCTTCATGGCTTTAATATCAATATTAATATTGTTAACTGAATACATAATTGGCTGCAGGATGGAATGCAAGAGTCCTAATCATTGGCTACCTATCAGATGTAGAACAGATTACTAGTGTGGTCCTACAGGGCTCTTTTCTCGGGCCATGCTTATTTCAAGCTTTCATCCCAGATCTCACGAGTGAATGTATTTCCTCATCAATCAAATATGCAGGTGATGTCAAAACTGGAAGACCTTGTATCCATACTGAATAAATTCACACAATTCAAAGGGACCCAGATCATATCACAATCTGGGTAAACAAATGGGTATGAAATTAAACACAAATAAATGCAAAGTAATGCATTTAGGCCCTAACAATCCTCTAATGTCCTGCTTTCTTGGGGGCTGTAAATTAAATTCCCACAGATGAAAAAGACCTAGGAATAATTGTTTCTAATAATCTTGGTTATTCAAAACACATCAATGAAGCAGTTAATAAAACTCATTGGGTCAAACATTAAATCAAGGGATTTGAAGATCATGATGCCTCTTTACAGAGTATATGCTAGATCTCACTTAGAATATGCATCACAGATGTGGTGCCCTTACAAGAAATCGAACAAATACTGCTTAAAAAGTACCAAGAAGTACACCAAGCATATAAAAGGGCTTCATAGTGTGCCATACAAAAACAGACTCAGTTCCTTAATCTGATGCCCCTGGCCACCTGTCACCTCAGGGGTGACCTGCTCTTAAGTATGACACCATGCAGGACCCATACCTCTTGACCGAGCTAGGATTCAAATTCAGAATTCTACCCATGTCGAGAGGTCACCTACTTCAATTAGTTGGCAAGCAGTTTAATCATCAGAGTCAGAAATATTTTTTCACCAACAGAATTATAAACCAATGGAATAATTTACCATTAGAGGTCATCACCAGCAAAACTAAGGAGGATTTCAAAAACGCCTCGATAGCTTATTTCTCTCTGAGCATAAACTTGACTATTATACACTGTAGGTGACAGAAGTAAACATGGGCTTGACCAGCCTCCTAGATCTTTAACTTCCTTAGTGATCCTTAGTGATGAAGCTGAGGAGGTTAAACTTATGGACATGATGAATCTGGTTCAACAAAGAGATTTCTACTTTCCATTCACAAATCTCTCCAAAAAGCTACTTCCAAAATAATGTCAGCACCTACTTCAGCTTCTGGCATTGATAAGAAAATTGGAAAAAGTATCAGGTGGACAGGCAGGGGTCAAGTACATGTATGCCCACCCTGACCATGAGGAAACAGTCCAGGCCGTTGCATGTGAGAAGGCTAAGGTGCCTTTCTTTGCCAAGCCTACAGAGAAAGTTTCCAGAAAGCTGGATACCATGTCCTTGCTCGTCAGGCAAAGTTGCTTTCATATCATACACAGCTTAGTACCAGACAGTCTATGGAATTCAGTCCTGGCACTAAGCGAGAAAGTAAACAATAAGGTAGTAGAGAACTTGGCTGACACAGCAAGATTAGCACTGAATGTAACTGAGTATCAATTCCACATGGCTGTGGACATCAATGACTCTCCTAGAAGTATCTCTAAGAAGGTTTGTCTGGCTTAGGGCCACCATCCTATCCCTGACACCAAAGGCCATGGATTTCTCTTTTGAGGAAAATCCTGTTTGCTGACAAGACAGTGGCATATTTGAAAATAGTGGATGGATATAAAAACCCCTTATAGATGCAACACCAAAAAGAAAAGGCCTACTCTTCCTACAAGCCTTATGGAAGAGGAAGAAAGGATAGGAGGAACTACCAAGGCCTCTTCCCCCATGAGTACAAACCCCAAAGAGGTTACTATACAGGCAGGGTCAGGAGAGGTACTATGTGTAGCACCAGCCCTAAGCCACAGCAAAAAGAGAACCCTGAAAATTCTGTCCAGGTTGTCCAACCATTGCCATTTTGTAGTTGTAGAAGGCTAGCTCACTACTTCCAGGAATGGTCAAAATCACCACAGACAAGTGTGTCCTGGAAGAAATGAGTCAAGATTTATCTCATGGTTCAAAAATTCAAACCAGAGAAGCCAAAATTGTTCCCAACTCAAACTCTAACAGAAAACATTCTGCTGGAGTTAGAAGTAAAGAACCTACTGCTAGCAAGTGTAGTGAAAGTCCCTGCATCAAAACTGAGCATGGGTCTGTTTTACATATACTGTACTTCCTAACCCACAAGAAAATGGGGAGTGGTGACTCATTTTAGACCTGAGATATCTGAACAAACACATGAAAAGGAAAGATTCAAGATGGTCGCACTAGGCTCAGTGATACCATCCTTGCAGGCAGGGGAGAGGTCAGGGTCTCTGGATCTGAAAGATACCTACTTTCATATCACAATAAGACATGCACAGAAAATACCTCAAGTTCAGGCTAGGGAACTCCCAGCACCAGTTCACATCCCTTCCCTTCAGCTTCACCTCAGTACCAAGGGTTTTCAAAGAGTGCTTAGTTGTGGTGGTAGCACATCTCAGAAGGCAAGGTGTGGTGGGTTTCCCTACCTGGATGACTGGTTAGTCTCAGGAAAAACATAGCAGGAGGAAGGTGCACCATACAGATGGTAAAAGCACCTAGAAAGCCGAGGCTTGCTGATAAACTTACAGAAGTCACAAACAGAACCAGCTTAAGTATTGGACTTCACAGGTGCAGAGCTGAATAGTCTGCAGGAAAAGCTCTTCTTCCACAGGCAAGGATATCAAATCTGGTTACCATTGCAAAATCCTTCACACTAGGCCAGCAAGGAATTTTCTGCAACTCCCAGGACACATGACCTCTTCCACTGCAGTGGTAGCATGGGCCAGGTTCCAGATGAGGGACATTCATTAAAACTTAAGGGACCACTGGTCCCAAAGGTGGTCTCCTCTGTCCAAACTAGTGCCAGTCACAAAAACTTTGATAAAGACAGTAGGGCAGTGGAAGAAAGAGGGCAACCTCAGAGAGAATTCCCTTCCTCAATATTCATCAACAAGCATCATCACAACAGACACCTCAACTCTAGATTGGGGTGCCCACCTGGAGGATTTCACTGTGAGTGGCACCTGGAGCACACAGGAGACTTGGGAACATATCTGCCTCCTGGAGCTCAGGGCAGTTTTCCTAGAAATGCTTTTGCCTCCCAAATACAGGGCCAGTCAGGTCCAAACAGACAACACCACAACAATGTATTGCATAAATGAGGAGGAAGGAACAAGATTCTCAAAGTTGTGCACAGAAGCCATGAAGATCTGGAGCCTAATCTATTCCCAGGTATAGAGCTATCCAAATCACATCTACCAGATAAAGACAATTTCCAGGCAGACCCACTAAGCAGAATCAGTCAGGAAACCACAAGGGGACCCTGAACCAGTAGGTACTGGTATCAGTGTTCAGAAGGTGGGGTACACTAGAATTAACCTGTTTGCTTCCTGGGTAAACAACCACCTCCCACATTCTCTTGCAGGCCCCCAGCAATATAGCTGCTCCCGACAAGAGCTCCAGATGAGGGTCCAGTCACGGAGGTCATGAGGGTGCAAGCAGGTGCCCTCCCCCACCTCGAAACTACCTTTAGCAGATAGCTGCTCCTGATGAGAGTTCCCAACGAGGGTTCAGTCAACGGAGGTCATGAGAGTACAAATAGGGTCCTCCCCACCTCCGAAAACCACCGCTGCAGGCACAGCACACACCGGAGAACTCGCCCGCTTAAAACAGTACAGGAGAAATGGAGTTTGTCCCCGGCGATGTGTTGCATCAGCTGCCCACCTCCCCACCACCTTGATCAGCACAGTCTTTTATAGGACTGCTGAGCCAATCAGCCCATTGCTCCATTAGCAGCCTATCTCGGTCTGCCACCAGAGGCTTCTCAACTCACTCCTGCAGAACTCTCACCTTTCTCCTTTACTTATAGCACTATGCTCCTGCTACTGCTAACTCTGACTGCTTGGCTATTCCCAGTGCTGATCCCCCCATCTTCCCCAAGAATCAATCTCCCTATGCCCCTGACATCTGCTTGTCTGCACTACAGCTCTCCTCTCATGGCCATCTAGCATCCCCATTAAGGCTCTGCTGCGTAGGCAACCTTAACGCTCTGATACCATCCTCCTCTCCGGAAGAAGCCAACTTCCTGCCCACTTTCATTACGATCAGCAGTCATGACCTCTGACCCAGACACACCCTCAGCCCCTGAAAACCCCTTTCACCTCACCACTACCTCTCTTTCTAGCTACTCCCCATTCTCCCATCCTGTCCATACCTGCCCTCAGCTCCCTACCCATCCCCTGTACCCTCTCACCAGATCCTCATGCCAGCTCCAGCGTAGCTGCTCCAGCCTCGCAGCCCACTGGTCAGACTAATCGCCCTACTTCTTCTGCTCCCCAGGAATGTTCATCCCAACCCCGGCCTGGGTCATCTACCCCCTCGCTGGATGTGGCCTACGTGATTGTCTCAATGAACATCTGCAGTCTTCCAAAGAAAACTGCCACACTGCAGTGCTGGGTCGTGCAACACAGGCCTGTTATTGTTGCCATTGTGGAGACCTTGCTCTCAGTATCAACCTCTGACTCTGCTGTCTTCCTCCTGGCTTCACCATCTTCAGGGAAGACAGATTGTAGCGTGGGGCGGATGTGCTGCCTACCTCTGTGACTCTCTCCTTAGCTGTGCTCTTTCTACCCCAAAGCTCGATCATGGGGCCCAAGCTATTGTCATAAAAATCTCCTGACCCAGGCAGGGGCCTCTCTATCTCACCACTGCATACATACCTCTGTGGAATCAGGACCAGCAGTCCACCCCTCACCGACCATCTATCCACCCCTACCCCACAAAGCTAAACAGCTCATCCTAGGTGACCTCAATGTCAGCTGGCTCAGCTCCACCACCGTACATACAAAGACACTTTACCACCCTTGACTTCTCTCAGTTAGTCACACTTCTGACCAGATTCAGTCAGTTGAGTGGCACCAATTCCTCCTTGACATAATTCTCTCCAACCGCCCCACAAAATAAAAGGATGTTAATATCTTACCTAACTCACTCAGCGACCACTCCATCCTCTGTCACTGGTCCTCACCCTCACAAAACCCATGCCCCAAGTCACCTCCCATCGCCGCTTATCCAGGGGGCCTCATTAAACTGAGGCAACACCTATCCTATATAGACTGGACCCCAATCTCTCTCACAACCGACATAGACACAGCACTAGCTTACCTCACCAGTGCTTTCTGCAAGGCCTGTGACCTCTTTGCCCCTTTACCAACACCTCCCAGACACCAAAATGCCCATTGGATCTCCCACTCTCATTCAACAGCTGAGACAGAGAGACAACCTATGGCATATCGCAGTGGAGTCGGGCAGGCTCATGGACAGACAGCCCTATAACGCTGCTCATAACAAATGCATCTGGGCCATATGGCAAGCAAAAGCCAAACACTACCAAGCCACCCTGGCCTCCTCCTGGGGCTCTGCACATGCTTTCTAGGACAATATTAAGGAGCTCAATGGAAAAACCCGCTCCCCCATCCCAGATAGCAATCAATGGCATTATCACCACTGACCCCTACATATTGCTGAATGCCTCAACACAACCTTCTCAGATCTCAGCTCAGTCCTACCTGCCCATTTCTTTGACCTGGTTACTTCTTCAACCCCCCACCCTGGATCAACTCCCCATTTCTCCTCCGTACCATATCCCCCATGAAGCCAAGCCTCTCCTGCTAAAAGCCCTCTCCAGCCACAATCCCAAGTGCAACCCGATCGCCTCCAGGATTCTCCAGCTAACTCTAGATGTCATGCTAACCCTCTCTTTTCTGACCTGCTAAACCGGGTCCTTTGTCTTGGTCAGTTCCTGAGCAACTGGAAGTCAGCTGAAATCACCCCATTCATAAAATGGAGATCGCACAGTACAAAATAACTACAGGCCAATCACCATCCTTCCCCTCTCCAAAGCTCTAGAAAAATAATCGCCACCCAACTCATGGAATACCTCACCAAATACAACATACTGTGTCCAGAGCAGCATGGCTTCCACCCTGGACACAGCACTACATCAGCCCTACTGGAGTTCTCACAGCACATGCACTCTGTACTTGACTCTGGTGACGTTACCAGGGCAGTGTCTCATAGACCCATCTAAGGCCTTCAACACTGTGTGTCACCCCTCCTGTTCGACTCCTCCACAAACTGGGTTTCTCAACCACCCCTTGCCTGGTTCCTCTAGTGACCTCATGACAGATCCCAACAGGTCAAGAAAAACAGTACCTATCAACCGCACTACCTGTCCGCCTCCGGTGTCCCCAGGGGACCATCCGGAGCCCCGCCTGTTCAGTCTCTTTCTCAACACCCTTCCCAGCTCCTGCTCAGGTAAAATGCTCCTATACACCGACGATGCGTCCTTGTCACCTCCCACCCTGACCCCACCACCCTCCAGCTTGTTTTCAACAAGCTGAAAATGGTTCTCGACCACCGCCTGGTCCTGAACCTCAAAATACTAAATCCATACTCTTCGCCCACCTCAGAACAACACCAGTAATGCCCTCCTCCTCATCCTCCCCAGCACTAAACACCCCATTGAACAGGTACCAGCATACAAATACCTGGGCATCATCTTTGACACAGCACTCACCTTCACACCCACCTAAAACCCTGTCCACCACAGTAAACACCGGATTGGTCTCCTCCAATGCCACAGAGACTACCTCCTCAGACTGCCCTCCAGCTGGCTGTCACCTTCTCTATCCTGTCTTTGGTTGACTATAGGCTTCCTGTCTATACTGTGGCTGACAACACCGTGCTCACCAAAGTCCAGATCTCAATAAACAAGACCTGCAGGCTCCTGACAGGTGCTCATAGCAGAACTCACTCATGCCAGCTCTACTCCTCCTCTAATCTACTCACCTTTGATGACAGCCTATGCTACCACACCTGCATTCTGGCCAAAATCACTACTCTGGGTCCCCCGGAGTTATACTCTCATCCCAAAACCAGCCTCCCAGGACGGCTGCCACTGGAGCGCAGCCAAGGCCACCTTCCAGGTTCTGAGAGCCAGGACCTCACTCGCCCAAAGGTCCTTCACCACAGAACACCCTCCTGGTTCAACTCCTCCCCCTCATATCACTAGCATCCCAGAATTGGCCCTTTTAAAATCGGCCTCCAGAAACACCTCACGACACCGGAGCTGTAAGTGCCCCTGACTGCCCTTGAGCCTGCACTCTTCCGGCTCTCTGTTCTGACAATGTCCTCTCGGACTGCCTCTTCCATCCCTCCAACCCCCGCTCACTGGAGGCCACGGTCCTCTCTCCCCAGGACTTGCTCCATAGACACACTAGAGCAGGCCTATTATCTTATGAATGTTGGTCGAATATGTAATTAATTGCAAACCTCTGATTTTCCTCATTTGTGTATTATTTTAAAATTGCTGTGTGTGCTGTCTTTTCTGTTCCTCACCTGTATCATCCCCGTTGTTTTATTCACTATCATGTGTTGTATACCCTCCCTGTGATGAGGTGCCTTTGTAAATGAGTTTCTGACTCAAAGGTTGTAAATCTGATTTATAAAATAAAAAAAAATAGGACAGTCCTAGAGGATGCCCCGGTCCTAGACTGGACAGAGAAGTTCCTGCATGCCTTCTATCCATTTCCAAACTTGACGAGGGTGCTCATAAAGCTTAGAAGGAAGCCAGCAACAGTGATTTTGATAGTACCAGACTGGGCCAGACAGGCTTGGTACTCCATGTTCCTAAGCCTGTCCAGCAGAGCTCCTCCAGTCAACCTGCCACTGAGGCACAATTTGCTGACCCTGTCTCAGGGCAGGATAACATTTCAGACCTCAGAACTCTATGCATTAGGGCACTGAGCTAAAATTTTCTAGAAAACCAGCAACAAGGAAAATATGCCTCAAAATGGAACAGATTTTTATTCTGGTGTGCTCCCAGAAAGATAACCACTATGCAGGCAGCTGAGGCAGGCCTGCCTATAGTCTTGGATTGCCTAGTGCACCTACTGTCCCTATGCCTGAGACCCTCAACCCTGAAGGTGCAGCTGGCAGAAGTTTAGGCACACACATCAGCTTACAAAATAAGTTTTGGCCTCACAACCGTTTTTTAAAAAGTCTTAAAGATCTCAGTAATTTATACCTCTTGTAAGGGACACTATCCCTTTCTGGGATCTAAATATGTACATTGCTCAAGCTGATGGAGCTCCTTTGAGCCTCTGGCTACTGCTAGCTCAAAGTATATTACATGGAAAGCAATATTTCTAGTAGTTATTACCTCTACTAGGAGAGCGAGCAAGCTGCAAGTCCCTGCACAGATTCAAACTACAGAATTTTGCATAGTGATAAGATGGTCCTCAGGACTAGTAGGAAATTCCTTTCTAAAGCGTGTCAGAATTCCACCTGAACCAGTCAAATGTCCTCCTTGTGCTCTTGACTGAACATACCAGTACAGTGGAACAAAATTCCACTGCCTTGATGTAAAAAGGGCACTAAGCTACTACCTAGACCACACAAGAAGTTTCAGGTCCAACATCACTCAACTTTCTATTACCTATGATAAAGTGGAAATGGTAAACCAGCAACTAGGAGAACTCTCACATTGTATAGTCTTCTGCATACAATTTCATTATGAAAAAGCTGACAGGATGCCCTGCAGAAGTCTATGGACACACTCCACAAGGGCACTCGCCTCTGTGGCAGCCACATGGGCACCCCCTTCAAGAAACCTGTAAAGCAGCTACCTGGAAAACAGTAGGCACCTTCACAAAACACTGCTGTCTGGACATACATTTCAGAAGGGGTTCCAGATTTGGCACTGCTGTCGGCAGAACTTTTTTCCAAAATAGGTTCTGGACCCAGCCCTCAAGGTACCACTATGGACACTACTGTTTTATAAGCTATACTGATGGATTCCTGGGGTTAAGAAAACAATTACTCACTGTAATAATGTTTGTTCCTAAGGGATTAATCAGTAAGCTTTACAATCTAACCCTGCCTCCTCTTCCAGAACCCAAAATGGGTTCATACAGAATCTGTTCTCTTTTCAAATTGCTTGAGCATTACTTGTTACAGTGCATTTGCAATTGTTAAGTGGTCTGATCACAAAAAGTTATCTATTGTTTTTCTTCTTTAACTTGATTACTATTTTTAAAAGGCCCCACACCAACAAATGTTTTTTTAATTACTTTGGTAGCCAGTAAGTTTAGCCATGTAGTTAGTTTAGTGGTCACAGTTCCTCTAGCTGTAGAACTGAACTGCCAAGGGATCGTGATCACAGCGCAGAATTAGGAACATAGGAATCGGTCGGCAGATGGAACTACATGATCCATCTAGTCTGCCTGTGTTTCTGCCCATCTCTCTATTTAGATTACACCCTGATGTGTCCACAATGTCTGTCCCATGAGTTTGAATTCACGTACTGTCTTGGATTCCACCACCTCCTGAGGTAGGCTGTTCTATGGCTCTATGACACTTTCTGTAAAGAAGTACTTCCTAAGGTTGCTTTTGAACCTGCCTCCACCAGGCATAAGTTGTACCCCCTTATGTAGCATTATCCCTCTTTTCTTGGAAGGGTTTCCTGCTTGTGTTGTGCTGATTCCTCCTAACGTACTTAAAGTTTCAGTCATGTTCCTCTGTTTCTTCTCTGCTCAAGGGTGTATGGATTTAGTTCCCTGAGTCTTGCCTCATATGGCTCACGATGCAGTCCATGCACTATCTTGGTAACCCTTCTCTGTACTGTCTCCAGGTGATCTATGTGTCTTTTTTGAGGTGGGGTCTCAAGAGCTGACCACAGTACTCTAAATGTGGCCTCACCAAGGCCTGTGAGAGAAATGATAACCTCGCTCTTTTACTTGTAATTCCCTACTAATGCAGCCAAGGATGCCACTCGCCCTCTGTGCTGCCTTTTCATGCTGTTTTCCAACCTTTAAGTCATCCACGATGACTACTCCAGAGTCTCTTTCTGTCTTTGTTTCCTCTAACTGATGCCCTCCCAGTGTGTACTTTATTGCTGGGTTTCTTTTCCTTTGTGCATAACCTTACACTTTTGGCATTAAACTTCAACTGCCAATCCCTGAAACATTTCTCAAGTATTTTGTCAGGTCTGCTTACATACCTTTCCCTCTCCCTCTGCGTATCTACTCTGTTACAGAGTTTTGTGTCATCTGCAAACAGGCAAACCTTCTCCTTCAAGTCATTTGCAATATCCCCGATAAATAAGTTAAAGGATGGATCCCAGCACAGACCCCTGTGGAACACCACTGGTCACTTTATCATCCCTTGATAATAATCCACTGACAAGCACTCTCTGTGTCCTATCTTGCAGCCAGTTGGTGATCCAGTTCACTGTCTTATGACTGACTCCTATATGCTCTAATTTGTTATAGCCTTCTGTGGGGAACAGTGTCGAAGGCTTTGCTGAAGTCCAGGCACACAATGTCACTGCTCCTCCCTGGTCGACTGCTCTGCTGACCCAGTCAGAAAAGTCAATCATATTGGTTTGACAAGAGTATCCTGCTGTGAAGCCATGTTGCCTGGGGTCAATCTTTCTGCTATCCTCCGTACTTCACTATCCTCCTTTAGCAATGACTCCATAATTGTTCCTACCACGAGGTCAAACTAATCGGTAGTTTCCTGCCTCCTCCCTGCTTCTGCTCTTGTGTAGTAGTACTGTACTACTGTTGCCCTTTTCCAGTCCTGACATATTATTCCACTTTCCAGTGACTTGCTGAAAAGCTCAGCCAGTGGTGTCTGAGGTTCTTCGAAGCTCTTTCAGTACCTAGGTGGATGCCATCTGGCCCCATTGCTTTATCTACCTTGAGGCCTATTCAGCTCTTCTAGGACCCTTTCCTTGTGAAGGGTCTTGTGTCTCACTCCTGTGGTGTTGTGCACTGATCTACTTAGGTAGGACCCTTCCCGTTGTATTCTATGGTGAAGACAGAGCAAAAGAAATCATTTAGTAACTCTGCTTTGTCTTAGTCCATCTCTGCCATCTTGCCTTCCTTTGTTTGCTAACTGACTATTCCCCTTACTCTTTCTTTTGTCCCTTACATATCTGAAGAAGGTTTTGCCTCCCTTCTTGACCCCTATGCTATTTTCTCCTCTGTCTGTGCTTTTGATCTCTAACTGCCTTTCCTGCCTCACTCAGCTTGTTTTTGTATTCTTTGCTATCTCATTCTCTTTAAGTTTGTTTATATTTAGCAAAAGTCCTCCTTTTCTCCTTGATATTGGTTACAACTTCCTTGGTGAACCAGAGTGGATTTTCCTTTCTTTTGGATTTGGTGATCTGCCTAGTGCATGTAACTGTAGCTGTATTTAAAGTAGTTTTAAGGCCTCCCAACAGTCTCCTACATCTTTCGAGTTTCTGCATCTATCATGGATGTGACTATATGTTTCATTTTAGGAAGTTAGCTCTCCTGAAATCTAGAACCTTAGTTTTAGTGTGACTGGTGTCTTCTACCTTGTTCGCAGCACATCTGAGTCTTTGTGCTGTTTGTGAGCACTATGTCCAGTATTGCTTTGTCTTTGGTGGGGAATTCACCAGCTGTTGTAAACCTGCTCCTTGCAGTTCAAACAGGATATATTTTTTCATTCGGAGGATGCTGTGTATGAGGACCAGTTCACATCTGGCAGACTGAAGTCCCTTACTAGCAGCAACTCTCCCTGTCTGCTATCATCAAGATGGTCTCCATGAGCTCTTTATCTATACCTGTATCAGCTTCAGGGATGGGGTCTGTAGATAACTCAATCCAGACTCACAGAATCATAGAATCATAGAACTTGGACGGAAAGAACCTCTTGGCCCATCTATTCTATCCTTTCCCTCCCACTAATCTTCCCTCTCCCTCTTAAAGCACCCACCTCTCCCTGTAACCCCATGTGCATGTCCCATGCTCTCTTGAAACCCAATACAGTTTCAGACTCCACCACCTCCTCTGGAAGCCTGTTCCATTCCTTCACCACCCTCTTAGTGAAGAACCGTCCTCACGTTGTCTCTGTAGTATCCTCCACTGCAGTCTCAGTCCATGCCCCCTTGTTATGGTGCCTTCCTTCTTGTGAAATAATCACCCTTGGTCCACTTTGTTTATCCTTTGACATATTTGAAGGTCTCTATCATATCCCTCTCTCCATCTAGTCTCCAGTGTGTAGAGCCCCAGTTCCTTAGATCTCTGTTCATATGGTTTGCCCTTCATCCCTTGCACCATTTTGGTCACTCTTCTCTGAATCCTTTCTATCGACTCTATGTCTTTGTGCAGGTATAGCCTCAAAACTGGATTCTGTACTTGAGGTGCGGTCTCACCATGGTTTGTTACAGAGGCACCAGGACCTCCCTCCTTCTGCTAGTAATTCCTGCCTATACTTGCCTGCATTCTGTACCATCTCTACCACCCTGGTACACTGCTTCCAGACCCAAGGGTAATCAAGTGCCTCTGCCTTGTTTGCTTCCTTTGGATTTCTGTTGCACTGATGTCCTCTTTACATACAATGCTACCCCTCCTTTTACCTTCTTGATCCTTCCGAATAGCATATACCCTTCGGATAATGACATCCCATGTGTGGTCCCCAGTGAACCATGTTTCCATAACACTGACCAAGTCTAACTGTGCTTCTGCCATCACGTCATGAGATTGGGAATTTTGTTCATCAGGCTATGAGCGCTGATACACATTGCCTTCCAACACTGTTTATTCAGAATTGAACTTAGTTATAATTCTAAATTCTAAAATTAGCACATGTTCCATCTCAGGGCAACTCAATGCAGTAGACTGATTGCTAGTGTAAATCTTACTGATGGATCCCTTAGGAAGAAACAACATTACTACAGTGAATAATTTTTCTTTTCTGTCAATCTTGTAAATGAGCATCCAAATGCAACCTATTTGTGGGATAAACTTTAAACAGGGACTTGTGTTATTCATGTTAGACAGAAACTGTTACATACCAGTTTCTGTCCCTTGCCATAGAAACAGAATTTGATGGCTGATAAGGACCCTTGGCCCACCCAGTCTGCTCATTTCCCTACCTACTGGATAAGCTGCAGATCCTAGTTAACCAGCAGCCTACTTCTTCCCACCCCCACCCCTAGAATGGCCTTATGACTGTCCCATGCATGCTTGAATTCCACCACTGATTTTGACTCCACAACTTTCTCCGGAAGGCTGCTCCATGCATCCACAACCCTCTGTGAAAAATACTTCCTTAAATTATCTCTGAGCCCCGCCATCTTCAAATTGTGCCCTATTGTTCTTGCTTTGAAAATGCTACCCTCTTGGACTTTGTTGATTCCCTTGAGGTACTTGAACGTTTCTATCATGTCCCCCTCTCCCTCCTTTCCTCGAGGCTATACATATAAAAGCTCCTTTCGTCTCTCTTCATATGTCTTCCGGTGCAGACCCTGCACCATTTTAGTTGCCCTCCTCTGGACAGCTTCCATCCTGTCTATGTCTTTGCAAGACTGGGTCTCCAGAACTGCCAGTACTCCAGATGGGATCTGACCAACTGTCTGTACAGAGGGATAATAACTTCCTGTTTTCTACTGGTGATGCCTCTCCTATGCATCCCAGTATCCCCCAGCCCTCCTTGCTGCCCTCTCACATTGCTTGCCCACCTTTAGGTCATCTGATATGACTACCCCCGGTCCCTTTCTGTTTTGTTGTTGTTAGTATCTCACCCTCCGTTGTGTACTCTTCCCTGGGTTTTGTTTCCCAGGTGCATTACCTTGCACTTCTTAGCATTGAATCTAAGCTGCCATACATTTGACCATTCTTCTAACCTTGCCAAGTCCCTTATCATCCTTTCCACCCCACCTTGTGCACCAACTCTGTTGCAGATCTGTGTGTCATCTGTAAAGAGACATACTTTTCCTTCCAGTCCTCTGCAATGTAAACATAAACATTGAAGAGTACCCCGTCCCATCACTGAACCTCCCAGTGTACCCCACTAGTAACCTCCCTTCTTCAGAGTGGACTCCATTTACTATTACTCTCTGTGTCCTATTCTCCAGCCAATTTTTACCCAGGCTGTCATCTTGGGACCCACTCCCAGGCTAGCTAACTTGTATATTAATCTTTGTGTGGGACTGTGTCAAATGCCTTGCTCAAGTCTAGGTAGGCCATGTCCACAGCCCTCCTGATCTACTACTTTGGTCACCCAGTCAAAGAAATCTATCAGATTCATCTGGCATGACCTTCCTGCTGTGAATCCATGCTGCCTTGGGTCCTGTGCCCCCTGGCCTCTAGATACTCGACAATTCTTTCCTTCAGAAGTGATTCCATCATTTTCCTACCACTGAGGTTAAACTAACAGGTCTGTAGTTTCCTGCTTCTGCCTTGCTCCCACTTTTGTGAAGGGAATCACATCTGCCCTCCTCCAGTCCTCGGGTACCACCCCATCCTCCCATGATTTGTTAAACAGGGTAGTCAGTGGTGTCACTAATTCTACCTTAGTTCTTTTTAAGATTCTGGGATGAATCCCATCAGGCCCCATTGCTTTGTCCACCTTCAGTTTTAAGAGTTCTTTCAGAACCCTTTCTTCTGTAAATGGCTGGTATCAACTTCTGTATCCATAGTGTTTCTACTGTTTGTTTTAGGTACCTCCCCTCTTTGTTAATACTGAGCAAAATATTTGTTTAGTTTCTCTGCCTTTTCACAGTTACCATCTGCCCCCCATTAAGCCTCACTATCCTCCCTTGGTCTTCCTTCGCTCCCTGATGTACCTATAAAAGGTTTTATCCCCTTCTTAACTGAGTTGGCTATCTTTTCCTCGGTTTGGGCCTTTGCTGTTCTGACTGCCTTCCCAGCTTCCTTTTGCTTTAACTGCTACAGTTCTCTGTCCTGCTCCTTCTGTGACTCCTTGAACTTGCTGAAAGCTTTCTTTTCTCTTGAACCTTCACTGCCACTTCCTTTGAGAACCATAGTGGTTTCTTACATCATTTAGTTTTGTTTATTTGCTTCACACAAAGGCTTGTTACCTCTGTGATGGCAGTTTTTATTATTCCCCATTCTTCTTCCACCCCTCCTTCCTGCCCATTTGCTAGTGCATTCCTTAGGCACGCAACTATTTTGGCAAAGTCAGCCCTCCTAAAGTCCAGTACCTTTGCCTTTGTATGGCTTGACTCTATTGCTGTGTTTATTAGAACATACTGTTCGATGGTAGCTAGTTCCCAGATGGCTACCCACTTCACATCTGTGATCCTCTCTTCATCTCCATTTGAGAGAACCAGGTCTAAGATTGGTCCCTCTCGAGTGGGCTCCAATGCTAGTTGTCTAAGGCATGCCCCTGTAGGGCATCTAGAATAACTCCACTCTTCAAAGTGGCTGCTGCAACTGCACTCCAGTTAACATCTGGCATATTCAGATCGCCCATCAGCAATATCTCCCTTTTCTGTCATACTAAGTGTACTTTCTATCATTTCCTTGTCCATTTCCTCCCCTGAGAAGAGTCTGTATACAACCCCTGTGCGGATTGTGGTGCCATTGCCAGTCTCCAAATTTACCCACAGTGCTTCTTCTTCTCCTCCCTGTTTTCCCTTTTGTTCTGTTGCTTTGATTCCTTCCCTATGTAAAGAGCTACTCTTTCTCCTCTTTTACCCTCTCTGTCCCTCCTGTAGATAGTGTATCCTGATATGTTTACGTCCCAGTCATGGTTTTGTGTGAACCATGTTTCTGTGACTGCTACGATATCCGGATGTTCCTCCTCCATCAAGACCACTAATTCAGGAAGCTTGTTACTCAGACTATGGGCATTGGTACTCATTGCTTTCCATTTCTTGATGGCTTTACCTTCTGTTGCAGCATCCCCACTGACCTTTCTACCTCGGTCTTTTCTCATTTAGTACCCTGTTTTGTAGGGAGAGGCTGGGATTTTCCTGCTGCTTATCAGTGCCTCCCTTGACTAGTTTAAAAGCTTGCCAATGAAGCATTTAAACCAATTACTCAAAAGACTTCTTCCCTTCCTGGACAGATGCAGACCATCCTGCTAGTATAGGCTGGTGTCCTCCAGATGGAACCCCAGTCCCCAATGAAGCCAAACCCCTGTGCTCCATACCATTTTTTCAACCATTCATTAAACTGCATGGTAAAGTACCTTTGCCTCACTCATGCCATTGACAGGCAGCACCTCTGAGAAGCATACTGTATGTACTACTTGTCTTAGGCCCCTCCCCAGTTCTACAAAGTCCTTCTGCACTGCTCTAATCTCATGTTGAGCCAAGTCATTTGTCCCTAGGTGGACAATGATGTCCAGCTCAGACTCCGTGCAGCTGTTCTCATGATCCTGAGGATGCGCTCCTGTCCCTCCAAGCCATGGCACCAGGCAGGTACCTTACTCAGTTTTCTCCTACTCCCCCAGTTCTATCCCCATACAATTGAGTCCCCACCAGGAGCTGCTTCCTTCCTTGTGGTGTCTCTGCCTCCTTCCTGTGGGCCCCTTGTGACAGGTGTCCTCAGCCTCCTTAATCTCCTCTGTGGTGCATCCATAGGGAGTTGTGCTCCCCAGAATGGTGTATGGATTGTGGAGTGGAACAACTGACTGGTGTGCCTCTGTTCCACCATCCTCACCCTCCCTGAGCCCACTGTGGTCCAACTGCTGTGCTTTCTTGCAACCTCTGAGGTAGTGGTGGTGGCTCTGGTGCTCCCTGGATGGGGAGGTTCCCATCCTATCATCCAGTCTGGCCTGGGGAAGATTCCCTATGCTGTCCAGTGTGGCCTGAAGATGGGCAAATTCCTCCTTAGGGCAGAGAGTTGTCTGCAAATGGGCAGCGTCTCAGCCTCCAGAAAGACTCCCGGAAGACTGCTGCCCCAGAGCCATTACATTCTTACTCCCCACATGATTATGTACTTTTTGTGTGTGTGTGTGTGTGTGTGCGCTTGTTTGTGCGATTGGTTTGTTATATAGAAATATATATATTATACAAGTGTGTGCTTATATTTTCAGTGCTGTGTGCTAGAGAGGATGTGACATTGATATGCACCTTGCACTCCTGAGGAAATGATGTCAGAACCCAGGTATAAAGGAAGTATTTTCGGGTGGTGGGTGAGGGTGGGAAGTGGTTGCGCCTAAACTGTGCCCTCACAAAACAATCAGCTAAGAGCTCTGACCCACCGCTGCAATGAGTGCCTTCCTGTCAGCAAGATACCATACACAACAATTTGACAGAGAAAACCTGCTAATCAAACAAAGAAAAATCCAGACATCCAAGTCAGACACAGATAAACCTCCCCAGCCCCAAAACAGCCTGCTGGTTTGTGCTCTGAAAGCAGTCAGTCCCAAAATAAGTCAGCTGTGCTTTAAACTCTTCCTGCACTGAAAATCTTCACTAATTGTACCAAGACTCTCTTTTCCTGATAATTCTAAGTTCCTTATTTCACCTTTCAGTTAGAAGTAGCTCTACCTGCAGAATATCTGCTACAAACCCAAGACAATTGTAAGGTTCACCTCCTCTGTTGTGAGCACAACTCGCTTTCTTGCAAATCCTATGTTCAGTATCGTACTCCAGCAAGCTGTAGTTTGACTTGAAAAATATTAGCTGTTCTGATGAGTTTGCTATAAAACACTTGCTTATAATACTGTTGTTCTTAGGTCTGTTACCAAAGCTATTGGCTGATAAGTAGCTGTGATGTAATCACTTCCTGAGAAAGTCTGGAATTCCTTTTAGGCACACAAAGATAAACACAAAAACAGTTTACTGTCTGGGTCAATCATGCAACTTGTACCTGCACTTATTTCAGGATTTGTGACAAATGTCTAGCCCAGGGTTTAAACTCTTCCTGCACTGAAAATCTTATGAATTGTACCAAGACTGTCTTTTCCTGATAATTCTAAGTTCTTTATTTTACCTTTCAGTTAGAAGTAGCCTCCACCTGCAGAATATCTGCTACAAACCAAAGACAATTGTAAGGTTCACCTCCCCTGTTGTGAGCACAACTCGCTTTCTTTGCAAATCCTATGTTCAGTATTGCAGCTCCCAGCAAGCTGCAGTTTGACTTGAAAAATATTAGCTGTTCATTATGGTAATGTTTTATTCAGCAAAGTGACATGCTCTAGTCGATAAAGCTGCGCTGTAGGGCATTTACATATTGCAACATATCTCTGTGGATGGCCATGCTGCTATGTTCACATTGTGCTGTTTGGAATAGTTTTGCATTAAATTACTTTGTTGAGCTGTCAGAAAAAATGTATTTTGGGTAGTGTATCCAGCTTTCAGGATTTTCTAATACCATGACAAAAATGGGCCCCATTCTTAAAGGGGAATAGTCACTACTAAGGGCCCCTACACTCAAGTGTGGAGCTGTTGCCAATGTGGACTTTTTATGCAAAAAATTTTGGTTTATTTAACTGCTTACTGTAGTACAATAGATTGTATCAGACTAATTTTGCTTAGTGGTAAGCTGGCATCTTCTGTTATTACAAATCCCAGAACTCCCTGCATATGACATCAGAGCAGCAGTGAGAAGATTTCAATAACCCGCAGTGCTTGTTAGAGTTTACATAAGCTTTTATCTTTTATTTGCTGGCCCCACTGTCCTCCACAGGCTATTTACAGTCACAGAGGACTGTACTTAGTACCGAGAGCAAAACAAACTCTGAAAAAGACAGCAGAGATTATAAAGCTGTAACATGCACTGCAGCCTACTGACTCTTCCACTGCTGCCTACTGCTCTGTCAGCTGCATGGAATCCTGGGCTTTGTGTAAAGAAGATGTCAGCCCACAACTATCCAGAAGTGCCCCAGACCTGGAGTGGCGCAGTGGGCTTGTGGCTGAACATACAGGGCTTCATGAAGCCCATCCTACACTTTTTCCTCCTTTACTCCCTTGGCCAACCATGAGCATGCAATGGGCATGTTATGTAGGCCCACCTCACAGAGATACCCCCAGCACTCTGAATGTGAGGCCTCCCCTAGGTGTGACCTGTATGCCTCCCACTGGATTCCTCCAGGTAGCAGTTGAGTGGTGGGCCACTGAGCCCTTCTACCCAAGGGAGTAGAGTTGCCATTCAGATGGTCGATCCTCCTCCCCAGCAACCTAAGTCCACTCCCAAACTCAGGCTGCCAGCATGGCAGGAGGTAAGGTGCTTTTAGAGCCTCAGTCCTCCAACCCACAGGGCTGGTGTATTTGATGATCTTGTGTTTCTCCATGTGTTAAGACTCTGTAGTCACTTGGAATGGACACCTGAATTAGCTGAGCTGCCTTGTTCATTTTCTTACATTATTATATCTGGTTTTCTGGCATCCCCTTGACTGAAAGTTGTATTGCGTGGTCCCATGTCATAATTACTTCGGTCATTCTCTATAATCCTTTTGCGTTTGGGATTTCAGTGCCTTCTTGCAACTTATACATATAAGAGTGTTTGTTTTAAGTCAATCTGTCTGACTACATTGTGTCTTTCTCAGGACTGGAATTCTCCTTTGTTACCACTCATTGGTCATTTCCTGGTCAACAGGAGGCTGCTGCAGCAAATCCATGCATTTTCCACGGTGTTTATGGTCTCTCCAGTTTTCTTTTTTGCTGTTGACCTTTTCTTTGAAGGCCTTCTGCTGTTTTGCACATTCTATTGCTGGTTATTACATGTTTACTGGTGGATTGTCATCCAGAATTGCTCCACTCCTGATGGTTTTCCTTAATTTTGTAATGCAAATAGTCTTGATCTTATTTTGATACAGGACTCTAACTGTGTTTGGGTCCCAGGATGTTGATAAATATACTTGTAGTCCCACAGTCATTGACCTATATGCATTTCAATCTCCGAGATGGCCCATGTCTCATTTGACCTGGGAATGTATAATCTTGGCATACATTGATTTTTGTAAATTAATTGATAAGTATGGAGGAGTTTTCTTGCTTTTCTGTCCAATTGATCCAGTTCATTCTGTGGCCAATCAACACCAAACTATATGAGATCACAGGAAGGGCTATTTGATTTATAGCTTGTACTTTACTCTGTGTTGTCAAAGCAGTTTTCAGTACAAGCTTCAGCCATGTAAAGTATTTCTTATGAACATACGACACAGCCAACGGAATAAGGCCATTAGGTCTATCAAGTCTGCTCATGCTGCAGGGTCTTCAGCATCAGCTACTGACTCTGCCCCCATCCCAGCCCTTCCTGCGATCTGCCCCTCTCTTAACCCTTATTTCCTTAACTATCCCAGCCTCTCCTGAAGCTGCCTATAATTTCCATGAAACCACCTTTCTCAGAAATCCCATTCCAACCCACCACCACCACCATGTCCATGAAGAAGTGCCTCTACCTCTCTCTCTCCCAAAACCACCCTCCAACTTAAGACTGTGTCCTGCTATGCTTCGGTTCTCACTAAGTTTGAAGAGACCTCCTTATACATCCTATTTATTCCTTTCAAATGCTTGATGGTCTAAATCAAGTCCCCTCCTTTACTCTTCTGCTCCAGGAGTACATGTTCAGGGCTTCCAAACTCTCCTCTTATGCCTTATCCTGCTGGCCCATGATCATCTTAGTTGCCCTCCTGTTGACCTGCCTCCAGCAGGTTTATGTCCTTTTAAGGTATGGGCACTGGTTCTGTACACTGTACTCTAGATGTGGTCTCACTAATGACTTTGTACAAGGGCAGTATTACATCCTCCCACCTGCTGCTGATCTCCTGATAATGAAACCCAACATTTTATTTGTCTTTGTTTCTGCTTTCCTACATTGTGTGGAGTGTTTCGGGTCACTAGTAATCATCACTACTAGATCCTTCTCCTCCTCCTCTGATGCAGATACTCAGACCCCTCCCAGGCTGCACTCAGTCATTGGGTTCTTGGCTCCAATGGGTATAACTCTGCATTTCTTTGCGTTGAAGCCAAGTTACCAAATTCTGGACCACCTCTCTAGCTTTTCCAGATCTTCCTTCGGTTCTGTATCACTTCTTCTGTGTCCACTCTCCCACAGAGCTTGGTGTCATCCGATATAGGCAAATGTTGTCCTTATACCATCCCCAACATTGTTGCTGAAGACACCGAACACCAGTTTGAGCACTGAGCCCTATGGGACCCCACTGGTGATCTCCCTGGTGCTGGAGCACTCACCTCCCACCACCATGCTCTGGATCCTGAACCTCAGCCAGTTTGTCACTCATCCAGTCAACTTCTGACTAAGTCCTAGATCCACCAACTTCCAATCAACCTCTTGTTGGGTACAGAGTCAAAGGCCTTGCTGAAGTCCAGCTAAAGGATGTCCACTGCTTGACCGCTCTTCACTGCTTTAGTGACCCAGTCAAAGAAGTCAGTCAGATTTGTTTGACTTGACCTCCTTCCTAGACCCATCTTGCCTCTCATCCTGGAGACCATTCTCATCCAGACACTTTACTAACCATTCCTTAGGGTATGGTCTCCATGATCTTGCACACGATTGAGGTCAGACTGACTGGTCTATAGTTCCCTGGATCATCCTGTCATCGAGGCACAGGTCAGAAGCATAGGAAACCAGGAGCAGTTGTAAAATTACAACAAGCATTTTATTATTAATAACAGTAAAATAAAAATAAAATTGTTCAGAATAACTGTTCACATGGTGTAGAAACATTGAAAACAGAGTCCTTCTGAGTTTTTCTTCTCAATTTCCTATCGCAGTCTCTCAGTCTCTGTCTCCATGTTTTGCAAACTATTGCAGCTCTATTTTATAAGTCTGCAGGAGCTCATTAAGAAAATATCATGCTTCTCACACAGGTTCTTGTAAGTTCATTGTTCTTGCCCATTTCAGCAGGTAGCAAAATAACATTGTGACCCAGAACTGACCACTTGTTTACATCTTCTGCAAAAGACTTAAACATTACATTTCAGGTTAACCTTGAGTTCCAAATAGCTTTGCAATCATTTCAACAGTATAACTATATACAGTTTAAGCTTTGTAATCATTTCAACAGTGTAACTATGTCCTTGGAATTGAAACTAGGCCCTTCAAATCCAAACTTAGAGAGCTACTCCTCCTCCTGTGTCTGTGATTGCTTATAACCTTCTTCTCTCCCTGCTCCCTGCACCTCCTACTTTTCCCTACTAGCTTTCTCATGAAAGAGTCTTTTACGACAGCACCCCCACCACACCCTCTTCCTCCTCCATATCTTCTCCCTTCTCTAAAATGCTGTGTCTGTATCTGCCTCCTGAGTGGTCCTCATCTCCAAAATGATAGGCTTGTACCTGCTCCTGAGTGTTCTCAAATATATTGCTGCTCTGTGTTACTTATTGTACTGTCCTCATGTAATATACGGTTTGTTGCTTATCTGCTTGTCATGACTCGGAGTATAGTTGTCTCACTCTCTGTATGTCTTGGTACCCAGTTCTGTACCTCATGTATCCTCTTATTCTTCTATTTTGTATTGTACAGTTAACTTGTATTTTGACGTGAGCCTCAGCAGTCTCTGACTCAAAGGTTTGTAATCTCGATATGTTCAATAAATAAATAAATGCAGTTTTAAACAAAGGAATCCTAGTATCAATTATATTTCCACATAATGATTCACATATATGTTTATACCTGCAGATATGCAAGGGAAGAAAATACAAACAGCAAATGAGGGTTGAGAGTTAGTGAGAGGCAGAGAATTACAAGACCATTGTGGTAATTAAGTCTTAGGGCTCACGAGAAATTTGGTTTCACAACCAGCAGAGAAGTGACAGAAAAGGAGGGAACAGAACAGATCCTTGCATTTAAACTCTTTCTCCATAACAACTGGGACAAGGCTGTATTCAACCCTGTCACATACCCCCTTTTTAAGAGGGAACCTGTTTTACAAAAACAGGTTTCCAAAACTTTCTTTAATTATCTTCTAGCGCTAGGGTTATAACCTTTGCACCAGTACATATGCAATATAGCAACAGTGAAATTTAAACCTTGCACATTTTTTCAACCTTCGAATTCTCAATTCCTGATCCATATCTTGACAGAAAATCAGCACTGACATTCTCTTTCCAGATTTGTGCATCACTTTAAATTTAAATGGCTGTAGTGCCAGGTACAACCGTGTGATTATACTGGGTTTCATACTAGGTATTGGAATGGAAGAAGGCATCATAGGCCATTATATCATTCCTCGTATAGCGTAGCTCAATCAGTTCCTATACATACTAATTTATCTATCTCTCTCTAAACTGATTCAATGAATTGCTAAGGACAATGTATTCTGGTAGGGCATTCCATATTCTAGCTGTTCTATTTACAAAGGAAAATATCTTGCATTTGTTTTAGCTATGTTAACTTTTATCTGAAGCTTATGTCTTCTCAGTTCTTCTGGTTTATCCACCTAGAATTTTTATCATTTATTTGTTAAGCTAACAGAAAGGATTTTGATCTGTTACAAGTACAAAGTCAGCTCCTACTAAGTAAAATTTAAGGGACTCCATGGCCCACTTTGCGCAAGGTATTCCTTTTCAATGATGGAGTACCATTTCTCTACCTGGTGCAATTTCCTACTTATGTAAAGAATAAGATGTTCTTCCCATCTATATGCTGACTCGAGACTGCACCAAGACCTACCTCTGATGCACTAATCTGTAACAGAAATTGTTTCTCAAAGTCTGGGCTTCTTAAAACAGGGACTGAATATACTGCATCCTTAATGGCTTGAAAAGCCTTGTCACCTCTGGAGTCCATTTCACAGTATTCGGTACCATTTCTTTGTGAGTTCAGTGAGGGAAGTAGCTAATTCAGCAAAACTGAGAACAAATCTCCAATAATAACCAGCCAGCCCTAAAAATGACCTGACATGTTTCTTAGTTTTGGGGACAGGGCTGTTAGCTTACAGCTTCTGTCTTGAAACCTCTGGCTTGACTGCTCCATTTCCAAGAACATAGCCCAAATATCTGATTTCCTGCATGCCCAATGCACACTTGGTAGGATTAATTGTCAGACCTGCCTTTTGATCGATTGGATAACTGCTCATATGTGTTTCAGGTGGCTTTTCCAGTCTGGACTATACACTAAAACATCATCCAGGTACACAGCACAATAACCAGTGTGACGGGATAAAATTACATTCTTGTACCGCTTGAATGTAGCGGTGGTATGTAAACCAAACGGCATGGTGATGAACTGATAGATTCCTATAGGAGTGGCAAATGCAGTTTTGACTTGGATTCTTTAGCAAGTGGGATTTGCCAGTAACCATTGGTGAGATCGAGGTACTGATATACTTGGCACTCCCCAGTCTGTCCACCAAATCATCTATTCTGGGCATTGATAACTGTCAAATTCTGACACTTGATTAAGTTTCCTAAAATCAAGGTGGATTCTTACACACCTTCTTTTTTGTTTACAATTACCATTGGTGATGACCAAACACTCCTTGACTCTTCTATGATACCCAGTTCTTTCATTTTTTGTATTTTCTTAACCACGCCTGCTCTAACCGCTCGTAATCTGTATGTTTTGTCTAATAGAGTGAGAATTCCTTTCACAGTCTTATCTCCCACCTTCACATCTGTTAAGTACTTGCCCCAATTTGTTAAGGACAAATCTGCTCCAGTGTCACTCTTCTTACTATGGCAGTTTCTTGCACATGACCTGACTTATTACAGTTATAGCAAATAAAGTCTTGGGCTCAGATTTGTTACCCCCAGAGTTCTTATCAGACTTGGCATTTAAATGGGAAAAATAATGTCTTACCGGTGCTTGAATGTTACCTCACTGCTGTGATGTCTGTCTGGCCATTTGGTAGTCTTCAAGTCAAGTAACAGCCTTTTGTCACTTTCTAGTAAGTGTTCTTTACCTAAATCTGCACATCTGTAGGCAGAATGTTGATGAATTGCTCCATTGCAAATGTGTCGATGATCTGTGGGACTTTTTGCCCTCTGGTTGGAGCTTACTTTATCAGGAGTTCTCTGAGTTGAGTGAAGGTTTCTCAAGGATTGTCGACCGAGTTGTACATCAGAGACTGAAATCTCTGCCTGTAGGTCTCTCCTGAGATGTTATACCTTTTCAAGATTTTGCTTTTCACCAGGTCATAGTTTTCTGACAGTGTCCATATTGCTGCAGGCAACTGGGCTTTCCTGTCGGGTAAAGTACTAGTCTGACTGCCTATTGCTGCTTTGACCACTGGCAAGCTGTGGTAATCCTTTCAAAAGTTGTCAGGTATGCTTCAATATCATCAGAGGCTACAACTTTGTAAGTTTATTGTATTTCAAGTTGCCTGTGTCCTGTTGCTCATCTGGATCTGTGCCAGATCCTCTGCCTTTAAATGGTTATTAATAACATTAAAATTTAAAAAATCGTTCAGAATAACTATTTGCAATGGCAGTAGAAATATGAAAAACAGAGTCCTTCTGAGTTTTCTTCTCATTTCCAATCACAGTCTCTGTCTCTCTCTTTGCAAAACAGTGCAGCTCTTTTATAAGTATGTAGGAACTTGTTAAGAAAATAGAATATTTCTCACACAGTGTTCTTGTAAGTTTCCAAAGTTGTTTTAGTTTCAGCAGGTGCAGTAAAAGAACATTGTGACCTAGAACTGACCTCTTGTTTACATCTTCTGCAAAAGGCTTAAACCTTTCATCTCAGTTTAACCCCTTGAGTTCCAAATAGCTTTGCAATCATTTCAACAGTATAGCTATTTACAGTTTTAGCTTTGCAATCATTTCAATAGTATAACTATATACAGTTTTAAACAAAGGGATCCCAGTATCAATTACATTTCACAAAATATTAACATATTTTTATACCTGCAGATATATAAGGAAGACAAAAACAGAACAGCAAGTGAGGGTAGGAGAAATAGCGAGAGGCAGGAATTGCAAGACCGGGCGGGTGATCAAATTCTAGGTCTCACGAGAAAATTTGGTTGTGTAACCAGACAGAGAAGAGATCAAAAAGGAGAGAATAGAACAGATCCTTGCATTTAAACTCTTTCTGCATAACAAATGAAACAGGACCTTACTCAACCTGTCACATCCCTGGGAGCCACTGCAAGGCGGCACTATATGTGCCATTCTCCAGCCCTTCAGTACCATGCCCAGCTCCAGTGAACTATTCAACAGGTCAGCCAAGGGATCTGTAAGCCTTCTGCCAGTTCCTCAGCACCCTTTGGTTGTATGCCATCTGGGCCTGTGGATTTCTACCTCAATGCTAGCAACCCTATTCTCACCCTATCCACCTCTATTAAAACATCTGTGTGTCCTCACCTTTATCCTCTCCTTTCCCATAGTGGCACCAGTCTGCCTCTCCCTGGTAACAATGAAACATAAGTACTTGTCCAGTACCTCTACTTTACCTTCATTCTCCTCCACCCACGCACCCACCCTTCCCCTTCCTGAGCCCAATAATCCAATTGTTCTTGTCCTTTTTTCACTAACATAGTAAAAAGCCTCATCCCATTTTATGGCTGTGGTGGAGCCTACAGCCATGTCACTTTAGTTTGAAAAGGGGCTTTGTAGAACACCTTTTTCAGTAGTTTTCAGTGTATCCTTCCATAACACTGCAACTCCCTATGGCAGTTAAAAATACTCCCAGCTGGCCCAGTGGCACAGAGGGTTGAGGCACTATCACCTTACCTTGACCCAAGCTGGTGACCCTGGTTCAGGAAGAACTCAGAGCTGGGGGTCGGCAGGGGAGGAGAGAGGATTGAGGTGTCTGGAGGACTGCTCTCTTCTCCTATGATCAGTGAGGAAATCACTTAGCAGTGGCCCCTAGTGGAGACTTGGGGCACTGCAGGAGCAAAGCATGACGGGATCCAAGAAACCAGAAAAATAGCTGTGGTGTTCACTGGATGATGGCATCTGCTCCCCAACACTGCCAGAGCCTCAGGAAGCCAGTTCCACCTCAGCATTGCCTCTCAGGTCCTAATATTAGTGCTGCTAGCCTTCCCAGTGTCTTCCCCCTCAGAAGAGAGGGACCTTGCCTGGCAAAGAGATATGCCTGGATACCCCAGGGGTTGGCTGTAATTTGAGGATGGAGGGGCTCGAGAAGAGGATGGCTAGTAGGTTGGGAGCCTTGGAGCCTGAAGGAGTGGGGGACACTAGAGCACGGAAGGAAAAATAGATCTTGAAAAAAAATACTCCCTTCTTTCTGTTTAGAATGATGGACACAGAACTAAAATCTGCTTTTCTCTGAGAGCAAATGTGCACACTTCTAAAACAAATCTAAATATCTTTAAACTATTCAAGCTGCTAAAACAACTAGCGTGAAAGCTGTTCAGGTAAAAGACCTTTCACATGAGGGTAGTCACTAATCTGAATTCTTTATATTTTGTAAAATATGGTCTTCAAACAACCTCATTTTATTTTCTCTCTGGAGTAGAGTCGAGCAATAAATTGTTCAGTGTCTCTTTCCTGGTGAAACAATTCAATAAATGAATAAAATAAAAAAAAGTTGTTTCAAGCTGGTAAACACCAAATAATTCATTTGAAGTACTAGTAAGTCATGAAATCATGATGACCTTCTGTTAAATTAGGCATGACAAGATGGTCTGGTCTCATTGCACTTAAAGTGGCGTAGTGCTTTACATAAATGAGGCTGTTATAAGTTCAATAGGAGTCATGCCAAACAAATGTAAATATCTCGGAAAGTATACAAGTTACCAATATACAACCAACATGACAGTTGTACAGGATCAAATGACCTTTCAAATGAGGTTAGTCACTAACTTGAATTCATTAGATTTTTTAAATATAGCCATCCAAAAGGTGAAAATTGTGAAGAAAATTTAAATTCAAGTAGTCAGATGGGCATAGTTTAAAAATATAATTAATGCAGCTAATGAATAAGCTCATTTGAAAGGTAGCTTTGTCCTGAATAACTTTCATATTGATGGTTTATGCATAATATATATACTTCTAGAGATATTTACATTTGTTTGCCATAACTCCTATTGAACTTATAACAGCCTCATTTCTGTAAAGCACTATGCTACTTTAAGTGCAATGAGACCAGACCCATCTTGTCATGCCTAATTTAACAGAAGGTCATCATGACTTACCAGTACTTCAATGGAATTCTTTAGTGTTTACCAGCTTGAAACAACATTTTATTTATTTTATTCATTTATTGAATTGTTTCACCAGGACAGATACACTGAGCAACTAATGCTCACCTCTCGGTGCGTCCTGGGGGAGATGGGGAGAGGGATGTACAGAGTGAGTTCTTAGATACATACATACAGATGGTGAATACATACATACAATTTCAGAACAGGTTCCAGGCAACTGAGTACATAATAGGCTGATGCAACAGTTACTGTACAAAATTATCTGCTTATTGGGGTCACATTAGATGTTTTCAGGATGGGATCATGTTAAATCCTTTCAGAGCAAAAAAGCAGCAGATTAATTTTAGTAATTATTAGCCAGCAATATCCTATGAGATTTATATGTGAAGCTGACGCTGACCAAATAGGAGGAAGAAGGAAGACAGAAAAACAATGGCTGTCTGTAAAACTTTTAGGCATCTATGCTGCAACACTGAGTTTTTCATTTATTATGTCCTCTTTGGCAGCTTCTATTATTAAAATGCATTTTGGGATAACTCTTGAATGACTCCTAAATAAGTTTTAAGCCATTCCTTTATGGGAGGTCATGACCTGTGCAAAGGTCAAGTGTTATTTTCAAATTTTTACAAATTTTCACAGTAAAGTGTGGAAAATAGAAAAGTATGTACAACTTATCTCCTATGCATTTTCAACTCCAAGAGAAGTTAATATTTCTGCAAATCAAACCCAAAGTTCATGCAGTTTTGTTCAAAAGTTATTTTATTCTAAATCTAGTTGGACTGTTGAGTGTTATTTTTTCAAATTTCTGAAGTAAAAGTGTGGAGAAATATAAAAGTATGTACAACTAATCTCCTATTTATTTTCAGCTCAGCCTTTTCATTTTCAGCTTTGCTTCAGCCCCTAGCAAGGCTCTCATTATCCTGATGGGGATGATCTAATCTAGCCTCCTCCTCCCTCCTCCCTATCCTCCCCATATCCACCCATATACCACCTCCTTCTACCCCATCTCCTCATTGCCTCCCACCTGTTACCCTCCTGATGTGCTCTACCTCTGCCTTATGCAGGCAGGGTATTCAACATCCTGGAGGGTCAGTCCCTGGCAGTCCTCTCTCCTCCTCCTTCCCACTTCACCTTCACCTACTTTTGACTGCTCAGGACCCTGGTGGGGTTCTCAGCCCCCCAGGAGTATCTAGCTCATTACAAGCCCTCTACCCTTCTCTACTTCCGCTACTACCCTCCCACCTACCTCTTCCATCTCTTCACTAATATGCTCTACTGCCACCTTCTCCCATGCCTGCTCCATCCCTGACAGGGTTCTCAGCATCCTGAAGGGTCTGGACTGGCCAAGCCTCCTCTCCTAACACCCCATCCACCCCTCACCCCTCCTCCCACTCCCTCCATACTATACACTACCTTCCTTCCTGATTGGGTGCTGTCATCCTATTAGGGCTGGTCTTTACTACCCACCTTCCCTACCCCCACTCTTTTCTCTGCCCCTCCCTCTTCCTCCTCCATTTCTCAGCCCTGTTTATGGTTGCCCCAACATCTATTGCTTACTGACCATTTTGCCTTTGGCTATACCCCACAACTAACACTACCTGAAGCTGTGCTCTCATACCTGCCCTAGATCATCAAATTACTATATAGTCAATTCAGTCGCTTTCTATGCAGTTAGGAGTTATTTAATGTTTGAATTCTATTGTAAATGAAGGGTAACTGTATCTATCTCAGTTGTTTTTCACAGCTCCTTAGCTATTACTGTTAGCTGTCCTCTATTATTTTACTACTGTATCAGCATCTACTTGCATTCATTTGTATGTATTCACATGTACATTTTATGCTACCTATGTTTTATACCAAATCTCTGTATTTAACCCTTGTTCCCCTACCCCTCAAAACTGCTAGCATACCTACTATTATTTTTATTACTCATTATACAGTCTACTCTATTTTATTTGTATGTATTCATATGTATATATTATGCTACTTTTGTTTTGTACCAGTCTCTGTATTCAGTTCCTCATGTTCCCTACCTCCCCAGGTCACACCAGAAGAAGAACAACTTGTTGTTCAGAATGCCTCCTAATTGAAACATTTCAATAAATAAATACATAAAACTCAGAAGTTAATATTTGTGCAAAAAAAGAACCCAAAGTGTATACAGTTTTTGCTCTAAAGTAATTTTATTCTAAATCTTATTAGACTATTGATGAATTGAGCAAAGAAATGTCTAGATAAAACAAATTGAAGACTCCAGGATTGGGAGGTCATTAAAGTTGCAAAAGGTCAAATTATGAAACCTTAAATAAACTCAGTAAAACCATTCTTCTTAGTATGTGCAATTATAAGAGTTACCTCACAAATCGCGCCCAACAATTTAGGATTGATAACGCCCTATCTGACAGTAGACCCATTCACTCCGGTGTGACCCTAGGGCTTCATCCTGGCCCCATTTCATTCAGTTTGTTTCTAAACAGGGTCCCGCTCACCAGTAGCTGTCTGATTCTGTCCATGTAAATGATGCAGTCCTTTATACAAGTAACCTGCTCCCTTTGCCTTGGAGCATAGCCCAAGACAGCTTTACTACAGTTAAAAGATGGTTCAGAGAACAAAACTCATTATGAACTATAAAAGGCAATACCTTGCTGTTTCTACTCCCAGAATAGCCATCATTCACCCACTGAATACAACAAACTAGTCTGGAACTACATTGAAACTTGTTCAGTATTTCAAATATTTGGGTGTCACTATAGACAGCACTATGTCATATGCCTACCATACTGAAAATGTTGCAAAGGCTTGAACTTCCATATTGGTTTGCTTCATAGACATAAGCAAAGTCTTACCCCAGAGGCCCTAAAACTCACTATCCAAGTACAGTGGCTCTCTTGTTGACTATAGCATAGCAGTCTATGGCTCAGCTATGGACACAGCCTCCACCAAATAAAAGTTACTCTAAATAAAGCCTGTTGACTCTTAACAGGCTCTGCATGGCTCACATACATGTTACCTATATGACCAGGCTAACTGGCTCCAGTTCACAGCTAGGCTCAGTTCCAAATGTGCCTCCTGGCCAAGGAAAGTGTGTCTAGGCCTCATGCCAATGGGCTTCAAAAGCTCCTCACTCCCTATGAAAACAGCTGCCCACCAAAGCGCAGATAGCACAAAGCTTTAAATTCCCTAGGTGTCGCACCTCCCTTGGTCAAAGAACTTTTGCCCACCGTGCTCCCAAATGGATTAATAATCTTCCTCCTGCCATCTCTCTATAACAGCATTATGCCCCCTTCAAACATGAGTTCTGAAAACATCCCAGTGCTAATGCCAGCTGTACTGCTTCCTTAGCCCCTCAATTGCTGTTTTACCTCATGCCTAGGCAGCACCTTGTGACCATATGGCCTAGTAGCCTGCACTTGTTGTTTCTCTCCCATCCTGTGTCTTAATCCTTCCTCCATCAAACTCCCTCTCTTCCACCCCTCTTTTCCTACAATCCTCTCCATCTGCCTTCAGCCCAACTTCCCAAAAAAGCTTCCAACAAGGCCTTCCTGGGCTAATATTTCTTACTTCTTGAGCAGATGTGGCTGCCTTGGAGGCTGCTATAATTCCTGTGCATGCCCTCCATCCCACAACACAGACTGCTGCAGTACCTCTTTCTCTGTCTTTCAGGTACCCAGTCTGAGTTGTCCTCTCTCCCTCAAACTGTCTTAACCCTCTTAGATACTCTTTGCTTATAATTGCCTGTTGACTTAGTCCACTGTCTTTGTCTTCTTGTTTATATTTAGATTTATACTTACTCATTTTATTATTGGCCTGCATGTTCTACTGTATACCTAAATGTCTTTTATAAATCACTGTTAATGTAATTCTGACGTGGAATCTATGTAATGAGCTTGTTCTCAAAGGTGTTAATCTGAGATCACAATAAATAAATAATGAATTAAAGCCATTTGAATATAGACCTACAATTATACAACCATTGTGATTACATATTTTTAGGATCAGAGAATGGTGCAAGGCTGCCTAAATTATGGTGATCTCACTGCTTCAACGCTTCAGTGTGCGTGGATCAAACAAAAAAACATAATAAAAGCTTCTATCTTCTCAAAAAAAAAAAAATTCTATTTATTGTATTTTATTTAACCTGAAAATACAAAATAGCGATAGGAAGTAAAACAATCAAGATGAGATTTCAGCATTCTCAACCATACGTTGAAGCCAAGCCATAATAAAAGGCTTTATCTTCTTCAAAGCAATTATATCTCTTATTTTGATATATTTAATATTAGGTATCTAGGCAGACACTAGTTTATTGGTGTTTGAAAAGGCAAATGCAACCAGACACAGAAGGAAGTCAAAGAGAGTATTGTTTACGGTGCTAGAGAAAAAGTTGAGGAGCTGGCTGACCACTCCAACAGGGGCTACCCACCAATACTACTGATACGTTGGCAGGCACTGGTAGCAGAGGAGGAGCTGGGCAAGTGCTGCAAGCAGTCAGTGTAGGAGGAGGCAGATGGCAGACTGCCTGCCATTGTCCAGCTCTTGTTTTAAATCCTCAGTGGTGCCTGAGTGGCTGTAGTAATCATCTGTGCAGCAGTCCTCCATCTGTAGGGATTAAGGGGACTCAGTTTAGCTATTCTGTTGTATTCAAGCAGGCTTGCACTCCTTTACAGCAGCAGTTTGACTGGAGCCTGGACCCTCAACTCTGCTACTTGTACAGGATTGACTGCTTGAGAGTGAGTGATCCTCACCCTTGCAGAGAGAAGTGGGAGGGTCATAGTTGGTGTTCATTTGAGTGCCAGGGGCTGGCTGGGCTGAGAGGACTTTCTTTAAGTATAACGTGCATGTGTCCTGGTGTTGTGGATTACATGAGGCGAGGTGGGGGTGTCCAGGGTGTTCAAGTCACCCCCAATTTCCTCAGAAATTTCTAATTCCTGTATTTCATTTTCAGGTTGGCTCAGGCTCAGCTGCTAAAAAGGAAATGGGAAAGAAGCAGCTCGGTGGGGACTCAATTATTAGGGGATAGAACTGGGGAGCTGGGAAAACTGAAGTAAGGTGCCTGCCTGGTGCCATGGCTTGGAGGGACAGGCGCATCCTCAGGATCACGAGAACAGCTGCAAGGAGTCCGAGCTGGATGTAGTTGTCCACCTAGGGACAAATGACTTGGCTCATCATGAGATTAGAGCGGTGCAGGAGGACATTGCAGAGTTGGGAGGGGCCTAAGACAAGTAGCAAACACAGTATACTTCTCAGAGGTGCTGCCTGTCAATGGCATGGGGAGGCTAGGGTAATTAGCACCATGCAGTTTAATGAATGGTTGAAAAATGGTGTGGAGCACAGGGTTTGGCTTCATTGGGACTGGGGTTCCACCTGAGGACACCAGCCTATACTGGCAGGATGGTCTGCATCTGTCCAGGAGGAACAAGTCTTTGAGCAATTGGTTTAAATGCTTCATTGGCAGCCTTTAAACTAGTCAAAGGTGGAGGTACTGATAAGCAGCAGGAATCCCAGCCTCCCTACAAAACAGGGTACTAAATGAGAAAAAGACCGAGGTAGAAAGGTCAGTGGGGAGCTGCAATAGACGTAAAGCCATCAAAAATGGAGAGCAATGAGTACCAATGCCCGTAGTCTGGGTAACAAGCTTCCTGAATTAGTGGCCTTGATGGAGGAGGAACATCTGGATATCGTGGCAGTCACAAAACATGGTACACACTAAAACCATGACTGAGTACGTAAACATACCAGGATACACTATCTACAGGAGGGACAGGGAGGGTAAAGAGGAGGAGGAAGCTCTTTACATAAGGAAGGAATAAAAACAACAGAACAAAAGGGTAAACAGGGAGGAGAAGAAGCACTGTGGGTAAATTTGGAGACAGGCAATGGCATCACAATCCGCACAGGGTTGTATACAGACCCCTTCTCAGGGGAGGAAATGGACAAGGAAATGATAGAAACTATACTTAGAATGGCAGAAAAAGGGAGATATTGCTGATGGGTGATCTGAATATGCCAGATGTTAACTGGAGTGCAGTTGCAGCAGCCACTTGAAGAGTGAGTTATTCTAGATGCCCTACAGGGGGGCATGCCTTAGACAACTAGTATTGGAGCACACTCGAGAGGGAGCAATCTTAGACCTGATTCTCTCAAATGGAGATGGAGAGGGGATCACAGATGTAGAAGTGGGTAGCCATCTGGGAACTAGCGACCATCGAACAGTATAGTTCTAATAAACACAGCAATAGAGTCAAAAGCCATACAAAGGCAAAAGTACTGGACTTTGGGAGAGCTGACTTTTAAAATGAGTGAGTGCCTAAGGAATGCACTAGCAAATGGGCAGGAAGGAGGGTGGAAGAACAATGGGAATAATAAAAATTGCCATCACAGAGGTAACAAGCCTTTGTGTGAAGCAAATAAACAAAACAAAGCAACGTAAGAAACCACTATGGTTCTCAAAGGAAGTGGCAGTGAAGGTTCAAGAGAAAAAAAGCATTCAGGAAGTACAAGGAATCCGAGAAGGAGCAGGACAGAGAACTGTATCAGTTAAAGCAAAAGGAAGCTGGGAAGGCAGTCAGAATAGCAAAGGCCCAAACTGAGAAAAGACAGCCAACCTCAGTTAAGAAGGGGATAAAACCTTTATAGGTACATCAGGAGCAAAGGAAGACCAAGGGAGGGATAGTGAGACTTGATAAAGGGAGGAGGGGGGGCAGAGGAGACTGTGAAAGGCAGAGATACTAAACAAATATTTTTGCTCCAGTATTTACAAATGAAGAGGGTGACGATAAAACAAACAGTAGAAACACTCTGGATCAGAAGTTGATACCAGCCCATTTACAGAAGGAAGGGTTCTGAAAGAACCTTAAAACTGAAGGTGGACAAAGCAATGGGGCCTGATGGGATCTATCCCAGAATTCTAAAAGAACTAAGGATAGAACTTGTGACACCACTGACTCACCCTTTTAACAAATCATGGGAGGATGGGGTGATACCTGAGGACTGAGGAGGGCAGATGTGATCCCTTCACAAAAGTGGGAGCAAGGCAGAAGCAGGAAACTACAGACCTGTTAGTTTAACCTCAGTGATAGGGAAAATGATGGAATCACTTCTGAAGGAAAGAATTGTCAGTATCTAGAGGCCAGAGAGGCACAGGACCCTAGGCAGCATGGATTCATAGCGGAAGGTCATGCCAGACAGAATCTGATAGATTTCTTTGATTGGGTGACCAAAGTAGTAGATCAGGAGGGGCTGTGACATGGCCTACCTAGACTTGAGCAAGGCATTTGACACAGTCCCACACAAAAGATTAATATACAAGTTAGCCAGAAGCCTGGGAGTGGGTCCCAAGATGACAGCCTGGGTAAAGAATTGGCTGGAGAATAGGACCCAGAGAGTAATAGTAAATAGAGTCCACTCAGAAGAAAGGAGGGTTACTAGTGGGGCACCGTAGGGTTCAGCATTAGACTGGTCCTCTTCAGTGTCTTTATGTTTACATTGCAGAGGACTGGAAGGAAAAGTATGTCTCTTTGCAGATGACACAAAGATCTGCAACAGAGTTGATGCACAGGGTGGGGTGGAAAGGATGAGAAGGGACTTGACAAGGTTAGAGGAATGGTCAAATGTATGGCAGCTTAGATTCACGCTAAGAAGTGCAAGGTAATGCACCTAGGAAACAAAAACCCAGGGAAGAGTACACAATGGGGGTGAGATACTAACAACAACAAAATGGAAAGGGATCTGGGGTAGTCATATCAGATGACCTAAAGGTGGGCAAGCAATGTGAGAGGGCAGCAAGGAGGGCTGGGGGGATACTGGGATGCATAGGGAGAGGCATCACCAGTAGAAAACAGGAAGTTATTATTCCTCTGTACAGACAGCTGATGAGACCCCATCTGGAGTACTGTGTGCAGTTCTGGAGACCCAATCTCCTAAAGACATAGACAGGATGGAAGCTGTCCAGAGGAGGGCAACTAAAATGGTGCAGGGTCTGCACCGGAAGACATATGAAGAGAGAGAGCGAAGGAGCTAATATGTGTAGCCTCGAGGAAAGGAGGGAGAGGGGGGACATGATAGAAACGCTCAAGTACCTCAAGGAATCAACAAAGTCCAAGAGGGTAGCATCTTTCAAAAAGAGGTGTGCAAGAACAAGAGGGCACAATTTGAAGATAGATGGGGCGGCTCAGAGGTAATTTAAGGAAGTATTTTTCACAGAGAGGGTTGTGGATGCATGGAACGGCCTTCCAGAGGAGGTTGTGGAGTCAAAATCAGTGATGGAATTGCAACAGCATGGGACAGTCATCAGGCCATTCTAGGGGTGGGGTAGAAGAAGTAGGCTGCTGGTTAACTAGGATCTGCAGCTTATCCAGTAAGTAGGAAATGGGCAGACTGGGTGGGCCAAGCGGTCCTTATCTGCCGTCAAATTCTATGTTTCTATGTTTAAAACTCAGTGTCTCATCAGTCTCCATAGCGGTTGGAGCTAGCTGCAGCAAGAATGTGCATCTGTGGGACCATTGATGGCCATAGGAGATGGAGACATCAACAACAGAGAGAGCAGGAGAAGCCTGGTGAGACAGACTAGTGAGCGTGCTGCTGTGCTGCGCCATCTGTACAGCACTGAGCAAGTTGTGGTATCCTGTCAACTGTTGTAGTGGTAGAGTGAGACTGTGTGCTGCTCTTCTCTAGCCTCAGTTGAACTGTGAGAGAACTTGAGTATGGTCTACTAGAGACAAACTGACCCATCCAGTGCGAGCTATGAGTAACATGGTGCATCTTCTTGACTGTGCTGGACTGGTGGTGTGGTCTGAAGAGAAGACAGGAGAGGTCGGGAAAAGCTGCTCTGACCTAATGACCTGTAGTGCTGTCTTGGGAGGGAGTAACTGGTAAGGCAAGCAAACAGGAGGATAATCAGCAGAAAAGTGGTGAGTGAAGAAAAGATAAAGATTGATTTGGGAGGGAGTCCTCTCATTCAGAGAGGTGGTGAGGAGTATTGGCACCATCTCCCAGGGCAACCCACTCATTACATCTCAACCCCACCGATGTTCTGCCCAACTTGGAGTTTATAACGTGGAGTTGGAATAGATGTGGAAAGGCAGATGCCTGACTGACATCTTTGTCTCTGGCTGCTGCAGAGTGTTCCTATGTACAAAGGTGGAATGGGGTTGGAGTCCTCTCTATATGCAGAGGTGGGATTGTGGTGAGGAGGTGATACAAATGTATGAAGTGTCTCCATGTGTAGGGTGAGATGGATGGGAAGATGCTCCCAGCAGGGTGTAGCCAGGAATTTCAGATCTGCACACCAAATAGACACACTGCTACCTCTTCCATTGTTTGGGCCACCTACCCCTTCCCCCACTGTCCATGCCCTGTTGTGCCCTCTCATCCAACAACAGAAGTGTCATTTTCTGTGTTGTGTACCAGTACACCACTAGCTGTACTATCACCAACAGTTGTCAGACTAACAGACTGGCTTTTAGTTACAACATAGCACTATGACAAGTCTCTGTACCACACCAAGGTAGCCAGTCCCACAGAGGTCCATTCACACACCACTTGCCATGCCACCACCACTAGCCTCACCATACACACACCACTAGCCACACCCAACAATTGTCAGACTAGCAGACTGACTTTTAGTAACAAACCTCTACCACATCAATTTAGCCAGTCCCACAGAGAGACAGTCACACTTCAGCTAGCCATGCCACCACACAACTTGCCACACCACCAACAGTTGCCAAGCTAACAGACTGGCTTTTAGTTACAATACTGCACCGTGACAAGCCTCTGTACCACATCAAGGTAGCCAGTCCAACAAAGGTCCGTTCACACCACTAGCCATGCCACCACATCACTAGCTGCACCATTCACATATCCAGCCATGCCACACCACCGAGAGCCACACCACCAACAATTGTCAAACTAACGGACTGGCTTTTTAGTTTCAATTGGCAAAGTAGGCATTGAAAAATAAATGTGTACTGCTTTTTTTTAATTTTATTTAAGAGAAATCGGAATTATAATCCTTTGACTCAAGGACTCCTTTGCAAAGGCTCCACGTCAGATAGACACATACATAAAATAACAGGATATTAACATAGTTAATACAGTACAGGAATATATACTATTGGCAGGTTACCTTTTCATTATTGCTGCATCTAATACATCTTTCCAGTAAAAAACAGTGAATGAAATCAGAGGTACACAGTAAGGCAATAAGATCTACATAGGATAGCAGGGCTAAAACCCTTCCAGCTAAAAAGGAGATATGGAGTTCAAGCAAAATATTTTAACAATTTTGCAGTGATTAGATTACACTGGTTTATCCTATCTTGGCACCCTTAAAAATACATACTTCTTTGTTGTTTCAGCTCCATATCTCATTTTTGCTAGAAGTATGAGCATAACTGCCACCACATGAAAATAGGCCTAGATAATGCTGGCCTGGTGGTGCTGAGAGTTGGCGCTGGATGCCTTCGTCGCGCCACACCAGCAACCCGGTTCGTGGAGTGAGCCCAGGCTACTGGGGGTCTGCAGGAGGGAGTGGATCGAGCATCCTATAGACTGCCTCCTCTCCCAGGGTGGGTCAGGGTACAGTGTCTGGTGTAAGTCTGACACCTAGTGGAGGCTGGGTGTCAGCATGTCTGGCCTGGTAAAATGGGCTGGTAGCCGGGCAGCCGATGGGTGCACTGAATGCGGGCCCAGTCGCGGGAGCCCTTGTCGGCATTGCCGCCTGCCTCCAAACAGAACATGGAAAAGGGAGTGCCCAGCTGTTTGCAGCTTGATGGCCATCTGCGATGTCCTGCACTGCTCCGAGGGACCACCGTGAGTGGATACATTGTGTGGTGGGGAGTTGATTGACCCCCGCTATGGGGGTATGCCTTCAAGGGTAATCAGTGGTTGCCCTCAGTAGGAGGCAGGTGAGGTCAGATGGTGGCCAGATCACAGGGGATGTAAGGGACGATGAGACCGCTGGGACCCCCATGGGAGAAAAAGTAATACAAAAAAAAATAAAAAATAGACCTAGATCATCAGTCACCTGCTGAGACTTCATGTCTCAACCTGCCTCATGGAGCCAGAATATAGGAAAGAAGAAGATTATGAACTACCAGTTGCAGTGATTTAAAATGTGGTTGAACAGTAAAGAAACTTGACTGGCTTTAACAGACCACTTGATCATGTGCCTGAGTTTGCATAATGCACGTCTCATCACAAATCAATTCACCACCACCAAAGCTAAAAAACAAAAGGCAACTATTTTTATATCTCACTAAAGACAGTTCAAAATCCTTGTTACCTCTACCCAGTATAAACAGACCTATATACCTGCTTGCCCCTACAGAATTGCAGCATGTGTTCAGGCATGTACTTGTTTTTTTTTAATTGACATTCAGCCGCTCTCAGAGCTTGCAACAGTTCTGCACACATCTCACCCAACAGCATTTAACATGGCTGACAGTTTATGCCTTGGAACTCACTTCTACATGACACACCATATCTTTCTGCAGTTTCAAGTACAGCAGCACAGCTTGTAGCCCTTGGGCCAACCTACAAAGTGTGTAAAAATAAAGATCAGGAAGCATGCAGTGGACGTAGCAGAAGCTGACTCACTGACGGTAACTGGTGCTTTGCAGCAGTCTTGCACTGTTTCACTGATGTTAAACAACACCCTGGTTCCAGCAGCAGTAACAGTCCCGATGTACCCAAATGTAAAATCAACAAGTACTGTTTGCAGTCAGCCAGAATGAGTACAAAACTAAAAGTGCAACATCCCTATTTGGATAGTTAATCAAAGTGCAAAAAGAATTAGCACACAGAGAACCGCACAGGGGTATGGCTCACTCCAGTCGCAGCAGAGCTGTGTGGTCAGTGTGGTGTGTCACAAACCCACTCAGCAGGTGAGCCCTCTACTCCCAAAGTACCAACCTCTGAGCGCAGTCTTGTGAATAGTTAACAGAACAAGGTAACCCTCTTGTCTGTTTTGTGGGTTCACATCAGCCTTTGGTTTCAAGTCTTGGAGGATTCAAACTGTGAACCTCTTGTTAGCGTACCCAATGTACAGGCTCAAATAATTCTGTCTTCGGGGCCAAATATCTTTGCTTATTGGCACCTAACCAGGTGTACAGAAATTAACCCTTAAAAAGTGTAACAAAAGACCTGAGATTTAAACGCTTACCTTTTTCCAGTTTGGTATCACCATTCAAGTTTATGTATAGTGTCTGCTTTAACCATATATACTCTACTTGTAAAGGAAAGAAATCAAAGATAGACCAAGTAAGCTCTAAAAATGGAGTTTTACTAAAATAGAAAAAATATGAACACATACAATACAGAACTATTATATCACAAGACATACAAATCTCTTAAACAAAACAGGTTTTAACAGTACAGTTCTTACTACTGGTTTTGGTGGAGGCAGTGAGGTTTTAGCTGCCCTGAAGGCGCTTTCCCTTTCTGCGCTGCCATGCCTATCCCATTTGATCTCAGAGCAGGTCTGCTTTCCAAGTATAGTGGTCCAAGAGTTCAGCAGCCTCTTGCACTGTTTTGGGATCTCAGTCCTCTAGCCAGATTTCAGCTCTGCTGGGCACACCCAGAAAACTATTCTAATAAAATCACATTTTCAATTTTTTCAACAGAGTTTGCCTCAGTTCCTTCCCACCAATGTTTTAAAGACTAACTTTGTTTCATGGCTAGCTCCTTCTAGCTCATATCAGGGCTTTTCCTGAGCTTACAAAATTTAGCTCTGTGTAATTCAGCAGTTAATTTAAACTTTTTAACAGTGCAGCTTTTAGCTTGCTGTAATCATTACTGTCTTCATTGTCCATTTGACCTAATGCATCCGAACTTTCCGGTAAGTAGCGGGGATAGCTGGAAGCTACAGGACTCTCTAGGAATTTTAGCCTGAATACAAACTTTTCAAAAGAATTTAAAAAGGCATCCATATCCTTGTTAACAGAACAAGGTAACCCTCTTGTCTGTTTTGTGGGTTCACATCAACCTATGGTCTGAAGTCTTGGAGGGATTCAAACTGTCAACCTCTTGTTAGCATACCCAATGTACAGGCTCAGATAATTCTGTCTTCAGACATCTCTTAAACAAAACAGGTTTTAACAGTGCAGTTCTTACTACAATACTTAGATTTGTCTCTCTCTCTCTAAATACCTGCTTACAGTGTTCACAGATGTTTCTTTGTCAGAGTCTAGATAGAAGTGCCTGTGAAGAAAAACAAAATAATGTTTAAAAGCTGGTTTTCCCACCTATCTGCATGAGATCACCTAGCTCCTCTCTGTCAGAATATATAAAAATATATCTATATAAAACAGGATGTCTTTTCCAAGTATTAAATTCTGCAACCTCAGCATAAGTACAGTTACGTAGAACTTACTGTAACAGTAGATCTTAGAGAGGCTCTTGCAGTAGGTAATTACATATAGGACTGATGCTGGCCAGTGTCAGGATCCAACAGAAAAATTTCTAGCTAGCGGTCTCTGGTGGGGACCACCCCTAGCGTCAGGTGACCCGACATCATGTGGCATCAGTATAAAGGGCGGTCCCCACGCCGCCTTTCTAGTTCTTTCCCACCAAAGGCCAAAAGGCAAGATGAGAGAGAAGCAGATATTTCCTTCCCAGAAGAGGAGCTGAAAAGCTTAGGGGATGGAGGGCGGGAGTAGTTACTACTGCAAGAACCTCTCTCAAGATCTACTGTTACGTAAGTTCTTATGTAACTGTACTATCTTACTTCAAGAGGGCTCTTGCAGTAGGTAATTACATACAGGACTGAGTCCCAAGAAGTCTGGAACAAGGAGAAGCAAACGGGGAGGAAGCTACTCAGAAGTAGACCCTCTGGTTGTGAAGGCCTTGGGAAAGCAGGCCCTACAAAACAGCCAGCCCAAAGCCTGCTCTACAGCGAGAGACAATGTCAAACTGTAATGTTCATAAAGGTATGGACAGAAGTTCAAATGGCGGCTGCATAAATGTCAGCCGCTGACACGTTCTTGAAACAAGTCACAGAGGCAGCGACCCTCTGGTGAAGTGGCTTCTAACTTGACCTAGCAGTGTCTTGTTGTACTTGTCATAACAGAAAGTGATACAATGAGCCAACAATTTTGATAGGCATTGCTTAGAAACTGCATTGCCTTCTCTTTTATGGGCAAAAGAGATGAACAGTTGATCAGTCTTTCTGAGATCATTTGTCCTGTTGGTGTAGTATCTCAAATTTGGTGAACATCCAAAGTATGCAGAAGGTACTCTCCTTGGTTGGAGTGCTGCATATAAAAGGCAGGCAACTCTATGGATTGATTCAGTGTCGATTCTGCTACCACCTTGGGAGAATCTTAGGGTTAGTCGCAGAGCCACACATTCCTTATGAAAAATCAAATATGGATTTTACACATCAGGACCTGAAGCTCGTAAATCCGTCGAGCAGAAGTAATGGCCACTAGGAAGAGAGTCTTCCAAGAAAGGAACTTTAGGTCCACTGAGGCTGCCGCTCAAAAGGAGGCGGAGTAAGTTTCTCTAAAATGAAATTCAGATCCCAAGGAGGAGCAGGAACCCAGATAGTGGGTAGTAAGTGAAGGATCCCTCTCAAAAGGTCTTAGAGACCTCCAGCTGAGCAAATGTTCTGTCTGCAAAGGGGACATGATAGGCCAAAATGGCTGCCATGTGAACCTTTAAGGATGAATAGCTGAGACCCAGATCGAAGAGTGTATCGAGGTAATCCAGAAGTCGGCTGACAGAGCACGAGAAGGGCTCAACATCATTGGAGGCAGCCCAAATAGAGAACCCTTCCTTTTCATGACATAAGTAGATCTGGTTGAGGGTTTCCTGGCCTCCACCAGAATCTCAGCTACTCGGAGAAACCCGAATCGGGCCTAAGCTACGCTCTGCAGGAGCCACGCCAGGCAACTGAAGGACTTGAGGCCTGGATGGACCAGGGTCCCCTGATCCTGGGTCAGCAAAATAGTGACAGAGGAAGAGGAAGAAGAGGGTCCTCTGAGTACTGTTGCAGAAGAGAGAACCAAACTTGTCTGGGCCAGAAAGGAGCAATCTGAATCATACAAGCTCCTTCCGAACCGAGTTTCTGCAAGACCCTTGTAATTAGTGGAATCGGGGAAGGTATAGCGAATCTGCCCTTCCAGTCTAGAGACAGACCATCATTCAAAAATGCTGTGCCCTGGAGTGAGCGAACAGAAGATGGGAAGTTTTGTGTTTTGGGGAAGTGAACAGGTCTACCCGTGGAGTTCCCCAGTGTAGGAAGATGTCGTCTATGACCCCTGATCCTGTTCCCATTCGTGAGCTAGAGCAGATGACCTGCTTAGCCCTGTCTGCCAGTGTGTTCTCGATCTCCAGGACATGAGATGCCGTGAGGTGAAGGTTGTGCTGTACTGTCCAGTCCCAGACTCGCATCGCCTCTCGGAAAGGGGTAGGAACAAGTTCCTCCCTGTTTGTTGATGTACCAGACCACACACATGTTGTCCATCTGTACCGCTTAGGTGACCTGGAGACAGATACAGATGCAGAGCCTGAAGAGCATACAGTACTGCCCTTAGTTCCAGCACATTGATGTGGAGGAACTTCTCAGCTTGGACCAGGAGCCCTGGGTCCTGTGAGGACCGAGATGGGCTCCCCAACCCTCGCTGGAGGTGTCCATAGTCAACGTCTGGAGGGGGAGGGAGACTGAAGGAACTCCCGGCAGAGGTTCTCCTGAACCATCCACCACTGCAAGTCCTGAGTCATGGGAGTGGAGACCAGGACAAGTTGATCTAGGTTGTCCACCAGCTGATCCCATTGAGACTGAAGTGTCCACTGAAAGATTCTCTTGTGGAACTGCGCATGAGGGACTGTCAGAATCGCAGCCACTATTAGCCCAAGGAGCAAAGGACTGACCTGGCTGACCTGCCTACTGACTGGACAACAGGCTGACCTGGGCCTGAAGAGTGGCTGCCCTGTCCGGTGGCAGGAAGGCCCTGCCAGAGGTCATGTCCAGGATCACCCGATAAACTGGAGCCTCTGGGATGGGATCAGATGGGATTTGGCTTGTTGATGCAATACCCAGGCAAGCAAAGACCTGCTGGGTAAGGAAAGGAAGTGCAGGAGTTCCTCCTGGATGGGGCTGCCAGGAGCCAATCATTCAGCTATGGAGAAACCTGCACCCCTGGAGTACGGTAGGTCAGCTACTCACTGAAAGACATTTGGTGAACACTGGGGCACCGAGGAAAGACCAAAATGTGAGGGCCTTGAACTGGAAGTGGTCCCCTGGAACGCAAAACGCAGGTATTTGCAATGGGAAAGGCTGATAGGATATGCAGGAAGGCATCCTGCATATCCAAAGTGCACAGCCACAGTCCCAGCTGAAGAAGGGGCAGGAGGCTCTACAGCGAGAGCATCCTGAACCTCTTGTACTCCATGAACAATTTCAGGGAGCTGCGGTTGAGAATCGGCCTCCGTCCCTGTTTTCTTTGGGACCAGGAAGAAATGGGAATAGTATCTTGTTCCCTGAAGAGGAATAGGGACAGGTTCTATTGCCTTCTTCAGCAAAAGTGCTGAAATCTCTTCCTGGACCAGAAGATGATATTCCGAATGCGACGACTTTGGGGTAGGGGTGTCAGGGGGTTTCTGAAGAAACTCTATTGAGTGTCCTTCTGCGATCAGCTGGAGCATCCAGGAATCTGAAGTTATCCTCTCCCAACCCAGGAGGTGGAGAAAATCTCCTCCCACCGGTTCCTCCAGAAGGCTCGGAGGCTGTGGGAGAGGAAAGGAGTCAGGTGGTGGGCGCAGCATCACAGCTGAAGCACCCGCTGCTTTTTGGGCAGAGGGGCTTGGCAGCCGGAGGGGCTCAGCATTTAGCGGCCCGCTTTCCTAGGGTTTTGCCTTTTGCCAATTCCTCCTGCAAAAGGGACAGCGCTGCATTTAATGGGGATGATACATGGAATCCACAGACTTCGTGCAGTCCCTTCTCCTGCAGATCGGTGATAATGTCCATGCATCACCACCAAACAGCACCGAACCCTGGAAGGGTGCTTCCTGAATAGCGGACTGCACTTCGGGACCAACCCTGATACATGGAGCCAGGCATGACGTATAAGCCTACGGCAAAAGCGGATCTCATACCAGCAGTATCCACTGCATTGTAAGTAGCATGAAGCATGTGCCGACTGACTGAACGTGCAGAGCGGACAAGGTCAGCACTTCCTGTTTAACTTGAGAGTCCGGAAGGAGTCCAATTTGGATTCTACTCACTAAGAATCACCTTCTGGTAATCCCCATGTGACTGACATAATTTAGGGCCCTAATACCTAGAGTGGAAGAAGCATAGATCTTCTTCTCGCATTGGTCCAGAAGACGGGATTCTCAGGTGGAGACGAGCTCAGATATTTTGGGTTAGCTGTCCAGCCTTGAGCGGCACTAATCATGACTGAATCAGCTGAGGGTGAGAATCTAAAAGTCAATACCCTCAGGAGCTTGATATAGCCTGTTTGACTTCTGAGGAAGCGGGCTAAAGTCGGACGGGTTGTTTCCAAATAGTGGAAACATTCTTACACTGTGGATTTGGCTCCAAGGATTGCCACTTAGAACCTCCTGGATTTTGTGAAGCAACTCCATAAAGGAAGGATCCTCCGGAGGAGTCCTAGGCCTGGGCTTAGACGGAGAGCGTGGCTCATCGTCTGGCTCCAGAGCAACCGTTGAGTCGTCCGAGGTGTCCGAGGAGGATGAAGAGGATGAAGAGGAAGACTCCCTCCTGGTGAGGGGAGAAATGGACTCCTTGGAAGGTCCTCAGGAAATGTATCCTGCCATGCCCCGAACCAGAGGGCTCACTCCTGGTGTCTGGAAGTGGGTAGGAGTCTGTCGTTGCGGACGATGGGAGCTGGAATCAGCACCATTGTTGTGAGATGACTCTCCACCTCTCTGGTGAGTTGATCCTTGGCCTCAGCCCACCAGGAGACCAGAGTCTCCTTCTAGCCCACCGGCAGCTGAGGGGCGTGGAGGAGGAGGGGATACAGGTATTGATTGTACCCATAAGGCACGTATCCATCACCTGATGGCGGGAAACCTGGCCTTGGGTATTGAGGCACTGGGCACTGCGGCATTGGATAGGCCGGCATCGGTACTGGGGCACCGGATACTGTGGAGCCTGGTAAGATGGCATCAGATACCGGGAGCGGGGGTCTGCTGGAGACAGTACAGCCAGAAGGCCCACGGGCAGGCCTGGAGCAGGAGGCCCAGTGGGCGGAAGGCCCGACATTGAATCAGCATCCAGGAGCAGGATGTCGCCCAGCGCCGACAAGACCGGGCCAGAGCTGGCGCCCAGGGAACTGGCGTCAGGTCAGTCGGACCAGTGGGTGGATCGGCCTGACGGGGTGCAGCAGAAACCTTGGCATCACCCGAAATGGAGTAGAAAAGTCCCCGGGTCAGACTGAGGAGACCCAGGGTCCCTGGAGGGCAGCGAAGGCTGTGGGGAGCTGGGAATGGTGGATGTGGGAGGGTCCAGCATTGGCTCAGCCACTGTGCAGGCATCGGGCAGGCTGACATCTCACTTATCAGTGGAATCTGGGCGGACGCCAGAGGAGCTGACGCCTGACTTATTGGACCCATCGCCCGAGGCAGGTCGCAGAAGGAGGAGCTGCCTTGTCAGGCGGAAGAGGAGTCATGCACTGCCCCAAAGGGTCGGGCAACTTATCGACTATATCCATGCAGGCATCAAAGGATCTGATGTCTGGTTTACAGTGCCGCTTGAACCAGTTGGCTGCATGGTGGCAGCTTTACTGGGGCGGAGTACTCCAATAGCCTGAAGGTGCCTGAAGGGCCCGGCGTGAGCCAGACAGGTGGGCTGGCGCCACTTGAAGCCTCAAGGTAGCCGTCAGGAGAGGTCCCCGGAGGGGATGTTACCTGTAGCACGGCGACTCCCGGAAGAAGACGGTGAATGAGGAGCCCTTATCCCGCAAGGCCTCCTTGTCTTTTCTTCTTACGATGGCCTCGGGAAGTGGACACCTGCCGGAGCTTTTTAACTCCTTCTCCATGGAGGACATTTTCTTTAGTATGTGAGCCTCAGGGACTGCTGCCTCCTTCAGCGGTGGCGGCATTGAATTTTAGGCAGTGCTGACACTTCTCACCTGATGATCTGGGCCTAGACACAAGAGGCACTGGGAATGGCCGTCCTGTGCATGAGTTGGGCGCATACGAGTTGCACTTATTTTTGTGCTCGGAAGGTGTGGAGATGACATACACCGACGAATTCCTGATGATTTTAATCAAAGAATCAAAAAGACTGTAAAACTACTGAGAGAGGTTGACAGTGCTGAACTTTACCATGAGCCGCTGACACGAGCTAATGGCAGGAAAGAACTGAAAGGCGGTGTGGGGACCGCCTTTATACTGACGCAGTATACATTGGTCACCTGACGTGAGGCAGTCCCCGGCAGGGACTGCTAGCTAGAAATGTTTCATTGGGTCCTGATGCCAGTCAGCATCAGTCCTATATGTAATTACCTACTGCAAGAGCCCTCTCAAGTAAGATCTCATGTTCTTCAAATGACTCTTTGATCTTATGCTGCATCCTCTCTCACACAGGCTTCAAAGGAGCATTTACAACCTGCACCCATGTGTAATAACTTAGGTCTCACTCCAAACATCATAAAGGGATACTGAATTCCTCTTAGCAGCTAAAGCTATAATTAACTTGGAAAAGTCTGTAATTAGCTTCTGGTCTTCCAGCTAACACCTTGTATCTAAAGCGTGTGTGTGTGTGATCTCACATGCTGTTTCAGCATTTCTCATGGCGACAGTCCATCACACATTTTTATATTACAAGACAAATTATACAGGAATCAAGAACCAGCTGTCCAAGTGTCACATGGTACACTCCTCTTCTGTTGCCGCAAAAGGCTCCGTCTAGACCACGGTCAAAATTTCTTTCCCCTCACACAGGCAGGCTCGCCCGCTTGCTAATTGCTCTGTCAGTCAGTCACACAGTGATGGATCCTCTCAGCTCTCACTGAAGTCTTGGCTATGTATAACTTCTCTGGCTGTCCGATTCAGAAATAAAATACTTGGCAGCTCATAACTTTGTTGGGGCATTTAAACATGTCACCTCGGACTTGGCCACACACCCTACCTGATGCTGCAGCTAAGTTGAGCTAATCATCACGATCTGAACAAGGTGGGGATCTAATTGAAAACATCATCTGAACGTCTGCTGTGCCCCCCACTGCTGCTGCTGAAACAAAGCCAAAACCAAGGGAATGCCTGCAAAACCAAAGAAAGTTTATTGAGATACCAGGAGCCATGCTGGTCATCTTGTTGCTACCCTGCTAGTAAGTTTGCTATGCCATGGCATCTGGCGTATCAGTGGCTATGCCTTGCTCCCTAAGTAGGGCAGTGGGGATGAAGGGGTGGAGTGCTCCCCATGTACAGAGCTGATATGAAGTGGGAGGAAAGCTCCCCATGTGTGGAGGTTGAATGGAGGGAGGAGTGCTTCTTATGTGCAGCAGGTGGGATGCAGTGGGAGAAGTGCTCTGCATGTGGGGAGGTGAAATGTAGTGGGAGAAGCACTGGAGGGGTCAGGGCAAGGACCCTGGTTTTCCATTTTATGGGTAACACCAGTAAAATTATAGAATCCTGCTTGGTATGCGGATTCTGAATTTTGTACTGGTGCTCTCATTGGAAAGTGCATGTCACTGCACAGAATCCCTAAGATTTCAGCATCTGTTTTAGTCTTATTTTCTCCTTCTATCCTCCCTTCTCACAGCATCAGTCTCCACTTTTCAGAGCTCCCTAGGCTGTGTATTCACTAGCTTCACCCCAGGTAATGCTTGGGAGTTCCTGTGGGCCTGCCCATCCTGCCTGGGTTGTACCCCCAGGTGGGAAGGGAGGGACCCCAGGTCATCCCCTCCACTGTCCCTTAGTGTGCATTGGGCAGCCCAGTCAGTCCCTCATGGAGCCTGGTTATGAAGTCTGGGGCAGCCGGGTCCCTTCTACCAGTGGCTGATGTGGGTGATTTTTCTGGTTTTCAGGTTTCTATCCCTGAGGGCACAGGCATTTGAGGGGATCCAAGGAGGTAGGGCACATAGAGACATGCCACTGCTCCAGATCCCAGCCAGCATCCTCCCCTTTGCACCACCACCACCCATGGTCACCCAGGTAGCAGTAAAGCAGTGAGAATTGCAGCCTACCCTCCCCAGAGGAGGAGAGCAGCCCCCAGGGGTTCTTGATCCTACTTTTCTGGCCAGACCTCTAGTCGCCCAAGTTTGCTTCTGACCCGGTTCACTGGCACTGCAGCAGTGCACTACTGCAGTGCCGACGGACCAGCCCAGATTTCAGCATCTTAAAATTAATGCTGATCTGCTTCACATTCTTCCTGCTTTGCTGCTTATAGAATCAGTAAAGGAACCACCTGCACTGCTTTTGTTGTAACCAGCCATGCTTCACTTTAGCCACCCATGTTTCCCACGATCTCTCCATCAGCTGAGGACTTCTCTCCTTCCTGAAACCATGGTTTTCATTTAGTATGTGCCTAAACATCTTTTACTATTTATATTACACTGTATGATAGAAAAAATAATACAAGTATCAGCACACATGGGCAGGGCCACTGGAACATTGTGGGAAGAGTAACCTGAGATTGTTTGCAGAAATTGCGGGAGTTCTATTATAGAACATGTGTGCTTCATAATAAATCCTTTGCTATTTTCTACATCATACATTAGTCAGTATAAACTACTAAATGAATACACTGAAACCTGGAATATGTTTTAAAATGAAGAAAACTTATGTTCTTAAAATGAATCTTAAATGGATAAGATGTGTTACCGCACTCCAAAACTTAAAACATCTGCCTCATATAGTGCTAAATAGATTCTATCCGTTTTACTCAAAATAAAGCCTAACTCCTCCCTGGAACATGACCTGCTTGAACCTCGCTGCTGAGGGCCACTGCCCTACTATCACCCACCCTGTCACCCTGCTCATCAACAGGTGCCTTCTCGAAGGAGCAGTCCCAAGTAAGTGGAAGGTATCAACTATTGTCCCTGTCCACAAAAAGGATCCAGGGACAAAGTGGGGAACTATAGGCCTATCTCCTTACTCAGCCCTCTCAGGAAAGTGCAGGAGAGCTGGTATACAATCAACTGCAGGATTACCTCGGCAGCACCTGCTCCTTGCTGACATACAACATGGCTTTAGGAAGGCTATGGCACTGACACTGCCCTTATCCGGCTCACATCCAACAACCTGAAGGCCGTGGACCAGGGCTCCCCGGCAGGGGCTCTATTAATTGATCTGTCCAAGGCCTTCGACCTGGTCAGCCACAAACTTCTCCTTTCCAAACTCCTCTGACTAGGACTGGATGCACACTCACTCTCTTGGTTGAGAGCCACCTGATCAATAGAACCCAAAAGTCTGTTGGAGAGGAGCAATCCGCACTAGACCCATGATCTCCAGGGTACCTCAGGGCTCGGTCCTTGGTCCCTGTTATTCTCACTTTTCTAAATGACATTGAGGGGGTTCATAGCTGAGCAACCTCATCCTATATGCGGATGACACTGTTGTCTACTGCAGTGACCCACTACCCAGTGTCATCTCCGCAAACTGCAGGCCTGTCTCTCAGCTCTCAAGGCCTGGTTCACCTCAATTCTCTAGTGCTGAATGAAGAAAAACTAAAGGCTGTTCTGTTTGGGATTAGATGCCTGGGCACTGACAGAAGTGAGCTACTTCAGCTCAACACAGCCCAAGGGAGGAGAATTGAGGTCTAGACAGGATCAAGTACCTTGGGATCCTCCTTGACCAGGAGCTGACCTACAAACCCCACACTGACTCCTTAACAAGATCCATCCATCAGAGGCTTGTTCTCCTCTACTGGCTGGGCAACTCTCTCTCTGGTGAGGTCACGACAAGCCATAGCCAATTGCAACCTTCTCCCTTCATCCTATATGGTGCCCCCCGTTACAGTACCTATGAGAGAAGGAGCTCAGCAAACCTCCACGCTTGTATCACAGGGTGGCTTGCTTTGGCAACAAACTCCTCCCCCAGGAGGCATCACTGTGAGGCCCTCGCGGACCTAAACTAGCCCACCTTATGGCACAAGTTGGCCTATTCCTCTGCTTGCCTGGCCTTTAAATTCACCTCCTTCGGCCCTCCTCCACACCTGCGGCTGCTCACTCCAGAAGTCCAGTGCCGTACCTGCGATCCTCGGCAAGTCGCCCCTTGACATCCTCCGTGTTTGCACCAACCAAGGCAAGCGCCCTTCTAGTATGCTGCTTCCTACTTATGGAAAGCCCTCCCAGCAAGTCTGGTTGACAAGCCTACTCTCCTAGGGTTTAAGTCAGGCCTCAAAGTGTATCTTCTGGAACTTAGTCTCTGTGGTTGTAACCGCTAGCCCCCTGCCTGGGCCAATTGTCATGCTATCACCAACTTAGCCACGCCTACTTACCCCATGAATCTCTTATGAAAATGTGTTAAATGTACTGTGCACCTGCTTTAATACTTGTGAGCCCTGTGATGCCTGCTGTCTCTGTGCTAAACGTTTGATACCAATTTCCCAATATGTATCAGCTGTAATTACTGTATAGTGTATAGTCAGGTGTTGTTCTGTATATAAATCAGAGCCATTCAAATGTTGTTGTACCACAGTTCAAAGGTTATGGAATGTGATTGTAGTACACTGTGGTACAACAACATTTTGAAAAGTTCTAGAGGTTCTATCAGAACCGTAAACTGGCATGAGCCCTCCTGGCAGCAACAGCAGCATTGGTGGCAAGATCCCCAAACCAGTGACGTGAACATGAACAGGCACATAAGCGAAAAACAAATGCAGTATCAACCAGATAACCTCAGCTTCATCAAAATTAGAACCAGATATTTAAATAACTTACAAGTAATCATTTCTCTGAGCCCACATCCTCTCGCTAACCTGAGACCTAATCCCTCCACATCCCATTGACAGCCAATAGAAGGCCTTAATAAATGTAGGGATGTCTGCTCCTAGCAACCACACATGTAAACATAGCAACAGCCCCAACTCCCAGAACATGAGAGACGAATACATTTTTTTCATTTCAAAAATTTAAAACAAAAACTTTGGCAATGGAGACCATACACTATAAAAAATAATGCATGGGCACCTTATACTTAACCAGCCTATTGTGTCACCTCGGGGTTCTGATTACAGACCTCTCGAGCTTCGGGCCTCGAGTTCTGAGGTAATCAAACCCCTCCGGTGGCTAACAGTTGGTTGCGCATGGCTGCTCATGCACTATTCTCTATATATTGATACCTTTGTATGTATTTACTATAACTAACTCCGGTCGTCCTGAAAAAGGGATCTCTGGTCTCAGTGGGCTACCTGGTTACAAAATCTAAATAAATAAATAATGAGCAACAGAACATCAGTATTAAATAAATCCATAATAAACAGATTTTATCTGTTTCTGGATGTAGAACAATGAAGCCTGATAAAAGCTATTTACAGTGCTCTGTCAACTATTCACCCACTTTGGTGTAAAAAAAATAAGCATAAGGAGTGGCAAATAATTCAGTTTTAGTAAAGTGTTGTAAAGTGTTTAATGTTCATAATTTGCACTGTAGGTACTATAGCACTATTATTGAAATCATATATTAAAATATATCTGGGTGTTGTTATGGCTGGCAGTATAGCCTAGTGGTGAGAATAACAAACAGTGATTGAACTGGGTAGATTCAGCAGGCTTGGGTTTGATTGCAACAACCTCCACTTGCATACTGTGCGATTCAAAACAAGTCACTTAACTTCCCCAGTGCTCCTGGTCAGCCCTGAAAGCCTGCAGTTCTACTTAGTGGGCTTTACCTGGTTTACATAGACTATATAAAAAGCCAATATATGTTTACTACATCATACAGTAGTCAGGGTACCCTGTACTTTACCTGAGTTTAACTCGGCTGCAATGAATTTGTATAGGTAAATATAAATGTTCAGATATATTGTATGTGTTTTATAAGCTTATTTTTTAGACTTTAGTCAGGTTTTATTGTATTTTGTATGTGAGCATCTAGGTTGCAGATTGCTAAATGCAGGATCGCTGTTACCAACTTGCTAATTCAAGTTTATAATCAGCAGGGACATCCAAAGTCCTGAGTTGTTTGAATGAAAACTAGTCTGAATGAAAGTATGTTCACAAAGAAGAAACTGCCTAACCATCACTTACAAAAGGCTTCACAGTTAGCACCCCATTCAGGTGAATTAGATGATTTGCACCTTTTCTCCCACCTGCTGTTTCACTCTCTGCGGCAACAAAAGTTTTCTGACAGACTGCTTCAACAAAAGTCAAATGTTAAGTGTTTAAGTGTATTTATGCTTGGCCAGTAGATTTTGAAACCATCGCAGACAATTGGATTCAAACGAAGCAGGGTAGCACAAAACCACCCCCTCCTTGCACTACCTTGTTTCAGCCAAACCAAAGTCTGCATGCAAAATTGTCAATATATTGAGAATATTGTATTGAAAGTGTTAATAATGTAAAATGTTACTCCTACCAAATTGAATAATGTGGGTTCACTTCACCCGAAACTAAATAGTAACTGCACTACTACTACTTCTTATCCTTGCATTTTATGTGTATTGTACTTTTACCTAACTAGCATACTGAATGTGCAATGTTATACCCTGTATGTACTCTGTAAACAATCTGAAGTATGTACCACTGTATGTAATTAACTCCGAGTCTCTCCTGAAAAAGGGACTTCTGGTCTCAGTGAGCTAACCCACATATCAACATTTAAATAAATAAATAAATAAACTTTTACACAGTTCAAAGTAAATCTTGCTGGTGCAGTTTTTCAGTGGCCCTGCACATTAGTAATCTGACTAGGCAGCAGGGTGGCGGTGTCAGATTTACAGTTTAACTGCTCCACATCTATCAATCAAACTTTATTTAACCAGGCAAAATCATCCTTCAGCAAGCTCATTTAGGGTTACCACCTGTCCCTATTTTCAGGACAGTCCTGATTTGGGCAGCTGTGTCCTGTGAAAAACATGAAAAATACTAAATGTCCTGACATTACAGTAGAAAAAAATATTTTCAGACTTTCCTCTAAATGTTGCAAAAACTATAGTACCTTAACTAAAATACCTTAAAATGATACGAAACATTAGGGAACACCTAAAACACTGCAACACTTAGTCTTAATTCTGATTATTTAGAGACAAAATGTGTTGTGTTGGTTGAGGTTACATATTGTCCTGCAAAAAATCATGTTTCAGTAAGAAATGTCCCACTTTGGGCTTCTTAAAAGGTGGTAACCCTAAGCTCATTTGCAAAATGTTCCTGGGCAAGGTAGAACAGGTACAGGTACAGATACAGCGTTGATACAGAGCTGATGAACACAGAAAACAGGAGCAACTAACAATTAATACAGTGGGTGCAGTATTACAACAATAATGAGAGCATCTGCTAAACAAGTAAAACGACATGATCACAAAGCAAAAGTAAAAGGAAGAAGAATGGCGAGGACTAACCCAGAGATGACACCACAAAAGGGAAGTTAGAGGAATGGGTTGTTACAGATGAGGAAGGCATAGCTGGAAGTCGGTATCCTTAACTGCATTTATTTAAATGCGTGTATCAGGAAGTTGAACTGTTAGTCTTGCTGACCTAGAAGTCTCAAGGGATGCTTGCTGATCTGGGTGTCTTTGTGGGATCAACCAATCTGGCAGGGTCTTACAACACTGTGTGGCCACCCACGTTATCAAGGCAGCCCCCACAACAAACATAAATATGCCTCCTCAGGTCAGCACGCAGTGCCTGTATATCACACCCTAACCCCACCAGACCAGAGCAGAGGAGTCTGGATCAGATCAGCTCACAAACCCAGATCTCCCACTTGCTAGTGTTGCAAACCCCAAGCCTGCCCCACTATTCTGTTTTTAATTTTGGGAGTGTTCTTTTAAGCAGGACTGCTGATGGTGTAAGAGTTAGCAGTTCTCCGAGCTGTTGTTGTTAGTTGTGTGCTCCTGAGTATGGGGGCTTAGGTTCCTGAGTACCCTGAATTGATAACATGACTGAGTGATGTTGTTACCCTACCTGCCACAGGTGTATACCAGTGTGGGAGGGTGGGTGCTGCAACAGCACCCAGGCTAAACTGCTCACTCAGAGGAGCACAGCAGGTAATGCCCATGTGCAGAGTGGGCAGCGCACATGGGCAGAATGGGGCTGCTGCTGTTTGCTTCAGTTTTCCTAAATGAGTTGGGGACCTTAGCATCTGTGGCCTTGAATTTGTTATATGGCCCAACTGCTGTTGATCCTCTACCGCAACTGCATAATGCATTTAGGGTGTGTGGGTTGCTGTAAACACACCCACACCAGAAAGCACACTCAATGACACACAGAAGTTAAGACCCCATGGGCTGTATGACACACAGAAGTTAAGGCCCCGTGGCTGTATGATGCTGGTGGGCAGAATGGTGGTGAATTCATCTGAACTCAGACATGAAAACCAGAGACACCCTTTTCATGGAGACCAAGTAAAAAAAACTTCCACATGTTTGGGAGATGCATGACTTTCCATTAGAAGGTCCTCCGCCAATCACTCTTGGATTTTTAGGTGAAGACACTTTATTTCAAAGGAGCAAATTCAAGCAGTTTTTTTTGCTTCTTCTACCGCCTGGCCATCCACTCCTTCAGGCCTGCCAAAGCCCGCCTACCACCGCTACTGAGTCCGACTACCATTCACTGTCCCTTGTTGCCGTTCTACCAGGTAACTCAAAGTAACCCTTCATAGGGTGGCTCCTACCCCTGTGGAGGCTACCAGGGAGCAGAATCACCCCAAAGGGCTTCCTGTGTATCCCAGGCATGGCAGGGGCAGGAACAGATGTGGGTCTGGGGCTTTGGGCATATGGAGGGACCAGCAGTTGTCCTCTGGTTGTCCAATGAGTGTTTTCTCATTTTCTTGGGAGCGTGATGGGCCACGATGATGTCAAGGCACAAGCCAACATCTGTCATGCTCCCTCCTGTAGTAAGGACCAACAGGTTGCCATGCCTCTGGCCTTCACCAGGGACCAGCAAATGCTGAGCCGTGAACCCACCCTCCCTCCCAGGAGCAGGTGAGTGGTCGTGGACACTCAAGCCTTCACTCCCGCCAGCCATCCAACACCCATTCCATCCATTCCCAGAACCTGGGTCAGCTATGTCGTAGGCAGAAATCCAGTTTAGGCAGTTAAATGATAGATAGGAAAAACAAAGGTGATCCACCTTAGTGGTGGTGGTTCTGACTATTTCACATCTGAGTTCTAACAAGCAAAGAGACCAAGTAATTTGTAACTTGTACATATGGGGTGTGGATGTTGAAGAGGGGATCATAGTGCTGTCACTACCACCATCACTCCTGTGGGATGTGGACTGCATTGTTGCTACTGCCATCACGCATGAGGGTGGGGGGCATAGTGCTTCTGCCATCGCCACTAGTGGATGGGGAATGTAGTACTGCTGCTGTCCCACCTGGAGGATGGGGGCCATAGTTCTGATACTGTCATCATGCCTGAGGAATGGGGAATGTAGTACTGCTGCCATCACATCTAAGGGGTGGAGGCCGCAGTGCTGCTTCTTCCATCACACCAGAGGGATGGGGCTGTAGTGCTGTTGGTGCTGCCATTACACCTGAGGAGGGGGCTGTAGTGCTGCTTCCATCACACCTTAGGGAGGGGCTGTACTGCTGCTGTTGCCATCACCTCTTGTACCTAAAATTAACTCTCAATTGGTACAAGAATGGATGGATGTACAATAGTGGAAGTCAGAATTGCGAAAAATGCATGTTAGCAGAGTTAAAAATTGTTAAAGTACACAAACCAAACACCAGTAAAACCGGATTTTGGCTTAGCAGACACCAGTGACAATACCGTTTTTACAATGTGCAAAACGGAATTTGCCTTTCTCAATCTCGGTAAGCCAGTTTCCCTGGTCAGGCGATGAGTGCTCACAATATATGGAGGTGGGATGGAGGTGGAGCACTGATACCTATGTGTGAGATGGAATGGAGGGAAGAGTGCTTTCCATGTTCAAGTTCAAGTTTATTGTGAAGGATAAAATCCATTGAGCAAGCTCATTTGCAAGGAGGTCCCATGTACAAGCAATGATAAATGCATGGTGTGAGATACAAAAGTAAGGACACATAATATAAATTAAAATAAAGACATTTCTTTACATTAGTATTTGCAATATGTACAATGTTGCATTCAACAAGGATTGAGACCAAATATGATTACATAAGACATTATGTCCATCATGTGGAAGAGGGCTGGAGAAGGAGAATTGCTCCCATATACAAAGAAAGCATGAAGGGGGATGAAGTGCTCTCTATGTGCAAATGTGTAATGGAGGGAGGAGTGCTTCCCATGTGTGGAGGTGGGATGGTGAGACAATCAAGTGATTAATGGCCACCATCCTAGACCATTAATCTGTGTGTGAAACTTTTGGAATGGGCACAGTTTATGATGGGGCAGATGTGCAATCCATATCTCTTCTCTGGCTGCTGTAAAGTACTGGGTTGATAGGTGGGGGTGCAAGAGGGGCATGTCACTCCAGGAACACTGTATCCCTACCCCACACACCCACCCAGCAGGTGGGAGCAGTTGTGAGAGGGAGATACAAGATCTATATTTGTATATCTCGGTACCTCAGAGTACTCTCCATGGGTAGAGCACGTTAAGTGGGACAGCCTCTAGCTGAAGCAGAGTGTTCTGCAAGTGTAGAGGTGTGACATAGGGTGAGGAAGTGCCAGTCACCCAAAATCCCACTCCAACCTTCATGTAGCTCTGGTGGAGCAGGGATGGGTATGAAGCGCAGATGCAACTTGCATCTCTATCCCTGGCTGCTGCAGAGTGCTACCCTTGTGTGGAGGTGGGATGGGGATGGGTCATCATTGTCCCAAACCACCTGCCTGGAGCCTACCCAATGCCAGTGCCAGCTTTCATGGAACTCTGATGGGTGAAGATGGAGAGATCTGTGAATCATATCTGTCATTGGCTCCTGCAGGGTGCTCCTAACGTGCAGGAGGTGGAATGGAAGGAGAAAATGCTTCACATGTGCAGAAATGTGGAAAGATGTGTTAGGTGCCAATGACCTTGGGCCACCCAGTGGATCTGGACTACAACCCCATTTACACCCACCTGGTGCCCACAGACTAGACAGAAACAGGTGTGGCAAATGTGCAACTCACATTTCTGTCTCTGGCTGGGGCAACCAATGTGCAGTGGTGAGATGGTTGTGGAGGAGGCACCAATCACCAACTTCTGCCAGGCCACAGTCCACTAGTTACCTTGGGCTGCCCACCTGGAGGTCACCTCATCACTGTGCCAACCTGTGTAGAGTGGGATGGGTGTGGAGGGAAGTGAGTAACCCACATCAGTCTGTGGCTACTGCAGATTGTTCCATATGTGCTGATGTGAGCTGGAGGTGTAGGGACAGTAACTACCCAGGGTGCTCATCCAGCGCCCCTACACTGTGCTAGGTAAATGTGAAGGGGCAGATATGTGACCCACATATTTGACTCTGGCTCTGTCTGGGTGCTCCTTTTCTGCAGTGGTGGAATAGATGTACCAAGTTTGTTTTACAATGTATCTCTTCTGCTCTCTCTCTCTCTAACGAATGCTCCCCATGGTGATAAGAAAACTCTGCAGCACTGCTCTCCGTTCGGTCATGGCACTCTTGCTGCCACTTTCTTGCCTCTCTGTAGTGCTGCCTGCTTCCAATGAGCTTCAGGAAGACAAACAGATAGTCAGACTGACAGCAAGGTGCTAGAAGAGTGAGCAAAATAAAATGGATGGCAACTGAGCTTGGGTGCACACTGTACTCCACTTCTCTGTTTGGTGGGGTTGACACGTCTCTGGCTGGAACAGACTGGGCCTACACATATGCTGCACTGGAAGCGGCTCTCGCTGTTGCTGTGTATTTCTTGGTGGGGGAGTAGACACTGCTAAGGGATAGGCTACCCATTTAAATGAATGTTTGTTCAGGTGCAGGTCTGGGAGCCACCGTCATCGTGGTTATGGTCACTACATTGCACTGTCCTCAATTTCACACTGCCAAGGTGCTACTGCAACAACGACAGCCTGTCACTTGGCGATCACTCTCATTCCACTTACTCGCCACATCTCATCATGTTGCTGTCACTGTTTTGGGGCTCTCTCTGCTCTGTCCCTGACCTGGTGCCACTCACCACCTCTTGGATCCTGTATTCTCTTTCGGGGTGCTGCGCCTCTCCTTCTCGGTGTCTGTCCCTACAGCCTGTGTCTCCCTCTCCCACCATCCAGGGTTAAGCTACAACTCTGCAGGCAATGCTGCCTCACTTTTCAACATTCTTGCTCCTTGTATTGTGCAGCAGGGTGGGGGACACACTGAGGCAACATGGCCACTAGGAGATCCATGGGGTGGGTCAGTGGGTACCATCACAGAGAGCAATGCTCAGGTTGGGCATTGTGGCACACATGAAGCACTGGGAGAGAGGAGCTCAGAAACCAGAATAGCACTGTTATTCACACAAAGATACAAACAAGTTCAACGTGGACGTCTGTCTGGAGAAGGATAAATACTGTAATATTTATTTGTTCTTTACTGCTAGGACTGTTTACTGCTTATGGCGCAGAGAGTGGGGGTATGCAGTGTATGGCTGGGTACACGGACACCTGCAGGATGGGTGGAGAGGCAAGCAGTAAGATCAGTATGGGCATGAATGAAAGGAAGGAAGGAAGTGCTCTCATTCCAGCACTTTATTTCTTTCAACTAGAGAACGGATTCCAGATGTGAAGCTATGACTAGTGTCACAGTCTGGTTGCATGCTCATTGGTCTGCCAGGGACAAGCCCACTGTAGGTTGCTGTGCATTGGACTCGTCCCTGACACACCTCTGAAATGTTGTTCTACATTAAGATGTTTCTTGCACGTGCAAGGAAACAAAAAGCTATAAAGAATTTAGATTAGTGACTACCTTCATTTGAAAGGCATTTTTGTCCTGAACACAAAAATGTATGTAACCCCTGTTACCCAGGGTTACTAGAATCCCAGTAAGACCTAGTGGTGGGCAGGAAGGCAGCTTGTGAAACTCCAGTTAAATGGATTTCACACTGTCTCACTCAGTTCTCAGTCTCAGCTGAGACTGAGGATGACATCATTTAGAACTGTAGCAGCTACATATGCCACACTGGAATGTTGCAGTTGGAGGTTAGAGTAGAACACTGGGGAATTTGAAGTCAGTTTGTGAGTTGAGTAGAGTCTGTGCAGTCAGTAGAAGAGGTGCTCTGCTGTAAGCAGGCCCTCAGAGCTCTAAGCTCTGTCAAAGAGCTATTTTTGTTGTATCTGGGTTTTCCTAGTTTGGCTCCCTAGCCAGCCACTTGGACACTTTCATATAGCATGGAAACATTCACTGGTGGCTCCCTAAACCACCTATGAGCACTTCTGCTCCATCAGGAATCTTCTCATCAATCCTCATCTGGGTACTTTCCTCAGACACTGGCCAAGTACCTGAGAGAAAGCAACAGGTGTCCCAGAGCAAACCAGAGGTGAACTTGGTTACTACTGATGGGGGTCTCCACCTCTCGCTCCCATAATTCATACCCGCCATTTCTCTGGACTGTAACACCTCATCCTTTAAAACACTTTGCTGTGTAGATTCTTTTAAATGTATTCCTCATTCAATCTACTTCTTTACATCCCATTTGTGCTGAACTTGAACATACTTAATAAGAGGCTGTGTCCATTACTCTAGACCCCCCACTGAGTTAAGCAGTCCAATCCCCACATCTTCCAAACTGTACTTGGCTGTCTTTCCTGACCCTACAGTAACAGTCACTTTAGTTTCATCTTGTTTCAGGTGAAAACACATAGGCCCTTTAGCAGAGTGAACTCACCCCTTGGTTGCAGGTGCCCCACAGGCATTTTCTCCTCAAAGAACTCTCGTCCAGAGCTTCTGGTGCTTCAGCATGAACTTAAATCAGGCAGTTTCTTTTCCCTAGCCGGACCAGGGAGGTTGCCCTGGAAGCAGGCTAATCCTTCCCTATCCTCACAGGGATGGGGCCCTGAACCACTGAAAGCGGTCTCCACCACTTCAATGTGCTCTTCTTGTGTTCCTCTTCAGGTGAGAATACACGAAGCAGTGTACAAGTTCGGCTGTGTGCCCAATGTGTTTCAGAGCCTGAGGGCTAAAGTGATGAGGATGTGTTCTGGTCTCCTTTAAATCTGCATTACCAGGAGTGTAGCCCAGTGGGGTCCATCTATGCTTTGTTTATTCTGTTGGATGTGAATAAAAGCCACACTTTAGAATCCCACTTCATGTATTGGACATTACAGTTATTGTTTCCTTTGTCCAGAGTTACTTGGATGCCCCTGTTGCAGAGTAGCCAAACCTAGCAAACGTACCCAGTGACATGTTCCTCCCAACCCAGCCCACTAGGTAGTGCTGTCAGGATAGAATGGCATACCTTGGTGGGGGTTACAAAAATGGAGCCACCGCTGAGGATTTGGGTTTGGAATTTAGGGAGGAATGTAAGAAAGGTCACTCAGACAATGGCTAGCATTTTGGTTATCTGGCAGTGGGTAGCCCAAAAGCTGCAGCAATTTTAACTAATGTACCACTTGTGCTGTTATCCATGTGCTGCTATTAAAATGCCAACTGTTTACCAAGGAGCAGTAAAGCCTGAGGTGATTGCCTTATGCTGCATCAAATTACAGCATTTGCCAGCTTTTAAAAGTGTTTGTGACAAAGAAAGTATGGAACACTGTGGGTAGCAAAGGAAAATTGTGCCCTAGATGTTGGAAATGCTTTCTGTGTGAACTGAGAGACTTAGTTGTGTAATGGCCATGAAAATGGTTGAAATGGGCTCCCGCCCGTGGAGTCAGTTTAAAAATAAATGTGTGGTTTTGCAGTTTAAATTTGCCTGCTCGACAATCGCCGTGAGGAGAAGAGCACAAGAAGAAAGAGGCTCATTTGCATGACATTAAGTGATTGGTGAGACTGCAATCAGTCCCGCTCCCAAGCCAGCTCTAGAGCAACTGCACATTCGAGAGGAGATGAGTGAGCGTGCGAACTGACTTACCAGGAGGAGCATCGTGGTGACTGAAAGCGCTGTAAAAGTTCAAAAACTGACTTTTCTGTTTGAATTTAGGCTCAACCCGATTTCGATCGACTGGACTGTGAGTGGTGCTCAGAGGGACAATCAGCAGGGCTGCCAACCCACTTCCTTCCAGAGGCCTCCAAGACTGGCTGCAGGCCATTTTTCCATCGCAGCAAACAGCTACTGATAACAGTGAGTACCAGCCAAAAAACAGCTCAAACTAAGTGATTTCTCCAAAAGCCAGCTGAATCCTGTGTAGCAGTGTAATCACTTTGCAAAGAAGGACTGTGTTAAGTTTTACCAGCAAAAGCAAGAATTCTAAGCAATAGACTGTGAGCATAATTATAGGTTCAGCGTCAGTATAATTTTCAAAGCCATGTGAGAGACTGTGAGTTGTATCAGATATACAGCAAGAAACACAGGCAATCTGTGCTATGAAATACTGAGGCTTTAAGGGACTGTGTTAGAGCAATGTCTTCAGCGGTAAAAGTCTGTAGTAAATCATATAAATGTGCTAGGAAAAGAACAGTGCAAGTTTGTGCAGTTTGAGCAAAGTTATCAGTAGAGTGTGTAAATCGGATGCACAGTGGCTTGACTCAATTACAGAATGTTGATGCGTGGAGTGCTGCTGCTGCCATTACAAGGTGGGGTAGTAATGTAAACACAGCAGCAGAGGAACCATTTTGAAAAAGAAAGAACATTTTCAGTGATGTGGGACTTGAAATAACAGTGGCGTTGTTTGTTTTTTCTGCAGTCATGGCTTCAGGACCAGCCCGCTACCTGGATCATGCCGGGCTGTGATAGCAGTAGAAGTTAACAGGTTAAGGGACACTGAGACATGCTACTATGAGGCACGACTGCCTCCTCATGTGGCAATTCCTGGATATCCAGTGCAAGTATGTTTGATGTGCTTAAATGCTTGAAGGATGTATTCATGGTACCTCACTGTTCTGGATGTCTAGAGAAATATGGTTTATTTAAAGCACCCAAGATTCATTTGGCTCCCATGGACAAAAGTTCAAGAATTTTCAGTTGGCAGCATACAGCAGCAGGCAGAGCCTGTTGGAGAAGCCCCTCGGAGTGTGACACAAAGCAAGAGGGTGCAGATTTACAGACAGAACAATGTGCTGATGTTCCAGAGTCTGAGTCACAGAGACATTTCAGGAAGAGCATCAGTAGACCCTTGGAGAGTGGGGCCCTAGCACAAGCCTCATAGGTGAGCAGAGATGAGGAGGCCTTTGAATGGGAGGTTTCGACCTCCACGCTGAGAAGAGTGGATAGTCTGAGGAGTGAGGACGACTGCTCACTCCTGGGCACCGATTCTCAGTGAGGAAGAAGAGGGGAACCATGTGGCCTTGTGAAAAGGAACTGGTACTCCACCTCAAGCTCTTGCCTCAGAGGAACGCATGGAAGAAAGTGGTGATTCCACTGCCCTGGCTGTGCAAGAAAAGTCAGGGATCCATCTTTAGTGTCATTAAGAATCGTAGTTAGCAGAACCAGGACTGGCCTCCCCCAAGCCAGGCCAGGAGGTCTCAGGTTGACCAAAGCTAGTAAGAGGAAGGACTGGATCTTAGGAAGCGAATGAAATCTATGAGCTGTCCTTTCCTACCTTTCTTGAGAGTCTGGGAGGAGATTAAAAAGCAGGAAATCCTGGATTTTGGAAGAAGCAATGAAATGTGTGCATCCTGGTGCAAACAAGCATGTCAAGAACAGAATGTTTCAAGGAAAATACAGCCAGTGGAAAAGAGGCAGTACACTGTTTATGGACACTGTTGAATTGTGGATGGAGAGGGACATGAAACCTTTCACAGTGAATTATGAGTGCCCAGATGGGGTAATAATTCAAGGCGCCTGACTCGTTGTGCAATTGGCCACAATGCAAAGACCTTCCTGAGAATGTGCCCATGCCTACCAAATGGAAAGCAGAGCAGTGGTAGCCAGTGGTGCCACTCCAGCCGTTGCCATACCTATGTTGTTCTGCCAGTCTGGACGTCCAGGACTCAGGTGCCCACATTCATCAGTTCTACAGTGTACTGGCTTTCCAGAATCCATCGACTGGCCCACCAGATGACTTCAGATCCAGAGAGGACACCAGCCCAGCTGTATCCTGATTTATCGCCTGGGTATTGGATGACTTCAGACCTGCTGTTTTCCTTTTTGTTCCTGTTCCAAGGTTCCATCTCCAAAGATGACATCATCCCAGCAGTTTCCAGATGTGCCTCCTGTCATTTCCCGAAGATGTCCACCCAGCTGTATCGGAAGAATGCTGACAGGGAGAGTCTTCGACTGAGGACCAGGTGTGGTATTGTGTTGTTCTACAAGGGACTGGTAAGTCAAACTTTTCTATTCTTGTGACATTGCAGTACACACCCTACAGTAGCAGTCTCCAGATGTTTGAACTGTCCTCAAAGACTCTCCCTTCAGGACTTTGGCCTGCTAGAACTGTGCTTCACCGGCTCCGCCCAGGAGAGACTCTTTAATAAACTTGCCTTTGGGCACTGTAGTCACTAGATGGGTCTCTTAGGGCACTCCATCCCCAAATATTGTGTATTGTAAATAATGTCATTGTTTTCACTGTTTTCTAATGTTTATACTGTTTTTCTACTTTTCTAAAAAATCTTTTGGGATTCTCCAGTGTTTTGATGGTAACATAGAAACATAGAAACATAGACTTTGATGGCAGATAAGGACCACTTGGCCCACCCAGTCTGCCCATTTCCCTACCTACTGGATAAGCTGCAGATTCTAGTTAACCAACAGCCTATTCCTGCAACCCCTACTATAATTGCCTTATGTCTGTCCCATGCGTGTTTGAATTCCTCCACTGTTTTAGACCCCACAACCTCTCCAGGAAGGCGGTTCCATGCCACCACTCTCTCTGTGAAAAGGAATTTCCTCACATTACCCCTAGACGTCCCCTCTAACTTTAAATTGTGCTACCTTGTTCTACACATCTCTTTTTCTGAAAGATGCTACCCTCCTGGACTTTGTTGATTCCTGAGGTACTTAAAAGTTTCTATCATGTCCCCTGTCCCTCCTTTCATCAAGGGTATACATATTAAGCTCTCTCAGTCTCTCTTCATATGGTTTCTGATGTAGACCCTGCACCATTTTAGTTGCCCTCCTCTGGACTGCTTCCATTCTGTCTATGTCCTTGTGTAGATGAGGTCTCCAAAACTGCATGCAGTACTCCAGATGGGGTCTCACCAACTGTCTGTACAGAGGGATAACCACTTCTTTTCTACTCATGATGCCCCTCCCTATGCATCCAAGTATCCCCCTGGCTTTCCCTACTGACTTCTCACATTGCATACCCACCTTTAGGTCATCTGATATGACTACACCCAGATCCCTTTCCATTATTGTTGTTGTTAGTACCTCCTGCTATTGTGTACTCTTCTCCTGGATTTATATTTCCCAGGTGCATTACTTTGCACTTCTTTGCATTGAATCTAAGTTGCCATATGTCTGACCATTCATCCAACCTGCCAAGTCCTTCTCATCCTTTCTACCCCCCCTGTGTTTCAACTCTGTTACAGATCTTTGTGTTAGTTGTGGTAGGGGTTTAGATAGACTGTGTATGCAGATTAGAGTGTATGCTGTCTTTCTTTTCTTGAAGGTGTTCTGATGAAGATAGAAGAGAAGAGAAGAAGAGGAGGAGGGACTCAGTGGAGTTTCTCAGTAGTACTTTAGAGTGTAGTGTTTAAAGTACTGTTGTTGTTGTTGTTGTTACTGTGTGTAAATTTTTCTTCCACAGGTATGGTTGTGGGAGAATGTGGAAGTAAGGCATAGCGTATGGTATTAACTCCTGGTGTGTGGTTGCATGGTGTCCAGGGTCGGGAGGTCCCTGTTTGTTTTGTTTGGAATTCTAAATTAGAGGCAGACAAATTTTCCTAGAGGGCTGGGGGTTAGACAGGCTGTGACCCTGACCTACAGTAGTGGTTGCAGTACTGATCTATTAGGGCTATGCTCTGGACAATTCTACTGGGCCACAGGTACCCATAGTCAGCATGTAGAGTAGAGGCTGATGCATCAGCCAAGGCCTCTAGGCCCTTAGTGTTGTCTGCTTGTGCTGACACATGGTAGGGAGAAGGCAGCACTACCTCCTGTTGTCAACACATGGGGTGAGATGGCCTAAACCGGGTGACTAATGACTGCGGACAGTCATTTCCTAGCCCAGGTGAGTGTAACCCCTGTTACCGGGGTTACTAGAACCCCAGTAAGACCTAGTGGTAGGCAGGCAAGGCAGCTTTGAAACTCCAGTTAAATGGATTTCATACTGTCTCACTCTGTTCTCAGTCTCAGCTGAGATTGAGGGATGACATCATTTAGAACTGTCACAGCTGCATAAGCCACACTGGAATGTTGCAGTTGGAGGTTACAGTAGAACGTTGGAGAATTTGAAGTCAGTCTGTGAGTTGAGTAGAGTCTCTGCAGTCAGTAGAAGAGGCGCTGCTGCAGCAGGCACTCAGAGCTCTAAGCTCTGTCAAAGAGCTATTTTTATTATACATGTGTGTGTTCTTACCTGAAGAGGAACACAAGAAGAACACATTGAAGTGGTGGAGGCTGCTTTCAGTGGTTCAGGGCCCCACCCCTGCAGAGATGGGGAAGGAATCAGCCTGTTTCAGGGTAACCTCCTGGTCCGGCTAGGGAAAAGAAGCTGCCTGATTTATGTTTGTGCTGAGGCACCAGAAGATCTGGACGAGAGTTATTTGAGGAGAAAGCATGTGTGGCACCTGCAACCAAAGGGTGAGTTTGCTCTGCTAAAGGGCCTATGTGTTTTCACCTGAAACAAAATAAAACTTCGGTCGTCGGTGGGTCGGCGGGGAGATAGGCTGGAGCGCCCAATGACAACTCGCTCTCCCGGGAGGAATTCGCCAATGCCCGACACTTGCATGACCCAGTGAAGGCTCGGGAACTGCAAGCTCCATTTGGAGTTGGGCAGCCATTGAGCAGCATGGATGTCGGCGTGCGTCATGACGCCGGAGAGGTTACTTGCTGCTCAGGGAGGGAGAAATGTGGAAACAAGCCTGCCTCAGCCAATAAGATGGGAGGACCATTGCCGTGCCCACGATTTGCCTGTGCCCGCCCAGCAGACCTCAGACCGACGAAATGTAAATGAGGGTCTGGGCCCCATCTCGTCCCGCCTGGTGGGTAATCCACGGCTCCATGGGGCCTAGAGGTCTGCTTGGGTAGGGTTCCAGGCAGTGGGAGGTCCAGTTGTCCCCTGAAGGGTCGGAGGGCAGGCTGGGGAGGAGGAGGAATAAATAGTAATTTCAAAAAATAAATAAATAAAACTAAAGTGACTGTTACTGCGGGTCAGGAAAAGACAGCCAAGTACAGTTTGGAAGATGTGGGGATTGGACTGCTTAACTCAGTGGGAGGGTCTAGAGTAATGAACACAGCCTCTTATTAAGTATGTTCAAGTTCAGCACAAATGGGATGTAAAGACAGTAGACTGAATGTGGAATACATTTAAAAGAATCTACACAGCAAAGTGTTTTAAAGGATGAGGTGTTACAGGTCCAGAGAAATGGCCGGGTATGAATTATGGGAGCGAGAGGTGGAGACCCCCATCAGTAGTAACCAAATTCACCTCACGGATTTGCTCTGAGACACCTGTTGCTTTCTCTCAGGTACTGCCAGTGTCTGAGGAAAGTACCCAGATATGGGATTGATGAGGAAGATTCTCTGATGCAGCAGAAGTGCTCATAGGTGGTTTAGGGAGCCACCAGTGAATGTTTCCATGCTGTATGGAAAGTGTCCAAGTGGCTGGCAAGGGAGCCAAGCCAGGAAAACCAGAGCAGTGTACAAGTTCGGGCTGTGTGCCCAGTGTGTTTTAGAGCCTGAGTGCTAAAGTGATGAGGATGTGTTCTGGTCTCCTTAAATCTGCATTACCAGGAGTGTAGCCCGTGGGGGTCCATCTATACTTTGTTTATTCTGTTGGATGTGAATAAAGCCACACTTAGAATCCACTTCTGGAACTGGACATTACAGTTATTGCTTCCTTTGTCCGGAGTTACTTGGGTGCCCCTGTTGCAGAGTAGCCAAACCTAGCAAATGTGCCGAGTGACATATTCCTCTCGAATCAGCCCACCAGGTAGTGCTGTCAGGATAGAAACAGCATACCTTGGTGGGGTTACATGTAAAATAATGCACTTGAGTACAGAAATCCAGGGCAGAGTACACATGGGTGGAGTGGTATTAAGAAAGCACACATTCCAGAAAAAGAGCTTTTACATACAGTTGATTACTGTTTAACAATATTTTGCGCTCGATGGCTGCCACTGTACATCTGATACGGAACCCAAATGACGCTCTCACTTGAAGCAAAAAGGAGGTGGAGGCTATAACTGACTCCTTGTTTTTGTGTTAAAGGGTCAGTTTCTTTACAGCAAAACAAGGAAAGGCATCATTTCTAAAATGTGTAGACGAGCATGGGGATCACTTTTTCCAGAGCATGCCACCACTGGCAGATACCACTTCAAGACTGCTACTACCCCAGCCTAATACAATCAGGGGAAACCAGAAGTATTCTACCAACACTGAGATCAATATGGTTAAGGCACATTTGCCAGAAATTATTGCTTAGAAAAGAATGAGAAAGTGACTGTGATGACAAGCAAGTCCCAGGCCAGATTAGTTTAATAGACTCCTGAGTCTGATTTATGCGCTGCATGGGCCAAGTTTCATAGATGTTATGCCATCATCAGATTTGTATAACAGCACTGTGGAAGCACTTAACCGGACCGCTGTCTGATGTGCTGCCACAGTGCTCGACTATAGTTTCCAGTGATTCTGTTGATGCAGCCCTTCCCTTCACAGGGAATCTGGGCAGACTGGATGGGCCTTGCGGTGCTTATCTGCCGCTCTGTTTCTATGTTTCCACAAGCCACATAAACATACTCCACTTCCTGGCACACTAATTTTCTGTTCTGCAACTGCAGTAATTGACGGCCACTGTGCTAAATAGTGATGTTGACTTAAACTGCGCATGCATGACTATTATGCATACAGTTATATCAGCATTGCCATGTTGTGCAGGGGCTGACTACAGGGCAAACTTCACATGTATGAGTATCACGCATGTATAGTACTGTAATTGCTGCAGTATTACATACCGCTGACTCTGGTGCAGCAAAAGCACCACATATTCTTTCCATGCTCTTGCCACTAAAAGCTCTCCACAGCCATATCGGCTCTGACCAGAGTATGTTAATTCCCTTAGCTAGCTGCAGTTTCTTCTGAGCTTTAGCCCGCTGGACTTCCTTACCTGCTATGCTAGCCATTTCACATAGTCCTCCCTGTCTTCCTCCTCTGGGTTCTCTTGAATTTCTTGTAGGTTGACCATTTATTCCTCAGTGCCTCAGTGCTACACCTGTTGTGTGCTTTGGCCCTCAGGTTCTTCCTTTGAGCTTAATGCACTCCTTGAGCAACCATTATTCCTCTTTGATGACATACTACATTTGATCCACCCCATATTCACCTGATGCTTGTCAGGAGACTCTTAGCAGCTCACTCATGTTTCTGAAGTCTGCCTAAAATCCAGGATTTTCATCTGAGTGAGGGCATTTTCTCTGCCCATGTGCAACTGGAACAACACTGTGTGATGGTCACTCCCATCCAGGGGCCCTTCAACTTTTATATCTTGGATGTGGTTCCCATTTGTCAGCAGCAGATTGAGTGCCCCTCCTTGGTGGGTTCTCTGACTCCCTGTGTCAGGAACCCCACTTTGCAGTGCACCTAGGATCACCCTGACTCCTGGTGCAGGTCGTGCCGAGTACCCCCAATCTACCTTGGGCAGGTTGAAGTCTCCCTTTATTACCCTCTCTCTTCCCTGCAGCAGTCAGTATTTGTGAGTTCAGTTCCTCTCTTTCCTCCTCCTTGTTGGGTGGTCTTTAAGTGCCCCAACCTCACCTTTCTCCTCTGTTAGACAGTAACTGAATCCCATTGCTTCCACTCTCCCTCTTCTTACTCCTCCCTCGTACAAGTTATACCTTCCCGGATGTAAACCACCACCCTCCCCATTTCCTACCTCCCTGTCCACCCTGTATAATTTAACCTCAGTGATCAAGAGGTCCTAGTCACAGGTTAGGTGTGGCCCATGTCTCCATGACCACTGCAATGTCCACTCCTCTCTCAGCCAACAATGCCTTCAGGTCATCCATCTTGTTTACAAGAGTTTATGTGTTTAGTGACACCACCTTCTGCATTGAGTCTCAGTCTCCTTCCCTTCCTCATTCCTCCCCATTACCTGTCGCCCTCTACCCCCTACTAACCCTTCACTCCATCTCAACCTCCCTCTCTCCAGTACCTCTCTACTGGTATGGGGAGGCTCACTGACCTCCTCCTCTTCCTGGACACTTGGGGCTTGCAGGTCTTTGTCCCCAAGTAGTTTAAATTAAGTTTTTGGTTTATGTACCCCCAGCTTGTCCTGAGGACTCTCTACCACCCACTACTGAAGTGCAGTCTGTCTGGTGCAAAAAGTGTTTATTTGATCAGGTCTTCCACCCAGCCCTCAATACAGTTGTACCCTTTCTCCTTACACCACTCCCTCAGTCAGTCAGTTAACTTCTCTGTCCTTTTCTTCCTGACCATACTGGTTCTTGGTACTCAACATCTTCAAGAATGTAAGCAATTTGGCTACCTCCTCGCAGGTCCTTCCTACCACCCTGAATCTTTCCTGTACTACACCATCCTCCCTGGCTAGCTAGTTGATACCTAGGTATATAGCTGTGAGTGGTTCACCTCCAACTCCCCAATTTTGGGCACCTCTCGCTGTCATCACTAGCATGCAGACCACCTTCCTATCCATATTTAGGCCCCTTCATTCCCCAGTGAATATACTTAGTTTTGCAGTCCACTAGGATTACCACCCTTCTGCCCTCCCTTCCAGGCACCCTCTTTTCTTTCTTTGACTGCCTTATGAGCATCTCCCCACCATCATGGTTACCACCCAACCCTTACTTCTCCCCAAGCACTGATGGACTGATTCCCCATTCCTCTACTCACCCTTCCATTTGTCTTCCAGCCCCACTCCCTGTCCTTTCCATTCTGGCCACTCCCTCACAATGTCTCCTCCTCCTGTTACCTTACACCTCCCTCTCCCCACCTCCTACTCTGCCCTCCATGGTCTCTCTTCTCCAGCCACCATGACTACCTTTTCCTGTCCTAATCCCCCAACCCTGTTGTTTTAACGTGACCTCTCTTCCCACCTCACTTTCAGATAGTGGGTGAACTCTATTCCTTAAAGACACCCCTTGGAATGTTCCCATTCCTGTTGCACCTCTCACAGTCCACCCCTTCCCCACCACTTGCCATTTCTTCTCCCTGGGCTCCCACCCTCTGAGGTAGGAATACCCCAGAACATAAGTGATCCCTCTATATCCATCCCTTGCCTGACTTTGGTCCTCTGGGCATCCCCATCTGTCTTTCTCTACCCTGTCCTGCTCCTCCTACGCACCACACCAGCATCCCCGCCTCCCATCTGCATTGCCTATTTCTGCCCTTAGGTTGTCCAGGCTCCTGTACACTGGACAGTCCCATTACCCACATCATCCCCAGGAATACTGCCACCCCACAATCATTACAGCACACCACCTTCTTCCCACTATTCTATCTGTACAAGTTCCTATTCTTCGCATCCTCCCAATTCCTGGCCCTCCCACACTCTCAGATAAGAACCTCCATATATAATCCAGTTGGGGTTGGCTGCAAAGCACAATTCCCATTGTCCTAGGCAGCTAACCCTCAATACTGCAACCCTTTTACTGCTTCCTTGAACCTCAGCACAAATGTAAGCTGACCCTAGATAGGAATCAGCTGCACTCCCTTGCCTGTGTTATCCTTGTGGACTGGTCTCAGATAGAAGCCAGCTACCCTCTTTAGTACAACTCTAATCTGTTATATATTTACAAGTTGATCCTTGATAGGGATAGCGGCAAACCCCTACCAATGCCCAAGAGTATTTTATTTTCTGCCCTCTCTTACACTTACCTAACCCTCCACCGACCAGCGTAGTCTGCGATCCTCCCTCTGGATGCACTGCTGATGTCCCAGATGCCACCTCCTGCTTTGTGGCACTACTTGTCAGTGTTACTTGGAACTCTGGGATTTATATATATACACTACAGCCACCCTATTGGTTGACCTGTGACATGTGGTCAATGGCTCTGCACAGACCTCACACCTGCCCTCTACTACCTTCCTCCCTACACACACACACACACACACACACACACACACACACACACACACACACACACACACACACACAATCCCCAGTGAAGCAAATAAAATCAGGCTAGATGTCCTCATTTTGCAGTTATTGCTGATTGTTTTCACAATTTTTTGTGCTACATTGCTGCTTCTTCATCTGTTCCCAGGTACTTGTATACTCCCTCTTGTTCTTTTATTACAGTTTTCCTTCAAGTCGAAGTTTTGAGTACAGGTTGGGGCTTTCTTTTCATAAATGTTGCTTTAGCACATTTCTCCAAAACAAATGTTATATCCTGATGTCATCAAAGAAGGACCTGACCATTAGCAACTGCTCTTTCACGTGTTAGTCACATAAGCTGTAGAGTTTTAAGTCATCCATGAACAGAAAATGATCTGTTGTTTGACATTTCTTTTATTTCTGGAGTTCAAGCTATACCCATACCCTAAGTTATTAATAGGACTGCAGGAAACAAGAACCTGTGCATGCAATAAGATTGCTGAGTGAGTTCAGGCAAGGCAAAACTGGAGTGGCGACAGGGTTTTGTGCAAAGGCAAACAGGAGCAGTGAGAGAAAGTGGTGACAGGAATCTCCTTGGAATACCCTCACTGTGCCTGATGTTTTGGATGATGCTCTGGGGCTTGATATTAAAAGCGGCAAAGTGGAGCACAAAGTTTTGCACTGCACTTTGCCCTTGCCTAGGGTGTGAGGATGCTACTGTACATTCAGTCAAACCGCACTTCAGCGCTATCTGACTGAATACTGGTATAGGGGCATGTCGGCGCAGTGTGAAGTCAAATAGTGCTGCCTGATATGGATCTGTAGCAGCACCGAGACCTGATAACACCAGTCGCTAGGCATGATATTCAAAGGGACTCATGCAAATGAACCCACTGGGCATGCAGGGCACAAAGAGGACATTTGCATGGGAAGCATGGCAGGTTAGTGCAGTACCGCCCCTCTGATCTCCTAGTCCCATAGATGTATGGAAATCCTTGGTGCCAGTGGGCCCCCTCGATCACTGGCCTGGTAAATGAAAGAATCCCTGGTGCCGGTGGTCTCCCCCTCTTGCCAGCCAACAGAAGAATAAAGTCCCCCTGGTTCCTAGTATCCCAAACTCCATCTGGTCCTGGGCCATTAAGGGTAAGAAATGTCCCTGGCATCCACTGATCCCCTGGCTCACCAATCCCCACCCTGTAACACAAACACCATCCAGTCCAGTGCTTATGCTATTAATATACTGTAAAGTATGGGGGACTAGTCCTAGTGTGTCTTGGTACCCCAATTGCCAGCACTGCCTGTGTCAATGATGTAATCCCTGGTGTCTAGTGGCCCCTGTACCACAGCACTGACCACCCACCATGCCCAGGCCCTTGGTTACCTGAATCAGTGCCATGAGACCCTGCCTTCCTCGCTGTACTGCCCACGATCACCAAGACTGGAGCTTCACCCGCTGACACGGGTGCCTCTGCTGCTGCAAGCAGCCGGGTGGACCCCTTCTCTCCGCCGGCTGCCTTCCTCGCGTTGTACTGCCCACCATCACCAGACTGAAGCTTCACCCTTGATACAGGTGCCCTGCTGCTGCAAGCAGCAGGGAAGACCCTTCTGTCCACTGGCTGCCTTCCTCGCTGTACTGCCCACTGCTCACCAGACCGAAGCTTCACCCTGACCACGGCTGCCTCTGCTGCTGCAAGCAGCCGGGTGGACTCCTTCTGTCTGCCAGCTGCCTCCTCGCTGTACTGCTCTCTGATCACCAGCCAAGCTTCACCTTGACACAGGTGCCTCTGCTGCTGCAAGTAGCCAGGCGGACCCCTTCTGTCTTCCGCCTGCCTTCCTCACTGTACTGCCCGATCACCAGACTGAAGGCACGCTGCAGAAACTGGACTGTCCAGAACCATCAACTCTAATGTTATATTCTGATTGTGGTACTTAAGTCTCTACAAATTGTCTTGTAAATCCTAACTTAAGTGTGAACCTAAGCCTGTTTACAGCAATTTTGCACTCAAGGGTAGTTTGAAGTGCAAGTTCATTTAGGCTGCAGGTTTGTAGATTGTAAAATATTACAACTCTCTTTGTTTTAAGGTCCAGTGGTAAGCTACCCTGGATCAGAAACTAAGTTTAAAGTGATACAGTTTTTCCTATTTAGACCAGATTCCATTTGGGTCACAGTTGTAAGCTTTGCCCTGCAAATTATTCAATTTCTCTTTCACTTTCTGTCCTTCTGTGTCCTTGCTGTGAATTTTCCCTCCCTCGCACCACCCATAGCAATGTTCATCCTCCTCTCACTAATATTGCAACTCCTCTTAAAGATACAGAGTGCAGCTATTAGGCCAACACTTGTCCTGTCTTCCTTTAAAGATATCTTCCATTTTCACCATCTTCTTGCCTATCAGCTTTGCTTAGTGCCTGCTCTGCTATCTACTGTGCAGTTCCATACCTGGGCTTCCTCCTTGCTACCCAGAGTAATTTTAAGTTGCCTTGGTACCTTCTGCCTAGCCAATAACATCCTATCTTAACCTACATTTTATATCTTAAAATAGATCCACTCGCCTGCTCCTGCTCCCATTGAGTGGCGTGGCTAATCCTGCCAGCTGCCCATTCCTCCATCCTCCTGACAAATAGGACACCTTCAAATCTGGTTAAGTGTCCGGGCTACTCTGGGAGTAGCACTGCTTGGTTTGATAGAACCACACCGCTGTCACCCTCCTCTAATTGGACTGCTGCTCTCTGCTCGGCCACTGTTTGGCCCTGCCTTTCTCTATCAGATTATCAGTCTCTGGGCTTAGTGCCCTCTGCTTTGCAATGACTTTTGCTAAACATTACTGCTATCTGTATAGTCTCCCATTGGTTCCTTATAAAATTCCGCCATTGAGGGTGCCTTCTAACATATCTTGAATAGGTCTTAATTTCTTCACTGTAATCTTTACCACAAGTAGAGCCTCTGGATGGTCTGCTTTCCTAATTAACCTTTGCAGGGCTTTACTTTCTGCTTCTCTGATCCACTTCTTCTAAATAATTGCTACGCTGCAGGAAACACTTCATTGTTTTGCTTTATCTCTAATTTCAGCAAGGTTAAAGCGGTGTAACACGGTCACCCTTGGGAGTCTTGATTTTACACACTATCTCTTTATCCTAAGAGCTAATCCTCTGTCTCAGTATACCACTACCCTTCCTACCCAAGTCAAATAGTAACACTATGGCAGTATAGTCTGCTATGAGCACTCTTATCATTTTTCCTTTTACTCAGCCTGGACACTGCCACATGGGCTCTCCATGTAACCAAATGTAAAAGACTCCTCAGAGGCTTACCGCAACTATAGTTTCTCTAACATGTTGCAGAGACAAAGCCTGATCTTCAACCTGACCCTATCCTCCTTGTTAGAGGCAGCATCTATTACCCTCTACATGCCAGGAAGAAGCTGCAATGGAGATGTGCTTTCACCCTAACCTGTCACTGTGCAAGGCTTTGGTTCCTAGCCATGATCATTATTCTGCTATCTGGGATGCCAAACTAAATCCAGGTCCACCTACCTGTTTCTTTTCCCCAAATGAGTTATCTGGCATGTCCAAGAAAGGATTATTAATTGCCCATATCAATATCAGAAGTCTTACCTGTCACCATGCAGAACTCGGGGCCTGGGTGAAACTCTACAATCCTGATGTACTCTGTCTCACAGAAACTTGGCCAAAACCTGGTATACCTGATGATGTATGCTCCTTGCCTAACTATTCCTGTTCCGGGATAGATCCTCATCCAAGCGTGGAGGTGGAGTTGCCTGTTCTTCAAAAACCACCTCAACATCTCTATTTTCTCAGCATCTGCCTCTCCAGCAATGTGCAAATTCATACAGGCAACTACAGTATTGGGGAAAGTAGCTTCATATTATCTATGCCTATAATCCTCCTGTTGGGGAATAGTAGGTCTTCAAGAACTCCTTGACATCACCTCCCAGACTGTAAATCATAATGAGGCTGTCACCCTAGGTGATCTTAAGCTCAATTAGTGAGGTCAGCTCAAATATCCTTGCAATCACTCATGTTTAGTTATAATTTTCACCAGTTGATCTCTGAAGCAACTAGAGCCACATCATCCCATCAAACTGGTACACTCCTAGACTGGGTGATGGTTAACCGTATGGAACATGTGAAAGCAGGAATCCTTGCAGATGCACTAACAGACCACTCACCCCTTTTTGTATCCTATCTGTGGTTGCCTCCATCCCTCCATCAAGACTAATCACGTTTACAAATCTAGCTCATATTGACCAGGATGCATGTCTCTATGATGTCTCCAATATTGACTGTGCAGGTGTCTATCAAACAAAGGATGTGGAGGTTGCTCTACAGATATTCATAAATGAATTTCTTACCATTCAATATAAACATGCCCCAAGACTACTAGGAGGGTCAGAGGAAAACAGATGAGGTGGCTGCATAAGATCTCCTTGCTAATCTGCTCCAGAGGGCAAGCTCTGGATTTGCTACAAACAAACTGGCCTACAGTCAGATCTTACTGTCTATTGTGAACTAAGGAACAGATGTAAGAGACAAGTTAGAGCTGCTAAAAGCAAATACTGCAAGGACCTTCTACAAAGCTCAGCCTGCAACCCGAGGAAACTCTAGGCCCATGTCAAAACATTTCTGGGTACCTCATGATCGGTCACTCCTGATGAAATGATCATAAATGGGGCACTTTGTAATGACCCTAGGACCATCTTAAACAGCTTTAACAATTTTTCTTTGATCTATCACACTATACCTTGGCTTTACAACCTAGTGGATCGCACTCCAATCTACCTACCACACTACCATCAGACAACCATACTGGCCTATCGTATGATGCTCCTCCAGCGCCACCATTCTACTTCAAGGATATATCAAGAGTGGAAGTTCTGAAATTACTGAGATCCATATCTGCCAACACCAGCTCTGGTTCTGACTCACTGAAACCTCATCTTCTTAAGCTGGCTGCTCCACTCATTGCCTCTCCGATTGCCAGAATTTACACTTTATCCCTTATCCATAGCACTGTGCGGACCTATGGAAATCTGCAAGAGTAACACCTGTCTTTAAAAAGGTGACCCAAAGGACATGGCCAATTACAGACCTATAGCAATTCTCTCTGTCCTTAGCAAGATCCTAGAAAATAGTTGCATCACAGACCATCGACTACCTTACTGTACATGTTACAATCTCCTCTCAGACACCCAGCATGGTTTCAGAAAAGGTCATAGCACCACCACGGCTCTTCTTCAACTAACTACTGATATTCTGTCTATAACCCCACCCTGCCTTTTTGCCAAAATGGCGGGTGGCATCTCTGTTAGCGCTGGCAGCAATACCTGGTGGGGACCTAGGTTCGGGGAGGATGAGGTTACCTGACACAAGGGGACCTAGGTTTGGCTACTCTGCACAGGGCACCCAAGTAAATCCAAACACAGGAAGCAATAACTGTAATGTCCAGAACCAGGATTGGGATTTTTCAGTGTGGCTTTTATTCACAACTAGCTGAACACAACAAAGCATAGATGGATTACCATGGGGCTACGTTTACTGATAATGCAGATTAGAGACTACAAAGCGATCCACTTGAAGAATGGACCAATTCTACTGTTTTCAGACTCTAGACCCACCAGGCACACAGCCGGACTTGTATACGCTTTGGATAAACAGCCCGGCTCCCCTGCAGCCACTTGACTGGCGGTTCATTGGAAGAATGAACCCATTTTACTGTTGTGGCTCCCCACACCACTTAGAGTCTGCAAGCCTAGAGATTTCCTTCTTACTTCTTCTGACTCCCATCTCACAAGAGAATTCTTTTCCCAAGTTGGGCTCCCACACCACTTAGAGTCTGTGACTCCTAGAAGATTTTCCATTTGCGACCCATGTCTGGGTACCTTCCTCATCACTGGACAGGCGCATGAGGGCAAGTAGCAATCACAGCAGAAATCCATAGAGGTGGACCTGGTTACGAAGATGGGGGTTTGCCCACCTCCAGCTCCCACAGCCCATACCGGCCATTTCTCTGGAAAAACTGAAACTTGAAATGTAGATTAAGCGGTGGATGAACTGTCGCACCCCTCTACAACATTACTTGAATTCACACAGACTTTAGCTTTTGACACTACTCCATTTGTTTGTCCTAGTACTATAGGCCTCCCAAATAGTAGTTCAAATCCCAGATTCTTCACATTTCCCAAGCTGAAGAAATACATTTTTTGCCCTCTCAAATTAGGGCAAAACACTCACCCTTTGTTATAGGTGCCCCACAGGCAGTACAACTCTCCCTTTCAAGCATAAACCGAAACTGTAAAAGGCAGCTTTCTCTCTTTAGCAGAAATTAGGGATTGCCCTGGAATCTACATGGGATACTTTACTTCCCCCAGAGGGAGGGGCACTGAGACCTGGACAGCGTCTCCACCACTTGAAACTGGCTTCTCACTCCTTCTCCTTCAGAAGGTAAACAGGAACTCCCTTCCTGCTTGAGGGCAAACAGGAGACTGACTTGAAAACTACCAACATTCTATCTCACTCCCTCTGCTGCAGATTCCAATGTGGCATCATGCAGCAGCGACAGTTCTATTGGTGATGTCATCTCTCCAGTCTCAGCTGAGACTGAGAACAGAGATGAGACAGTGTGAAACCCATTTAACTGGGTTTCTGGCTGCCTTCCCTGCCTACCACTAGGTCTTACTGGGATTCTAGTAACCCGGGTAACAAGGGTTACACTGTATGACCAGGAAATGCTGTCCCCAGTCATTATACTTGACCTGAGCCAGCCCACCCTATGTGCTACCTGCGGAGGGGGTGATCAGGCCCTCCTACCATGTGCAAGCACAGGCAGGCAACACTAAGGGCCTAGAGGCCTATAGCTGACATATCAGCCTCTACACTATCCATTTACTATGGACACCCAGTGGCTCTGGTAGAACCATCCAGAGCATAGCCCTGATAGATCAGCACTGCAGTCCCGACTGCAGGTCAGGTCCAGCCTGTCCATCCCCCCTAACCCTCTAGGGAAAACCTATATGCCTCTAACACAATATTCCCAAAACAAAAAAGGGACCTCCCGACCTTGGGCAACCTGGAACCACACCATTAAAATTCCAATTACTGCCTCCTCCTACCCCCACAACCACACCTGTGGAAGGAAAGGTTAACACAGCAACCACCTTAACAATAACAACACAGTACTTTAAATTTCTACAATAAAGCACTGACGAGAACTCCGATGAGCTCCTCCTCTTCTTGTCTTCTCTTCTGTCTTCCCAGGAACACCTGTAAGAAAAAGAAAGACAAAACACACTCTAATCTGCATACACAGTCTATCTAAACCCTTACCATACAAAACACTGAACAATCCCAAAGATTTTTTTTAGAAAAAGGTAGAAAAACAGTATTTACATTAGAGTACAATAATGACATTATTTACAATACACATTTTTGGGGGTGGGTGCCAACCAATTGGAGAACTGAGACCCCAAAACCAGCATCCCGGCATGACTTGAGGTCAGTGTAGTGACTAGTGACCACAAGGCCGAAAGCTAGTCCAATAAAGAGTCTCTCCTGGGCCGGAGCCGGTGAAGCACAGTACTAACAGGCCAAAGTCCCGAAGAGAAGGTCTTCTAGGACAGTTCACACATTTTGAAGTCTGTAATGTAGGGTGCGTACTGCAATGTCATAAAGATAGGAAAGTTTGGACTTACCAGCCATTTGTAGTACAAGAATCTGCAGAACCTGCACCTGCCGAAGACTCTCCCTGAGCATTTCTTCTGATACAGCTGGAGGACATCTTCCAGGAACCACAGGAGGCACATCTGGAAACAGCTGGGCTGATGTCATCTCTGGAGATGGAACCTAGAACAGGAACAAAAGAAAAACAGCTGGTCCGACATCATCCGATTACCAGGCGATGAACAGGAAACAGCTGGGCTGGTATCCTCTCTGGATCTGAAGTCATCTGGTGGGCCAGTGGATGGTTGCTGGACAGGACAATACACTGTAGACTGATGAATATGGAGCACCTGAGTCCCTGGTTATTCATATTGGTGGATCAACAAGGGCACTTCACAGTCTGGGCGTGGCAGTATTGACTACCACTGCTCGGCTCTCCATTTTGTAGGCATGGAGCTTAGTACTAGGAGGTCCTTGCACTGGGGCCAATAGTACTGGGGGTCAGGGGCTTGAATTATTACCCCATCTGGCGCACATAACTCACACAGTGGGAGATTTCACGTCCCTCTCCATCCACTATTCTCACTCTGTCCATAAACAGTGTCCTGCCTCTCTTCCACTGGGTATACTTTTAGTGGAACAGTCTATCCTTTACATGCTGGTTGGCCCCAAGATGCACATTTTTCATTGCTTCATCCCAGATCCAGGATTTCCTGCAGTCCTCAATCTCTCCCAGACTCTCCGAGGAAAGGTAGGAAAGGTCATACCATAAATCTCATTTGCCTTTCTAAGACCAGTCTCTCCTGTTTACTTGCTTTGGTCAATCTGAGACCGCTGGCCTGGCTTGGGGGTGGCCAGTCCTGGTTCTGCCAGCTTTGCATTCTCAGGAAATTAAAAGCGGATCCCTGACTTCTTCCTCCTGTAAAGCCAGGGCAGTGGCATCACCACCTTCTTCAACACATTCCTCCGAGGCAAGATCTTGAGGCTGTGTACCGGTTCCTTTCTCACAAGGCCACATAGGTTCCCCTCATCTTCCTCTTCAATGAGGATCTGCGCAGGAGTAAGCAGTCGTTCTCACCCTGAGACTATCCATTCATCACTAGGCGGAGGTTGACACCTCCCAGTCAAAGGCCCCGCATCTCATCTTCATCTAAGAGACTTGGGCTAGGCCCCACCCAGGGGTCTATTGATGCTTTATCAAACTTTCTTTCTGAGATCCAGCATCCAAAACTTCAACTTCAAGTTCAGTCTCTAACTCTGCACCCTCTAGCTTTGTGCCACACTCCCCGAGGACCTTCCTCCACAGGCTCCGCCTGATGCTGTGTGCTGCCAACTGCAGATTCCTGAATTTTTGTCCATGTGGGGCCAAATGAATTGGACGCTGTATACAAGCCATATTTTTGTAGGCATCAGCACAGTGAGGAATCATGAAGACGTCCTTCCAGCACTCAAGCATATTTGGCATACGCACTGGATAATTAGGAATTGCCACGCAGGAGCAGTTGCCTCCATAGCATCTTTTCAATACCTCTCAGTCTATATACTGCTGATGTTACTACAACCGGGCATGATCCGATGTGAGAGCCTAGTCCTGAGGCCATAACTGCAGAAAAATAAATAAAGTTCACTGTAACTGAAAGTCCACTTTAATGAACATACTCTGTAGTTTTAAAATGGCTCCTCTGCTGCTGTGTTTACTTTACTACCCACCCTGTAATGGTGGGCAGCACTCCTGTGCATCAACATTTAGAATCTGGGTCAAGCCACTCGCACCTGATTTCACCAGCTACTGATAACTTTTACTCAGCACAACTTTCTCTGATCTGGCTTTACACATTTACAGGATTTTCCTTGGACATTTCACAAGCTGGTAACATTTAATTTATTTCACAGTCCCTCTAAAACTTCAGGTTTCAGCATAGGATTGCCTGCTTCTACTAGTGTTGCATTTGCTACAACCCACAGTCTCTCTCTGGCTGCAAACTTTAAACTGAGGCTATTTTCACTTCCATGCACACATTCAATGGCTTTACAGACTTGCTGGCAGGACTTCACACAGTCATTACTTGCAAAGTGACTACACTGCTGCACACACATTTTATATGGCATTACTGAAAATCACTGATTGAGCAGTTTTTGGGTTGTTTACTTACTGTTATTAGTAGCAACTTGCTGCAATGGGGTAAACAGCGCCTGCAGCCAGTTCTTGAAAGGCCTTGGAATGGAAGCAGGCGGGCAGTCTCAGCGATCGTCGTTTAACCACCAAATTCACTATTTCCACGATCGGTTTGTGGGTTCAGCCCGATTTTAAACTTAAAAGTCTATTTTTTAATGTTTACAGAGCTTTGAATCCTCCGTAGCGCTCCTCCGCTGCCAGTACCGCTTTTACCTCTGTCTCCCTCTCGAATGCTGAGGCAGTCTCAGAAGAGCTGGCTGAGGCGGGACTAATGGCAATCTGACCAACCACACGACGCCATGCAAATGAGCCTCTTCTTCTCACGAGGGCTCCTCTCCTCACAGCGATCGTCGAGCAGTCAAATTTAAACTGTAAAATGCACTTTTTTTCCCAACTGACTCCATGGCGGAGCCATTTCAACCATATAACATTGCCATTAACTCTGAATTTCTCCCTTTACACAGAAAGCATTTCCAACATCCAGGGCATAATTCTCTGTTGCTACCCCAGTCTTCCACACTTTCCTTCACAGAATTCATTTCAAAAGCATTTCAAACGTCAGGGCATAATTTCTCTGTTGCTCCTAGTTTTACAGACTTTTCAGAATTCATTTTAAAAGCATTTCAAACGTCCAGGGCATAATTTCTCTGTTGCTACCCCTAGTTTCCACACTTTATTTACCACAGTTCATTTTAAAGCTGACAAAACGCTGTAAACAATTTTGATGCAGGACAAGGGCACACTCTTTGGCTTTACAGCTCCTTGGTAAACAGTTGGCATTTTAAACAGCAGCACAAGATTCACAGCACACAGCAACACACTGGGGAAATTGTTTCAGCTTTTTGGGCTACCCACTGCCAGATAGCCAAAACGCTAGCCCCTTCCCAAGTACCTTCCTTCCCAAACAAATTCAAAGCGGTGCCTCCATTTTGTAACCCCACCTCTGCCTTTTGCCACAATGACAGGTGGCATGCTGTTGGCGCTGGCAGCATGCCTGGTGGGGACCTGGGTTCGGGAAGGATGAGGTTACTAGCACAAGGACCTAGGTTTAGCTACTCTACCTGAGGCACCAAGTAAATCCGAACACAGGAAGCAATAACTGCAATGTCCAGAACCAGGATTGGGATTTTTCAGAGTGGCTTTTATTCACAACTAGCTGAACACAACAAAGCATAGATGGGCCCCATGGGGACTCGTTTACTGATAATGCAGATTAGAGACTACAGGCGGTCCACTTGAAGAATGGACCAGTTCTACTGTTTTCAGACTCTGGACCCACCAGACACACAAGCCTGGACTTGCATCGCTTTGGATACAGCCGGCTCCCCTACCCGGCCACTTGACTAGCGGTTCATTGGAAGAATGAACCCATTTTACTGTTGTGGCTCCCACACCACTTAGAGTCTCGGCCTAGAGAGAATTTCCTTCTTACTTCTTCTGACTCCCATCTAACAAAGAGAATTCGTTTCCCAAGTTGTGGCTCCACACCACTTAGAGTCTGCGACTCCTAGAGAGATTTTCCCATTTGCGACCCGTCTGGGTACCTACCTCATCACTGGCCAGGCGCATGGGGCAAGTAGCAATCACAGCAGAAATCTGTAGAGGTGGACCTGGTTACTAAAGATGGGGTTTGCCCACCTCCAGCTCCCACAGCCCATACCGGCCATTTCTCTGGAAAAACTGAAACTTCGAAATGTAGATTAAGCGGTGGATGAACTGTCGCACCCCTCTACAACATTACTTGAATTCACACAGACTTTAGCTTTTGACACTACTCCATTTGTTTGTCCTAGTACTATAGGCCTCCCAAATAGTCGTTCAAATCCCAGATTTCTTCACATTTCCCAAGCTGAAAAACACATTTTTGCCCTCTCAAATTAGAGCAAAACACTCACCCTTTTGTTGCAGGTGCCCCACAGGCAAGTACCTCTCTTCCCTTTTCAAGCATAACCCGAAACTGTAAAGGCAGTTTTCTCTCTTTAGCAGAAATTAGGGATTGCCCTGGAATCTACATGGGGATACTTTACTCCCCCAGAGGGAGGGGCACTGAGACCTGGACAGCGGTCTCCACCACTTGAAACTGGCTTCTCACTCCTTCTCCTTCAGAAGGTAAACAGGAACTCCTTCCTGCTTGAGGGCAAACAGGAGACTGACTTTGAAAACTACCAACGTTCTATCTCACTCCTCTGCTGCAGATTCCAATGTAGCTTATGCAGCTCGACAGTTCTATTGGTGATGTCATCTCTCAGTCTCAGCTGAGACTGAGAACAGAGTGAGACAGTGTGAAACCCATTTAACTGGGTTTCACAAGCTGCCTTCCCTGCCTACCACTAGGTCTTACTGGGATTCTAGTAACCCGGGTAACAAGGGTTACATGTCAGCTCAGATTCTGGAAAACTCACAGTTGCCATCTTCATTGACCTCACTAAAGGCTTTGAACTTGTAGACCATCCCTGCTTCTCCCCACTCTCCATAAATTCCATTTCTCTACCTCTGTTGTGGACTGGTTCTGTAGCTACCTGTCAAACAGGTCACAAGCTGTCAATTTAACTCCTCCCTGTCCAACACGTCTACTATCAACCTTGGGGTCTCCCAGGGCTCTATCCTTGGGCCCTTTCTGTTCTCAATTTTATCAACAATGCAGCTGAGGTCCTGGAATCCTGCTCGGCTATTTTCTATGCTGATAACCTGATCATCTATAGTAGTTCTTCTAGTATTGCCTGCATAAACACATCACTTACTTCAGACTTCAATAAGGTCTTAGACTGGCTACTAGACTGTAAGCTTGTACTAAATGAAAGAAAACAAAAGCCATACTCCTAGGTTCCACATCAAGATTAAGGCCTGTTCTAGTTTGCTGGAGGTTCTTCACCCAGGAGGATTTCCACTTGAAAATGTTATTTCCTTCAAGTACCTTGGGATCCTGCTGGACCAGTCCTAGATTTTAATCTTCATTCAGTCCTCATGCAACTGTAAACTTGAAACTGGGAGTAGCTTACAAAAGCGAGCTACATGCTTACACCCCTCGGCCAAATTACAATTGCCCAGGTATTCTGCTCCCAACCCTTACTTTATGGTGCTTCTATTCTTACTTCTGCCCATAAACCTCCCTACTAAATTGGACGTAACTTATAAAAATATATGCCGATTTGCCTCTTCATGCTCTCGACTCAAACATCACTGCCTTCTTTATAAGGATCTGAATTGACTCTCACCCTCTGCCAGTAGACAATACTACCTTGGATCACTAATGGACTTGATCATCCGGGAAAAAATCCATCCCAGCTAAGCGGCATTGCTGGTCCCTCAACCATCCTCCCATGGCCTGCGATCAGCTGACAAATCCTTGCTCTATGTTCCGAGATGTCAGACAACTAAAGGCACAGGGGCCTTCAATTCTCTGCTCCCAGGCTATGGAATGCTCTTCCACTCAACCTCCGGCTGTCTCAGTCTCACTTTGGATTTAAAGTAGATGTCATGCGTTATCTATCCTTAGCTGATGCTTGTCGTGCTTTGACCCAACCTGAAGCTCCTGAGACTTACCAGTAATGTCACCCCTGCTCTAATCCAGCTCTAAGACTGTCTCCTCTTCCCTCCCCATAGTTTTCCTTCTCTTTGAAATAACTCTTGACTTCTAGCCTCTTCCTTCTCGAACCTTGTTGCTGACCATCCACTGTTGTTTTGCCAATTACCACCCCAACCTTCCTTCTGTCAGTCTTTCTTGTTGTGTTTGAACATTCCTCACATTTCTCTCTATATAACAATACTATCTTATTAACCTTTCACTCCACAGGTGGGGCGTGGTTTCTGCACTATTATATATCTTACTGCCATTATCTGTATAATGCTTGCCATTATTTTGTTGTTTCTACCCACTGTATTTTGTAGCACTGCTATATTGTTTCTCTATTTGCATTATTGTACCCATGTTGCTGTTGTTCAACTGTTCTCTTTTGTTGTACTCTCCGGGTCATGCCTGAAAATAGTCATTTTATGGCTAGTGCACCTACCGAGTTAACAAAAACTAAATAAATAAAAAATATGGCATGAACAAACTCTCCTCATCTCCTCAGCCATCCGCCATATGCAAATCCACAGAGGCGTGCATCCTATGGTACTGTACAGGGTGCGCCTCTGTGGATTTGCATATGGCTTACTGGCTGAGGAGGTGGAGGAGGGCTGTGCTGGTTGTGGTATGGGCTCCTGTGGCACTGATGATTCAGGTGAGGGAGATGGCAGGGTAGGTGGTTGGTGCGAGGTGGGGGCTGCTAGATGCCAGGGATTACTTCATTGACACAGGCAGTACCAGTGATCGTAGGGTACCAGGACACTTCAGAGACTATTTTTTTCCCAGCACCTTACAGTATACTAAGAGCATAAGCACAATATTGGATGGTGTTTGTGTTATGGGGCAGGGGTTCAGTCACTGGGGTGGAGGGTTGGATGACCCCAGGAATATATTTACCAAACAGGGCCAGTGATTGGGACTGGGAGGGACCCACTGGATGCCAGGGACAACTACCCTTAACAGGCTGGGACGAAGGGGAGTTGGGACACTGGGCACCAGGGGACTATGTGTTTAGCTGACTGGTGATGGGTGGGAGGGGACAACTAGGCACCAGGGTAACTGACTTGAGCACAGAGATGGTGACTGGAGGGAGGGGGACCACTGGGCATCAGAGATGTGCTTGACTGGCCAGGCTGGGGTGGGTGGCTGCAGTATCACTGGCCACCAACAGGGCCTTGCATCCCATTAAGAGGTGGTTTCCAGTGGTGGGAATTACTGCCGTGCAAACCTCTGAATATACCATTGCACCTGTATGCTGGGAGGGTCCGCCACCTTTGCACAGGTGTAGTTGTACCTCAGCACTACTGCACTAATGGGTTGGCGGCACTATGGGGTGTCTGAAACAGACCACACCCAGACCACCACACAGAACACAAAACCCAGTTTGTGTGAACAAACACTCATTTGCGCCAGCGCAAACTTTCGAATATTGGGCCCCTGATCTTTAGCATGGTTTAGCTGTAAGGTAGTTTGCCACTTTTTCATCCTGATCTTGATTACATTAAACAGAATAGGGTTGATTCTATAGATTGTAAGACTCTCAAGAATTTAAGAATGTGGAATATTATCAAATGCTTTATGCTACACTGAGGTTGTGGCCTTTTTGCAATTCTCCATGTTAATTTTCTGTTTACATGCCCCTTCTACACTGCAGCACATCCTACCATCAGGGTCCTCTAAAGTGTCTACTGCTAGGCCTACTACTGGTCCCTTTTGGTGCTGATGTCTCTATGTTGCCTCAGATGAATCCCCCGGGCAGGAAAGAGAGAGCACCCTCTTACTCCCCCTACCTGCATGCTGCTTTCCTCAGACTTGGCATCATGAGGGTTTCTGGGTTCAGTCCTTTTCAGCTGTGTACTGAGGCTGTCATCTGGCTGGCTGCAGGGTCCTTCTCCTTGTTTCTCCCAGTCTCAAGGATGGCAACATGCAAGAAGACTCAAGGAGCATATGCATGCAAGGCATGCTGCTGCTCTGGATATCAGCCAATGTCCTCCCTCACATGGTGCCCCCAAGTGCACTGCCACCTGTGGTCACCCAGGTGGCAGTATAGCAGTGGTGAAAGTGACCCTCCCTCCCAGGTGGACAGCGCCTGCTGGGATGCTCAATCCTCCTCCTCCCCACCCCACTTGGCCAGCCCCTGTGACCTGACTCCATAATGATTTTGTTCAGAAATAGCTGGTCTTTTGCATTATATGACTGTCTTATTACTCTTCTGTTGCCTTGCCATGAGTGGAAGCTCTCCATCTCAAGGAGGGAGGTTGTTCGGACTCCGCTGCACTACCACATCCTGGGTGACCACAAGTGGCCAAGCAGTTGGAGCTGAAGAATTAAGTGGGACGGCTTTGATGCACTGCAGCTCATGGGCATGCACTTGCGTGCATATGCTTCAGGAGTTCAGCATCCTATGGGCGGGGAACAGAAAATAGGTTACTCAGCTATAACAGTAGTTCTAGGAGTGGTATATGATGTACATCCACACCTTCTGGCAGTGTCCTTTCCTTTTAAATCCCACCAGAAAGTCTTCGACTGGCTCCTCCCACCCACCTGGTGGTAACATCCCTAAGCACCACCCGTGATGCCAGCTCTTGCCCGCTGGAAGCATATGTGTGCACCACTGCCAGGGAGGTCAGGTGGGTCCGTATGGATGTACACCATATACCACTCCTAGAACTACTGTTACAGGTGAGAATCCCATTTTTCTAGGGATGTGGATGTGGTGTACTTATCCATATGTTCTGTGCAGACTCCTAGCAGTTCTCCGGAGGGAGGGAGGCAAGCACATACCCCTTACTTAGGGAACAGCAGTTGGAGAACTGAGACCCCTAAACCAGCATCCCAGCGTGACTTGAGGTCAGTGTAGTAATAGGACATGAAGGTGTGTGCTAGGCATATGCAAAAACATTTTTCAGCAGGCAGAATTTAAGCGAATGTGTAATCTCGCCTACAGGAAAGTTCAGAAATCTATTTCTCGAACATTCACGGAACTTCCGCCTGGCTTGCTGCCTGAAAAATACAGAATAAAATAAAAATAACTAAAATATCTGATGGCTAGTGGCTACCACACCTGCCATGTATCATTTTAGTAACCCCCTTCCCATAGTAGTGAGCCCTCCCACCACCTATCATCCACCTGTGGTATCCTTAAATAGTGCAACGCACAAAACTATCCAGTAGTAACCCCCATCCCTTTCCCAAGCACAATAAAATATTTATTTTACCTGGTCCCCAAGTGAACCCCGCCCTCCCTGTCCCGATCCTAACAGCAGCCCCCTGTTTTTTTTTTTAAAGTTAGCTAGCATTGCTGGTGGCCTAGTACCCCCAGCCCCCCATCCCAGCAGGTATTGTTCCTTTATCCCTGTCCACCTTCTCCCCACCCATCCTGAAAAGGAGAGGTAACTGCACAGCCCTCACTCTCCTCCATGGCTGGCTGCCTACTGAGTTGTCAATGAAAGAGTGCATGCGCACAAGCATGCACTCATTCCATTGACAACCCAGTGGGAAGCTGGCTGTGGAGGAGAGCGGAGGGCTGTGCTGGTTGCCTGCTCCTTTCAGGTATGAGAGGAGAGGGTCTGACAGGGGTCAGTGAACACTACCTGCTGGGGTGGGGGGCACTAGATCACCAGTGATTCTGCATAACTTAAAACAAAATAATAAAAAAAATAGGGGCTGCTACTAGGATTGGGGACAGGGAAGGAGGGGGTCTACTAGACCACTAGGTAAAATAAATATTTTGTTATGCATGGAAAGGGTCAAGGATGGGGTTACTACTGGACAGGTGGGATTGGAGGGACTGTTAGCCATGGGGGGCAACTATTCAAACCATACTGGTGGTGATCCAGTTGGAGGAGAGACCACTAGCCACAGGAGGCTGGGAGAACAAGTTGGGAGGGCAGAACAGGGCAAAATGTCACACCAGTCCATTCAGAAGTTTTCCAATCTGCCACAGGCAGATGCTCAAAACATCTACGGAAGTTGCCCAGGTTTTGTGAAAGTTCCGTTAAGGCAGAAATGGCAACTTTCACCCACACCTAGTGCTGACCTCCAGGTCCGCCAATCTATCGCAGAGATCAATGCAGGATACTATCCACCTGCTAGTCATTCTTTGGCTGCAGGTCTGCCAGATGCGGCTTCAGCATAGGTGACAAACAGCTGATGAACCTCTCCCCAAACTCTAGCTATGCGCTGTTTATAGTAAGCCATCACTTGCCTTAGGTCCAGAGTATGGAGCCTGCGCTCGGCCTCTGAGGTGTGATTGGAGAAGTGCACCAGGAGATTAATCACCTGGTTAAGGTGGAAATCCAACACAACCTTCAGGAGGAACTTTGGGTTGGGGCACAGGACAACCTTGCCCTTGTGGAAGACCAAGTAAGGAGATTCCACCGGAAGTACCTGGAGCTCACTGATCCTTCTGGCTGGTGTGGTATCCACCAGGAAGGTGCTCTTTCATGACAGGTGTGACATCTCACATCTGTGCATAGGTTTGAATAAACTTGCCCAAGAGCTTTCAAAACCAGCAGTAGATTCCAAGATGGTGGCGGTGGTTCATGCACTGGAGGGAAATGTGGTCCAAGCCCCTAAAGAATCAGCAGACCACCTTCTCCTGCACCACTGACAGCTGACAAGTCAGTGCCTGGTAAGCAGAGATGGCAGCCAGGTGCACTTTTAGGGTTGTTCATCAAGGCCCCTTGAAGAGGGCCAAAGATAATTGAGAATGCTGGCTATAGGACAAGACAAAGGGCCCAGCCCTTTGCCCTGACACCAAATGGAGAACCAATTCTTTTTGAAGGCATAACATTGTCAAGTCTACTCCTTCTGAGATGTCGCAACAATGCTGAGAACATCTTTGGAGAGACCCAAAGCCTGGAACTCCAGCTGCTCAGGAACCAGGCTGTCAGGTGCAGGAATTGAAGGTCTGGGTGGAGTACCTTCTCCTGACTGGTGGAGAGCAGGTTCAGGCATAGTGGGAAACACCTTGGAAGCCTGTTGCTGAGGCTGAGGAGATCAGGGTACCAAAACTGGCATGGTCAGTCCGGAGCAACCAGGATCACCTGTACCTTGTTCCTCCTGACCCTGAGCAGAACTTTGTGGATCAGGGAAAATGGAGGAAGGCTTAGAAAGGCCTGAGGTCCAGGGCCTTGAGAAGGCATCCCACTGCAGTGTTCCCTCCTGAGGGAGGTACACACAGCCTAAGCTTGGCTGCTCTCCTTGAGGCAAAAGGTCCACCAGAGGCTTGCTCCAGTGGGAGAACAGTTGCTGTACTACCTCAGGATGAAGAGACCACTCGTGTGATGCCTCACCCACCCAACTGACAGCATCTGCAAGCTGGTTGGAGGCACCTGCCACATGGATGGCCAGAAGGTCTACCTTCAGACCGCACACAAGTGTCCAGATGTGGAGGGCTTCTCTGCACATTGGAATAGAGCGTGTACCACCCTGCTTATTGAGGTAATACATGGTCATGGTGTTGTCCATCTGGACCTACACCACTTGACCCCTGAAATGTGGAGCAAAGTGGTCAGCACCAGCCAAACCGCCCTGAGCTTCAGCAGGTTGATGTGATATTGGGACTCCTTGGGGAACTGGAGCCCATGGACTCTGTGATCCCCAGGTGGTCTCCCAGCCCATGAGATAGGCATCAGTCATCAGGATGATCTTCTGCTCCAGGTGGAAAATGGGATACCCTCCTGCAGATGTTCCGGGATTAGCCACCATTGGAGTGCATCCCACATCCACTGGATCACGTGACCAGCTGGTCGAGTAACTCTTGTGCTGAGACCACTGGCCAGCCAACTCCCATTGCAGAGCACATTCTCCAGTGGGACCATTGGACCATGCTGGTGCAGGCCACCATGTAGCCCAAGAGGCACAGGAGGTTCCGAGCAGGGTCGTGATTGCCCAACCAGAAATGATAGGGCAAAGGAGGTAAGAGCCTCCACCCTGTCTGCCAGAAGCCGAGTCCTGACCCTGCAAGAGTCGCACTCTGCCCTGATAAAGTGAATCACCTGTGAAGGCATGAGTTCGAGTTTTGCCTCATTGACCAAAAGGCCCAGAGAGTGCAAGTCTGGAGGGTCAGATCCCTGGACCCGCTCCACCTGTTGCCTGGAGGGACCTGCTATGAGCTGGTTATGCATGTAGGGGTATACCTGGACTCCCGGCACCTCAGGTGGGCAGTCACCACTGTGATGCACTTGGTGGAGACCCTAGGCACCACGGGCAGGCTGAATGGCATGGTCAGGAACTTGTAGAGGGTACTGTCTGCCTGAAAGTGGAGGAACCATCAATGGGACAGACAGATCAGGATGTGGAAGAACGCATCCTGAAGATCCAGAGAGCAGAACCACATGTTTTGCTCAAGAGATGGCATGATCTGAGACAGACTGACCATCCTGAAAATGAGGGACCTGAGGAATTTGTTAGGTCATGCAGATCTAGAATGGGGCACCAGCCCACCATCCATTTGGTACCTGGAAGTACCTGGACATGAACCCTGAATGCTGCCAAGGGTCTGGGACTGGAGCCACCATCTCTTTGATCAGGAGCTGAGCAATGTCATCCCGAAGGGCTGACTGATTATCAACGGACAGCATGTCTTCTGTGGGGTGCAGATTCAACTGCGAGTGTACTGCTCAAATTTCAGAGGCAGACCCTGGCCTCCCACCTCGAGAAACCACCTGTATGTTGTAATAGTGGACCTAGCGGAAACAAATTGGTGGAGCCAGACCACCACGGAGGACCAGGGGTTCAAGACAGGAGAGGAGAGCATTCCCTCATTCCATCACTGTGCAGGAATGGAAGCAAGGAGGATCCAGCAAGCGACCACCAGATCCCAACCCCTGGCTTCTGGATGACTGAGGCCACAGACTTGGATCTCGGACACCAGGCCTACTGCTGACCAGCTTGTGGCTGGGCAGGTTTGGCCAAGGGCTAAGGTGGGCTGAAAGGGCTTTATCCTGGTGGACTTGGAGCCTTTCTGGTCCTTTTGAGTAGATGTCACTGAGTCCAGGGTAGCACTGGACTTTTCAATCCTGGAGATGCCCTCCACACTGGGACCAAACAAGTCGGTCCCCAAGAAGGGCACATCTGCCAACTTGTGCTGCATATCAGCGGCAAACACAGAGATGAATAGTCAAGCCAAGCAGTGGGAGGCAACTGCCACGGCCACAAACCAGGCGCAGGAATCGCCAATGTCCATAGCTGTGTAGAACTGTTGCTTTGCTATGGCATGGCCTTGGTCATAGAATTGCTGGACAGTAGTCTGCAAGTCTGTAGGGAGATGGATAAGCACCTCATCCAAGGACCCCAGATATGGCATGCGAAGTGAGCCATCAGAAGAGGAAACTGACTTTTCTGAGGCCATGCAGAGGGCGGCATACACCTTCTTGGCCTGTGTGGTCCAACTTTGGACTCCTTGTCGAGGAGCTTGTCCACATCCCCACATTGCCCATGCACAGGAAAACAGAGTCAGCTGAGGGGTGCTTGGTAAATCCCAGGAAGAACCCGTACTTAGGCCATCCGGGCCGAGGTGCCGGGCAAGAAGCAGGTCGTTGCCACAGATCCAGAGCAGGACCGAGGATAGCATCTTAGACAGGGAAAGCCTCCATCAGAAAGTCACCCGGTCCAAGATCTCAGTCAAGGGTACCTTTCCTTCTTCTGAACAGGCTCCAGCTGGAAGCCCGTGGATTCAGAGATCAACGGAGAAGGCCCATGAATGAGGTGGGGCCCTGCTCCGTATGTTTTGCTTTTAATAATCATGAAACCAGCATGAGTTTTTACTCATTTTTATTGTGCAGCCATCTTAAACACACTGCTCCAGCCATGTAAGCTTCCCATAGCACCCCACACTCTAGGGGCTGTCTACAAATCATCAGCTCCTTATATTTACCTTAGGGACCATCTAATAAGTATGTTAAATTCCTATAACATCACATCTTCCTCACTTAAAGAAAAGTTCTATATTATTTTCAAACTGAATTATTGGCTTACAGTAACTTGGCTGAATGATTATCATTATTATTTTAACTTCTTACAAACTGAGGTTTCTAATTAAACTAAACCTAATCTTGAGAGGAGAGGTCACTAGTACTTCACTCTCTAGTGAGTCTACCACTCACTCCACTGCACTTATCTAACAAGTTTCAATCAGTCTCTCTGAATGTTGAATTTCTCTTTTGGGTCTCGCTTCCTTCTCTGATGACTTCTCAGTGGATGCACACTGCTCTGAATCATCCTTGCTATCAGTCTCTTTGGTGTTGTCTTGACTGACTGCTGTGAAAGTTGGTAAGTCAGCTTCAGTCAAATTGGCATCTTTAACCTTTGGCAGAAGTCTTAAATCCACCGATTCCATCTCACCTCCGCTCTTCTTTCTGTTTCAGTCTGATAGGACCTCAGTGCAACTTGTGCTTATCTGGTGCCCCTTGCAGCCACATTCCTTTATCGTAGTCTCTAAGGTGCACTTGATCTCAGGCCTTAAATCAGTTAAGTTTCTTGCTCTTTTGTCATATAACTGTTTTGCTTTTCCTTTGTTTTCTTTGCTTTGTTTCACCTGTTCTGCATCATGAGTTTCGAAGCTCTTCATGTATTGGCAGATTTGTCCTGATCCTCTTTCCCATAAGCATGTGTCTGGAGAAAGCCCATTCTGTAATAGTGCACTTCTGTAGATCAGTAGGCTTTTGTAAAATCTTCTTTTCCATCATGTGTTTTCTTCATGAGACTTTTATAGTTTTACTGAGCTCTCTGCCAGTCCATTTGATCTTGGAAAATTAGGACTAGAAGTACCGTGTATGAAATCCCATTCATAAGCTAACGAACTGTTTAAACTCAGCACTGGAAAACTGTGGACCATTATCAGTGAACACTTCATTTGGAACACCATGTCTTGCAAAGATTGACTTCATGCAAGTGATTACAGCTTTCCTGGTAGTTGTAGTGAGTGTTGCTACCTCTGGATAATTTGAGTAATAATCTGTTACAACTATATGGGTTTTCCACTGCAATCAAACAAGTCAGCACCTACTTTCTGATTTGGTCTGCCTGGCACTGGATGAGGACATAACAGCTGGCTTGGCTGCTTTCGTCTGTAGGTGAGACACAATTCATAGGTTGCAGTTACATGGGCAATATCTTGATTCTTTCTCAGCCAATACATTACTTCTCTGGCTCTTCATTGCATTTTCTTCTCCCAAGTGCCCTTCATGTATTTTGCACAGCATTTCTTTGCAGAGTTTCCTGGCATAACAAATTTGCCTTTGAAAATAATGTCATTGACAACAGGTAGGTCACTTCTACATGTCCAAAAATCATGAAAAGACAATGGACAGGCACGTTTCTCCTTTGGCCAACCTTTTAATATGGTATTTCTCAGGATTCTCATTGTTTCATCTGCCTCTGTTTCTCCTCTGATCTGCTCTTGTCTCTCATTGGACACAGGAAGAGAGTCATGATCATGTCAACATATGCCTTTATTTCTCTGTCTGTTTGACTTCTGGGCTTTCCTCTTGTCTACAGCATGTGAAAGTATGCCTGCAACATACATGTACTTTACAGGGCTTTAGATCAACTGAACATTATACTTTTGTAATCTAATTATCATTCTCTGTATTCTTATTGGACAGTCATTTAGAGACTTGGCCATTATAGCTACTAGAGGCTTGTGGTCTGTTTCCACTGTGAAGGCCTGACCATACATATACTGATGAAACCGCTCCTAGCGTAAGTTGTGCTAGTAACTCCTTTTCAATTTGGACATACCTTGTCTCGGCTCGTCAAGGCTCTGGAAGTGTATGCTACAGGTTGCCAGATTCCTTCATAATTTTGCAGAAGTACTGAGCCCAAGCCAAACTGTGAAGCATCAGCTGATATTCTTGTTTCTTTAGCAGGATCATAGAATCTTAACACTGGTTCTTCTGTAATAGCCTTCTTCAGATTTTTCCAGCTTTGCTCCTGTTCATGTGACCACATCCATTCATTCTTCTGCTCCAACAGCCATCTGAGTGGGGCTGATAATGCTGACAGTTGAGGGATAAACTTCCTAGGTAATTATTCATCCCTAAGAACCTCCTGACATCATCTTTGTAGCTGGGCTTTTGCATATTCTCTATTGCAGATGTCTTCTTAGGTTTAATGCCCTGATCTGTAACAGTACCACCCACAAAAGTCAGTGTTTTTACACAAAACTCACATTTTCTTTGTTGAGTTTAAGATTTACTTTTTGTCAGATCCAGCACTTGTCTCAATCTGAAGCCATGTTCATCTTTTGTGGAACCCCACACAATGATGTCATCCATCATGGTTTCAACACCTGGAATGTGCTCAAAAATCATATGAATTATTTTATGGTAAACTCCTGGAGCGGACAGTATCCCATACGGCAGACAAAGAAATTTGTATCGTCCTTCTGGGTATTAAGCGTGCATAACTTTGAAGTAGCCTTATCTATTTTATTTGCCAAAATCCAGAAGAAGCATCCAGTTTGCTAAACCATTTAGCACCAACAAACTGTGACATTATCTCTTCTCTGCTAGGTAACTTGAAATGCTCCATTTTATAGCTCTGTTTAAGTCTCTGGGGTCAAGACATATTCTGAGCTGGCCATTTTTCTTCTCAACTGTGACTAAATAACTCACCCAGTCTGTAGATTCATCAGTTCTCTTGATTACACCTGTGGCTTCCATGCGGTTCATCTCTCCTTTCAGTTTGCCCTCAGTGTGAATGGCACTTTCCTGCAGGGGTGTATTATGGTGGCACTTGGTCATCTATGTTTATTTTGTGCTCCCCAGGCAAACATCCCAGACCTTGAACACATCGATGTACTCTGTAAATAATGATTCACATTAGCTTCAGCTTGTGATGTCACAACACTCTCCTCACTAAATTCAATTTCTCACAGGCACTTATGCCTATAATTGGTTGCACATCCTTCTCTACAATTAGCAGAGACACCTTGAACTGCTGGCCTTTGTGCTTCAGAGCTACCATGCATCTCCCTTTTACTGGAATATTCTCTCCTGTATAACCAGTTACTTTTATCTTGGCTGGGTGAATTTTAGATTTTACATTCAGAGTTTCATAGTCCTGCAATGAAATCAGGTTCACCTGCGCTTCTGTGTCAATCTTGAATGGTATGATAGTCTCATTCACAGTTAAAGGTACAATTCATTTCTTTTTTCAGAAACACACAGCTCTACAGAATCTACAAAGAACTCTTCCGGCTCATCTTCTTCGCAGTGTGAACTTTATTTTGTTCACTTTTCATTTTGTAGCATTTAGCAAAATGGTTATTTTGCCACACTTACTGCAGAACTTCCTATAGGCAGGACAAGCTTTGGGTTTATGGTAATTTCACATCTACCACTTGTTTTCCAATTAGGCTGCTGCTCATTCTGCTGCTTTGTTTTCGACAAATATTTCTTGCTTATCTCAAGCTTCTTTAGTGCGTGCACAGCACCCTTGTTTTCTTTGTTCAGCACTTTAGCCTGTGATTTGGTAGTTTCAGCAGCTCTCCACGTGTTTATAGCTTTGTCCAAAGTTAAATCTTGCTCTCTAAGCAGTCTTTCTCTGAGCCCATTGTCTGTGATTCCGCATATAATTCTATCCTTAATCATTGATTCTTTCAGATCTCCAAACTCACACATTTTGCAGAGCGAACATAACTCTGTTATATACTGATCAAAGCTATTACCCTTTTTCTTGTCGCATGTGAAAAACTTATATCTCTCTTAGGTTATGTTTCATTTTGGTACAAAGTACTCTTCACATTTTTCATAATTACATCAAGATCCATGTTTTGGCCCTCACTAAATTGGAACTGTTGTAAATGTCTAACACATCTTCCCCAACTACATGTAGAAATGGCGAGGCCTTTGTTTTGCCATCTTCGCTTTCAGCGCCTACTTGCAGTTAAATAAATATTAAACTTTGTTTAAACTCTCTTCCAGTTTTCAGCTACATTTCCAGACAACTGCATACCTGATGGAGGATTTAGTTTATTCATTTTTTTCTATCTTGTTTTTTCACCAGACCGTCTTCTTCTAGAGTTCTTTTTAGGTTCTTTCCATCTTTCAGGTTTTGATATGTGCTTCTGACACCATGTTTTGCTTGTTAATAATCATGAAACCAGCATGAGTTTTTACTCATCTTTATTGTGCAGCCATCTTAAACATAGCCCAGCCAAGCAAGCTTCCATAACACCCCACACTTTAGGGGCTGTCTGCAAATCATCAGCTTCTTACATTTACCTTAGGGACCATCTAATAAGTATGTTAAATTCCTATAACATCACACTGTAGAGATTCTCAACCAACTCCATGTCCACTGGATGGAAGTGAAGAGAGGAACCCTCTAATTTAGAGGATTCATGAAACAGAGGCCTCTGCTCATGTCACTGCTCACCCACCGGGTAATCAGGGATGACAGAAGCCTTGAGCTGATGGGGAAAGTGGAGAACCCAGAGTGGCTGCACTGGGACCATCTGAACTGGTACCTGCTGGGGCAGGGTCTGCTGTGGCTTCAGTGACAGCAGCACAGTTATAGCCAGGTTGGGCACCAAGGCGGTTTTGCCTGGGAAAACAGAAGCCGTTGCCACATGAACTTCTTGTAGTGCTGATGCAGCTTGCATCAGTGCCGCCCTCACCAGAAGAGGACAAGGAGGAATAGCGGGGTGCCTCTTGCCCGAGCTTAGAGCATGAACACCAAGGACAGCACGGGCTGCCTGAGTCCGGGCTACCAGAGCAGGACTCCGGCCGATCTCAGGAAACCATGTGGTCCATCAGAGGGAGTTAGTGACAGCCGCCCCACCCTTGGCTGGGAAGCTTGAAGTGGGAGGTGGCAGAACAGTGGCCTGTCCTGTCCCCCCGAGAGAACCAGAGTCCTCAAGAGAAAGGTGTCAACCTCCTCTGAAGAAAGGATTGACTTGACGGCTCGAGAGAGATCTCAGCCGAGAGTCAGCCCGATCCTCAGCCAACTGGCCCGATGGTGATACCATGAAGCCAGTGGCCAAAATCAAAGTCTTGGTCAAAGCCAGGGCTCCTGAAGGAACATGGGAGTCAAGGCCCAGAGCGATTTTGATCCCATGAGCATCGCATAGACTGTTTCTTGGTCGCTTTATCGGGGAAGCCTTAGATTTTTGGACTTTTAGGCCCGAGGACCTCTCCAACAGTAGGCAAAGACTGGCAAAGTTCCTGAACATGCCAAAAATGACACGCCCAGGCGGAGGATATGAAGACCGAGTCGATGAGGACTGCGCGTGGCCTGAGCAGTCTCTTCCTCCATGGCTGCTAACTGCTAGGCAAAACCTGCAGCTGTGGGAAATCACCTCTGTGCTTCCTTTGAGTGGATGGGTGGATCCCGCTTGCTCGGTCATCCAAGGAGAAAGTGGGTGAGGTGATCCTCCAGAGTCGATGGCAAAAGGCGTAAAAAAATCGCAGGCCTGAACATCGTGTCGTGGCCCAGGCAGTATACGCATATGGAGTCTGCCCATAACCGCGAACTGGAAACCCAGAGTGCACTTTGGATTATCCAGTACTCAAAGACACCCTGTCTGTGGAAAATCAAATAAGGCTGCTCCACATGAGAGCCTAAGAGCTGAAATAATTTGAGCAGAGATAATGGATTAAAATAACACTTTCCATGACAGAAATTGTAGCTTGCAAAATGCAGCTGGTTCAAAATGAGGCAGTGTCAATTTTTCTAAGAAACAATTCATGTCCCAAGCCGGGACTGGATTACAGATTGGAGATTTCAGATTGAGAATGCCTCATAAAAAGTACAGGTCACATCTAACTGGGCCACGTGCAGCCTTCGGAGGAGCATGGAAGGTCTAGGATAGCAGACAGGTGCACCTTGATAGAGCAGTACTGAAGGCCTGCATCAGACAAAGACAGAAGGTACTCCAGAACCTGGTTCACCAGACAGGTAAAGGGTCCAGGTGATGGAAAGTGGCCCTGATGGCAAACCTTCTCCATTTCATTGAGTAAGTGGCCCTGGTGGAGGGCTTCTTGGCAGCCAACAGGACATCAGCCTCCTTCTGAGAGACCCCAAATCAAGCAATGGCTACATCTTCAGGAGCCATGCATGCAGCTGGAGGGACCTGAGGTCTGAATGGACCGTGGCTCCCTGCACCTGTGTCAACAGGTCCCTGCAAAGGGCAAGGGAACTGGGGTGCCACAACCAATTGTTTATTTATTTTATTTATTTATTTCAATCTAGGATTACAATACCTTTGAGCCGAGGCTCTTTTACAAAGGTTCCACGTCAGCATGTGCAGCAGTCATCATTTTAGTTACAAACATATAGTCATTGACTTCAGACATGTAATAACCAGTACAAAGACCTGAGCTATGAGCAAGACAAGGGAAGGAGAGGGTGTGAGATCAAGGGTAGTAGGAGGTGCAGGGATAAGGGGAGTAGGAGGTGGTTGGGGGCAGGGGCAGAGTGGAGATATGGGGAGGTGGGTGAGGGTGGGAGACAGTGAAGCCAGGGGGCCTTGTTGAGGAATATGACAGGTAAGGTGCTAGGTGCAAAGACTGATTGTCAGTACTGGGTGCTGGGGCATGTGCAGCTGGAATGGTGGAAATGTTAAGATGGGCAATCACAGGATACAAGCAGTGAGAGGCGCAGCTTGGACTTGAACAGCCTGAGTGTTGGAGTGGTTGCTGCCAAGATAGTTGAGCCAGTTGGATGCCCGATAGGTGAATGATCTCTGACCTTGGGTCATGCGACATTGTGGGATATGTAGTAGATGGAATTGGGTCTCCTTTTAGTGACATTCCTATGTCTAGGCTTAAGGAGGGCACAGACACCAGGTGGGCAAGCCCCATTATAATTTCCTTGGCCGTGATGCAGGTTTGGTATTTTAGGCATTTGTCCAGTTGAGCCATCCAGATTGAGGAATAAAGGTCACACATGTGGGTACAGCGATGTGAGCCAGTGATGAGATGACAGGCCCTATTCAGGGAGGTCGCTGATACGCTTGAGAGCAGTGGAAGTTGCAGACGATATATGATAAGACCATAGTCTATGATGCTGATGATGGAGCTTTGGACGGCCACTGACAGTGCTTCTGGGGTTAGGTGTTTCCTGTGCCAGAATAATATGCCTAACCTCACATTGGAAGACTTTGCAACATTGCTGATATGGACAACGATGAGAGGTGGGGTTCAAGGGTGATGCCAGATACTTGAATGATTGTGTTTGCTCTTGTTCAGTTGCAATGGAGAGGTTGAGTTGTTTGTTTTGTTATGGGGCTGCAGAAGACCATAGACTTGTTTTTTTCTGATTGAGAAGCAGTTTATGATTTAGGAATCAGGATTCAATGGAGGAGAAGCCCTGCTGAAGTTTATTTTATAATTGGATTGGATCAGTGTCCAAGGTGAGGATCACAGCATCATTGACACACAGAATTACTTGTCCTGGGCAGCTGTCCATTAGTGAGTTTAAGAATAGGCTGGAGAGGAGAGGTCCTAGAATGGAGCCCTGGGCGACTCCTGAGTGGACTGGTCTAGGGTCCAGAGTATATCAGCGATTCTTACTGTTTGGGACCATTCTTCAAGGTAGCTCTAAACCAGCCAGTGGAGTCGGTTGACAGCCCAGTGTTCTGAAGATTGACAAGCAGGAGGTGGTGATTGGCGGTGTCGAAGGCTTTAGTTAAGTCAATGTAGATTAAGCCTAGTAGTTCACCGGAGTCAAGTGCATTGTGGATTGTGCCAGTGAATTCAAGTAGTGACCTTTGCTGAACCCATGTTGTTGCTTGCACAGGATGTTGTACGTATCCAGGTATTCTGTGAGCTGGTCGAGACAATGCATTCTAGTACCTTGAGAGTGGGGAAGTAGGGAGATAAGTCTGTAGTTATCGTGGGCAGTTTTGTCACCACTTTTATGGACTAGGGTGACAGTGGCAGACTTCCATCTGTCCGGGAACTGGCTAAGGCTGCGGAGAGGTTGAAAATTTGGTCAGAGGACTAAGCACTTCATCAAGTGTGAGAGACAGGATTTTGAGATCGAGGAGTCATTACTGAATCTTGATTTACCAAGGGCTTTGGTAACATATTTGTGTACTTGGTGAGCCTTGACTGCTTTGAAGTAGAAGTGGGGAAGATGGTGGGAGTAGTGTTCATGATGGACAGAGGGCTTCACCATCTTGAAGTAGTCCAGGGTAAGACAGCGCTGGAGGTCGGTAAAGGCTTAGTTAAAAGTATCCACAATGGTTTTGGGTTGAGGGTTGTGGTTCCGTTGATGTTGAGTATTGATGGGGGTTTTGGGTGGATTCCGGTGAGTTCCTTTATGTTCTTCCAGAATTCCCGACCACTGCCCCAGGAGTTTGTGAGGGCATGCTTATAGTAGGTGGACTTCATTTGCCGGATGGTTTTGGTGCAGTCATTGCCGGCACATTTGTAGTTTTGGATGTCATTTGTTGCATTGTTGCAGTAATGGAAACCATATCTGACATGACCAGAAAGATGCCACCAGAATCAAAGTGGCCCTTCCATTTGAAGCTTGATGAGAACTGGCTGGATCAGAGGAAAGGAGGGAAAGTATAGACAAACCTCCTTTCCAAGAGAGGGACAACGCTCTCACCAGAAAACTCCAGGCCCTGACTGTAGCAAGCAAAATCATGACGGTTTTGCATTGAACAGGGATGCAAAGGTCCAACTCTGGCTGACCCCACCTGTCAAAAGGTCTTCCATGACTGAGGTTAGCAGCCGCTACTCATGCATTCTGGACTGTGACTGGCTGAGGCTGTTCACCAATGTGTTTTGGTCACCTGGAACATGAATGGCTAACAATTTTAGATTGTGTTCTAGGACCCAGCAGCAGACTCTCATCGCCTCCCAGCACAGGGGTAACAGTGAGTGTCCCTTGCTTGTTGATGTAATATACCACACTAAGGATATACGACTGCAGCAGCAGGTGACCCAGACAGAGATGTTCTGGAAGGTCTGTAGGGCATACAGCACTGCCCACATCTCTAAGACACTTATCTGAAGATAGGCCTCGATCATAGACCAGGTAGTCTGGGTCTGAAAAGAACCCAGGTGCACTCCCCAACCAAGACCGGAGGTATCTGTGGTGCGGATCTGTTGGGGGATGGGATGAGGAAAGGGCCCCCTTTAGAAGGTTGCTGGGTTTTATCCACCACCAAAGCACCTTGTGCACCAGGGAAGAAAAAAGGACTGGCTGATCCAGATCATCAGAGCATTGATCCCACTGTCCAATGGGAAATGTGTATGTGCAACATGGCCAAAGGTACAGTCACGATGGCTACAGCCATCAGGCCCAACAGTCTGAGAAACAACCTGGCTGTGACATACTGGCTCTGGGCCTAAACTGGGCCTGAGCTATTAGACATTCTGTCCTGTCTTGAGGTAGGAATGCCTTGCCCTGAGCAGAATCCAGAACCACCCTATGTACTGCAGTTGTTGGGACGGGGTCAGAACAGACTTGAGCAAGCTGACAGTTATTCCCAGAGAATGAAATAACTGAATGGTACATTCCAGGGTCAGCAGGACCATGTCCCTGAACTGTATCTTCAGCAACCAATCTTCCAGATATAGAAAAATGTACAGGCCATCACAACTGAGGGCTGATGCTACTGCCACTAAGCAGTTGGTGAAGACCTGTAGCACAGAGAATAAGCCAAAGAGCAATACCCTGACTTGGTAGAGTTCCTCTGGAACAGGAACCTGAGAAGCCTCCTGGGTGTGGGGCAGACCTTTATATGCAGATAGGCATCCTGCATGTCGAGGAAGCATAACCAGTCTCCTGTTTTGGTAGAGGAGGAGGCCTGGCAGAGTGACCATCCAAAACCTTTTGTACTGGATGTAAAGATTTAGCTCTTTGAGGTCTAGAATAGGTCTTAGATCCTTAGTGCACTTGTGGACCAGGAAGAACCAGAGTAGAATCCCTTGTTCCTTTGCTGCCTGGGTACTGGTTCTATGGCCCTTTTGCAACAATGTGAACACCTCCTCCCAGATCACTGGGATGTGGTCTGGTGGAGGAGTGAAGGTACAGGAAGAACTTCTCGAGGCTGTTCCAGAAGTTCTAGAACATGGCCTCTTTGATTAGCTGCAGGATCCAAGCATCTGAAATAATGCCCCTCCACTGATTCTGATGGAGGGAAAAACGACTCCAATCACTACCTCCTGGCTTGGGACAGGAGGAGGAGGTCAGCCATGAGTCATGCTGAAGTGGAACCAGTGGCTGGGGCCATACTTCAATCTCTGGGACTTTGGCAGGGGCACTAGTGGTGGAGGAAGGGTAAGCAAGGAAGAGCTGCCTGTGCATTTGCCCTGCAGTCTGATCCCTGACACAGACTTGTGAGAGACCTCACAAAAGGAGGGTCTTGGCCTACTCCTGGCTGGTATGACAGAGTGGACAGCCTAATGGCCCTACCAGATGCCTACAGGTCATTTATAATATCCTGCACATTAGGGCCAAAACAGCTTTAAGTCCACAAAAGGGCATTCTTTCTGCTGGCCATCAGCAGCAAATCCAGACTGTCAGCCAGGAGTGCCATGTAAGGCAAATACCAGTGGCAGCTGCTCTGGCAGTGGTGTCCGCCATGGCCTATATGGCTCTGAGGAGGTGTTTACTGACATCCTTCAAGGCCTGGATAGACTTGAGGAGCTTTATCTCTGGGAACCCTCTGGAAGGGCTTGTGCCTCAGCTTTGACCTTCTTCCACAGTGTATTCTGGTATTTGACCATATGGGACAGGTAACTGGCTATCCTTTTGGCCCAAAGTAGCTGAAACAAAGATCTGCTTGCCCCAAAGGTCAATTTTCCTGGATTCCCTGTTCTCGGTGGGAGGGAACTTAGGTGCTTTCTTTCATCCGGTCATGAGTCACCTTGATCACACTGAATCAATGTCAGGTTGGATGATGTAGAAAGAGTGTCCCAGAGGGGCCTGTTAAAGCTTGTCAGCCCTCCTAGGCATGGCAGTGATCATGTTGGGCCTGTGCCAGGCAGCAGTGCAGCATCCTGTAAGACTGGCAGCAATGGAAAGATGACTTTAGGTGAGACTCAGGGATCTCCAGAAATCCACCAGGTTCCACTTGGTGGCATCCTCCTCTTCAGTCTGGAACCCCATTGTGGCCTGAAGTTGTTTCATAATATTGAAGAAGAATCCTCAGGGGAATCTTGGGATGTGTTTCACCGAGTCCTTGCTCTCTGAAGAGACGGTGGACCTGTCTGAGGAAACAACTTCAACATCCGCCTCTTCATCCCCTTCATCAGGGAGGATAAGGTCAGGTGGTTCTCCTCCTCGTCAAAAGCTACTTGTTCTGAGACAGGGATTGACAGCAGAGTGCCGATGATGCCAGGAGAATGTCGAGTGAGAAGGTTGAACTGGCATCGACACGAGGCAGCACCCGGCAGCAGTGGCAATGGCGGTGCTGGCCGAGGAAAAGCTGCTGAATAAGAGCCATGGTAAGGAGGTAAGTACTGCACTGAGGTCGACAGGGGACACTGTCATCACTGGCTGTGATGGCAGTGGCAAAGATCCCAGTATCGTTGAATCAGTGCCCGTTATGCCACAGCTGGCGGGCCCAGTGCCTGATGACCTTGTTGTACAGGAAGTCACAGCGGCAAGGATGGCCCTGATGACACAGAGGTCCACAAGCCTTCACCAGCAATAGATAGGCTGGGAGAACTCACTGCCAGGGAAAGCCTGAAGGAGGCCAAGGCCTGTACGGCAGGGAGAAGAGGTCGCTGAACTTGGTGATTGAGCACAGTGGACAAGGTGGAGGGAAGCCAATGGGGATCAGGAGTACTGCTGGGGAACAGTCCTTGGTGTGCTACTTGTCTGGGTGAGAGTGTTTCCCTGAAGACTTGTGCTTAGTGGCCTGAGAGCCGAAGAAGCCAGCGACTGCAAAGGGGCCCACCCCGATACCACACCTGCTCTGATCTGGCTGCTTGTTGTTCCATCAGAAAAGTCTGCAGGACTTTCTTATAGTGTTTCTGGGAGTGAGGTTGAACTTCAGGCAGAGCTCACAGGCAAGGCATTGTGGCTAGCCCTGAGGCAGCAGACACAAAGATCCTGGTTGTTTGTCAAAGCAATCTTCTTTCTGCAGCGACAGAAGAGGGCAGATGAAACAGTATTTCTCAACATACAAAGGCAAAGAAATCACTTTGAATAGAAAAATAAAGGTAAGTAAATTTTGGCAGTAAAGTCGATGGTGAGAAAAGAACTGTGGAGGGAGTGAGGCTGCTCATGCTTAAGTATCTGTGTGCCTTTAGTAGACTGCTATGGAAAAAGCTTTGTGTGATCCTGGCACCTGACGGTGGTAGTTCAAAGGTGTGACCTGATGAGAGAGCTATCCTGAAGATCATCAAGAAAATCCTCGACTGTTGCAGGAGGACATCTGCCCCTCACCACAGGCCCAACACTGATGACCATGGCGTTCACTCTAACTGTACCTATCCAGTCTCTGTTTGGGGCAGACTCCTCCTCAAACAGCCACATGCTTAGCGGGTCAAGCCAGGGTGAATCAGATTCGAGGTCAGTCCAGGAGAAGGCAGATAACAGGGATGGGTGAAGGGATGAGGACTGATGGGGCTGACTGGTCAGCAGAGAATGGTTTTAGTCAGGTTATTAGGCTATAGTTCTTGGGATGATTGGCAGGGTCTGATCTGATGAGGACAAGTGTTTTACCTGTTGTTAGCCAGGTGGTTGTTATCTCAGATCGAGCATACACTGCAGTCGTTTTACTGGTAGCTAAGTCAGGGACTTGTGAATGGCTGTGCTAGACTGTTCAGACTGTGCTGTTTTGAACAGTTTTAGATTACTTTCTGTTCTGTGCTGCTCACCAATGTCTCAATTATGTGTTTTTTTCTGCTGTATAATGTGCTGCCTCATGCTGACTCTCAGGCCGTGGTTTCATAAAACAATCATTGATTCTAGTCAAGACTATTGTTCAATATATTGGTGCCTTACTGTACTGGAAACCATTTAATATGGTGGCGCCATACTGGGCCAGAGTCTATAGTACGACTCTACCCTACCAGACTGCAGACTGCTATTTCATCATGGTTGTTCCACACCAGAATAGAGACCTGGAACCTGATTTTCAGAATTCAAAAATTGTAATAGTGAAAATGTGCCCCAAAATAGGCAAGAGTGCAAAATGATGAGAAATGCACTGTGACAATTATTCAAAGTCTGCATGTGTGGAATCAATATTTAGTGCAGTGCCAGAAAAATGCTGCTGCAAAAATTGCAGAGAAAGTGCCACAGAAATGTACAGTACAACCCACCCTTACAAGAATAGTTTTCTATCATGCAGTTACATACTTACCATAACAGAAGATCTTCAAGAGACTCTCTACCATTAGGCCACACCTTTAGAACTATAGCCATCAGGCATTAGGACCACATGAAATCTTTTTCTAGCTGGGGTTGCCCATGATGACGTCATGCATCAGCATCTACATGAATGTGGTGGCCCAATCATTCCTCAGTTCCCCACTGGAGATTAGGCTGAGAACCACCCCTGTGGGGAACTAGGAGGTCAGACCAGCACCAAGCATGCAAGGTGATATAAGGTGCTGGATATAACAGTCATGGATTAGGATTAGGCACAATATCAGAGGTAACCATCACTGAAGCAGAAGGGAGAGGCAGAAACAGGGATGGCATAGACTAATGGAAGAGATATTCTCGAAGATCTACTGTTACGTAAGCACATAACTGTTCTATATTCTTTGCAGATATCTCTTCCATTAGGCCACACCTTTGAAATGAGTACAAAGCAGTCTCAAAAGGCAGTGGGAGGTTGGTAGAGTTTGAAACATTCAAGACAGGAGTTCTTGTGGTACAGTAAGCTCAAAATCAGCATGTCTATGAGAGGTTATGTTCAGACTGTAAGGTGTACCGTGATGTGAGCAGTATTATTGAGCAAGGGTGCGAAGATGGCAAAAGCTGAGGGGACTGAGAATCAAAGAGGCACTTATGAGGTACAAGGGCACTTTTCTATACTAGTTTTGTCATACAGAAATAAAAAGTGGAGTGGTTACCACCTTTCGCCTCCCCTCCCGTTCCAGCACCTATGTTATTGAGCTGCTCAATTTCAGAGATTCAATAATACTGCCGTAAAGAAGAGCAAGTGGTGTAGAATGCCAAGGAGTAGGTTCAAGTGAGTATAGCAGTGAGTTGCACAAATTAGATGAAGATATGAGGAGTAGTGTGGCCAAGCCATGCTGAGCTGGCCATTTGGCGTGGTGGTTAGAGCCAGTATATGCTGCTTGTCCCTGAACAGGGCTGCTCCAGCTCACCCACGGTCAGCTGGCACCCAGCCAGCCACCGACCAAGACCAGGACACCCACCTGCAGCTCCTGGAAGCTGCTTGTCCCTGAACAGGGCTGCTCCAGCTCACTCACGGTCGGCGGCACCCAGCCAGCCACCGACCAAGACCAGGACACCTGCATGCAGCTCCTTGGAAGCTGCTTGTCCCTGAACAGGGCTGCTCCAGCTCACCCACAGTCGGCCGGCACCCAGCCAGCCACCGACCAAGACCAGGACACCCGTCTGCAGCTCCTTGGAAGGTACAGGACAGCGCAGCCAATCAGAACACGGTGCTTCCAGCAAACCCACTCTGATTGGCAGGAGTTTCCCTGCTATAGACACCTGACACTTTGTTAGATTTTTGATAGAACTAAGCACATTTCAACTGTGTTATTAGGAGTTTTTCAACTGTATTAGCTGGATTGTAATTTCTACTACTGTTTTAAAGTGCTTACACCTCTTCTGTCTGACTGCTCTTCCTGCAGCGCCTCCCCATCCAAGCACTCTGCCTTGGTGCCGATAAGTCTAATTACCTTTTGTCTTACTAAACTGCTCAAATCTAACCCCTTTACCTCTATGCTATTTAAGACCTGCTCTGTCTTCTTCTCTCTAGCTGCTTGTCCCTGAACAGGGCTGCTCCAGCTCACCCACAGTCGGCCGGCACCCAGCCAGCCACCGACCAAGACAGGACACCCGCCTGCAGCTCTTTGGAAGATGCAGGACAAGCGCAGCCAATCAAGTCACAGGTGCTTCCAGCAAACCCACTCTGATTGGCAGGAGTTTTCCCTGCTAGACACCTGGCACTTTGTTAGATTTTCGATAGAACTAAGCACATTTCAACTGTGTTATTAGGAGTTTTTCAACTGTATTAGCTGGATTGTAATTTCTACTACTGTTTAAAAGTGCTTACCTCTTCTGTCTGACTGCTCTTCCTGCAGCACGCCCCCCCTCCATCCAAGCACTCTGCCTTGGTGCTGATAAGTCTAACTACCTTTTTTTTTTAAGTGGCTAGTTTTCCATTAGCAGGTTATACAGACCTGCCACTAGAGGATTCTTGGTCTTCTACATAAATCACTGTATTCATTCGTGGGCAATATAGCCTGCATTATCATTCTACTTCTTTCCCAGTTCTGCTACAAGGGACTTGAGTCTGAAGGGTGGATGGCCACTAACTAAGCTGCTTCTGCTCTCCTTGTTCCCCTTTCTGCTGTATTTTCTCATCTAGGTTTAAGTGAGTACCTAGGTGGGAAAATTTCTTACCTAGAAAATATTGCACTAATACAAATCACAAGACCACTCAATCTGGGACCATGGCTCTCCTTATTGTGTTTTATTGCTCCTAAGGTGCAGAGTTTTCAGCAATACAGTGCAATTCGAAGTACCTCAATGCAATTCAGTTCTCCAATGTACCTTATCAATACCTAATGTTATAACAGTCTACCGTGCAGACACTATGTCATTCTCCTCTCCTTTTAGCCTATCCCCGGTTAGCCTACACCACCTTGCTACTGTCTTCACCTATGTCCACCTAAGCACCTACATTGATCACGATCAACTGTCATTACAGTGGTGCCGCCTCTTGCACAGCACGATATGGGTTGCCATGAAGAAATAAAAAGCAGTCTCCATTCTTATAAGCTCCTTAAAGAAAGTTATACTTCTGCTTCTTCTCTGCTCAGGAAATGTGGAGCTCAACTGCTTTCACAACTACTACGCCTATCGATTTTGCTGAGGCCACAGGTCTCAAATGATGATGGTCAACATTTTAAGCCTGCCTAAAAACTTGTACAGCTGCAAGCCTGGGCTGCACAGGTTAACTCAGACCTTATCATAATTACTGAGTCGTGGTTAAAAAGACAAACACTGATCAACAAATATCACTGCAGGGCTACAATTTATTTACAGCAGATAGAGAGTCTAGGCGGGGTGTGTTATCTACGCCAAATCTAAGTACTTGGTCACCAATATTAGTTGCAAATCTCAGCCAAGGAATTTGAGTTAGTTTCACTGAGCCTTCATCTCCCCTCCTCGGAATGTATCACTATCCTAGGTGGCTATAGACCCCGCCTAGTGGTGACGAAGTCCTTAATCTTTTGAAATCCATGTTTGAGATGCAAAACTGAAACAATATTTCTAGGAGATCTAAATATGGACTGGCTGTCACCTAAATCACACAACCTCAAATCCCTTTGTGACGAGCTAGGTCTTGGGCAATTGGTCAGTGAACCTACTAGGAACAACACTCTAAATATTGCCAACAGTTCCATTCTAGATGTGGTACTAACCACCCATCCACACAAAATATCTCATTTGGCAGTGTTTCACAACAACATGAGCGATCATGGAATTGTTGCTTGCATAAGATCTCAAATTAAGGCCTGTCTGCAACCCATCTTTATAACAAAAGATCCTTTTGCAAATTCAGTGCAGTAAACTTCCTATCTGACCTGAGCATGATCAGATGGCAAGATCTTTACCTAGCCAAAGATGTCAACAAGGCAGCTTGCATCCTTAATGACAAACTCACTGCAATAATAAATAAGCATGCCCTTTCATCAAAGTAAAGGTGGAACAATTCCAACCACTGGTTCACCTCGGATCTCAAGGCAGCCCTTATAGCTCGAGATAAGCTCTGGGCTAAAGCTAGACATTCCAAAGAATCTTCGGATTGGCAAGCCTTTAGAACAGCCAGGAATAACTGTGTGAAAAAACTTTGCTCTGCTAAAGCTAACTATTATATTTCTATTCTCGAACAAGCTAAAGGTAACCCTCATAAAATATGGAAGACTATCAAAGCTATAGAAGGACAGCCCATGCCCCCTCTGTCCCAACAAAGATAGTTGCAAGTGGCAAGATTGTGGAAAACAAGTCCCTAATCCTGGAAACTTAACTCCCACTTTGCCACAGCTGGATTAACTTTTGACTCGTCACCTTATGCTGGTGCTGCGGTGAGCCAGCATACTCCTCCCCACATCTAGTCCTGCACCCAGCCCCTTCCAACTGCTTGAGATAACTTATAAAGAAGTAGAAGATTCCCTTCTTAACTTAGGCACCAAAAGCGCAGGGGACGATGGCTTGGAACCCTTTTTCTAAGGTCAGGCTACGCCTATCTCACTGCCCCAATTCTCCACATCTTCAATCTTTCCATTACATCTGCTACTGTGCCGTCCTGCTGGAAATCAGCACATATCCTCCCTCTATTTAAATCTGGTGACCCATGCAATGTAAACAACTATAGGCCTATCTCCATATTGCCTATCCTTTCTAAAGTTCTCGAAAAACTGATCCATATTCAGTTAAAATCTCACTTGGAAACCTTCTCTCTCATTAACCCAACTCAATCTGGCTTCCGGGCTAATCATAGCACAATCACTGCACTAGCAAAAGTTACCAATGATTGGATCTCTGCTATATATGCTAAGAATGTAACTGGTGCAGTCTTTGGACCTCAGCAAAGCTTTTGATACTGTTGATCACAAACTATTAGTCAATTGCCTTGCAAAGTTGGGTGCCACATACCAAACCAAACAGTGGTTCTCTAGCTACCTAACTGGAAGATTCCAAAAAGTAAAGGCGGAGGCTTTTTCTGCTGCCTTGCCAGTTGTAACAGGAGTCCCCAAGGATCCATCTTAGGCCCCATCTTGTTTTCTCTGTACATTAATGGACATGATGCTAACATATCTACGTCCAATCTGCACTTTTTTGCAGATGATACTGTGTTATACTTCTGGCTCATCGTTTATCTGAAGTCAAGAAGTACTTCAAGCGGACTTCGCACAACTTGAGCATAATCTAATAAAGGCAAAGCTTCTGCTCAATGCTAAGAAGACTAAAGCGATGATATTCTCCAGATGCTGTCTCAGGCTCCCCAATACCCCAAGACTTCATTGTCACCACGCTAAACGAGCCTCTGGAAGTTGTAACCAAATTTAAATATCTAGGTATCTGAATCGACAATAAATTATCTTTCAGTGACCACATTGAAGATATCTCTAGAAGGTTAAAAGAGAGGTTAGGTTTCTTCTACAGAAATAGGCCCTTTTCCCCTTGAAACTCGAAACAAGCTTGCACAGGCCACTTTTCTCCCCTACTTCGACTATGGCGATGTAATCTATTCCTCCACCACTCTTGCAAATCTAAGTAAACTGGACATCCTTTATCACCGTGGGTACGGTTCATACCAACTCCTTAGACCTTCGCACCACTGTGACTTATATGCAGCTGTTGGTTGGACATCCCTTACTACTAGACGCCTGCTCCATGCTGGGCTATGGACTCTTAAACTGCTCCTGCAGAAATTGCCAAGCTATCTCTCTTCCCTTATTAGTATCTCACATAGTGCATACTCGTTAAGAAAATCTGACTTTATTATGCTTGACATACCATGGACACGGACTTCCTTTGGTAAACGTGCTATTGTATATGCCCTTCCCTCCATTTGGAACCAATTACAAAACCGTACTGAAACTAACTAGCACAGTTTCAATAAACTTCTACAAATCGCTAAGTTCAGCCAAAATAAAAGACACCTGTAACTGTCATTAAGTCTCTTCCTTCCCCATGTGTGCCATATTTATCCACTGGTAAGGTATAATTGATTTGTCATATTAACTGCTTTCCCTTCCCTTCTACTCCTGGCTTTATCTTTGCTTACGCTCCACTGCTACTCTATCAAATCACTCCTCCCCCATATCAGTTGTAGACTGTTGTTTGTTCTAGCTGCCAAAATACTGTATATATATTGCACACACTAGTCATCATGTTTCATTTATCAGTATGCAACCTGTAAGTCACTTCCCTGTCTCCTTATCAATATTTTACCACCTCGGTCACCCTATGTGGTACCCTTGTATGTATATCCAGCCTGTATCATGTAACGTGCATTTCATGTATATACTGTTATTACCTATCTGTGTTTGTACTTTAAGTGTTTATGTCACAGGACCTCCTTGTGCATGAGCTTGCTCAATGGAGTTTTCCTGCAATAAACTTGAACTTGAACTTGAACTATTTATGCAGTTGAAGGACCTGTGTTTGGGTCCTGGGGTGGGATAGAATTTGTGTTTGTCCCTGGAGTTTGTTTGTTTTTCTAAGTCTGCCTCCTCTGGAGTTGGGAATCTTTAAGTTGGGGGTGCAGGAGGCTATCCCTTGCATAAAATATATATAATTTTTTTGTTCTGTACTTTGAAGGTACTGACCATCGCTGTTTAGGTTGGTTGGTCTGTTGTTGCTTGCTGTAGTGACTTGGGGTAGTGTTTTAGTTGCTCTTATTGGTCCACGACTAAAACAACTTGCCTTTATCACATAAAACTGACTGTAATGTTTAGTGAGGGTGTGGACAGTGCTCCATGTGGCTGCAGCACAAATGTCAGCATCAGGGACATTGACATGTAAAATAAAGAAATGAATGAACTGCAACAGCGTTTTCTCAGCAGGTTCAATGAGAGTGTTGACGGGAAATGAATTGAGGGGTGATGGAGCTGCTCGACGTTTATGTAGATGCTGACGTATGATGTCATTGTGGGTGGCCTCCAGCTAGTAAAAATATTCTGTGTGGTCCTAGTGCCTTATGGCTGTAGTTCCAAAGGTGTGCCCTAATAGAAGAAATATCTTCGAAAATTAGTAGCTCTTTGAGGAAATTCCCTTCATTGAACCACACCATGGAACTGTAAGCCCTCAGCATCCAGACCAACTTGAAATTATTGCAGGCTGGGGATGCCACGTCGACTTATACTCTTTAGAACTTAAATAATGTTGGCGACCCCAGCATGCCTCAGTTTCCGCTAGTGAAAAGACTCAGAGGATCATCAGACCAGCAGGGTCCAAAGCTACCAGGACCACACCAGTCACACTGGAAAGGATATGGAAACCGGAGTATAGATGACCAGCGGCATCAGAGCAGAAACAACTTGTGCAAGCAGGCAGTATAGTCGCCCATCATTTGACAAGGGGAAGGCAGAAGGAAGAGCTGTGGCTAAATGGAGGACAGTGTCTCGAAGATCTTCTGTTAAGGTAGGTTATTCCATCTTCTTTGAGGATATCTCTCTCCATTGAGCCACGACATGGAACAATTCCCAAGCAGTACCAAGCACCAAGAGAGGACGGCAGGACTTAATGATCCTGAGCAAGGGGCCTTGCAGTACAGTGAGGCTGAAGCCAACACATCTACAAGAGATGATGTCCAGATTGTAGTGTTTAGTGAATGTATGAACAGTACTCCATGTGGCAGTAACACAAATGTCAACAGCAGGCATATTTTGGAAACAGGACACTGAGGTAGTCACCATGTCAGTGGAATGACCAGGAAGCTACTTACTGCGCTTCTGGTAATAAACCTTAATACAACTGGCTAGTCATTTAGACAGGCTCTGTTGGCAACAGTGAGCCCATCATTTGGGGGCAAAAGCAGTCGATGGCTGCAGAGCATTTTCTATAATCCTTTGTACCATCCAGGAGCTAATGCAGCATCCTATGGATGTCCTGCATATAGCAACAACAGTTCCCCATTTGTGGGACACAAAAAGTAAACTGGAAGGTCTACTGTTCGATTTAGTGTTCTTTCAGATACAACCTTCAAAAGAAAAATCAGGGTTACTCATTTGTAACTGTAGTTTTAGGAGTGGTATATGGTTCACATTCACACTTCTGGAAGGCTCCCTTTCAGGGTTGATTTGCCAAACCATCTTTAAGAGGCTCCTCCAGCACCCATGTGGTATATCCCTGGCTGTACCCGTGATGTCAGATCATGCATGCTGAAAGCAGGGATCTGTGTGCCACTTGCCAGGGAGGTTATCTGGGTTGTGTGGATGGGAACCATATACCATTCCTAGAAATAAAAATTACATACTCACCGTAATCCTCAATCTTCCGGGATATCTTCACCATTCAGCACTGGTGGGTCTGTGCGGAAGTGTAAGACCCGCAGGAGCATATAGCTTTAACAGCTTTTCTGGAGGAAGGGCGCTGGCGTCAGAACCGCACTGCCCATGAGGCAGACAGATGAGCGTTCACTCATGGACTTTCCAGTAACTGATGCCAGTCCCACCTTCTCTTTCAATTCTGTCTGCCTAAGAGAGGAAAAGGGGTGAGAAGACAGGAAAGGCGAGAGTAAGTGAGCCCAAGGGATAGGGAAAAGGACATAGGAAATAAACCAAACAGAAGAAATAAACCGATCAGAAAGAGAGGAGACATTTTCTGGACAGAGGGACCTGGAGTGGCCAGGGATTACCAGGACAACTGGGCAGCTGAAGGAGAGAAGGAGGAGAAAGAACAGAGAGAGAGATAGAGAGTAAAAGCACCTGACTCAGTCTAGATACAATAGGTCATGAGTGCTGGCTTGCTCTCAGCCTCAAAACAGTGTGGCTGATGCTCTCTGATGCAGCTGACATTATCAAGAAGGACAGCCCAGAGGAGGACTAAAGAATAAACTGCAAGGAAAGTAGTATTTCTGTAAGGCAAACGTGGAAAAATAAGTGAAAATTAGGAGCTCTGGGAGGAGCAAGTAGCTGCAGAACTCCATCTCTGGACTAAGGAGGTAGATCCTAACGCCATATGAACCAGGAAAGGAGGCAGGCCTTAATCTAGCAGAGCAAAGGCCAGCTAATGGCTCCAAGTTGAAAATCAGCCCAATCAATGGCAAGGGCTAAGAGAACTTACTCCTAGTAAAGACAGAACCAAGAACCTGGAGGAAAGCGTAGTAGGGGAATCAGCAGGATTCCCATCCACTCCTCTCTGTCTTAGGAAAACCACCAAGGGTAGTAAGAGAAAGAGAGATTTGACAGACACACAGATAATGGACTACAAGTGGGAGCTGAACTGGTAAGGAAAAAGGCTACAGAGTGCAAAACAGGTAGCCTTTCAAATACCATAGCCCTCCAAGTCTCAGGAGGTATCAGAAGAAGAGTACAACAGCAAAACTATAGATATTCCTTTGAAACAAATAAGGTGGGAAGAAGCAGAATAGCCTTCTACTACAAAATGTTTTGTCTAGTTCTCTTTTGAGGAAAAAAATGTTTTTTTAGATTGGCGAAAAGAGCCAAAGACCAGAAGAGGCCTTCAACATAGTGAGAACAGCCACTCTTTTTTTTTTCCTCTGGTGGCACAAGGGTGCCATAATAAATGGAAAAAGTTGCCTGAAAGGCAGAGAAAGTCAACCCCTTAAAACATTTTTCTTTTCTTTTTTTAAAGGGTTTGCACCAGGACTAACAGCAATAGTGACCTCAAAGGGTTTGCTTCCTGATGGTTTCCCTGATATTTACCTGTTTTATGAGTTATTTTTAAGGGGAAGGTTGAGAAGGGTTGAGACACGGATGCCACACCTCACGCCATGCCAGCGACCCAGTTTCGGGAATGAGCCCTAGATCATCAGGGGTTGAAGGAGGAGAGAGGAGAGGACTGAGTGTCTGGAGGACTACTCTCTTCTCCTGGGGTGGGTGGAAGACTCCCGCGTAGTAGCGGCTCCCAACAGAGGCTGGGAATACTGCAGCCTGGGGATCATGCTGGTGCACGGGAGGAGCATCGCAGACACTCACGGGAAGGGTGCGAGCGCACCAGTTGTGGCTGGACATCATTGCATGTACGGGCTCCTGAGGGGAGCTCACAAACAGGAAAACACCCATTGGCTGGGGTAGACGTCACCTGCTCCCATCTCCATCACGGATCCTGCCCACTGTGGACTTCACTCCGATGTCACCTCCACTGATTGGAGTGACAGAAGAAAGTGCTGAGGAGCAGTGAGTCCCACTCGGGGGAGAGTTCTGGAGGATGTTTCCAGGGTGTGTCATGGCTATGTCATGGCCAAGGCACAACTGGGAGGATTTCAGGCAAGAAGGGAACAGGTAGGTTGACGAAGAAGCCCCAGCCAGCGGTGACCGAAGGGAAAAGAATCTGGAAAAAAAAAGAAGGAGAGGCTACTCAACAGCCTGGCCATAAAGGGGAAGGTGGGCAGGCTGCAGTGCGAATGGTGAAGATATCCTGGAAGATCAAGAATTACGGTGAGTACACAATTTTCATATCTTCCAAGGATCAATCTTCACCATTCAGCAATGATAGGTCTGACTGCCAAGCCACCACCAAAGGTGGTGTCGGCAACTCTGAGAGAAAGATTATTCCCTCAGCCTCCTGTGGGGAGACACAGAGAGGAAGGGCACCTCATGACTCTGGCAGGACCGGGACTGGACAGGGGCAGTGGAGGCTCCCTTGGTGTGGGAGCAGGAAGGCACCCTGTAAGCTCATGCCAGGCACTGTGGGAAAGAAATGAGCCCTCTGAAATCATGAAGCTACCACCCTATGCCGGGTTAGAGATAATAACATTATTAGGCAAAGCCATGCCATCCACTGAATGCACACTGCAGTTTCCACCAACCTGGAGCTACCTCATTTGTGTCATAAGACACCCCTTGATTGAGTGTCTTGCCAGCTCCAGGCCTGAGTAGAAAGGTGACTAGCTTGCCTGGTTGCCTCACAGTCAGGCATGGGACTGCTTAACAGCTGTTCCAGCATCCCCACAGATACCTGCCATAGGTTGCCATATGCCATGTGCAGTGATGCAGAGCACAGAGTGTGCCACCAGAAAACTGTACAACCCCAACAGTCGAACTCAGGGCCACACTCTGGGTGGTGATCCTGAAGGGGCATCCAGGAGCTGGACTTCCAAGAGGGGTTAGACATGGCTTTTAGAGACCCCAAGGGTGTGTAGTACCTGTGCTAGGTATCCCTAGGGCTGGGGGGCAGAGGGATGGAGCCAGACATTCCATGATGCCTTCATGAAGGGCTGGGGCCACAGAGACTATGACTAGTGGATTCATGACTGTACTCCCCAAGGAAGGACAGCGTCGGCTGGGCAGGACTGCATCCAGCAAATGGTTCAAGTACAGATCCTGCATCATCCCCAAAGGAACTGCTGATAATTAGTATAATCAGCATCAGAAGAGAGGACTGATGTATCCTCTTGCTTGGAAGAAGATGGGGATGAAGAGGAGCTGGGCCCAGGTGGTGGTGGTGCTGGGGTTTCTGGCCAAAAATAGCCTGGTCCATAGCCCTAAGGTACATGGGAAAAACACTTGCCAATACCCTGAACATTTACCAAGTCATGGGCCCCATGGGGCCAGAAATACCTAGGGAGAGGATGTTGAATGCAGGGAGGATAAGGGTCATGACAGACCAGGCCAGGCTCTCTGCCAGGGCTCTGAGAGTGAACAGGGGACCCCGGGGTAGGGATCTGTGCAACTCAGCCATCCCAGAATGCCCAATTGTAGAGGGACAAACATGGTGGTGCCTTGGGAGAGGAACCCCTGGTGGGAGTTGGAGCAGTACAGTTCCCAAAAGGCAGCCCCGGTCCCCAGCTACCACAAGCCCAGATGGTTTTGGTGGAGAAAGAAGGCCAGAGTACATGCTATGATGCCTGGCAGAGACCCCAGCAACTCTAGCCATGGAATGCAGTGCCGACCAAGATCTTCCAACCCCAACCTCACCAGACAGAGGCCTGCCCCTCAAGGAAGGCACAACATTAGAAGAAGAAGAACCAGAGGAGAGCACAGAAGGGAGACGGTACTGTGAATGGCACCAGCATCCCCTCTGCACTGCAAATGGCAACAGAATTGAGCTCGGTGCCACAGAAAGCATCAGAACCCAACCCAGCAGCAACCTCTAACCTGGCACATGGCACGCATCTCCTCTGGCACCGGAATCAGCACTGGAAGCATCCCCAGTGTCAGAAGTGGCACCATGGGATATAAGGGAGGCAGCGCCATGGCCAGCACTGAGAGAAGGACTCCCAGGCCCCAGCAACACCAAAGCCCTACAACTGGGAATAGGAGTCCCAAGGTTCCAGGGAGCTGATATGGATAATTTCGATCATCTTCTGAATCAGAGGACAAGATCAGAGAGATCACCAAAGAAGCCACCCTGAGACCCTTCCTCCCATGATGCCATAAACAGCAGCAGGAGGGGACCAGCTGCATGACTGGTGTCACCTCACTCACCAGCAGTGGTCTGAGAGCCAGAGACAAAGCGAAACTAGACTACAGCATCAAGGGATCCGCTGGCACAGGCCCAGTGTAAAGCTGCGACACTGCCATCAGAGTCAGGACCCCTGAGGTACGGACTGGGAGGATGCTCAACTGCCCTCCCAGAGGAGGCCAGCTGTCCCACAGATCCTCCCATCTTTGTAAGACAAGGTACAGCAGAGGCCTGGTCTCCTTGGTACACATAGTACCAGTGAGGGCTCAAAGAAAGAGCCTGGGGACCTGAAACTGGAGTCCTGAGGTGACATTGTCCCTCAAAGGTTGTGGGGTCCTGTCCCAACCTCACTGTGTGCAATTCAAGGGTATGGAGGTCCATGGGAAACAGGCATCACATATACATTATCCATACTGTGGTCTTGACCCAGACAGGTGAAACATTGGTCATGACGGTCAGTGACGGACATGTTCTTCCATAGGAGCACTGATACATAGGGGAAGACCTGCCTTAGATGAACTGGACTTTAGGTCCCAGACTGACATGACCGAAAGTGGAAAATAAGAAAACAGCAACAGACTCAATGCCGTTGTAAAGAATGAAAATAATAAAGCAGTATAAAACCACGCTGAAATTGAGGTACGGCATCGAGTGACAACTGGCAGAGAACTGGAGATGCAGCTATGTAGCTCCCATGGAGTTGAAGTGATGTAGCCTCAATGGTGGGAAAACAGAACTGAAAGAGAAGTGGGACATCGTCCATTACGGCCAGTCTATGAGCGCCATGTCATACATATGCCTCATGGCAGCGCCATCTCAGACATCAGCTCCTCCTCCAGAAAAGCTTTTAAAGCTAAACTCCCTTGGGTCTTGTGCCTCCGCACAGACCCAGCAATGCTGAATGGTGAAGACTGATCCTTGAAGATCTACAGTTACAGGTGAATAACCCTAATTTCTAGGGACAGGATATGATTCACTTATTCACACTTCTGCCAGACTTCCAGCAGTTCTCCAGGAGAAGGAGGCAAGGGCACACCTATTTTGCAAACAGAGATTGGAGAACTTAGGTCCCAAAGCAGCATGCCAATGTGACTCAAGGTTCATGCTGTAATGGAAGATGAAGGTGTGTGCTGACTTTCAGGTAGCTGCCCTACAGATCTCCCATATGGGAATGTTCCTGGAAGCAGCCACACTGAGGCAGTGGTATGTCTGGTGGAATAAACCCTGAGCCCTGCAGGAGGCTCCCTACAAGCCAGCCTATAAGCAGAGGTCGATGCAGGAAACAATCCACCTGCCAATCATCCTCTTAGCTGCCAATCTGCCAGATGTGACTTCAGCATATGCTACAAAGAGCTGGAGGCCTCACCCCGAACTCTAGCTGTGCACTCCCTATAATAAGACAGCATCCATACACAGGCCAAATGTATGGAACCTGCGTCCAGCTTCTGAAAAGAGTTGGTAAAGTAAACTGGATGGTTACTTACCTGGTTAAAGTGAAACTCTGACTACCTTTGGGAGGAACTTCAGGTGGGGGAGAACTACCTTGTTCTTGTGGAACTCAGGTATGAAGACTCCACTCAGGCGCCTGGAGCTCACTGACCCTTCTAGCAGATGTGATAACCACCAAGAAGCTGGTTTTCCATGATAGGTGTGACATCTCACACCCGTGCATAAGCTTGAAAACAATTACTCACCTGTAGTAATCTTGTTTCTTCAACGGAATTCACTAATATTATTATTTCTTGCATGCACCTTTAAGTCAGCACTGTCCCGAAGCCAAATGGAATGCTATGCTAATGATGGAATCTTCAGATCGTGCATCCAGTTCAAAAACTGCCCAGTGTAACTGCCTACATTCTAACCTCCGATTTCTTAGAGTCTGCAAAGAGCCATAGCAACCTATTAATAAAATAACAATAGAAAAAGGGGCCCCAACTGGGGCAACTAGTAAACATTAACACACAGGAAAAAAGAGAGAAATTTCCCTTATTCTTAATGTCAGATTACCTAAAAAAAGGACCTACAAGCTATTAAACATTATTAAGAAGTGCCAGTAGATGGCATACCACTCCAAATATACATACAATCAGCTGTGGAGAGGATTTTTCTTTTTAATGATTGTGTAGGGAGGCAGGGTGGGAAGTAATAATATTAGTGGATCCCATTGGAAGAAACAAGATTATTACAGGTGAGTAATTTTTTGTTCTAACCCCAGGAATCCAACTAATATTATTATGTCTTGCAGACTGTGCAGCAGTACCTCATGGAGATGGGGAAAGAATCCATTCAGGAAAAGACCCTGCAGAACTGTTGTGCCAAACCTGGCATCACTCCTGGACTGGGTATCCAGGCTATAATGATTAGTGAAGGTGTGGACTTGACTTCGGGTAGCTGCTTTACAGATTTCCACCAAAGGCACCTCTCGGGTGGCTGCAATAGTGGCAGCTGCCTATATAGAATAGGCTAATCCCAATGGGGTACCTTACCTGCTTTTGAGTAGCAAAACTGAATACACTGAACTATCCATCGAGAGATAGTTCTTTTGAGGCATGTATCCCTTTACCTACCTCTTCATAGGTGAGGAACAGCTGCTATCTGTCATGCCTATGTTCTTTGGTATGAGTCATATAGTAGCTTAAAGCCCTTTTACATCAAGGCTGTGCAGTCTCGCTCCCTGAGCTACAGTGATCAGTGAAGAAAACTGGCAAGGTAATAGACTAGTTCAAAGGAAGTCCGAGTCCATCTTGGGGAGGAACTTCCTATTAATTCTCAACACTACCTTGTCCCTGTGGAAGAAACATTCCACAGAGAGGGCCTGGAGCTCACTTATCATCCTGGCAGAGTGATTGCTACCAAGAAGACAACCTTCCAAGTAACAAACTTGAGATCTGTAGAGGCCACAGGCTCAAAGGGAGGAAGCATAAGCTGAGCCTTGCAAATGTTCAGGTCTCAAGCTGGTGGTTCCTTGTGAGGGGAAACAGATGAGACAGTCCCTTAAATAACCTCCTGTAGATAGGATTTGTTGCTAAGGAGGTGTCCTTGCCAGCTGAAATGTATGCTGACACTGAAGCCAGGTGCACTTTTAGGGTTGAGTGTTGCAAACCCTGGGAATGCAGATGAGTCAAATAGTCCAGCAGGGTTAGAATGCCAGCCTGAGGTGGCAGGCTACACCCTTATCTTTACACCATATAGAGAATATTTTCCATTTTGAGGCATAGATGTTCTTAGTAGAAGGTTTCCTATACCCTCTGAGGACTTCCAGAACCCATTCAGAGAATTGCCAGCCTCGTATTGTAAGTCCTCAAGAGCAATGCCTTGAGCCTGAGACCTGAGATTGGGGTACAAAATCCTCCCTGAAGGTCAGTAGGTTGTACCTTTGTGGAAGGTGAATCGTTTGGTCTGCGACATAGAGAGCAGGAGGGAGTAGCAAGGCTGTCTTGTCCAGTCTGGAGCTACCAGTATCATTGAAGCTGGCTGTGACCTGAGCTTGATGAGCACCCTGAGTATCAGGGAAAGGGGAAGGCATAAAGATGCCTCCCTGTCCAATCCAGAATCAAGGCATCCAGGAACTGTCCCTGGGCATGGGCCCTGCAACAATACAGAGGTAAGTGGTGATTTTGGTGAGAAGTAAAAATATCTATTTCTGGGGTTCCCTTCTCCTGAATAGAACATTCACCAGTTGCTTGTTCAGTGCCCATTCATGATGGGCCTGGTTTATCCTGTTCAAGGCATCTGCCAGGGTGTTGTCCTTCCCACGCAGATGGATTGACTGTAGGAGGCATTCAGAGAGTAAGTAAGGCTCCACCTCTTCATTGCCTCTGTACAAAGTGGCGTGGACTTCATCCCTCCATGATTGTTGATGTAGTACATTGTTGTGGTATTGTCTGTTCTGACTTGTACCACCTTTCCCTGTATTAGGTGTGAGAAAGCCTGAAGGGGCCAGGTAAACAGCCCTTAACTCTAGCAGATTTATGTGCAGGAGTGAGTCTGCACTCTCACAGGTGCCGTGAATGGTGTATTCCCCAAGTGAGCACCCGCCCTAACAAGGAAGCATCTGTTGTAAGAATCAGTGAAGGGGTTCCTGCAGAATGGTACCTTCTCTCAAGTTTTCCAGCTCCATCCACCATTGGAGTGCCTGTAGTAACAACCTTTGTTACTGGTACTGGTTTTGATAGGGAGTCCTGCCTTTGGTACGTGTGCTCTGAGGTGGAACTGAATGTCTCCCATCTGAAACTGGGCATCTATGACTGTGCCTGTGGCTGAAGCCATGTGCAGTAACAGTTGTGAGAGACTGTCTTGCTGGCTTTGGCCTGCCCAGGACAAATAAGCCTGCCAAAGCTAAATGCTTTCTGCCCTCTCCTGAGGAGAAAGCCCTTTCCAATATAGTGTTTAGTTCTGCACCTATGAACTGCAGTATCTGCACAAGGTAGGAAGGAATCCCAGAGAGTGCCACAGATTCTGGGTTATCTGAAGGTGTTCATTCACCTGCTGATGAGATTTTCTCATGATTAGCCAGTCACCCAGATAGGGAAAAACTGTAACACCTAGCCTTCTTAGGTGTGCCACCACTACTGCCGTGCACTTGGTTAAGACCCTTGGTGCAGAGTTAAGGCCTAAGGGAAGTATTGAGAACTGATAGTGGCCTGAGGGAAGTCTGAATCTCAGATATTTTCTGTGTGACTCCTTTATGGGAATATGGAAATATGCATCCTTTTGGTCCAAGGAGACTAGCCAGTCTCCTTTTGCAAGTTGGCAGAATCATGGCCAGTATGACCATCTTGAACCTGGGTTTACCAGGTACTTGTTTAACAGTCAGCGGTCTAGTATAGGCCGTCACCATTCTTTATTGTTGTTAGGAAGTATCTTGAATAAAACTCCTGCCCTATTTGGCTGGGGAACATGCTCTACTGCTCTTGCTAGAAGTAAAGCCTGCACCTGCTGTTCCATCAGTTTTCTTTCTGTGAAAGGAGCTGGTGTGAACTGCTTTGATCTTGGAGGAGGAGGGACTTGAAACAAAGGGACAGATACTGACTCACTATTTCCAGAACCCACTTCTCTGTGGTGATTTTCAGCCATTCCTGAAAATAATGAGTCAGTCTTCCCCTACAGGAGATGGAGAGGCAGCCTGAAAGGAAAAGTCAAGGATTTTGCTTTGCTTGCTGCTGGGGCTGTGCAGATTGGGATCCTCGCCTGGAACCCCTTCTGCCTCTGGCTCTATAAAACCACCTTGCTGTGATTGGTACTGCTGTTGGGGCACAGCCTGCACTTGAAAGAAGGCCTCCTCAAGAGGATCTACCCCTGCCTCCCTTCCATATGATGAAGTGGAGGGAGCTCTCTTCAGTAGAATCACTTCAGTAAGCCTTATACTCGTCTACTTTCTTCATGTTTACTTAGTCTGGGCACCAAAAAGTGAGTGGCCATCGACTGGGAAATCCATAGCCTTACTGTGGGTGTCCTGGGTGTGATTAGTAGCTCTCAGCCAGGCAAACCTTCTCAATGCTATAGTACTTGCCATCCATCTAGCAGCTGTGTCATTCGTGTCAGCTGACATTTGAAACTGATACTTGGAAACCTCCAAGCCCAGTCTTATAGTATCCAATAACTCTGAAACTGTTACAGAGGGGTTAGCATCAGCATTATCCAAAATGGACTGCCAAAGAGCCTTTGGTAGAGGGGCTGCATAAGCTTGATAGCTGGCTTGGTGAACTGCCAGGTAGGCTGAAAGGTACCCTTTTAGCCATGCTGTCTTTTTCTTGAGTCCTTCTTAGGGGTGAGGAGGACAAGGGAGTTTTGCCTTTTCACAGGCAGCCTGCTGTACAGTACCCGGTGGTCAGGTTGAATAAATAAAACTCGGCTCCTGACCTTTCAAGCTTTTATTTTTATCACACTTTTATCAGTGGGTGTGACAGTGTTGAGTCTTAAGAATTTCTAGGACATCCTTCTTAAAGAACTTATACATAGGCAGAAGGAGCCTTCTAGTGGGTGTCAGCCCCATAAGTTCCATATAGTGGGCTTCTTCCTCATCCTGGATTTCTTCTGCAGTTTGCAGATCCAGGGTTTCCACCATTTTCCTGACAAAGGAAAATGGGATTAAAAGTCCTGTCTTGGGACTGGAAGGAGAGCCAAAGTCGTGTTCTGGCGAGACCTCGGGTTCAATACCCTTAGCAAACACTTGAGAGCACTTCAAACACATTTTAAAACCAGGAGGTCCTGTTTCTTTTTAGACTTATCTGACATTTTAAAGAAACAGGAATCAGGAACCAGGAACCAACAAAATAAAGAATGATTAAATATTTGCGGTCGGTTCAGCAACGATAAAATCAAAATCAAGCGGTTCCGATCGGATCCGGAACGAAAAAGCAGCTCAGGGAACTGAGAAAATTCAGTTCAAATGTGGTAAATTTTACAGAAAAACAGAAAGATATAATCGGAACCTCTAAAAATGTTCCAATTCAAGAGAGAAAGGAATCGGTTACCCTCAGTTCACAGGAACTGCAAGGAACCAGAAAATAACGCAAATTAAAACTACGAGATAAAACACTACAAAACAATTACACTAGGCAGTAAATAAAAATTAAACAAAATACTTAAGTTTTTTTGTTCAATGCAATTCAGGAATTGCATGTGATAGAAAGAAGATCTCAGGGCATCTAAACTTTGCAGCAGAGAGTAGAAATCTGAGGCTAGAATGTAGGCAGTTACACTGGGCAGTTTTTGAATTGGATGCACGTGCTAAAGATTCTGTCATTAGCATAGCAATCCATTTGGTTACAGGGCAGTGCTGACTTAAAGCAGCACCGCAAGTGATAATATTAGTGGATTCCTGGGGTTGAAAAGTTTGCCCATGAGCACTGTCAAAACCAGCAACAAGTCCCAAGATGGTGGTGGTTCATGTACTGGCAGGTTTAAGTGGTCAAGCCCTTTAAGAAAATGCCCGCCACCTTCTCCTGTGCCACCATCAGCATATTGGCCTGCACCCCATATGCATGGATGGCTGCTAGATGCACCCTGATGGTTGTTTATCTCAGCTCCAGCTGGGAGGGAGCAAAGATAGTCCAGAATGCTAGCCAAGGGAGGCAAGGGGATCAAGCTCCTTGCCCTGGCACCAGATGGAAAATCTTTTCCAATTAAAATACGTAGTACTGGTGAATTGACTCCTTTCAGGAACCCTCCACAATGTGAAGCACATCCTTTGAAAGACCCACAGCCTGGAACTCTAGCTGCTCAGGACCCAGGCTTTGAGGTGCGAGGATTGAAGATCCAGGTGCAGGATCATCCCCTGATGACAAGACAGGAGATCTGGGTGCAGAGGCAACTGCCACAGAGTGTGCTGCTGAGGCTGAGGAATCTGGATACCAGAACTGACAAAGCCAATCCAGAGCTATCAGGATCATCCATGCCTTGTCCCGCTACACCTTGCTCACCACCTTGTGAATCAGGGGAAAGGAGGGAAGGTGTACATATGGCCTGAGCCCAGGGCCTCGTGAAGGCATCCCCAAATGTCCCTAACTGTGAGGGTGGGCACAAAACAGTCTCTGCTTTGCATTCTCCTGGGAGGCAAACAAGTTCATCACAAGAGGAGTGCCCCACAAGGAGAAATATAGCCTACCACTTCCTGATGCAAGGACCACTTGTGCAACGTCTCGCCCACCCAGCTAAGGGCATCTGCTAGCTGGCTGTTGGCTCCATAACATGGATCACCAGGAGATCTGCATCAAAACTGTGCACTAGGGTCCAGGTGTGAAGGGCCTCCCGACAAGGGAAGGTAATGCATGCCATCCTGTTTATTCAGGTAGAACAGGGTAGTGGTAGTGTCCGTCTGGGTTTGTACAACCTGATCCTTAGCAAAAGGAGTGAATTCAAGAACTAAATGCACTGTCAGAACTCCAGCAGATTCATGTGGTGGCAGGACTCCTGGGATTCCAGAACCCATGGTCTCTGTGGTTAAAGCTACCAACTTTCTGAGGCCTAATACTGGATGGTCCATACTGACCATGCTCTCCCACCCCACCGTGTCACTCCCATGGGCAGACAATGCTGCATACAATCAATTACATTTTGCTACTTGCTCTGGCCATGCCGCCTAACAATAACACCAGTAGCAAACATCCAGATTAAAACAATACATCATTCTGCTGCAGCAAGTTCCAAATCATGATGTACAGAAAGTTCTTTAGAAGCAAATCTGTGTTAAACTGTGATCAGACATTCGAGCTGCATATATTGCTCCTCCTGACAGTCCCATCAACCCACTTACACTCACCTCATTTGATGAGCAAACTTCACTTCAGTGACTCCACCACCACACCAGATTGTTCTCACATACTTCCCTACTGCTGATCGGGTTCGGGAACCTTAGTTCACTGCTGCCAGTCTCTTCTCTGCCTGAAGTCCTTCTCAGCTGCTGACAGGCAGATGTCCACATGCATTTGTTTGCACTACTACCCAGTCTAATCTGACAGGAAGGAACATGCCTTACTGTGCTCCCACTGACATGCTTGCAGTGCAACACAGGCACAGAGGTTGAAGTTGCAAACTGCTGTCCAGCCCAAGCAGCGCCACAGTGGCACGAAATAACTGTCACTCACAAAAAAAGGACAGAACTGGGACAAGTAAGCAAAAACCAGGACAAAAGTGACATTTTGCAAAACTTGTGGGGACACTGGGACATGCTGCTTAAAACAGGGACTGTCCTGGGAAAATACGGACTGTTGGTAGTTTTATCTGTGGTTCCTCAGGTGCGTTGCACAACCCACCAGAGATGAGTCTGTTGTAAGAGTGATTGCTGGCTGGTTCTGGGCAGACAACAGGACTCTTTCCTTGAGATGTTCTGGAATGATTCACTACTGGATGGCATCCCACAATGGTTGGGTCTAGGTAAATGAGGCACTGGGACCACTGATAGCCCAACTCCCACTGTGAGGTTCTACCACCAGCAGGCCCATTGGACCACACTGGTGAAAGATGGCAGTACCCAGCAGCCACAAGAAGTCCCGAGCAGGACACGAGTCCCCAAGCTGAAATGATCGAACAAAGGTGGTAAGATCCAGTGCCCTGTCCACAGGAGTCGATTCTTGGCCCAAGGGAGTCTAGCTCTGCCTCGATGAAGTGAATCACCTGCAGGGGTTCTGTTTGGACCTGGCAGTATTGACCAGAAGGCCTATGTCTCTGCAGGACAGGAGGGTCAGGTCCTGGGACTGCTCCACAGCCTCTTTGGATTGGCTGGTGATCAGTCCGTTGTCCAGGTAGGGATACACCCAGACACCTTGGTGCTGCAGGAATGCTGCCATAACTGCCATGCACTTGGTGAAGACCCTGGGCACCAATGAGAGGCCGAATGGCATGACCTGGAACTGGTACAAACCCTTCTTCACGGAACTGGAGGTACCACTAGTAGGACAGATGGATTGGAATTTAGAAGAATGCATCCTGGAGTCGAGGGAGCAGAACCACATGCCCTGCTCCAGAGATGGTATTATCTGGTTCAGCGTGACTATCCTGAATTTGTGCTTCCTCAGAAACTGGTTCAGATGGTGAAGATCCAGTATGGGGTGCCAACACCACCCTACATCCTTTTCAGTACCAGAAAGTACCTGAACATGAAGCTTTGACCTGCCATGGAGTCTGGGACACAGGCTGTGGCTCCTTTCTCGAGGGGCTGAGCAACATCCTTCATGAGGGCAGACAGCATGTCCTGAGACACGATGGACTCCCTTAGCATGTGGGGTCAGGAAGGCAGGCAAGCCTCAAAGTCAAGAGGTAACCCTCTGCCCACTGCTTCTAGGACTCACTTGTCCGAGGTAATTATGGAACAACTGTGCCGAAGTGGTGAAGCTGATCCCCTCATGGGATCTGGGGCAGGGACTTCACTGGCAGGAGGTAGACCCCCACCAACCTGTCTGCTTTAGATGGGGCACTGGTGGCTGCTGCCAGAAGGAACCACAACCACTACCCTGCCCTTTTGGGGCCCAGAACCGGGAACTTGGTCTTAGGGCTCCAAGCCGAGACTGCCTGCTGGGGCTGCTGCTGACTAGGCTGCTATGACGGAAAAGGCAGAAACTGAAAAGACTTCTGTTTCTGCCCTTTCAGGTCCTTCTGAGAGGAAACATATAAGTTGATGGCAGATAAGGACCTTAAGGCCCATCCAGTCTGCCCATTTTTCCTACCTTATGAATGTGCTATAGGCCTGTACTCTGTCAATGGCCTATTTATTCACACTCATCTGTATTGCTCCTTATGTCTATCCCATGCCTGTTCCATGCATCCACCACTCTTTCTGTGAAAAAGAACTTCCTCACATTATCCCTTAATCAGCCTCCCTCTAATCTCATGCTGTGTCCTCGTCTCCTGCTATTTTTCTTATGTTGAAACATGATAGACTCTTTCACCTTGTTAATGCCCTTAAGATGTTTGAATATTTCAATCATATCACCTCTCTCCCTCCTTTGCTCTAGGGTATACATATTGAGCTCCGTTAATCTGTCCTCATATGTTTTTTGATGCAGTCACGATTTTGGTTGCCCTTCTCAGGACTGCCTCCATTTTGTTAATGTCTTGTGTGGGTTCGACCTCCAGTACTGCCCGCAGTACTCCAGATGGGGTCTAACCAGTGTCTTGTAAAGAGGATTATTGCTTCTCTTACGACTTGTGATATCCCTACTAATGCACCCCAACATCCCTCTAGCCTTACCTACTGCTTTAGTGGTCTACTTGGATGACTTCAGAACATCTGTGATGATGATGCCCAGGTCTCTTTCTTCCTTGTGATTGCCAGCAACTCCCGCCCAACCTATAGGTGGCTTCAGGGTTCCTCTTCCCTATGTGCTTGATCTTGCACTTCTTTACATAAAACCTCATTTGCCACTCTTCCAACCATTTTTCCAGTTTATCCAGATCTCTTCTCATTCTGCCCACCCATCTGGATCATCTACTCTGTTGCAGATCTTGGTGTCATCTACAAACAGACAAACCTTTCCTCCAGTCCATCTGTGATGCCTCTGATGACGATATTGAATATGACTGGCCCCAGGATGGATCCCTGAGGTACCCCACTTGTGATTTGCATCTCTTCTGACTGTATACCGCTTACCACCACTCTCTGTTTTCTGCCCGTCAACCAGCTGATCAACCTCTGACCCACCCAAGCCTACCCAGCCAATTAATCAATCTTCTATGTGGAACAGAATTGAAAGCTTTGCTGAAGTCAAGGCAGGCGACATCAACTGCTCCCCTTGGTCTACCACTCTGGTTACCCGGTCAAAGAAATCTATTAGATTAATTTGACAGGACCTTCCTGTTGTAAACCCATGCTGTCTTGGATCCTGTGCTCCTATGGATTCCAGGTGTTGCACTATCCTTTTTATTTTTTATTTATTGAAAAGTTTCACCAGGTAGGGCACACTGAGCAAAAGATGCTCATCTCCCAGTGCGACCGGGGAGGGACATAGGGAACTAGCATATACATTTCATAAGAGTTATACATAGGAGATCATGGTACATGATACAGAGTGTACATATACATTTCATAGAGTTGTACATAGGAGACCATGGTACATGATACAGAGTGTACAGGGAATACATAACGTTGAGATTACATTAGGATCTTGGTACATTGCTACATACAGGTTTACAGAGTGCAGATACATACTGGGGAGGTGGAATATTGTGCATAGAATACAGACATAGAGTGATACTGAGAATTTGTACTGCTGGTGACTAGGACTTGTTGTCTGTGGAGTGGTTGAGAGTAGTGTGGGTCTGAAGCGCAGGAATTAGAACGCGCCCATAGCAGACAGACATAATCAGTGGGATAAACGAGTTACTGGATGCTGAGTAGAAGTGCTGGGGGACAAGTGCAGGGTTGATAAGCACATATGCCAGCATGACAGGAGAAATGCTAGGCCATTGGTCAGGCCGCATAAGGAGGAGGGGTCAAGGGGGATATGATGATGAGGGAGGGGTTAGAGCAGGAACAGCTTGTAGTGTAGTAGTTAAGTAGGGCAGAGCATATTGAATGTCTAGGGGAGGAGTGGCGGATTTGGGCTGGTTGGGCATTCCATAGCCTGGGAGATGGCAGGAGAAGGCTGATTGGTCTGCAGTGGTCCCACGGAGAGGATTGTCAATAGCAGGAATCAAAAGACCTAAAGGCAGGAAGGGGTTGGTAGGGAGGAGAGGGTGGAGGTGAAGTAGGAAGGAGAGCACCGAGCCAGAAGTTGGACACAAATTTGATACTGTGAATTTGCCGATGGTTGCTCTGGGATGGGAGGGCCAGTGAGTGATAGAGCTCACAGTGGTGTGTACGTGGGGGGCATCTAGGCAAATCAGCAGAAAGCATTGAAGAGTGGGTCTAGGCTTGATAGGGTGGATTTTGAGGCCGAGCTGTAGACTATGTCACAGTAGTCAGGGTTTTAAATAATTGATTAGCAGTTTTCTCCCTGGACAATACTAACTGTACAGAAAGTATTATATAGGTTTTCTAGAAGTGTTATGTTTGTTAAACACAAGTACTATGCATTTTTACAATATTTTATCACTTTTATGAGCAAAATACTAATCACTTTTTAGAGGTAAATAAAACCCTGGAAGTCAAAGGAAGATAGAATAATTTTCTGGATAATTTCATGTCTCAGTGGGGTGGCAGACAATTGCGATTCCTGTAGGGGCGCCAAGCTTGAGGCGTAGCTTTTTCTGGCTGGCCCACATGGACAGGGAAGGACAGGATGGTAGAGCCAGACTCAATGTACCTAAAAGAGGGCACATCCTCTAGAATTGTTCCATTGAGAGTGTGAAAATCGGTTGTGAGGTGAGTCTGCATAGTCTCTGCCTAGAGCCAAAAGTCATGGAGACTGTCTTTTTGTGTTGAGGAGAGTTGGTGGGAGTTAAACCAGAGCTGTACCTTGTTGAAATCAGCCTGGAGAGTGGAAGTGACTTCTTCTTGGGTCCGGCCGAAGGTGAAGAGGACAGTGTCATCTGCGTACATGTGTATAGAGGTAGTAGAGCAGGTTTTAGGCAGGTCATTTAGTAGGATGGAAAAGAGAAGGGGGCGAGAACAGAGCCCTGTGGGATGCTAGTGAGGATAGGGAGTGGAGGTGTGATGGAGCCAGCTATATTTACAGACTGGGTTCTAGCTTCCAGGTAGGCTCTGAACTAGTTAGTGACTGATGTGGATAACCCAGCAGCGGATAGGCAAGTTAGTAATAGAGGGTGGATACTGTGTGAAAACTTTGCTAAGTCGATGAAATGGCTGAAGTAATTTGGCCTTTGTCCATCCCTGTAAGGATGGAATCTGTGAGCCTTAGCAGGAGGTGGCGGTAGAGTGTTTTTTTCTAAAGCCTGCCTGGAAAGGCGTGAGGAAGTGAGAGATTTGCAAGAGTACTAGGTGCTCCTGCAGCTTCACTAGGGTGAGGAGCAGGGAGATTGGGCGGTAATTTGCTGTGGTGGTGGGGTCACCTCCTTTGGTAGAGGATAACAGTGGTATGTTTCCACACCTTGGGAATTGATTCAGTGGCAAATGAAAGGTTTAGGAGGTGGCAGGGAGCTGCAATGGCATGGGCAGACAGGAAGAGAAGTTTGGTATCTAACCCATCTGGTGATTTACCCTTTCCGGGTTCAGGAGAGTAGGGCATCTAAAGTATTGGTGGGCACAAGGTGTTTAAAAGTGAAGTAATTTGGTCCGACGGTTTAAGGGTTTCAGACTGAGAGGGTGAGGTTATTTTTGGGAGAGAGGCAAGTAGGGCTGTAGCACAGGTGGTGAAGTAGGTGTTGAATTCGGAGGTGACAGCGAGGGGTTCTGTGATGAGAGTCCCTTGTGTGAGTAGGCAAGGGGTGAGAATTGAGGATGGATGAGAAAAGGAAATTGATAACTTTCCAGAATTTAGACGGTCTACTGAGGTTGGCATTTAAGGTGTTATTAAAGTATTCAGCCTTGGCTAAGCGGGTAACCTTGGTACATTTGTTACAGAGCGTGAAGTAGGAGATATTGTCACTAGGGTGGAGAGTAGATTTGTCTAAATGCCACGCCTTGTCCCTGGCATTCTGGCACTCAATTAGTTGGGGAAGACCCAGGGAGGTGGGCTTCCCGGATGCTAACTCGACTCAGAGAGGCATGTTTGTCCCAGACACTGAAAGGTATTCGGAAGAGTGCAAGGCTTCATCTATATCATTATAGTAAGGAGGAAGTCCCAGCTGGAGTGGGCTAGGTCATCCAGGAGGGGCGAGGTTTAGGGATTTGTATGACCTTTGTAGTAGAATATTTGGGGGATTTTGGTTGATGGATTTTGCAGACTATGTAGGTGATGTGGTGGTCACTTATAGAGTCAGGAAATAGGCCGGAGCTGATGACCCGTGGGCTGAGAGGTGAGGGCCCAGTCAAGTAGGGAATGATTGTTAGTCTTAGAGAGTTTTCTTAAGGAATGCCTCCATAATCTTGCCACCTACAGAGGTAAGACTGACTGGTCTGTAGTTCCCTGCCTCCTCCTACTAAAACCCTTGTGGAGCAGGATCACATGAGCCCTTCTCCAGTCTTCTGAGACCTCTCCTGTGCTCAGAGACTCTCTAAGCAGTTCTGATAATGGCTCTGTTAGTGCCACCCTTAGTTATTTTAGTACCCTGGGATGTATGCCATCAGGTCCCATTGCCTTGTCCACCCTGAGCTTAGTGAGCTCTTGTACAACCCTTTCTTTGTGAAGGACTAGTGCACATCTCCCCTGTGTCCATGGTGCTGAGATGTGGGCCTGCTCCTACCTTGTCCTCAGTAAATACTGAGCAGAAGTATCTATTTAGGATAGATGTTTTCCTTGGTCTTCCTCCTCACACTCTCCCTTATCCTCTTTGATCTTAGCAACAACCCCTCCCCGGACTTTCCCTTTCACTAATGCACCTATAGAAAGTCTTGTCCCCTTCTTTTACTGTTCATGCTAGTGTTTCCTCAGTTAGAGCCTTTGCCTGCTTTACTGCCTTCCCTGCTTCCCTTAGGGAAGTTTAGTATGCCTTCCTATCTTCGTCCCTCGTTCCCTTATATTTCCTGAAGGCCAGCCTTTTGGCTCTGACCTTTTCTGCTACTGTTTTTGAGAACCAAAGTGGTTTCCTCCTTCTTTTGCTCTTGTTTTCTCTCTAACACAATGGGAGGTTGCATCAAGTATTACTTCCTTAATGCTTGCCTACTTTGCCTGTACCCCTCACCTGTATTTCGTCTTGCCAGGGCTAGCTAAACTCTGTTGGCCATTTTATCAAAGTTAGCTCCTCTGGAGTCCCATATTTTGCCTTGGAATTGGATGATTTAGTTCTAGTGGCCAAATTGAACTATGCCATGTGATGATCACTGGCCCCAGGTGACCTTCTACCTGGAGATCTGTGATCCTTTACCTGTTAGTCAGTACTAGATCTAGGATAGCCCTGTTTCTTGTGGGTTGTTCTACCGGTTATTTGAGGCCTCCCCTTCTGGGAATCCACTATGTGTCTAGTCTGGCAGATGTTCCTACTGGTATTGACCAATCTATACCTAGCATGTTGAAGTCTCCCATTATCAGAACCTCCCTTTAGCTGTCATGTTTTATAATGTGTAAGTCATACCCCTGGTTTGGAGGCCTGTAGACAACTCCAGTTCATATGGCTGTCCCATTTCCTGTTTCAGGGTGGCCCACAGGACTTCTGGCTCCATATGTGTATTCTGAATTTCTGTAGCTTTGATATTTTCATTGACATAAGGGCCACTCCACCCCCACCCACTTTTGCACCTCAGTCTCTTTTGAACAGTACATAGCCGGGTACTGAAGTCTCCCAAGTGTGGTTACTGGTGAACCATGTCTGCTAATGGCTACTATGTCCAATTTAGCCTCTGTCATTGTTGCTTGCAGGTCTGGGATCTTGTTTCCTAGACTGCAAGCATTTATATACATGATTTTCCATTGGCCAGATTTTGGTGTGTTAGTTGCTGGGTGAAGTCCGCATTTCCCTGTGTGTTGTATGGGGAGCTAGACATTTTCCTTACCTGGTAATGCAAATGAAGTACAAACATGCTGAACTCTTGTTTGATCACTAGCTGAGGGGAGGGTGTTCTTCCCATTCGATGTATCGGTGCCACCCCCTCTCCCCATTTGCTGGTGTAACCCCCTTACAAATGAGGTTCAGAAAAAGTCTCTATAGAGCTTGACTAAATGTTTCCCTGTCTGCTGGCGTTCGCATTTAAGCCATTAAATTGGCACTGTGCGTGCTCGTAGAGCCTCACATACTGTCTCTTTAAGAGCAGTCTGCTTGCAGACACAGTTACTGCTTTTCTGGGGAGGCTGGTGTTTTCCTGCTCGAAGTCTGCCTGAACTGCAGGCAATCCCTCACTTTGAGGTCGCTAGAGGTGCAAGGGAACCCATCTGAATGATATACTTGTTTTCCTATAAACAGAGCATTCATAATATTGTAGTTTGTCTAACTTGCTTTTGTTACAGCTGGAACTCTGTTTGCATTGCCCCTCCATTTGGACCCAAACTGCTCTTCTGAGGGCCAATGGGATTAAAGGAGCTGTAAAATGGAGACTGCTTGGACCAACAAATTCAGACTCTTTGAGACCAGTTTACAATGGGATATATAGCTAGTAATTCTAGGAAGTTAAGTTCTGGACCTTGCGCTTATTTTGCACCAACAGAGAGGGTCTCTGAGTGATTGACAACTGAGTCCACCAACTGGACCGGTGGTGCCGAACAGAATGCTCTGCCCTGGACTGAGAGATCAGATCAGTTGTGACCATGAGGAAGAAGAGGCTCTGTGCTTCTGCATTGTATAGTTCACGTGGGAGGTGCATGTGAGGCCTAAAGTCGGGCTGTTGCCGTTGCCAACTTGACTCAGACTGAATCTGAAACTACGGAGAGAAGAGAGGGTGAAAGGGTGAAACCAGGCTCACCCTGTAGAAGACTGGAAAATTGCTGAATCGTGCTCGGCCTGTCAGGAATTGCAGCTGCAGTGTGAACTCCTGGGTGTTTGCAGTAAGTGCGATCGGGACCAGAAAACAGATGCCTAGTATAGTAAATTCCTTTACATATAAATGTGGACTGATTGTGAGGAATGGCTAGTCTGGTTCTCTTGTCACCATAAGGCGAAACTGAATGTTCGAGCTGAATGTATTCGGACTGAATCCGACTGCTGATCAAAGCCATGTGGCCTGGTCTGTAGAATCTTATCTCCCTGCTTTGTTTGTCTGGCAATCCATAACCACCATCTGCACCAGGTATTCAGCGTGGGGTAGTATGAGTACTAATCAGGGCATCCCCTGTGACCTGTTAACCATCACCAGTGTTTCATCTGATTTTCTTTCTTTCATTTCCTCAAAGACTGAGCCATCCAGCTCCGGATTACAATTGGGTATTGTGCATATCTCCTTACAGGGCCCTTTCGATCTGCACCTGCTGGCCAACCCCGGCAACAGGCCTGCTATCCCTCAACCTGGGTACCCAGAGTGTGACTTTTATGACTTTGTATGAGTGCACAGTACTGTGATTTATTTCTACTAATCAGCTTGATCTCCCCTCCTGTGTTCACTCCTAAATAAACCAGATTGGATGTTATTGACTTTAACCCGTTTAGAGTGCCAGTACCTATATAGCAGGCATTGCATTATTTTGTATAAACTGACCAACCTTATTTCACAGGGGTCCTCTGAGATGAACTGCAGAATTGTCTTGAGGGTAAGTGGTACCTTATGATTGGATCCAGTGTACATGTGGGGTATTGGCATTGCAATTCTTGTGTATCATGTGGACCATTAGAGGGAACAAAGGGGGTCTCAGTGTCCCAGAGGGCTGTGATCAAACTCGACCAACCATTACCAACCCTGACCTCTGGGTGGAGGCACTGCCATAGGACCTAGGCCCTCAACCTGTTGGTGGGGCCAGCAGGCAGGGGTAGTAGCCCTTGGGATAGCACCATCTGGGGGTTACACTAGTTTAAATATTCTGCAAAGACATCAAGCTTCTGCCCCAATGCACTGACTCCCTCTTTAGTCAGATGTAGTCCACTGAATTTAAAGAAAGTGCCTACCAGGTGCCACAGCATGGAGGGATGGAAGGAAGATCCTGGGAATTACTGGGAAGGCAAGGCGGAGGGTGAGCTGGATGTCATTATCCACCTAGGTACTAATGACCTGGCAAATGGGGAGCTAGAGGAAGTTCAGGAAGAGTTTAGAAAATTGGGGAGGGTCTCAAGCAAGTAGCTACTTCTGTCACTTTTTCAGAAGTATTACCTTTGAGAGGCAAGGAAGAGCATAGGGGTGCATGCATCAGAACTTTAACTCATGGTTGAAGAATTGGTGCTGTGAGGAAGGGTTTGGATTCATTGGTGACTGAGACCCACCTGGAGGGATGGAGGTTTGTTCAAGCCTGATGGCCTGCATCCATCCTGGAGAATCCAAGCACTCAATGATAAGTTTAAATACTACATTGACAAGCATTTAAACTAGCAAAGGGGGTGACAGGCCAGTAAGGAGGTGCCACTTATCCACCCCCACGGCTAGCAGTGGAACCAGTGAACTGGAGGAGTGGCTATCTCTACAAAGCAGTGTGCAAAAGATGGAGATTAGCACCCAAGAGGTGGATAGGCAGAAAAGGGCAAAATTCAGCAACAGGGCAGACAGCAAGGAGAACCAGGGATAAAGGACAACCAAGGAAGGGGCTGGAGTAGAACAGTGAAACAGTCTAGGAGACCAAATCATGGAAAGCCATGTGTGCCAATGCCAGAAGCCTCAGCAACAAGATAGAAGATCTGGAGGCTGTCATGGTGCAGTCAGACCTGGACATTGTGGGTATCACTGAATCCTGGTGTAATGATAACCATGACTGGGAGATGGCCATACCTGGCTACAACATATTCAGAAGAGACAGGGCAGGTAGGAAGGAGGAGGAGTGGCGATGTATGTGAAAAATGACATAAGGGCTACAGAGATTCAGGAGGAACAACATGTGGGAGAGATACTGTGGGTTAAACTGGAAAGGAAAATGGGGCCAGCCATCCTACAGGTGTGGTCTATAGACCACCAGCCCAGGAGGCAGAAACAGATAGGGAGCTGATGCTAGCCATCCAAAGGATGGCAGACAATCATCGTGGTAGTACTGGTTGGAGACTTCAATATTCCAGGCGTGGACCGAGCATCCCAGCAGCAGCATCAACTAGGAGCAGATTTATCCTGGACTCCCTTCAGGGTGTCTTCCTCAAGCAACTGGTCATGGAACCAACTCGGCGAAGGCAATACTGGACCTTGTGCTCACAAACAGGGTCAGTGTGATGGGGTAACAGTGGGGAGCACCTGGGGAACAGTGATCACCAGTCATTGTGGTTTGAAATCACAGAAAGAGCAGAACCAAACCACACAAAACACATATCCTGGATTTTAGGGGTCAGACTTGGAAAATGGGAGATACTTGAAAGAGGCATTAAGAGGAATGGAGCAGGAATCAGGGTTCAGGAACAGTGGGCAGTATTTAAAATGGGATTACAAGAGCAACATAATTATGCATTAAGCAGGTTAGCAAGAGGAAAAGGAAGAGGAGACCATTATGGTTTTCCAAAGAGGTAGCAAAGAAAGTGAAAGCCAAAAAGATTGCATTCAGGCAATACAAAAAGACACAGGCAGAAGGGATAGGAGGAAGTACCAGGAGAAGCAAAGGGAGGCAGGGAGGTCAGTAAGGAAGCCAAAGCTCAGACAGAAGAACACTTTGCAAAATCAGTGAGAGAGGACAAAACCTTTTACAGGTACATAAGTGAAAAAAAAAGCAAAGGAGGGATAGTGAGACTGAAGGGGAGGATGGGGCCGCATGGAGGATGACAACAGTAAAGCTGACATATTGAACAGGTATTTCTGTTCAGTCTTTACTGAGGAAGAGGAGGGTAATGGGTCTGAAGGAGTACAGGGGTGAGAATGGTGCAGAAATGGACACAGTCCCTTTACACGAGAAAGGGTCCTGAAGGAACTGGAAGTAATAAGAGTTCATAAAGCAATGGGGCCAGATGGGTGCACCAGGGTCCTTAAAGAACTAAGAGAGGTGGTGGCTGAACCTCTGGCTATCCTGTTATAGCCAATCACTGGAAACAGGGAGGTACCCAAAGACTGGAGGACAGCAGATGTAGTCCCTTATACAAAAGTGGGAACAAAGAGGCAGAGGAACTACAGACCAGTCAGCCTCACCTCGGTAGTGGGGAAGATCATGGAAGCACTACTAAAGGAGAGATTGGTGGACCATCTGGTTGTCAGTGGACTACAGGACCCAAGGCAGCATGGTTTCACCAGGAGGAGGTCATGTCAGACCAACCTCATTGAATTTTTGACTGGGTGACTAGGGAGGTGGATCAGGGAAGGGCAGTGGACATGGCCTATCTGGACTTCAGCAAGGTCTTTGACACTGTGCCACATAGAAGACTATTACACAAACTGGGAATATGGTGTGGGCAGGACAGTAGTGTGGTGGGTAGGTAACTGGCTGGGTGGCAGGACACAGAGGTGGTGGTAAATGGCTGTCACTCCACAGAGGAAGAGTGACCAGTGGGGTACCACAGGGATCAGTGCTGGGACCGGTCCTATTCAACATCTTCATCACTGACATGCGCAGGACCTAGAAGGCAGCATTTCACTGTTAAGCTAATGACACAAAGCTCTGTAACAGAGTAGATATACCAGAGGTGTAGACAGAATGAGAAGGGACCTGCAGAAACTTGAAGAATGGTCAGGGTTTGGCAGTTGAAATTCAATGCAAAGAAGTGCAAGATAATGCATATGGGCACAAAAACCCTGGCACAATATATCAGTTGGGGTGAGGATATAGCATGCACCAAGCAGGAAAGAGATCTTGGGGTTATCATCTCTGATGACCTCAAGGTAGGAAACAGTGTGACAAGGCAGCAGGTAAAGAAAATAGGATGCTGGGATGCATAGGCAGGGGCATCACCAGCAGGAAAAAGGAGGTCATAATTCCACTATACAAGACACTAATGAGGTCCCACCTGGAGTACAGTGTACAGTTCTGGAGACCTTACCTATGTAAGGACATAGACAGGGTAGATAAGGTTCAGAGGAGGCAACAAAGATGGTACATGGATTGTATCACAAGTCCTATGAGGACAGGTTGAAGGAGCTGAATATGTACTCCCAGGAGGAGAGGAGGGAGAGGGATATAATAGAGACATACAAGTATTACAGGGAGGAACAGGGTGCAGGAATACACTATTTTAAGCAAAAAGATGTTCCAGGACTAGAGGGCATGGGATGAAGTTGGAGGAGGACAATTCAGAGGAAACGTGAGGAAGAATTTCTTCACAGAGTGGGTGGTGGACAAGTGGAACACCCTGCCAGAGGAAGTGGTGGGGGCTGAAACAATCACAGGATTTAGAATGCATGGGATAGACATAAAGGAATTCTGGAGGTCAGGGTAAAGGGCAACAGACTTCTGGAAAACATAAACTGAACTTACAAGCTCAAATGGGCAGACTGGGTGGGCCATAGGCCCTTATCTTACCAACATTGTCTATGTATATATGTATCTATGTAACTTTCGCTCCCAAACTGTTGCCAGTTACCTACAAATTTGTGTCCTTTTCCTGGCACCAGCCCTTGAGCCACATGTTTAGCTCCCCATCTCCCTTCTCTGACCTTCTGTCCATCTGCCCTCTCCCAGGCAGGCAGGATCTCAGAGAAGCAGATGCTGGACGAAATGGGTGACAGTTTGTCACCCAGCCTGGTCAGGTGTTCCTTGGTCTCCAAAACTGACTCGCTGGAAAGATCGTTAATCCCTATGTGTACCAGGATGTTGATGTTTTCTCCTGCTTCCTGCATGATTTTAGCAATGCGGTCAGTGTCTCTCCATGCTGATGTACCTGGGAGACATCCACCATTACTCACTGGCTGGAGGTAGTATCAACTCCCTAATCATGAAGTCTCCTATGATCAGAAGTGTTTTGGATTTCCTTTTGCTTTTTGTTTTGGTCCCTGTTTTGATGAGTTTTTGTGCTAGCTCCTGTGCTGCAGTGTCCTGCTCTGCAGTGTCCTCTGCCCCTTTGTTTGATTTCGGAGATAGAGGCAGGTACCTGATTGTAGTTTTATATGGTTTGTGGAGGTGATATGTTGGAGACTTTGGTGATGGGGCTTAATTTGCCCCTCCTAACCACATGCCAACCTCCCAGACCAACTATCCTCTGTGGTCAATGTGCTTCTGTTGGATATTGGGAAATGCGGGCAGTTCTTATAATATATTTCCTCCTGAATATGCGATTTGAGGTGTCAACCTCTGCCCATGCTGCCTGGAGCTGAGCCCTTAGATCTCCAATGGTCCAGCATGTAGCACAGCATCCTAAATCCTGTATAACTGCCCTTTTGAAAAGTGTCCTGAAGTACCTGAGGTTAATAATATTCATTCCATATGAGTTGCTGGGTTTATAACCTTATCCAAGTAATTAGAAGGAGGAAATGAAAGCAAAAGTTTGATTTTGTGTTTTTTTTTTTTTTTAATAACTTGTTATAACAAGTGAAATTACTTGTGCCCCTGTAAGTGAGGTCATGGTGTAGATACCCCTCTGATCCTCTCCTTACTGCTTTGCTACAGGAAATGTCATGACTGTGCTACCTCATAAAAGGAGTATAGCATTGGGTGGTTGTGGATGGGGGTGGGTGGCTGTGCCATTCCCCGCCGAAAAGAAGAACCATAGATGAAAGAAACAAGGAGGTAAGAGAAATAATGAACAAATGCAGTAGCCCTGAAAGCTAGCCTAATGATAGATAATACTGTAAAACTTGTAAAGTACCACCTGTAATAATTTCACAGAAGATATACCCTGTAAAAACACTTTGCTACAGACAAAATAAAGCAGTAACAGAAGATATGCCTTGCAAAAATAATTTGGATCAGAGAAGATTACAGCAGTAATCTGTAAGCCAAACCTGTAGGCACACCCTGTAATAATGCAGCAGAGTATAACCTGCAACAACAATCTGAATCAGAGAAAATAAAGCAGTAAAATGTTAGCAACAAACAGTAACAACCCGTGGGTATAAAAGTAAATAATAAACACAGTAAATCTGCCTAGCAAGGAAGCCTTAATATTTTTCCTTGCTCTAATAAGGTTCCTTGCTCTGTCCTTACAAGCAAACCTATAAGAAAAGAGCTCAGGTAAAGCTAGATGTCTTTGCCAACAAACCTAGTCATCCACCTGGAAGTCACATAATCCGGGGTGGAACTGGACTTCTCAGTCCTAGTGAGATGTCCTTCCATCCCTTAGCCAAGAAATTCGGTGCCCAAGAAGGGACATCAGCTAGTTTGTGTCGGTGTCCACCGTAAAGTAAAATCCAGAGTCAAGCCCTATGACACATCGTGATGGCTGCTGCTATGGCATGAGCACAAAATCACCACTGCCTAAGGCCGTCTGAATTTGGTGTTTGGCCAGCGTTGACCCTGGTCTTGAACCACTTTCTGCCAGCTGCTTGTCAGCAGGAAGGTATGAGAGACATGATCCAGTACCCCAATCATGAAGTAACTGAAGTGGGCCATAATCAGTGAACAGCTTGCCTGATGGAGACCTAGGGAGGACACAGTGCAGACCTTATTCACTGCGTGGTCAAGCTTCTTTGACTTCTTGCTGGGGGCTTGTCCACTTCCCCAGTATTGATGGACTGATGAAATGTTGAGTCAAAGACCAGACCCTCGGCTGAGGAGTGGTCCAAAGCTAGAAAAGGGCTGGTACGGATCACATATTTGTAGACCAGTCAGAGGTGCCGGGCAGGAAGCTGGGTGCTGCCAAAGCTCCAGAGCCGGTCCCAGGATGGCCTCGGCCACTGGGAAGGCAACCCCTGGGGATTAATCCCTATCCAGGACCTGAATGAAAGAGTATTTAGCCCTTTTCTGGACTGGCTCCAAGAGAAACTCCTTGGATTCAAACATAAGGATTAGGAGAGCCTGAAGACACTGGCCCACAGTCAGTGGTCAATTTTTATCTGAATCACAGTGAAACACGAGTCCTCGAGGACTGCACTGAGGACCCATCAGAGTCATCTGAGGAATCTTTAGAAATGGCCCTCAGCATTTTGCCACTGTGCACCACTTGGGACTTATCTAAGCGCATGATTTCCACAGACAACTGGCCTGGCAAGCTGGTAGCTGGAGAGGAGTCCCCAGGAGAGGCTCCTGCAAGGGCTGTTGTGAAGGTGGTTCCATCTGAATTGGTGGGGAGACTGATTTTGGTAAGGCATGGCAAGGCAAATTTTATTTTTCAGGCGCCCAATCCCAGAGACTTTGGGCAGAATCCTTATGTTATGCAAAGACTCACTATCCTGACACTCACCTGCCTGTGCAGTATTGCCCAACTGGTATAGTATCGCAATAGTGAGAATCACACTGATAGTAAATCCAGTGAAGTTCAGAGGGTAAGACAGCAGATGTGGCAGGTTGCTACCTACTCTGTTGATGGTGAGAAGAAAAATTACTCACCATAGTAATGTTGTTTCTTCTAATGGAGTCTTGCTGTATTCTGACTATATGCAGTTAGCCCCAGTACTTGAACTGCCCGGAGAGTAAGTGTTAACTCTATGCAAAGGCATAGAACGTTGGGCTTGAGCTCAGTTTTCAAACCTCTGTCTGTGGTACTCTGAAGTGTAACCATCAAATTTTTACCAGCACTAAACTAACTAACTCAAAGGAAGAAATTGTTTCCAAAATTTTGTGCCAAATGGCAAAACAAAGCTTTAGGGTCAGAAGACTCAAGTTGAGAACACCCAAAAGAACACATCAGGTAGTGATTTACCAAAATGCTTAATAACAAACCAAAAGAAACCCCTTAGAGATGGGAGGCAGTCCAGTACACCTCTGGGGTGCAACACTGTGTGCACCACCACATCCCAATACTATTAGGTTCCAGGAGGGGGAGGAGGAAGGGAGGTCAGAATACAGCAAGACTCCATTAGAAGAAACAGCATTACTATGGTGAGTAATTTTTCTTCAAACAACATGAAGTCTTGCTGTATTCTGACTATATGCAGACGACCAAACAGTACCCTCTTGGAGGAGGGAGTTAGAGAACCTATTTTGGGAACAAGCTGTGAAGCACAACTGTGCCAAACCTAGCATCACTTTGTGACAGAATGTCCAAAGAGTAATGCTTGGTGAAGGTATGAACAGATTTCCAGGTAGCTGCTTTACATATCTCCACTAACAGTATTTCTCTAGCTGTTGCAATAGAAGCAGCTATACCTCTGGTAGAGTGGAGCCCTAAGGCCTGAGGATGCTCCTTCCCAAGTTTAGAGTAGCAGAACTGAATGCAAAGACAATCCACCTAGCAATAGATTCCTTGGTAGCAGGCTTGCCCTTTCCACCCTCACCGTAAGTGAGAAATAATTGAGAACAATCCTTCCTATGGGCTTTAGAATGCTCACTATAGTAACTGAGAGCCCTTTTCACATCTAGACTGTGTAGCTTCTCTCTCCAGAGAAAGAATGATCAGTGAAAAGACAGATAGGGACACAGACTGGTTCAGATGAAAGTCTGACACCACCTTGGGAAGGAACTTTCTATTGGTACGAAGGACCACCTTATCTCTATGAAAGGAAATGAAATCAGTATCCACTGATAAAGCCTGTAGTTCACTGATCCTCCTAGCCGAGGTAATGGCTACCAGAAATACAGTTTTCCAAGTCAAATATTTCAGCTCAGCTGAAGATAAAGGTTCAAAAGGCTGCATAAGCTGTGCAATACAGATGTTCAGATCCCAAGAAGGAGTAGGCCCCAGAAGGAGGGTTGACATGTTGATATAGACCAAGCCTTTGAAGAACTTCTTGGAAACTGGATGAGAAGTTGGGGAAGAGGCCTTACCAGGCAAAAGAAAAGCAGACACAGCTGCCAAGTGTACTTTAAGAGTAGAAAGCCAGAGGCTCAAACCGTTAAGATGTACAAAATAGTCCAAAACAGTGGCAATGTCAGCCAGCTCTGGCTTAATATACCTAATGGAACACCAAAACCAAACTTCTTCCATTTTGAGTTGTATGTTTTCCAGTGGCAGACTTTCTGCTAACTTTAAAGTATCCAAGACTGATTGGGACAGATGCAAACTTGCATATTGTAGCTCTTCAAGAGCCAGGCTTTTGAGTCTGAGAGTCTGAAGGTTGGGGTACAGAATCCTCCTGAGAGGAAGTGGAGATTGTACTGCCTGGGAAGACACAAGGGCAGTGTTGCTGACAGTGACAACAGAAGAGGATACCAAGGCTGTCTGTTCCAGTCTGGAGCCAACAGAATCACCTTGCAAGGCCAGGACCTGATTTTTTCAAGACCCTGGATATCAGAGAAAAGGAGGAAATGCATACAGAAACCTGTTTGTCCAGTCTAGTAGAAGAGCATCCTGGGGAACAGAGCCAGAAGGGGTGGTCTGCAGCTATACAGAGGGAGTTGATGATTGTCTGGGGCTGCAAAGAGATTTATCACTGGGGTGCCCCATCTCCTGAAAATGACTTGAAGAATGACAGGATTCAGGGTCCATTCATGGTGACTTGAGAAATCATGCTGAGAGCATCTGCTAGAATGTTGTCCTTCCTGGGAGGTGTGCAGCCATCAGAGAAACCTGCAGAGAATAAGCTAGAGACCAAATTGTCATGGCCTCTGTGCACAAGGCCAATGATTGAGTGCCTCCCTGTTTGTTGATGTACCACATGGTTGTGGTATTGTATGTTCTGATCTGCACCACTTTCCTTGGACAACTGTTGAAAATGTCTGGAGTGCTAGAAAGACAGCTCTTAATTTGAGAAGATTTATATGCAGAAAGGACTCCTGTTGTGACCAAGTTCCCTGAGCTGTGAGATGATTTAGATGGGCCCCCCACCAAGAGAGAGAGTGTCTGTGGTGAGAATCATAGAAGGGACCTGACTGATGAAGGGACCCTTTTCGAAGATTGTCCTCGTCCAACCACCACTGAAGGGCCTGGACCAATGTTTTGGAGACAGGAACCAGTTTAGAAAGAGGGTCCTTTTTCTGAGACCAGAAAGATCTGAGATGAAACTGAATATTTCTCATTTGAAATCTTGCTCCTGAACTATTGCTGTGGAACCTGCCATGTGTTCCAGCAGATGTAGAAAGTGCCTGGCTGCACGAGACACCAGAGGATGAAAAGAGGAGGCCAGGTGACCAGAGACTGAACCCTTGAAAGAGGAAGGAATGCTCTTGCTTGAACTGTATCTATTTCCACTCCTATGAAGGTGAGAAGCTGGGCTGGCTCTAGAACGGACCTCTAAATTTAGAATAAAGCCCAAGGATTCTAAAAGTCTTTGGGTGACCTCTAAAGCTGACTTGACTTGGTCTGAGGACTGGCCCACTAGAAGCCAGTCATCCAGATATGGGAACAGAAGGATGCCCTGCCTCCTGAGGAATGCCACCACCACTGCAAGACACTTGGTGAACACCCTTGGAGCAGATAAGAAGTCAAGGGCATGGCCCTGAATTGGTAATGGCCTGAGGGGAACTCAAACCTAAGGAACTTTCTGTGGGAATGTCTGATAGGTACAGTATGTGGAAGTGGGCATCCTTGAGATCCCGGGAGGCTAGCCAGTCTCCTGGTCTCAGAGAGGGAAGAATTACTGTTGCCATTTTGAACTTTGGTTTTGTCAAATGTTTGTTCAGGTACCTTAAATCCAATATGGGTTGCCACCACCTGTCTTTTGGGGGTAAGGAAGTATCTTGAGTGCAGTCCTTGCTCTGTGACAAAGAGGTACCTTCTCTACTGCTTGCAGAAGCAGAACAGAGGAGACTTTTGCCTCTAGGGCCTTTGTCTCCAAGGGAGAGGGAGGACTGAAAGACTTTGCCTCATTTTTGGGAACCTTTGAAACTGAGAGCAAGTCCCTGGCTCACTACTTCCAAGACCCATTTGTCTGAAGTAATAGATTCCCAGGCCTGGGAGTAGTGAGCCAGCCTGCCCCTACTGGGATTAGGGAGGTGACCCTGATTGACACCTCGGTGTCTGCTTGGCAGGGGTTGGACTGAGTAGCTGATGGGGCCCTGGTTACCCCACATCTACCTCTTCCCAAAGAACCCCTCTGATGGAAAGAAGAGGAGGAGGCCTGAGCTTGGTAAAAGGCTTGTAAAAGGCATGCCCCTACCCTAAACTGCTGCCTCTGAGGAGTGGTCTGCTTCTCTTTGGCTGCAGCACTTTATAGGTGGTCCTGTACTCGTCCATTTTCTTCATGTAGTTCTCTGTTTCTCCCAAACAGAATTACCAGTTACAGGAAAATCCATGGCTTTAGCCTGGGTATCCTGAGAGAGGTTGGTACACCTAAGCTAAGCAAATCTCCTCATGGAGGTAGATGCAGCCATGACCCTGGAATGAACATCACTGGAATCAACAGCAGTGTGGAACTGCACCTTAGATGCCTCTATACCATTTGCAGCCACCTGTTCCAACTCCTTGGCCAGCTGGGAGGGGTATCCTTAGCCAGTTCCAGAACCATATCCCACATAGATTTCTGGTATCTGCAGTGTATGCCAAGTAATTAGATTGCCTGAGTCCCAAAGAGGATGCCAAGTACTGCTTTTGTGCCATGGCATCCACTTTCCTGGAATCCTTATCTGGGGAGTGAGATGCCAAAGGAATATTAGCTTTTCACAGGCTGCAGCTTGTACTACCCTCAACATGGCTGCTATGAGATGAAAGGAATTCCATCCCAGGACCTGACAAAGCATACCTCCTGTCCATTCTTTTTCCACAGGAGAAATGGATGTAGGAAACTGTAGAATTTTTTGTGTCTGCTTACCCAAGGATTTGTGTAAAGGGATAGACACACTCTTTGACTCTGGGACATCCATCATTTCCAGATAGTCAGGTTTTTCCTGATCCTGTTCAGCTTCTTCCATAGGAAGCTGAAGAGTCTCAACCACTTTCTTGTAAAACAAGAAATGGGAAGGGACTCAGAAAGCCTGGGTGGAGAAGCCTGAGAAGGCCTGTCTGGGGAGATGTCAGGCTCTACTGGCTCATCTAGGCCCTCACATTGTTCCTCTTATAATCTTCATCCTCCTCCCAAATTGCCCTCGTAGTATGCCTCAGGATCCATTTCTGAAGCAGGTACTCCGACCGAACTATCGTGCTCTGAACTGAGACCGGTTCGGTCGGAACCGGCAAAGCGATTGAACAATTGAAATCGCCGCTATTTTATCAGCGGTCGGACTCATGGGGTCCGGATCCCAACCAGCTGATTTCCTTTTCTTTATTCGAACCGATTCCACTGAATCGGTTCTCCATTTGCCGAAGAGGTATCGCCAGGTTAGTGGGCACCTCCTCAAGTTCTGCCGCAACTGAACTGGGCTGGCCATCCGGATCAGCGGACTTCTCGGCCTCCTCTCTTAGCTTACTCAAACATTTTCCAGAGTGGCTTTGGGAAAGTTCTTACATATTTGCAGTCTTCCTTGAGATGCTCAAACCCTAGACAATACACACACATACAAAGTGAGGGTTGGCCTTAGCAAAGGCCTCCTTACACTCAGGACAGTGCTGAAACCCAGTGGATCTGGTTTTCATTTTGGGTTTCTCAGACATGCCTTCCAGTATAAAGTCACCCCAATCAGCAGTTAAGCCAGATGACTGCAAACTTATCGGTTCCAACTGTGTCATGGGTCGGTTAAAAACCCTAAAGCTGGATTTTTAGGAACCGATAAGTACCAGAAAAACACACAGTCAAACAATAAATGTACAAACAGAATAGGTTTGGGTTACAAACCAGACCGACTGGCAAAGAACCTAAAAATAAAACAATTTCTTAAGAAACAACCACTACCTACAACTACCACTTACTGGTACCAAGACAGAGACAAGAATACTGATTTTCTAACTAAACGGATTGAATGAACTGACCGATTTGAACTATTACCGAACCAAAGTGCAGGGAGATCTTCGGAGCGACTTCACAGTTAGGCGGAGTAAGAAATCTGACAGTTACACTTCAGAGCACCACAGATAGAGGTTTGAAAACCGAGCTCGAGCTCAACGCTCAATGCCTTGCATAGAGTTAACCCTTTACTCTCTGAGGCAGTTCAAATGCTGGGGCTAACTGCATATAGTCAGAATACAGCAAGATTTCATGTTGTTTGAAATGCTGGTTGGATCCAGACACTGACTAAGCTGCCCAGTGGTGTTGAGGACTAAACCACTGACAGCTCGCCAGCGTGCCCTGGGAGGCCTGGGTTCTGGACTGTGCTGTGTCCATTTGTTTTTACCCCATAACTAATTTTGTTTAACTCCGAGGTCCGCCTCCTCGGAGTTTGTTATTTTAGTTATGGGGGGTTCAGGGCAAATCTCCAACTGCATTTTGGTTTTCAATCAGATGCCCGACATTGTATTGTCAGACATCTGATTGATTTGGGAGTATGTATTTTGGGCCCATAAACTTGGTATCCTAAGCATCAGGGTACCGAAGCTCAGGTTAAAATAACATATTCCCTCGGCTGCCGTATCACATCAAAACAACTATCCATAAAAATAAAACAGTAAAATTTCAACAATAAGTTTAAACAGGCCATATAAATAGACAAGGCCTAAGCTAAAACAGTAGCTAGAAGGGGCCATCCAAGGATAAGATCTAATAAACAGTGTTTGGTAAGGCCTAACTGAAGAAGTGGGTATTGAGGCGGTCTTTGAATAACCTCAATTGAAGGAGCCTCCTGTACAGATGGTGGAAGCGAATTCCACAGGATGGGGCCAGTGACAAAGAACACTGTCACCGGCAGTTTTCAACATTGTTCTGGGAATCACAAGGAGGCCCCAAGAGGAGGAGTAGACCGAGGCAGAGGTGAAAGAAGGTCAGACAAGTATCCAGGGCCCAGCCCATGGGGCCTTAAAGGTGAGCAAGCCCACCTTGAAGAGGATCCTCCACCCGACTGGCAGCCAATGCAGTTCACGCAGCACCGGGTGACTTGGCAGTATTTCAACTGCCCTGTCTGAACCTGGCAGCCACGCTCTGCACTAGTTGCAGCCTGTGGAGGGTACCTCCTGGGACCTAGAGGTAGAGCACATTACAGTAGTCAAGCCTTGACATCACAAAGGCATGCACCAAGGTGGGGAGGTCCAGAGCAGAACTAGGGGCTTGATCCTTGTGATGTCCCTAAGGTGATAAAAGCTGGTCCAGACAATGGATGACACCTAAGCTTCAAATGTCAATCTGCTGTCAAAGGTCAAACCAAGATGATGCACCCTAGAGCAGGTCTTCAATGGCACAGACCCCAGGAACAAACCTGTTTCTGTGCCAGAGGCCATACTATCATGCCCTCTGTTCGACTCCACAACCAGTACCTCCATCTTATTTTGGTTCAGTTGCAATCAGCTGGAGTCCATCCAGTCATTGATCTTGGCAAGGATTTCATTTAGCACTTCCACCGCATTGGATGTCCCAGGGCAAAGGGAAATTACAGCTAGATATCATCGGCATAGAAATGAAAACCCAAACTGTACTTATGAGCTTTTCCAGGGCAGCATACATAGCAAAACAACATTGGTGACAAAACCAAACCCTGAGGTACTCCACATGACAGGAGGCTAAGGGAGGAGGAAGAATTTACCATCATTACCCATTGCCTTCTATTTAGAGATAGGACTCAAACCAGCAGATGACAGTGCCGGTGAGTCCACAAAATTCTCTCAGGTGGTCGAGTAACACACGATGGTCTACCACATCAAAAGCTGAGGAGAGATTGAGGAGAATGAGAATTGTCCCTCTCCTTGATCTCTAGCCCTGAGGAGATCATCGGCACTCGAACTAATGCGGTTTCCATGCTATGCCTTGCATGAAACCCCACTGGTGAGGTTCATACAAATCTAAAGTCACAAGACATTCTTCAAGCTGAGGCAACAACCTTCCCTAAAATGGAAGGTTGGAGATTGGACTGTAATTCATTGACGCCAGGGTCTAAAGATGGTTTCTTTAGAAGTGGTCTGACCAGTGCCTCCTTCAAGGCATCTGGGAAGACCTCCTCTGTGAGAGCACTGGACAATCAAGGCAAACACTGGGCCAACAGTGTCAACACATCTCATGAACAAATGCATCAGCACCAGGTCTAGCTTATAATATGTGTCTTCAGCCGAGAGAGCAACCCGAGTGACCTCAGCTACCTCCACTGGTTTAAACTCCCCCAACCAGGCGGAGTGCTCTCTGGATACCGTAGGTGGCACTATCGGCCATGTTATGGCTCACTGGAATTACGCCTGTTGGATGGTGGACACTCTGTCCGAGAAGAAGCAGCAAACTCTTCACACAAAGTGTCGGAAAAGGCTTTTTTGGCTGTAGACAGGCTGGGTTTAATAGCCTGTCCACAGTCCGAAAAGAGCATGGTCGATTCTTCCTGGAAACGATCTCCCTGGACAGGAACTCTGCCTTCTTACGGGTGCTTGCCCCTGATATTCACTGTAATGTGAGTGCAGGGCCAGTCTGTCCACCTCCAACCCGGATCTCCGCCAACAGCGCTCTAACCTCAACCTAAAATCTTCATCGCCTTGAGCTCCCTGTCAAACCACAGGGACCTGAAGTGAGACACAGACTGGTGCGGGAGTAGAGCGCTATGGACATCGCCATATTATAGGCAATAATAGCCTCACCCATACCCCCTACACATGCACTACCCATGCTAGATAGCTCAGTTACCACCTGAAACTCTCCAGGTCAAACCTCTCAAAGGGCGGTAGCTACCATCTCTGCAAGAGGAAGGCTGTCAGTGGGGCCCAAATGAGAACTCCACCATGCAATGATCGGACCAAATGACTCAATCAGTCTTGAGGTTACTAACCTCAAGCCCCAGTGAGAAGACTAGTTCCAACATGTGGCCACCTGGTGGGTCACAGAAGAAACCTTATGACAGGCCCAGAGATTACATCATCTGGAGGAGGTTATTACTTAGCCTTGAAGATTCATCGTTGGTCAACATTGAAGTCCCCAGGATTAGACATCTGGGGACTTCAACGCTCACCGATGACGAGGTTGGCTACCTCCTGCAGGAATTCATCTGCCGCCCCAAGGAGGTGGTAAATCAGGAGAATCCTGCAGCCTGCACCCGGCCCCTATGCACAGCCACACATTCAAAGGATCCCAGTTTTCCCACTGGGTGAACAGTGGAGCCAAGTTCAGATGTAAACTGATGGCCACTCCCTGCCTCTGCGCCTCCACTCCGGGGCAGTGCACTACTGAGTACCCGGGGGAATGCTTCCCCTAAAATCGGACCAGCATCATCACCTACCCAGGTCTCAGTGATGCAAGCCAGACTGACCAAGGAAATCAAGTTCACTATAATTGCGGTCTTGTTCCTGATTGATCAGGAATTGCAAAGCATTGCACTCAGGGGATTAGTGGATAGTGTAACCCTTTTGCTTGCTAGCCCACTCGGTCTGGTGGGAACCATGGGGACGGGAACCAAACACATCTGGCATCTCCTTAGGTTCTGTCAACATCCAGGGTACCTTCTGTACCCAATAACCTCAATCCTACCCCATCCGCAGAGGGCAAGGGGTGCCCTGCCATACCCGTCAGTGCAGGACCTCTTAATCCCGACTGCTCGACAGCGACGGCTGTTGTGGTGGAAACTGGGAGGTCAGTAAAGGGTCACAGATCGAGAAGCTGGGACACCCCATACACAATTTTAGCCTGCCCCTGACCCATGGACCTCCCCAGACACATACTGTCCCACTGGATAGCCCCTGACACCACTAAATACCAGTCACACAGACAGCCATATGACTAATACAAAACATAGCCTAACCAGTCTCATCACACAAGCACTCAATTATATTTAAACCCCACGCCCAAAACCACCCCCCACCCAACACCCCAAAAGAAAGCAAGAAACAATAGAAGGCAGCTATTTCAGTTCAGAGAGCAATACTCATAGATCCCTTTATAATTGGGCCCAATCAAGATGGGTAGAATTAATTGTAAATGTTGAACGCAGATTCAGAAGCAAAAATTCTTCATTGTCAGCTAGAGATGGAAGGCACTCTCACTGACCTCCACCTCAGGGCAAGATACTATGAGTGAAGATATTTAACTCAGAGTGCTGGAACAAGAATGATCCTGAAATTACCAACTCTGCTACCTCACCAGCTTACAGGGTCCAGAAACAGATTAATTGCCAAAGTATGAAATTAGTCCCAGTTTAAACAGTCATTGTTCAATCCATCCCCACCCCAATGATAATCCAGTGGGGGTAGGGGGACGGAAGACCTCAGGCTGACAATCTTCAAGCACCAGCAGCTGGCAAACGATGTAGAAAGGCCAGTGAAATAGAACAGAACCAGGGTCACTTTGGCAGGGACTACAGCCACAAGTTGGCCATTCCCCCAGAAAATAAAGGTAACGAATGCCCTCTACTTCTGCATTCTCCTGGGGAAGGTCTGACAAGCTAACAGCTCCAACCAGCCCGGTTGGCCCTCATGTTGATGGAAGCCAAGCACCTTCTATAAGCCCAGTTGAACGGGTAGGTGGCAAACTGCAGATAGATTAGAGGAAATGTCAAAGCCTCATGATCTGAAAAAGGTTAAGTCAGATCGGCCCTTCGAATTAAAGAGCACCCTCCTTTGATAGTACACCAGTCCTCACACCATGAGTCCCTACCACACCGCTGCAAAAGGGAAAACAGGAGTTGGTACAGGAACAGCAACTGAACCTTTCGCCCAGCACTCAGGCAAGGTATCCATCAAAGGTTTTCTACCAAAAAATAAAAAAGCTGGCTCCTACTTCTTGCTCACTTCCAAGCCCTACCTAGCACTAAGATCCTAATTAGCTTTTTTAGATCTTCGGTCATAAACGCAGACCGGGAGATAAGCACATCCAAATTTGCTCTTCTATAGAGGGAAGTAAAACAACATTAAAAGGAAAAATACGAATGTGGAGAAGGCAGATTGCTCTCAGAAACAGAGAGCTGCAAGATGCTCAGCACAGCTCTGCCATCTTGCTCCACTCCCCCAACCCATGTTGGGTACAGCTGTCTCAGCAGGACTGGTAGGCTGGCTGGGATCTGGCGATCAGGCACTGCACGGTCATAGGTGCACGCCCTATCCTGCCCAGCCAAGGCTCACTGCTGCCACAGGAGCTCTTCACAGTGCCACTGCATATGCTGATGGAACCTTTCATTGCCTGAGGAAGAAGAAGAAGAAGAGCACTGATGGTGATGCCTTCCAGTCGATTGGGGCTGAGAGTGCAAGGACTGCCTGAACCTTGGCCTGGACATCAAACGACAACATGGCCACTGACAAAGAGGAAATATGGCTGGAGGGCAGGGTAAACCACCTGTGTTGGATTCGGCTGTTTGACATCAGAGGAGGTATCTCCAAGAGGAGACAGTCAGGTATACTGACTGCCCTGGCCTGGGTGAGGGCAAACAAGACTGGGGTCCTGGAGATCGAATCATCTTCAGTCCCCTCCGACAATGGGTCAGTAGGGTCGAGAACAATCTCAGCCGCCTGTTCGACCTGTGTCAAAGCCAACAAGCCTGACAGGGTCACTATGTGCTAGCAGCCTGTCCCTTAACCAAACAGGCTTGGCTGAAGTTGGGTATATGACAGCCATTGGCGGATGGGAGTAGAAGGAACAGGAAGAGGCGCCCTTTCACGTTCTCATGACAGGTGGTGGGACTTCAACATTTTCAAATTACTGTGGTCGACAGGACTCTCCCGAAGGTCTAGAGGGTCCTGCATATTTCACGAAATTACCCGTGAAGGGCATTCACACTATCCCCTAATGGGAGCAATGCCAAGACCAACGAGGTGCTTGCTGTAGCTTTGTCCGCCACATCTTCCATTGCTGCCAGCTCTGCCATGGACCTCACAACTGCAGGGACTGCCTTGCAAGCTTCTTTGGATTTATCTGGTGGATTCTGGCTGGCTGGCTGAGCAGATGGGCGTAGTGGTCTTGGAAGTGGAAAGCAACACTTGACACAGGCCATGGGCAGAGATGTCTGAACATACTGAACATACGGAATTTGCCAGCAGATAAAGGCCTAGAGATCTATCAAGTCTGCTCGAATGTACAGCTAGCACCCCTTATTCTGCAGCTGCCCCTCCCTTCCCTCTTCATTAACCCTCCCCTTGTCCTGTCCCATCCCCTTTGAAGCAGTCCACTGTTCTACTGGATACCACTCTGCAGGTAGCATTCCACCCAGCCACCACCCTCTGTAAAAAAGTGTCTCCTCATCTCCCTCCTGAACCTTCCTCCCTCCAGTCTCATATCATTGCCCTGGTGGCCCTTCCCTCCCTTACTTTGAACAGCCCCTCTGTACCCATCTTGTTTATTCCTTTCATGTATTTAAAGGTTTCAATCATGTCACCCCTGTCCTCTTCTCCTCCAGTGAGTACATGTTCAACTCCTTCAACCTCCTCTCGTATGATAAGTCCCCCAGCCCCTTGATCATCTTTGTCGCCCTGCGCCTGCGCCCTCCAGTAAACTTCATGTCCCTCTTCAGATACGGGTGCCAGTACTGTACACAGTACTCCAGGTGTGGTTTCAACTAATGACCTGTACAGTGGTAGAATCACCTCCTCCTCCTCGAGGATATACCCATTGCAATACAATCCAGCATTTTGTTGGCCTTGCAGCTGTCTTCTTACATTGTGCCAGGTTGTTCATTGACCCTGTAATGAGCATGCCCAGATCCTTCTCCTCCTCTGTCTTGGCTAGCTGCACCCCCAGCTGGTAACTCCTCCTTGGGTTCTTCATCCCAAATGCAACACCTTGCACTTTTGGCATTAAACCCCAGTTACCAGGTGTCTGACCAGGTTTCAAGCTTTGCCAGATCATCCTGCAACCCCTGCCATCCCTCTAGGTCATCCACCACCTCGCCTACCTTGGCATCATCAGCAAACAAACTGATCTTGCTCTTGATGTCCAATGATATGTCTGCAATGAATATCCCAAACAACACTGGTCCCAACACCAAGCCCTGTGGAACACCGTCGTCACTGCCCTTGGTGTGAGAGCTCCCCACCCACCACCACCCTCTGTTGCCTTCCCTGGAGCTAGTCTCTACCCATCTCACCAGCTTTGCACCTGCCCCTGTGCCTACTAACTTCCTTCCCAGCCTTCCATGTGGCACACAGTCGAATGCCTTACTGAAGTCCAGATACAGGACATCCACTGCATGGCCCCTGTCCAGTTGCCTAGTTACCCAGTCATAGAACTCCACCAGGTTGGTTTGGCAGGATCTGCCACGTATGAAGCCATACAGTCTGCTGTCCTGTAGTCCTTTGGCCTCTGGGGGCCACCAGCCTCTCCTTCAGGATAGTCTCCATTAGCTTACCCACGATGGATGTGAGGCTCAGTGGTCTGTAGTTTCTGGTTCAACCTTGAGGGCACCATGAGCCATCCTAAAGTCCTGAGATACACATCCCAAATGTAGTGAGGCATTAAATAGGTCTGCCAAAGGTTCTGCAAGGTCCTCTGCCAGCTCCTTCCAGTACCCTGGGGTGAATGCCATCTGGGCCTGGCGCCTTGTCCACCCTCAGTGCCTTCAAACCCTCTCAAACTCTGCCTCCATGATTTCCCATCTGTCACCCCTTCCCCCCCGTTTCTGCCATTTCTCCCACCTTGGGTGTCACCCCTCCTCTTCTCTTTAGTAAATACTGAGCAGAAGTACTCAATTAGTGCTTCTGCCTTATTGCACCCTGTTTCCACCTAACCCCCTCCTTCCTCATCCTTACTATGTGGTCCTTACAGCCTTTTTCTCCTGATGTACTTAAAGAAGTCCTTCTCACCCTTCTTAATGCCTTGTGCCAGCCTAAGTTCCGTAGATGTTTTGGCTCCCTTACTGCCCTTGTCACCTCCTTTAATTCTGTCATGTACTCCTCTCTGTCCTCCCCCTCCCTGTTTTCTTCTACTTCCTAACGGCAGCTCTTTTCTTCCTTACCTTTTCCATGACCTCCTTACTCAACCAGCTCGGTTTCTAGCCCTAGCCTTCTTGCTCTGGGCTTTGCAGCAGGTTTTGGTTGCCTCCACTATCCCCAGCTTTATGAGCTCCCACCTCTGGTTAGTGTCCATACTAGATTGAATTCTGTCCAGGTACCCTTTATCACTTCCCCCATCCTCCCAAAGTCGGCTCTCCTGAAGTCCAGCACTCATGTGCCAGATTCCAACTCTTCCTTGCCCATATCCAATGTGAGCCACACTGAGTGGTGGTCACTCCCTGACAGCGGTTCCTCCACTGTAAGTTCTCTCACAAAGTCCCCATTTGCCAGCACAAGGTCAAGGGTATTCTCTAACCTGGTTGGTTCACTGACCATTTGCAGCAGGAAGCTGTCCTGAAGGCATCCAGCAGTACCTGCTCCTTCTGTTCCTGGTTGTTGGGGTACTCTAGTCCACTCCGGCATGTTGAAGTTCCCCATAATCACCACACTACCCTTCTCGCAGGTCCTCCTGATCTGTCCCACTAGTTCCCTGTCTAGCTTGTCCATCTGAGATGGTGGCCTATACACCACTCCCATTCTAAAATCCTATTCTTGGAATCCTGGATTTGCATCCAAAGTGACTCCGTACTACCCACCTCCCTTCCTCCCTTACACACTTCAGTCCTTCCTTCACATATAGTGCCACCCCTCCTTTCCCAATCACCCAGTCCCTATAAAATAACCTGTACCCTGGTACAGACAGGTCCCAGTCATTGTATTGGGTGGCCCACGTTTCTGTGATGGCTGCAATGTCCACCTCTCCTCTGCCATGAGAACCTGTAACTCTGCAGTTTTCTCCCAGGCTCCTAGCATTAAGGGTAACCACCTTCCACCCTTCCCCCATCCTGCCCCCTTTCCTAGCATCACCGATAGTACTGCCATTCATCCTTTGTCACTGTTATTGGGGTAAGCTCATATGGTTTCCCAACCAGTGGTCTCTGCATATCTCTTCCCAATTGCCGCCCCCCACTCCTAGTTTAAATTCCCAACTTCCTCTATGTACTCTCCATCCTCTGTTTCAACACTTTCTTCCTCCTCACTCAAGTGTAGTCTGTCCTGCATAGAGACTATCGTCCTCCCAGGTCCCCTCCCACCCCTCCAACAGCCCATACCCTTTAGCACAACACCATTTCTTAGCCATCTGTTAAATTCCTTTATTCTCAGCTTTCTTGTTGTGTTGCTCTTTGGCACCAGAAGTATCTCTGAAAAAGTTACTGATCTTCCTGCCCCCTCACATAATTGTGCTAGTTCCTCAAACCTCCTCTGACTATATCTACTGTCTTGTCAGCCAGGTCATTTGTCCCAAGATGTATAATTAAAAGAGGCTTGTCCCACCCCTTCTAGCATATTTCAGAACAGATTGTCCCACCCTTCCGCTGTGATTCCTGGCATGGTCTCCACCCAAATGCGACTATGCCTCCCCTTGCTGCCCCACCTGACTCCTCTTAGTATTGAGCCCCCAGCACTAAGATTCCACCCTCTTACTCCCTGCTTGCTTCCATTCATCTCCCTCTCTCGTTTCCAGCTCTTCTTCCTCTTGCACAGTATTTCCCTTTACCCCTGTTGCAATTCTCTGAGCAGAATTTCTCCTGCTCCAGTTTGAGCCAGGCATTTATCAATTACTTCTAATTTCATAATTTCCTTCCTCCACCTTCTTCCCTCTAGCAGTGCAAAACTATTTTCTGAAGACCCTTCACAAATGCCCGCCCCTCTCTTCATAGTAACCTGCTCTCTCCTTTCCACTCCATGACTTTTGCCACTTCTTCGCCTCCACTAACAAGTCCCTATCTCCTCATTCCATTTGTCATTTGTCTCCTGACCTGGTTTCCTGGCAATCGCTCTTCCTGGCCTGAGCCCCTTTGTCTCTGCTTCCTTCTTCTGACCCTCTCTCACCACTGTTAGCTTAAATCACCTCCCTCATATCCCTCTTTCCTCTCTCCAGTATTGGGCTAAACCCACCCCAATCTGCCTTGCCTGCCTTAGTTCCTCCTGCAGACCCTCAATCTCCTTTCTAGTTTTTCTGTGTGGTTGCACACTAAATATCCTCCCACACTCAAGGAAATTTTAGAAAGATTGGTGCACCACAGTTGTTGCAGCTACCACCCCACCCATTGCTGTTGTTGCCCACCAATGACCCCCACCTTCCAGATGCAGGATACCAAACACTCCCCAAGTCTCTCTCTCTCCTCTTCCCTCTATCAGTGCAAAACATTCTTTTCTTTATTTCCTTACCTCCTTTGTTGTACACGTTTAGATATATTGAGCAACTGCTTTTTATATTCCTATCCTTCCTATCCACACTCAAAAGAGACTCACCAACAGTAAATGCATGACACATGCAGATACATCTGTGACAATTTTTGATTGCACTGGATGCAACACTTCAAGCCAGATGCCATCTTGGAAGCCCAGTTTTCCATGCATGTGTCTACAGACAAGAGTGGATCTGAAGAACAAAATTAAAAAGAATTTTGAAATGATGAAGTTTGCCAAATCGCACACTAAGAGTTTTGAGCCTACGCCACGCATAGAGCTGTGAAGGAGACCAGACTCTTCCAGAAGAAAGGAAGATCTGACATCATGGGGCTGAGCTGAGGAATATACCACCCAGCTGGTGAGAGGAGCCTCTCTTAAAGATGGACTGGCAAATCTGCTCTTAAAAGGAGACTGCCAGAAGTGTGAATAGTGAGTGATATCCATGTCCCTAGAATGAAGATTTGTATGTGAGGTAACCTAGCCTTGTGAAAATAATAAACAGAGGATCTGCAACCACAGCCTTCAACTCAGAGATGTGTCTAGCAGCAGTCCTCGCTACTAAAAAGAGTGTCTTCCAAGAGGAACAACAGCCTGAAAATAGCCACAAGCTCAAAGAGAGGCAATGTGAGGGTCTCTAGGACCAAATGAAAGTCCCATGCCAGAACCAGATCTCTTAGTGGGGGTGCAGGAGACGGATATCTTTAGGAATCTATGAGAAATTTCCAGGTGGACCAGTCTTGCCTTCTGTCAGGGAATGAAAAGCTGACATTGCAGCCATATAGACATTTATAGAAGAATACCAGAGTCCCGAGTCCTTAAGGGACAAACGGTAGTCCAACACTTTAGGAACTAGATATGCACAGGGATACAGGACAAGTGGAGTACACTACACAGGAAAGCATTTCCATTTCTGTGAATAAGTGTACTGGATATATGACTTTCTAGCCACCAAGAAAAACATCAGCCACCACTGGGAAACCTCAAAGCAGGAGAGCTCGATGGCCTGAGGAGCTATGTGTGGAGGTGCAGGGATCAAAGATCCAAGTGCACTAAAGCACCCTGTTCCTGCATAAGAAGTCCTGCTCTTGGAGGAGCAGGAGAGGATGCTCCACTGCCAACTGTTCAAGAAGGAACCCAAATTTGTCTGGGCTGGTGGGCCACCAGAATCAGGGTGGCATGCTTGGCCCATAGCTTGACCAGAACCCTCTGTATTAGAGGGAATGGAAAAGTATACAGAAACCTCCTTTCCAAGAAAGGACGTGCCTTGCCAAAAAAAAAAAAGAACAGTTACATAAGAACTTACCATAACAGTACATCATCAAGGGAATCTCAGTCATCAGGTCACACTGAAGGAACTTTACCGTCAACTAAGCAGGGTCCACACAAACATAGGGTGCGAACCGGGGCGTAAGGTGGTACCATTCCACTTTTTATTTCTGTATGGCAAAACTAGTATAGAAAAGGTGCCCTTGTATCCCTTTGATTCTCACACCCCTCAGCTTTTACCATCTTCCAGCACCCTTGCACACAAAGATTTTCAGCAGTACCACTGGGGCTGCCTACGCAATGTCACCAACCCTATAAAGGTGTGAGTGGCCCCACTCTCTCCTCAATTCTTTCCCTCAGATTCTAAGGCAGCAAACCTGAACCATGGGGAACTGCCGAGAAAGAGAGGTGCCCATGCCAAAATAAAAGGCAGGATACACCAGTTCTGAGACAAGTACCCCTAAGAGGGGATGGTGAGAAGGAAGGCAGACCTGATGACTGATATCCCCTCAAAGATCTACTATTACTTTAAGTTCTTATGTAACTGTTCTATCTTCTTCAGGAGTATCTCAGTCATCAGGTCACACTGTAGGAACAAGTCCCAAGCAGTTACAGGTGCAGCAAGACAATCCGGGAGGAAGGTCAACTAGAGTCTAAGACATGAGACCTTGGAGAACAGCCCTGTCGAAACCTGTTCTGGCTCTAGAAGCAATGTCTAGACTCTAATGCTTGGTGAAAGTATGGATGGTACTCCAGGTGGCAGCAGCACAAATGTCAGTGGCTGAGACCCCTTGAAACAGGCCACCAAGCAGCCATGCCCTTTGTGTAATAAACTTTCACTACCCCTGACAACTCTGCCATACCTGTAGCAGAACAAAAATGCAAGTGGCCAGCCACTTGACAAGCATTGTTTAGAAACTTTGCACACTCTGTAATTTGGGTGAAAGAAACAAAAGCTGCTTTGACTTCCTGCAGTCCTTAGTTCACAGCAGATGTTCCAAAATTCTATGCACATCTAAAGTATAAAGTAGTGCTTCCCTGGATTGGCACGTTCCAGAAAATAAACTGGTAGGTGGATAGATTAGTTCAGGGTAAACTCAGACACCACCTTAGGGAGAAATGGAGGATGTATGTGCAAAGACACTGTCTGTGAAAAATCAAATAAAGTTCCTCACACCAGACAGCCTAAAGATCAGAAATCCTTTGAGCAGAAGTAATAGCAACTAAAATAATGTTTTCCAAGAAAGAAAGTGTAGCTTGCAACTTGTAGCTGGCTCAAATGGATCCAGAGTCAATTTCACCAAATTAAATCCCAAGCCGGGGCAGAAAAATAGATTGGGGGTTTCAGATGTAGGATGTCCTGGAGAAAAGTATGGGACACCTTTGAGCCACAGTATGGCCATCAACGGGCTCATGAAAGGCAGAAATAGTCGACAGGTGCACCTAAGGAAGGAGTGCCAGAGGCATGAGTCCCAGAGGATGATCAGGTAGTCCAGGATCTGGCTCACGACAGGCGAAAGGGTCCAGATGATGGTTGGCAGCTCAGATGGCAAATCTCTTCCACTTCATGGCATAAGTAGTCCTATTGAGGGCTTCTGAGCTGCTACAAGGATGTCCACTACCGCTGGGATACTCTGAACCAGGTAATGGCTATGTCCTAGGAGCCAAGCATGCAGATGAAGGATTTGAGGCAGGGCCACCTGAGCCTGTGTCAGCAGATGCTGGCAGAGGGGCAGAGGAACTGGAAGCTCCTCTGCTAACTGTTGCAGTAATGGAAATTCTATCTGCCATGCCCAGAATGGTGCTTCCAGTATCATGCTGTCCCCTCCATCTGCAGCTTGATTAGCACCTCTGAATCAGAGGAAATGGAGGGAAGGCATAACAAAATTTCCCACTCCAGGAGAGGAACAATGTGTCCCACCAGAAAACTCTAGGCCTGGGATCTAGCAAGCAGAAACTAGCAGTTTTGCATTGAGTGGGGACGCAAAAAGGTCCAACTCTGGTTGACCCCATCTGATGAACAGAACTTCATGATGGACAGAAGTTCCCATTCATGCTTGCTGGACTGAGTCCGGCTGGAGGCGATCTGCCAGGGTGTTTTGCTTGTCTCGGATGTGGACTGCTGAGAGAACTACACTATGATCGAGTGTCCAGTACCAACCCTCAGGGCCTACCTGCACAGGGTACAAATGCATTTCCTGCAGGTTGATGTAGAAGACAACACTGAGATGGTCTGACTGGATCAACAGGTGGCCCAGAAGGAGATGGTCCTGAAAAGCCTGCAAGTAATACAGGAATGCCTTCATCTCCAGGATGTTAATATGCAGAGACATCTTGGTCTAAGGCCATGTCCCTTGAGTCTGAAAGGGACCTAGGCGATCTCATCCCAAACCAGAGGCATCCATGGTGAGGATCTGTGGGAGAAGAGGTCTGAAAAGGAAAATCCTGTAGCAGGTGCTGTAGGTCCATGCACCACTGGCACACCTTGAGGGCTGGGGAGGAGACCAGCACTAATTATTCCAGGTTATCCATGCATTGATCCCATTGCACCCTGAGTGTCCACTGGAGCACTCGCATGTGCAATCTGGCCAGTGAACCATGGCAATGGCCATGGCCATAAGACCAATAGCCTAAGGTACACTCTTGCAGGAACGTAACAGTGCTGGGTGACCTCCTGTGCCTGGGCAATGAAGCACTCCACCCTGTTGAGGGGCAGGAAGAACTGCCCTGTGCAGACTCCAAAACCACCCCTATATACCGAGTCTCTGGGACAGGATCAAGATGGACTTGGGCAGATTGACTGTGAGGAACAGTTAGAGAGTCCTCTAGGGTCCGGGGAGCTGAGCCCTGAATGGAGCCTTGAGGAGCCAGTCATCCAGGTAGGGAAAACATACAGACCTTCTGTCTGGAAAGCCACAGATACTGATGTTAAGCACTTTGTGAAGACCCGTGATGCAGAGAACAAGTCAAAGGGCAATACCTTGAATTGGTAATGCTCATCCTGAAAAAGGAACCAGAGAAACCTCCTGTGTGGTGTGGAGGAAACACTGAGATATGCAAGTAAGCATCCCGTGATCCAGGGAGCACAGCAAGTCACCCTGCTTGAGTAGGGACAGCAGACCTGGCAGAATGACAATGCAGAATTTTTGTACTGGATATAAAGATTGAGGTCTTCGAGATCTAAAATAGGCCTCAGATTTCTAGTATTATTCGGGACCAGAGAAACCTGAAATAGAATCCTCTGTTCTTTGGTGCCCGGGCACAGGCTCTATGGCTTTTTTCTGCAGAAGGGACCGTATCTCCCCCGAGAACTGCTAAGTGGGCCGAGCGGTAGGTGGAGGGTACTGGAGGAGTCTCTGGAGGCAACTCTACAAGTTCTAGAGTGTGACCCATCTCTATAATTTAAAGAATCAAGGCATCTGAAGTGATTATTCTCTATTGATTGAGATGGAGGGAGAACTGACCTCCGACTACCACCTCTTGGTCAGGGACTGGAAGAGGGGTCTAGCAAGGAATCAAGTAGAGGCAGATCCTGCTGCTGGGACTGGTCACCTCTGGGTTGCTTTGTGGCAGCACTGGAGGAAGAAGGAGTGGGCAGGGCGAAGAGACCTTTTTCTGCCTTGGAGCAGTATCCTGCTCCGGATTTGTGAGACATCTTAAAAAAGGGCAGGCAATGTCTGCTCCTAGGCCGGTATGATAAAGCAAATGGACAGACTTGATAGCCCTGCTGGATGCCTGCAAGTCATTGATGACATCCTGGACATCTGGCCCAAATAACTTGTAGCTATTAAAGGGGCATACAGCACCTTCTGCTGGACGCTCATGGCAAACCCTGAAACTCTCATCTAGGAGTGCCTATGAAGACAAATGCCTGTGGCAGCAGCCCTGGTACTAGTGTCTGAAATGTCATGTAAGGCCTTAAGGAGATGCTTACTAATGCCCTCCACAGCCTGTATGCATTTGAGAACCTCCTGTTTCTGGGAAGAGTCTGGGAGGGCTTGGGCAGCTGCCTTGCCTTTCTTCCAGATAGTATTTTGGCATTTGACCATATACAAAAGATTATTTATCAATCCAAAGCCCCAGGGTGGAGGAGGCATAGTTCCTCTTACTGCAAAGGTCAATCTGTCTAGATTCCCCATCAGGTGAAAGGGAAATAAGGTGCTTGGGCACCTTGGAGCTGTTGTGTTCTGCTTTAATGACCACAGAATCAGTCTCCAGCTGGGCAACATAGTAAGGTAGGCCCTGAGGGACACGATAACACTTATCCACCCAGCAGGGTATGGCAGGTACCATGTCTGGCCTATACCAGGCAACAGTACTGGCATTCCTCAAGGAAGAAAGGATGGGAGGAATGACCACAAGGGAGATTCTAGGATCTCCAGGAAGTCTACCAGGTCCCTTCTGGTGGCATCTTCCTCCTCTGTGTGAAAGCCCATGGCAGAGGACAGCTGCTTATCACATTAAAGAAAAGTAGGATCTTCAGGTGGGGAGCAAGGAGTATTTTTGGAGTCCTCACTAACTGAAGATGTAGTGGACCTGCTGAAGAAAGAAGCTTTTCTCTTCTTCAGGTAGAATCATGTCTGGGTGGTATTCCTCCTTGATGGCAACCTACACAACTCAAGGTCCAACGAGCAAGGCACCAACGGTGCCCCTGTGGGGCATGAGTGCATTACGGCGACCATGGATGCTGTGGTGATCTTGGACCCAAATATCATTGGAGGTCGACAGCAGGAAAGGGCTGCATCAATGGTGGAGGGGTCATTGGCACTGGGCGGACAAATCGTCCATCATAGGTTCAGATCCAGATGTCTGTGGGCCTGGGGAAGCATCAGGCATCAACAGAGCAGCTGTCATTAATGACCCAAGGGTTGAAGGTCTGGGGCCAATGACCCAAAGGTCGACAGCTGAATTCCCTGAATAGTGGGAGGTGGTGCCACCATTATGGACCTGATATGAGCAGAGGCCTGGGCAGCAGAGGAGGTCAGTGCAGCACTGACTAATGGTACCCCAGAAGGCAAAGAAGAAGCCATCAGGAGCAGGAGTGCCAGCAGGAGTGGTCCCATTCATGGTCTTTGCAACTTTCTCCGAGGATATGTCTTGGGCTTTTAAAGCCTGGGTGCTTGATGAACCCACTGGCGACTGGAAGGGGAACCGGAGGACCTCTGCCTCACAACTGGCTACTTGTTGCTCAGTGAGAATTTCTTCCAAGCCTAGAGACCTGGGTTTGAATCCTATCAGCTCCCACTTGCATACTGTGTTGCCCTAAGCAAGTCACTGAACTCTCCTCGTGCTCCCAGGTCGCACCTGGAAACAAGCTGTGACTTAGTGTGTCTTTCCTGGTTAAACAATTTCCTTTCTCTGAGTCACCAAAGGGTTGTTTGGTTGAATTTCTGGTAGAGCTCAGTCGGAGGAGTCGTGGTCAGACCCAAGACAGCAGACTGTGAGGTTACAGTTGTCTGAGGAGGCAATCTTCTTTCCAGTGGCAGTGATGGAAAGAGAAGTGGAGGGAGTAATCTTCAACATAAACAAGGTAAATTAATCTCTTATTTAGAAGAGATTTGAAATACTAAAGCAAAGAAAAATCGTAGGCAAAATGGCGTGAAAGAAAAATTACTTACCATAGTAATCTTGTTTCTTCCCAGTGGTGCTCAGACATTCATAACTTAAAACAGTAAGCCTGTGGGGTTAGACCACCTGGAGAGCTAGAACACATGCAAATGATGGAACACTTTGCATGTATCTTTCAAATGCTGCCTCTATTAACTGCCAGCGTTCTAAGCCTCTTCAGATTTTGTAGGAGCCTGGAAAGACAGGCCTAAGGTACTAGAATACTAAAATTTGCTTGATTAATAAAATTGGGATTTGCCCAAATCCCAAAAAACTGGAATTATTACAAACTTCCAACTGGAGGAACAAGATAATTTAATAAGATTAGAACAAAATGCCAGAAAACACTAAAAAGTGAAACACAATGAACTCTGTTTACTAAAATGATTTATTTATTTAGCTTTTGTTAACCAGGTATACACTAGACAAGACAATTGCCTATTTTCAGGTACCAATCGGGAGAGTACAGAATAACAGATTTAAGTACATAAACCAACACTGTACAAATCAGACATGTTACAGTTCACATGAGGACAGTATGATTACAGGTTCAAACAGCATACAGAATGTAGTAAGGCATAGATTTATACAGAATGTACAAAACAAAATAAACACCTTGTAGCAACTAAGAGCAGTACTGAGGTACAGTTTAGAGATACTTCAGATATGACACTATATACAGCTTAGCGACCTCATGAAGTTAGGTCTTTTGTCCAGGAAGACCTCCAGGCAGAGGAGTGATGGATGAATCAGTTTACGGGGTTTGGGGCAGTCACAAGCTGAAGAAAGTTTATGTGGTTCCATAGGGTGGAGGAAGACACACCAGTGAGTGCGAGGTAGGGACCTGGGCAGGGAAAGTGTTCCACAGTCTGGGAGCACACGCAGCAAAATCCTGACTACCCATTTGAGTCCGTGTAGCCAGTATCTTAAGGTGGGCATGTCCCTGGGACCTGAGGGAGTAGGAAGGAGGCAGCTGAATAGGAATTTCGCCAGCCCTGGAGGGGTGCTAGTGCCAAGGACCTTTCGTAAGCACCCTAGGACAAAGTCTATTGTCAAATGCAGAGAATATGCACTGTGTGGGTGTACTGGGATATGGTGGCAGCAGCATCGAGGTGCAGAGGCTGGAGTTGTGGAAGGGGAAGTAGGAAGGGAAGTTATGAATAACTGAGCATCACTGGGAAGAAACAAGATTACTATGGTCATTTTTTTCTAACCCCAGTAATGCTCAGATATTCCTAACTTTTAAGCAGACTACAAAGCAGTACCACTGGAGGTAGGCACAGAACTTATTTTGGAAACAGACTTTGCAGGACTGCTGTGCCTAACCTAGCATCATTCCTAGACAAAATGTCCAGGTTGTAATGCTTTGTATAGGTGTGTACTGTTTTCCAGGTAGCTGCTTTACAAATGTCCACTAATGGAACATCCCTGGCAGCTGCTAAGGTAGCAGCCATCCCTCTTGTAGAATGAGCCCTCAACCCTGTTGGGGCTCCTGCCAACTTTAGTGTAGCAGAACTGATACACTGGGCTATCCATCTAGAGATGGACCTTTGGAAGCTGGATTACATTTCATACATCCTCATATGTCAGGAACGTTATAAATAATAATTTTATTTATAAGGCACCTTTCAGTTGCCAAGGGACCATACATAAATAACAGATTAAAACAATAAAACTCATTAAAAGAAATTCAGCTGGATCAGAACAATTAATTCAATCAATATTCTAAAAACGAGTTTCCCACAAAAATGTCTTCAAACCTCTCTTGAAACCCTCCACAGAGGTGCACTCCCACAACCGATGGGATAGAGAGTTCAAAGGGTGGGTGCCACATATGAAAAAGCCGAGTGCCCGAAGATTTCAAATTCACCCTTGGAACCTCTAGCAACCCCTCATCGGCTGAGCCGGAGTGACTGATTAAGCGATAAGGAACAGAAGTCTTTTCAGATAGATTGGGCCAGATCTGTAGGGCTCTGAAAGTCAGCAATCCGACTTTAAGGTGATCTGCCTATATTGGCAGCCAGTGCAGTTTACGCGGCACTGAGTAATGTGACAGGATCTACTAGAACCTGTCAAAAGCCAGGCTGCAGCATTCTGCACAAGCTGCAGGCGGCCAGTTTCAACCCCAGAAGCCCTAGATAAAGGGAGTTGCAATAATCCAAGCATGAGGACACGAAGGCATGGACTAACGTTGGCAGGTCGGCAGACAGAAGAAGATGCTGAATCCTGGCGATGTTCCTTAGATGATAAAAGGAAGTCTTGATGACTGCTGACACCTGCAATGCAGTGTCAGCCCATCGTCAAGAACTACCCCAGGTTCCGCACCTGCTCAAAGGTTGGGAGAAACACCTCCAAGAAAATTCTGGAAGACGCACTATGACCTGACTCCCCATCTATCGACCCGGATCCACAACCAGTACCTCAGTCTTATCAGAGTTCAACCTCAGCCAGATAGAATTCATCCACTCCTGGATTTCTTTTAGACAGCTATTAAAGACCAAGACAGTTCCCTCCTGATCAGGGGCAAAGAAAGGCAGAGCTGGGTATCATCTGTGTAACAGTGAAACCTCAGTCCATACCTCCTTACAACATCTCCAATGGGTAGCATATACACCTCAAATAACATGGGTGACAGTACTGAACCGAGGCATCCCACACAACAAAGCCATGGAATCCAAGGAAAAACTTTGTGTTCTCCCAGTGAGGAATGATGTGAACCATCTTAAGATGGTTCCAGATATTCCTCAAAACAGCCTCAGGCGTTCTATCAACATTATGTGATCTGCAGTGTCAAACACTGAAGAAAGATCGAGAAGAACCAAAATGGAACAATTCTTCCGATCTCTGGCCATCAAGAGATCTTTGAGCACCCGAACCAGCGTGTCTTGGTACTATGTCTTTCACGAAAACTGGACTGATGGGGTCATAGACATCATGGATGGTCAAATGGTTTCAGTTGTGCAGCCACTACTTTCTCAATCACCTTCCTAACAAAGGAAGGTTAGAAATGTGTCTATAGTTTTCAAGACAGTCAGGGTCAAGGTAGCTTCCTTCAAGAGGTGTCACCGCCTCTTTCAGGGAGCTGGGAAATCATCAGATTCCTGGGCACCTGACTATCTGCACAGAGACTGGACCAATGATGTCAATACAACCCAAAATTAGGGAGGTTGGTCCAGGGTCCAAACTACAGCATGTAAGGCACATATGCTGGACGATCCTAATGACATCAATGAACTCCAGCTGACTGAAGGATCTCCAGGAAAACAGAGGCACCGTGATCTCACACCAGCTCACGGCAACCCCCTAGAGTGTGATGGCAGCAGTTCAGCCTTAATGTCGGCCACCTTATTTACTAAGAACCGAGCAAGCTCATCGCACTCCAATTACGAAAAAATTTTCCGAACTTGCAGACAGGCTGGGTTGCACAGTCTGTCCACAGTTCAAAACAGCTGAACTGGTTGATTCCGAGCAACCGCAATCTCCTGAACAGGAACTCTGCCTTCTTATGGGTGATTGTAGATTGATAGACCAAATAATGATCCATCAATCTAAGGTGGTTGGCATCAAGGGAAGACTTTCACCAGCAATGCTCTAACCTTCACCCTGTCTCTCAGATCTCCTTCCAACGTCCCATCAAACCAAGGGGACTTGGGACAGAGGGAGAGGGTGAACACGAACTGAGCAATGAAATCCAGAGCCCCCACAATGGCTGTATTATAGGCTGACACAAGGGTCTCTGGATCACTGCTTCCCAATGCGAGGGAAGAGAGGTCAAGCACTGCCGCAAGGCCTCTGAGGATCTATATACCTCAAGGGGTGGTACCTAACCAACTCTATATGGGCAAGCCTTCTAGACGGGTGCAAAACTAAACCCTCACGGTGTAATGATCTGACCACCCAACAGGTTCCACCCCACATCAGATGCCCCGACCCCTAGAAGGAAGATTAGGTCCAAAGAGTGCCCACATTTATGTGTAGCACAGGAAACCACCTGTTTAGACCCAGCATTGTCATTAACTGGAGGAAGTGTTGACCAAATTAGTAGAGTTTGTCATTGACCAGGCATCAAGTCGCCCAGAACCATCAATCTGGGCAACTCGAATGCCATATCAACGATGAAGTCCACCACTTCCTAAAGGAATTGCTTCTCATCACTGGGTGGACAGTAAATGAGGGCGATTCAAAAGCCTACACCTGCTACAACTATACACTCAAAGGATTCAACCCTCCCACTAGGACCTCCATGAGGCCGAGTTCAGTCCTGAAACAGACCGCAACCCTCCCTCTACAATCCAATCTTCAGCAGTGTAACACTGAGCACCTGACTGGAGTCATAGTCTCCAAGATGAGGCCAGAGTTATCCTCCAACCAGGTCTCGTAATGCAAGCCAGGTCCACTGTACTAACAAGATCAGCAATAATTGCGGTCTTGTTTTTAATGGACCTGGCATTGCACAACACCGCCCAAGTTGGACCTAACCTCATGGTTCACACAGGCTATCTGCCTATGATCCTTAGTGGCTGTCATGTAATAGCTGAGAGCTCTTTTCACATCCAGACTGTGAAGTCTTCTCTCACCAGAACTGGCATTGGTTGGTGAAAAGACAGAAGAGTGACAGATTGGTTCAGATGAAAATCCAAAACCACCTTGGGGAGGAATTTTCTATTTGTTCTGAGGACTACCTTATATGTATGAAAGAGATATAGTCCTGGTCAGTACAGAGAGCCTGAGCTCACTGATTCTTCTTGCAGAAGACATTGCCACTAGAAAACCTGTTTTCCATGCAACATATTTCAAGTGGGCTGTAGCCATGGGTTCAAAGTGGGTGGACCCATGAGCTTAGCTATAATGACACTGAGATTCCATGCCGGCACTGGTGCCCTGTGAGGGGAATGCAAATTATTCAATCTTTAAAGAACCTATTAAAAATAGGTTCTGAGACTAGAGTTACCTTTGCTCCAGCAGAGAGGTAAGTGGACACTTCTGCAAGATGAACCTTCAGGAAACTGGATTGCAAACCCAGAGAATGTAAATGAGAAAGATAGTCCAGGACAGTTGGCACTCCAGCCTAAGCTGGTACCAAATTTCTAGCTGAACACTCAGATAGAAAACCTCTTCCATTTGGAAGAATAGGTTTTCTTGGTGGAAGGTTTTCAGTAGCTCTTAATATGTTTAACATACTGTAGCTTCAGAGGTTTAAATTAGCATATTCTAATTCCTGAAGAGCCAGGCCTTAACATTGAGGGACTTGAGGTTGGGGTACAACAGGTTCCTGATTGGAAGTCAGTACATTGTGCCTCCAAAGGAGATGTATTGGTTTGGTGACAGATATGGAGAGCAGAAGAGTGTACCATGGCTGCCTGGGACAATCTGGAGCTATCAAGATCAGAGATGCTAAGTGGGATCTGAGCTTGAGTAACACCCTGAAAACCAGAGGGAAAGGAGGAAAAGCATACAGGTACCTCCCTGACCAATCCAGAGCCAGAGCATCCAGAGGAAGTGTGCCTGATCTGGTGGTCTGCAACAGTATTGTGGCAGGTGGTGGTTCTGGTGGGACACAAACAAGTCTACCTCTGGAGTGACCCATCTTCTGAAAGTCACTTGCACCACCTATCTGTTCAGGGTTGATTTGAGATGGGTCTGATTGATTTAACTCAAGGCATCTGCCAGGGTACTGTCTTCCCTGGCAAGTGGATTGCCTATAGGGATACTTCCAGGAGTAAGCCAGAGTCCAGATTTTCATGGCTTTTACGTAGAGGAAGCCTGACCTGGTGCCTCCTGCTTGTTTATGTAGTACATTGTGGTGGTGTTGTCTGTTCTGACTTCTACCACCTTGTCCTGTATTAGAGAAGAGAAAGCTTTCAAAGCTAGCAGCACAGCTGAGTTCCAGCAAGTTTATGAGCTGAAGGGACTCTGCAGCTGACCAGGTGCCCTGGGTTTGTGTGATCCCCTAAATGGGTGACCCAACCCAGGAGGGATGCATCTGTTGTAAGAACAACTGAGGGATGTTCTTTCTGAAAGGAGTCCCTGTCTTAGGCTGGATTCCTGTTTCCATCACTGGAGGGCCTGTAACAAAGTCCTTGTTACTGGAATGAGCTTTGAAAAGAATATTTTCTTTGACTCCAGTGAGCCCTGAGGTGGAACTGGATATCTCTCATCTGAAACCTGGAACCCAGCACTGTGCCTGTGGAGGCAGCCATGTGGCTCAGTAGCTGCAGAAACTGTCTTGCAGTTTTTGGTTTGTGCAATCTGAATGAGTTTGCAATCCACTGGAGACTTTTACCCTATCCAGAGGCAGGAAGGCTCTGCCCTGTAAGGTGTTGATCTCTATCCCTATGAACTGCAGTATTTGTGCAGGAAGAATGACTGACTTTTTGTGGTTAAGAAATCCCAGAGACTCCAAGAGATCTTGGGTGACTTGTGGGTACTGCTTGACCTGGTCTGGTGATTTCCTACCACCAGACAGTTGTCCAGATATGGAAAGCCAGTAACTCCTGCCTTTGAAGGTGTGCCACTACAGCTACTAGGCATTTCGTGAACAACCTTGGGGCTGAGGAAAGGCCAAAAGGTAGGGTTGAAAATTGGTAATGACCTGATGGGAGTCTGAATCTGAGATATTTTCTGCAAGACTCCCTTATGGGGATGTGAAATAGGCGTCTTTCAAGTCCAATGATGCCAACTAGCCTCCCTTTGGAGCGTTGGCAGGGTCAAAGTTACCATTTTGAAATTTGGTTTCTTCAGGTGCTTGTTTAGAGCTCTGAGATCCAATATAGGCCACCACTCCCCACTTTTCTTTGTAGTTAGGAAGCATCTGGAATAGAAACCCCTTCCTTTCAGTGGGGTTGGAACTGTTTCTACTGCTCTTATCTGTAGCAGGTTTTGAACCTCTGCTTCTGGCAGAATCTTTTCTGTTAGCCAGGTGAGCTGAAAACCCTGATCTTTTTGAGGAGGAAGGGATCTGAAGTCTAGAGACAGACCTTGACCTATCACCTCAGGACCCACTTATCTGTGATGTGCAACCAAGCCTGGAGGAAGTGGAGCAGTCTGCCTCAACAGTGTGGCCTGTGCCTCAGGGGTCTGTTTGTCTTGAGATTGAGGCTGAGGTGGAGTTTGGAACCCCTCGCCTGGAGCCCCTTTTACCCTTGCCCTGGAGTATCCTTGCTGTGGATACTGCTAGTATTGGGGTAAGGTCACTGGTGAGAAGAAGGGCCTGGTATTAAAGGACCTGCCCCAGCCCCCTTCCATATGGCCTGTTGGATGGAGAAACTTTCTTTAGCAAAATTGCTTCTATAAGTGGCCTTATACTCATCCACCTTCTGCAGGTAGGCAACCGTGGACTCCTCAAAAGTGAGTTACCCTCTAGGGCAAAATCCATTGCCTTGGACTGGGTGTCCTGAGTAAGATTTGTGGCTCTGAGCCAAGCACATCTCCTCTGTGCCACTATTTGCCATCCATCTGGCTGCAGTGTCATTTGTGTCAGCAGCCATCTGAAACTGATACCTAGCCACCTCTAACCCAAAGCTGGCAGTTTCAGCAGGTCATCTGACAAGGGCAAGGAGGCTTTCTGAGACATAGCCAAAAGTGACTGCCACAATGATTTTGATACTGGGCAGCACAGGCCTGGAAATTAGTTTGGTAAATGGCCAAAGAGGCTGACAAGTACTCTTTGTTGGCTATGCTGTCAATTTTCCTGGAGTCCTTGTTTGGAGAGTGTGAGGACAGAGGGACCCTAGCCTTATCGCAGGCAGCTTGCTGTATGACCTCCTGGTGATCAGGATGGGAGAAGAGAAATCAGCTCCTTCCTATCCATCTAATACTTTTGTCCATCCTCCTGTTAAGAGGAGGGATGGAATTTGGTGTCCGGAGAAGCTTTAAGGCATCTTTCTTAAAGAATTTGTACACAGGAAGGAGGAGTGTCTTTGTGGGTGTTAATCCCATCATTTCCATATATTCAACTTCCTCCTCATCTTCAGTTTGCTCAGTGGTGGGGATGTGTAATGCATCTACCATACTTCTGACAAAACTAAAATGAGAGGATAAATCCTCAGACACTCTTGGAGGGAACCAAAGTCCTGTTAAGAGGACACTTCTGGTTTTATTGGCTCTTCCTCCTCACCAAAATCATCATCATCATCATCATAATCCTCTCCTTCATGAAGAGAGGGTTGCACATTGCTGCCAGCCTGGGGACCCTGAGCAGTGGCAGGAGGCTGCTGAGGAAGAATTACGGTCTGCAAGGTCTGGATTATTTTAAAAGCCTGGGCAATTTCTTGATCCACAGGCACAGACAGACCAGACACAGAAGTCCATGGTTTGGAAGGCAGGGGTTCTGTATGTTTCAATTTCCTTGTTTTCTCTTGAAGGAACTGGGAGCCAGCTAGTTCATTTGTTCTTTTTGTGCCTTTCTCACCTGGGTCAGGGGCAGAAGCAACTACAGATGTGGGTTCAGCCACAGTGGTTTGGGTGACGGCTGGTCAGAACACGAGGGACCCTAGAAATTTCTTTAAGCCTTTCAAGGCATTTTTCTATGTTTTTCTGGGAATGTTTTGCAAACTTCACATTTCTCTTGCAGATAATCATAACCTAGACAAGCCACACATAAGGTGTGCTTGTCAGCCTTGTAAACACTTCTCCACACTGTAAACAATTTTGAAACTACATTCACTGGTCTTCTTTTGGGTTTCTCTGACATGATGTTTAAAAGGAGAAAGCACCAATCGCTAAATAACTAAACTTTTTCTTTTTGTTTAAAACAAACGGTTGTGGTTGATTCCGAACTGGAAGTAACTAGAGGAACTGGAACCAAAGGGAGAAGAAAAGAACCGGTTATGATTCAGTAACTGAGATTTATCGTTACAAGAAAATAATTAAAATAAATATTAATAACTAAAATAAAGAGGTTCTTTGGTCAGAGAACCCAGATTTAAACTAAAACTAACCCGGTTCCCCCGGGTATACTCGAACCATGAGGAACTGGGAAAAATAATAAATTTTAAACTAAACTAAGATTATTTAACAAAACAATCAGTAGAGGCAGTAAATGAAAACAAAATATACGTGTTCAAACTATTTGAAGTTTTATTCATGCAGGAAAAGTGGACTAACAGCACTCTGAGTGACCAGACTTTTCAGGCAGAGAAAAATCTGAAGAGGTTTAGAACACTGGCAGTTAGAGGCAGCATTTAAAAGATACTCACCTGCGAAGTGTTCCATCATTTGCATGTGTTCTATCTCTCTCGGGCAGTCCAACCCCATGGGCCTACTGCTTAAAGTTAAGAATATCTGAGCATTACTGGGCTTAGAACTGTGTTGGAGCTTCCATATAGACCCATTTGAACCGAGTCAATTGCAGGAAAAGAAATGAGGAGGGAATGGGGCTGCCTGTGCCTTTATAGGGTTGGTGATGTTGGCATGGGTGGCCCCAGTGGTACTGCTGAAAGTCTTCCGTAGGATCCTGCTTCACCAACGGTGAAGTTCCTATGGTGTTGACCTGATGACAGATACTCTGAAGACGATTTCCAGGTCCTGGAGCAAAAAATCAGAAACATGGCAATTTTGTGTTGTATGAAGATGCAAACAGGTCTATGTCCAGACAACCTCATTTTTCAGGAATGCATCCACAACAGAGTGAGAGTTCCATTCATGGCAGAGCACACTATATAGACTGAGGTAATCTGCCGTGAATCCAGGGTGCTCGGAGGAAGAAAAATGACTTCCCATAGTAATCTTGTTTCTTCCCAGTGATATTCAGGTATTCATAACTTCTACAGTAAGCCCTTTAGCTAGAACTGCCCAGAGAGAATAGAACACATGCAAATGATGGAATTATTTGCATGTGACAACTTTTCAAATGCTGCCCCATACTAACTGCCAATGTTCTAAAACTCCTCAGATCTCTAGACGCCTGGAAAGGCTGGCTCTAAACTATGAATACTGAATAGTATTAATGATTAGTAATAATCAATGATAATTGTAAGAATTAAACCTATAACACCTTAAATAAAATTCTTTAACTGTAGGGCAAAACACAACAGCTACCCCAAAAAAAGTCAGTCACCTGAAAAGGTGGAAACCATAACATGAACCCGTTTATCAGAATTGTGCCAGAAAGTGGCATATATACCTCTGAGAGCACAGTATGCAGGAGTGCATAGGCTAAAGGTTCTGGAAGGAGGCAGAGGAAGTATGAATACCTGAGTGTCACTGGAAGAAATAAGATTTCTATGGTAAGTAATTTTTCTTCTAACCCCAGTAATACTCAGGTATTCATAACTATCTGCAGACTACAAAGCAGTACCAGTGGAGGTGGTCACAAAACTTTATTTTGAAACAGACTTTGCAGGACTACTGTGCCAAATCTAGCATCACCCTGGATTGAATATGCAGGTTGTAGTGTTTCATAAAGGTGTGTACTGTTTTCCAGGTAGCTGCATTACAGATGTCAACCAATAGAACATCTCTGGCAGCCGCTAAAGTAGCTGCTGCCCTCTTGTGGAGTGGGCCCTCAATCCTGTTGGGGCTCCCCTATCAGCTTTAGTGTAACAGGATTAGATACACTGGACTATCCATCAAGAAATGGACCTTTTGATGCTGGGTTACCCTTTCCCACATCCCCATAAGTCAGGAACAGCTGATTCTTGTTCTGCCTATGGTCATTAGTGGCTGTCATGCAGTAGGTAAGAGCTCTTTTGACATCCAGATGGAGAAATCTTCTTTCGCCAGAGGTGGAATGCTCAGTGAAGAAGACAGGTAGGGTAATGGATTGGTTAAGGTGGAAACCGAAACCATCTTAGGGAGGAATTTCCTGTTTGTCCTCAGAACTACCTATCCCAATGGAATGAAATGTAGTCCTGTTCAATGCAGAGAGCCTAAAGCTCACTGATTCTTCTTGCAGAGGTCATTGCCACTAGGAAAACTGTTTTCCATGTGACATATTTTAGGTGAGCTGAATACATGTGCTGAAAAGGAGACCCCATGAGCTTAGCTATGCACACACTGCAGTCCTATGCTGGCACTGGTTCCCTATGAGGGATGCAGATGGCCAAGCCCTTGAAGAACCTCCTAAAAGAAAAAATATTCACCATGGTGATCTTGTTTCTTCAAAGTGATCACTCATTATGATTAAACTGATGCAGTCAACCTCCTGTGTTGAAATGCCGCAGAGATGGAATGCTATGCAAATGATGGAACTCTCAATTGGCCTATGCCAATTTCAAACTGCTGCCCTAGTAACTGCTGTACTCTTAAGTGCTTCAGATTGTTACATAGCCTAACTGGGTATAGGACCCACTAGTTAAACCTAACATATTACTAAATAATCTTTGTCCCCTTGGGTCAAAAAACATCCCTAAGAGACAACCATAAAACTTGAGACCACAAGGAGAACAACTGGTTAAAGGGTGAGCCTCTAACCTGGCTCATATACCAAAAACCCTAAAGCAGAGATGCAGAACAACTTCTCCTCCTTTTTATGACCCCCCTTTTTTAAGTTCTGGTAGGAGAGGCAGGGTTGGTGCTTTAATCATAGTGAGTGATCCCTTTGAAGAAACAAGATTACTATGGTGAGTATTTTTCTTCTAACCCCAGGAATCACTCATTATGATTAAACTGATGCAGACTACCTTGCAGTATCTTTGGAGGTTGGGCAGAGACCTATTTGGGAAACAGGTTCTGCAGAACTGCTGTACCAAACCTGGCATCACTTCTGGATTGAAGGTCCAGGCTGTAGTGCTTTGTGACAGTGTGCACTGTTTTCCATGTAGCTGCTTTGTATATTTCTAGTAGTGGAATCTCTCTTGAAGCTGCCATTGAAGCACCAGTGCCCTGGTGGAGTGTGCCCTTAGGCCCAGGGTGCCTGTTTACCACTTTAGTGTAACAAAACTGTATCATGCCAACTATGCAGTGAGCAATTGTACATTTTGTAGCAGCTCTGCCTCTACCCACTTCACCATAGGTGAGGAAGAGCTGTTTCACTTGATCCGTATGACGGTTCTGTTAATACAGTGACTAATTGCCCTTTGACATCAAGGGAGTGAAGTTTTTCTGGAGAACTGGAATTCTCTGTAGACAAAACAGTTAGAGTGATTGACTGATTTAAATGAAAATCAGACACCACCTTGGGAGGGAATTTCCTATTGGTCCTGAGGACCACCTTGTCCCTGTGGAATGAGATATAGTCTACATCTGTGCACAGGGCTTGTAACTCATTGATCCTTCCGGCTGAAGTAATAGCAACAGAAACATGGTTTTACACGTGATATATTTCAGATCTGCAGTTGCCATGGGTTCAAATGGTACATCCATTAGCTTAGCAATGCAGATATTCAGATTCCAGGCAAGGACTGGTTCACTCAGGGAGGCTGCAGGAGGTTGAGGCATTTAAACTATTTCCTGAAGAATGGGTGAGAGGTCATGGATCTCTCTTTACCAGCTGACAGATAAGCTGAGACTGAAGCCAGGTGGACCTTGAGGGTCGAGGGCTTCAGGCCTAATGAGTGTGATGTGTCATGTAGTCCAGGAGAATAGCCAAGTCAGCCCTAGAGGGGTCAGCACCCTTATCTGAACACCATATACTAACATTACTAAAATGCCAGTAGAATAGGCCTAATGGTCGTTCAGGTCTGCTCTTTGGTCAGCCCCACCCTGGGAGCTGACTTTGCTGCCCCTCCTTCTCTGGCTTCTCCCTTCCCAGTCCTGGATATTCTCACTGCATTGGATTTTGCTTCCAGAACCCTTCCTCTGTACCTATCCCATCCCATCTTGAACCCTCTACCGTCTCTGCCTCCACCAGCCCCTGGGCAGCACATTCCATGGCTCCACCACCCTCTCAGTGAAGTAGCACCTCCTCCTTTCTCCCCTGAATCTCCCCTCCAGCTTCCACTCATGACCTCTAGTTGCCCTCCTCCTTCCTTCAGAGCACCCTGACTGCTCTCCCTATTTACCCTTTGTGTACCTGAAGACCTCTATCATGTCCCTCAGTCCCTTCTCTCTTCCAGTGTGTACATATTTAGCTCTTTGAGCCTCTCCCATAGGTCCTGTCCCCAAGCCCCAAATCATTTTGGTTGTCCTCCTTTGGATCCTCTCCAGGAATTCAATGTCTCTTTGAACATGGAGAACCTCTTCCACTTAGAAGAATAAGTTTTCTAGTGGAAGGTTTCCTGAACTCCCTAAGCACTGTCAGCACCTGTTCTGACAGTTTAAGGTTACAAATTCTAAGTCCTCAAGAGCCAGGCCTTGAATCTCAGTGATTTGAGGTTGGAATTCAAGATCCTACCCTGAAAGGAGGTCAGCAGGTTGTGCCTCCTGAGCAAGTGAATTGGGGGGCAATGACAGGGTCAGCAGAAGCAGTACCAATGTTGCCTCCGGTGCCATCAGTATCATTGTTGCTGGTTGGGACCTCAATTTCAGCAGGGTCCTGAATATCATTGGAAAAGGAGGGAAGGCATACAGATACTTTCCTGACCAGTCCAGGGCCATTGCATCTAGGGAAGTGTGCCCTGAGAGGGGGCCTGCAACAGTACATTGGTAACTGGCAATTTTCTACAGAGCAAAACAATCCACCTCTGGAATGCCCCACCTCCTGAAAATTGTACTGAGTATCTGGGTATTCAGACATCACTGTGGTGGTCCTGACTTGTCCTGCTGAGGGAATCTACCAGTAAATTGTCCTTTCCTGGAAGGTGTGTGGCTGATAGGGATACTTTCATGGAGTATGCCAGGGACCACAGCCTCATTGCCTCTGTGCACAGTGGGGCTGACCTGGTTCCTCCTGTTTGTAGATGTAGTACATAGCTGTGGTGTTGTCTCTTCTGACCTGCACCACCTTGTTTTGAAGATGTGGGGCAAATGCCTGTAGAGCTAGGTACACTGCCCTGAGCTCCAGCAGAGTTATGTGCAACAGGGACTCTGGGGAGATCATGTGCCACTTGCTGTGTGGTCCAGCATGTGTGCTTCCCAACCTAGAAGGGAGGCATCTGTTGAGAGAACTAGGGAAGGCTGTTTCCTTAGAAAAGATACGCCTACCTGAAGGTTGTGCTCGTCCAGCCACCACTGTAGTGCCTGTGATAGGCAGTGGGTGACTGGAACTAGTTTGGCCAGTGGGTCTGTCCTTTGTGACCAGAACTGTCTCAGGTGAAACTGGATGTCTTTCGTTTGGAATCTGGAACCTAGTACCACTGTAGTTGCAACTGCCATGTGTCCCAGCAGCCTGAGGAATTCTCTGGCTGGTCTGGGTTTTCCTAGTATGAATGACTTTGCAATTTACAGAAGGCTATTTATCCTGTCCTGGGGCAGAAAAGCTATGCCTAGGCCAGTGTCCAGTTCTGCTCGATGAACTCCAGTATCTGTACTGGTATTTGTTGGACTTCTGTTGTTTATGAGGAAACCTAAGGACACCAGAGTAGACTTTGTTAGTGCTGGGGATTGCTTTGCATGTGCAGAGACTGACCCACTACTAGCCAGTTGTCCAGGCAGGAAAGACTGTCACCCCATTTTCTCAGAAACTCTACCACTATGGCCAGGAACTTTGTGAAGGCCCTTGTGCAGAAGTTAGGCCAAAAGGGAGTGCTGTGAACTGATAATGGCCTGAGGCCAGCCTGAATTTCAGGTACTTTCTGTGAGATAGTCTGATAGGGAGCAAGCATCCTTTAGGTCTAGGGAAGCTAGTCAGTCTCCCTTCTGTAATGTAGGAAAGATTATTGAGGGTGACCGTCTTGAAATTTGACTTCAGAATGTGTTTGTTCAGAAGTCTTAGATCAAGGATAGGTCAAGAGTCTCCATTTTTTCCTGGTAAGGAAGTATCTGGAGTAGAAGCCTTCCCCTCTGGTTTAGGGGCACTGGCTCCACTGCTTTGATTGCCAGAAGGTTTTACCTCTGCTTCCAGTAAGATTCTGTCTGCAGATGTGACTGGTGCGAAGGTTCTTGTTCTCAGCTTGGGGAAAGATCTGAGCTATGACAGCCCTGGCTCACTACCTCCAGGATCCATTTGTCTGTGGTGATAATATGCCAGGCCTGGAGGTAGTGATCCAACCTGCCACCTACTGGTGGTTCTACTATAGGGACGTAACCTATACCAGCCCATTAGGGGTTCTGTGTGGGCTGTGCCTGAGTCCGTGGGGAGGGAGAAGCTCTTCTCATAGCTCTCTTGCACCCTTCCTCTAAAATAGCCTCTAGGCTGCTGTTGCAGCTGAGAGGCCTGTACTGAAGCGAATGTCTGGGATAGGATCCCTTACCCCTGCCTCCACTAGTTTGGGCCCTATAGGAGGTGGAAGACCTATCCTTAAGAGTTACTTCTATAGGTAGCCTTGTATTCCTCTACCTTTTCGTATAGGCTTCTGTTTTGTCACCAATTAATTTTTTTCATATGGGAAATTCATTGCCTTTGTCCGAGTAGCCAAGGTCAGGTTGGTGACTCTGAGCCATGCAAATCTGAGGGAGACAGCTAAAGCCATTAGCCTACCTGCAGTCATTGCACCGACCTCTATGTGGAACTGGTATTTGGTGGCATCCAGTGCAGCTCTTGTAGTATCCTGCCAGTCGAATGCCACTTCACCTGGCACCCTGTCAGCCAGGGTTGGAACTGTATTCCCGAATCTCTGGTATTGCACTGCATGAGCCATGTAATTGGCTTGCCTAACAGAGAAGCAGCCATGTACCCCTTCTTCCATGGCATCCATTTTCCGAGAATCTTGTCTGGAGGATGGGTACCTAAGGCATCCTGTCCTTGTCGCAGGCAACAGCCTGAACCACCCCTTCAGGGTCAGGATGGCTTAATAGGAAATCAGCTGTGGTTCTATCCAGCTGAAATTTCTTATCAGGGCACCTTTGTATGCTAGCATAAGCCCTGCTATCGGGGTTACTAGAATCCCAGTAAGACCTAGTGGTAGGCAGGGAAGGCAGCTTGTGAAACTCCAGTTAAATGGATTTCACACTGTCTCACTCTGTTCTCAGCCTCAGCTGAGACTGAGGGATGACATCATTTTAGAACTGTCACAGCTGCATAAGCCACACTGGAATGTTGCTGTTGGAGGTCAAAGTAGAACAGCTGGGAATTTGAAGCCAGTCTGTGTACAGTCTAAGAGAGGGATACTGTAGTGCAGCAGAGTGTGTGCAGGCTCTCAGAGCTTTAAGCTCTGTTTCAGAGCTACTTTTGTTTTTGGTGTGTGTTTCCACCTGAAGAGAACACAGGAACAGGTAACTGAAGTGGTGGAGACCGCCTAAATGAGCTCACAGCCCTATCCCCATGGGATGGGGGGAAAGTGTCTGCCAGTTTTCCAGGGGTAACCTCCCCGGTCCAGCTAAGGAAAGAAGCTGCCTGCCTGAGTTGTACTGAGGCACCAGAAGCTCTATAAGAGATTCCTTGTGAAGAAACGTCCTGTGGGGCACCTGCAACCAAAGGGTGAGTTCGCTCTGAAAAAGGGCCAAGCATTTTCACCTGAAACAGAAGGAAACTAAAGGATTTCTACTGTAGGGTCAGAAAAGACAGCCAAATACAGTTGGAAAATGTGGGATTGGACTACTTAACCCAGTGAGTGGTCTAGAGTAATGGACAAAGTCACTTATAAGTATGTTCAAGGCCAGCACAAAATTGGAAAGAAAGAATGTGGGGAGTGGATTGCTTAACATGGGGATCTAGAGTAATGGACAATGCCACTTATTTTAAGTATGTTGAAGTCCAGCACAATGGGAAGCAAGATAAGTAGACTGAATGTGAAATACATTTAGCAAGAATCTACACAGCAAAGTGCTAAAGGATGAGGTGTTACAGTCCAGAGAAATGGCCAGGTATGAATTGTGGAGCAAGAAGTGGAGACCCCCATCAGTAGTAACCAAATTCACCTCTACGGATTTGCTCTGAGACATCTTTACTTTCACTTGGGTACTTGGCCAGTGCCTGGGGAAAGTACCCAGATGTGGGATTAAAGAGGATTCCCTAATGGAGCTGAGGTGCTCTTATGTAGTTTAGGAGCCACCAGAAAATGTTTCCATGAAGTACAGAAGATGTCCAAGTGGCTGGCAAGGGAGCCGAGCTGGGAAAGTCCAGAGCAGTGTACAAGTCCGGGCAGTGTAACCCAAAGCAGCATACAAGTCCAGGCTGTTTGCCTGGTGTGTGGTAGAGCCTGAGGGCTAAAGTGATGAGGATGTGTTCTGGTCTCCTTTAATCTGCATTACCAGGAGTGTAACCCCATGGGGGTCCATCTATGCTTTGTTTATTCTGTTTGGATGTGAATAAAAGCCACAGTTTAGAATCCCACTTCTGGTATTGGACATTACAGTTATTGCTTCCTGTGTTCAGGAGTTACTTGGGTGCCCCTGTGCAGAGTAGCCAAACCTAGCCTTTGTGCCAAGTGGCCTATTCCTCCCAGAACTCAGCCCACCAGGTAGAGCTGTCAGATACAAACGGCATACCAGCCTGGGGTTACACTAGTTTTGCTGTACAGAAATAAAAAGTGGAGTGGTTACTGCCCCATTCATCCCCCTAGTTCCGGCACCTATGCTTTTGTCTATTCCAGGTATTGAGTTGGATTCTGAAATGTTTGCAATGCTGCCTCTTTAAGGACTTCTGCATAAGTAACAAAAGGTGCTTTGTGGGAGCTAGCCCCATCATGTCAAGGAACTCTGCTTCCTCCATATCCTTCTCTGTCTCCTGCAGAGGAAGGTTGAGGTCTCTACCATGTATTTTTTTCACAAAGGCATAGTGGGAGGTATAATCCTTTGGTCCCCTAGGAGGAGTTCCAAACTCCTGTTCTTTGGAAACCTTCTGGTCTCTCGGTTCCACTTCAAAATCGTCCTCATCACCATAAATAGCCTGCAGTTCCTGAGGAGCTGGTCCTGGCCCAAGAACTGGTGCAGCTGGTGTGGGAACCGGACTGCAGCCTGCAGTGCTTACAAGACTCATCAAACCTTAGCAATGTCCTCAGCCGAGGGCATATTGTGTTAGTCTGCTGGAAGCTCCTTAGCCTTCTTGGCCGGAGGTGCAGTGACATGCTTTCCTTGCATTTTTCTTAAGTGGGACAGTTTCAGCCCATCTCCACAGCCCTTTTGACTTACCTTGCTCAGACTTGTCTGACCCTTGTCAGGGTCTTTAGCTTTACCTCCATACTTCTCAGTGGCTGAGGTAGAGGAACTTATTTCCCCAGCAGTAGCAGAAGCAGAGGCCATTTTTCCAACTTCTTGGCCCTTTTTCTCAAAGTTTTAGGACAAAAGTTTTAAAAATATCACAATTAGCAAAAATACAGCTAGTACCCAGACAAAAACACAGAGGGAATGTCGGTTTGCTTTTGCTATAATCTGCCCACAAGACTCCAATACCTAAAACCAGTGGGTCCTGTGCGTTTTTAGGTTTGTCAACAAGGACCTCTGACATTGAGCAGGAAGTGGTAAAATCAAATTTAAGAATTTTATCAGTTCCTTAGAACTGAGATTTCAAATAAACAATCGCTAATGGTTCCTGAACTGAACACTACTGGTTCCTGAGAGAAAAAGGCAACCAAAATAAATATAAATTTAAGTATAGTATTATAAAGCGGTCAAAGGAACTGACCGCAAAATCACTAATATCTTAAAGAATGAGGTAAAAACCTCACTAAAGCCACAGAACCCTCAGTTCCAAGGAACCATGAGGAACCATGAACAGCATAAAACAATTAATATAAACCACAAAATTAACTAACTCTAAAGGCAGCAATTGAAAATGAAACTTAAAATGTTACTTATCGATCAGTCCAGAGCCAGGGCATACAGAAGGACTGTACTTGATCTAGTGGCCAACAACAGTACTGAGGCAGGTGGTGGTTCTGATGGGATGCAAACAAGTCTATCTCTGAAGTACCCCACCTCCTGAAGAACACTTGCACCATTCACCTGTTCAGAGTCCATTCGTAATGGGCCAGGTTGATTTTGACTCAGAGCATCTGCCAGGGTATTGTCCCTTTCCTGGTAGATGGATTGCCTGAAGGAAACTCCCAAGGAGTAAGCCAGGGTCCAGATTTCCATGGCTTTGTTCAGAGAAGGCTTGACCAGGTGCCTCCCTGCTTGTTTATGCAATACATTGCGGTGGTATTGTCTGTTCTGACTTGCAACACCTTTCCCTGCACCAGTGATGTGAAAGCTTTTAGTGCCAGAAACACTACTCTGAGTTCCAGAAAGTTTATGTGCTGGAGTGACTCTACATTTGACCAACTGCCTTTGGTTGTGGGGTCCCCTAAATGGGAGCACCACGCCAAGAGAGATGCATCTGTTGTGAGAACAACTGATGGGGACTCTCGGAAAGAAACTCCTTCCTTAGGTTAAATTCCTCTTTCCACCACTGAAGTGCTTGTAACAAGGTCTTTGTTACTCAAATAGGCTTTAAGAGGATCTCTTCTCTGGCACCAGTGTGCTCTTAGGTGGAACTGGATGTCCCTCATTTGGAAGCTGGAGCTTAGGACTGTGCCTCTGGCTGCAGCCATATGGCCTAGTAGCTGTAGAAACTTCCTTGTAGTTTTGTGCTTGTGCAGGCTGAAAGAGTTTGCAATCAGCTGGAGATTACTCACCCTGTCGAGAGGCAGGTAGACCCTGCAGGGTGCTGAGCTCTGCTCCTATGAACTGCAGGACCTGTGCAGATAGAATGACTGATTTTATGTGATTTATCAGGAACCCAAGGGACTCCAGGAGCCTTTGGGTGGTCTGCAGGTGTTGTCTGACCCGGTCTGGTGATTTTCCTACCACTAGCCAGTCATCCAGATATGGGAATACTGTGACACTGTGTCTTGAAGGTGTGCCACAATTGCTAACAGGCACCCTGTGAATACCCTTGGAGTCAAAGTGAGGTCGCATGGTTGAAAACTGGTAATGGCCTGATTGGAGTCTGAACCTGAAGTATTTTCTGTAGGACTCCTTATGGGGATGTGGAAATAAGCGTCTTTTAGGCCCAGTGATACCAACCAATCTGCTTTCTGGAGTGTTGGCAGTATCAATGCCAGAGTTACCATTTTGAACTTTGACTTTTTCAGATTCTTGTTAAGAGCCCTGAGGTCCAAGATAGGCCGCCATTCCCCATTTTTCTTTGTGGTGGGGAAATACCTGGAGTAGAAACCTTTTCCTCTCTGCTGGATTGGGACAGATTCCACTGCCCTTAGCAGCAGTAGGTTTCAAACCTCTGCTTCCATCAGCTTCTTTTCTGCCAGGGAGGTAGACAAAAACCCTGTTTTTTTTAAGAGGAAGGGATTCGAAATTCAGAGACAGACCCAGACTCACTACCCACAGGACCCACTTGTATGTGGTAATGCTTAACCAAGCCTGGAGGAAGTGAGACAGTCTGCCTCCAACAGGTACTGGAGGAGGCGGCCTGTGTAGTGTAACTTGGTAATAAAATTACCTTTCTCATGTTCTTGTTGAAACTGCACAAAAAGAATAGACAACAGACAAGTGGTGTCCAGATAATAATGTAATTTATTACTGGTAAATAAGAATAATACAGGTTTACAACCAACAGTGTAATCACTGGGAGAGTATCCAGTTTCCTTACCTATAGGCACAGTCAAGTCTCTCAGAGAAAATACATGGTGCAAGGGGTCTTATACCTGATAATAACCATGACAGCAACTAAAAAGATACATAAAAGCATACAATTGGTCAAAACAGGTGGCCAGGTAACTATCCTAAGAAACTGCTTAGCTTAGCAGAAGATAAAAGTGAATAATAAGGTCTGATTCTTCTAAGGTCACTTGCAGTTACAGTTTGCATAAGCACTAACCATGGCACTGTTGCTAACTAATAATTGTATGTTGAAGTTTTCTAAACAAATGTTGGACATGGCTGTGTGTCAGCAGGGGTTTATTCTGGGATGCAGTCAGGGAAGTAGTAGTAGTCCCACCAAGATGAGGGAGTGCAAGATAGCCATCTTGCCAGTGTATTGTAAGAAAACAGAAAAGGATTGTTAAGTGTGGGTACTATTTCACCCTAAGTGGGTTGGGAAAAGTAAGTTTAGTCACCTATGTACAACCTGAGCTGATTAGCAAGGAACCACTTATCTGTGGTTTCTTTTGTTAGTGAACTCGGACCTGATAGACAGCAGGACTGAGTTTGTTGACAATGGGGTATAGGTCTTCCATTTGCTGGTAAAAGAATGAGTTGGCTGTCTGTACTGGAGAAGCATAACTTGGTCTCCAACTTGCCAGTCGATTTCTTTGACATGCTCATCAAAATGAGTTTTAGCTTGTTGTTGAGCTTTACCCATTTGATTGGCAGCAAGCGGGTGTGTCTTCATGATGTCATCATGAAGCTTTTCAACATACTTGTCTACAGATACTCGATCTGTAGTAGGTGTGTGGAGATCGATCAACAGGTGCTCAGGTAATCTCATGGCTCTACCAGTGGTAACCTTATAAGGTGCGCACTGAGTAGTGGCTGCTAAAGTGCCCTAATTGCCATCAAGAGTAGTTGCAAAAGGGAATGCAATCCTTAGGATTGTCATTGATGAATCTGCATAACAACTGTTTGATTCTTCTGTTGGCTCTTTCCAACTGGCCTGGGGATTGAGGATGGTAAGAGATGGGAATTTCTGATCTACTCCAAGTAACTGGAATGTCTGCTTCATCAGCTCAGCTGTAAAACTGGTTCCCTAGTTTGAGTCTACCTTTAAGGGTAGTCCCACCTGGAGAACAGTTGAACCACCAGGATCTTGGCAGTTGTCTTTGCTGTGTTTGTCTTAGTGGGAAATGCTTCACCCACTTAGAAAACAAATATGTGATAAGTGAATACGAGTTGTTTTACTGGAATTGGTGAGGGGCCAATGAAATCGATTTGTATCGTATTCCATGGTCCAGTTTGCCTTTGTGCAACAATTTGGTGTTTCTTTTCACCAAAATTGGATTGTTCTGGGCACACACTATGCAGTTGTCCACATAGTGCTCTACTTCTTTGGCCATGCCAGGCCACCAGACAACTGTTTTGAGTCTCCGGAGGGGTTTTCTATTCCTGGTGTCCACCAGTGGGAGTATCATGAACCATGTGGATGAATTTGGTTCACAGAGATTGTAGTGCAACCCACAATTTGTCACCTTTATCCTCTTTTGATACCAGATGAGCTTCTGATTACTGGACAAGTGTATGTTGTCAGAGTGTCTTGTATGGACTACCAACAGATAGTGGTTGTTCAATTCCTTTGTCCAGGGATTTGAACACATCTTTAATTCTGGGTCTGATTTCTGTGCAGCAGAAAGATCCATTGGAGGTTCTGGTACTGGTTTCTGCCTAGTATTAGCAGCCACTATAGCTGCTACAGCTATCGGGTGAGCCATTGTCCATACCCCCCAAGTGCCTGCTTTGGCAAGCAAGTCCACTCAATCATTGAATTCATGGTAAGAGTCAGATTTACAGTGAGCTTTTACCGTGTGGATGTACAGTTTGTGATTAAACTGCTGTGTCAGGGTGTGTATATACACAAATAGATCCCTATATTTGACAGGTGTGCTATCAGAGGATGTAAAGTAATTTTCTACCAGAATGGTAGAAACTCAGTAAGGGATGAGCAGACTCAGAGTCTACAAAGATGATGGCATCCTTGTCACCATGGGGCATGACCTCAAAGCACAGGCCACAGCTGCCAATTTGGCATACTGTAAGGAGAAAACAGGCAGAGCCATCTGTAAGTGTAACACCCCTATCAATAAGCGGTTCCCAAAAGTCTTCGGAGAGCTTGCCTAATTGCTCGCTGCCTGGCTGGTGTTCGGCATCTTAGTCATTTAAATGTATTGCCAGTGAGTGCCTGTGTGGCCTCCATGTACTGTCGCTCTAAGGGCTGCCTATGTACAGTAATAATTAATCTGGTAGGGGACTGAGTGTTTCCATGCTGGGTCCCACCTGGCTGCCTGCTAATTGCTCTGTTTCTGCCATCGCTAATTGTGCAGAGGAGCTCTGCTGAAAGACGTAACTAATTGCTGGTAACCATTTAGAGTAGTAATGATAATGTAATTTGTTCTAACCTGCCTTCTTTGCAGCAAGGACTGTTCTGCTTGGCTCCACCATTTTGGTCCTGAACTGCTGAACTGGACAATCAGTAACAGGGACTCTAAAATGGAGCCTGCTCATAGGGACTGTATGGACCCAAACCTGTGGGAATTATAGTTTTGGATTGTTGGCACCTTTGCTACTGAAAGGTGAGCTCTTGTGTGATTGATAGTTGTGCTGAGCAACCAAACCATTTGGATCTGGGGGAAATACCACGAGCTGTCTGCTGGCGAGCCAGATCTAAGCAGGAATCAAGAGAAGAAACAACTTGTGATAGTCGAGCAAGCTGCATAATTTTGAGTGGAAGAACTGTGTGAAGGCCTAAATAGCAGCTTGCAAGTTGGCTCATTGTGAGAGAGAAGGGAGAGAGGAGAGTTTTAGCGGACTAAATCCAAGTCTGGAGAACCCAGTGAGTGGCTGAAGGGTGATCAGGCTTTACCTGAGGAGGACCAAGATTGTGCTGAGTGCGATCAGCCTGCCAGAAATCTCGATTCACCCCAGAGCTCCCGGGTTTGAACAGAGACTTTGCGAGTGGAACCTGAGAGTGCTTGCCTGGTACAATAGGTGTCCCTTACATATAAATGTGAGGTGTAACGTGGAGGTTGTGCTCCCATCCCCATGTTACAAACTGCATTCTGCTAGCTGGAAGTGTGTCCAGCCCCAAATGGATTGACTCCACTATGAGCTCCATGTAGCTAGATCTTGCCACGAGAGCCACGCCAACCCCACTCTGCTGCACAGAGAAAACCATCAATGAGAGACCTGCCCAGGGATCAGCACCCTGCTCCACACTGGAGCAGGAATGACGCTGCAGTGAATCGTGTGGGCCCTGCTTCTCCTGGCAATCCAGAGAGTTCATCTGCTGTCTTCATTCTCGTTCAGCCTGTGTCCAGTCTTGAGCATTATGAGTAGTCACAGGGTAGTTCCCTGCAACATATAGCTAAATCAAAAGTGTGTCACCTCATTGTTTTGTTTTTTCCTTCATGAAATGAGCCCTCCAGCTCCAGATTACAATTAGAGTGGGTGCATGTTTGTTTCTTTCCTCACAGGGCCTCGACCAGCTGCAATGCTGACCTGTCCCAGACAACTGTCCTGGCTAGCCCACCTTCTCTCCACCTCAGTACCCAGAGTGTGTGACTGTAATCGGGACTCTAAATGCATGCACAGTAGTGATAACTCTAGAAAGTAAGCTAATTAACCTGATTGACCCCTTCCTTGTTCAAACCCCTTGAATAAATCAGATCTACTTTTCTGCATTTCAAACAGTTTGTGAATCCTGCTTATGTTGGAAGTATTGTGCTGCTGCCATTTGCTCTGTCTAACCTTGTTTTACAGGGGGTCCCCAGGGTTGAACTGGAGAAACCTGCCCTGGTGGTAAGTGCTAAGTATTTAGATATGGGTAAAGCATATTGGGGTACTGTGAAGGTAATTGTTGCATTCTGTGTGGGCCACTTACAGGAATTGAGGGGTTACAGTGTCCCAGAGGGCTGTGCCAAGCTAGTTTGACCACTAATAAGCCTGACCTCTGGGTAGAGGCACCCATTTCAGAACTCAGGCCCCTTAACCTACTGGTTGCCCAGCAGGCAGGGGTAGTAGCCCTGAGGTGCGCCACCTAGGGGTTATATCTTGAGGCACCACTGGGATTTACATCCTCTAATGGCCAAAGAAGGAATTGCTCCCAATATGTTCAGCTTTGGAGAGAAAATGGAGGATCTAGCTACGTCCAAGCTCAAAATCGCTCCCACAAGCTGTTGGTGTACCAAATGATGGGGTGTAGTGAGGCTGAGGGTTAGATCCCTGACAGACCCTCATATTACTGGATGTCCTCCTGGGGACTACTAATGGTGATATTATAGAAGCTGTGGAACAGGTTAAAGGTTTAGAGTCAAAGATGAAGTGAAGAGGAGGGATTCAGACCTGTTTGAGCAGACTATGATAGTTTTACTTTCTTGCAGTTCTCCCATACAGCCAGAGAAGGTACCCCATGTTATCCTGCCGAAGGAGTCCAGAAAGGGTGGAGGGTCATTCATCTACATAGTGATCCTGCTACCCCGGTGGGTCCCCTAGTATAGAGGGGTATAAGGACAAGTTGCTCAAGTTATTAGTGTCAGAAGGCAAACCGCTCAAGAGCTAGTAAAGGTGCTAGACCTTTCAGAGAACACACACCACTGCAGTCCCTGGACACATCTCCTGCTTCCCTAAGAGCTCTCCTGTAGTTTCCTTCCCTATAATAATACCATCTGTATAGTTGGACTCATACCATAAACTCAGACTTTCTCAGGCATAGTCCCATTGTCTACAGGGAGGATGACATGGAAACATGGATGGATTATGCTACCCTTAGTACAGTAATGGCAGTGTTCTGAAGGGGAAAAGGAAGGAGGCTTATAGAGAGCTTAAGGGCCCGGCACTGGAGGCCATCCATTTTTGCAAGCTACTAGCCCAGAGGCTACTGTGGATAAATACCTCTCTGCACTGGAAGGAATGTTTGGAAGCAGAGAGTTGGGGGATGATTTACTGTGGAATTCAAGTCTGCTAGCGATGGAAAAATGCAAAGTTGTCCTGATTTGTGACAGAATCAAGAGGGCTCTGCAGAGGGCCCACAGGAAAGGAGGGGTGCCAGCTAAGGAACTGAACCCGGTCAGATTGGACCATATTTTAAGGTCAGTCAGATATTCCAGTGTGATAATGTTGAAACTTAAGTTACAAGACAGGAAGGCTAATCCTCCAAAGTATGAAAGAGATTCACAAGGCAGAGACTGATAAAAAGGCTGGAAGCTGTATGCAGGGGTTGTGGGTACCTGTCAGACCCTGGAGAGAAGTGACCCAGATGAGGCACAGCAGTTGAGAGAGCTGATTAAAGAATTAGCGAGGTGGCCAGAGAACCTCAGAGACTAAGAGAGGAGCGTTTCTTCAGAACTCTGGACTCAGGGTAACACACTGGAAGAAAGTACGAGAGTTGAGAGCCCTAGTGGGTACTTGCTGTGAACCACACAAACCCCAAATCTGGTGGAATTCCAGAGGATCCAGAACACAAAGTATGAGTCCAAGCTGAATTGCCAAATGCCCTGTGTGCCCAAACCTGGGATGGCCCGCGACCTTCCAGAGACCCCAGAGAACCTACGTTTTGCTATCATTGTGTGGAGGATGGACACACATGCTTCTTCTGCCACTCACCAGAGAATTTGAGGAGGGTCACTACCAGATTATTAGCTGTAATTCAATGAAATAACAACTGGCCACTGGGGGTTGCTCAGAAAAGTTACTCTTCAAAGGCCACCGCCAGATCGACGCCAAGTCTGTGCCACCTGAGTAGTCTGAGGTGGCAGGCCTGTCTATGGAGACAACAGTAAAGGTGAATGGAGTGTCCACCGGGCTGTGCTTGACAGTGGCTCTCAAGTGACTATAATGTTTCAAGATTGGTATCAGAAGCAGTTGCCTGATGTACCCTTACAACCTTTTGAAGGTTTGCATGTCTGGGGTTGAGTGAAAGTCATATCCATACTCTGGGTATCTGCAGATCTGGCTATCTTTCCCTACTTCAGTGGCTGAAGTGGCGGAACAAGTAGATACCTTGGACTTGGTGTGTCCCTACTGGACTATAGTGATGGGATTCCCCTACTAATTGGGACCAATGCTCATATGTTTGGGAGACTGACACAATTATACTCACGAGAAATAGGGGCACCAGACTGGCAGGCCCAGAGAATTCCTATTGATTAAGAAGGCCCTAAGAGTTGCGTCAAAATGCCGATGAGGTGGATCCAGATGGGCCGGTCGGGGTTGTATGGAAGAAGGATCCCTAGTCGCTGGTGCTAGCGCTCAATGCCCTGTGTACTCTACAAGGTAGGTCCACTTACAGAAAGATTTCAAGAATAGGATACTGATGCTGGATGCACCAGCCGATGGAAAATTGCCAGAAGAATTGTTGGTCAGGCATCTTGTCTGCTTGTGCTAATGCCTATGCATGACAAGTAATGGTCCAGTCCACAGTGTGTCAGTTTGGGAGATTCAGGTTAACAGAGGCTGCACCCTAGCTACTGTATACTGCACAGACACTGCAGTGTTACCCAGTAACAAGCACTCTGGAGCGACTGATAGAGTGACCCCTGACCTGTTTGACTTTGGTTACTCCACATTGCCAGCTGAATGGAAGGCTAGAATCAGCAAGAGACTTGCCCAGAAAGACCAAGTGTTTCATTGAAGGAGTGGGACGTGGATGTGTCCAAGGAGCAGAGCATCACATACGACTGCATAATGAACAGCCATTTCATGAGAGGTCTCGCACCTAGTTCCCACAGATGTAGATAATGTGAGAAGTCACCTGCAGGAGATGCTTGTGGCTGGTGTGATACAAGAATCCAGAAGTCCCTATGCCTTGCCTATTGTGATGCGAAAAAGAATGGGGCAGTAAGAATGTGCGTGGATTAGGACTGTCCCAGATCAATACACCATCCTGCCCGTGATACAAGATGCTTTGGACTGTCTGAATGGGAGCAAGTGGTTCTCGGTGTTGGATCTTCACAGTGGGTACTACCAGATCCCCATGCCCCCAGAAGACCATGAGAAAACAGCCTTCATCTGCCCACTAGGGTTCTATAAGTTTATGAGGATGCCCCAGGAGATATCGTGTGCTCTAGCCACCTTTCAGTGATTGATGGAGCGTAGTAGGGGGATATGAATTTGTTGGAGTGCCTAGCATACTTGGACAATGTCATTGTGTTCAGAAGTTCATTGGAGGAGCATGAGAGCTGACCATTTAAAGGTGTTAGACTGACTGGAGGATTTTGGTCTTAAGCTGTCCATCTACAAATGCCATTTTTTCAGACATCTGTGATGTGGGCATATAGTATCTAGAGAGGGATAGAGACTGATCCTAGTAAAGTTGAGGCCTTGACCACCTGGCACCAGTCCCACAATCTGAAAGAATTACAACTCTTCCTAGCATTCTGTAGTTACTACGGTGGTTCATAAAGGACTACTCCAGGTGATTCACCCACTCCTGAATCTTACCCAGGGTTACTCTCCCATGAACTGTAAATACAAGAGAGGGCCTGGTGGTACAAAAGCTTATATCATCACTTTATAATGATGCACTTGTATTCACCTCGGCCTTACCCAACATTTTTCATAAATTACCCAAAATAATATTCACATGTGGTATTATCCTATGCACCCCAGATTCAAGTATAATAGTAAATGACACAGCTTACCCTACGTATAGTTATATGAAAATTAGATATTTTATTTACACCTATACAATGGTTCTAAATATTCCTCTTTAGCATAAATATCAAGCCTAATCTTGTAAACATCAACAAAATGTTTTAAATAATCCAGCAACTAATAAACAAATTTTAGTAAATAAACAATGTAAAGAAATAATCAAAACTTAGCATAATAAATGGTAACAGTTATACTACTTTTATCATACTTAGTATTTAACATAATCTTTATGCATAAGAGCATTTACTTATCAGAGCAATATCTCAGATTATTTCTGTGAAAATGTGTTTAAAACTTCATTGCATGTAAAATGTATTTTCTATGAGAACTGGCAACAACTCATTGTATTACTGATTTGTACATGTATTTCATAAAACTCAGTTTTAACTTTTCAAATCATGCAAAGTTCTTTAGTTCAAAACTTTCAAGCTATATACCCAGATTCTATAGTTAAGAGCAGATTCCCTCTTACTTTCCCAGATAAGCCAATTTAAAATACAAAAGGTTATTAATTAAAATTAGTGAAAGTAATTAAAAGAATACTTATATTTCTGGTTGTAGAAGTGGTTCTTCTCTTCTCCACTTAGAACTCGGGCTGAGTCTGGCTTTTGATGTAAAGGTTTCTTTGTCAGCTAACTTTGACCCTGGAACTTTTTTAGCATGGATACACTCTGCAAGTTAAACTTTTGCTGAAATCGGTTACTGGATTTGTAGAACACAGCTTCAGTCTGACAGTCCATAGCAATACTGGATTCAAAGAACTTTCTTGTGACTAGCAAGTTGTTTTAACAACTGGAGCTTATTGACCCTTTCAGGTTGTACATCTGCTTTTAAAACCTTGGGACAATAGACCTCTTTTTGCTCAGCATGCTGTGTAGCTTATGCAGTCTTAAAAGTAAATATGTCTGGTTTTCAGCAGGCAACATTACTTATCAAAATGCTCAGCAAATAACACAAACCTTGCTTTATACACAATAAAAATGTCCTTGCATTTCTTTCTTGCCTCTGGATATCTTCAGCAGCACTGAGTTCTGGCTCTCCATAGGCTGACGCTACATTTCAAACAATTGTGGCCCAAAGTTCTTTGGCCTAGCATCAGTATAAAGCCATTAAAACTCTTAGTTAACTGAACATAGGTCTTTCTACATTGATAGCTCAGATATAGGAGTGGTCAGCAGTGTTTACTAATATAAAACTGCTCTGGTGATGTCATCACCAGATTTTGATTAGTTTGAGTCACTAGAATGGTAGGGCATCTTAGAAGATAAATAGTGACATATAGACATGCCTCTTTAAGACAGTCCCTTCTCCCCAAACATATTTTTAGGTCAAAATTATGTCTTTAAATAAGTCTTATTTAATGTAATTTGAACATTAAATGTGGATATTTTGGCATTTTGCATTAAGCCAAACATTCTTGAAAAAGTCTGATTTCTGTAGTATGGATACTTTTTAAACTACACTATTAAGGTTATAACTTCATAATTGTAATAGAACTTCTCAAAGCAAAATAATTTTACTCTTAATAGTCTAAGCTACAGAATGATATAAAATTTGTAATCCTTTCCTAAAGTCCTTAAAACATTACTTTTTGTAGAGACGCACAAGATCCTTTGTTCTTTTCTTGAAGACATCAATCACTGTCAAAAAGTTAATTCACTATAAAGTTTTAGATAGTATTTCTCTCTGTAGCAACACACTACACAATTAACATTCATCTTGTTAGACTTCCTAAGATGTGAGCTATCACAAGATACTAGATTTGTCTAGTTCTCTAATAAGAAAATGATATTAAATAAATGATATTCATAACTTTTGAATGCTTCATTCTGCAACTATAAAACTTAGTAAGCTTATTTATCATAATGTTGCCCAATAACTGTCCAATTTCATAGCAGCAGTACATTGCATCTTTAAACTATGAATAAAACTTCTTATTCCTATACAGGGTAATGGGACTTTCAAAGCCTAGACCTTTTTGTTTCTTGGTGCTACCAGTCACATGATCTCTTATCTTGATAGTGGACATGGATACCTAGCATTGCTAAGGCTTTTCCATACATATACCTATAAATCTGTCATGCAAGGCTTGGATATCACAGAGATGGTCCTAGAATGTGGCAGGGCCATCTTAGAACAACACTACACTACACTCACCTTCAATTCACCATACATACCCATCATGCACTTGATCAGGCCAGTTGGTCAGTGCCTCTTTATTGACCTGACTAAGGCATTTGACACTGTCAATCACCCATTCTCCTCAAACAATTACCCTCCTTGGTCTTTCAAGTGAAACTACTCTCTGGTTTCAAAGCTACCTCAGTAACCCTGACCCAACAGGTCAAGATTGGTGAATTCTTCTCATCATCCCTACCAATCCACTCTGGAGTACCCCAAGCTTCTATCCTGGGTCCCTTGTTATTCAGCATATTCCTGAACAATCTCCTGCCTCCTGCATGACAGAATGTTACTGTATGCAGATGATGCAGTAATCTTCACTTGCCACACCGACCCCAACTCCCTTCAGTCTCAACTACAGAAAAGTTTCACAGAAGTGGAAGACTGGTCTTGCTCACATAAACTCATCCTTAACCACAAAAAACCAAAACAATGTTATTCCATGGAACCCATAACAAGTACAAGGACCATGAGCTCACAATTAACAACCATGAAGGCGTCACTCTTGAGCAGGTGGATATGTTTAAATATCTGGGCCTGACCCTTGACTGCTCCCTCTCGTATACCAAACACATTGACAATATTGCTAAACTGTGAACTCCCATATAGGGCTACTATACAAGCATAAACATTGCCTAATGGCTGAAGCCTTGAACCTCGCTATCCAGAGCTCTGTTATCTCAACTATTGACTACGGTCTTGTTATCTATGAATCTGCAACTGATACTGCATCTGGTGCATAGCTCAGCGCTTACTAAGGCATGTAGACCTTATTTCAGTTGCCTGCCTTTCACACGTGTGACATTTACAAGCAGGCTAATTGGCTCTAGCTATCCAGCAGGCTAAAGTACCAGACTTGCCTCCTAGCTAAGAAGACATAACTGGGCCTTATGCCCCTGAAGTCCAATCAATACTGACCCCGCAGCTTGTCTGCCACCTAACTAGAAGATCAGATAGTCTAACATTTACAAAATACCTCACTGTCGGACCTCTCAAGCTCAGTGTTCTTACCTCGTCAGAGCCTCCACCTAGTTCCGCTTGCTACTGCAGAAATCTCCAACATTGCCACGATTAGTGCTTTTAAGTATAAACTGCATCAACACTCGTGGCTAATGCCTTCTGTGATTGCTTCTTATAATCCCCTCCTGGCATACTACCTCAAACATCACTCCCTACTGCCTCAGCTCCTCCTCCTCTCCTAACCCCCATTACTGGGTATAGGATGAATCTGTCTCTTCTTTTTCATCCCCTTTCCTCCTCCCTTGCTGTTTCCATCTGCCACATACCCAACGTAATACCCTCCCATTTCTCCCTCCTACCTCTCTCTGTTTCCCATACCACCCCTCACCACCACTCTCTTTCTCTTTCCCACTAACCCACTTATGACTCGTACTGTAAAATTAACTCGCAACACAATTCCTTGACAATGCCTTTGGCTGCTATTATTGTAACCTTATTTGTCTTTTTTTTTTGTAAGTTCCACTGTAATGATCATGTTATGTTTTGTACCTTATTGGCTTGACGTGGAGTCTTTGTAAAAGAGCCCCTGCCTCAAAGGTGTCATCCAAAATACAAATAAATAAATAAAATAATTAACATGCTTAGCTTGGAAGGTGTCCACTTATATCATGGCTTAAAACAAAATAGAGTTTCACGGCTATTCTCTTAGACCTCATCTAGCATATGGCAAAGTGCTGCTTAGGGAACAGTAATATTTTTCTTTAAAGCATTAAAGCCAGATACCCTATTTTAAGGTTTGACTAACACTTTTGTTTCCTCTTGAATTTATGCAAGCAATAATATTAACCAGAAATTAGTCTCATATAAAATGAGATAAAATAATAATTAAAAATCAATTCTTGAAGATAAAATAAAATACATTTTCCATCAAGGGTTTTGTCCCTACAGCCTTCTCTGGAACAGAAGAGTATACTTCCACCCAGGTGAACGTTTTGGGCCCTGCTGGACACCCAACTGTGAGGCTGCTTTCCATGAAATAATGTATCAGCTCACCCATGCTCCCATCCTCGCTATGCTGACCCTGCTAGACCATATGTGTTGCATACTGATGCTAGCCTACAAGGTTTAGGGCTGTGCTGTATCAAGAACATGAGAATGGTTTGAGACTGGTGGCTTTTGCTAGTAGAAGTCTGATCCCATCAGAGAAAACTACCCTTGCATAAACTGGAGTTCCTGGCATTAAAGTGATCCATCGTTGACCAGTTCCATGAATATTTGTATGGGGCAAGATACTGGTAAAGACTGACAATAATCCCTTGACCTATGTGCAGACTTCAACTAAGTTAGGCGCCACTGGGCGCCTGTGGCTTTCTGCATTGTCTACCTATGATTATGCTGTTGAATACAGATCCAGCCTGAATCACACAGATGCTGATGCCCTATCCCGAGACCCACATCCAAAGGTGATTAGGTCAGGTTGTCCAAACCTGACATTCGAGCACCGTGTCAAAAGTTTGATAAAGATGAACAGATGTTCACGGACACAGTGGACTGCTTAGTAGAGTGCTTGGGCCCTCCGATACCTGCATACCAGCTGCGTACTGTCACTTTCCGCTCTAGATATTAGTGCACTACCTCAATATGATAATGACAGCATTCAGTGGGCTTAATCCCAAGATTCTATGATTGAGTCAGCCCTTGAAGCCCTCCGTGAGGGAAAGATGTGTCCAAATTGTGCTCCTCTGATTTGCGAACTGCTTTACTATTTAAAGACGGCCCTAAATTGAAGCTGATTAATCAATTGCTATATAGATAGACAGTAGATAGGAGAGGCCAAGTAGACAAGCAACAATTGGTCTTGCTCACAGCTTTCAGAGACTTGGTGCTGAGGTCCCCACAATCATATGGGCCACCTCAGTATCGACCAAACCTTGACCTAGTGTGATCTCGATTCTACTGGCCTAAGATGGGGGCCAATGTTGAGCATCATGTAAGGACTTGTAGTCGCTGCCTGCAGAGAAAGGCCCTGCCCCAGAGGGCTGCCCCCCATGTCAACATTACCACCAACACACCAATGGAATTAGTTTGCAAAGACTTTTTGAGTTTGGAGCCCGATCAGTGAAACATTGGTAATGTGTTAGCAGTTATGGACCATTTTACAAGGTATGCCCAAGCCTTCCCATCAAAGATCAGAAGGCGCCCACCCTGGCTAAGGTCCTAGTGGAGAATTTCTTCGTCACTATGGGGCCCTACACAGAATTCATTCTGATCAAGGTAGAGACATTGAGAGTTGCTTAATTGAAGAAATGTTCTCCTATGGGTGCAGAACTCCAGAAGCACCCTTATCACCTGCAGGGGACCTACAACCAGAATTCTTTAATCACACCCTGCTGAACATGCTAGGCACTCTTCTCCCAAAAGACAAGCCTAAATGGAGCAGCAGATTAGCACCTTGGTACTACATATAATTGTACAAGAAATGATGCTACTAGGTTCTTTCCCTATCGCCTCATGTTTGGGAGAGAGGCTCGCTGCCAGTTGATGTTTGTTTCGGGTCTCTCCCAATGGGGTTTTAGCTGAAAATGATCTACAAAAACTGAAGGCCCAATTGAATCATGCATATCTACTAGCCCAGACAATGGCTGCAGAGAGAAACTTAGCCAATAAAGAAAGATATGATAAAAATAAAGGCCCAAGAGCTTTGAACTGCAGACCGTGTATTGTTGCAAAATTTGGGACTGCATGGTAAATATAAAATTGCTGACCAAGGGCACCATCTTCCTCATATAGTAGTAGGCAAGTTGGATGACTCTACCCCTGTACAAAGTGCGCCCTGAAAATGATTTGAAAGCTGTCAAGACCATGCATCATAACCATTTACTGCCTATTGGTCAAGTCATTGAACCCTATGAGATTGTTCCTCTGGACTGGTGACTTGGGCTGCTGCCAAACAATGACAGAGTCAACCTACCACAGTGGTCATGGCCTGCAGATTTCCTCCACAGCAAGCTCAGAACAATAATGACTGCCAGTCCACTTCTGATGAGAGTGAGTGCGACTATGCTTATTACCCCTCTTATGAACTGAGTCAGCTTTTATGAGGTAACCCCATGATCAATTTGAGGATGAAGCCGGGCCTTTTGACTGCCTAACGCCCAGCTTTGTCCCTGGAGCCAATGCTCCTGAGAGTGAAGTGTGCAGTGTCATGTCTGATGATATTGAGTCACTCTATATGGTGGAACTGTGTGATTTACCTGAGGAAGAGGCAGATGATCTAAGTTAGACTGGTGACATGCCAGAACCTGAAGAATACTCTGAGTGTGGTGATAATTCCCTTCCAGTGCCATAGTGCCTTCCAAGTCAGCAAAGTGTTGTAGAACCAGAATTTACAGAGCCAGGGGCTGACAGTGCCCCAAGTGCAAACCCCTATCCAGGCAGAAGCACCCTCTCAAGAGATGAAAGCCCCAAGCTGTTGCTGAAAGTAGAGAGACTGTGGTTGTTCCCCAGAAAGACTGGCTGAGCTATCAAGCCTGTGGTACGCTTCAGTTATGATACCCTGGGAGGCCAGATTTGCCTCTCAATGTGGTCCATAAGGCAGTGTATGTTTCTCAAAGTTCACTGCCCAAACTGAGCCTAAGTAACAATTCCAAGTTAATTGTCCTGCCATCTAGGTATGGTGCCCTGGCCCTGCCTAGCCCCAGGTTAGCTGGTAGGAAGGGCCCCTCTCACATTGTTCAATGTACCGAAGTTATTACCTGACTTCGTATGGCAGGCTGTGTAAAGTACTGGTGTGAAGAATGCATAATGTAATTCAGAATGGATACTGTACTGTGAAATGCCAAAATGTGTATAGTAAAGGTTGAATATGTTGACTGTTGTCTTAGAAACTACAGGCATAGCCTGCTAATGGCATAGATGTATGGTATAAATTGCAATTTCAGTTACTGTGATGGTACTCACTTGACGTGGACGCCAAGTTTTTCCAGGCAGGAAGGTGTAACCCCTATCAATGGGGGTTCCAGAAAAGTCTTCCATGAGCTTGTCTAACTGCTCGCTGCCTGGCTGGTGTTCGCACCTAGTCGCTTAAATGTATTGCCAGTGAGTGCCTGTGTGGCCTCTGTGTACTGTTACTTTAAGGGCTTCCTGTGTCCAGTAATAATCTGGGAAGGGACTGAATGTTTCCATGCTCAGATCCCGCCCAGGCTACCTGCAAATGCTCTGTTTCTGCCATCGCTAATTATGCAGAGGGAGCCCTGCTGAAAGATGTAACTAATTGCTGGTAAACATTTAGAGTAGTAATGATAATGTAATTTGTCCTAACGGCCTTCTTTGCAGCAAGGACTGTTCTGCTTGGCTCCACCATTTTGGTCACAAACTGCCAATTGGATCAATCAGTAATAGGGACTCTAGAATGGAGCCTGCTCATAGGGACTGTATGGAGCCAAACCTGTGGGAATTGTAGTTTTGGACTGTTGGCACCTTTTGCTACTGACAAGGGAGCTTTTGTGTGATTGACAGTTGGCTATGGACAAAAGAACTGTTTGGATCTGAGGAAAATACCATCAGCTGTCTGCTGGCAAGCCAGATCTAAGCGGGAGTCGAGAGAGAAATAGCTCGTGATAGCTGAGCAAGCATTGTGTAGTTTCGAATGGGAGAACTGTGTGAAGATCTAAATAGTGGCCTGCAAGTTGGCTCATTGTGGGAGAGAGGGAGAGTTTTATCGGACTAAATCTGAGTCTGGAGAACCCAGTGAGTGGCTGAAGGGTGATCACACTTTACCTGAGGAGGACCAAGATTGTGCTGAGTGCAATTGACTGCCAGAAATCTCGATTCACCCCAGAACTCCTGGTTTTGAACAGAGACTTTGTGAGTGGATCTGGAAGTGCTTGCCTGGTACAGTGGGTGTCCCTTAGATATAAAGGTGCTGGGTAATGTGCGGAGGTTGCATTCCAGTCCCCACGTTACAAACTGCATTCTGCTAGCTGGAATTGTGTCCAGCCCCAAACGGACTGACTCCACCATCAGTTCCATGTGGCTAGGCCTCATCACGAGGGCCACGCTTACCCCCACCCTGCTGCACAGATAAGAACCATCGACAAGAGACCTGCCCGGGATCAGCCCCTGCTCCACACGGAACGGGAATGACGCTGCAGTGAATCGTGTGGGCCCTGCTTCTCCTGGCAATCCAGAGAGTTTCTCTGCTATCTTCATTTTCACCCAGCCTTTGTCCAGTCTTTGGTATCATAAGTAGTCACCGGGTAGCTCCTGCAACATATAGCTAAATCAAAAGCTTGTCACCTGATTGTCTTGTTCTTTTCCTTCATTTACTGAGCCCTTCGGCTCCAGATTACAATCAGAATGTGGTGCATGTTTGATTCTTTCCTCACAATGCCCGACCAGCTGCAACACCGCCTACCCTGGGCAACAGTCCTTGCAAGCCCACCTTCCCTCCACCTGGTACCCAGAAGAAAAATTACTCACCTTAGTAATGTTGTTTCTTCTAATGGAATATTGCTATATTATGACATATGCAGTATAACCCCAGGTTAGAACTGCTCTGGAGGTGAAAGAGTTAAGTGCATGGAATTTGAGCATGAGCTCGGTTGAACACTCTGTCTGTTGTGCTTCAAACCTTAACTGTCAGATCTTTACGAGCAAAACTCACTAAAGGTTCTGTGTGGAAGCTGTAAACCTACACTAGCCAACTGGCTACTAAATACTAACACATTTTATGGTCCCAACAACAAGACTCAAGTCAGGGGATCAAAGAATGAAATACAACAACAAACAAAATGGCAAACACTAGGTGCCAACAGGTCACTACCCACCCACATCCCAAAAAACAAGAAGAAGAAGGTTCTGAGAGGGTCAGGTAGAGGTCATAATATAAGACTCCATTAGAAGAAACAACATTACTAAGGTGAGTAATTTTTCTTCTAACAACATGAAGTCTTGCTATTATGACATATGCAGACTGCACAGCAGTACCTCCATGGAGGAGGGCAGAACCTAATTAGGAAATAGGCTCTGAAGCACAGCTGTGTTAAACCGAGCATCACTCCTAGCCTGGGTGTCCAGGGAGCAATGCTTTGTGAAGGTGTGAACTGTTTTCCAAGTAGCTGCTTGACATATCTCTAAGATAGGAATGTCCCTGGCAGCAGCCAAGGACGCAGCTGTACCTCTTGTAGAATGAGCCCTCAGATCTGAAGGGGGAATCTTACCAGTTTTTGCAACAAAATTGGATACAAGAAACAATCCACATGGCAATGGACCTTTAGTGGCAGGTTTCCCTACCTACCTCACCGTGAAGGAAAAGTTGAGGAATCAAACCTGTGACCCTTGGTATGCTCTATATAGTAGCTAAGGGCCTTTTGACATCTAGACTATGCAATCTCCTCTCACCAGAGGAGGAATGGTCAGTGAAATACATAGAAGAGACACAGATTGATTCAGGTGAAAGTCTGAGACCACCTTAGGCAAGAACTTTCTATTAGTCCTGAGGACCACTTTATCTCTATGAAAAGAGATAAAATCAGGCTCCACTGACAATGCTTGTAGTTCACTTATGCACCTAGCAGAAGTGATGGCTACCAAAAACACAGTCTTCCAAGTCAGGTACTTAAGCTCTGCTGAAGACATGGGTTCAAAGGGAGGTTGCATAAGTTGGGCAATGCAAATATTAAGATCCCATGGGAGCAGGATCCCTGAAAGGAGGGTTGATGAAGCAACCTTTGAAAAACTTGGAGAACACCGATGAGCTGAAAGAGAAGAGGGTTTACCTGTTGATAAAAAGGCAGACACTGCTGCCAGGTGCACTTTAGGGTAGCTGTTCTCAGCCCCAAAGCATTTAAATGCACTATATAACCAGAACTGAGGGCAAGCCAGCAGACTCTGGAGAAATACCCTTGCCAGAACACCATATAGAAAACCTCTTTCATTTAGAGTTATAAGTAGCTCTGCTGGAAGGCTTCCTGAGGCCTTCAAAACATTGAGCACACCCTGAAAGGTGTAAGTCAGCAAACGCTAACTCTTCAAGAGCCAGGCCTTGAGATTGAGAGATTTGAGATTCAGGTACTAAACCCTCCCTGTGCACAGGTTAACAGATTGTGATTCCTGGGAAGGCACAGTGAAAGTTGGACTGCTAGGGATAGTAGACGTGGATATCAGGGTTGTCTCACCCAATCTGGAGCAATCAGGATCATCCTGCAAGGTTGAGATCTGATCTTAACTAGCACCTTGAACAGGAGGGGAAGGGGGAACTGACAGAGAAACTTCCTTCCCAGTTGAGGAGGAAGGCGCCCAGAGGGACTGAGCCCAACACTGGGGCCTGCAACAGAAAAGAGGAAGTTGGTGATTGTCTGGGGCTGCAAAAGATCTATCTGAGGAATGTCCCACCTGGCAAACACCACCTCCAGGACAAGGGATCCAGGGTCCATTCTGGTGATGGCCCTGGGAAATCCTGCTGAGAGTCTGCCAGGAAATTGTCTTTGCCTGGGAAGTGAACTGCCAAAAGGGAGGTGTTCAGGAATAAGCCAGGGCCACAACTTCATTGCTTCAGTGCACAAGGCCGAGACTGAGTGCCCCTGCTTGTTGATGTACCACATTGTAGTGGTGTTATCTGTTCTGACTTGTACAACTTTGTTCTGAACAGATGTGGAAAAAGCTTGAAGTGCTAGAAAACTGCTCTGAGTTCCAACAGATTGATGTGGGAGCAGAGATTCCTGAGAGGGGCACAATCCCTGAGTGGTGAGGTTGCCCAATGGGCCCCCACCCCAGAGGGATGCATCTGTAGTAAGGGTCAAGGAATGAGACTGCGGATAAAAGGTACCCTTGTCTCAGGTTGGTCTGATCCTGCCACCATTGTAGGGTCTGGATCAGGGTTCGGAGTTACTGGGATCAACTTGGTTAGAGATCTCTCCTTTGAGACCAGAAGGCTCTCAAATGGAACTGAATGTCCTCATTTGAAATCGTGCTCCGCACTACTGCCGTGAAGCAGCCATGTGCCCTAGGAGTTGCAGAAAATGCCTTGCTGGCAGAGAGACCTGCAGAGGAAGGAGGAGGCCAGAGAAACCAGGGTCTTTGCCCTTCCAGAGGAAGGAAGGCTCTGGTTGTTGTGTGTTCAGTTCTGCACCTATGAAGGTGAGAAACTGAACAGGCTGTAGAACTGACTTTGGAAGATTGAGAAGGAAGCCTAAAGATGGGAGCAGCTGCTGGTGACTTGAAGGTGCTTTGACTACTTGTTTGGGGACTGGGCCCATATGAGCCAGTCGTCCAGGTAAGGAAAGATGGCAATCTTTTGCCTTCTTAAATGAGCAACTGCTACTGCCAGGCATTTTGTGAATACCCTTGGGGCAGAGGTGAGACTGAAGGGCATTGCTCTGAACTGGTAATGGCCTGAGGGCAGTTCAAATCTGAGGTACTTTTGGTGGGAGCTTCTGATGAGGACATGGAAGTAGGCATCCTTGAGGTCCAGGGACGCTAGCCAGTCCCTGGCCTTAGAGAGGGTAAAATAACTCCCAGAGTCACCATTTTGAATTTTGGTTTTAAAAGGTGCTTGTTGAAGTATCTGAGATCCAGGATGGGCTGCCATTTTCCTGTCTTTATGGGGTAAGGAAGTACCTGGAATACAACCCTTTGTCCTGGTGTAAGGGAGGAACCCTTCCACAGCTCTGAGAGCCAGGAGGGTTGAGACTTCTGTTTCCAAGGCTAGAGCCTCTAAAGGAGTTGCAGGTGGAAAGGATCTGGCTCTCATCCTGGAAATTTTTGAAGCTGAGAGTTTAGTCCCTGGCTTACTACTTCCAGGACCCACTTGTCTGATGTTAAAGACATCCAGTCCTGGAAGAAGTAGCCAGTCTGCCCCTACAGGTAGTGGAGAATCGGCCCTGGCCGGCCCATCAGGGTGCCTGTTTGGCAGGAGCTTCAGGCTAAGGGGTGGAGCGGCCTGCCCGCACCTCGCCTGCCTCTCCTCTGAAGAACCCCCTCTGGGCATAGGCTGAAGAGGAGGCCTGGGTTTGGTAAAAGGCATGTGAAGAGGCCTGCCCCTGCCCCTGGAAAACTGCCTTTGAGGAGTGGCCTGCCTTCCTTGGCCTGTGCACTCTATAGGTAGTCCTGTATTCATCCATTTTCTTCATATAATTCTCTGTCTGCTCCCAAACAGAGAGTTATCCACAACAGAAAATCCATGGCCTTAGCCTGGGTATCCTGTGACAGGCTAGTACACCTGAGCCAAGCCATTCTACTAAGAGCCACAGATGTAGCCACAACTCTGGAAGATACATCATTAGAGTCCACTGCAGCATGAAATTGCACCTTGGATGCCTCAATACCATCAGCAATTTGCTCCAGCTCCCGGCAAGTTGTTCAGGGAGCTGCTTTGCAAGAGCATAACAGTATCCCATTTGGATTTCTGATATCTTGCATATAAGACATATAAAGTGCCTGTCTGAATCCAAAGATGCTGCCATGTACTGTTTCTTTGCCGTGGCATCAATCCTCCTGGTGCCCTTATCCGGGGTGTGAAGCCAAAGGAATATTTGTTCTATCACAGGCTGTGGCCTTGCACTACCACAACATGGCTGCATTGTTGTGAGAGGAACTCCTGTCAGAGCCTGACAAAGTGTACCTTCTGTCCATTTTCTTGTCCACAGGAAGTACAGAATGGTTTTTTTTTAAATCTTTACTGCCTGTTTCCTGAAAGATTTGTGCATAGAATAGACAGTCTTCTAGACTCTGGGATATCCATCATTTCCACATAGTCAGGCTCTTCTTGGTCATCCACAGCTTCTTCCATAGGAAGCTGGAGGGTTTCAGCCACTTTTTATAGAACATAAAATGAGAAGGAGAGTCAGAAGGCCTAGGGGAGAAACTTATAGGTCTGTCTGGAGAAATGTCCGGTTCATGGGCACATCCAGACTGTCAAAATCATATTCACTCTTCAAAATCTTCCTTCCTCCTCCGTACATAAAAATCCTCTACATCATACCCTGAACCGGAGGAACTGACCAAACCAACCGCCTGCCTGATGGTGACGCTTCGTTGGAACCGGGAAAGTGACTGGACAATTTTGATCGCTTGGCTATTTCTGCAGCAGTTGGAGAAGGGATTTTTGGGTCCAAATCTGCTGACTTCCTAGTCCTTTAACTGGAACCGACTCATCCGAGTCAGCTCTCTTTGCCCGAGGAAGACTCACCTTGTTTAGGGGACTCCTCTAGTTCGGGTTGGCACCGAACCGGGCTGGCTATCCAGATCAGCGGACTTCTTAGCCTCCTTTTCCCTGAGCCTACCAACTCTCTTATCCCGGTAGCTGCTAAGGAAATTGACACAAATCTGGCGGTCTGAATTGTGGTCAACCCTCAGACAATAGACACATGTGGTGTGGGGTCAGCCTTAGCAAAGCTTCCCACAGACATCACAGTGTTGAAACCCAGTGGGCCCGGTTTTTCTTTTGGGTTTCTCAGACATAATGCCAGTCTAACTAGAAAACTTGCCTGTTAACGCCCTTAGCCAAGCAAGACACCCTTATCGGTTCCAGACCATGTCACGGGTCGTGGAAAATACCGTAATGAAATCAGTTTTTTAGAACCAATAAGAACCGGAACCGTACTTCTAATGAAGTTTGAAGTAATTTTATAACAACCTGATCGGTTCAAAACTGAACCAATAATATCGTTTATAAGTTCCACACAGAGTAAATGTAAAACCTTAATTTACTTAAGATACCACAGACAGAGCTTGAACCGACCGGTTGCGGTTTGATTTTAAAACAAATGCGGTTTAAAAATTGAGAAAAAACACTTTAAACCGACAAAATGAACTGAGCAGTAGGAGAAATTTCCGAGCGACTGTTCAGTGAGGCGGAGTAAAGAATCTGACAGTTAAGGTTTGAAGCACAACAGACAGAGTGTTCAACCGAGCTTGTGCTCAAAATTCCATGCACTTAACTCTTCCACCTCCAGAGCAGTTCTAACTGGGGTTATACTGCATATGTCAGAATATAGCAAGACTTCATGTTGTTTGAAAGTGTGACTGTAATTGGGACTCTAAATGCATGCACAGTAGTGAGAACTATAGACAAGGCCCTAGAATTCTGCGGCTGTAGAATTTTGCACAGAATTTGCATCTACCGCAGAACTTCTGCAATGCCGCAGAATTCACTCTTCTTGCTGATTTTTATTAATATTTCTGTTTTTCCATAGAATCTGGTTCCCTTCCTCTTTTATATCCTAAACCTCCTATATGTTCAGAATGTGATGTTGTCATTGCTATAACATCATACATTAGCTAATGAAATGGTTGCAATCTGCAACAGAAATGAACAGTCACTTATCTACCACAGCTTCCACTGCCAGAGACGGTGGCACAGCACATCAGGCATGGTGATATTTGCTCAACCTGTACTACAGCCTAATACAATTTTCAGTCTTGCATTATTGCACTAGGGCCAACTTAAACAAAACCTTGTCAATAGCACAGACCTGTTAAGTCCATACCTCACTTTGTACAAACCTGTTTGTGCCTTTAAGGTATAGAGATGCCATCTGAAATGAATAACTGGTAAAATGAATTTACCTGTCATTTTTAGAAAAATAAAGTAATTATACCCAGAAGAGTGGAATATAATAATGTATAGACCTGTTGAAAGAACAGACCTGTTAAATAAATAATTGCACTGCATGCATTTTGCCAGAGTTATTGATTACATATCGTCATTGGTTGCTAGAATCACCTAAAAGTTATGGAGAAATGTTGTGTGCAGGGACAACCATTGAGCCAGAGGGTAGCATGCTGTGTTTCCATGCGGCAACTCAGGTTCAGAGATTAGCTCTGGGAGCTGGCTGGGCAGCACAAGGATTGGTGGAACACATCATTGCTCAGAGCCTGGGAAGGTATGGTGCAGTGTTCTGTCACATGGTGGACACGTTGTGCTGGTCTGAGAGCTTTATCTCACAATCGGTTCAGATGCATGTCATGGCCTGATGGTGTTGCGCAGTGTGTCAGGGAAAGCAGGTTGACATCAAAAATTAGTTTTGCAATATCTCCTCTATTCCATTTCTAATGGGACCTGTATGAATGAGGATGCAAGTTCATGGAAATTAAAAAAAAATATATATATATACACAAACACATACACACACACACATACAGTATCTGTCTCTCACAACACATACACATACACACATTTGTATGTATGTTACAGATTACATATAAATATATAAGTGATACACAGTGGGAACCTCATGAGAGGTGTAGAAAGCACATACAAATATACAAGTGATAGACAGTGGAAACCCTCATTAGTGGGATAGATAGCATGCATATAGAAATACCTTATTTATCACATAAGATCCCTCTGCATATGTCATTTATTTAACAGACTAGGACCTTAAGGAAGAGGCATTTTGCCTTTTAGGCATAACATTATTTTATAATTCTGTTATTTTTTGAACTAGTGTTACTGTGCTTTCCACCATCCTGACTGTTATAAAACTGCCATGAAGAGTGAAGTCAGGATGACAAGCTGTCACTGTGATGTGGTAGTTTGTTAGTGCCATAGAACTTCCATGAAATTACAAACCACTCGTCAAGTTCTGCGGCAAATGGTAGTCTTGCCCAGAACTTGGTCCCACTGTGCCGCAGAAAAGTAGGGGCCCTGACTATAGAGAAAGCAAGCTAAATAACCTGATGGACCCCTGCCTTGTTCAAACCCACCTGAATAAATCAGATTTACTTTTCTGCATTTCAAACAGCCTGTGGATCCTGCTTATGTTTGAAGTATTGTGCTGCTGCCATTTGCTCTGTCTAACCTTGTTTTACTGGGGTCCTCAAGGCTGAACTGGAGAAACCAGCCCTGGTGGTAAGTGCCAAACATTTGGATATGGGTAAAGCATATTGGGGGTGCTGTGAAGTAATTGCTGCATTCTGTGTGGGCCACTTACAGGAAATTGAGGGGGTTACAGTGTCCCAGAGAGTCGTGCCCAACTAGTTTGACCACTAATAACCTTGACCTCTGGGTGGAGGCACCCATTTCAGAACTCAGGCCCCTTAACTTACTGGGTTGCCCAGCAGGCAGGGGTAGTAGCCTTGAGGTAGTGCCACCAAGGGATTATATAAAGATACGGTACATGCTAGTATCTTCCAAAACATCTGGTGTAGCTGGTAAGAATGGTCCTGGTCCAGCTAAGTTAGGGGTTGAGAGCACAATCATGGGGTGTACCTGTGTAAAGTAGGCCATGAGCCAAGATGGAATGCATTTTAGCTGGCTGCACTTTAACTTCCCTGTTCTGCTAGGGCAAAGACCAGTGGATGAGTCTGGTATTGGAGACTGACCCATCTCTTACTTTATCTGAAAGCAAAAAATTAGTTGGGGTGTGACAGGTATGCAAAACAATGGGAGCATATCCATATGATGTACAGAAAGAAAATGTTACCATAGTAATCTTGTTTCTTCTAAGGGAACCTTACTGTATTCTGACAAGTGCAGTATGGTCTCACCATAGGACCGCCCTGGAGCCGAAATGGTTAATAGAACCTATGCTAATAGTGGAATGTTAGGCCTCGAGCTTGGTTCTCAAATCACTGTCCCTGGTTGCACTTCCTGCAACTGTCAGATTCTTATGAATCATGCAGAAGCTAAATACTAACCATCCAAATTAAGTTTATTACCCCATTAGGAAACAGAAACTCCAAACAACAGGAGGCACCACTAAGACTCAAGTCAACAGATGCCCCAAAAACTAATAAGTAGCCCACAGGTTTCTAAAATCAGTGATACAGAAGTGGCAGAGCCCTGTAGGTCCTAGGCAGGAGTGAAAGGGTGGAAGTTTAGAATACAGTAAGATTCCTTTAGAAGAAACAAGATTACTATGGTAAGTAATGTTTTCTTCAAACCCCAGAAATCTTACTATAATGTAGTAGAACACTGTTAAGGCCCAAAATTCATCTTTTTACAGCATTGTTACACTATTGATCGGCGTGGCGCTCTTGTTATACTATCGCGATGCATCACATCGATAGTGTAACAGATTCAAACCTCCTACATGATGCTGCTGCTGCCACGGCCCCCATAACAGCCGAACATGCCAATGTTTAAAAAGTTTATCAGGTAACTGGTGAGAGTCGTGGAGCTCTGTCAGAATGCTACCATGCGGTCGGAAGCTGCACTGGAAGTAGAGGTGGAGGTGGTGGTAGTAGTAGATTGTTTTCAACACTGGCATCATTTTTGGTTTCTCTGCTGACCACACATAAAGACAATGGTCAGCGTGTAACAACGCTGTTTGTTCTTTCAGGTTCCTTGGCAACCCTATAAACCTCCTCGACTCGCCTCGAGGTTTAACATAGTTGCCAAGAGAACCACTTGGAAGGCAAACATAACTTTGTTACACACACCGCTGCCCATACATTATCCTCTATATATTCTGACAAGTGCAGACTGCCCAAGCAGTGTCTTTGGAGGCAGGCAGAGGACCTATTTAGGAAATATGCTCTGCAGAACTGCTGTGCTAAACGGGCATCACTCCTAGCCTGGGTGTCCAGGCAGTAGTGTTTGGTAAACGTGTTAACTGTTTTCCAGGTAGCTGCCTTACAGATTTCCAGAAGAAGGATGTCTCTGGAAGCTGATATTGATGTAGCAGTCCTCTAGTAGAATGATCCCTAAGCCCTTGTGGGGGCTGCTTACCCACTTCGCCATAACAGAATTGGAAAATGACACTATCCACCTTGCTATGGATCTCTTTGTGGCAGGTTTACCTTGCCAACCTCTCCAGAGGTCAGAAAGAGCTGGGTTCTATCCCTCTGTGACCTTCCATGTGCTCTGAGTAGTAACGAATAGCTCTCTAACATCCAAGTTGTGTAGTCTACACTCACCTGAAGAGGAATAATCAGTAAATAAGACTGGCAGGGTAACAGACTGATTAATGTGAAAGTCAGTTACCACCTTAGGGAGAAATGTATTCTTTGTCCTGAGTACCACCTTGTCCTGTGGAAGGTCACATAACTGGGCTCCATGGACAAAGCCTGAATCTCACTAATCCTTCTGGCAGAAGTAATGGCCACTAAAACACAACCTTCCAAGTCACATACTTAAGGTCAGATGATGACATGAGCTCGAAGGAGGCTGCATAAGCTGTGTTATGCAAATGTTTAAGTCCCACAAAGGGTAAGGGCTCTATGATGAGGATGCAAATGCAGTAGTCCCTTAAAACATTTTGAAACACTGCATTAGAGGCCAAAGAGGATGGCTTACCTGCTGACAGGTAAGCAGACACTGCAGCCAGATGCACCTTCAAAGTAGAGGTCCTGAGGCCTAGAGAGTGAAGATGGATGAGATAGTCAAGAACTGGAAATTACGTACCTACCATAATTCTTGACCTTCTTGGACGAAGTCTGCACCACTCATTCACACCAATGTTTTTCTTTGAGAGTATGCTGAGGCGCTAGGACCCAGCGGGAGCAAACTTTTTCAGGAGGGCGGGCCTGAGATGGAACCGTGAGGAAACGCATCACAACCCCGGCACATGTGGTAATGACTATTTCGCATCAACGCCAAACCGCCTCAGTATCTTTTTTCCGAGGAGGTGCAGCATAACTAACCTAGAAAGGGCTAACCTAAAAATCGGACACAAGATAGTCCAACAACCCGTGTAAGAAGGTCGATCAATAAAGTCTTCACAGCTCAGCCATTGAGGGAGTGAAGACCATAAACAGAGAAGTGAGCTTGGAGGATGGTGGATGGGTGTCTGAATGAGTGGTGGAGACTTCATCCAAGAAGATCAGGAATCACAGTAGAGTACGTAATTCCCATATCTTCCTGGACATAAAGTCTCCACCACTCATTCACACTAATGGAGAGTACCGAGCTAAATAATCACCCCAAGACAGGCAGCGGAGATAAAGAGCTCACATGCTTAGGACAGAAATCTGTTAAGAATGGTCCTGCTAAGCGACAGATGATATCTGGCATGAACATCCAAGGCATAGGTGTACTTGGTATGCATGGAGCTCAGGTAGCCGCATGCAAATATCTGCAATGGGCACGTTATGGTTTCCGCTAGAGATGCGCGACTGCTCTGGTAGAGTGAGTGTATACTCTGCCTTCCAGCTTGACCTGTGCCATAGAATAGCAGTGGTGAGGCATGCCGCCAGACTCGCTGAAATGCAACTGACAGCAACAGGTTGACCTAGCCGGTCTCGTTGAAGGACACAAACAGTTGTTGAGCCTGCAAATTTCTTTTATTCTATCTAGATAGAACCACAATGATCTCTTAACATCCAGCGAATGAAGGGTACACTCCCTTCATTCTGAAAGTTCACAAAGTAGGTAGGAAGGACTAAACGTTGGTTTAAATGGAATTCTGAGACAACAAAGGGAGAAACTTAGGATGAGTCCTAAAATTACTTTGTCCTTGTGAAATTCAGTGTATGGGGGGATCTGTGACCAGTGTGTGTATTTCAGAAACTCATGGGCTGAAGTAATGGCCACCAGGAAGGCTGTTTTCCAAGTGAGGAACTTCAACTTGCAAGTAGCTAGAGGCTCGAAATGTTGATGAGTGAGCATGTCTAGCATAAGGTCAATGTCCCAGGCTGCAACTGGACATCTATAATAGAAGGTCTACTATGCAGAATACCCATTAGAAGCCTCTTAACTACAGGCAACTGAGCCAGCGACATGGAAAGTACCGCTCAAGATATGCTCAAATGGCACAAAGATGAACTTTGACTGGAGTGTTGCAGACTTGTGTTTGAGAGGTCTAAGAGATACTCCAAGACTTTATTCGTGGACAGGAAATGGGGTTCCAAGAGGATTTTGCACACCAGATAGAGAAACGCTTCCATTTAGCTGTGTAGGTTTTCTAGTGGCCAGCTTACGTGCAGCCAAAAGAATATCTGAAACCCTAAGAGAAACATTGAACCTATTCATCTCTATCTCTTCCGAGCCGAAGGTGAAGAGACCTCAGGTTGGGATGGACCACAGGACCCTGGGTCAGAAGGTTCATCTGAAGTGGAAGTGTTTTTGGGGGGGTTCTGATAGTCTGTTGAGAGCGGAGCCATATCTGCCAAGGCCAGAAGGGGCAATAAGAATCATTCTGCCCTCTGGGACTCCAATTTGAGCAGGACCCTCTGAATTAGGGGACGAGGAGGAAAACGATAGAAAGCATTTTTCCACCACAGCCCTAACGATCCTGACAAAAAATGCCAGGTCCTGGATTCTGGAGCACAAGAGAGACAGTTTTGCATTGAGTGGGGACACAAAAGGTCCAGGTCTGGGGTTCCCCACTCTTTGAAGAGTGACTGAGCAGACGGTTAAGTCGAGAGGTCATTCATGAGATCCGCCTCCGTTCTGCTGAGACGGTTTGCCAGCTCGATTGTACTCCTGGCAGGTAAACCACCTGAATCAGAGCCTTGTGCTCCAGGCACTATTCCACACAATCATTGGTTCCCTGCATAATGGGTAAGATGTGCACTGTCCTGTTCGTTGATGTAGTACATCACTGCTTTGTTGTCTGTTTGAAGGAGAATGTTCTTGTGAAAGTATGTCCTCCAAAGCTTGACTGCATAGAGGACGCTCTTATTTCCAGGATGTTTATGTGAAGTTGAGACTGTCCAGAGTCCATGTATCTTGGGTGCGGAGATCCCGCAGACAGCTCTCCAACCCATCAGAAACATGTCCATGGCAATAGAGATCCAATGATCCAGAGAAGAAAGGGATATCTTTCCAGAAGGTTGTCCTCCTGAGACCACTAGGTGACTGACCTTTCAGAGGTTCTGTCACATTGATGAGAAAAGACTGAGAGTGGTTGGGGATCACTGAGCATCCACTGAGAGGTTCTCATGTGAAGATGAGCCAAGGGTACAGTGAACTCTGAAGATGCCATGAGGCCCAGCATCCGCTGCATCGAGATAGCTCGAACCAAGCTGTGTTCTCTGATGTATCAGGTCATCTGTAAAATATCACTCCTTCTGTCTCTGGAAAAAAAAACCTTTGCACAGCAGGTGTCCAGAAGAGTTCCTAAGAAGAGGAGCTTCTGGGAGGGCTGCAACTGCGACTTGTTGAGGTTTAGCAGGACTCCCATGGACATGAGGAAGTCTGAGGCCATGGCCTCCAGAGTCTCTTGCCTGGAGGTACTTGCCAGGAGCCAATCGTCCAGATATGGGAACACTTTTATTCTGATTTTCCTGAGGTCTACAGCGAGAATTGCACAACTCTTCGTAGAAACTCAAGGCACTGAGGATAGTCCAAGGGCAGAACTCTGAACTGATAGTGTTGACCCAATGCCATGAACCTTAGGTATCTGTGGTGCTTTGGGTGTATGGAGAATGTGTTGGTAGGCATCCTGCATGTCCAGGAGGCTACTCAATCATGTGGATGAATCAAGGTAGCAGGGTAAGAGTGATACCATATTGAACTTCTCCTTGTGTAGGAACTTGTTTCTGAGATACAGAATGCTGCACATGCCGCCAGTTTTCTTTGTGACCAGAAAGTAATGGGAGTAGAAATCTGCTTTTGTTGATCCAGCGGAACTACTTCTACTTCCTGTTGTTCAGAAGGCCTTGTACCTTGGAAGCAAGAAGGACTAACTGTACCACTGACGGCCTGGGCTGTCATTTGGGAGGATGATTCGGAGGGTTTCGAAGATTGAGAGTCCCCTCATGGATTATCTTGAGGACCCATTTGTCTGATGTTATAGATTTCCACTTGTTGTAGAACTGAGTCAGACATCCTCCCACTGCTGAGGAGAAGTCCCTCGGAAGTTGAATAAGGACCTGGGCTAGAAACTCAGAAGGTAGCATGGGGTGCTTTTGGGCCTTGTGCCTTCTGCTGTGATTTCTTTTATGGCTGAGGGTTCTAGTTTCTGTTAAAACCTCTTCTGCCTTTGCCCCTGAAAGGACTGACTGTTGTGAAACTGGCACTTGTTCCCACCCTCGGGCGGGACGGGCGTAGGACTGGCTGTCTTAATGGCTGACCTATCTTCCATGTGGCCTCTAGTGCTTGCTCCATCAGAGGTCCAAATAGATACATATCGTCGAAGAGTGAGGCCATGACTTGCTGCTGGGTGTCATTCGTGATACCTGAGTAAGCAGCCAAGAGTGGAAAAGAGTGCAGATGCCAGCCACCACAGTCGGAAAGCTGCATCAAGGCATCCATTGCAGCTTTAAAGTGTTGGTTATTGGACCGATCACCCTAGTTATGGTTTGAAGTAGCTCTGAGTAAACCTCAGATTTGGGCAGAGCTTCTACCATTGCTTTGAGCGAATGCTAAAGAACATACTCATACTGAGAAAAAATAGCCTGGTTGCTGGCAGTGCGCATGCCCAGGGTTGAGGCAGCAAAGATCTTTTACCTAAGGTGTCTATCTTGTGAGATTCTTTGTTTATAGGCTGGGCTGCAGATTCCTGAGGAAGGACAACCTTATTATTCTCTGCCTGAACCACTATGGCATCAGCAAAGGCTTGTGAGGCCAAAATGTGGCGATCTTTGGGAGGCATATTTCCTATCTATGGACTTGGCTACTGAAGAAATAAGAGTCGGATTCTTCCACACCATCTGTAAAAGGGTCTCAAAGAGAGCTGTACTGAGGGGTTAAATCTATAGGGTTTTCTGGGGCATGAAGGTATTGGAGATGTAAAGCTTCCCGGATAGATTTCTGTGGTCTGGAGAGAAGGGTAGAATTTAAATTATTCAGCACAGACTTAAAGGAAAGGTCCTCATCAATAGTGTGGACTGATGTCTCTACAGACATCAGTCCACACTGTGTGTTCTCACTCTTCTCGCTGAATCGCTTTTGGTAATGACCCTGATACTATGGTACCTTATGAAGAAACCCAATTGTATTTACCCATTTTACTTATTTTATTTGACATCTATGTATACAAATATTGTTTCCCACCAGGAGGCATTGTACCCTGTATAATATGTATTTAATCAATGTACTCAATTGTGTTACTTATATTGTATTGTACATATTTTTTGAAATCTTTTATGCTTTGCACTCTATTCTACATGTATTTCAGCCCTATGTACTCATTTATTTTAACAGATTGTTCTTACAGAATGGCTCTTCAGCATTTGCAATACTATATCCTCTGTTGAATTGTCATTCTCCAAGTAGACTCCTAGTTGCTGTCAGTTCCCAATGCGTGCTATTGTCTTTTGTATCTCATAAGGTGTCCTGTATTGTTCTTTATTGATGTTCTCTCCCGGGTTGCCCTGAAAAGAAACCATCTCAGTGGACTTACGTGGTTACCAAAATTCAAATAAATAAAACAGACTCTGCAGGAGGGTTGACCCCAGCCCCCAGGGCAGTATCAACATCATCCCCTGTCTAAGATCTGGATCGGGCTCAAAATCATCTCCTAACAGTCCAGGAGGGATTGCATAGACAGGAACGGAGCGAAAACCAGGAGGAAGAAGAGAAGGAGAAAGAATCAAGAGTCGAAACCTCTGGAAACTAGAAGGCACCACACCCATCCCCTGCACAGAAGAAGACGGCGCTGAGAAAAAGGAGCAGTCACAGAAATCGGCATCGTACCGGTGCCGAAAGAGCAAGACACCGCACTGGACGCCACCCCTGAGCTAGACAGTGTAGCGCCCGCCACTGCCACCAGCCCTGGCGCCCGACAGTACTCATGGCACCACAAGGACCTTGACACCAGAGAAGTCATCACTGCAGACGACGGCAACATCACAGAAGTCTGAGAACTGCGACTGCAGTTGCAGGATGAAACATGTCAGAGATAAGGGCATTGGTGTGAACCACTGTGCTGCAGCCATGTGAGGGATAGACACCAGAGCATGGAGTCGATGGCAACGAGGAAGGTGCAGCACTAACTAGAAAGACCTAATCGTACCACCTGTCGTCCCAGAACCGAAAGACCTGAAGTCAGATTGGCTGTTCGGTCAATTGGCCAACCTCTGAGCCCACTGCTCATAACAGCCCACTGGTAAAACTGCTCATCGGAAACCCCTTCAATAGCTGGAGGGGCTCTGATGTACGAGGAGATCAGCCATCAGAGACAGAAACCGCGACTCTGACAGAGGTGGAGACCGGCATCTGGCCCTAATAACTGACCATCTATGCACAGATGTACCAGAGGGTGACCTCAGTAATGCCGCTTTCTTCTTTGACCTGTGTGCTTAGAAGAACTCGAGGCAGAACGGTGCTGAGAAAGGGACAGTTTCTTTTCATGCTTCGAAGACGGTCCATCTCCTGAGCATTGGACCGTCCATTGTCAAGCACCCCTCCGGGGAGGGCAACAGAACCAGACCCGCTGGCTGAACAGCTTTCATACAAAGTCTCCCTACCGTCATCTGCCCCACTCATGGTCGACTCACAATGGAGGGCTGAAGACCTCTTCAAGTAGAATTTATTATTGCAATCAGTACTTATAGAAGATAAAATACAAAACAATAAACTGAAAACTAAGCTGCTACTTTGAAGTTTGACTTCCAGGGCAAGCGGTCATCACTGAAGCGCACTCGGCGGTGGGGGAAAAAGGAACCAAGGCGGTTGGAGGGTTGATGCCGAGATAGTCATTATTGCACGTGCCAGGCTCAGGTGCCGCTTCCTCACGGCTCCATCTCAGGCACCGCCTCCTGAAAAAGTTACTCCCACTGGCCCTAGCGCCCAGCATACTCCCAAAGAAAACCATTAGTGTGAAAGAATGGTGGAGACTATGTCCAGGAAGATCTACTGATAACCCAGCCTGGGTATGATCTACATTTTTGTCCTTACATCAGAAAGAAAATCTTTTCCACTTAGAGATATAGATTTTCTAGTAGCAGGTTTTCTGGATACCCTAAGGACCTCCATTACCCTTCCGAAAGATTCAGATTTGCATACTCTAGGTCCTCAAGAACCAGGCTTCAATTCTGATGGATTGAAGGTTGAGGTAGAGGATCCTGTCCTGGGAGGTCGTCAGCAAATTGTGTCTACTGGGTGGGCTGATTGCCGATTAACCATCACCCTTGTCAGGGGTTGATTCTCTGTTCTTTTGGCCCAAAATTGGTTTGTCTGCAGCTGGTTCAGCAGCCGCCCCAGACATCTTCTTCTGCAGTTGTTTTGCGCCTCGGTGTTGACTGACGGAAGTTTTACAGATATCGCAATCCTCTTTGAGGTGGTCAAACCCCAAGTAAAAACATAAACAGGATAAGGATCTGCTTTTGGGAAGGGTTCCCACACCCTATGCAATGTTGGAAATCTGTGGGGCCCATTCACTTCTTAGTCTGTGACATTGATCGGTTGTGAAAAACAACTAAACCCTAGACTTACCCAGGTAAAATTTAAGCTATTAAAACCACCTTACTGGACAGTAAACAGTAAATACAGGTTACTCACCTCTAACAGGAGTTCTAGGAGTGGTATATGTTGTTCATCCACACTTACTGGCAGGTTGCTTGCCGCTTTAAATCTTGCGAAGGTCTTCAAGCTGGCTCCTCCCACCCACCCATGTGGTAAAACTGTCGGCCCGCTCATGATGCCAGATCTAGCTCGCTGGTAGCCAGGTTGTGCTTTGAAGCTGGGGAGGTCGGGTGGGTTGCGTGGATGAACATCCTGTATTTCTAGGGACGTGATGTTGTTCAATCCACACTTACTGGCAGACTCTTAGAAGTTCTTCGGGAGAAGAGAGGCAAGCGCCGCACTCTACTTGGGAAATAAGGACTGGAGAACCGAGGTAACAAAACCAGCATCCCGGGTGACTCTAGGTTGATGTGGTAATGGGTAATGAAGGTGGTGCTGACTTCCAGGTAACAGCTGTGCAGATTTCCTGGATAGGGATGTCCCTGGAAGCAGCGGAATAGTGGACAGAATGAGCTCTTATCCCTTTGGGAGGCTCCATGGCCGCCAACCTATAGAGAGATCTATGCAGGAGGTGACCCCCTGCCTATCGTCCGCTTGGCTGCAGGTCTGCCAGGTATGGCTTCAGCTGAGGTGACAAATAGCTGGTGAACCTCTCCTCTGAACTTCAGACGCCCACTCTTGTAATAAGAGAGCGCTTCTCTAGGATCCAGAGTATGGAGCCTATATTCGCCTCAGAGGTGTGATTGGGGTAGAACATCGGCAGAGTCAACACCTGGTTAAGGTGAAACTCAGACGCCAGCTCGAAGGAATTTTGGGTGGGGTGCAGAACAACCTTGTCCCTGTGGAAGACCAGATAGGAGACTCGATGGAAAGCGCCTGAAGCTCTCCCATCCTTCTGACTGACGGATGGTCACCAAGAAGGTGGTCTTCATGACAGGTGAGAGATATCACACCTGTGCATCGGTTCAAATGGCTTGCCCATGAGCTTAGCCAATACCAGCAGTAGATCCCACGGAGGTGGAGGTTCTTTGCACTGAGGATATGTGATCAAGGCCTTTGAAAAGCGCCCACCACCTTCTCCAGTTGACTGCTTCCTGCCTGCGCCTCGGTAAGCAGAGATGGCTGCCACTGCACCTTAAGGGTCGCCGTAATCAAGCCCTAGCTGAGAAAGGGACCACAGGTAGTCCAGAATGCTGGCCAAAGAACAAGAGGAAGAGTCCAACTTTATCCTGACACCAAATGGAGAATCTTTCCATTTGAAGGCACAGCATTTTCTGGTCGACTCTTTAGGGATACCTCCACAACGCTGAGGACCTCGTTGGAAAGACCCAAGGCCTGGAACCTAGCCTACAGGAACCAGGCTGTCAAGTGCAGGGACTGAAGGTCTGGGTGAGTACCTTCCTTTATTGATTGAGATCAGGTCTGGGTGGGCTGGAAGCCGCCAGGAGCCTGGAGCTGAGGCCGAGGAGATCTGATACCAGAACTGGCAGGGCCAGTCTGGGGCTACCAGAATCACCTGCGCCTTGTCTCTCTCTCTTGAGAAGCACCTTGTGGATCAAAGGAAATGGAGGGAAGGCGAGAAGAGGCCCAGGGTCCACGGCCTTGAGAAGGCATCCCCTGCAGTGAGCCCTGCTGAGGGGGCAGGCATGAACAGCCTCAACTTCACATTCTCCTTGAGGCAAACAGGTCCACCTGAGGAGTTCCCCAGTGGGAAACAGATCTTGTACTACCTCCGCAGGAGAGACCACCGTGAGATGCAGCACCTATCTGGCTGAGGGCATCGGCCAGAGTGTTGGAGGCTCCTGCCACATGGATGGCTAGGAGGTCCACCTCCAGTCTGCTCACAAGAGACCTCCTTGCACAGAGGCAGGAAGTGCATCCTGCCCTGATGGTTTAGGTAGTACATGGTCGTGGGTTGTCTAGACCTGGATCACTTGAGCCCGCATAAACGGAGCTAAGGTGGTGAGGGCTAGTCAGACTGCCTCGAAGCTCCAGCAGGTTGATGTGGCATTGAGTCTCCTGAGGGGACCAGAGGCCATGGGCTCTGAGCTCCCCAGATGGGTACCCCAACCCATCACAGAGGCGCCGGTCGTCAGACTTACCGTCGGCTCAGGCGGACATACGGGATACCCTCCTGCAGATGAGCTGGAACGTTACACCACTGGAGACCATTCCACATCTCCTGGGTCACTGTCACTGGCTAGTCCAGAGGACCAGAGCGCTGGACCATTGGCGGCCAGCCCCCACTGCAGATGACGATGTGCCAGAGGGCCCAATGGACATGGTGGTGCAGGTTGCCATGAGGCCCAGGAAGTCCCGGCAGGGCGCAATTCTCAACCAGAAATGATTGGGCAAAGGAGGAAAGGATATCATCCCTGTCTGCCAGGAGCCATGCTCTGACTTGAAGAGAGTTGAGCTCTGCTCCATTAACAATTACCTGCATTGGCATGAGTCCCAGTTTGGCATCGTTGATGAGGAGGCCAATTTGAGAACAGACCTGAGGCCAGATCCCTGGACCGCTCCACCTCCAGCTTGGAGGGGCTGCAATCAGCCAGTCGACCAGGTAAGGGTACACCCGGTCCTTCAGCGCCACAGAAATGCTGTCACCACTGCCATGCATTTGATGAAGACTGGGAGCTGGAGAGAGCCAAGGGCATGGCCCGAACTCGTAGCGATCCCTCTGCCCTGAAGCGGAGGAATCGCTGGTGAGACGGATGGATTGGAACGTGAAAGAACGATCCTGGAGGTCCAGAGAACAGAACCCACACTGCTCCAAGGATGGAATGATCTGAGCCAGAGTGACCATCCTCAAGATATGAGACCTTAGGAACTTGTTCAGGTTGTGTAGGTCTAGAATGGGGAACCAGCCCCCGGCCTGCTTTGGGACCAGGAAGTACCTGGAGACAAACCTTGGGTCTGGTGGAGGATCCACCACCCTGATCACCTCCTTCTGGAGGAGCAGGGCAATGTTTGCTCGACGAGCCAACAGAGAGGCTGCAGAACCTGTAGCCCCCCCATGGGGCAATGGCTTGATAAGGTGAGGACTGTTCGAATTCCAGAGGCAGACTCTTTCTTACCACTTCCAACACCCAGCGGCCCATGGTGATATTGGACCAGGCGGAAAGGAAGTGGCAGAGCCTCCCATGGGGGAACCTAGGGAGGAGTGACGAGGTTGGGGGCGACACCCTCAGCCCATCACTGGGCAGGTTTGGAGGAAGGGCCAGCTGAGAAGCCACCTGGACCTTTCCTCCCAGCTTCCTGTTGAGGAAGCAGCAGGCTTGGCTTGGAAGTGTCGTGCAAGCCTGCTGGCCCTGATGCTGGTGTTGATGGGCCGGACGTGCTACATGGGTTGAAGGCTGAAAGGGCTTACGCTGCTGCTGGCGGCCTTTGTCCTTCTGGGCAGACGTGACTGAGTCTAAGGTGGCGTTGGACTTCTCGATCCATTGCAGATGACCCCCCACCCAGAGACTGAACAAGTCGGTACACAAGAAGGGAATGTCTGCCAGCTTGTGCTGGGTATCCGCCAGAAGGTGGAGATTCGCAGCAAAGTTCCCGCGCATGGCCACTGCTGCAGCTGCTGACCGGGCACACGAGTCAGCCAGTCCAAGGAAGTTTAGAGCTACTGTTTGGCCACAGCCCTTCCCTGATCCCGCACCTGACTGACCATTGGTTGAAGGTCAGCCAGGAAATGAGGAATCATTTCATCCAGGGAGCACAAAAGGGCATGTGAAAAGTGTGCCATCAGGATGGCAGAGCTGGCCAGACGAAGGCCTAGGAGGAAGCAGCAAAGACTTTCTGCCTGGAGTAGTCCAGTTTCTTGGACTCCTTATCGGGTGACTTGTCCACATCCCGAGCGCTCCCAGAATGCTGAAAATGCTGTCGGTCACTAGCCCTCTGTGGAAGGGTGCTCCGAAACCGGAGAGTGAACTGTGGGAACAGCATACTCTGAGCCATCCTAGCTGAAGATGCTAGACAAGAAGCTGGCCACTGCCATAGCTCCAGGGTCGGGCTAACAATGGCTTCGCCACCGGGAAGGCCTCCGGAATCTCTTGGTCCAGTATCTCAGTGAGGAGATACTTGGCCCATTTTGAACGGGTTCGAGCTTCATCCCAGTGGACTCAGATGAGCTGAAGCATTCCAAGGAACGAGGATGGGCTCTCATCCACTGACTGACCCCAGTGGACTCCAGGTCAAGAAAACAAGGAGTCATCGCCAGACTCCAAAGAGTCTGAGAACAGCTGCCGAGTGCCTGAGCTACTCCTCCACCTGCTGAGGTTGATCGGGAGTGAGGGTGACCGACAACCAATGGGGCAAGACCTGACCCGACCGAGAATCCTTGGTCAGGGCTCCACTTTTAGGTTGTGGAGGCGAGGTTCCACCACAATGGGTGGCACAGCCGTTTTGGCCGAACAACCAGTGCCGGCTTCAGCTCCTAGACTACTACAAAGGGTTGTTTCTGCCACTCCAGTGACAGCCACTTAATGGCTGGAGAAGGCGACTGAGTCGGCTTGTTCCCGGACAATACGAGCTTCTGCCACATTAGATCCTCGTAGCACTCGTACAATTTGCGCCAGAGCCTATCCTCTGAAGAGAACAATGAGGATGAGTGGTGCCGCCACTTTCCATGGTGCCGAGACCGCCGGTGTTGGCGGACCAGCTGGACCTGAAGTGGTCAGAGACCGAGAACTTCGGGATTCCGAGGGTGGGTCTGAGAGTGGGCGGCGGAAACCCGCCCTCCCTTGGTTCAGGGACCTTAACCAGGGACTCCGCACAGGAGGCACAGGCAAGTCCTCCGCTTCCACCAAGGGAACCGGTGAAGGGCTGTCAGCTTCTCCAGTTGACAGATCTCCGACGGGTCGAGAAAAATCTCACCACGCCGACAGGTGTCTCGGCCGCTGACCTGACAGGGACACTGTGAAGCCAGTGGCCTTAGCCGTAACCTTGACTGAAGTAGAGTGTTGACTATCCGGGAAGGGGACCTCTCCTACGAACGTAGACGGTGGGATTTACATTTGGAGTCCTTGGACAGAGAGGAATGTCCCAAAGGCCTTTCTCCTTGGTGGAGAGGGATTGGCAAAGCTCCTTAAAAGAAGCCGTGTAGGAGGATCCCAATGAGAGCAGGATAAATGCCGTGACCAAGGATGATGATGCGGCCTGGGCCACCGCCTCCTTGAGGGCGTATCATCTGTTCGAGCTGTTCATTTGAGCCCGCAGCCATGTACACCACCCAACTGGCCTCCTTGGACTTGACCGAGAAAACGCTCGGTTGCCCAACAGCAGTCGGGCAGCGCAGTCCTCAAAGACCGGTCAAAAGATTTGCACAACTCACAAGCCTGTGAGTCACGGCAGAGTCCAAGGCAATAAACGACGTGGAGTGTGGATTGGTCCGCACATCATCTGGCTCACAGGGCACTGACAAAACCTGGGAATCAATCTGTCCATCGCAGCCATGAGGGAAAGAGAAGACCAAAGTCTTTGAATTTAAGAATAAGTTTTGGATTGACCGAAGAGTGTGGATCCAGGCCTAAAACACAGAGCGCTAAGGAGGGAACCTGAGCTTCCAAGCAGTAAGAAAGATCTACGCATGGGGCGGAGCCGAGTTTTACCACCCGGTGGGTGAGAGGAGCCAGCCTGAAGACCTTCCACCAAGATTTAAAGTGACAAAGAACCTGCCAGTAAGTGTGGATTGAACAACATATCCTCGTCCCCTAGAAATTTAACTTAAACACATTAAATAATATTGGTTCCTTCCTGGCTGGAAGAACCAAAAGACTTACCAAAACTACACTAATCGAACCAATTCTACCTGTGATCAAAAGACAGTGCTTCAAAAATCGAATAAAGTAAACTGACACAAATAAACCAAGAAAATAATCTCTTCAGTTATAGAGAAGGAGAGCGCTTCTCTGGGACGCCTTACTGAGGCAAGCGGAGTAAAGAATCTGACAGTTACAGGAAGTGCAACCAGGGACAATGATTTGAAAACCGAGCTTGAGCCTAACATTCCACTACTAGCATAGGTTCTATTAACCATTTTGTTTCTAGGGCAGCCTTATGTTGGGACCATAATGCACTTGTCAGAATACAGTAAGATTTCCTGGGGTTTGAAGTGCCAGACAGTTGCCAAAAGTGTTCTTTTGCAAAAGCTGTATTTTCTGTACTGGGATAACATCCGAGATGCATAGGTATTAGGCCTGTGGTACCCACTGTACTTTTGTGTCAGCATCAGTGAACATGGCCACATTGGAGGTGGCAGTTTTTAGATGGAAGGAAGGTTTGGGTTAAGAATGATCAGTGCTGGGGCTGAGGCCAAAGCATGCTTGAGCTGTGTAAGAGCTTCAGTGTGAGTGGGGCCCCATGTCCATGGGACATCCTTTTTCAGAAGTTCATACAAGGGAGCAGTCTTCAATGCAAAGTCAGGGATAAAATCTCTATAATAGTTTACCATTCCTAGGACGCGCTGGAGTGTTGCCACGCTAGTAGGAAGTGGCAGATCTTGCAAGCCCTGGATCTTTTGACAGCTGGGCTTCTGCATTGGTGTGTAACACGTAGGCCAAGGAAGATGACCTCTTTTAACACAATTGTGCCTTAGAGGTGCACTTGAGGCCTGCTCTCTGAGGAGATAGTTCATCTAGAATGGCAAAATGATCTTCCTTCATGGTGGTTGCTAGAAGCAAGTCATCCATGTACTGCAGAAGACACTGGGAGTGGAGAATCCCTGCAGAACATCCATCTTGTGGAAATGGAAGGGCTGCTGGGGAAGACAAGTTCAGGTGTACTGGTGCCCATCAAAGGCGAAGACAAATTTGTATCGACTTACCAGTGCTAATAGAAGTGACCAAAACCCATTATGAACATACAAAATTTGCCAGCAGATAAAGGCTCAGAGATCCATCAAGTCTGCTCAAATGTGCAGCTAGCGCCCCTTATTCTGCAGCTGCCCTCCCTTCCACCCTTCCCCTCACTGACCCTCCCTTGTCCTGTCCCATCCCCTTTGAAACAGTCCACTGTTCTACTGGATACCACTTCTGCAAGTAATGCATTCCACCCAGCCACCACCCTCTGCAAAAAAGAGATGTCAAGAGCCGAGAACCACTTTTTGTCAGGTGTTAGCAACCTGAGTACATCAGGTGCTGATGCTACAGTTGAGGCACAACTGGGGTAACCTGATTAAATTTCCTGTAATCAATTGTGACTCTCCAAGCTCCATTTGGCTTTTTCACAGGCCAAATAAGCGAAATGACAGTAAACACAAGTCCTAATCACTCCCTTGTTGTAGCAGTGTCTGGATAGTCTCTCAGTGATGGCAAGGCTTCAGCAGGAAATGGATTCTGCCTTTGCCTCACAGGGTTGGGTCGGAATCTCAATAGTGGTGTGCATCCTACCACAATCATGCTTGTTGGTAGCAAACACATCAAGGTGTTTTGCAGCAAAGGTGCAAGTTCAGAAAACAGGTCATGACTTTTGAACAAAGCCATGATATCATACTCATTGTTATGGGAGATGGCTGCCACTACATGCGTGTCGGAATGGTGACAGCACAGCATTGTCTTTGATCTGAAGGAGTAGCCTGCTGGCAAGGTCCACTACACAGCCGTGGAGTGCAAGAAAATCAATTCCCAATATACTGGGGTGATGACGCAATACCAATGAGTCAAAGGCAAAATCAATCTCGAGGTGTCCTACCACCACAGGCAAAAGACAGATCGATAAGCGTGTAGCTGAGGGCCATCTACACCTCGTGCACTGGTCTTCCAACCAGTAGATCAGTCCGGACGAGGCAAGGTTCTCCTCATGGAGAACTGACATAAGCTACTCCAGTATCTAGAAGCATGGTCAGGTGGCAGCCCCGACCGTGGCCTTCACACAAGGCCATCTGTTTGTGTCAAGTTGCTCACAATCTGGACTGGGGCCTGTAATTGTCAATCTGCATTTTCAGAATCATCTCCGCCCTCCTGTTCCTGAAATCTGAGGCTTGCAGGATCTTTCTGGGCTTCCTGTATGTCTTGCATGAGATACAGATCTGCCTGTGACATCGGACTGTATGGGTGGTTCCTACTTGGTCATCGCATCAGCCTGGCCAGTAGTTGATGCCACAAAATTCTTTCCTCAGCTGCTCGGCTGTTCAGTAGTCAAGGGCAGGAACAGATTTCCTTGGCTGCATGACTATCCAGTGGCTAGGGCGACAGCTGCTACGGTATGCGAGGCTGCTTTCTCTTCCAGCACGGGCTTCTCCAGCATTTTGTGGAGGGTCTCATTCTCATCTTTTAGGCTCAGATAGCTGGCGCTGTTAGGTATCAGCTATCAGGCTAAGCGTTTGGATTTTCCAATTGCTTCTGTCCGATTCGGTTTCCATAGTTCCGGTCCCCCACCGTCGACTGCTTGTCATTCAAGGGTATCGTATTTTGTCGCTACCTTCCACAGTATAGTGGGTAGGTGGGTCAGAGGTAGGTTGCACTGCAGCTGCCAGAGTTTGAATGGTGGCAGCTTTGTTGTTTTTACCAGAAGCCAAGGTTACAGAGCTATACCTGGAAGCATCTTGGTGAGGATTTCTGCAAAGGCTTCAGTGTCCCAGGTAAACAAGTGTTCAACCTTTTCCCAAAGACCAAGAGTCATATTCCTGATGTACAGATCCTTATACTCAATTTGGTCTTTTGTAGCGATCTTGCCAGCCAGGCCCCTGCCAGCCTCGTAAGTGAGCCACAACCGTTGCTGGTAAGCCGCGGGGCTTTCCTTCACACTCTGCTTAACCACGAGGCTAAGTAGACTCCAATGACACCTGGGACATTGGCAGCAAGGAGCACCACCGAAATGTCGTAGCAAGGCATTTCGCAGTAGGGGATGGTTCATGGAGTTTGGCACAGATGGTAGATTTGATCATCTGTTGCAAGACTTGAACCTGATACTGGTTGGAGAGAAGCTTCTCCCAGAGGAAGCATACCTTCTCCAAACAGCAACTGAGGTTGTCTGTCGGGCCAGTCTGTCCGATGCTTTGGGCAATTTGCTGGACAGAGTAGGCAACCTGGGTTAGGAATTGGACGCAAGAGGAACTATGTTTGCATTGATATGCTCCATAGCACCTCTGAGGGTAGCTTCCGCCGCATCAGTGACTGCTCTGAATGCATGGTCCTGACTGACAGTGTCCTCAAACATTCTATTTGTTCCTGGAGGTTCTCCTTCGCTCATTCGTGCAATCATATTGGTAAGGGCCTCGTGGATTAAGCCTAGCACTTCCAATTGTCCTCTGGTGAGGAGGCAAGTGGTGGCGCACTAAGTATAGGCCATCCTCCTGTATCGTGAGGGCCGCCATCTTGGTGCATGATGTTGCTTCCCCATGTTTGAGAAGATGTAGCAACAGAGGGCACATGTAGGCACCATCTTGGGGATGGCTGGAAAATACACAGCCCTATGGGTGTGGACTTGGGTGTGACATGGCAAACCTCATCAAAATCAGAGTTGTCATCGCCAGATGACACAAAGTCAATGGGTGCATACTGGAACCCATTTATAGCCTTAACATGGCCGGAGAGAACTTCCTGTTGATGGCGATTTCTGCCATCTTTGCGCTACACTTTGTGACAAACTTGTGCACTGCCCTACTCAATACCCTTCTCAAACTCACGCTGCAATACTCAGTTCACAGCACCAAATTGGACTCCCCAACTTCTCTGTCTAGCTCACGATCACTCATATTTTCCTCTTTCAACTCAGCATTATCTTCCCGCAAACCTTCATTCGTATTATTCAGAATATCATTCACTTTTCAATCTTTCACAATCATCTCTTAACATGCAAATTTCACGCTCAGAGTTAGTGTAACAGTTACTGGCATCGTGGAGAGAGACTCCTCCGCTAGTTTCTGTTCCCTTTTTTGTAACTCGATGCTGCAAGCCCATTTTTTTAGAGATGTATTTTGCAGTTCAAGGCAGGCGCACCTCGCTGTGAGACTCTCAACAGCGGTATGTAGAGCCACAACCAAGAGACCTTTAAGTTGTATTTCTCGGCTTTTGTTTGGACTCCAAGTATTGTTCTGAGATTAGCAGCAATGTATTTTCAGCAGACTTCACATCCAGCGCAGATCTGTCCATCCTCCGTGGAGGTGAGGCAGTTTGAGACATCCAGTCTCAACTCAGTGCAAAGTTCAGGCATAACAAAACAAGGGATAGACAAAGAAGCAGTCTGAAAACTGGATAAGATTCAAGGTACCGTCACCCAATGGCTTTCTGTCCCCATGGGCAAACGGTGGTGCCAAGGCAGTTCGCTGTCACAGAAAGAGTGTATCAGGGTGCAGTGTGGACGTAACATGCCCTAGACCAGGACAGAGTGTGTCCATCACAACCACCACCACTGTAAGTACAAGTAGGCAAGAGTTGCACTACACTACTCGACATTCAAAATTAACTGAATGGAATCTTCAATTTGCACATTCCAACCTGCACATGGTCGCTAAATGTAACTTGGTAATAAAATTACCTTTTTCAGGTTCTTGTTGGAACTAAGGACCGCTTGGCCCACCCAGTTCGCCCATTTCCCTACCTAATGGATAAGCTGCAGATCCTAGTTAACCAGCAGCCTACTTCTTTCCTACCCCCACAACCTAGAATTGCCTTATGACTGTCTCATGCATGCTTGAATTCCACTGCTTGACTCCACAGCCTCCTCTGAAGGCTGTTCCATGCATCCACAACCCTCTCTGTGAAAAATACTTCCTTAAATTACCTGTGAGCCACCCCATCTTCAAATTGTGCCCCTTGTTCTTGCACACCTTTTTTTGAAAGATGCTACCCTCTTGGACTTTGTTGATTCCTTGAGGCACTTGAAAGTTTCTATCATGTCTCCTCTCCTCCTTTCCTCGAGGATATACATATTAAGCTCCTTAAGTCTCTCATCATGTCGTCTTCCGTGCACACCCTGCACCATTTTAGTTGCCCTCCTGTGGACAGCTTCCATCCTGTGTCTTTGCAGAGACTGGGTCTCCAGAACTGCACCCAGTACTCCAGATGGAGTTGGTAGTGAGAGCCCGGAAGCATAAAATGCAGATATTTTTGTATGGCTGACAGATTTTGACATGACAATATACATCCTTCATGCTGCATTGAGTTGGCAATGGGGTAACTGGAGGAACAATAAGAAACTCAAGGCATGTTAGTTCTGTGGCATCTCCCTTCACTTTGGCAGAAAGAGAGATGCAGCCCCACCACCAGAACTTCCAGAGGCAGTGACGCTGGAGGAATAGGAAGGGAGTCAGAAGGTGCAGAGGTCAGTGTAAGTGCCAGTAATGGTTTGACCTGTGAATCTGGCATGCAAACCAGGGGGTATGTCTGTAGCCTGGAAAGTGGAAGGTCAAGGTCTCTGGGAACCATGACTGGATTCTCTGGATTAACCACAGCCTGGACAGGCACAGGACCTGCAAGAAAAAAAAAACACGACCCCATCCCCAGAATTTCGTGTTTGAAGTATGAAGGATCCAGAGGACTGCAAATCCTTTAAAGCATTTTCAATGTCATTGTCGAGCAATGGCTTTCCCCTGAAAGAAGTATTCATCATAGATTGTTACAAAACAGTGGTGGGTTTAAGAATGCATGGGATAAGCACAAGAGGAATCACAGTGGAAAGAGGGAGGGAGACAGGTGTAGATCAGGAATGATAAGTGGTATTAGTGTAGCTAGAGAGAAATGGACAGACTGGAGGGACCAAGCAGTCCTTACCTGTCATCCAATTATAGGTTTCTATGTTCCAATGCACATCAGAGGAAAATAACAGCCACCCTAAGCCAGCAGTGGCAATGGAGGCATGTCCCAGATGCAGCAGCCCTGGCTGCAGCATCTGAGCCTACTAGGCAGATCTGAGCAGGTGCTTACCAGCTTCATGGCCATGTTAAGTTTGCTGAGCCAGTACTTTGTCCTGGCCCTCTGGCAATTTTCAACCAGGGTGTCCACTATCTTCCAAAGAAAAGTCTGATAATTATATATGTTCCACAGTGAGCCATTCTCAGGCTCAGGAAGCAGAAGCAAAGTTCTCTTCCTTATTACATCCAGCTTCCTTGACTTCTTGGTTGGGAGAAGAGAGCTCATGTGACTGGGAGTTTTGATCTGTCACGAACAGCATAATTAACACAGAGTCTGTTTCAGGCTGTAAAGAGTTATATGGCTTGGGCTGGATACTGTTTATACACCTTTTCTGGGACATGCAGGCAGTTACAACAGGCCTCTGCCAGGCTGCCAAAATAGCATTCCCAAATCCAGAATGCCCAGAAGGAATAATCACAGTAGGAGTGACTGAAACATTCAAGAACTCAAGAGTTTTCCTGGAAGAATTCTCTTTGGCTTGGAACCCCCGCTTAGACAGGCTCAAAGAGAGTTATCAGGGGAGATCTAGGTGGTTTTTTCACACTTTCTGCTGAGCAAGAGAATAGAGCGGAGCTTGAGACCACCACATCAATAGCCTCTTCTTTCTCCTCCATGTATTCTGGATTATATTTTAGGTTTGCATCGACTTTGACAGAGGGTCCACATGACAAGAAAACAAATTATGAGAAGCAGATGACAGGAATCCTGTCAAAGCCCATCTAGGCCCAGCTCAGAGAATGGGAGTGTCAATGGTAACACAGCCAGCCAAGAGGTGCTGATGGAGCAGCAGCAGGCATTGAAATAGTTCCAACATTGATGCAATGCTTGTGTGCAATCACAGAGCCTAAAGGAGTTCCTGATGGCTGAGCCATTGACCAGACCATACCTGAATTGGCTGCCAAATCCCTGAATGGGGAAGATGAACTGATGCTGGACCCCAACCTGGTGTCAAAGGCAGAGCCTGGGATTCATCTTTATCTTATTAATCTTGTCCAATAGGTAAATGGAATGGCCTGGGTAAACACCCTTATCCTTTTGGTGCTTGTCCTTTCAGAATGGTACTGTTTTTCTTTTGTTCAAGACTTATTCTTTGATGATTCAGCGATGGCTGAAGTCTACTCTGGGGATCAATGGGCAGACAGTGAAGGGAACAGAAATGGTTAATGATGGTGAAGCCACCTCACCACAACTTGTTTTTCCATTTCTGTGCTTTATAAACTCTTCTAAAGCCTCCTCGTAACATGTTCTGGTTGCCTGGTTAAAGCTCTAGCAAACTGAGCAGGCTTTAACATCACGGTCTGTACTGGAGGTAATGGATACAAACTGAGTGGTGGGCATCTTTATAAATCTTACCATCACTGCAATGGCAATAATGGAACAATGGTTCTTTGACTTCCAGCAGTGACATAAAGAAAGTCTAAAATAAATTTAAAGCAGCAGCAGTGTTTTGCGAATACTTGCAAAAGTTTGATGGTGTTCTTCAGCAGCAGTGAACCAATGAGTGGTTGATGGCAGGAGAAAGAACTCTGGTATTTTTGCGATGCCCACGTTATACAGGCACTGAAAAGGTGTGCTGGACGTAGGTGGTCCCAGCTGCAAACATTTTCAGGCAGTCCTGACACCAGTGACTTGCAGTTCCATTATGTGGCTCAACGGAGGAGACTTACTCAAAGACCATCCAAATTTTGAGCATTTGTGAATTCTTTCAGGGTGGGGGGTGATTTGCCTGTGTTACCCCAGGTAGGAAGAGGTGTAACAGAAACCTATAAGATGGTGTAGATGGTTGAGCCCTTGGGGTGTGTCATTGTTGGTACAGCAATGATCCTCCCAGTTTCCTGATTCAGTTTTATTTGTGTGACATGCTTACCTTTCAGCCATTTGATGTCACAGTTTTTCTTCCTGATAGCATTAACATTTGTGTTAGATGTGGTATCTTATTATAGTTACATATACTACTACCCTGGTGTTTCTTCATGATGGCATAAATGTTTGGGTTAGATGTAGTGTATACATCAAACTTTTGGTATAGGTCTACCCATACTCTGTCTTGCAGTCTCTTATGTGGCCTTACCAGAGTGTCATTCATACAGACTTCTGAAATAAGTACCTTTGTCTCCCCGCTTTTTCCAGTTGGCCCTTTGACTGTTTATGTGCCTCTACCTCTTGACTGATATTTGATGGATGGTTGTGTTGGAGCATTAAATGTGTCCTGTGTGTAAGCTATCATATGTCTACACTACAGATGTTCAGCAACTGCAACATTTCTATTGTGCAAAATGCTGGTTTTGTGCTTTACTATATGTGGAAGATTTTGTAGAAGATAAGGCACAGTTACCTTTAGCATCTCAACCACTGCTTTTGCACAATTTCTCGGTTGTTAAAGGCTGTGCCCCTACCATTTAATATGATGGTGCCTTGCCAGACTGGAGACCCGATATGTACTAAGATGCTCTACCAGACTGAGGCTCCTAAATATGGTACTACCACCAGACTCGATCTATCTACTGAATACTAATGCTATTCATTACTATTGTGCGTCACCTGACAGGGGACAGTTACATTCTGTGGCTGGGGGGGTTCTATTTAATACTCTATAGAGTTGCTACATCAGGGTTCTTCTTTAGAATGTTTATCTTACTTCTCTGGGCAAGTCTGACATCTTCAACAAAGTATGGTCATGCTGCCCGGCTAATCAGGTACCTTCAGACAGTACACCAAGAGAGGCCATCACTAGTACAGCACACTAGGGTAATATCAGGTAATGAGGGGACTACAGACCACCAGGACACTGAAATGCTGCCAAACAAGGAGCACTCACACTGCAGGTTGGTCAATCAAACCAACAGGTATCTAATTCTACCTTTCTCTGGTTACATCCCTGAGCAGTGTTTATAACTGACCCTTAGTATTAAGCAGTGATGGAATGTTTATTATCTCACCATAGTTACATATACTACACACTCTTTTCTGAGAATCCTTTGTTAGTGTTGTCTGGGCACTTCTTGTATCTCACCACTTGCACATGTTGATGGAAATTTAATGTGACATTACTGTTCTGACGATACTGCATTGTCTGTACTGTGTTTTGCAAATTTTAATAAAAGTTTAACATTAAGAAAATCTGAACCAGATCCAAATCCTGCCCGCTTGCCCCCTGGCTCGACAACGCCCACTGGACAGCCCTCCTCCTCCCCAGACCTACCTGCTCCTCTACTAGGTCCAAACAGGGATGTAACCCACTGTCTTCTGAGGACCTACTATATCCGTGGAGTGTAACTCGCAATTTTGTAACATTATGTAACTTAACTAACATACAAACTACTACATTATGTAACCCAAGTATCTATGTTAAATGTTCCTTTTACTGCACTTGTAATGTTATCCTCTGTTCTAATCTGCACTGTAGTAACTGTCTTGATGTCTGTCCCCCCGCCACGAGGTGCCTTTGTAAATGAGTCTGACTCAAAGGTTGTAAACCGATTTGTAATGAATAAAGAATAATAAATTAACATCATGCAAATGAAGTACTTCAGTACCAACAAACCACGCTTTGCATTTTGTTTATTCTAGTATTCACAAAAGTTAGTATACAAGTAATCTAAAACTTTCAGGTGACTATAAGAATCAAGAAATGTGAATTGTTGCTTGGTGCTGCATACATTTGGGTTCATTTACATTTCTTTTAACAAATATCAAGTAAATGAAGTTAAAATTGACTACATAATTTATGCTTCTTTATATAGTCCATTTCAATGCAACTGGTGAATCTAAAGTCTTTAACACAATAAAATCCATTGGGGCTAATCGCTGACCTCAGCAACATGCTAGTGGTGAACTGCAGCCAAGCTAATGGTCATAAACAAGACTCAGACACACAGAACTTGCTCATACAGAAATGTCATACATCAAAACCACTAGCTGAAACTTATGAGATATTTAGATTTTTGACATAATTATATATGCTAAAATTTTCTAAAAAACCCTACAAATCATTATTTCATTTTTAATTTTACAGATCTGTGTACTTAAATATGTGCAACATTTAAAAAGGAAAACTTACAGGTTTCTTTAAATATAGACGGCAGAAAATAAAATTAGATTTCATTGCTTAACAATACACTTAAATCTTTAGAAACTGAAGCTTGTGAATCATAATAAAATTATGTATGAAGTATGAAAATAGAACAAAAAAAAAATCACATCAACACAAGGGATTTGGGTACATTTAGTCATTGCTTCACAGTAGAATGAGAGAGGTGTGCCAGATTCCAGAAAACATTACATGGGAGGACAATGGTGCATAGCACCTTGTTTCAAGAGGTATTAATAGTAGTAGCTCCCAAATGGATTTAGGTCAACATGTCCCAAAGGCAACAGCAGCAAAGAGCAGTCCAACAAGCTGTTAGGCAGGCACTTTCTCCAGAGGTATCCCTTCTATTTTCTTCAACAATATACACTAGAAAAAAATAAAATAGTTGTTACTGCATATAATTGGCTAGTTCTGCAGTACTTCCTGATAATCCAATTTTAAGCTTATAACTTGCAAACAGGGTCTAGAAATAGGAAAATATGAGCAAAATTAAAATAAACAGGTGTTCTGTTTTTATTTAGAGAACAATCTGTGAAAAGTACTCCTGGGGTGAGTTGGTTTTATCTAAAAGTAACAGGTATGCATGAGATAGCACTGTACTTAATCAGAAGGCGTTATTACCTGCACCACGTTACAACCTCTTGATCATTGTCATGTGTGTCACAGCTACAATGAAAATATTAAGCCAGTTTATCCTAAATACTACCAATTATAGCTAGCGCTTATGAGAAAACAACCACTGTTTCATAGCTAAACTTGCAGGCTTGCAGCAGTGTTTGAAGAAAGTTGGGGGTAAGTGAATTATGGCAGCTCACTCACGTGTTGGTTAATTTCATCACATTTCTAGTAGTTGTATTTTATTCATTTAAACCAAATTATTCTGAAGGGCAATGTGAAAAATCAACCAACTGTAACCCCTCGCCAAAACAGGGTTACCTGCTTGCCCCATCAGGGCTGCAGTTTCGCTTTCTGCCAGGTCCCTATTCCCCTCCCCCGTAAGTCTCCGATCCTGGCCTGTCCCTGTTGTGTCACAAGTCTCCTCCTGGTCCATTTTTTTTTCTTCAGAAGGGGCATAGGAGTAAAATGTGGACCTGCCGATCTAGTACTTTGCACTCTGGTACATTTTGGTGACCTGAACATGTGTGTTACGCTTGTTTCCAGCCATTGTTAGCGTTATAGAATGCCTCTCTGAGGGTCCCGGTCCCCTGTTAAGCTAACTGGGGACCGGATATCCAGAGGAGGCATAAGGGAAGTGGCAACTTTTTTTTTGAAGCACCAATCACCCTACAGGAGTGGGTCCAGCCTCATGAATATTAATGAGGCAAAGCATGAATAATAAAAGCCTGTCCACCACCTGGGGCCAATGAGAACAGCTAGCGAAAGGCAGCAGTGAAATAAAATTGTTTAAATAAGGCACTGTTTGAAAGGGAAAAGGTGATCCTACTAAACAGTGGGGCAACTGAAAAATAAAGGGTTATGTTTGACTGCAGGGTCATTTCAAACTGGGACCTCGAGTGAACTGGCTGTAGAACTGTTTTGCCAGCAGCCATACTTGTAGCCACTCCTATGTCTGGGTCCCCTGTAGTGGGGTGGGCCTTGAGGAGCTCTGCAGTGGGCATGAACAGGCTGAAGGGGACAAGCTGCGAGACCTTCACTCAAGCAGAAAATCCAAGCCTGTCAAGCAAATGATTTCAAGGTTTTGCTGTTCCATCAACCCCAGAGCTTCACTCACAGTGCCACCCAAAAAACTTAAACTTGCATAACTAGTCAGTGTGGCAGAATTCAAAACCTTACTCAGATGTTCTCTACGTGACCAATGTAATTGTCTTGCATAGTCCTTCTCTTTATGTGTCTATCCTGCTCTTAGTGCCATTTCTTCCTCTCCCTCCAGCTTCAACTACAGAAACCTTTACCTACACTTCTTAACCCTTCCTCCTCTCCCCCAGGCCTTAGCTACATGAAACCTCTACTCTTCACTTCTTAAGGAGCTTTGCTCACACTTCCTAGTTATTTCTCTCTCAGCTGCATCAAATTAAATATTTATTCTGGGTACCTAGTCCATACCTACATGGTAATCTGTATATGCAGCACAGCACTTATTAACCTAGATCATCTGTCTTATGCGATTTTTGAATTAGTGTGTCTACTTTGTATTTAGGTGTTGTAATGATCTGGCCTGCCATGTACTCCTTGTTGATGTAACCTACTGCTGTGTATTGTTTTTGTATCTTTGTTCAGGCCCAGCTTGTAAATGAGCCTTGCTCAAAGTTGTTTCACCTGGTTAAATAAAGACTGATTGACAGACTAATTCACAGAACCGTGAGTAAAGGCAGAAATTGCCCTGCACCTGGGATGTACACACAGTTAAAGTTATGTCCCATGCGTAGTGAAAGATTACAGAAATAAAAGAGGAAGGTAAAATCTAGTTTAATGTAAGCGGCTAATGTCGGTGGACCAGCTGCACCACAGGCCTGCAAGTAGAGAGCTAGGTATCCAGGGATATAATTTGGGGGTTATCTGAACTGGTACCAGTTGGAGGTCTGTGAAAGTTAATACCTGCAGCAGTTAGCTAGATAGAGAGTCGGTGGCTGCCATAATTAAAAGTGGTTTTGAGTCAAAGGTGAAGTAATTGTTTGAAAATGCTGAATCTTTAAATGCAAATTTATGAGATGTTATGCTTAACCTCTAACTGCTCTCTTCCTAACCCTCCCATGTGAATAAATATGGTGTTACTGTTTTTGGAAAAGTTCTGACTCAAGAGCCTGATTTAGTGAGCATATTGTCCCACACTGCCCTGGAATAATTTAAGGTAAACAACTCATACTGATCCGTGTTGCTAAACTAACAGCAGACAATTCTGTTAGTATTTTCGGATCGTTTCCATGAATTAAACATTTACATAAACATACCAAAATGCCCAGCAGAGGAGGCCTATTGGTCTTTCATGTCTCCTCGATAGTCAGCACCCACACTGGGCGCAGATTTTGCTGTCCCCTTCCCGATTTTCTTTATCCCCAGTCCAAGATGTTCCCTTGTACTGGCTTCGCTACTTCACCCTACCCCTATACCTGTCCCAGTCCCTCTTAAACCCCATCCAGTGCGCCTGTCTCACCAGTTCCCTTGGGCAGTGCATTTCATGGTTCCACCCACCCTCTCTGCGGTAAGTAACACCTCCTCCAGCTTCCACCCATGCCCTCTATTTGCCCCCTTTCCACTGGAGCACCTCGACTGAGCCATCCTATTGATCCCATTCTGTACCTGAAGACCTCTATCATGTCCCCACCGACCCTCCTCTCCTCCAGGGTACACATGTTGAGCTCCTCGAGCCTCTCCACATAGGTCCTTCCCCCAGGCCACACATCATTTTGGTGGCCCTCCTTGTAACCCCACAGCAGTGCAATGTCCCTCCTTAAGAGTGGTCTCCAAAACTGCCACACAGTCCTCGAGGTGCGGCCTAACCAAGCAGTTATACAGAGGAATGATTACATCTGCCCTTCTAGCAGTAATCCCCTAGTGATGCAACCAGCATCCTATTGGCTTTTGCCACTGTCCTACAATTTCAGAGTTGGTCATTCTGACATCCCCCACCCCCAAGTCCCTCTCACCCTCTGAGACTAGTAGCGTGCCCCCTGCACACCATTGGCCTGGATTTCTGGCCCCAGGTGCAGAACTCTGCAATCAACCTCAGTTTCCACTTTCTCGACCAGTTATGGTCTTCCTTGCTTACAACTGGTGTAATACTTCAGTACTGCCACTAGCCTGTTACAAATTTACTACTTGGCTATCCCTTTCTTATCCCCACTGTAAGTCCTTACACAGATGCCGTCCTCTGGACACAGGAATGCCAGTTTGCTTCAAAAACTCCTAAAGATACTCCTGTAGTAGAAGCAATCTCAGTTTACCTTGGTACATGCTCTTGGAGACTGACATAGTGATGCCAGTGAAATAAATTACCTGTACCTTTTAAAACACTACACAGTCTCAAATGAATTGGCACCATATTCAACAGGTTAGCAAAGGACCAACGAGTTAGTGCCGAGCTAACCTGAATTAGCCTGGGCACTCGGTGAGTCCCATTCAGAGTCCCCATAGCACCACCCAAACCTACATCCCTCCTCACTCACTCCTCGGTTGATCACCATATGACAGTCACACAGCATGGTCATGAATAAGTACCTAATTACACTTGGACTGTCAGACTGTTTGAATGAGGAGGTCAGCGAGGCTGTGTCGGCTGCTGATCTAATCATGGATTATGTGGTGAATGCTGACTGGGGTGGGGGTGGAGTGATAGTTCCTTAGCAGGTGGGTGGGTGATGTCAATCAAAGGGGTGTTGAGTGACACCATATTCAGCAGTGCAGGAAGGCAGCCCAAATTGTCTAACCTCCTTGGGAGACTGCCCCATGGTCAACCAGCTGTATGTCATTGGACTTATCAATTAGCAGACTTCCTACATATTTAAGCAGGGACTGGCTCTTTTCACTCTGTTCTGCCCTTATAGACTTCTCAGCTCACAGTCCATAGTAGCATAATGCACCTCCATTGTTTACCCACACCAGGGCAATGACAAGGTGACTGATTATTTATTTAGTTTTGTTGACCTGGTAAGTGCTGATAGCTATGTATGTCCTCTTCCTCACAGTTATAGCAGGCTAGTTGCCATCGCATACAGCATTTTACACAGAGAAACAAAACATGTCAGGAATCCAAAAGATAAAAAGCATTTCATGTACATCTGAGGAGAGTTATCACAGTGCTCACACGGTTTTCCTTTATCCACAAAGTGTTCCACACTTGGGTGAGTGCAGGTTTAACAGTATGAGGATGATCAGTCTTGTGGGACTAAGTTATAGTCACAGTGAAAGGCAATTTAGTTAGTAGTTGGACCAGATTTCTGTCAACCTGATCACTAAGTATGACTACCACGATCAAGCAGAAGCAAATACAAACTGGTGAAACACAACTTCTCCTCTCAGGTGTGATGATGTGCAGAGAAGTGAATAACTTACTGAAAGCTCCAAACACATAAAAGTAAGATGCAGCTGAAATCTAGACATTTATCACAATCATATTGTGCTGGAAATTGAACTATGGGCACAGTGCTGAGAGGCAGCTCTCAGTCGCTAATCAGTAGCACATAGAGTAAGGATGGATGATTTGGTTCTGGTTGAGACTCAAACCCCTCAGTCAGGCAAACTCAGATCAACAGTAATTTTGGTGGTGATCTGTTGGGAATCTGAGCTGTGTCTAAGGTACTTCACCCACCTCTGGTGTTGACCCACCATTATGCCAAACGCTTTTTAAAGTTTTTCCAGCAAAAATCCAGCATGGCAGCATAGTAAAACAAACAAAAAAAAAAACACAGAACAGACACTAAGAAAGATTTTGAAATGAAAATCAAAAAGGCAAAGTCAAGATCAGCAAGGGAGGGCGGTGGTAAATGAGTGCATTATTGAAATAAATTACATTTTAAATATGCGTGCCACTTCAATGTCACATGAAGACTAGTACAAAGACCAGTGTATTCTGTCATTAGTGTTTAAAACCAAAGACTTGTAATAGTTCAAGGTCATGAAATCAAGAAGTCAGAAAGGAATACATTTTCAACAGTTACCTGTGACCACTAATCACCTCCTATTATAACTATAATTGTGCAATTTGTTTACAAAGTCACTGGTGTGCTACTTTAGCTTTACAATAACAACTTTTTATTTGAATAGCAAGGAAAAAGTACAGTTACGCAAGAACTTACCGTAACAGTAGATCTTTGAGAGGCGCTCTTGTAGGGAATTACATATGGGACTGATGTCGGCAGGCGGCAGGACCCCACAGAAAAATTTCTAGTTAGCAGTCTCTGGCGAGGGACCACCCCCATGTCAGGTGACCCGCGCTGAAGTCTGTATAAAGGGCGGTCCCTCACGCCCACCTTCCAGTTCCTTCCCGCCACAGTCTACAAGAGGCTGGACGAGAGAGAAGCTGGATATTTCCTTCACTGGAAAAGGAGCTGAAAATGCTCAGGGTCTGGAGGCGCGGAGGTATTATTTTATTGCAAGAGCCTCTCGAAGATCTACTGTTACTGTAAGTTCTACGTAACTATGCTATCTTACCGAGAGGGCCTTGCATTAGGTAATTACATATAGGACTGAGTCCCAAGCAGTCTGGACAAGAAGTAGTACACGGAGGAGGAGGAAGCTACTCAAAGCAGATCCTCTAGCTGTGAAGGCCTTAAGAAAGGAGGCCTTGCAGAACAGCGAGCCTAGCCTGCTCTACGGTGAGAGGCAATATTCAAACTGTAATGTTTTGTAAATGTATGGACAGAAGTCCAAGTGGTGGCAGAACAGATGACTGCAGCTGACATGTTCTTGAAACATGCCACTGAGGCAGCGACTCTCTGGTGCAGTGTCCTCTTACTTGACCCGGAAGGGTCTTCTTGTACTTGTCATAACAGACGGTGATGCAATGAGCCAACCATTTAGACAGGCATTGCTTGAAACAACATTGCCTTTCTTTGGGTGCAAAAGAGACAAACAGTTGATCAGTCTTTCTGAGATCCTTGTTCTGTTAGTGTAGTATCTCAGGACCCGCGAACGCCCACAGTGTGAAGCAGATACTCCCCATGATTGAGTACTGCGAAGAAGAAAGTGGGAAACTATGGACTGGTTCAATGTAGATTCCGCTACCACCTTGGGGAGAAACTTAGGATTGGTGCGCAGAGCCATACGCTCCTTATGAAAAAATAGTACGGGATTTTACACATCAGGACCTGAGCTCGGAAATCCTCTGAGCAGAGGTATGGCCACTAGGAAGAGCATCTTCCATGAAAGGAATCTCATATCTGCTGAGGCTGCCAGTTCAAAAGGAGGCAAAGTAAGTTTCTCAAGAATGAAGTTCAAATCCCAAGGAGGAGAGGGAACTCGGATAGGGGGTCCAAGTGAAGAACCTCTGAGAAACGCCTTCGACTTCTACTTGAGCAAACGTCCTATCTGAGAAGGGAACATGGCAGGCCAAATGGCCACCATGTGTACCTTCAGAGACGAGTGACTAAGACCCAGGTCAAAAAGATGAGGCAGGTACTCCATCAGTTGCCTAACCAAGCAGGAGAAAGGCTCAAAGCCTTTGAAGCGCCCAGATTGAGAACCATTTCCACTTCATGGCATAAATAGACCTAGTGGAGGGTTTCTTAGCCTCCACCAAGATCTCAACCACCTGGGGAGAAACCCCAAAGCAGGCTTGAGCTATGTCTGCAGGAGCCATGCATGTAGTTGAAGGGACTTGAGATTTGGATGGACCAGGTCCCTTGATCCTGGTCAGTAAAATTCATGACAGTGGAAGAGGAAGAGGAGGTTCCACTGAGTATTGTTGCAGAAGAGAGAACCAAACTTGCCTGGGCCAGAAAGGAGTGATCAGAATAATTTGTGCTCCTTCTGGAGCAGAGTTTCTGCAAGACACGCGGTATCATGAGAATTAGAGGGGGAATGAACAAATCTGTCATTCCAATCAGGAGACAAGGCGCTCTCCAGAAATGCCTTGCTCTTGAATGAGCGAGCAGAAGTCAGGAAGCTTATGCTTAGAGGCGAGGCGAACAGGTCCACCCAAGATGATCCCCAACGCAGGAAGATAACGCCTCAGGACCCCGATCCAGTTCCCACATGTGAGCTTGAGCAGACGAGGTGACTTAGTTTGTCTGCTAGCAGTTCTCAACCCCCAGAACATGAATTGCCATGAGGCGAAGGTCGTGTTGTGCTGCCCAATCCCAAACTCTCAGCTTCCTGCAAAGAGAGGTGAGGACAGAGTCTCGCCTGTTTGTTGATGTACCACACCACACATATACTGTCCATCTGGACGGCTAGATGGCCTGGAAGAAGATGCAGATGGAGAGCACAGAGCACTGTCTGAAGCTCCAGCACAGTGATGTGCAGGGATTGTTCGAGCTTGGACCAAGAGCCCTGGGTCCAATGTGGGCAGAGATGGACTCCCCAACCTTCACCAGAGGTGTCTGTGGTCAGAGTCTGATTGGGAGGAGGAGGGAAGAATGAAACACTCAGAAGAAGGTTCTCTCAACCATCCACCACTGCAAGTCTTGAACCATGGGAGAGGAGACTAGACCAACTGGTCCCAGTCGCTCACCAACTGATCCCATTGGCAGCGAAGCATCCACTGAGAGACCTTCATGGAGCCGAGCACAAGGGACTGTTGGGAAGCAGCCATAGCCCAAGGACGAAGAACCGATTCTGCACTGACCTCGTCGCGTCGACAACAGGCTTACCAGAGTCTGGCCGCCTGTCCAGTGGCAGGAAGGCCCTGCCTAGGGTCATGTCCAGTATCGCCTGATAAACTGGAGCCTCTGGGATGGGATCAAGTGAGACTTGGAATGGTTGATGGTAATGCCCACAGGCAAAGACCTGCCAGTTGAGGGAACGGCAGTGCAGGAGTTCCACCCCTGATGAGACTGCCAGGAGCCAACTGTCCAGGTATCGGAAAACCTGTACCCCTGGCACGCAGGGTAGGCCACCACCACCGCAAGGCATTTGTAAATACTGGAAGCCGAGGACAGGCCAAATGGAAATGCCTTGAACTGGTAGTGGTCCCCTGGAAAGCAAAACGGAGATATTTGCGTGACACAGGTGGATAGATATGTGCAGGTAAGCATCCTGCATATCCAGAGCGACAGCCACTGGACCGAGTGGAGGAGGGGCAGAAGGCTCTGCAGTGAGAGCATCCTGAACCTCTTGTACTCCACGTAAATGTTCAGGGAACAGAGACCCAGAATAGGTCTCACATCTCCTGTCTCTTCGGGACCAGGAAGAAGTGGGAATAGTAACCTGTTCCTTGCAGGGAAAGGGGACAGGTTCTATCGCCTCTTTCAGCAAAGGTGCTGAATTTCTTCCTGGACTAGAAGAAGATGCTCCCGAGTACAACCACCTTTGGGGAGGGTGACGAGGTGGTTTCTGTAGAAACCTATTTAGTGTCCTTCTGCGATTAGCTGGAGCACCCATGAATCTGATGTTATCCTCTCCCAGACCGGAAGGTGGAGGGAAACCTCCTACCACCAGTTTCTCTAGGAAGTCCGGAGGCTGTGGGAGACTGCAGGAGTCAGGTGGTAGCATGGCAGCGCGCAGCTGAAGCTCCCGCTGCTTTTTTGGGTGGGGCTTGGCAGCTGAGGGGGCCCCCAACATTTAGTGGCCCTCTTCCCTGTGGTCTCGCTTGGCGATTCAGTCTGGCGAAGGACAGCGCCATGATCGATGGGGATGCTACATAGAGTGCACAGACTTTAGTGCTGTTCCCTTCTTCCTGCAGGTCGGGTGATGATGTCCTGACATCACCCCCGACAGCACCGAACCCCAGAAGGGCGCTCATGGATGGCAGACTGCACTTCCGAGACCAACCCTGACACTCTGAGCCAAGCATGGTGCCATAGGCCTACAGCGAAAGCTGAGTCTCTACCAGCAGTGTCCACTGCATCGTAGGTCGACAAAGAATGTGCCGACTGGCCAATGTGCAAGGCGGACAAGGTCAGCCACTTCCTGCTTGACCTGAGAGTCCGGAAGGGAGTCCAATTTAGATTCCACCTCACTGAGAATCGCCTGGTAATCCCTCTATGACCGACATAGTTCAGGGCCCTAATACCCAGAGTGGAAGAAGCAAAAATCTTCTTGCCATACTGGTCCAGAAGGCGAATTCCTGTCAGGTGGAGACTAGCTTAGGTACTTGGGTTGAGCTGACCGCCATAAGCGGCGCTTAATCACAACCAAGTCAGCTCGAGGGTGGGAGTCTAAATAGTCAACACCCTCGGGAGCCTGGTATAAACCTGTTCGACTTCCTGAAAGTGGGGCTAAGCCGATGGCTGTTTCCATATAGTGGCATAAGGTCAGCATGAGGCTCGATCCAGGGTGGCACCAAAGTGGAGCTGTCACGGGCAGATCCAGATGCTCAGCGAGTTTTATGCTGGGGTCTGACTCAAGGACTGCCACTTATATACTTCCTGGATCTTTCACAGCAACTCCTGAACGAAGGATCCTCCCGAGGAGACTTCGGAGGAGTCCTGGCCAGGGCTTGGACGGAGAGTGTGGCTCGCCATCTTGCTTGGAACAACTGCAGAAGCATCCGAGGTGTCCGAGGAAGAAGAGGAGGAGGAAGAGGTAGACTTCTCTCCCAACAAGGGGAGGAACGGACTCCTTGGGAAGCCCTCAGGAAGTGTGTCCTGTCTCTCTCTGGACCCAGAGGGTTTAGCCCTGGTGTCCGGAGGTGGGGATTGTGTCGCTAGGATGTACGGAACTGGCTCCGGCCAGAAGATGACCTCCACCTCACTGGTGAGCTGAACCTTGGCCCTCAGCCCACCAGGAGACCAGAGACCCTGCAGGTCCTCTGGCGGGGGAACGCTGGTGAGGAGGAGCAGGGGAGATACGGGTATGGACTATACCCATAAGGCGATATCCATAACTCGACGGCAGGAAGCCCCGCGGTATTGAGGCGCCAGGCACTGCAGCGTATGATAAGTTGGGCGCCGGTACTGAGGTGCTAGATACTGCAGTCCCAGGTATGACAGCTTCAGATACAACTGTCGGGTACCCGAACCGGGGGATCTGTTGGAGCAGACGGCCCGCCAGAGGCTCCCACGGGCGTTTTGGAGCAGAAGGCCCGGAGGTGGAGGGACCGGCATTGGGACGGCATCCAGCAGTGGATGTCGCTCAAGTCAGCAACATTGGCGCCAGAGCCGGTAGCCGGGGCTGATTGCCAGATCAGTCAGACCAGCAGGAGGACGGTCTGACGGAGGTGGAACAGGAACCCTCAGTGCTGGATTTGGGGAACTCGGGTCGGGGCTGAGGAGACTCAGGGTCCCCGGAGGGCAGTGAAGGCCGCGGGAGCCGAACAATGGACGGAGGGTCTGACGGCTCATCCGCTGTGTGGAAGTCAGGCAAACCCGACGGGTGACTTCTAGCAGTGGGCGCTCGGAGGGGCCGACAAGTCAGACTTAACGGACCTATCGCTGGCAACAGGCCGTGATGGAGGGGGCGAATAGGAGCCCCACACTGCCCCCAAGGGTCGGGCGACTTACTGACCTTCTCCGGTGCGGGTGTCGGAGGAGCAAATATCGACTTATCGGAGTCGCCGCAGCAGTAGGCATGAAACCACGGCTTTACCGGGAGCAGAGGCCTCCAAAGCCCAGAGGCGCCCAAAGGGCCCGAGCCAGAGGGGTGGACCGACGCCACCTTAGAAGCCTCTAAGGAGGCTGTCGTGGGACAGACCTCCGGAGGGACATTTACCTTTAGCACGGCATGACTCCCGAGGAAGTCGAGTGGGGAGAGAGGAGCCCCGTTCCGTGTTTTTCTTTGTCCTTTTCTTATGATGGCCTTCAGGGAAGTTGACGCCTGCCAAAGCTTTTTAAATTCTTTCTCCATGGATCTCATTTTCTTTTCAAAATATGGACCTCCAGGGACTGCTGCTGCCTTCCGGGTGGCCACGTTAAATCTAAGGCAGTGCTGGCACTTCTCTACTGGATGGTCAGGGCCTGGGCAAAAGGCACAGGGGAATGGCAGTCCCTGTGTGGTGTGTGGGTTACCAGACAAGTCACACTTGTTTTTGTGCTCTGAGGGTAGGGACTTATATACACAGATGAATGATAGGAAAAAATAGAAAATACTCAGTTAAAATACCAACGAAAGAGCCTGATGAGCAGGGAACTTTCCGCAAGGCGCTGGCATGAGCCAACGGTGGAAAGAACTAGAAGACAGGCATGAGCTAGAAATTTTCCGTGGGGTCCTGCCGCCAGCTGACGCCAGTCCTATATGTAATTACCTACTGCAAGCGCTCTCAATTAAGATCTAGGATTACGACTAATCTGTCATTCCTATCAGAGGTCAGATTATGCCTTGCTCATTACAAGCTGTGTATCAATTGCTTAGCAACTGATAATACTGAACAGAAAAGTATATTTGTAAGCAGAAGTATTTGTTAGTCTGCAAAATATTTCATGGAATAGTTTTGTTTAGCAATGATGTAGTTCTGGCATCTTTGGGTGTGCATCTGTAGTGCATTTTAAATTACATTTGTTCTAATATTTAAAAATGCCTTTTATTACTAGTTTTATGCTAAATGGTGAACAGCACAGTATCAAACAATGCTTACTGCTTTCACTGTGGGCATTACAAGAGCCCCGGACTTGCTTCAAAACCATATAGTATCTCAGTTTAAGAATAAACAAAAGGAACAAGCATTTGTGAATGCCAAATGCTTGCCACTGGTACAGAAGGCCTGGGGTACTAGATGCTTTATGGTGCACTTTGTAGCTTATGTTGAAGCTAAATAGCATCTATGAGCAGTCCTAGTAGAGGAAATGCTTGTGGTTCCAGTTGTCATTTATTCTCAAAGTATTTTGGCGAAGATCTGAAAATGACAACTGTCATGTTCATGAGCTGGTGTAAATTGATGGCAGTGTTGAAAATCTAGGTGAAAGCAGGCCCACTGGTGCGGCGGTAGCATTTCTGCTAGTGGCCGCGGTGACCCGGGTTCGGGAGCTGGAGGTTGGCTGGGAGGGGAAGCTTGAGCGACTGATGGACAGGTCGCTTCCCTGGGAGGTGGGGGGTAACAGGTCAGTGTTGGTCTGACCTCTGGTGGAAGCCAGAGGAACAGCAGCTCGCTGCATACTTGGGGGCGGGTAGGATGCTCCTGTATATGCCCTGACATCACGGCACAACCACGACTATGGGGAGAAAACGGGAAAATTGAGCCAATTGTAGCTCCTCCGGCACAGGTGGTACCCTTTACCACCTCAGCTTGTAAAGCCACAAGGGGGGTGTGCTTGACGAGAACAAGAAGAATTTGGGGGTCCTGGCACCCCAACCCACCTGAGTGGATTGGCCATGGCTTCATGGGAGTGCCTGACTGCGTGTCTCAGCTGAGGTGGGTTGGGGAAAGCCAGTCCATCAGGGGTAAAAATGCAAGTTAAAAAAGCAAAAATTAAGGTGAAAATATTGAAAATTATGAAAGCCACAAGCAAGCGTAGTAGCTTAATTTAAAAGGATGCGATAACTTTGCCACTGCAACGTATTTTTACCTCAACTTTGAACACACCCTTATCACTCCACCTCCTGAACTAGAGCAATGAAAATTATGAAATCCCACCCAAAATGTGATTTTGTCAAACTACTGCAAATTCAACTTTTGGGCTGGATTTGCAAAATTCCACTGATATTATTCATGAGGTGGTGCAAAAGGGCATGTTAAAAATTTGCTGCCAAATGTAGAGAAATGGCCAAGGTTATACACCAAAGTTTTAAACCCCACTGAAATACAGTGAACTGCTACACTTGCCTTATTTCTCACATAGCAGTCCGACAGTTCCAGCAGCAAGACGCGCTCTTTGATGGAAGAATAGATCTTCACACTGGGACCTGTTCTGGTGAGTAAGGGTGTGTAGGGGGATCGGGAGGGCTGCTCAGTGGGGCGTTGGGTTGTTTGTGGGGGAGGCATCACTGATGGATTTTTTTTTTTTTTTTTACACAGATTTAAAAAAAAAAAAAAAGATAGAAGGATCATTTCATTTCTTTCAGTCTCCCGTGGACATGAGAGAGAGAGACAGAGAGGTGTGTGTGTGTGGTTGCCACTAGATACCAGGGATGAAGTGTTTTTATGGGTTTATGGCATAGGAGGGGAGTGCCACTAGACACCAGTGAAGTATATATTTACAGGGACGGAACTAGAGGGTGGTGCCACTGGACACCAAAGAAAATATATTAAATATATATAAATAAAATAATCTCAGGGTGGAGGTGTCACTGGACACCAGGAACAATGTTACATAAATATAAATAACATAATATAAACCCTCCCTGCGCTGTCCAGTGGTACCCCCACCCACAGATTCCCTCCCATAAATATTTTATGTATTACTGGTGTCTAGTGGTGCTGCCCCCACACTCCCACGCCTGACCCTACAGCACAGAACTTTATCCCTGGTGTCTAGTGGCACCCCCACTCCGATGGCTGTCCCCTTAATAGTCATGCTTCCCTGGTGTCTAACATACTAACATACTAAAATGCCAGCAGAGTAGGCCTAACGGTCTTCGTGGTCTGTTGCTTGGTCAGCCCCCACCTGGGTGCTGACCTTGCTGTCCCCTCGCCTTCTCTGGCTTCTCCTTCCCAGTTCCGGATATTCTTGCTGCATTGGATTTTGCTTCCAGAACCCTTCCCCTGTACCTGTCCCACCCTCTTGAACCCTCCACTGTCTCTGCCTCCACCAGCCCCCTAGGTAGTGCATTCCATGGCTCCACCACCCTCTCAGTGAAGTAGCATCTCCTCCTTTCTCCCCTGAATCTTCCCTCCAGCTTCCACCCATGCCCTCTAGTGGCCCCTTCCTCCTTCCTTCAAGCACCCTGACTGTTCCTCCCCATTTACCCTCTTCATGTACCTGAAGACCTCTATCATGTCCCCCGTCCCTTCTCTCTTCCAGTGTGTACATATTTAGCTCTTCGAGCCTCTCCTCATAGGTCCTGTCCCCAAGCCCCAAATCATTTTGGTTGCCCTCTGGATCCTCTCCAGGAGGTTAATGTCCCTCTTAAGTGTGGCTTCCAAAACTGCACGTAGTACTCCAGGTGCGGCCTCACCAAGCAGTTATACAGAGGGAGTATCACTTCCTCCTTCTGAGGTGATCCCTCAGCGATGCATCCCAGCATGCTGTTGGCCTTGGCTGCTGCCCTCCTACAAGTCTCAGAGTTGTTAATCTCGACATCCACCACCACTCCCAGGTCCCTCTCAGCCATTGAGACTTGTAGTATCTCCCCAGGGTGTACACTTGGCCTGGGTTTCTGGCCCCAGGTGGAGTACCTTGCATTGAACCTCAGCTTCCACTTTCTAGACCATTTTGGCATCTTTGGCCATCTAGTGGCACCTCTCCCACCCTCCAATGTTCCTCAGTGCCTGAAAAGAAGAAATGGTTCCTCCATGTCTTTTTTTGTTAAAATCTGTAAAGACAGACTACCGATGGACATTTGTTATGTGACCCCAAACCCCACTGAGCACCCACCAGACCTCCCCACACACCCTCACTCACCTGAACAGGCCCCAGAGAGAAGATCCATTCTTCCATTAAAGACATGTCTTGTTGCTACAACTGACGACTGCTATGTGAAAACAAGGCAAGTGTGATTCAATGCATTTCAAGGAAGTTTTCAACCGCACATACCTTATTTTCAAACAGCAGTTGCCAGTTCCAGCAGCAAGATGAGAATTCCATGGAAGAGTGGATCTTCACACTGGGACTTAGTGCATGAGTAAGGGTGATAGTGAGAGGACGCAACTGGGAGGTTGGGCTGGGGGGTATGGTTGCATCAGCGATGGATTTTTTGTTACACATTTAAAAAAAACACCACAAGACATTGTGGGACCATTTTCTTCTTTTGAGGCTCCAAAGGGACAACTGGGGGTGGGGGTGGGGACACCAGGGCAACCATACCTATCAAGATCAACAGCCACCAGAGGTGGGGCACCACTAGACAGCAGTGTTACAGGGTCGAGCACTAGACAGTGAGGGGTGCCACTAAACACCAGGGATACATAAATTATTGACAGAGGGAAATGGAGGGTAGGGGTGCCACTAGACACCAGGGAACAAATTACGGGATGAAAATCAGAGGGTGGGGATACCACTAGACAGTTACATAAAATGGAAAAAAAATGGGAAGCAATCTGCGAGTGAAACTTAGACACCAAGGACTGGCGACACTTGGGGATGAGGCACCCCAGTATCAGTGTTATGTGTGTGAGGGATTGTGGGGTGATGGGTGCTGAGAGGGAGGGCCTGTGGGCATGATAGTTACAAGGGCAGCACAACAGACACAAGAGTTCAAAATCCCACTGAAATACATTGAACTGCGTACCCAATTTCCTCAGTTTGCAGTCTGGCTCTAAAGAGTAAAGATGTGTCTGTGGTCTGCAGAGGATTATGGTGTTGGACCCATGGTGGGTAAGGTCTTGGGGGTGGGGCTTGATGGTCCTTAGTGAGAGGGGACTAACAGTACAACAGACACTGATGGACATTTTCTTTTTTTTCAGGTACCCCCTCAAAAAGGGGCTTTTCATTATTTCACAGAAGATGACAGCAACACTGGGGATTGGGCACCTAATGTCAGTGTTATGTTTGTGGGGAGGGGAGTGCTGAGTGTTATGGTTGGGTGGCGGGACAGCTATAGCGGTGGCAGCAACAGACAAAAATACAGGTTACTCACCTGTAACAGGAGTTCTAGGAATGGTATATGTTGTTCATCCACACTTATTGGCAGGTCCCTTGCCGCTTAAATCTTGCTGGAAGGTCTTCAAGCTGGCTCCTCCCACTCACCCGGTGGTAAAACCTCGCCCGCCCCATGATGCCAGATCTAGCCCACTGGAAGCCAGGTTGTGCGTCCGAAGCCGGGAGGCAGGTGGGTAGGGATGAACAACATACCATTCCTAGACCTCCTGTTACAGGTGAGTAACCTGTATTTTAGGGACATGGATATGTTGTTCATCCACACTATTGGCAGACTCCTAGTAGTTCTCCGGGAGGAGGAGGCAAAGCACACCCCTACTTAGGGAATAAAGACTGAGAACTGAGGCCCCGATCAGCACCCGCGTGACCCAAGGTCGATGTGAAGGGGACGGTAAAGCCTGCTTCCGGCAGAAGCCCTGCGGATATCCGGACTGGAGTATCCTCGAAGCAGCCACTGATGCAGCAGAGGACGGCAAAATGAGCACTTATCCTCTGGGAGGCTCCATGCCAGCCCACCCATAGTGGAGACCTATGCAGGTGACCCACCCGCTCGTCAGTCCACTTGGCTGGTCTGCCAGATGCGGCTACAGCGTGAGATGACAAACAGCTGGAGCCTCTCCCAAACTTTAACTATACGCCCCTAGGTAGGTGAGCATTAAACAGGTCCCTATGGAACCTGTATATGACCTCGAGGTGAGAATGGGGATGAACCTGGCAGAGCAATACCCCGAAGGGAAGACTCCGCCACTGCCTTCGAAGGACTGGTGGGCGAGGACAACCTAGTCCCTGTGGAAGACCAAATAGGGGAATGCAAGGAGCCTTGAACCTCCCCACCTTCTGGATGGCAGAGTAGCCCCAAGAAGGTGTTCTTCCACAACAGGTGGGAGAAACTGCACTGCAAGGTTCGGATGGCTTGCTCATGAGCTAAGCCCATACCAGCAAGGATCCCACAGAATGGGATACTCTTCCCCAAAGGGAGGTGATCGAGGCCTGAAAGTGCCGGATCACCTATTCTGCGCCACCGACTGCCTTCCGCCCGGCGCCCAGAAGACAGGGGTGACCACAGAAGCCCCTAGAGGGTCGCCGGCCCAAGCCCTAATTCGAGAACAGATGCAGATGGTCTGAAACACTTGCCCAGGGACAGGAGGGGCCAGGCCCTAGCCCATCATCAAATGGAGAACTTTTCCAAAGAGGGCGAACATTATTTTGGCCGACTCCTAGAGGGACGCCTTGAGGTTGAGGACCCTGTCTAGGACTCCAGGCCTGGCCCCTCAGCCACACAGGGACCAGGCCTACAGGTGTAGGGATTGAAGGTCCTCAAGGAAAACCTTCCCTAAAAGGAAATCGCACCGGGCGGACTCAAGTCGCTAATGGAGCCTGCGGCCGAGACTGAGGAGAGCTGGACACCAGAGCTGGCAATCCAGTCTGGGGCTACCAGCATCACCTGTGCTAAGTCCTCTTGCCTTGCCTGTAGGTCAAGGAAATGGGGAGAGGCACGGAAGAGCCTGGGGTCCGTGGCCCTGATGGCATCCCCACAGCAAACCTTGCTGAGAGGCGGCATAAAGCAGCCTTGGCTCGTATTCTCCTGGAGGGAGGAGGAGAAGATCCTGTGCTACCTCTGGCAGGAAAAAAAAAAACACTCATGAGGCGCAGCCTATGTCCGGCTTAGGCAGTAGCTGGAGAATTGGAGGCTCCAGTCATCAGAAGACTGGGAACCCGCCCAGACTCGCCAAAAAAACCCCAATGTGGAGAACTCCTACGCCGAGGCGTAGGGTTTGACCGAATCCTGGGGCAGGTAGCACAAGGTTGTGGTACTGTCCGGATGGACTAAGACCACTAGACCCCTGATAAACGGAGCAAGCGGTGCAAGCTAAACGGACCGCCTGGAGCCCAGCGGGGGGAGAGGACATCGGAACTCCCAAAGGACCCGAGGCGAAGCACTCTGTATTCCCCTAGATGGACACCCCATCCATCTGAGAAGCATCGGTCTGAGAAGACCGCCGACCCAGGGGGATGAACAGGAAGTTCTCTGCAGGAGCCGGAACGGACCGGAGGGGAGCATCTCTAACTCCTGGGCTGTAGTCACGAACTGGTCCGAGGAACGAGTGTTGTGACCACTGGCAGGCCCGCCCCCTAGGGGAACTCAGCCGCGAGAGCCCAGGAGGTGCAGGAGGTCCCGAAGGGCACAATTACCCGCCAACCTGACTGGGTAGGGAGGAAGAACCTCAGCCCTGTTTGCCCGAGCAGAGCTCGACTCAAGAGTTGAGCCTAGTCCCAGAGAAAGCCTCACCCACTAAGGCACGAGTTCCAACATGGTTCTGTAAAGGAGACCAATGTAGGCCTGGAAGGTATTAATCAGGCCGCCAGCTGGTGGGCCACGCCTGACCTTCAAGTCAAGAGAAACTGCGGAGCAGAGAACGAAGAGCCTGGCCAGGAACTCGTAAGGAGACCTCCGCCTGAGAAAGGAAGGGGTCTCAAGAACGGACGGAACGAGGAGGAAGTATGTCCTGAGGCCCAGGATGAAGCCGCATCTAACTGAGGATGGGAGATCGGCAGAGGGACCATCCATTGTGCCGAGGATGGGCGTAAGCCCCTGTCCGCTTGAGGCCAGGAACACCTGGACTCGAACCTGGGTCAGAAGGGGCCCACCTTCCTGACCACCCCTAATTAGGGGCCAGGCAAGTCGGCTCAGTGGTCCCACGAGAGTCTATGGACCCAAGGTCCCCATGGGGTAACGGCTCAAGAGGAAACCTGTTCAAACCCGAGCAGGGCTACATCTAGCACCACCCAACAGGAAGAGGTGCGGAGCCGCCCCCACGGGAATGCCCGGCAGGGTTGACTGTGCTGGGGACAGCTCCCCATTAGCCCGCCACTGAGCAGGCTTGACAGAGGAAGAGGCAGAGAGAGCTCGGCCCCTATTTCTTTGCTTCCTTTGGAGAAAGATGCTGGTCTGGCAACAGGTTGACCAGCGATGCCTGCTGGCCCTTGAGCTGGGCCGGTCGAACCACAGTGGTAGGGGGGCAAGTGGCTTACGCAAAGGCTGAGGGCTGCCCTTGTCCCTCCGGTGGGATTGACCGAGTCCGGAGTGGCATCGACTTCCGGCCCCTGGATATGTCCTCCACACCAGGGCCGAAGAGGTCAAACCCAAGAAAGGGGTGTCCGCCAACTCATGCTTGGTTTCCAAGGAAAAGGAGGATAACCTCAGCCATGCCCTCGCGGCGATGGCCACTGCGCCACCACCGATCTTGCACAGGAGTCACCCAGATCCAGGGCCAACTGAAGCTGTTACGCCAACGCCTTACCCATGTCCCTAAACCCGCCGGACCGTGGTCCGTAGGTCGGGTTGGAAGATGAGGAAGGACTCGTCCAGGGAGCCCATAAGGGTTAGAACAGTGCGCCATCAGTGCCGCCGAGCTGGCCTGACGGACGCCTAGGGAGGACGCAGCGTAACCTTGTGCCCCGCTATAGTCCATCCTTCTGACTCTGTCAGGGGCCTATCCACGTCCCTAGTGTTTCCAACACGTTGGAAAACATTGTCGGTAACTACCCCTTCAGCCAAGGGGTGCCCGAGAAACCAGGCAAAGAACTGACAGGGACAGGGTATTTCTGACCACCCTGGCCAAGGCGAGGGCAGGAAGCAGGCCGCCAGAGCTCCAAGGCTGGGCCCACGATAGCCTTAGCCACCGGAAGGCCTCCGAGGGAGAGCTCCTTCGGTCCAGAATTTCCGTAGGGGTAAGGTGTCTGTCTGAAACTGGCCTCAAGCTGCATCCTGGTGAATTCCAAGATGAGCGGGAGCAGACCCACAGAGGACGGCGGGCTGTCGTCCACAGAATTCCGGGAAGACCATGGGTCTTCCTGCACGGAAACATAATGGAGCCGACGCCAGGCTCAGAGTCTGCAAGCGCTGCCGCAGGCCAGAGTCACTTTTCAACCGCCGAGGGCAAGCGGGAGTGAGGGACAGAGTGACCTGCAAACAGGTCATGGTTCGCCTGGTTTCCACTGATCGGCAGGGCAGCGGATCGGGCGAGCAACCGCCCTGAAGTGGGTTCCTCGACACCTCAAGTGACTGTGTCGGCCAACCGGGCGGTGGCTGCTTACTAGTCGGAGAATGAATTGGGGTTGATTGCCTTCTGGACAACAGCATCTGCCTCTCCATAAGTTCCCTCGTAACGTCGATGCTAACGAGGAAGAACGGCAAAGCCACTGACTCTGTGCCCTCGACCTGAGACGCCGAGGTCGGGCGTGAGCGGGTTAGACCGAGAGGAGGACCGAGACCAAGACTCAATCCTCGGGAAACCGAGGGCGGGAGGAGAGGGAGCGGAGCAAGCCCGCCTCCTCCTTTGGTTCGGACAATTTGGGCGAGACTGTCACCCAAGGGTATTAGCAGAACCTCAGCCTCCACCAGGGAAACCGGGCCATGAAATGTGCACTAGCAGGAGACTGCCCAGAAGACGCTAGGGCTCGGTCATGTCGACGGGGTCCTGGCCGGCTGACCTGATGGGGACACCGTGAGGCCAGAGGCGGCCGCGATGCTCGGACCGAAGCTGAGCATCGGCCTACGGGGAGGGGAGTTCACCCCGCCTGGGCGCACTCACTGCTGCCCCTTGAACTGGGGCCAAAGGGAAGGTCCCAGGTGTCCCTCTCCTTCAAGGAGAGAGACTGGCTAAGCTCCTTAAACGAGCTGAATGAGTAGAACCCAAGGACAGCGGAACACGCTGCAACCGAGGAAGGAGAGGTGGAGCCACCCCCGCCCGGCGGATTGAGCTGCCTCAGAAACAGCCAAGTGACGCCTGACGATCCGAGGAATTCCTCCGAGCAGGAAAAACTACTGATGTCAGAGCCCGAATGGGCCGCTGCGTACTCTAAGAGCTGGCCGAAGAGCACAACAAAATTCAGAGCTGAGGATCATGATCCAGATCATCGCAGTAACTGCACATAGAGTGCAGGTCTCTCCTGGAGGAAAAACGGCGCCCCGGGGTTGGGACAGGATTGAGCCATCGCCGCAGCGAGGAAGAAGATATCAAAATTTCTCTTAAAGGATTTCAAGACCAAATTTCTAGGAGCCAGTCCGACGCAGAGCGTAAGGAGGGAACCCGAGCTTCCAAGCGGTAAGGAAGATCTGGCCATAGGAGGAGCCGAGAGTTTTACCACCCGGTGTGTGGGAGGAGCAGCGTGAAGACCTTCCGGCAAGATTTAAAGTGGCAAGGCACCCGCCAATAAGTGTTGATGAACAACATATCCATGTCCCTAGAATGGATTTTTTTTTTCCTTCATACAGGATGTACATATAAAAAAAAATACCAGGTTGTGACAATGCAGGCTTGGGCACCCCACTGTCAGTTGTTATGTTGGAGGGAGGTGGGTGGTGGCTGCTGAGAGGGAGGGTCAGGAATGGGCAGTTACAGTGGCACCAGCAACAGACATTGATGTACAGATCTTGCTCCCGCCGTAATGCTATCCCGCTAAGTAATGGTTAAGCCTTTACTCAATCACAGTTGTGCTTAAATATTTATGGTTTTGTTCCCATCCTCTCTGCTGGCAGGCTGTTCTATGGTTCAACCACTCTCCATAAAGAAAAACTTTTTCACATCCCTCCTGAATCTACCCCTGCCAGCTTCCACGCATATACCTTTGTTTTCAGCCTGCTCTTCCTGCAGAATAGTTCCCTCCAGTTTATCTTATTTCCTTTCCATTCTCCACAGTCATCAAGCTCTCCTTCCAAGTTCTCAGTGCATTCTCCCTCACATTAGCAATAAACCAGCCGCCATGGTCCCAAATGTACAACCCTCCCAGTCCCCAATATACATAAATCTACCTCATCCATGCTATTGACGCCTGCTCCTTCTTTCAACTCCCTGAATATAGAATATGACATGTCTGTTGCAATCCTTAAGACTGAGAAGCTGCATGAAGTCCCTTGTCTGGGCATCTGTTCCAAGACTTGAATGGAATGGGGCTACTCCATCAGATCCAAAGCTTGAGGTTGAAACCAAACTTGAGCCTTTCTGGAGCTCATCTCCACCATGATACAACTCCACACACAGATAGGATGAGCTGTGACTTCCAAGTAAAGAACAAACCCTAAGCTGGAAAACGCCTCCATGGCTACAATGAGGGCATCCTGTGCCTCCAAGGTTGACTGGCCTTGAGTATGTTAATCTTCCAAGCAAGAAAGTCCTCGATTACCCTCCAATGAAGGCAGACTGCTACCACCAAGATACTAGAGGTGAAGATACGGTGCAGACAAGACTGAATGGCATAAATCAGAACCGAATGAAAAAATTACTCACCTTAGTAATGTTGTTTCTTCTAATGGAGTCTTGCTATATTATGACATATGCAGTATAACTCCAGGTTAGAACTGCTCCGAGGTGAAAGAGTTAACTTTCCATGCAAGGCATGGAACCTTGAGGAGCTCTGTTGAACACTCGGCCTGTTGATGCTCAAACTCAAACTGCCAGATCTTTACGAGCAAACTCACTAAGGTTCTGTGTGGAAGCCAGAACCTACACTAGCCCACTGGCTACTTAACTACAAAACACATTTTTGTTCTTGATCCCAAAACAAAGACTCAAGTCAGGGATTCAAGAAAGAAAAATATATAAAGACACCTAAGCACCCTAAGAAGGGTGAAAATAAAGTGGGCATCCATGAAATGCCAAGATTGCCCTGCCCACCCACATCCAAAAGTAAAAGGTTCTGAGAGGGGCAGGCTGGGAGGGGAGATAATATAGCAAGACTCCATTAGAAGAAACAACATTACTAAGGTGAGTAATTTTTTCTTCAAACAACATGAAGTCTTCTATATTATGACATATGCAGATTACACAGCAGTACCTCTAAGGAGGAGGGACAGAACCTACTTAGGAAATAGGCTCTGAAGCACAGATGTGTTAAATCGAGCATCACTCCTAGCCTGGATGTCCAGGGAGTAATGCTTGAGTGAAAGTGTGCTGTTTTCCAGGTAGCTGCTTGACATATCTCTAGGATAGGATGTCCCTGGCAGCAGCCAGAGACGCAGGTACCTCTGGTAGAGAGAGCCCTCAGGCCTGAGGAGGAACTCCAGTTTTTCATAACAAAATTGATACAAGAGACAATCCACCTGGCAATGGATCTTTAGTGGCAGGTTCCAACCTCACCATAAGTGAGGAACAATTGAGAGAGTCAAACCTGTGACCCTTGGTACGCTCTATATAGTAACTAAGGGCTCTTTTGACATCTAAAATGTACAATCTCCTCTTGCCAGAGGAGGAATGGTCAGTGAAGTACACAGGAAGAGACATGGATTGATTAAGGTGGAAGTCTGAAACCACCTTAGGCAAAAACTTTGTTAGTCCTGAAGACCACCTTATCTCTGTGAAAGGAGAGAAAATCAGGCTCCACTGACAATGTTTGCAATTCACTTATGCGCCTGGCAGAAGTGATGGCTACCAAAACACAGTTTTCCAAGTCAAGTACTTAAGCTCTGCTGAAGACAATGGCTCAAAGGGGTTGCATAAGCTGGGCAATGCAAATATCAAGATCCCAAGCAGGGGCAGGGCCCTGAATGGGGGATTGGTGTGCAGCAACCCCTTGAAAAACTTGGTGAATACAGGATGAGCTGAAAAGGAAGAGGGTTAACTGCTGATAGGAAAGCAGACACGGCCGCCAGGTGCACTTTAGGGTAGCTGGTCTAAGCCCCAACTAATTCAAATGCACCAAATAACTTAAGATTGTGGGCAAGTCAGCAGATTCTGGGAAATGTGCTTGCCAGAGCACCATATGGAAAACCTCTTTCATTTGGAATTATAAGGGCCTGATGGAAGGCTTTTAGAGGCCTTCAAAATATCCAATACACCTTGGGAAAGGTGCAGGTCAGCAAACTAACTCCTCAAGAGCCAAGCCTTGAGATTTGAGGTTCGATACCAAACCCTTCTCTGGGCACAGGATAACAGGTTGTGATTCCTGGGAAGGCACAAGGAAGGTGGACTGCTAAGGACAAAAGGAGAGAGTACCAGGGCTGCCTGGCTCAATCTGGGGCAAATCAGGATCACCTTGCAGGGTTGAGATCTGATTTTGACTAGCACCTTGAACAGGAGAGGAAGTGAGGGAAGCATAGAGAAACTTCCATTCCCAAATGAGAAGGAAGGCATCCAGAGGGACTGAGCCCAACACTGGGGGCCTGCAACAAAAAGGGAAGTCGGTGATTGTCTGGGGCTGCAAAAGATCCATCTGCGGGTGTCCCATCTGGCAAATACTACTCCAATACTAGGGATCCAAGGCCCATTCGTGATGGCCCTGGGAAATCCTGCTGAGAGCATCTGCCAAGACATTGTCCTTGCCTGGTAGGCGAACCGCCATAAGGGAGGTGTTCAGGAATAAGCCAGAGACCACAACTTCATCGTTCGTGCACAAGGCCGTAGACAGAGTGCCCCTTGCTTGTTGATGTACCACATTGTAGTGGTGTTGTCTGTTCTGACCTGAACCACTTTGTTCTGAACAGATGTGGAAAAACTTGAAGTACTAGAAAAACTGCTCAGAGTTCCAACAGATTGATGTGGAGCAGAGATTCCTGAGGGGACCACAATCCTTGGCAGTGAGGTCGCCATGTGAGCCCCACCCCAAGAGGGATGCATCTGTCATAAGGACTAAGGAGTGAGACTGAGGGGCCTGGATCAGAGTCACTGGGATCAATTTGGTTAGAGGGTCCCTCTTTGAGACCAAAAGGCTCTCAAATGGAACTGGACGTCCCTCATCTTAAACCTTGCTCCCTGCACTACTGCTGTAGAGGCAGCCATGTGCCCTAGGAGCTGAAGCAAGTGCCTTGCTGGTCGAGAGACCTGAAGGGTGAAAGAAGAGGCCAGAGAGACCAGGGTCTTGCTCTTTCCAGATGAAGGAAGGCTCTGGCCTCTTTTGTGTTCAGCTCTGCACCTAAGGAAGACCAGCTGGACAGGCTCTAGGACTGACTTTAGAGATTAAGAAGGAAACCTAGAGATGTGGAGCAGTTGCTGAGTTACCTGAAGGTGTAGTCTGACCTGATCTGGAGACTGACCTACTATGAGCCAGTCGTCCAGATGAGAAAAGATGGCAATCCTTTGCCTTCTTAAGTGGGCAACTGCTACTGCCAGGCATTTTGTGAATACCCACGGGACGAGGTGAGGTCAAGGGCATTGCTCTGAACTGATAATGGCCTGAGGGCAGTTCAATCTGAGGTACTTTCGATGGGAGCTCTGATAAGAACATGGAAGTAGGCATCCTGGAGGTCCAGGAGGCTAGCCAGTCCCCTGGCCTTAGAGAGGGTAAAATAATTCCAGAGTCACCATTTTGAACTTTGGTTTAAAGGTGCTTGCTTAAGTATCTGAGATCTAGGATGGGCCGCCATTCTCCTGTCTTTTGGGGTAAGGAAGTACCTGGAGTACAACCCTTTGCCCTGGTGTGGGGTGGATCCTTCTCCACAGCTCTGAAAGCCAGGAGGATAGAAACTTCTGTTTCTACGGCAAGAGCCTCTGATGGATTTGCTAGGTGGAAAGGATCTGATTCTCATCTTTGAAACTTTTTGAAGCTGAGAACCAATCCCTGGCTTACTACTTCCAGGACCCACTTGTCTGCTGTTAAAGACCTCCAGTCCTGGACAAAGTAAGCCAGCCTGCCCTCTACTGGTACAGAAGAGTCGGCCCTGGCCACCCCATCAGGGAGCCTGCTTGGCAGGGGCTTTGGGCTGAGGGGTAGAAGTGGGCTTACTTGTACCTCGCCTGCCTCTCCTCTGAAGAACCCCTCTGGGCATAAGCAGAAGAGGAGGCCTGAGCTTGTAAAAGGCCTATGAAAGGGCCTGCCCCTGCTCCTGAGATGCTGCCTTTGAGGAGTGGCTTGCCTTTCTTTGGCCTGTGCACCCTATAGGTGGTCCTATATTCATCCATTTTCTTTATATAATTCTCTGTCTGCTCCCCAAACAGAGAATTACCACAACAGGAAAATCCATAGCCTTAGACTGGGTATCCTGTGACAGGGTAGTACATCTGAGCCAAGCCATTCTGTGAAGTGCCACAGATGTAGCCATGACCCTTGATGACATCATTAGAGTCTACTGCAGCATGAAATTGCACCTTGGCTGCCTCAATACCATCCGCAGCCACCTGCTCCAGCTCCCTGGCAAGCTGGTCAGGGACTTGTTTTGCTAGGGCCAGCACAGTATCCCATCTGGACTTCTGGTACCTAGCAGCATAAGCCATATATTTGCCTGTCTGAGTCCTAAAGATGCTGCCATGTATTGTTTCTTTGCCATGGCATCCATCTTCCTAGACTCCTTTCAGGAGGGTGCGAGGCTGAGGGAATATTTGCTTTGTCACCAGCTGCAGCCTGCACCACGCCCACATGGCTGCACTGCTGAGAGAGGAACTCAGTATCAGATCCTGATAAAGTATACCTTTGTCCATCCTTTTATCAACAGGAGGATGGAGTGAGGAGTTTTAGAATTTTACTGTGTTTCCTAAAAGATTTATGAAAGGAATAGACAGTCTCCTAGACTCTGGAATATCCATCATTTCTACATAATCAGGCTCCTCTTGGTCATCAACAGCTTCCTCAACAGGGAGTTGGAGAGTTTCAGCAACTTTCTTATAGAACATAAAATGAGAAGGGACTCAGATAGCCGGGGAGGGGGAGAGACCCCAGACGCCTGTCTGGAGAGATGTCCAGTTCAATGGACACATCCAGACCTTCAAAATCACATTCACTCTCCCCATATTCCTGCTCCCCTTCCTCCAGTTCATAAAAATCCTCAAAAATCAAAATCTCGAACCAGTGGAACCGACCGCTTTCCTGATGGAGCCAGTTCGGACAGAACCAGGAAAAGTGCCTGGACAATTTGAATTGCTTTAGCTATTTCTTCAGCGTTGGAGAAAGAACTTTGGCTCCAAACTAGCTGACTTTTAGCCCTTTAGTTGGAACTGGTTCCTCAGAGCTGGCTTTTGTTTGCCAAGGAAGCATCACCCCTGGTCTGAGGGCACTCCCTCAAAATGCGCTGAACCCGAACCAGGCTGGCCATCCCGGTCAGCGGACTTTTTGGCCTCCCTTTCCTGAGCCTACCAACTCTCTTTTCCACGGTGGCAGCAGGAAAATTCTTACAAATCTGGTAGTCTGCATTGAGGTGGTCACACCCCAGACAATATACACTAGTGGTGTGGGTCAGCCTTAGCAAAGGCTTCCCCACAGAGACCACAGTGTTGAAACCCAGTGGGCCTGGTTCTTCTTTGGGTTTCTCAGACACAGTGCCAGCCTAACCAAACTTGCCCGCTAATGGCAATCCGCCAAGCAAGACTCTTTATCGGTTCCCAGTCGTGTCATGGGTCGTGGAGAAAACGTAATGAAATCAGTTTTTTTTAGAACCGATAAGAACCGGGAACCGACTCTAAAGGACTAGAAAGTCTATAAAAATAACCTGATCGGTTCAAACTGAACCGAAAACACGCTTACAAGTTCCACACAGAAGAAAATAAATGTAAGCCTACCTATTACTTACGATACCACAGACAGAGCTTGAACCGACCGGTTATGGTTTAACTCGTTAAGAAACCAAAAATAAAACTTTTAACCGACAAAATGAACCGAGCAGAAGGAGAAATCTCCAGAGCCTGTTCAGTGAGGCGGAGTAAAGAATCTGACAGTTTGAGTTTGAGCATCAACAGACAGTGTTCAACTGAGCTCACGCTCAGGTTCCATGCCTTGCATGGAAAGTTAACTTTTCACCTCGGAGCAGTTATACCGGGTTATACTGCATATGTCATAATATAGCAAGACTTCATGTTGTTTGAAAGGTAATTTGCCACTCAAAATATATGATATCTGTGGGAAGGTGGACAGTGATGAGAAAATGTGCATGCTTGAGTTCTAGGGTGCAAAACCATTCCCCTTTTTCTAAATATGGGATGATTTTAACATTCTGAACTTTTAGTGCTTGGTGATTCAGGCTGCACAGGTGCAAGAAAAGGAGTCAATCACTTGCCTTCTTTAGCACCAGAAAGTACCTGAAGATGCATCCAGTGTAACTCATTTAAAAATGCAGGGGTGATATAAATGTACCCTGCAAGAACCTCCACTACAGCTGGGGTGGGCAACCTAGTAGACAACTTATCTAGCTGGGGCAGTAGTGACACATTTTACGGAAAAACACTGGAACTCTGACTGCCGGACCTTGGCTCTTCCTGCTAGATCATCCATTGCAAGTCAGTCTGCTTTCTCCACGGCTTCCCTAAACTCTGAACTCTCTCCGCTAACTATCCATTTTACCTCTACCTCGGACACTTTACCCTCTTCTGTGCAACTTAATTTCACCTTCCTGCAATTGTCTCGGACTACCTCCCTTCGATGCCCATGCTTTCTCTCTCCCCTAATCCTCCTCCTAACCCTCCCCACCTTAAATCCTACCTTTCCTCCCCCACTTATGCTCAAATCCTTCCCTTTCCATTGTTCTTGTCGCCAAGGCACAGGTCAGGAAGCATAGGAAAAAGGAGCAGTTGTAGAAGTCACCAAAATATTTATTAGTACTAGCAGTAAAACAAACAAACAAACAAAAAAGTTCAGTATAACCATTTTCAAAGCAAAATAAAAACATCCATCATAGTTTTCCTTCAATCTGTGTCCTTTATTTTTCCTCTTCAGAAATTGCAGCTCAGCTCTCTTATAAGTCCTTCCAACCCCATTCTTAACAGGCATCTTGTTCTTGTAAATTATCAGGCATGTGCAGCTAGAACACAATTACATTCTCACATAATTTGCATATATGTTTATACCAGTAGATATGCAAGGGAGGAAAACAAACAAGGGAGGGCTGAGGGACAGTGAGAGGCAAAGAATTGTGAGATTGCTGGGAGTCAGTGTGATCAAGTCCTAGGTCCTGCAGGAAATTTTGATTGCATAACCAGACTGGAGATATAAAAGGAATGAACAGATCCTTGCATTTAAACACTTTCTCCATAACAACTGGGACAGGGTCCTATTCCACCCTGTCACAAACTCCCTCCTTAAGAAGGAACCTGTTTTATCAGACCGGTTTCCAAAACTTTCTACTGATTCTCAACTAACAGTTGCTGCTAACTTTTAGAAATTAAGCAAATGTGCATTATCCATTTTTTCTATAATACAGCAACATAGTACTATATAGTACAGCAAACAATAGTTTAAACTCAAATTTGTTTTTCAAACTGCAGAATCCTCAATTCCTGATCCATATCTTGACAGAAAATCAACACTACTATTCTCTTTACGGATGTGGCCATCACTGTGAATTTAAATGGCTGTAGTGCCAGGTACCACCTTGTGATTCTGGAATTTTAATCTTTCACCTGGTTAAGCCAAAACAGCGGATTGTGATCTGTTATAAGTACAAAATCAGTTCCTGGCAAATAAAACTTAAGGGACTCCATTGCCCACTTTGCTGCTAAAATTCTATTTCAAAGGTGGAGTACCTTTTCTCTCTGTCACGCAACTTCCTACTTATGTACAGAACAGGATGTTTTGTCCCATCTACATTTTGACTCAGTACTGCACCTATGCCTGCCACTGATGCATCTGTTAATGGTTTCTCAAAGTGTGGATTCTTAAAACAGGGGTTGGACATAATGCGCCTTAATGGCTTGAAAAGCTTCATCACATTATTTGGGTACCGCCTTTCGTGAGTTCAGTGAGGGAGTAATTAACTCAGCAAAGTTGGGAACAAATCAATAACCAGCCAGCCTAAAACGAATGAACAAGTTTCTTTGTTTTAAGGACAGGGCTGTTAGCTACAGCTTCTATTTTAGAAACATCTGGCTTAACATCTCCATTTCCAAACACATAGCCCAAATATCTGGTTTCCTGCATGCACATTTGGTAAGATTAACAGTCAGACCTGCATTTTGATAGCTTGGATAACTGCTCGAGGGTGTTCCAGGTGGCTTTTCTAGTCTGGACTGTACACCACATTATCATCCAGGTATGCAGCGCAATAACCAGTGTAAGGGGATGAAATTACATCCATGCACCGTTGAATGTAGCTGACACCATGTAAACCAAATGGCATGATGGTGAACTGATAGACTCCTATGGGGTGGCAAATGCAGTTTTGTTTCTGGATTCTTTAGCTAAAGGTATCAGACAGTAACCCTTGGTGAGATCGAGGGTAACGGATACTTTGTGACTCCCCAGTCTGTCCACCAAATCACCTATTTTGGGCAAAGGATAAACTGTCAATTCTGACACTTGATTAAGGTTCCTAAAATCAAGGCAGATTCTAACACACCCTTCTTGTTTATAATTACCATGGGATATGACCAAGCACTCTTCAACTCCTCTATGATACCCAATTCTTTTCATTTTTGTATTTCCTTAACCACGCCAACTCTTAACCGCTCGGGCAACCTGTATGTCTTTTTGCCCAATAGGGTGAGCATTCCTTGTCACTATTACGTGCTCAACCCTTTTACTCTGCCTGGTACCATGGTAAAGTACTGTTAAATGTCTTTAGCACGTTACTTAATGTCTGTAGTTTGTTCTGAAGTTAAGGAAACATTCGCCTTTACAGCATCAGCAGTTACAGTTTGTTCTAGTCTATCATAAACACAACATTAATATCTTCTTTATCAGTTTCTGGTAAAACTAGCTTTTGGCATTTTTCAACCCATTTCTGAGGAGGTTAGCATGGTATATCTTGGTAGGAATTTTCCTGTCAGGCGCACTAACTCGTAGTTATGGTGCCAGTACGCTTAAGCACTTATAAGGCCCTTGCCACTTCGTAACAGTAGCAAAACCTTTTCACCTTGGCTCAAAACCTTTTCTTTATCCCATGGTCATAAGAAAAATTACTCACCTTAGTAATGTTGTTTCTCCTAATGGAGTCTTGCTATATTCTGACAGTAGCAGCGAGTCCCAACCTCGAACTGCCCCGGAGATGAAAGAGTTAACTTTCCATGCCACGATGGAACGCAGAGCTCGAGGCTCAGTTGAGACACTGTCTGTTATTCAAACTCTAATTGTTAGATCTTTACAAGCAAAACTCACTAAGGTCATGTGTAGAAGCTGTAAACCTACACTAGCCAACTGGCTACTAAACATAAAACACATTTTTGGTCCCAAAACAAAGACTCAAATCAGGAGACCCAAAAATGAAAACAACACCAACTCACCCCAAGAAAAGAAGGGTGAAAACAACAAGCTTGGCACCTACTAAGTGCCAACACTGCACTGCCCACCCACATCCCAAAAGAAAAATTACTCACCTTAGTAATGTTGTTTCTTTTAATGGAGTCTTGCTATATTATGACAATTGCAGTTTGTCCCACCATTAGAACTGCTCCGGAGGTGAAAGAGTTAACTCCATTCTAAGAATGGAACTTAGAGCACGAGCTGTATAAGAGAAGCTCTGTCTGGTTATTTCAAACACAAACTGTCAGATCTTTAGAGCAAAACTCACTAAGGTCTGTGTGGAAGCTGTAACCTACACTAGCCAACTGGCTACCTAAATATTATCACCCAATGCTGGTCCCAACACAAAGACTCAAGTCAGGGACCAAAAGTAATAGTATAATATAATAATATGAGAAGTAATATAAGATAAAATAAAAAACACCACACCCCAAAACCCCAAGAAGGGTAGAAAACATATAATGGGCATAACTAGTGCCCACATCAGGCTGCCCACCCTGCACTCAAGTAGAAGTTCTGAGACGGGCAGGCTGGGGAAGGTCATAATATAGCAAGACTCCATTAGAAGAAACAACATTACTAAGGTGAGTAATTTTTCTTCAAACAACATGAAGTCTTGCTATATTATGACAATTGCAGACTACACAGCAGTACCTCCACGGAGGAGGGATAGAACCTATTTAGGAATAGGCTCTGAAGCACAGCTGTGCCAAACCGAGCATCTCTCCTGGCCTGGACATCCAGGGGTAATGCTTGGTGAAAGTGTGTACCATTTTCCAGGTAGCAGCTTGACATATCTCTAAGATAGAGATGTCTCTGGCAGCAGCTAGAGACGGCTGTACCTCTGGTAGAATGAGCCCTCAGGCCAGAGGGGAACTCTCCCAGTTTCTGATAACAAATTGGATACAAGAGACAATCCACCTGGCAATTGATCTCTTAGTGGCAGGTCTCCTTTCCCGACCTCACCATAAGTGAGAAAAGTTGAGGATTCAACCTGTGACCCTTTGGTACGCTTTATATAGTAACTTAGGGCCCTCTTAACGCCTAAACTGTACAATCTCCTCTCACCAGAGGAGGAATGTTCAGTGAAAACACTGGAAGGGAGACAGATTGGTTAAGATGGAAATCTGAAACCACCTTAGGCAAAACTTCCTGTTAGTCCTGAGGACTACCTTATCCCTGTGAAAAGAAATAAAGTCAGTTTCTACTGACAAGGCTTGCAACTCACTTATGCGTCTGGCAGAAGTGATAGCCACTAGGAAAACAGTTTTCCAAGTTAGTACTTAAGCTCTGCAGAAGACAGAGGTCTGGCAAGGGGTTGCATTAACTGGGCAATGCAAACATTAAGGTCCCAGGCAGGGCTGATCCCTAAAAGGCGGATTAGTATGAAGTAATCTTTAAAAACTTGGAAAATACAGGGTGAGCAGAAAGAGAGGAAGGCTTTCCTGCTGAAACAAAAGCAGGGACAGCTGCCAAATGTACTTTCAGGATAGCTGGTCTCAGGCCCAAAGATTTAAGATGGACCATATAGTCCAAAACAATGGGCAAATCAGCAGATTCCGGGAAATATGTTTCCCAGAACACCAAATGGAAAACCTTTTCCACTTAGAATTATAAGTAGCTTTAGTGGAAGGCTTCCTAGAAGCCTTTTAGGATTTCAAGAACACCCTGAGAAAGGTGTAGGTCAGCTAGTTCTAACTCCTCAAGAGCCATGCCTTGAGGTTGAGGGATTTGAGGTTCGATACCAAACTCTCCCTGGCACAGGTTAACAGGTTGTGATTCCTGGGGAGACACAGGGGAGATGGACTGTTAGGGACAGAAGGAGGGGTACCAGGGCTGCTCTGGCTCCAATCTGGGGCAATCAGAATCACCCTGCAAGGCTGGGCTCTGATTTTGACTAGCACCTGAATAGAGAGGAAGGGGGAAAAGCATAAAGAAACTTCCTTCCCAATCCAGGAGAAAGGCATCCAGGGGGACTGAGCCCAACACTGGGGCCTGCAACAGAACAGTGGAAGTTGGTGATTGTCTGGGGCTGCAAAAGATCTATCTGAGGGGTGCCCCATCTGGCAAAAACTATCCTAGTATTTGAGGATCCAGAGACCATTCGTGATGGCCCTGGGAAATCCTGCTGAGAGCATCTGCTAGGACACTGTCCTTTCCTGGAAGGTGAACTGCTATGAGGGAAGTGTTCAGGAATAGGCCAGAGACCACAACTTCATTGCCTCAGTGCACAAGGTCAAGACCGAGTGCCCCCTGCTTGTTGATGTACCACATTGGTGTGGTGTTGTCTGTTCTGACTTGTACCACTTTGTTCTGAACAGATGCAGAAAACACTTGAAGTGCTAAAAGACAGCTCTGAGTTCCAGCAAATTGATGTGGAGCAGAGATTCCTGGGGACCACACTCCCGAGTGAGAGGTTGCCCATGGGGCCCCCACCACAGGAGGAAGCATCCGTAGTGAGGGTCAAAGAGCTAGACAGAGGAATGAAGGGGACCCCTAGTCTTAATTGCTCTGATCCTGCCACCACTGGAGGGCCTGGATCAGGGTTTGGGTCACTGGGACCAACTTGGAAAGGGGGTCTCTTTCTGAGACCAAGAGGCTCTCAAGTGAAACTGAATGTCCTCATCTGGAAATCTTGCTCCTTGCATTACAGCTGTGGATGCAGCCATGTGCCCCAGGAGCTGCAAAGAGTGCTGGTCGAGAGACCTGCAGAGTGAAGGAGGAGGCCAGAGCCACCAAGTTCCTTGCCCTGTCTAAGGGCAGAAAGGCTCTGGCCTGCTTTGTGTCCACTCTGCACCTATGAAGGTGAGCACCTGAACTGGTTCCAGAACTGACTTTGGAAGATTTAGCAAGAAGCCCAGGAGGTGAGCAGCTGCTAGGTAACTTGCAGGTGAGATTTTACCTGTTCTGGGGACTGGCCTACAATGAGCCAGTCGTCCAGATAGGGAAAACAACAATCCTCTGCCTCCTTAAATGAGCAACTGCTACTGCCAGACACTTTGTGAATACCCTTGGGGCAGAGGAAAGGTCAAGGGCATTGCTCTGAACTGGTAGTGACCTGAGGGCAGTTCGAATCAGAGTTACTTTTGGTGGGAGCTTCTGATTAGAATGTGAAAATAGGCATCCTTGAGGTCCAGGGAGGCTAGCCAGTCCCCTGGCCTTAGAGAGGGTAAAATCATTGCCAGAGTTACCATTCTGAACTTTGGCTTCAAAAGGTATTTGTTCAGATATCTGAGGTCTAAAATGGGCCGCCATTCTCCTGTCTTTTGGGGTAAGGAAAATCTGGAATACAGACCCTTGCCCTGGTGTAGGGGAGAAACCCTTTCTACAGCTCTGAGAGCCAGGAGGGTTGAGACTTCTGTTTCTAGAGTAAAGGTCTCTAAAGAGTTTGCAGGTGGGAAAGACCTGATTCTCATCTTTGGGAACTTTTGAAGCCGAGAACCAGACCCTGGCTTACTACTTCCAGGACCCACTTGTCTGAAGTTAGAGACACCCAGTTCTGAATGAAGTAAGCCAACCTGCCCCTCACGGGTAAAGGAGACTGGCCCTGGGCACCCCATCAGGGTGCCTGTTTGGCAGGTGTTTAGGCTGAGGGGTGGAGCAGGCCTGCCCACACCCCGCCTGCCTCTGTCTCTGAAGAACCCCTCTGAGCATAAGCAGAGGAGGCCTGGGTTTGGTAAAAGGCCTACCCTACCCCTGGGGGTCTGCTCTGAGGAGTGGCTTGCCGCCCTTGGCCTGGGAACTCTTATAGGTATTCCTATATTCATCCATTTTCTTCATATAATTCTCTGTCTGTTCTCAAACAGAGAATTTCCCACCACAGGAAAATCCATAGCCTTAGTCTGGGTATCCTGTGACAAGTTAGTATACCCGAGCCAGGCCAACCTACTGAAAAGCTACAGACGGGCCATGACTCTAGAGGAAACATCATTAAAATCCACAGCAGCATGAAACTGCACCTTGATGCCTCAATGCCATCAGCAGCCACCTGCTCCAGCTCATTAGCAAGCTGGCCAGAGGCCTGTTTGGCCAAAGCCTATAACAGTGTCCCATCTAGATTTTTGATACCTTGCTACATAAGCCATGTAATTTGCTTGCCTGAGTCCCAAGGACGCTGCCATGTATTGTTTTAGCCATGGCATCAATCTTCCTGGAACTTTGTCAGGAGGATGTGAAGCCAGGGAATATTAGCTTTATCACAGGCTGCAGCCTGAACCACACCAACATGACTGCATTGCTGTGAAAGGAATCCTGTGTCAGGATCTGGACAGAGTGTACCTCCTGTCCATCTTTTATCCACAGGAGGCACAGAATTAGAGTTTTTAAAATTTTTATTGTTTGCTTCCTAAATGATTTATGCAAAGGAATAGACAATCTCCTAGACTCTGAATATCCATCATTTCTACAAAATCAGGTTCCTCTTGCTCATCCACAGCTTCCAAAGGGAGCTGGAGGGTTTCAGCAACTTTTGTAAAACAAAGTGAGAGGGGACTCAGAAAGCATAGGGGAGATTCCAAAGGTCTGTCTGGGAGATGTCCGGTTCAATGGGCACACCCAGACCCTCCAAGTCACATCATACTGTTCATAATCATCCTCTCCTCTGGTTCATAAAACTCCTCAACATCATATTCCTGAACCGACGAACCGACCTTTACCAGACAGTGGCGGTTTGACGGAACCGGAGAAAGTGACTGGACAATCTGAATAGCTCTTGCCATCTCTGCAGCAGTTGGAGAAGGAATTTGGGCTCCACACCTGCTGATTTTCTTGTTCTCTTTACTGAACTAGCTCATCCGAGCCAGCTTTATGCTTGCCCTGTTAGGAAGTCTTGCCCTGGTCAGAGGGCATCCTCCGTCCGGCTGGCACCGAACCAGGCTGGCCATCCGGTCAACGGACTTTTGGCCTCTCGCTCCTGAGCCTGCCAACCTCTTTCCAGGGTGGCTGCAGGGAATTTCTTCAAATCTGGCAGTCTGAATTGAGGTGGTCAAACCCCAGACAATATACACATGTGGTGTGGGTCAGCCTTGGCAAAGACTTCCCACAGGCATCACAGTATTGAAACCCAGTGGGCCTGGTTTTTCTTTTGGGTTTCTAGACATAATGCCAGCCTAACCAAAAACTTGCCCTTTAAACGGCAGTGCCAGGCAAGACACTTTATCGGTTCCTAACCGTATCACGGGTCTTGGAAACCGTAATGAAATCCGCTTTTTTTTTTTTTTTAGAACCGATAAGAACCGGAACCGACTCTAAAACCTCCAATTTGTGTAATTTCAAGTTTCAAAGCTGTGATCGGTTCAAAATTGAACTGATAACATTTACAAGTTCCACGCAGAAATAAAACTGAAATTACTACGTATACCACAGACAGAGCTTGAACCGATCGGTTTGTGGTTAAAATAATAATATTCTCGTTGATCTGAACAGAGAAAACACTGTTTGAACAGAGAAATGAACCGAGCAGTAGGAGAAATCTCCGAGCGACTGTTCAGTGAGGCGGAGTAAAGAATCTGACAGTTTGTGTTTGAAATAACCCAGACAGAGCTTTCTAATAGAGCTCTGTTTCTAAATTCCATTCTTAGAATGGAGTTAACTTTCACCTCCGGAGCAGTTCCAATGGTGAGACAAACTGCAATTGTCATAATATAGCAAGACTTCATGTTGTTTGAACAGAGGTTCTAAGAGGGCAGGCAGGGGGAGGTCAGAATATAGCAAGACTCAATTAGAAGAAACAACATTACTAAGGTGAGTAATTTTTTCTTCAAACAACATGAAGTCTTGCTATATTGACAGTAGCAGACTACTAGCAGTACCTCCATGGAGGAGGGACAGAACGCATTTTAGGAAATAGGCTCTGAAGCAATAGCTGTGCCAAACCGAGCATCACTCCTAGCTTGGATGTCCAGGGAGTAAAGCTTGCAAAGTGTGAACTGTTTTCCAGGTAGCTGCTTGACATATCTCTAGAATAGGGATGACCCCAGCAGCAAGGGAAGCAGCTGTACCTCTGGTAGAGTGAGCCCTCAGGCCTGAGGGAGGAACCCTACCCAGCTTTTCATAACAGAATTGGATACAGAGACAATCCACCTGGCAATGGATCTTTAGTGGCAGGTTTCCCTACCAACCTCACCATAAGAGAGGAACAGTTGAGGGAGTCAAACCTGTGACCCTTGGTACACTCTACATAGTAATCAAGGGCCTTTTTCACATCTAAACTGTGCAGCCTCCTCCCAGGAGGAATGGTCAGTGAAGTACACTGGAAGAGACAGATTGATTAAGGTGGAAATCTGAAACCACCTTAGGCAAGAACTCCCGTCAGTCCTGAGGACCACTTTTATCTTTATGAAAGGAGATAAAATCAGGCTCAACTGACAAAGCTTGTAATTCACTTATGCATCTGGCAGAAGTGATGGCTACCACAAACAGAGTCTTCCAAGCCAAGTACTTAAGCTCTGCTGAAGACAAAGGCTCAAAAGGGGTTGCATAAGCTGAGCAATGCAAACATTAAGGTCCCAGGCAGGGTAGGGTCCCTGAATGGAGAGTTGGTGTGAAGTCATCCCTTGAAAACTTGGAGGGCTTATCTGCTGAAATAAAAGCAGACACAGCTGCCAGATGCACTTTCAGTGTAGCTGGTCTCAGCCCCAAGCTATTTAAGTGGACCATATAATCAAGGACTGTGGGCAAATCAGCAGATTCTGGGGAAATAAGCTTCCTAGAGCACCATATGGAAAACCTTTTCCATTTGGAATTATAAGTAGCCCTGGTGGAAGGTTTTCTAGAAGCCTTATGATATCCATTACACCTTGGGAGAGGTGTAATCAGCAAACCAACTCTTTAAGAGCCAGGCCTTGAGATTGACAGATTTGAGGTTCAGGGTACTAAACCCTCCCTGAGCACAGGTTAACAGGTTGTAATTCCGGGAAGACATAGGGAAGATGGATTGCTAAGGACAGTAGGAGTGGATACCAGGGCTGTCTGGCCCAGTCTGGAGCATTCAGGATCATCTTGCAGGGTTGAAATCTGATTTTGACTAGCACTTTGAACGGGGGGAGGGGGCGGAACGAGAGAAACTTCCTTCCCAATTGAGAACTAAGGCATCCAGGGGACTGAGCCCAACACTGGGGCCTGCAGCAACAAGGGAAGTTGGTTATTGTCTGGGGTTGCAAAAGATCCATCTGCGGGTGCCTCATCTGGAAAATATCACCTCCAAGACTAGGGGGTCCAGTGACCATTCGTGATGGCCCTGGGAAATCCTGCTGACAGCATCTGCTAGTACATTGTCCTTGCCTGGGAGGTGATCTGCCGTGAGGGAGGTGTTCAGTGAGTAGCTAGAGACCACAACTTCATTGCTCTCGTGCACAAGGCCGAGACCGAGTGCCTCCTTGCTTATCGATGTACCACATTGTGGTGGTATTGTCTGTTCTGACCTTTACAATTTTGTTCTGAACTGATTTGGAAAAGCTTGAAGTGCTAGAAATACTGCTCTGAGTTCCAACAGACTGATGTGGTGAGAGATTCCTGAGGGGACCACAACCCCTGGGTGGTGAGGTCACCATGTGAGCCCCCACCACAAAAGGGAGGCATCTGTAGTAAGGATTAAAGAGCGAGACTGAGTGACAAGGGAACGCCTGCCTCAGATTGCTCTGATCCTGCCACCACTGTAGGGTCTGGATTAGGTTTGAGTTACTGGGATCAATTTGGTCAGAGGTCCTCCTTTGAGACCAAAAGGCTCTTAAATGGAACTGAATGTCCCTCATCTGAAATCCTGCTCCCTGCACTACTGCTGTAGAAGCAGCCATGTGCCCCAGGAGCTGTAGAAAATGCCTTGTTGGTCGAGACACCTGCAGGGTGAACGAGGAGGCCAGAGAGACCAGGATGCTTGCCTTGTTCAGGGGATGGAAGGCTCTGGCCTTCTGTGTCTAGTTCTGCACCTATGAAGGTGAGGAGCTGGACAGGCTCTAGAACCAACTTTGAAGATTTAGAAGGAAACCCAAATAAAAGTAAGCAGTTGCCGAGTTATCTGTAAGTGTAACTTGACTTGGTCTAGGATTGGCCTACTATGAGCCAGTCGTCCAGGTAAGGGAAGATGGCAATCTTCTGCCTTCTTAGAGAAGCAACTACCACTGCCAGGCATTTTGTGAATACCCTTTGGAGCAGAGGTCAGGCCAAGGCATTGCTCTGAACTGGTAATGGCCTGAGGGCAGCTCGAACCTGAGGTACTTTCGATGGGAGCTTCTGACGAGAATATGGAAGTAGGGCATCCTTGAGGTCCAGGGACACTAGCCAGTCCCCTGGCCTTAGAGAGGGTAGAATAATTTCCAGAGTCACCATTTTGAATTCTGGTTTTAAAGGTGCTTGTTTAAGTATCTGAGATCCAGGATGGGATGCCATTCTTCTGTCTTTTTGGGGTAAGGAAGTACCTGGAGTACAACCTTTGCCCTGGTGTACGGTGGAACCCTTCAACAGCTCAGAGCTAGGAGGGAAGAGACCTCTGCCTCTAAGGCAAGTGCCTCTGATGGCTTTACAGGTGGAAAGGATCTGGTTCTCATTTTGGAAACTTATTGAAGCTGAGAACCAGTTCCAGGCTTACTACTTCCAGGACCCATTTGTCTGATGTCAGAGACTCCCAGTCCTGGACAAAGTAAGCCAGCCTGCCCCTACAGGTAGCCGAGAATCAGCCCTGGCAACCCCATCAGGGTGCCTGTTTGGCAGGGGCTTTGGCTGAGGGGTGGAAGCAGGCCTGCTTGTACTCCGTCTGCCTCTCCTCTAAAGAACCTCTCCGGCATAAGGAAAAGGAGGCCTGGGCTTAGTAAAAAGGCCTGCCCTGGGAAGCTGCCTTTGAGGAGTGGCCTGCCTACCTTGGCCTGTGCACCCTATAGGTGGTCCTATACTCATCCATTTTCTTCATGTAATTCTCTGTTTGCTCCCCAAACAATGAATTACCCTCAACAGGAAAATCCATGGCCTTAGTCTGGTATCCTGTGACAGGCTAGTACATCTGAGCCAAGCCATTCTTCAAGTGCCACAGATGTAGCCATGACTCTAGATAACATCACTGGAGTCTACTGCAGCACGGACTTGCACCTTGATACCTTATCACCATCAGCAGCCACCTGCTCCAGCTCCTTGGCAAGCTGGCCAGGGACCTGTTTTGCTAGGGCCATAAAGTGTCCTATCTGGTTTTTGATATCTAGCAGTATAGGTCATATAATTGGCCTGCCTGAGTCCTACGGATGCTGCCATGTACTGTTTCTTTGCCACGGCATCAATCCTCCTGGAGTCCTTGTCTGGGGGGGAAGCCAAGGGAACGTTGCCTCATCACAGGCTGCAGCCTGCACTAACCAAACATAGCTGCATTGGTGTGGAGGAACTCCGTGTCAAGAGCCTGACAATGTATACCTCTTGTCCATTCTTATCCACAGGAGGTACAGTGTTAGAGTCTTTAAATCTTAAATGTCTGTCTGTTTTCCAAAAGATTGTGCAAGGGAACAGCCAGCCACCTAGACTCTGGGATAGCCATCATTTCCACACAGCCAGGCTCCTCCTGATCATCCACAGCTTCTTCCATAGGAAGCTGGAGGGTTTTAGCCACTTTTTTTTTATAAAACATGAAATGGAAGGGGACTCAAAGCCTAGGGGAGACACTCCTGAAGGTCTGTCTGGGGAGATGTCCAGGTCAATGGGCACATCCAGACTTATAAATCCACATTCACTTTCCTAATCCTCTTCCGGTTCAAAAATTCCTCTAAATCATACTCTTGAACTGTGGAACTGGCCAAACCAAGCGCGCCTGATGGTGCCAGTTCGGTTGGAACTGGGAAAGCGACTGAACAATTTTGATCGCTTTGGTTATTTCTTCAGCGGCTGGAGAGGAAAGTTTTGGCTCCACACCGCGATTTTTTCTTACTAGTTCTTTTAGCCAGAACCGACTCCTCAGAATCCGGCCTCCTTTTGTCCGACGAAGTCTCACCCTGGTCAGAGGACACCCTTCTGGTTCAGTTTGAATCGAACCGGCTGGCCATCCGGTTCAGCGTAACTTTTGGCCTCCTTTCCTGAGCCTACCAGCTCTTTCTAGGGTAGCTGCAGGAACATTTTGCAAATCTGGCAGTCTGCATTAGGTGGTCAAACCCCAGACAATAATACAGGTAGTGTGGGGTCAGCCTTTAAAAATTCCCACACACACTGCAGTGTTGAAACCCAGTGGGTCCGGTTTTTCTTTTGGGTTTCCTGTGACATAGTGCCAGTCCTAACCAAACTTACCCTTTTATGGCAACTGTTAGGCAAGACCCTCTTATCGGTTCTCAACCGTGTCACTGGTCGTGGAAAAAACGTAATAAAATCCGTTTCTTTTTAGTACCGATAAGAACTGGTAACCACACTCTAAAAGCACAATTTAAGATATTTTTTAACAATTTGATCGGTTCAAACCGAACCGATAAACCGTTACAAGTTCCACAGAGTAGAATAAAATAAAACCTATCTAGTACTCACAAATACCACAGACGAGACTGAACCCGACAGGTTACGGTTTAAATTGGCCGAAAACCAAGAAAAGCGGTACTTTGACAAATTGAACCAGCAGAAGGAGAAATCTCCGGAGTGACTGTTCAGTGATGAGGAGTAAAGAATCCGACGGTTTGAGTTTGAAGAACAACAGACAAGAGTCTCAACTGAGCTCAAGCTCAGCGTTCCATGCCTGGCATGGAAAGTTAACTCATCTCGGAGCAGTTCAAGGTTGGGACTCACTGCTACTGTCAGAATACAGCAAGACTTCATGTTGTTTGAATTATTCCTAGAGTCACCATTTTGAATTTTGGTTTTAAAAGGTGCTTGTTCAGATATCTTAGATCAAGGATGGGCCACCATTCTCTGTCTTTTCGGGGTTAGGAAGTACCTGAGTACAACTTTGCCCCTGTGTAGGTAGGAACCCTTTCTATGGCTCAGGGCCAGAAGGAAAAACTCTGCCTCTAGGGCAAGGGTCTCTGATGGATTTGCAGGTGGAAAGGATCTGGTTCTCATCTTGGGAAATTTTATGAAGCTGAGAACCAGTCCTGACTTACTACTTCCAGGACCCATTGTCTGATGTTAAAGACTTCCAGTCCTGGACAAAGTCAGCCAGCCTGCCGCCTACAGGTATTGGAGAATCTGCCGGGCAGACCCATCAGGGTGTCTGCTTGGCAGGGGCTTTAGGCTGAGGGGTGGAAGCAGGCCTGCTCATTCCCCATCTGCCTCTTCCTCTGAAGAACCCCCTCTGAGCATAAGCAGAAGAGGAGGCCTGGGACTGGTAAAAAAGCCTTTGAAAGGGCCTCCTCTGCCCCTGGAATGCTGTCTCTGAGGTGGCTTGCTTTTCTTTGTGCCAGAGCACTCCTATAGGTGGTCCTGTACTGTCCATCTTCATGTAGTTCTCTGTCTGCTCCCAAAACAGAGAATTACCAATGACAGGGAAATCCATGGTCATATCCTGTGATAGGCTTGTACATCTGAGCCAGCCATCCTCCAGGCGGGCCACAGATGTAGCCATTACTCTAGATGAAACATCATAGAGTCCACAGCAACATGAAATTGCACTTTGGATGCCTCAATCCCATCCGGAGTCACCTGCTCCAGCTCCTTGGCAAGCTGGTCAGGGGCCTGTTTAGCCAGAGCCAGCACAGTGTCCCACCGACTTCTGGTATCTAGCTGTGTAGGCCATATAGTTAGCCTGCCTGAGTCCCAAGGATGCTGCCATGTACTGCTTCTTTGCCATGGCATCAATCCTCCTGAGTCGTTATCTGGGGTGTGTGGCCAAGGGAATATTTGCTTTATCACAGGCAGCAGCCTGCACTACCCCAACATGGCTGCATTGCTGGGAAAGGAACTCGGTATTCGAGCCGAAAGGTGTACCTCTTGCCCATTCTCCTGTCCACAGGAGGTATGGAATTAGAGTCTAAAATTTTAAACGTCTGTTTCCCAAAAGATTTATGGAGGAGTATAGACAATCTCCTGGACTCTGGGATGTCCATCATCTCTACAAAAATCAGGCTCCTCCTGATCCTCTACTGCTTCTTCCATTGGAGGCTGGAGGGTTTCAGCCACTATCTTGTAAAACATAAAATGGGAAGAGGACTCAAAGCTCTGGGAGGAGAAACACCTGAAGGTCTGTCTGGGAGATGTCCGGGTCAATAGGCACATCCAGACTTTACTCCCTCCTCCTCCTCCTCATCCTCATCCACCTTCCTCTGGTTCATAAAATTTTAAATATAATCTAGAACCGGGAACCGACCAAACCAAGCCCCTGACAGACGGTGCGGTTCGTCCGGAACCAAAGTTAGCCGACTGAACTATCCTTATCGCTTTGGCTATTGAGTCAGTGCTCGAGAAAGAACTTGTGGATCTGAACCAGGCGATTTTTCCCTTTTGTTTCTTTTAGCCGGAACAGACCTCAGAATCGGTTCTCCTTTTGCCCGAAGACGCTTTGCCCTGGTCAGAGGGCACTCCTTCTGTTCGGTCGAACCGAATCTGGCTGGCCAGCTGGGTCAGCAGACTTTTCGTCCTCCCTTTCCTCAGTCTACCTCTCTCTTATCCAGGGTAGCTTTGGGAAAACATTTACAAATTTGGCAGTCTGAATTGAGGTCGTCCAAACCCCAGACAAACACAGATGGTATGGGGATCAGCCTTAGCAAAGGCTTCCCCACACACACTACAGTGTTGAAACCCAGTGGGCCGTTTTTTTCTTGGGTTTCTCAGACATGGCCAATCCTAACCATAACTTACCCTTTTTCGGCAATCTGCAAGGCAAGACACCTATCGGTTCCTGACTGTGTTACGGGTCTTGGAAAAATACGTAATTAAATCAGTCCCCCAAAGAACTGATATGGATCGGTTACCACACTAATAAATTCAGTAGTTTTTTTAACACTAAACCGATCAATTCAAACTGAACCGATCCAATGTTTACAAGTTCTACACAGAAACTAAATGCAAAACCTATCTGGTACTCACAGTTCTACAGACAGAGACTTAACAGACAGGTTCAGCAGCAGAATTCAGTCGAAACGGTGAAAAAATGACACTAACCGACTTTTGAACCGGCAAAGGAGAAGTCTCCGGATGACTGTTCAATGAGGCGGAGTAAAGAATCTGACAGTTGGAGTTTAAACAACAGCAGACAGACTTCAACCGAGCTCGAGCTCAGCATTCTATGCCCTGCATGGAAAGTTAACTCTGTTCTCCAGGGCAGTTCAAAGCTTGGTGATCACTGCAACAGTCAGAATACAGCCAGACTTCATGTTGTTTGAAGAAGTTTGAGGAACTGGGACAATTATGTGAGGGGCAGGAAGATCAGTAACTTTTGGAGATGCTTCCAGTGCCCAAGGCAAGCACAACAAAGCTGAGAATAGAGGAACTTAATGGATGGCTAAGAACCTGGTGTTGTGCTAAAGGGTATGGGCTGTTGGGGGGTGGGAGGTACCTGGGAGGAAAGTAGTCTATGTCAAGGACAGACTACACTTGAGAAGGAAAGAAAGTGTTGAAACAGAGGATGGAGAAGTACACAGAGGCAGGAATTTAAACTAGGAGCAGAGAGGTGTGTAATTGGGCAACAGACATGCAGAGACCACAGCTTGGGAAACCATATGAGCTTAACCCCCATAGCGGTGACAAAGGACAAATGGTAAGTACTATTGGTGATGCTAGTAAAGAGGGCAAGATGGGGGGGGGAGGTGGAAGGTGGTTACCCATAATGCTAGCAGCCTTGGGAGAAAAACTGCAGAGTTACAAGTGCTCATTGCAGAGGAGAGGTGGACATTGCAGCCATCACAGAAACATGGGCCATCCAATACAATGACTGGGACCTGTCTGTACCAGGGTACAGGTTATTTCGTAGGGAACAGGGTGTGATTGGGAAAGGAGGTGTGGCACTATATGTGAAGGAAGGACTGAAGTGTGTAAGGGAAGAAGAGAGGAGGGTAGTATAGAGTCACTTTGGATGCAAATCCAGGATTCCAAGAATAGGATTCTTAGAATGGGAGTGGTGTACAGGCCAGCCATCTCAGGGAAGAGTTAGACAGGGAACTAGCGAGACAGATCAGGAGGACCTGCAAGAAGGGTAGTGTGGTGATTGTGGGGACTTCAACATGCCAGGAGTGGACTGGAGTACCCAACAACCAGGAACAGAAGGGCAGATTCTGCTGGATGCCTTCCAGGACAGCTTCCTGCTGCAAATGGTCAGTGAACCAACCACATTAGGGAATACCCTTGACCTTGTGCTGGCAAATGGGGACTTTGTGGAGAGAACTTACTGGAGGAACTGCTGTCAGGGAGTGACCACGCCAGTATGTCTCACATTGGATATGGGCAAGGAAGGAGCAGAATCTGGCACAGGAGGGCGGACTTCAGGAGGGCCGACTTTGGGAGGATGGGGAAGTGGTAAAGGGTACCTGGCCAGAATGCAATCTAGTATGGACACTAACCAGGGTGGGATTTCATAAAGCTGGGGATAGTAAGGTAACAAAACCTGCTGCAAGGCCCAGAGCAAGAAGGCTAGAGTTAAGAAACCAAGCTGGTTGAGCAAGGAGGTCATTGAAAGGTAAGGAAGAAAAGAGCTGCCTTTAGGAAGTACAAGAAAGCGGAGAGGGGAGGACAGGGAGGAGTACCTGAGCGGAATCGAAGGAGGTGACAAAGGCAGTAAGGGAGCCAAGGCATCTACGGAACTCAGGCTGGCACAAGGCATTAAGAAGGGGGAAGGACTTGTTTAGGTACATCAGAGAGAACAGGAGCTGTAAGGACCACATAGTAAGGATTAGGAAGGAGGATGTAGGCGGAAGCAGGGTGTGATAAGGCAGAAGCACTAAATGAGTACTTCTGCTCAGTATTTACTAAAGAGAGGCGACATCCAAAGGGAGAAATGGCAGAAATCAGGGGAAGGAGTGGGTGACAGATGGGGAAATCATGGAGTGCAGATTTCGGAGGATCTGAAGGCACTGAGGGTGGATAAGGCGCCAGGCCCACACGGCATCCACCCAGGGTAGCTGAAGGAGCTGGCAGAGGTCCTTGCAGGACCTTTGGCAACCTATTTAATGCCTCACTACATTCGGCGGTGCCTCAGGACTGGAGGATGGCTCATGTGGTGCCCATCCACAAGAGTGGCCCCAGGATGAACCAGAAACTAGACAGTGAGCTTCACATCCACGTGGGTAAGCTAATGGAGACTATCCTGAAGGACAGCTGGTGGCTCTCCTAGAGGCCAAAGGACTACAGGACAGCAGACAGCATGGCTTCATGGGGCAGATCCTGCCAAACCAACCAGGTGGAGTTCCAGGACTGGGTAACTAGGCAACTGGACAGGGCCATGCAGTGGATGTTCTATATCTGGATTTCAGAAAGGCATTCGACTCGGTGCCTCATGGAAGGCTGGGAAGTAAGTTAGTAGGCATTGGGACAGGTGCAAAGCTGGTGAGATGGGTAGGAACTGGCTTCAGGGAGGGCAACAAAGGGTAGTGGTGGTGGGTAGCTATCACAACCAAGGGTAGTGATGAGTGGTGTTCCACAGGGTCTGGTGTTGGGACCAGTGAAACAGACTTTGACGGCAGATAAGGACCACTTGGCCCACCTAGTCTTGCTCCTTTCCTACCAAGAGGATAAGCTGCAGATCTATTTAACTAACATCCTATATCTTCCTACCCCCACAAAAATTGCCTTATGTCTGTCCCATGCATTCTTGAATTCATACAGTTTTAGACCCCACAACCTCCTCAGGAAGGCTGTTTCATGTGTCCATCACCCTCTGTGAAAATTACTTCACTCCACATTGCCCCAAACCGTCCCCCTTCTATCTTCAAATTGTGTCCCCTTGTTCTTGCACATCTCTTTTCTGAAATATGCTACCCTATTGGACTTTGTTGATTCACTGAGGTACTTAACAGGTTTCTATCATATCCTCCCTCCTTTCCTCAAGGGTATACATGTTAGGCTCCTTTAGTCTCTCCTTGATGGCTTCACTAGCAGACCTGCACCATTTTAGTTGCCTCCTCTGGACAGCTTCCATTCTATGTTTTCTTGGAGATTGGGTCTCCAGAACTGGACGTGAGTACTCCAGATGGGGTCTCATCAACTGTCTGTACAGGGGATAACAACTTCCTGATTTCTGCTAGTGATCTCCCTATACATCCCAGTATCCCCAGCCCTCCCTACTGCCTTCTTGCATTGCTTGCTAACCTTAAGGTCACCTGATCACGATTACCCCCAGGTTCCTTTCCATTTTGTTGTTGTTACTACCTCCCCATTGTGTAATCTTCCCTGTGTTTTGTTTCCCAGGTGCATTACTTTGCGTTTTGCTTGAATCAAGCTGCCATACTTCTGACCATTCCACCAACCTTGCCAAGTCCCTTCTCATCCTTTCCAGTGCCTCCATGCGCATCAACCCTGTTGCAGATCTTTGTCTCATCTGCAAAGAGGTATACTCTTCCTTCCAGTCCCTCTGCAATGTCACTTATAAAGACATTAAAGGACTGGACCAGTACTAAACCCTGTGGTACCCCACTAGTAACCCCTCTTTCTTCAGAGTGGACTCCATTTACAATTACTTCCTGTGTCCTGTTCAGCCAATGTTTTACCTAGGCTACCACTCTGGGACTCACTCCCAGGCTGGTTAATTTGACTACTAATATTTTGTGTGGGACTGTGTCAAATGCCTTGCTAGGCCATGTCCACAGCCCCTCCCTGGTCTACTACTTTGGTCACCCAGTCAAAGAAATCAATTAGATTAGTCTGACATGACCTTCCCACTGTGAACCCATGCTGCCTTGGGTCCTGTGCCCCACTGGCCTCTAGGTACTCAACAGATCTTCCTTCAGAATGATTCCATCACCTTCCCTACCACAGAGGTCAAACTGACAGGTCTGTAGTTTCCTGCCTCTGTCTTGCTCCCACTTTTGTGAAGGGAATCATCTTCCTTCTTCCAGTCTCAGGTACCCCACCATCCTCCCATGATTTGTTAAAATGGTAGTCAGTGGTGTCACTAGTTCTCTGCTTAATTCTTTTAGAATTCTGGGGTGAATTCCATCTGGCCCCACTGCTTTGTCCACCTTCAGTTTTAGGGTTCTTTCAGAACCCTTTCTTCTGTGAAGGACTGGGATCAACCCCCTCTCCAGAGTGCTTCTGTTATTGGATTGAACCTCCCCTTCCTCTTTTGTGAATACTGAACAAGTATTCATTCAGAATCCCTGCTTTTCAGTCACTCTCTGCCCACCCACCATCCATTTATTCAGCCTCACTATCCCTCCTTTTGTCTTTCTCTACTCCCTGATTTACCTATAAAGGTTTATCCCCTTCTTAACAGAGGCTCCTCTTTCCTCAGTTTGTGCCTTTGCTATTCTGACTACCCTCCCTGCTTCCTTCTGCCTTAACTGTACAGTTCTCTGTCCTGCTCCTTCTGTGTTCTTATACATTTTGAAATGCTTTTCTCCCCAACCTCACTCACACACATCTTTTGAGGACCATAGTGGCTTTTTATTTCGTTTATCTGCTACACACAAGGCTTGTTGCCTCTGTAATGGCAGTTTGATATTTGCCCATTGTTGCTCCACCTCCTTCTAGTCTCTGTTTGCTAGTGCTTTTCTAGGCACTCTCCCATCTTGCCAAAGTCAGCCCTCCGAAGTCCAGTACCCTCACTTTTGTATGGCTTGACTCTGTAGCTCAGTTTATCGTGAACCACACTGTTTGAGTGGCCACCTGTTCCCAAGCGGCTACCCACTTCTAGAACTGAGATCCTCTCACTTTGCCCCATTTGAGAGTACGAGGTCTAGATTGCTCCCTCACGAACAGGTTCCAAAACTAGCTGTTTGAGTCATGCCACCTGAAGGACATCAAGAGTGGCCCTGCTTTTGGATGTGGCTGCCCAAAGGTGCTCCAGTTAACATCTGGATTAGGTCCCCATCAACAGTATCTCCCCTTTCTCTGCCATCCTAAGTATGTCTTCTACCATATCCATGTCCATTCCTCCCCTGACATGGGGGTCTATATACAATCCTGTGGGACTGTGGTGCCATTTCCAGTCTCTAAAGTGACCCACAGTGCCTCCTCTCCTCCCGGTTTACTCTTTTGTTCAGTTGTTTTATCCCTTCCCTTACATGAGGCAGCTACTCCCCTCCCTCCCTTCTGCCTCCCTGTCTCTCCAGTGGGTTGTGTACCCTGGTATGTTAACATCCCAGTCATGGTTTCGATGTACCATGTTTCTGTGACTGCTACAATATCCAGGCATCCCTCTTCCATCAAGGCCACCAGTTCAGGAAGCTTGCCCAGACTATGGGCGCTGGTACTCATTACCCTCCATTTCTTGATGGCCTTACCCCTTTTGCCCCATCCCTGTCCTTAATGCATTTGTCACTTTCTCCATTTACCCTGCGCTTCTCCTAGCAACATCTCTATGTTGGTGTCTACCAAACTTAGTACCCTGATATTTTGGGAGGGCTGGGATTCCCTCTCCCCCTTGGCTAGTTTAAATGCTTGTCAATGAAGTATTTAAACCCATCATCTAGGATCCTGGTTCCTGGACAGATGCAGACCATCATGCCAGTAAGGCCTGCATCCTCCAGGAGGACCCCCAGTCCCCAATGAAGCCAAATCCTGAGCTCTGCACCAGTTTTTCAACCACTGATTGAATCCTATGGTGTGGAGCACCCTAGCCTCACCTTGTGCCATAGACAGGCAGCACCTCCGAGAAGGTTACCGTGTGTGCCATTTGTCTAAGTCCCTCCTCATATCCACAAACGCTTCTTGCACTGCTCTGATCCCTTTCTTAGCCAGGTCATTTGTCCCTAGGTGGACAATGACACCCAGCTCCCTCCCTCTGCAGGTGCTCCTGCGATCCCTGAGGATTAGCTCCCTGTCCCTCCAAGCCATGGCACCAGGCAGTCACCTACCTCCCTCCCTAGTTCTACCTTCCTAACACCCTCCTGTGGGTCTCCTTTGAGAAGGTTCCCAGCATCTTCCTTGGTCTCCACTGCTGGTGCCTCCATAGAGGAACCACACTTGCCAGAATGGCATAGAAATTATGGAGAGGTACAACTGGAGGGATGCGCCTGTTCTACCACCCTCACCCTCCCTGAGCCCACTGTGGTCCAACCGCTCCTGTTTCTTGCAAACCTCTGAGGCAACAACAGTGGCACTGGTGGTCCCTGGATGGAAGAGGAGGTCCCACAAATCCTGGCCAACTCAGCCGCCTGGGATGAGCAACCTCCCCTCAGCCCAGAGAGGTGCCAGCAGATGGGACAACATGGCATCCTCCAGAATGTCTCCCAGAAGACTGCTGCTCCACAGCCACTGCATTGCACCCTCCCACGTCTTATTTCTGGCCCCTTGTTTGCAATCCTTACTCTTTTTCTCCCTCTCCTTTATTTCTGCCTGTGTGCCTTTAAGCTCCTGACTGTCCTGTTCTGAGACAAGAATATCCTATATTTCTCAGTAGACCCTTACTTGCTCAGAGGCAGACCTCCAGCAGCAAGATGGGGGCGGAGAGCTACTGTTGCCCTTCTACAATGGTGGGTCTTTGGTGGCTTTGTAATCCTCATTTCCTGCTCCCAAACAGGAAGTTCCTGTTGTCAGTCAAATCCTGTGTCTATAAAAGTAAAACTAGCTTTGGGTGGGAGAGGGAGGGAGGGCAATATAGTCCCAGCAGAGAAGTCCAGTCACACAGCAGTCCCTTCTCCTGGTGTCTTCTGCCAAGCTACAAAGCGTGAAAGATCGAACACTAATTCCTGTATTTATTAAAACTCTAAGTAGCACTTGTCATGTTACAAGTGCATTAATGCCCTCGAAGAAGGTATTTACTAGAATTAATACATGATTGGGTGGTGGGAAGCACTGACCCTTGTCCCCAACCACACATTAATTCCTAGTAAATGCCTCCATTCTCAGGGATTAATGCTTACTTACAGGTGGGACACAGGCTAGGGTGATACCAGGTTTGGCACAGCTGTCCTGCAGAGTCCATTTCCAAAGTAGGCTCTGTGCCTGCCTCCAAAGGTACTGCTTCTAATGTCTAACATACTAAAATGCCAGCAGAACAGGCCTGTCTTTTTGTCTGCTTTCGTTTGGTCAGCCCCCACCCTGGGAGCTGACCTTGCCTCCCTCCTCACCTTCTCTGGCTTCTCCCTTCCCAGTTCTGGATATTCTGCTGCACAGGATTTTTGCTTCCAAACCCTTCCCTGTACCTGTCCCACCCCTCTTGAACCCCTCCACCATCTCTGCCTCCACCAGCCCCTGGGCTGCGCATTCCAGCTCCATCACCCTCTCAGTGAGTAGCACCTCTCACTTCTCCCTGAATCTCCTCCTCCAGCTTCCACCCATGCCTCTAGTTGCCCCCTCCTCCTTCCAAGCACCAGCACTCCTCCCTATTTACCCCTTCATATACCTGAGGACCTCTATCATGTCCCCCAGTCCCTACTCTCTTCCAATGTGTACATATTTAGCTCTTGAGCCTCTCCCCATAGGTCCTGTCCCCAAGCCCCAAATCATTTTGGTTGCCTCCTCTGGACCTCTCCAGGATTTAATGTCCCTCTTTAAGTTGGCCTCCCAAAACTACAAGCAGTACTGAGGTGTGGCCTCACCAGCAGTTATACAAAGGGAGAATCAACACCCCTCCTGGGTGATCCCTAGTGATGCATCCTAGCATCCTCTGTTGGACTGAGCTGCTGCCCTCCTGCAAGTCTCAGAGTTGTTCATCTTGGCGTCCACCACCACCCCAGGTCCCTCTCAGCAGACTTGTGGCATTCCCCCAGAGGGTGTACACTTGGCCGGGTTTCTGGCCCCAGGTGCAGTACCCTGCATTTCCCTGCATTGAACCTCAGCTTCAACATTCTAGACCATCTTTCCAGCCTCCAGATCCTCCTGTAGGGCCAACCTCCCTCCTCCTCTCACCACTACCCTCAGTTTTGAGTCATCCATAAAGAGACTCATCTCCTCCTGATACCCATCCTTATGTCAGAGACGTAGGCATTGAACAGGAGGGGCCCAAGGACTGATCCCTGTGGGACCCCATTATGACCCTCCTTGGGGATGAGACTATCCCGCCAACTCGACCCTCTGGGTCCGGTCCTGGAGACAAACTGTCTATCCATCGGATAGTCTGGTTCCCACCCCATTTCTCCCCAGCTTACCCAACAGGCCCTCATGAGGAACAGAGTCAAATGCCTTGCTGAAGTCTGAAAGAGGACACCACAGGTCTACCCAAGTCCAAGGCACTTCGTCACCCAGTCATAGAACTCCAGGGTTTGTCTGACACGATTTCCTTGGGCGAATCCATGCAGTCTATCATCCAGGCACCCTGGCTTTTCAGGTCTCCGCTAGACTCTCCTTGACAATGCCCTCCATCCCTTGCCCACCACTGATGTCAGGCTGACAGACCTGTAGTTCCCTGCCACCTCCCTTGATCCCCTTGTGGACAGGCACCATATGCACCACCTTCCGGTCCTGGTACACCCACCCTGTCCTCAGAGAGATGGTGAAAAGCTCCATGGGACATCTGCAAGGTCCTTCAACACTCTGGGATGTATTTATCCGGCCCAGTGCTTTCTCGGTCTTAAGGAGACCTGAGGGCTTCCTCACTCTCTCTGCTGATTTCCACCTCTGTTACCTCTTCTCCTGTTGCCTCCCCCACTCCTGCCAGTGATACTCCACCTCTCCCAGACCAGCGAGTCGGTGGGGTCCCCCTTCCTCAGTATCACTGTCTCTTAGTATATGATGCAGTACCACCACTTTCTGGGAAAACTGAGATGAAGTACTCATTTAGTAGCTCAGCATGCTCCTCGAGTGTTTACCCATCTCTCACCTGTTTTAATCCTGCCCCTTACCCTTAGTTTTCCCCAATGTATCTAAAGAACCCTTTGTTTCCTCTCCTAATTTCCCTGGCCAGGTTCTGCTCCTTCCTTGCTTTAGCCACCCCTCACCACCCTAGTGGCCCTTCTAGCCATCAGTTAGGTACTCCTCTCGATCCCTTTCACTCCTTGGCACTTGAACTGCTAGTAGGCTGCCTTCTTTCCTGCACCACCTTCTGGACCTCCCAGGTCCACCGGCAGGAGTTTTCAGGCCCTACCCAGCATTTTAGTCTTACTCCAGCACAGGTGCTGGTAGCATCTACCCCTCTACTGATCATTTCCACCTAGTGTCAGCGTCCATGTCTGACCCAATCACAGAAATGCTCCTTATGGATCCTTCCCGCTTCTTTAAAATCAGCCCCACTGATGTCAGTTACCTCCATCTTTGTGCAGCCTTCTATCCCTCCTAGGTCCAGGCAGGACCAGACCATGGCATGGTCACTCCCCGCAATGGTTCCCTTACATCCAGGCCCCAATCTGGTCACTGTCTGCCAGGACCACATGCAGTACCAGTACTCCTGGTCAGTTCCCCCACCTGCTGAATTAAAGACGCTCTTGAAAGACATCCAACAACCTCTTTTCCCCGCCACCAACACCACCACCCTTGCCCAATTTGCAGTGTCTCCCAACATCTGCCACCAGACTCTCCTCCAGCTCAGGGGGTCTATACACCACCCTATTTTACTCTTGCCCCCCATTATTGGAAGGTGACCCAAATCGCCTCCATGGTTCCCTCCCTCTCTACTCCCCCTATGCCAGTGCAGTTTTGACTATTATTTTACCTCTTTTCCCTTCCCTCTTCCTTTCCTGAACATAGTGTAACCCTCCTGGTTCAGGTCCCAGTCATGTCTCTGGTGGCCCAGGTCTCAGTGACAGCTGCCACATCCACCACTCCCTCAGCATCGCCTGGAACTCAGGCATTTTATTGTAAGCTCCTGGCATTTAGCAGGACTACCTTTCATCCTTTCCTATACTTCCATTTCCCTGCTCGTGTTCCCCATGAGGATTCTGTTTTCCCCTGGTCTGTACTTTACTAGTCAGCCTTTTCCACATTCCTCCAGCTCCCGGGGGGGTAGGTGGGTGGGTGAGACAGAGTATACCTCCTTTATCGGACCCGCTGACAGCCTTTTCTCCCAACCCTCCTCCCTTTCACAGTTTAAAACCCACTTTTCACCAATGAACCCCTCTATTTTCAACTAAGATTCCCCTCAAATTGAGATGGAGCCTATCTCCTAGCATACAGCTCATTATCCACCCAGGTCTCCCCCTAATCCCCCATCAAACTTCTACATCAAACATTACAAACTTAAATGGGCAGACTGGGTGGGCCATAGGCCTTTATCTGACCGACACTCTCTATGTATCTATGTATCAACCCTTACCCTCTGGCCTCACAACACTCCATGAGCCAGGGTTTATCTCCCTAATCTTCCTTTTGTTTTCCCCACTAGCCCTTGGCACTGGCAGAATTTCATGAGAAGGAAGCTGGCAATCCCTATGTCATGACAGACCTGGCATGCTCCCTGAACTTACCTGCATCTCTAGCTTGCTATTTCCCTCAATGTCATTTATACCTAGGTGGACCAGTATGTCTGAGGACCCCCACAATCCTTTGCCAGCTGATATACCTCATGCTTGGCCTGTGCAGATTAGTCCAGGGAAGCATTTTTGTTCTAACTGGCCGGCTTCCCCTCCACATCCCATTTGATACCCCTGATCACAGAATCCCCAACAGGACTGCTCCTTTTCCTCCATCCCCCCATGTCCCTCAACCTTTCTACTGGCCCTTCCCAGCCAGCTCCTTGTTCCTCTCCCTATCTGGGTGCCACATGCCGTCACCTCATTTACCCTGGCCACCCCTCCTCTCCGATCCTATGCACTCTCCTCCTCCGAGTATCCTTCTGTGCCTCAGTGCTCCCCCTTCTCGAGACTGGTCCTTCTCCCCATCCTTCTAAACTAGCTGGCTCCTCCTTCCTTCCTTCCTGTCTCCGTTCAGTCCCTCCTTGCTTGTCGTGCTCCCCTGGCGTAAACCCTCAGCTCCTTTACTGTATCCTCCTTGTACTTCTGGTCCTTTCCTCCAACTGGTCCTTCTCCTTGGCTTTCCTCCCTCTTCCCCGCCCCTCCTGCTCTGATCCACTGCTCCCCCATTTTCCTGCATTCAGGTCTCTCCCCCCACTATCTGGCCCCGCCTCCTCCACCACTCCCCTCTCCCTCTTTAACCACCCCTGTCATGCTATATCACCCCCTCATCCTCAAGCAGAAGAAGAGAACTGAAGCAGTTGCATAGCGTAGGTCCCATCCACCTCCCCACCTTGCTTCCTTGGCCTCAGCCATCGGCCCTGCTTCCCTGAGAATGCTGTCCCACTGGCCCCTTGTGAGGGTCCCCAGTTACCTGCTTCTTCCTTGGTAGTGTCCTCCTTTTGGGCCCCTCTGCCAGGGTCCCTATGTGACCCAGAGTATTCTCCTGCACTCCTTTCCCTATGCCCCGCCCTGAGTGCTTGGTGCAACCCGGTGGGGAGATCCCTGCCCTCTTCCCCAACCATGCCCCCTTCCCCAGCTGTCTCCTAATCCCCACAGCCCCCACCCTAAGCTGTGCCAGCTGGTTGGCACACTGGGCAACCATCGACCTTCAAGCCCAGTCCAGTACCATGGCTGCCCCACACCTGTGCACCCCACCACCCTCCTAAAGATGCTGGCCCTAATGAGCGGTGGTCCCATCCCCTCCAAGTAGGTTTCCTTGGGTGAGCCACCGTTCCTACAGTCAAGATACACCCTACTGACTTATCAGGTCACCCACTAATCCTCATACCAGTCCCACAGTGAAGTCGGTAACCCTGTTACTAGGTGCAGTACAACACAGTAAACTTACAGGGAAGTGAACAACTCCCTAAGCTCCTCTCTCCAAGCCTTTAAATCCAACCCCCAGTGGCTAGAACTACATGAGCTGCACCTGCAGCCTTTTCCTCCAATTGCAAGGCAGGTGTCCCCATAAATAATCAGAGCTCTGGGAGGGTGGGATTAAGGCTCACACCCGACTCTCTCTCTCTCTAGAGTGCATCAGCCCTGTGTCTGCCTACAGGCACTGCAACCAAAGAAACAGCCCCAAGCAAATCCCACCAGTAGGTTTTAAATCAGAAGAAACAGGCCTCCACCAGTGCAACCTGTTACACAGTGAAACATCCAACAAATGAGCCACTTACAGCCACCAAACCAGTTTTCCAAACTTCAGCATCCCCAAAACAATACCCTGCTAGCCCCTCAAGTAGTAAGAAAAAATAACCTTCTACCAAGTAAAATCCACAAGAAACCCTGTAAAAACAACAAGCAGCAGCTACTGTACTGAAACATCTGATCCTGTCCCTTCTAGTTCCTGTCTGCATAAGAGTTAGGAATATTGGAGTATTCCTGGTGAAAAAAAATTACTTACCATAGTAACCTTGTTTCTTCCAGGGATATTCCAAGATTCATAACTCTCCCACCCTGCCTCCCCTGCTAGAACAGTGGCCTCTGCACTCCATGCTATATTACTAGGAGTATGTGTGCCACCTCTGACTTATATTTGGAGCAGTGTTCTCATTGGTTTACCCTCTTCAGGCGATTCTGACATTGGGGGTGTCTTGGTGAATATTTTCCCTCCTGTTTGAGGGTTTTAGATGTTTGATTATTATAATAGTGTTAATTATTAAATTCCTCTTAGGTCTGGTCAGGCGTCCACGAAATCGGAGGGTTAGAATGTAGGCAGTTAATAGGAAACAGCATTTGAAAAGTGGCATGAGCCAGTGATTCCATCATTAGCATAACGTTTCATCCCCAGACAGATCTGACTTAAGGTACACTATCAGCTTTGTCCCTCTGTTTTGACCATTCTGAGCAGTGTTCCTCTGGGCACATAATAAAACTGTCAGTGTAAATGGCCCTGCATGTGCAAAAAGTAATATATATATATATTTTTACCTGCTTTTCACTATTTTGTTTTATTCTCTGCTGCAGCGGCCTGAACATAATTCAGCCGACCACGGGCTACATCCATACCAAAGCGAGCGTCTGTAACAGATCGCAGATTAAGATGTACAGTTTTAACATGCTCAATGAACAAAGCTACTTAGAGCGTATTTTACATCCTAAATCGAACTGTGCCTCTTAACAAAAATGAGCACCAACACAGCAACAAAATACATTTGAAAAGCAGGCGAAATCACGCATGCAATAGCAGCCTGGAGCAGAGATCCACAAGAGCATGCAACTGCGCATGCGCGGGATTTTAGCTCAGCTTTTCAAGTGTGTTTGTAGCTTATTAGTGCTTTCGATTTTTGTTGAAAGAGGCACAGTTCAATTCAGGATATAAAATACACCACTAAAGCAGCTTTGTTCCTAGGGTATGTTAAAACTGCACTTCTTGACTGCACTCTGTTACAGATGGCGCATCTCATATGGATGTGCTTCCAGTGTGTGGTTGAATTACATTTAGACTGTTCCAACAGGGGAAAAAAAAAAAAAAAAAGCAAAATAGTGAAAAGCAGGTAAAAATGTAACTTTTGCACATGCAGGGCCATTTACATTAACAGTTTGCTTAGTGTGTGCCTAGAGGAACACTGCTCAGAAAGGTCAAAGCGAGGGACAAAACTGACAGTGTCCTTTAAAGGCGTACTGCATATGAGTTATGAATACTGGAGTATCCCTGGAAGAAACAAGATTACTATGGTAAGTAAGTTTTTCTTCTGGCCCTTAATAGAGCACCGATACAACCTCACTTGGAGTGCTGTGTGTGATAGGAAAGTAGTGTGTTCCTGCACTGACTTGTGTGCCATGAGATCACAGGTTCAGTCCCCACCAAAAATAAATACTCATAGGTGACCCTGAGCAAGTCATTTACTCTAAGTTTCTGTTCACCTAGCTGCAGAAACTGGTACACAAAAGTTCAGGTACAGTGCATCAACCTGAGTTCTCTGTAAGTGGATATCCACCCCTCTCATTGCCAGAGCTGGGGTACAGAAATAGAAACATAGAAATTGTCAGCAGATAAGGACTGCAAGGCCCATCTAGTCTGCCTGTTAGCCTATACTTGACCCCACCTGGTCGGCGGCTTGCCTACCTCCAAGATTCCCCTATGCCTGCCCCAGGCATGCTCAAATCCTCAAAGTGCTTGCTCCAACCTCCTCCTGTGGCAGACAATTCCATGCCTCCACCTCCCTCTCCGTGAAGGAGGATTTCCTCACATTCCTCTTAACCTGCCACCTTCCAATTTCATATCAAGACCCCTTGTAAAGTATAGCCAAAAAGTAGAATAATCCTTATAAATATAGGGTTGGGGCAAAGACAGGACCGCACTAGAAAGGCGTAGTAAGAATAAAGAAACAATTTTCAGAGTCTGAGAAACTTTGAGAAGACATTCAGACAAATTCAGCTTTACATATTTAGCTTTAGTCCCTTTCATACCTTATTAATACTGTGACCTCTCACGTGTGACAACACAATAGACAAAGAAAAGCCATAAAAGGAGACATAATAAGCAGGTTTGTATTACAACCTGCAAACCTAAAACAGCAAATCACTCTTGACAGCTAGAACCACAGTAGGTGCTGGCAATACCCAGACCCACCCTGGTCCTGTTAGCAGGCCAGAAAGAAGGCTAGGCTAGGTGTGCGTTTCTGGGTATCCCTCAGGTACAGATTAGAAAGAGCATTTGTTCCAATTGGCAACTAGAAGCACTTCCAAGAAAGTACAATTACCTGTCACATAGCAGAATGCATCTTAACATAGGCGCTTCAACTCTGTCAACAAGTCACTGGGTCTCGGAGAAGTGTGAGAGATCTCCATGAGCTACCAGTTAAATAATGCTTCACTGTTTAACCAGCTGATAAACAGAAAACACGGACCAATGAACAGAAAACCAGAGGAAGCATACAAGGCAATTTCTTAAAGCAACATTACTAGCTAGGTGGCAAAGTTCATTATATATATTTTTAGCTACAGTGTACTCCTGACATCCTTATTTCATTGGGTATTTTTAAATTAACTCAACCATTTGCAAAACAGTTTTTTTTAATTACAGAATAGAATTGTTATCTATATACAAGTGCTATTCTGAAACCCACTATTGCTTTACAAATCAATACATTACAGTCTAAATATACAATATTTAAATACATTACATACTACTTAAATTGATTTGTATTCATTTAAAAAGTAGGAAGGCCTAATGAGCTGAGGGCAACACATTCTGAGGCATCCTGCAGAAAGGGTCCAAAGGAGAAAGGAAGGAGGCAGTATAGCGCAGTGGTCTAAGGCTCTGAGCTGCAAATTTGGTGACATCCAGCAGACCAGACCTGGGTTTGAATCCCACAGCTTCCACTTGCATACTGTGTGACCCTGAGCAAGTCACTTAACCTTCTTCGTGCTCCCAGGTCGCTCCTGTAAAAGCTTTCAGCTAGTGTGCTATACCTGGTTAAACAACTAAATAAAAAAAAGTTACTTACCAGTTACATTTGAGCTCAAGAGGATCTCCAGAGTTGTAACATATGTACTGTGCCCACTGGTGTCAGGATCTCATGGGAAGCTTACAAAAACAAGGGCTATAAATGTCGGTGGCACATGACTCTGCCTGTATAATATGGACATGAACCAACTACTCAATTTTCCCCAGTGTTAATGAGCGAGATTCTAATATCCACCAACAGCAGGATTTGTGCTGCACCTACCAATCATGTACAACGAAGGCAGAAGAGCAAAGCAGACAGCACCCTTAGAATGTCATAGAAATACAGGGCTCACTATGCAGTGCCATGTCAAATGCTGAAAAAGTAGAATGGTCCCACAATGACAGGGGCAGTGGGTGGGCAGTCTTGACTCTATGGAGATTACATTGCAGGATCTACTGTTATGGTAGGGAGGAGTTGACAAGGTCTAGCCACAGGTACCTGGAGAGGTGACTGGTTTGTTATGACCTGAGATAAGGAAAGCAGCAATCTCAAAGAATTCTGTTTTCCTGATGCCATGGACATAGATGGGAGGTGACAACACACCCATAGATGGGATATATCTTGGCAGCATGATAACCATGACACTGGGAACCTAGCTGCTGTACTGTTGTAGCTGGACCTGAGCCACAGTGAGGTTGGCTCTGGCCTCTAGGAGGTTGACCTTGCTTGTTTCACGAGTACAGAATTAGAAAACAGCTTTCTTTTTAGAAGCGGGGCTGCTGCTTGAGGAGCGCAGTTACACCGACGAGGAGGGTTTTACTCTTGCCATCATGGGTGGCTCTCCATCAAAGACAGAGGCTACTCCACCTAGGCAACAGAATTTTCCAGCAAACATGCTGATCTTCATGGAGATTTCAACAGGTTAACTGCCAGCATTTGATGTGGCCAGTGTCAATGGGTTCGTGACTTAGCCAGCCACTGTAGTAGCTTTATTTTATTTTAAAAATCGCTGTAGTCTTTCACTGATATAGATTAAGCAATGCTTTATTCAGCCATGACATACACTATAACAAGTTTCCAAAGAAGTATTTACTGTTGGCGAACAGACAACGGTAACATTCCACTGGTCGAAGTTCATTTGCTCGATGGTGGGAGAAAAAAGGACTGAGGTATGTGAGAACCTAGCCACATTATACAAGAACCGAAGATGTACTGGGAGACACATCAGTGTGGGTGGCTCTGGCTTTCAAAGAGTTTCCCACAAGGTTCTGATACTGACACAATATGTTCCAACATGCTATAGCTCTATGGAGATACCTGTGAAGATTTTACAGTAGAAGGAAAACAAAATAAATTTCAGCTAAACAGGTAAATAATTTGAGCTATACAATAATTGGGCAATGTATCACCAGTGAAAAATAAAGCAGTATAGAAATAAAAAAATGTATATAGGAATGTGCATAGTGCAGCACCCCGTAGTGAGGGTAAAATTGAAAAGCTGAGTGACATCTTGGTTAGTGACATCAGTAATATATCAAAAGATGCTGATTCTGTTGTACGATGGATATTTGGAAAGTTACTGTCATTACAGAGGAATACTGAACCAACTGGAGAACAGCTTTACAATATTCATGACAAAATTGCCTAGAAGCACTGAAACCAGCCATTGAAATCAAGAAAAACAGTTAAAGCTTCAAACACCAGATTAAAAGTTATAACCAGTAAACTACTGTTTGTATATAGGGGATATACAATGGCTTGTGTTCAAATATGCCTTTATTTCCATGAGAGAGAGAGGCGGGACCATAGCATGAGAGAGGCAATGCCATGAGTGAGTTATGAAAGTCCTGCCACCTCACGAATGAAAAGAAAAATTACTACATTAGTAATTATATTTCTCTAATGAAGTCTTGCTGTATTCTGACAATTGCAGTGATTCCCAACCTTTGAACAGCCCTGGAGAACTGAGAGTTAACTTTCCATGCATGGCACAGAGCCTGAGCTCAGGCTCGGCTGAAGTCTCTGTCTGGAGTGTTTTGAACTTAAACCGTCAGATTCTTATGAGCCCAACTAAACTAAAAATTCTATCGAAATTGTAAAGTTCTACTAGCCAACTGGCTGAAAATTTTTGGGTTCCCAAGGAAGACTCAAGTCAGGAAACCCAAAACAAAACCCAATGTACTAAGATAATAATAAATAAGTACCCAACAAAAAGGAGCATGGTGCAAGCAAGGTGTAACCTGCACCTGCCCACCCACTTCCAAAACAGGTTCTGAGAGGGAGGCAGGGAGGAGGTCAGAATACAGCAAGACTCCATTAAATGAAATATAATTACTAAGGTGAGTAATTTTTCTTCAAACAACATGAAGTCTTGCTGTATTCTGACAACTGCAAGCTACCAAGCAAGTACATCCAAGGAGGAGGGACAAATCTACTTTGGGAACAGGCTCTAGTACTGTTCAAACCTGAGCATCACTCCTAGCCTGAGATATCCAGAGAGTAATGTTTGGTAAAGGTATACACTGTTTACCAGGTGGCTGCTTGACAAATTTCTAAGAGAGGGATATCCCTGGCGCAGCCATGGAAGCAGCTGTACCTCTTGTGGAATGAGCCTCAGGCCTGAGGGGGGAGTTTTTCCAGTTTTATAGTAGAACTGTATACAAGACACAATGCACCTGGCAACAGATCTTTGGTGGCAGGTTTGCCCTTCCACTCCATAAGTGAGGAACAACTGGAGGAGTCAAACCTGTGACCCTCGGAACACTGTGTAGTAACTAAGGGCTCTTTTACATCTAAACTATGTAGCCTCCTCTCTCCTGAGGTAGAATGATCAGTTAAGAAAACAGGGAGAACACAGACTGGTTTAAATGGAAGTCTGAAACCACTTTGGGCAATAACCTTCTATTGGTTCCAGGACCACTTTATCCCTGAAAGGAGATAAAATCAGGTTCCACGAAGACTTGCAATTCACTGATATGCCTGGCAGAGTAATGGCTACCAGGAACACAGTCTTCCAAGTCAAGCGCAGCTCTGCTGAAGACACAGGCTCAAAGTGGGGTTGCATAAGTTGGAGCAATGCAAGCGTCAAATCCAGGCAGGGGCAGGGTCTCTAAAAGGAGGTTTGTGTGAAGCAATCCTTTAAAACAATTTACAGAACACAGGATGTGAAGATAGTAAGGAAGGCTTCCCCACAGACAAAATGCAGAAATAGCTGACAAGTGTACCTTGAGAGTAGCTGGTCTGAGGCCTAGGGCTGATAAGATGGACCATATAGTCCAGAACCGTAGGGCAATTCAGCAGTGTTTGGAGAAATATGCTTCTCATACACCAAATGCTGAACCTCTCCATTTGCAGTTGTAAGTCTTTCTGGTGGAGGGCTTTGAAGCCTTGGTAATATCCAGAACCCTTGGGAAAGATGCAGATCTGCAAACTCTTAACTCTTCAAGAGCCATACTTTGAGGTTGAGAGACTAAAGATTGGGGTACCAAATCCTTCCCTGAGAGGATGTTAACAGGTTGTAATTCCTGGGAAGAGGCAAGGAAGATGGACTGCTAGGGACAGCAACAGGGGGTACCAGGGCTGTCTGATCAATCTGGAGCAATCAGAATCACCTTGCATGGTTGAGACCTTATTTTACCAAAACTTTGAACAAGAGTTGGAATGGGGAAAGGCATACAGAAACTTCCCTCCCAATTCAGGATCAGAGCGTCCAGAGGACGAGCCCAGGACTTGAAGTCTGCAACAAAACAAAGGAGTTGGTGATTGTCTGGGGCTGCAAACAGATCCATCACTGGAGTGCCCACCTTGAAAAAAATCACTTTCAACACCTGAGGGTCTGGCGCCATTCGTGATGGTGCTGGAAATCCTACTCAGTGCATCTGCTAGCACATTGTCCTTGCCTGGAAGGTGGTGCTACCAAGAGGTTTGCAGAAGAATAAGCCAGGGACACTAAACTTCATGGCTTCCGTGCACAAGGCTCATGGACCAGTGCCCCTTGGCTTGTTGATGAACCACACAGTGGTGGTGGTGTCTGTTCTGACTTGAACCACCTTGTTTTGTACAGATTGTGAGAATGCTTTAGAGCCAGAAAACTGCCTGAGCTACAGAAGATTGATGTGGAAGGGATTCTTGGGGAAGAGACCACAGCCCTGGGCAGTAGGGACCCCAGGTGGGCTCCCCAGCCCAGGAGAGAAGCATCCTGGTAAAGACCACTGAACTAGGCTGAGCAAACAAAAGAACACCTGTCTTAAATTGTCCTGATCCTACCACCACTGGAGAGCCTGGATTAATGTCAGAGTCACTGGGATCAGTTTGGTAAGGGAATCCTCCTTCTGAGACCAGAAAGCTCTCAGGTGGAACTGAAGATCCCTCATCTGGAATCTTGCCCCTTGGACCACTGCTGTTAGAAGCTGCCATGGGCCCATGAGCTGGAGTAAATGCCTTGCTGAGTCGAGATACCTGAAGGCTGAAGGAAGAAGCTAGTTTCATAAGAGCCCTTGCCCTTCCTAGAGGAACAAAGGCTCTTGCTCAGATGTGTCCAGTTCTGCCCCTATAAAAGTAAGAAGCTGAACTGGTTCGAGAACTGACTTAGGAAGGTTGAGAAGAAATCCTAGAGAAGTGAGCACTTGCTGGATCACTTGTAGGTGAGACTTGACTTGGTCTGGAGGCTGACCCACTCAGGGCTCGAAGCAACCGGCTGTCCACCCGTCCCGGACAGCTGGTTTCCAACTGGATCAGCAGTTTTTGAAGTCAGGCGGTTTACATTTGCAGCCCGGAATATTGATGGGCACTAGGACCCAGCGGCAGGCGGGAGGTTTCCGGACGGCGTGTCGGCGTCGTGGCGCCTAATCCGCCCGCCGAAAGTGCAGCTCCATCACCCATTCCCACTGACTGAGGTCAAGTGACTGCAGCTACTAGCGTCACCTGACTCTCAGCGGAAGGGAAAACTGACTGGCTGACTGCCTCCTCACTCTCACTAGTCTGGCCATAGGGTGAGGATCGCGAGAGTGAGGAGAGTGTGAACCAGCGTGGGGAAAAAAATCAGAATTTAACAGCCCTTCTCAGGGCTCTAGCATTTGGGGGCTGCTGGTACTTGGAGGAGGAGAGGAAGGAATTTATTTAGAAAGTGGAAAAAAAAAAAAAAAGACTTCTATAAATTCTCAACAGCCCTTCTCAGGGCTCTAGCATTTGGGGCTCAGTTTGTGTGCATCAGTCCTGCTGGTACTTGGAGGAGAGAGGGAGGTGAACAAGGGATTTATTTGGTTAGTCTCAAAGTGAAAAAAAAAAAAAAAGACTTCTGCAAATTCCTCAACAGGCCTTCAGGGCTGTAGCATTTGGGGGCTCAGTTTGTGTGCATCAGTCCTGCTGGTACTTGGAGGAGGAGAGGGAGGTGAACAAGGGATTTATTTAGTGTAAGTCAAGTCTCAAAGCAGTCAGACACTGTACCTGTAGTACACCTAAAACTCTCTCAAAGCCAAAAGACACCTTGTGATCTGCAAGTCTCATCATCTCTGACTCTGAATAAAAAATATATCTTGAGTGTGCAGGGAGGTGAAGGCAAGGCTCTATTAAAGCTTATTGTTCACTCAGCCTGTGTAAAGCCCTCCAGAGCTTGAACCTTGAAGATAGATACTGACAGACTTACTGTACTACTACTAGTACTACTACTAATTTAAACTAGCCCGTCAGCCTGCTGCTGTGCTCTGCCACTGGACTAACTGAATAAAAGTAAAATTGAGTGACACTGTGACAACTTCAAGAAGGCACTGTCAAGGGAGAGGAGGGATTAAATTACAAAACAGGTTGACAGAGGATACTCCCTCAGGTTTTAGTTGTGAAATCTGAGTGGGAGAAAATATAAATATTAAACCTCTTTGTCCGGGGTTTTACAGGGAGGAAAGAAAACTAAACAGACTGTTCACGTCTTCCAATATCTCTGATCATCACTTCACTGTAGTGTCCACTGTCTTCAGAGTGCTTACTGTACTTTAAATTGTACTAGCTAAGTAAACCAAAAGGGAAAAATGTCTGTTAAAGTTTGGCTTTAAAAATTACAGGAAAGCCTTCTGATTTCAAGCCAAGAGGGAGGAGAAAGCTTTGGTTCTTCCATGTGTACTGCTTCTCCATTACTGATAGACTCAGTAGCACCAACTACTCACCCACTATTGTGCTACAGATGTGACAACTTGTAGTGCCAGTGCTGATATGCCAGCAACTCTGACTACTGTTGAAAGTGGCGGAGTCCCGAAGCAAAAAGAAAGGGGTTCCAGAGACCTGGAAGAAAAATAGGAGTGGCTACTAAATGAGCCTGATGGGCATGACCTGCTCATACTGCAAAAAAATACTTAAGGAGACAAACACTTTCATGAGTGGCTGTAGAGACATGCGACTTGAATATGTACGAGCTCATGAACTCTCCAAACCTCAAATTAGCCAATGAAAAATACTGTGTCTAACACAGACCCTTCCAACTTAGCAATAGAACGGAATAATACAAATGGAAAAAATGAGGCGACACAAGTGGAACATTTGTTTAGAACTCTTTATTTGATTAATTCAGAACACCCATTCACAGATTTCCTGGCATCTTAGAATTACAAATAGTAAATGGTGCAAATGTCGGAGTCAGTTATAGAAGTGATAAACAGGCAGCAACGTTCACACATTTTATTTCAGAATCAATAAGGATAAAAGATGCAAAACTGGTTAACAGTAACACTTTCATCTCTGTCCTATGTAACTCGCGACTGATGCCTCAGTAATAGAAGAGGAGGCAGTCTATATTAGGACAATGGAAAATTTCCGTCCAGTTAACAAATTTGTTTCCCTTCAGCCAGTCTGTATTCCAAATGGTGAAAGCATTTATAACTCAATAGGTGATGCCTTAGAATTCACCTTGGACTGGAAAAAAAAAAATTTGCTTTTGGATCTGATGGGGCACCCATGTTGGGTAAAGTGACTGGGGTGTTTGGCAGGATTTTGAAAGATGTACCTCATTTGTTAGGGATTCAGTGCAATGCCCACAAGTTGGAGCTAGCTATAAAGCAATCAGCAACATCTATTCCATACATGAAAACAACAGATGAAGTCTTAATGGGTATCTATAAATATACCATAAGTCTCCCAAAACTGGGCCGGTCTCAAAGAGTTAGCCAGTAATATGAGGTACACCATTCACAAACCAGTTAACGTGTCAGGGACCGGTGGGTTGCTACACAGAGAAAGGGCTCTTGGCTGTTATTCTGTCCAGCTACAAGGCCTTAGTTGTACATTTACAGCACATTGCTTCCTCACCAGGGCAAACAAAAGATCAGGCCAGTGGGTTGTTCAAAACAATAAGTACTGTGAGATTTGTCCTTTTCTCAGTTTCTGGCTGAATACCTTTCTGTCATGATGGCCTTCAGTCTAACTCTACAGAGAGACAGCTCAACAGTAGAAACAATAGTCAGCAAGGTTGAAAGCACGGTGCTCTGGCTAGAGAACTACCCTGCACAGGATAAACTTGACAAAGTCTGTAACGAATTGCTGTTGCTCCCCGACTCTGGACACAGCTGACAGTGACACTAGAACAAGTCGACTGACAGGCTCAGCCACTACTCAGGTTCAGTTTCGTGGATCTGACATCTTCCTTAACTTAGAAAGGGATATTCTATAGATAGAACCAAACAGGCAGTGTTTGCGATGTTACAAGCCTTCCTTCATCTACAATTGAAAGTATTAACTCACGATTTTCCAATTTTAAAACAGACAAAGTCCTATGGTCATTCAGTATATTTAACCCATTACAGTTACCAGATAGTGACCATGACCAACTAGCCCTTTATAGCAATGAGGAAGTCAGAACCCCTCAAAGAGACACTACAGTGACCTACTGAAGAAACACAATAATATAAACTTGATTGAAGCGCAATGGTTAGAGCTTAAACCACTTATGAAAAAAAAAAAAATCACTGAATGAGCTGTCTCCAAATTTCACTATTTAGATTTCTGGCAAAAATTCTCCATAATGATGCACATGAACAGCGATTCCCTGATATTCTGGTCTTAGTCACAGTAGCTCTACTGATCCCAACCCAAACTGCAGTAGTTGAGAGAGGATTCGCTGGATGGGCAGAGGAAGTCTGACTGGCGGTCCTGTCTGTCTCCTATGACTACATCTGAACTAATGCGTGTCAAGCTGTCAGATGCTAGCTTTGCTACATTTGACCTGCAGGATGCCATAACACTGGTTCAAATCTGGAAAACAAAGAGAAGACCCATGTGAGACCATATGGCTGCAGACTTGATTCAAATTCTGATTCAGAAATAGACTAGACTCAATCAGTGTTTTACCTTGAAAAATAACCCTCAAAAAGCAACAGTTTTCTCTTTCCACTTTACAGTCCATTTTATGTTTTAAGTTTAAAATTCACCTCACAAAATGTGGACAGGTAAAACTTTGTCCGACAGGCAACATTTATATACCACCTGTCCCTCGGACAGGTATCTCAAAAAATATTTCTAGCCCTGGACCCACTATTAGCCAATCATCCAAATAAGGAAATATGGAAATCATTTGCCTTCTTAGAAAAGCAACTACTACTGCCAGGCACTTTGTGGAAACCCTTGGGCTGAGGTTAGGTTAGGCACTGCTCTGAACTGATAGTGGCCTGAGGGCAACTCAACCTCAGGTACTTTCTGTGGGAGCACCTGATGGGAATGTGAAAGTAGGCATCTTTGAGGTCTAGGGAGGCTAGCCTGTCCCCTGGTCTTAGAGAGGGAAGGATTATTCCCAGAGTTACCATCTTGAACTTTGGTTTTAAAGATGTTTCTTTAGATATCTTAGATCTAGAATGGGTCGCTACCCTGTCTTTTGGGGGTCAGGAAGTACCTAGAGTACAGTCCTTTACTCCAGTGCAGGATAGGTACTCTATTGCTCTTAAAGTTAGGAGAGAAGAAACATCTGCCTCTAGGGCAAGGGTTTCTGAGAGATTTGCAGGTGGAAAAGATCTGGCTCTCATCTTTGGAAATTTTTTGAAGCTGAGAACCAGTCCCTGGTTTACTACTTCCAGGACCCACTTGTCTGATGTAATAGACATCCAGTCCTGGACAAAGTAAGCCAGCCTGCCTCTACTGCAATAGGAGTCTCAACCCGGCAGGCCCATCAGGGTGTCTGCTTGGCAGGGCTTTAGGCTGAGGAGTGGATGCAGCCTGCTCAACCCCATTCTGCCTCTCCTCTGAAGAACCCCTCTGAGAAAAGGAAGAAGAGGCCTGTGCTTGGTAAAAGACCTTTAAAAGGCCTGCCCTGCATTGTCTGCCTATGAGGAGTTGCCTGCCTCTCCCTGGCCTGTGCACTCCTATAAGTGTCCTATATTCCTCCTTTTTTTTTCCATGTAATTCTCCATCTGCTCCCAAACAGAAAATTACCTTCCACAGGGAAATTCATGGCCTTAGCCTGGGTGTCCTGAGAGGCTAGCACATCTGAGCCAAGCCATTCTCCAAGAGCCACAGATGTAGCCATGACTCTTGATGACATCACTGGAGTCCACAGCAGCATGAAATTGTACCTTAAATGCCTCAATCCCATCAGCAGCCACCTCCTCCAGCTCCCTGGCAGTTGGGGGAGGCCTGTTTAGCCAGTGCCAGTATAGTGTCCCACCTGGACTCTGATACCTGGCTGCACAGGCCAAATAATTAGCCTGCCTGAGTCCCAAAGAGAATGCCATGTACTGTTTCTGTGCCATGGCATCAGTCATCCTGAAGTCTTTATCTGGGGGTGTGAGCCAAGGGAACATTAGCCTGATAAGATATACCTGCTGTCCATTCTTCTATCAACAGGAGGTACAGAATTTGGTGACTTTCAAACTGTGTGTGTCTGGGAATAGACAGCCTCCTGGACTCTGGGATGTCCATCATTTCAACAAAATCAGGCCTCTTGATCCTCTGTAGCCTCCTCCATAGAGAGCTGGAGGGTTTCAGCCACTTTCTTGTAGAACACACAGTGGGAGGGACTCAGCCTAGAGGGAAACACCAGAACATCTGTCTGGGGAGATGTCCGTCAATGGGCACATCCAGGCTTTCTGCTCCATAATAATCATCTTGCTCATAAGCCCCTCCTCCTCAAATTCCGGTTCATAAAAATCTTCAGGGCGTAATCCTGAACCGGAGGAACCGGATCAATCCCTAGCTAACTGAGCCAGATCGTAAGGAACCTGGGCGGTCGATTCAACAATCCGATCGCTTCATGCAATCTCATCAGCGTGTCGGAACATGAACCTCCGGATCCAAACTGCCGATTTTTTCGCTTTCCTTTTGTAGAACCGATATCTCAGGATCAGCTCTCCTCTTGCCCAAAGTAGTATCGCTCTGGTCAGAGGGCACTCCTTCTGGTTCGATCGAACCGAACCAGGATGGCTTATCTGGGTCAGCGACTTCTCAGCCTCCCCCTGGCCTACCTAATCTTTTTTCCAGGGTAGATTTGAGGAATGTTTTACATAGTTGACAGTCTGTATTGAGGTGGTCAAACCTCAGACAAACACAGGTGAAGTGAGAATCGACCTTAGCAAAGACCTCCCACACTCACTGCAGTGTTGAAACCTAGTGGCCTGGATCGTCAAATGAATCGATCGAGAAAAGTTTACAATTTCCACAAATAACCCAGAGCTACTACCTAAAGCACTTACTGTACAGCAGACAGAGCCCTGAACCGTATAGTATAGAAGCTGAGCAGAAAACCAACACTTTAACAGACTTTGAACCGAGCAGAAGGAGAAATCTCGAGCAACTGTTCAGTGAAGCGGAATAAAGAATCTGACAGTGGGTTTCAAGTGCTGCAGACAGACCTCAACAGAGCTCGAGCTCAACGCTCTATGCACTGTATAGAAAATTAACCCTCTACACTACGGGCAGTTCAAAGGCTGGAACTAACTGCAGATTGTCAGAATACAGCAAGACTTTGTGTTTGAACTTACCGTAACAGTAGATCTTTGAGAGAGGTTCCTCTGTAGGTCTTCACATACAAGACTGTGTCCTGGTGTCAGGTGTCACGGAACCTAGTAGCTAGTAACACCAGCGGCACCGGCCCCCATCATCAGGTGGCACGGGTCTTACTACAAAAGGAGGCGGTCCTGTTCCTGCCCTCCAGTTCTTTTCCACCGTGGCCTATAAATAGGATGCAGAAAACGGAGCAACAATTCCTGGGACCCTGAGCCCTGGCTGAACCAGACAGCTAGATAGAAGAAAGGAAAACTCCAGGAGCTGGGGATAAGGTGGTGGAAACTACACCTACTGCAGGAACCTCTCTGAAGCTCTGAAACCCTTCGAGCTGAAGTAACTGCAACCAAAAACAGCATCTTCCAAGCCAGGCAGCACATTTCACAACTTGCTGCCAGTTCAAAAGGGGCAAAGTAAGTTTTCCAACATAAAATTAAGATCCCAGGGAGGACAAGGTTTCCGGACTGGAAGTCTGAGATGAAGGATCCCTTCAAGAATGTCCTAGAAACCTCTAGCTGTGCTAGGATTTTACCCTCCGTGAGCAGACACCGCAGAGAGATGGACCTAAGTGAGGAGCAACTAAGGCTCAACTCTGAAAGGTGTAAGAGGTCCTCTAACACCTGGGAGGCCGAACAAGAAAGGGGTCCAAGCGCTTGGCTGTGGCCAAAATAGAAAATCTCTTCCACTTCATGGCATAAGTGGATCTGGTAGAGGGTTTTCTGGCCTCCACCAAGACCTGAGCAACCTGAGAGGAAACTCCATAGCGAGAAATCTGTGTCCACAGGTGCCACTCATGAAGATGGAGACTTGAGAGACTGGTGTACCAGGGTGCCCTGCTCCTGTGACAGAAGGTCGTGAGAAAGCAGCAGAGGAACTGGTGGTTCTAGAAGAAAAATTATTCACCACAGTAATCTTGTTTCTTCAAAGGATCACTCATTATAATTAAACTGATACAGTCAGCCTCCTGTGTTGAACTGCCCAGAGAGATAGAATTATATGCAAATGATGGAACTCTCAAGCCCTAGCAACTGCTGCCTCCGAGTGCTTCAGATTCTTCGGAGCCTAACTGGGTACAAGACCCACTAGCTAAAACTAATAATGTTAAAAATAATATTTTTGTCCTTTCAGGTCCAACATCCTTAAACAAACCTAAGAAACTCAAGACCACCTGGACATCAACTGGTTAAACAAGCTAGTCTCTACCATAACCCATGTAGGAGAAAAACCCTTAACGTAGGGATGCAGAGCAACTTCTATAGGTTCTAGCAGGGGAGGCAGGAGGGTCTTTAATCATTAGTGATCCCTTTGAAGAAACAAGATTACTATGGCGAAGTAATTTTTTCTTCAAACCCCAGGAATCACTAATTATGATTAAACTGATGCAGGCTGCCAAGCAGTACCTTTGGAGGTCGGGCAGAGGAGTACGGGTTACTCACCTGTAACAGGAGTTCTAGGAGTAGTATATATTGTTCATCCACACTGTCTGGCAGGTTCCTTGCTGCTGTAAGATGGGCCAGAAAGTCTTCAAGCCTGCTCCTCCCACCCACCCGGTGGTAAAACCCTCGCTCCGCCACATGGCGCCAGATCTAGCCTGCTGGAAGCCAGGTTGCACATCGGGAGTGGGAGGTCGTAGGATGAACAACATATCACCTCTAGAACTCCTGTTACAGGTGAGTAACCTGTATTTCTAGGGACGTGGATATGTTGTTCAATCCCCACTGTCTGACAGACTCTAGCAGTTCTCTGGGAGGAGGAGGGAGGCAAGAGCAGCACCTGATAATTACTTTGGGAATATGGTCTGCAGAACCGAGGTCCCAAAACCAACATCCCAGCGTGACTGTAGATCAATGTGGTAATGGAAATGTGTGTGCCGACTTCTAGCAGTCCTGCAAATTTCCTGGATAGGGAGGTCCTAGAAGCAGCCACAGCAGCGGTATGGCCGGGCAGAATGAGCTCTTATCCTTTGGGTGGCTTCATACATGCCAACCTTAGCAGAGATCTAAGCAGGAGGTGACCCCGCTACTTCTTGTCTGCTTAGCTGCAGGTCTGCAGGTGTGGCTTCAGTGTAGGTGACAACAGCTGGTGAACCTCTCCAACTTCAGCCATCCGTCCTTATAATAAGTGAGCACTCTTCTAGGGTCCAAAGTATGGAGCCTATATTTAGCCTCTGAGGTGTGATTAGGTAGAACACCGCAGAGTCAACACCTGATTCAGGTGAAACTCTGACACCACCTTCAGAAGGAATTTCAGGTGGGGGTGAAGGACAGTCTTGTCCCTGTGGAAAACCAAATAAGGAGACTCGATGGAAAGCGCCTGGAGCTCTCCCATCCTTCTGGCTGACATTATAGTCACCAAGAAGGTGGTCTTCCATGACAGGTGGGAGATATCGCACCTGTGCATCGGTTGAATGGCTTGCCCATGAGCTTAGCCAATACCAGCAGTAGATCCCACGGAGGTGGAGGTTCTCATACTGGAGAGGATATGTGATCAAGGCCTTTGAAAAAGTGCCCACCACCTTCTCCTCAGGCCAACTGCTTGCCAGCCTGCCCTGCAAGCAGAGATGGCCGCCAGGTGCACCTTGAGGGTTGTTGACCAAAGCCTTAGCTGAGACAGGGACCACAGGTAGTCCAAAATGCTAGCCAGACAGGTAGAGGGTCCAACCCTTGTCCTGACACCAATGGAGAATCTCTTCTTTAAATGCATAGCACTTTCTGGTTGACTCTTACGGGATGCCTCAACGCTGAAGACCTCATCGGAAAGACCCAAGGCCTAGAACTCCAGCCACTCAGGAACCAGGCTGTCAAATGCAGGGATTGAAGGTCCGGATGGAGAATCTTCCCTTGTTGACCAAGATCAGGTCCGGTGGTCTGAAAGCCGCGAGGGAGCCTGGAGCTGAGGCTGAGGAGATCTGCTCAGAATCACTGCGCCTTGTCCCTCTTTGCCTTGAGAAGCACACTGTGGATCAAGGGAAATGGAGGAAGGGCGAAGAGGCTTGGGGTCAACAGCCTCGAGAAGGCATCCGCCTGCAGTGAGCCCTGCTGAGGGGACGGGCATGAAACAACCTCAGCTTTGCATTTTCAATGAAGGCAAACAGGTCCACCTGAGGGATGCCCCAATGGGAGAACAGGCTTGAACTACCTCCGCAGGAAACACCACTGTGAGATGCGGGTGCCATCCGGCTGAGGGCATCGCCAGACTGTTTAAGACTCCTGCCACATGGATGGCTAGGAGATCTGCCTCAGGCTGATCACAAGAGACGAAATACAGAGAGCTGTGCACAGAGGCAAGTGTGTCCTGCCCGATGGTTGAGACGGTACATGGTGGTGGTGTTGTCAGTGGACCTACCACCTGTCCCGTACAGCAAACGGCAAAAGGCAGTGAGGGCTAGTCGAACTGCTTGAAGCTCTAGTAGGTTGATGTGGCATCGAGACTCCTAGGGGACCAGAAGCTGTGGGCCTGGGCTCCCTAGACAGGCACCCCAACCCATCAAAAGGCGCCGGTCGAAGAATGACAGTCGGCTTGGAAGGACAAACGGGATATCCTTCTGCAGAAGAGTCATCACTGCAGGCCGTCCCCACATCTTCTGAGTCACAGGTACTGGCTGGTCCAAAGGACCAGAGTGCTGTGACCACTGGCAGGCCAGCCCCATTGCAGGAACACATGCCAGCAGGCCCAATGGACTACGTTGGTGCAAGCTGCCATGAGACCCAGAAGGCACAGGAAGTCCCGGGCAGGCAAAACTGCCAACCAGAAATGACTAGGCAAAGGAGAAAGGACCTCACCTCTGTCCGCCGGAGCCAGGCTCTGGCTCTAAGAGAGTCCATCTCTGCCCCGAGGAACTGAATCACCTGTGATGGTACGAGTTCAGATTTAGCCTCGTTGATCAGGAGACCAATATGACAGCAGGCCTTGAGGGCCAGATCTCTGGACCGCTCCACCTCCAACCTGGAGGGGCTGCTATCAGCTAGTTGTCCAGGTAAGGTACACCTGACCCCTCGGCACCTCAGGAACGCTGTCACCACTGCCATGCATTTGCTGAAGACCATAGGAGCTGGAGAAAGGCCAAGGGCATGGCCCAGAACTCAAAGGGATCCCTCTGCTCTGAAGCAGAGGAATCACCGATGTGACGGATGGAATGGGACATGAAAGAATGCATCCTGGAGATCCAGAGAGCAAACACCATGCCTAGTTCCAAGGATGGTGTGCCAGAGCCACAGTGACCATCCTGAAGGTGTGGCCTTAGAGAATGGGGCACCTGCCTCCCATCCGCTTTGGGACCAGGAAGTACCTGGACACAAGCGCTGGGTTTGGAGAGGATCCGCCACCTTGCTGCTCACCCCTTTGCAGGAGCAGGCAAGATCAACTCGATGAGCTGACAGAGGCTATGGAACTGGTGGCCCCGATTGGTGATGGCTCGATAGGGAGAGGTCCACTCAATTCCTGAGAGGCAGACCCCTGCTGACAACTTCCAGCACCCATGGTTCATGGGAAAGAAGTAGAGCCGTCCCTCCATGGGGGACCCAGGGAGGAGGTAAGAGGCTGGGGGCGGCACCCCTCAACCATCACTGGGCAGGCTTGGAGGAAGGGCCGGCCGAGGAGCTGCCACACCTTTCCTCCAGACTTCCTGCTGGAGGAAGCAGCATCTTGGCCTTGGGACACCAAGGTGAGCCTACTGGCGCTGCTTGGCTGGATGCACCACAGTGGCAGAAGGCGAAGGGCTTACACTGTTGCTGGTGGCCTTTGTCCTTCTGGGCAGGCGTGACAGAGTCCATGGAGGCGCTGGACTTCTCAATCCTCAGGAGATGGCCCTCCACCCCAGGCCGAATAAGTCTGTGCCCAAGAGGGGACAGCTGCCAGCTTGTGCTGTGTATCCACCTTGAAGGTGGAGATCCAAAGCCAAGCTCTGCACATGGCACTGCAGCTGCTACTGAGAGTCTCCAATATCCAAGGCAGTTTTGAGCTGTTGCTTGGCCACCTCCTTCCTGATCCTGCACCTTCTTGATGCGTCATTTGAAGGTCAGCCAGGAGATGAGGAAAGCGCCTCATCCAGGGAACCCATAAGGATAATGAAAGTGTGCCATCAGTAAAGCTGAGCTAGCCTGTCAAGGCCCTAGGAGGAGGCAACATAAACGTTGCACCCAGAATAGTCCAGCTTTTTGGACTCCTTGTCCAGGACTTTTCTACATCCTCAGCATTTCGAGAGCTTAGGAAGACGACATCGGTTAACAGCCCTTCAGTCATGGTGGTGCTCTGAAAGAAAAAATACCTACCTAGTAATTATGTTTCTTCTAATGGAGTCTTGCTGTATTCTGACTATTGCAGTTAGCTCCAGCACTTGAACTAACCCAAAGAGAGAAGGGTTAACATTGTATGGCAGGCATAGAAAGTTGAGCTCGAGCTTGGTTGAATACTGTTCTGGGGGAGGCAGGTCGCAATACAGTAAGACTCCATTAGAAGAAACAATTACTAAGGTTAGTAATTTTTTCTTCAAACAATGAAGTTTTGCTATATTCTGACAATTGCAGACCACCAAGCAGTACCTCCAAGGAGGAGGACAGAACTACTTTTGGAAATAGGCTCTGAAGTACTGCTATGCCAAACCTAGCATCACTCCTAGCCTGGATATCCATAGAGGAATGCTTGATGAAGGTATGAACTGTTTTCAGATGCCTGCTTGGCAAATTTCTAACAAAGGAATATCCCTGGCCGCAGCCAAGGATGCAGCTGTACCTCTACTGGAATGAGCTCTTGGTGGAATTTTTCCCAGCTTCAGTAGCAGAATTGATACAGGACACAATCCACCTGGCAACAGTTCTCTTGTGGCAGGTTTGCCCTTACCAACTTCCCATAAGTGAGGAACAATTGGAGGAGTCAAATCTGTGACCCTTGTATGTTCTATGTAGTAACTAAGGGCTCTTTAACATCTAAACTGTTAACTTCCGCCTCCTGAGGAAGTATGATCAGTGAAGAACACAGGAAGAGAAAGATTGGTTTAAGAGGAAATCAGAAACCACTTTAGGAAGAACATTCTATTAGTTCTAAGGACCACCTTATCTCTATGGAACGAAATTAAGTCAGGTTCAACTGACAGGGCTTGCAATTCACTGCTACATCTGGCAGAGGTAACTGCAAACAAAACACAGTTTTCCAAGTCAAGTACTTGAGCTCTGCTGAGGACATAGGCTCGAAGGGGTTGCTAAGCTGAGCAATGCAAACATTCAAATCTCAGGCAGGAACAGGATCCCTAAAAGGGGAGGATTGGTATAAGCAATCCTTTGAAAATTTACAGACTACAGGGTGAGATGACAGAGAGAAGGCTTCCCCACTGACAGGAAAGCAGAAACAGCTGACAAATGAACTTAGAGTATGTGGTCTGAGGCATAGGCTATTAAGGTAAAACCATATAATCCAGAACTGTAGACAATTCAGCAGTGTCTGGGGATATATGCTTTTTAAACACCAAATGCAGAATCGCTTCATTTGGAGTTGTGAAGTTTTTCTTGTGGCAGACTTACAAGAAGCTTTGAGAATATCCAGAACCCCTTGGGACAGATGCAAATCTGCATACCCTAACTCTTCAAGAGCTATGCCTTGAGATTGAGTGACCAAGATTTGGGTACCAACTCATTCCCTGAGAGGAGGTTAAAGGTTGTAACTCCTGGGAAGAGACAGGAAAGATGGACTGCCAGAGACAACAACAGGGGGTACCAAGGCTGCCTGGTCCTGTCTGGAGCAATCAGAATCACTTTGCAAGTTTAGTGACCTTACCTTGACTAGCACCTTGAACAGTAGAGAAAAGGCATAAAGAAATGTCCCTTCCTAATTCAAAATCAAGAGCATCCAGGGACTGAGCCTAAGACTGGGGGTCTGCAACAAAGCAGAGGAAGTTGGTGATTGGGGCTGTAAAGAGATCCATCTCTGGAGTGCCCCACCTTGAAAAACTACTTTCAACACCAAAGGATCCAGAGACCATTCGGGACATCCCTGGGAAATCCTGCTCAATGCATCTGCTAGCACATTGTCCTTTCGTGGGAGGTGGACTGCTACCAGAGAGGTCTGTAGGAATAAGCCAGGGACTATATTTCATGGCCTCCAGTGCACAAGGCCATGGATCGAGGTGTCTCCTGCTTGTTGATTTACTACATGGTAGTAGTGTTGTCCGTCCTGACCTGAACTAAATTGTTCTATACTGAGATAAAGCTTGCAGGGCCAGAAGTACTGCCCTGAGTTCCAGGAGGTTGATAAGAAGGATTCCTGAGAGGACCAGACCCCTGGCTGTGAGAGACCCTAGATGGGCTCCCCACCCCAAAAGGAAGCATCTGTGGTAAGGATCAAAGAGTGAGTCTGAGTGACAAATGCAACATCTTGCCTCAGAATGTCTAGGTCCTGCCACCACTGAATTAGGGTCCGAGTAACAGGAACTAGTTTGGTAAGAGGATCTTTCCTTTGGGACCAAAAAGTCCTCAGATGGAACCGAATGTCCCTCATCTGAAACCTGGCCCCTTGGACCACTGCCATGGAAGTTGCCATGTGGCCAAAAGCTAAAGAAAATGCCTTGCTGGTAGAAACCAGAGGGCAGGATGAAGGAAGAGGCCAGCTGAGAGATGGCGGTTGCCCTTTCCGGAGGAAGGAAAGCTCTTGTCTTGACTGCTGTCCAGTTCTGCTCCTATAAAATGTGAGGAGCTGTACAGACACGAGAACTGACTTGGGAAGACTGAAGAAACCCCAGGGAAGTGAGAACTTGCTGGGTAACCTGTAGATCTGACTTGACTTGGTCTGGGGATTGGCCCACCAGGAGCCAATCATCCAGATATGGAAAAATTGAAATCCTTTTTCTTCTTAAAAAGGCCACCACTACTGTTAGGGCACTTTGTGAACACCACTGGGGCTGAAGTTAGGCCAAAGGGCATTGCTCTGAACTGGTAATGGCCTGAGGGCAGTTCAACAGAGGTACTTTCTGTGGGAGCACCTGATGGGAATGTGAAAATAGGCATCCTTGAGATCCAGGGAGGCTAGCCAGTCTCCTGTCCTTAGAGAGGAAGAATTGTTCCCAGAGTCACCATTTTGAATTTTGGCTTTAGCAGGTGCTTATTTAGGTATCTTAGATCTAGGATGGGTCGCCACTCCCTCTTTTTGGGGTAAGGAAGTACCTGGAATACAGATCTTTGCCCCTATATGAGGTAGAAACTCTCTCTATGGCTCTAAAGGCCAGTACAGATGAAACCTCTGCCTCTAGAGCAAGGTTTCTGATGTATTTGCAGGTAGAAAGGATCTGGGTCTCCGCTTCAGAAAATTTTTGAAACAGAACCAGCCCCTGGCTTACCACCTCCAGTATCCACTTGTCTGAGGTAACAGACATCCAGTCCTGGACAAAGTAAACCAGCCTGCCTACCGGAATGGGGAGTTGACCCGGCTGACATCTGGGCGCCTGCTTGGCAGGAGCCTTAGGCTGAGGGGTGGATGCAGCCCTGCTCATCCCCTTCTGCCTCTCCCTCTGAAGAACCCCTCTGAGAAAGGGAGAAGAGGCTTGCGCTGGTAGAAAGGCCTGAGAAAGGCATGCTCCTGCCCCTAGCTTGCTGCCTTGAAGAGCTGCCTGCTCTCCTTGGCCTGGGCACCTATAAGTGGTCTTGTACTCTTCCATTTTCTTCACGTAATTCTGTCTGCTCCCCAGAGAATTACCCACCACAGGGAAATCCATGGCCTTAGCCTGGGTGTCCTGTGAAAAGCTAGTACATCTAAGCCGCTTCATTCTCCAAGAGCCACAGATATAGCCATAACTCTTGATGACATCACTGGAGTCCACAGCAGCATGAAATTGCACCTTTGATGCCTCAATCCCATTGGCAGCCACCTCCTCCAGCTCCTTGGCTAGTTGGGGACGCCTGCTTAGCCAGTGCCAGTACAGTGTGCCACATGGACTTCTGGTATCTGGCTGTATAGGTCATATGGTTAGCCTGCCAGAGTCCCAGAGATGATGCCATGTACTGTTTCTTTGCCATGGCATCCATCTTCCTAGAGTCTTTGGGGGTGTGAAGCCAAGGAATGTTTGTCTTGTCACAGGCGGTAGCCTGCACTACTCAACATGGCTGCATTGCTGATAGAAAACTCCATATCAGAATCTGATAAGGTATACTTCTTGTCCATTTCCTGTCAACATGAGATACAGAGTTGGGAGACTTAAAATGTGTTGTGTCCATTTCCCAAAGGACTTATGGAGGGAAACGGACAGTCTCTTAGACTCTGGGATGTCCATCATCTCAACAAAATCAGGCTGCTCCTGATCCTCCACAGCTTACTCCATGAGAAGCTAGAGGGTTTCAGCCACTTTTCTGTAAAATAGATAGTGGGGAGGGGACTCACCAGAAGGTCTGTCTGGGGAGATGTCAGGTTCCACAGGACATCCAGACTTTCACCATCGTCATCATATTCAAAAATACTCCTCATCAAACTCTGGTTCATAAAAAAAAAAAAAAAGTCTTCAGGGGAATAATCCTGAACCAGGGGAACCAACCGAACCAAGCCCCTGCCAGAAAGCGCCGATTGGTCAGAACCAGATGAAACGATTCAACAATCCAAATCTCGGAAGAGTCTGCCAACAGCTGCCGAGCGCCTGAGTCACCCTCCACTCGCCGAGGCCTATCGGGGTGAGGGTGACCAACAACCGTGGCAAGCCCTGACCTGACAGAGAATCCTTGGTCGGGGCCTCAGTCTTCGGTTGTGAGGACGGTTCCACCACAATGGGTGGAGCTGTTGGTTTCGCCAAACAATCGGTGCCAGAGTCTGCTCTCTCTAAGGAGCTGATGGCGAGTGATTGCTTTGGCGATTCAGGCACAGCCACTTAGTGGCATGTGAAGGCGACAGAGTTGGCTTGTTGCCAGCTAATAAGAGCTGCTGCCATTATGTCCTCATAACGCCAATGCAACTTGCCAGAGCCTATCCTCCGAAAAGAATGAGCAGTGATGCCTCTTTCCGTGATGCCGGGACCGAGACTGCTGATGTCTGCAGGACCTACCCGACACAGAAGAGGGCCGAGACTGTCAGGGTTGCCAATGGTGGGTCAAAAGGAGCGGGGAAACCTGCTCTTCCCCGTTCAGGGTCCTTTACTGGGGACTTCGCATGGGAGGCCGAGGCAAGTCCTCAGTAACCACTGGAGGCATTGGTGAAGGTTTCGGCTTCTCCAGTCGACAACCCATCCAATAGGTCAAGAAAAATCTCTACCGCATCGACAAGCATCTCGGCCGACTGACCTGACAGAGACATGACGCCAGCGCCTTAGCCGCAACCTCAACCGAAGTCAAATGCAGAAGCTCCGGGAACGAGATCTCTCCCCGCCCCACGAATGCAGACAGTGGGACTTACCTTTCGGGTTACTTTTTCTTCGACCTACTCAAGTGAGTCCCTTAGGGCCCTTCTCCCTTGGTGGAGAGGGACTGACAAAGCTCCTTAAAAGAAGCAATGTAGGAGGAACCCAAACAGAACGGGATAAATGCTGACGGCGCAGGGAAAAGTGGCCTGGGCCGCCTCCTCCTCGAGGGCAATTAACTGTTCCAGCTGCTCCTGCTGAGCCCGCAGCTGTGTGGACACTGCCTCCAATGGCCTCCTACGACTTCACCAGCTGCAAACAGTTTCTGGGGTGCCCAGCTAAAGGCGGGCAGCGTGGTCTTCCAGAACCGGCCGCAAAGACTCCAGAGATCGCAGAGGCCTGGCGGACTATGGGCAAGCCCCAGGCAGTAAACGCCTGCGGGCAGGCGGGTCGTCCAAGATGACATCTGCCGCAAGAGCACAGACGGAAGCTGGGAGTAGATTTTGAATCCATTGCAGCCGTGGTGGTAAGTAGAAAACTTAAGTCTTGTAAATTTCAAAAAAATTGGGAAAACCTTTGTAAAAATTAGAGTGTTCAAAGCAGGCTAGTCACTTGAATACTTCAGTTAGGAAGAATGGAATAGGACTCCAGTTCTATTATATTGGTTTTCGAACTGGGGCCATGATTAAGAGGGATGGACGGGCATTCTAGATTGTACTAGAGGTGAAATTCTTGGACCAGCGCAAGATGAACAAAAGTGAAGACATTTACCAAGAATAAACGGAAAGGATTGACAGACAGCTCTTTCTCGATTCTGTGGGTGGCGGTGCATGGCCCTTCTTAGTTGGTGGAGTGATTTGTCTAGTTAATTCCGATAACTAACGAGACCTCGGCCATGCTAACTAGTTATGTGACCTCTCGCGCGGTCGCCTCAAATTTCTGAGAGGGACAACTGGCTTTCAGCCACGCAAGATTGAGTAATAACAGGTCTGTGATGCCCTTAGATGTCCAGGGCTGCACACATGCTACAGTGAATGGATCAGCATGCGTGCCTACCCTTGGCCGACAGGTCTGGGTAATCCGTTGAACCCTGCTCGTGATAGGGACTGGAGACTGCAATTATAACCCATGAACAAGGAATTCCCAGTAAATGCAAGTCATAAGCTTGCTAAATCCTGCCTTCTGTACACACTGCCCGCCGCTACAACTGACTGGATGGTTTAGTGAGGTCCTCGGATCGGCCCTGCTGGAGTCTGTCATGGCTCCAGTGGTGCGCCGAAGACAATCAAACTTCACTATCTAGAGGAAGTAAAAGTCATAACAAAGTAAAGCAATTCTAGTAGGGGTAGGAGGAAGTAAGCTGTTGATTAACTAGAATCTGCAGCTTATCCATCACGAGGGAAATGGGCAGACTAGGTGGGCCAAGTGGTCCTTATCTGCCATCAAATTCTATGTTAGGATCCAGGCCTAAAGACACAAGAACACTAAGGAGGGAACCTGAGCTTCCAAGTGGTAAGGCGGAAGATCTGGGGTCGTATGGACAGCCTGAAGAAGCTTTTCAACTCATCTTAAAGCGGCAAGGAACCTGCCAGACAGTGTGGATTTAACATATCCACGCCCCTAGAACCTATTTTAGAAACAAGCTCTGCATGACTGCTGTATCAAACCTAGCATCACTTCTGGATTGCAAATCCAGGCTGTAATGCCTTGTGAAGGTATGTACGTTTTCCAATGAAGTTGCTTTGCAGGTTTCAGTAGTGAAATTTCTCTTGAAGCTGCCACTGAAGCAGCTGTGCCCTGGTGGAGTTTGCTCTCAGGCCCAGGGGTGCCTGTTTACCAACCTTAATATAACAAAATGGTATACATACCACTATCCAGCGAGCAATTGTACATTTTATGGCAGCCCTGCCCTTACCAGCTTCACCATAGGTGAGAAAGAGCTGTGTCTGACTTGATCTGTAAGACTTGGTTCTGTCAATACAGTGTTTAAGTGCCCTTGACATCAAGGAGTGAAGCCTCCTTTATAGAGAATTTTTTTAATACAGACAAGTTGAGTGATAGAATGAGTTAAGTGAAAATCAGATACCACTTTAGGAAGGAATTTTCTATTGGTCCTGAGGACTTTATCCCTGTGGATAGAAATGTAGTCCACATCTGTGCACAGGGCTTGTAATTTACTGATCTTTCTGGCTGAAATAATAGCAACCAGAAATACAGTTTTCCAAGTGATATACTTCAAATCTGCAGTTGCCATAGGTTTGAATGGAGCATCCATTAACTTAGCAATGCAGAAATTCAAATTCCAGGCTAGAACCGGGTTCTCTCTAGGGAGGGTGAAGAAGATTGAGGACTTTAAAATATTTTCCAAGACTGGATGAGAAGCCATGGATATCTCTTTACCAGCTGACAGCTAAGCTGAGACTGAAACCAAGTGGACCTTGAGGTTCGAAGGCTTCAGGCCTAACGTAAGTGTAAATATAATCCAGGAGAATAGCTAAGTCAGCCTCTGAGGGATCCATACCCTTACCTGCACACCATATAGAGAACCTCTTCCACTTAGAAGAATATGCTTTCTGAGTAGAAGGTTTCCTAGAAACCCCAAGCACGGTTAGCGCCTGCTCGGATAGCTTAAGGTTAGCAATCTCTCCTGCCCTGAGAGGAGGTTAGCAGGCTGTGCCTCCTGGGCAAATGAACTTTTTGGGGGGACTGACAGAGTCGGCAGAAGAGACTACCAGTGCTGTCTCACTCAATCCGATGCCACCAGTATCACTGTTGCTGATTGAGACCTCAATTTCAGCAGGGTCCTGAATATCACAGGAAAAGGAGAGAATGCATACAGAAACTTCCCAGTTCAATCCAGGGCCATCACATCTAGAAGAACTGTGCCCCTTAGAGGGGCCTGCAGCAGCACATTAGTAACTAGTGATTTTCTGCTGAGGCAAAGAGATCCACCTCCGGAATGCCCCACCTCCTGAAAATTGTACAGAGTATCTGAGGGTTTAGGCATGACTCATGGTGGTCCTGACTTATCCTGCTGAGATAGTCTGCCAATACATTGTCCTTCCCTGAAAGGTGTATGACAAGGACACTCCTATGGAGTATACCAGGGAACCAGTGTCTCATTGCTTCTGTGCACAGCAGGGTTGACATGGTATCCCTTGTTTGTTGATATAAGTATGGTTGTGGTGATGCCTGTTCTGATCTGCACCACCTAGTTTTGAAGGTAAGGAGCAAATGTCTTTAGAGCCAGATAGACAGCTCTGAGCTTCAAAAGATTTATGCTAATAGAGACTCTTGGGGAGGACCATGTGTGTTCCAATATGTGTGCCCCAAACCTAGAAGAGAGGCATCTGTTGTGAGAATTACTGAGGGCTGTTCCTTTATAAAAGGTATGCCCAGTCTCAGGTTGTGCTCGTCCAGCCACCACTGCAATGCCCGAACTAAGCTGTTTGTGACAGGAACCAGTCTGGCAGAGTATCTGTCCTTGGAAACCAGTAGTCTTATGAAGAACTGAATATCTTATTTGAAATCTGGAATGCATTACCACTGCAGTGGCAGAGGTCATGTGGTCCAGTAGCCGGAGAAATTCTCTGGCTGGATTGGGTCTCCCTACACGAAGGGGCTTGTAATTTGCAGGATGCTTTTCACCCCATCCTGTGGCAGGAAGGCTCTGCCCCCTGTCTGGTGTTTAATTCCCGCCAATAAACTGGAGTGGCACCTGCTGAGATTTCTCTTAGTTTATAAGAAATCCCTAGGACCCCACTTTAGATTTTCTTACTGCCAATGACTGAACTGCATGCTGTAGAGACTGTCCTACTGCTAACCAGATGTCCAGGTAGGAGAAGACTGTCGCCTAGTTTTCTCAAAAAACACCACTCACTGCTAGGCACACTGTAAAACCCTTGGTGCTGAAGTTAGTCCAAAAGGGAGTGCTGTAAACTGATAATGGCCTGAAGCTAGCCTGAATCTCAAGAATTTTCTGTGAGATGGTCTGATGTGAATGTGAAAATAAGCATCCCTTAGATCAAGGGAGGCCAGCCAGTCTCCCTTTGTAATGAAGGAATGATTGCCAGTGACCATTCTGAACCTTTGTTTCAAAACGCGTTGTTCAGAAGTCTTGGATCCAAAATAGGTCACCAATCCCTGCTTTTCTTCCTTATGAGGAAGTACCTGGAATAAAACCTTTCCCCTGTGTAAAAGAGGCACCGCTCCACTACTCGATTGCCAGCAGAAGCTGCACCTCTGCTTCCAACAGAATTCTGTCTCATGGATGTTACTGGAACAAAGGTTCTTGATCTCAGTTTTGGGAATGATTTGAAGCGGAGTGTTAGGCCCTGGCTCACTACTCCAATACCCACTTGTCTGTCGTGGATGGAATGCTAAGCGGAAGGTAGTGAGCCAGTCTGCCACCTACTGGTAATTCTACAATAGGGGATGCGACCTGCACTAGCCGTCAGGGTTCTGTGCTGGTTGTGCCTGAACCTGTGATGCAGGAGCAGCTCTTCTCATGGCTCTCCTGCCCTTCCTTCTGAAGCAACCTCTGGCCTGCTGTTGAGGCCGAGAGGTCTGTGCTTGAAAGAATGGTTTCTGGAAAAGAAAAATTAATTACTCACCTTAGTAATGTTGTTTCTTCTAATGGAGTCTTGCTATATTATGACATGCAGTGAGTCCCAACTTTGAACTCCTTCGAGGTGAAAGAGTTAACTTTCCATGCCAGGCATGGAACTTTGAGCTTGAGCTCTGCTGAAAACTCTGTCTGTTGTTCTTCAAACTCAAACTGTCAGTTCTTTACGAGCAAAACTCAAAGGTTCTGTGTGGAAGCTGTAAACCTACACTAGCCAACTGGCTACTAAATATAAGAACACATTTTGGTGCCAAAACAAAGACTCAAGGTCAGGAGACCCAATAAATAAAAACACAACACCAGTCACCCCAAAAAGGAAGGGTGAAAAAAAAAAAAAAAAAAAAGGTGGGCATCTACTAAGTGCCAACACTGCACTGCCACCCACATCCCAAAAGTAGAGGTTCTGAGAGGGGCAGACGGGGTATAATATAGCAAGACTCATTAGAAGAAACAACATTACTAAGGTGAGTAATTTTTTTCAAACAACATGAAGTCTTGCTATATGACATATGCAGACCTACACAACAGTACCTCCATGGAGGAGGGACAGAACCTACTTAGGAAATAGGCTCTGAAGCACAGCTGTGTTAAAACCGAGCATCACTCCTAGCCTGGATGACCAGGAGTAATGCTTTGGTAAAAGCGTGAACTGTTTTCCAGGTAGCTGCTTGACATATCTCTAGGATAGGATGTCCCTGGCAGCAGCAAGAGACGCAGCTGTACCTCTGGTAGAGTGAGCCCTCAGGCCTGAGGGAGGAACCTTACCCAGTTTTTCATTGCAAAACTGGATATAGGAGACAATCCACCTGGCAATGGATCTTTAGTGGCAGGTTTCCTTGCCAACCTCACCATAAGTGAGGAATAGTTGGAGGAGTCAAACCTGTGACCCTTGGTACGATCTATGTAGTAGCTAAGGGCTCTTTGACATCTAAACTGTGCAATCTCCTCTGCCAGAGGAGGAATGGTCAGTGAAGTACACAGGAGAGACAGATTAAGGTGGAAATCTGAAATCACCTTAGGCAAGAACTTTCTGTTAGTCCTGACGACCACCTTATCTCTGTGAAAGGAGATAAAATCAGGCTCCATTGACAATGCTTGCAATTCACTTATAGCGCCTGGCAGAAGTGATGGCTACCAAAAACACAGTTTTCCAAATCAAGTACTTAAGCTCTGGCAAGACAAGGGCTCAAAAGGGGCTGTATAAGCTGGGCAATGCAAATATTAATATCCCAGGCAGGGCAGGATCCTGAATGGAGGGTTGGTGAAGCAACCCCTTGAAAACTTGGAATACAGGATGAGCTGAAAGAGAAGAGCTGCCACTGCTGACAGGAAAGCAGACACGGCTGCCAGGTGCACTTTTAGGGTAGCTGGTCTCAGCCTCAAAGTATTTAGATGGACCATATAATCCAGGACTCTGGGTAAATCAGCAGATTCTGGGGAAATATGCTTTCCGGAGCACCATATGGAAAAGCTCTTCCATTTGGAATTATAAGTAGCCTCTGGTGGAAGGCTTCCTAGAAGCCTTCAGGATATCCAATACACCTTGGGAAAGGTGTAGGTCAGCAAACTAACTCCTCAAGAGCCAGGCCTTGAGATTGAGAGATTTGAGGTTTGGATACCAAACTCTCCCCTGAGCACAGGTTAACAGGTTGTGATTCCTGGGCAGACACAGGGAAGGTGGACTGCTAAGGACATAAGGAGTGGGTACCAGGGCTGTCTGGCCCAATCAGGATCATCTTGCAGGGTTGAGATCTGATTTTGACTAGCACCTTGAACAGAAGAGGAAGGGGAAAGGCATATAGAAACTTCCCTTCCCAACTGAGAAGGAAGGCATCCAGAGGGACTGAGCCCAACACTGGGGCCTGCAGTGAAAAAGGGGAAGCTGGTGATTGTCTGGGGCTGTAAAAGATCCATCTGAGGGGTGCCCCATCTGGCAAATACTACCTCCAGTACTAGGGGATCCAGTGGCCATTCGTGATGGCCCTGGGAAATCTGCTGAGAGCATCTGCCAGGACACTGTCCTTGCCTGGGAGGTGAACTGCCGTAAGGGAGGTGTTCAGAGAGTAAGCCAGAGACCACAACTTCATTGCTTCGTGCACAAGGCCATAGACCGAGTGCCCCCTTGCTTGTTGGATGTACCACATTGTGGCAGTATTGTCTGTTCTGACCTGAATAACTCGTTCTGAACAGATTTGGAAAAAGCTTGAAGTGCTAGAAATACTGCTCTGAGGTCCAACAGATTGATGTGGAGCAGAGATTCCTGAGGGACCACAATCCCTGGGTAGAGAGGTCGCCCATGTGAGCCCCCACCCCAAGAGGGATGCATCTGTAGTAAGGATTAAGGAGTGAGACTGAGGGGCAAAGGGACCCCATCTCAGATTGCTCTGGTCCTGCCACCACTGAAGGGCCTGGATCAGGGTTCGAGTCACTGGGATCAGTTTGGTTAGAGGGTCTCTCCTTTAAGACCAAAAGGCTCTCAAATGGAACTGGATGTCCCTCATCTGAAATCTGGCTCCCTGCACTACTGCTGTGGAAGCAGCCATGTGCCCCAGGAGCTGAAGAAAATGCCTTACTTGTTGAGAGACCTGCAGGTGAAAGAGGAGGCCAGAGAGATCAGGGTCCTTGCTCTTTCCAGAGGAAGGAAGGCTCTGACTTCTTTTATGCTTCAGTTCTGCACCTATAAAGGTGAGAAGCTGGATAGGCTCTAGGACTGACTTTGGAAGATGGAGAAGGAAACCTAGAGAAGTAAGCAGTTGCTGAGTTACCTGAAGATGTAATCCGACTTGGTCTGGAGACCGGCTTACTATGAGCCAATCGTCCAGGTAAGGGAAGATGGCAATTTTGTGCCTTCTTAAGTGGGCAACTGCTACTGCCAGGCATTTTGTGAATACACTTGGGGCAGAGTGAGGCCAAGGGCATTGCTCTGAACTGGTAATGGCCTGAGGGCAGTTGGAACCTGAGGTGCTTCTGATGAGAACATGGAAGTTGGCATCCTTGAGGTCCAGGGTCACTAGCCAGTCCCTGGCCTTAGAGAGGGTAAAATAATTCTGAGTCACCATTTTGACTTTTGGTTTTAAAAGGTACTTGTTTAGGTATCTGAGGTCCAGGATGGCCGCCATTCTCCTGTCCTTTTGGGTAAGGAAGTACCTGGAGTACAACTTTGCCCTGGTGTAGGGTGGAACCTTTCCACAGCTCTGAGAGCGAGGAGGGTAGAAACTTCTGCCTCTAGGGCAACAGCCTCTGATGGATTTGCAGGTGGAAAGATCTGGCTCTCATCTTCGGAAATTTTTGAAGCTGAGAACCAGTCCCTGGCTTACTACTTCTAGGACCCACTTGTCTGATGTTAGAGACTTCCAGTCCTGGACAAAGTAAGTCCGCCTGCCCCCTACGGGTAGAGGAGAATCAACCCTGGCAACCCCATCAGGGTGCCTGATTGGCAGGGGCTTTGGGCTGAGGGGTGAAGCAGGTCTGCTTGTACCCAGTCTGCCTCTCCTCTAAAGAACCCCTCTGGGCAAAAGCTGAAGAGGAGGCCTGGGCTTGGTAAAGGCCTATGAAAAGGCCTGCCCTGCCCTTGGAAGGCTGCCTTTGAGGAGTGGCCTGCCATTCCTTGGCCTGTGCACTCCTATAGGTGGTCCTATACTCATCCATTTTCTTCATGTAATTCTCCGTCTGCTCTCCAAACAGAGAATTGCCCACAACTGGAAAATCCATGGCCTTAGACTGGGTATCCTGTGACAGGGTAGTACATCTGAGCCAAGCCATTCTGCAAGAGCCACAGATGTAGCCATGAGCCTTGATGATACATCATTAGAGTCTACTGCAGCATGGAATTGCACCTTGGATGCCTCAATACCATCTGCAGCCACCTGTCCAGCTTCCTGGCAAGCTGGTCAAGGTGCCTGTTTTGCTAGAGCCATCACAGTATCCCATCTGGCTTTCTGGTACCTAGCAGCATAAGCCATATAATTTGGCCTGTCTGAGTCCCAAAGATGCTGCCATGTATCGTTTCTTTGCCATGGCATCAATCCTCCTGGAATCCTTTTCAGGGGTGTGAAGCTAGGGGAATGTTCACCTTGTCACAGGCTGCAGCCTGCACTACCCCACATGGCTGCATTGTTGTGTGAGAAACTCCGTATCAGAACCTGATAATGTATACCTCTTGTCCATCCTTTAATCAACAGGAGATATAGTGTGAGGAGTTTTTAACATTTTTACTGTGTTTCTGAAAAGATTTATGCAAATGAATAGACAGTCTCCTAGACTCTGGAATATCCATCATTTCTACATGATCGGGCTCCTCTTGGTTACCAATAGCTTCCTCAACAGGAGCTGAGAGTTTCAACAACTTTTTTTTTTATAGAACATAAAATGAGAAGGGACTCAGAGCCTGGGAGGAGAGACCCCGACTGTCTGTCTGGAGAGATGTCCGGTTCAATGGGCACATCCAGACCTTCAAATTCACATTCACTCTCCTCATAATCCTCTTCCCCTCCTCCGGTTCATAAAAATCCTCAAAATCATAATCTTGAACCGTGGAACCGGGCTTCCCTGATGGTGTCGGTTCGGTCCGAACCGGGAAAGTGACTGGACAATTTGAATCGCTTTAGCTATTTCCTCAAGCGGTTGGAGAGATAACTTTTGGCTCCACACTAGCTGACCTCCTAATCCTTTTGTTGGAACCAGCTCCTCAGAGCTGGCTCTTATTGCCTGAGAAGTATCGCCCTGGTCAGAGGGCACTCCCTCTGGTTCGGTTGGAACCGAACCGGGCTGGCACATGGTCAGCTGGACTTTTGGCCTCCTTTCCCAGAGCCTACCAACTCTCTTCTCTATGGTGGCAGCAGGAAAATTTTAACAAGTCTGGCAGTCTGCATTGAGGTGGTCAAACCCCAGACAATAAACACAGGTGGTGTGTGGGTCAGCTTTAGCAAGGCTTCCCCACAGACACCACAGTGTTGAAACCCAGTGGGACTGGTTTTCTTTGGGTTTCTCATGAGTGCCAGCCTAACCAAACTTGCCCGTTATGGCAATCCGCCAAGCAAGACTCCTTATTGGTTCTCCAACCGTGTCACGGGTCGTGGAAAAAAACGTGAATTAAATCTTTTTTTTTTTTTTTTTTTTTAACAACCGATAAGATCCGGGAACCGCACTCTAATAAGGACTAGTAAGTTTGTTTTTTTTTTTTGTTTGTTTTTAAGACAACCTGATCGGTTCAAACCGAACCGATAACCGCCATAAGTTCCACAGAAGAGAAAAGTAAACCCTATCTATTACTTACAATACCACAGACAGAGCTTGAACCGACGGTTGCGGTTTAATTTCGTAAAAAAAAAACGATAAAATACTTTTAACCGACAAAATGAACCGAGCAGAAGGAGAAATCTCCGGAGAGACTGTTCAGTGAGGCGGAGTAAAGAATCTGACAGTTTGCGTTTGAAGAATAGCAGACAGTTTTCAACAGAGCTCGAGCTCAAAGTTCCATGCCTGGCATGGAAAGTTAACTTTCACCTCGGAGCAGTTGAAGGTTGGGACTCCTGCATATGTCATAATATAGCAAGACTTCATGTTGTTTGAAAACCTTACTCCTGCCTCTCTTATTCTGGGGTCTACAAGAGGTGGAAGGCCTATCCCTTGAATTGCTCTGATAGGTGGTTTTATATTCCTCCACCTTCTTCATATATGCTTCAGTCTCATCTCCAAACAAGGAATTGTTCTCAAGGGAAAATCCACTGCTTTGGCCTGCGTGTCTAAGGTCAGGTTAGTGTCTCTAAGCCATGCAAACCTCCTAAGCGGGACGCTTATGCAGCATCACTGGCATCAACTGACATTTGAAATTGATACTTGGTAGCATCACGTGCAGCCCTTGCTGCACCCTGCAGATTACAGCCACTTCACCTGGTACTTCATCAGCTAGAACAGTTGTAGGAACCAGGATTGCTCCCTGTATGGCTGTAAGACCTGTAAGGCTCCAGCAAATATCCTCAGCTGAGCATATTATGCTCATCTGCTGGGAGCTCCTTGGTCTTCTCTGCCAGAGGCGAGCAACACTTTTTCTTTAATGGAACAGGTTTAGAGCCTTTGTCCACAGCCCTTTTGCTTTACCTTGTTCAGATTTTTCTGAACTCCTGTCAGACTGCTTGGCTTTACCTCCATCCTTTTTATGGGAAGAGAAAGGAGCAGAATTATCCACACTAGAAGCAGAAGCCATCTCTTCTAAAATCTTAGTCCTTGTCTTTAATGTTTTAGGACGAAAGGTCTTACAAATATCACAACTAGCAAAGATATGACTTGGTACCCAAACAAGAAATACAAAGAGAATGTCTATCTGCTTTTGCTGTAAGTTGCCCACAAGACTCAACATTTAAAATCAGTGGGTCCTGTGCATTTTAGGTTTATCCAAATGGACCTCTGACACTGAAGCTAGACAAAAAGATCACGCTATAAAACAGTTATTCAAAATACCTTGGAACCAGAGGTTTATTTTTAAATAAAGTACAGTTATGTAAGAACTTACGGTAACAGTAGATCTTCGAGAACAGCTCTTGCAGCAGGTTACACCATTAGGACTGAAGCCGGCAGGCATCAGGACCTGAAATTTTCTAGCTAGCAGTCTTCAGCGGGGACTGCCCGACGCTGTCCTACCCGACGTCAATTGTAGTACATAAGGACGTGGTCCCACTGAATGCCCAGTTCTCCGCCTTAGACTTCCAGCTGCTGGATGACACCAGAAGAGGAGACCGAGGATCCGCTATCAGATGGTCAAAACTAAGAACCGACCTTTCCAGTCCTAAGGACAGTATTAGGCTGGAACCTACTTCCTCAAAGGAGGATGGTGGAGGAAGGTACCTACACAAGAGCTGTTCTCGAAGATCTACTGTTATGGTAAGTTCTTACATAACTGTACTATCTTCTTCTCGAGATACAGCTCTTGCAGCAGGTTACACCCATTAGGACCGATTCCCAAGCAACAGCACCTTTGAAAAGCCATCGTGGAGGCGGCAAGACTAAAATGAGGCTCTGCCCTGGGCCTAAGGCAGAAGTCCATGAAGAACGGCTAGGCCGATACCAGCTCTTTCGCCTTGAGGCAATATCCAGGCTATAATGCCTGATAAAAGTGTGCACCGAACTCCAGGTGGCTGCAGCACATATAGACAATATAAACACGTTCTTCAGCGCTGCAAAGGAGGTAGCCACTCCTCTTGTTGAATGGCCCTTGACCACTCCTGGTAAGGGTTTCTTACGCTTGTCGAATAAACGAAATACACTGAATGAGCCAGCGTGAAAGGGTCTGTTTTGAGACTGGGCCCCTTTCATCCCTCAGCAAAGGAAACAAACAGATGCTCGGTTCTAGTCAAATAATATCTGAGACACCTGTGAAAGTCCAGAGTATGGAGCAGTGTTACTCCTCGATTAGCGTAGTTAGGAAAGTACACAGGTAAATCCATGTCCTGGTTAAGAGTAAGGGCTGAAACCACCTTAGGCAGGAACCTAGGATCTGCCCTCAGGGACACTCTGTCCTGATGAAAATTAAAAAGGCTCCTTGCACATGACAGCATGCAATTGGAGATTCTTCTCGCAAAGTAACAGCAACTAAAAGAAAAAAATTACTCACCTTAGTAATGTTTCTTCTAATGGAGTCTTGCTATATTATGACAATTGCAGTTTGTCCCACCATTAGAACTGCTCCGGAGGTGAAAGAGTTAACTACCATTCTAAGAATGGAGTTTAGAGCACAAGCTCGTTAGAGAAGCTCTGTCTGGATAATTTCAAACCTAAACTGTCAGATCTTTAAGAGCAAAAACTCACTAAGGTTCTGTGTGGAAGCTGTAACCTACACTAGCCAACTGGCTACCTAAATATTAACACATATTCCTGGTCCCAACACAAAGACTCAAGTCAGGAACAAAAATAATAAAGTAAGATCAAATAAAACACCACACCCCAAAACCCCAAGAAGGAGTGAAAAACATAAAATGGGCATTACCGGTGCCCACACTGGACTGCCCACCCCATACCCAAGTAGAAGTTCTGAGAGGGGTGGGGTGGGAAGTCATAATATAGCAAGACTCCATTAGAAGAAACAATATTACTAAGGTGAGTAATTTTTCTTCAAACAATATGAAGCCTTGCTATATTATGACAATTGCAGAATACACAGCAGTACCTCCATGGAGGAGGGACAGAACCTACTTAGGAATAGGCTCTGAAGCACGGCTGTGCAAATCTAGCACCCTCCTGGCCTGGATATCCAAGGAGTAATGCTTGGTGAAAGTGTGTACCTGCTTTTCCAGGTAGCTGCTTGACATAGCTCTAAAATAGGGATGTCTCTGGCAGCAGCTATAGACGAGCTGTACCTCTGGTAGAGTGAGCCTTTAGGCCTGAAGGGGAACCATTCCCAGTTTTTGATGACAAAATTGGATACAAGAGACAATCCACCTGGCAATGGATCTCTTAGTGGCAGGTTTACCTTTTCCAACCTCACCGTGAGAAAAAGTTGGAGGATTCGAACCTATGACCCTTAGTGCAGCTCTATATAGTAACTAAGGGCCCTCTTAACATCTAAGTTGTGCAGCCTCCTCTCACCAGAGGAGGAATGGTCAGTGAAGAACACTGGAAGGAGAGAGATTGGTTAAGATGGAAGTCTGAAACCACCTTAGGCAAAAACTTCCTGTTAGTCCTAAAGACTACTTTATCCCTGTGAAAGGAAATAAAGTCAGTCTCCACTGACAAAGCTTGTAACTCACTTATGCGCCTGGCAGAAGTGATGGCTACTAGAAAAACAGTTTTCCAAGTCAAATACTTGAGCTCTGCAGAAGACAGAGGTTCAAAGGGGTTGCATCAACTGAGCAATGCAAACATTAAGATCCCAGGCAGGGACCGGGTCCCTGAAAGGTGGATTAGTATGAAGTAATCCTTGAAAACTTGGAAAATACAGGGTGAGTGGAAAGAGAAGAGGGCTTTCCTGCTGAAATAAAAGCAGAGACAGCTGCCAAATATACTTTCAGGGTAGCTGGTCTCAGGCCCAAAGAATTAAAATGGACCATATAGTCCAAAACAATGGGCAAATCAGCAGATACCGGAAATATGCTTCCCAGAGCACCAGATGGAAAACCTTTCCATTTAGAATTATAAGTAGCCCTAGTGGAAGGCTTTCTAGAAGCCTTCAGGATGTCGAGAACACCTTGAGAAAGGTGTAGGTCACAAACTAACTCCTCAAGAGCCAGGCCTTGAGGTTGAGGGTTTGAGATTGGATACCAAACTCTCCCTGGGCACAAGATAACAGATTGTGCCTCCTGGGGAGGCACAGGGAAGATGGACTGCTAAGGACAGAAGGAGTGGGTACCAGGGCTGCCTGGCCCAATCTGGAGCAATCAGAATCATCCTGCAAGGCTGGGATCTGATTTTGACCAGCACCTTGAATAGGAGAGGAAGGGAGGAAAAGCATATAGAAACTTCCATTCCCAATCTAGGAAAAGGCATCCAGAGGGACTGAGCCCATCACTGGGGTCTGCAAACAAAACAGTGGAAGTTGGTGATTGTCTGGGGCTGAAAAGGTCTATCTGAGGGGTGCCCCATCTGGCAAAAACTATCCCCAGTACTTGGGGATCCAGAGATCATTCGTGATGGCCCTGGAAATCCTGCTGAGAGCATCTGCCAGGACATTGTCCTTTCCTGGGAGGTGAACTGCTATGAGGGAAGTGTTCAGGAATAAGCCAGAGACCACAACTTCATTGCTTCAGTGCACAAGGCCAAGACAGAGTGCCCCCTGTTTGTTGATGTACCACATTGTGGTGGTGTTGTCTGTTCTGACTTGTACCACTTTGTTCTGAACAGATGCAGAAAACACTTGAAGTGCTAGAAAGACAGCTCTGAGTTCCAGCAAATTGATGTGGAGCAGAGATTCCTGAGGGACCACACTCCTGGGTGGAGAGGTCGCCATGTGAGCTCCCCATCCCAGAAGGGACGCATCCGTAGTGAGGGTCAAGGAATGAGATAGAGGGATGAAGGGACCCCTAATCTTAATTGCTCTGATCCTGCCACCACTGAAGGGCCTGGATCAGGGTTCGAGTCACTGGGATCAACGTGGAAAGGGATCTTTCTCTGAGACCAAAAGGCTCTCAAGTGAAACTGAATGTCCCTCATCTGAAATCTTGCTCCTTGCACTACAGCTGTGGAGGCAGCCATGTGTCCCAGAAGCTGTAAGAGTGCCTTGCTGGTCGAGAGACCTGCAGAGTGAAGGAGGAGGCCAGGGCCACCAGGTTCCTACCCTCTCTAAGGGTAGGAAGGCTCTGGCCTGCTTTGTGTCCAATTCTGCACCTATGAAGGTGAGTACCTGAACAGGTTCCAGAACTGACTTTGGAAGACTGAGCAGGAAGCCCAGAGAGATGAGCAGCTGCTGGGTAACTTGCAGGTGTGATCTGACCTGTTCCAGAGACTGGCCTACAATGAGCCAGTCGTCCTAGATAGGAAAGACAACAATCCTTTGTCTTCATAAATGAGCAACTGCTACTGCCAGACATTTTGTGAATATCCTTGGGGCAGAAGTGAGGCCGAAGGGCATTGCTCTGAACTGGTAATGACCTGAGGGCAGTTCGAATCTGAGGTACTTTCGGTGGGAGCTTCTGATTAGAACATGAAAATAGGCATCCTTGAGGTCCAGGAAGCTAGCCAGTCCCCTGGCCTTAGGGAAGATAAAATCATTGCCAGAGTCACCATTTTGAACTTTGGTCTCAAAGGTGCTTGTTCAGATCTCTTAGGTCTAAAATGGGCGCCATTCTCTTGTCTTTTGGGGTAAGGAAGTACCTGGAGTACAGACCCTTGCCCTGGTGTAGGGAAACCCTTTCTACAGCTCTGAGGGCTAGGAGGGTTGAGACTTCTGATTCTAAGGTAAAGGTCTCTAGAGGTTTGCAGGTGGAAAAAATCTGGCTCTCATCTTTGGAAATGTTTTGAAGCTGAGAACCAGACTCTGGCTACTACTTCCAGGACCCATTTGTCTGATGTTAGAGACTCCCAGTCCTGAGCAGAGTAAGCCAGCCTGCCCCTACAGGTAGTGGAGAGAACCGGCCCTGGGCACCCCACCAGGGTGCCTGTTTGCAGGGACTTTGGGCTGAGGGGTGGTAGCAGACCTACTTGCACCCGCCTGCCTCTGCCTCTGAAGAACCCTCTGAGCATAAGCAGAAGAAGCCTGGGTTTGTAAAAGGCCTGTGAAAGGGCCTACCTCTACCCAGGGGTCTGCTTCTGAGGAGTGGCTTGCCGCTCCTTGGCTTGTACACTCCTATAAGTTATTCTGTATTCATCCATCTTCTTCATGGAATTCTCTGTCTGCTCCCCAAACAGAGAATTCCCCACTAGGAAAATCCATAGCCTTAGTCTGGGTATTCTGTGACAAATTAGTACACCAGGCCAAGCTAACCTCGAAGGCCACAGATGTAGCCATGATTCTAGAGGACACATCATTAGAATCCACAGCAGCATGGAACTGCACTTGGATGCCTCAATACCATCAGCAGCCACCTGCTCCAGCTCCTTGGCCAGCTGGCCAGGGCCTGTTTGCCCAAAGCCATGACAGTGTCCCATCTAGATTTTGGTATCTTGCCACATAAGCCATGTAATTTGCTTGTCAGAGTCCCAAGGACACTGCCATGTATTATTTTTTAGCCATGGCATCAATCTTCCTGGAGTCCTTGTCAGGAGGATGTGAAGCCAGGGAATGTAAGCTTTGTCACAGGCTGCAGCCTGAACTACTAACATGACTGCATTGCTGTGAAAGAAATCATATCAGGACTGACAAGTGTACCTCCTGTCCATCTTTTGTCAACAGGAGGCACAGAATTAGGGGCTTTTAGAATCTTTATTGTTTGCTTCCTAAAAGATTTATGTAAGGGATAGATAATCTCCTAGACTCTGGGATATCCATCATTTCCACAAAATCAGGTTCCTCTTGCTCATCCACAGCGTCCTCTTATGGGAGCTGGAGGGTTTCAACAACCTTTTATAACACAAAAATGAGAAGGGACTCAAAGCATGGGGGAGATTCTAAAGATCTGTCTGGGGAGATGTCGGTTCAATGGGCACATCCAGACTCTCAAAGTCACATTCACACTGTTCATAATCCCCTCCCTCCTCTGGTTCATAAAAATCTCCAATATCATATTCTTGAACCGGTGGACACCGCCAGACTCACCTTTACCAGACAGAGGCGGTTTGGACGGAACCGGAGAAGTGACTGTACAATTTGTATAGCTTTGCCATTTCTGCAGCAGTTGGAGAAGGATTTTGGACTCCATACCTGCTGATTTTCTAGTTTCTTTGCTGGAACTGGCTCCTCAGAGCCAGCTTTCACGCTTGCCGAGGAAGTCTCGCCCTGGTCAGAGGCACTCCCTCTGGTTTGGTTGGCACCGAACCGGGCTGGCCATCCGGTCCAGCGGACTTTTGGCCTCTCGTTCCCTGAGCCTGCCCACTCTCTTATCCAGGGTGGCTGCAGGAAATTTTACAAATCTGGCAGTCTGAATTGAGGTGGTCAAAACCATAGACAATAAACACATGTAGTGTGTGGGTCAGCCTTGGCAAAGGCTTCCCCACAGACACTACAGTGTTGAAAACCAGTGGGCCCGGTTTTCTTTTGGGTTTCTCAGACATGATGCCAGCCTAACTAAAACTTGCCCTTTTAACGCAGTGCCAGGCAAGACTCCCTTATCGGTTCCCAACACGTGTCACGAGTACGTGGAAAAAACCGTAATGAAATCCGTTTTTAGAACTGATAAGAACCAGGAACCGCACTCTGGCGCTTTAAAATGCTTATTTCTTTAAAGTTTTAACAACCTGATCGGTCCGAAACCAACCGATAAACATTTACAAGTTCCACACAGAAATAAAACCTGTCTATTACTTACAATACCACAGACAGAGCTTGAACCGATCGGTTTGCAGTTAAATAATACTACTTGTGGTTGAATTTAACCGAGAAAATACTGTTTAAACTGAGAAATGAACTGAGCAGAAGGAGAAATCTCCGGAGCGACTGTTCAGTTAGGCGGAGTAAAGAATCTGACAGTTTAGGTTTGAAATTATCAGACAGAGCTTCTCTAACTGAGTTCGCATCTAAACTCCATTCTTAGAATGGTAGTTAACTTTTCACCTCCGGAGCAGTTCTAATGGTGGGACAAACTGCAATTGTCATAATATAGCAAGACTTCATGTTGCTTGAAACAATGTTTTCCACGACAGAAAGCGTAGCTTGCAATCTGCGGCAGGTTCAAAAGTTTGCAACGTAAGCTGCTCCAGGACAAACGGTAAATCCAAGAAGAGCAGGATCCTTAATGGGTGGCCTAAGGTGAAGGACCCCTAAAAAGGCTACAGGTAGCAGCCAGCTGGGCTACCATGTGGTGGCCTATGGGGCATGATAAGCTGAGACTGCACAAAGGTGCACTTTGATCAAGGGTAAGCTAGCCGGGTTGAAAGAGGAAAAGCAGGTACTCCAGAACCAGCTTCTCAGGACAGACTAAGAGTCGAGACACCCGTGTGCTTAAGACCACAGGCAAAACCTGCGCCATTTCATGGCGTATGTTGCGTGTCGCAGTTTTCTGCGGCAGAAAGAACCTCTGCCACCTTCGAGACCCGTGTTGCAACATGGCTATGTCACTAGGAGCCAAGCATGCAGGTTCAGCGAATGCAAGTCCGGTGGACTAGTGAACCCTCCTCCTGAGACAACAGGTGGGAGCTGATTGGCAAGAAGCGGAGGTTCCCAGGATAACTGATGCAGAAGCAGGAACCAAATTTGCCTGGGCCAAAAGGCTATCAAAATGAGCGTTGCATGCTCCCTGCAAAGTTTGAGAAGGACTCTCTGGATCAATGGGAAAGGAGGGAAGGCGTAAAGGAATCTGCCCGCCCAGGAGAGGGACAACATGTCTCGCCAGAAAAACACCAGGCCCTGGATCTAGCAAGCAAAAATTGGGCAGTTTTGTGTTGGATGGGGAGGCGAATAAGTCTAATTCTGGAGTGCCCCATCTGTGGAACAGATACTATGCACCTCCTGTAGAAGTTCACTCGTGGACTCTGGCCTGGGAACAACTCAGGCCGTCTGTGACAGTGTTGTCCACCCGGGGAACGTGAACTGCAATGAGGTTTTAGCATGTCGTATTACCCATTCCACACCCTCATGGCCTCCCTGCAAAGGGTGTAGGAGTGTGTGCCTCCTTGCTTGTTGAGTGTAACAACATCACAGTATTGTCTGTTTGTAACAGGAGAGTACTCTGTGGAATCTCCGACTGAAGGATTGCAGGGCATAAGGACACCCTTATCTCCAATATGTTGATATGGAGATGAGATTCCTGGTTAGTCCATGTTCCCTGAGATCTCACCCTGTTCAAGTCGCTCCCCACCCCAGCCCTAAGGCATCTGTGGAGAGTCATCACCAGGGACGACTGTGAAAGGAACCCCACAGAGAGGGTTCCTGGATCTAGCCACCATTGCCAGTCCCAAACCACAGTCCTCGTGATTCTGACTGGATGCTGCAGATAGTCTTGCCTTTGGTCCCACTGCACCCTTAACATCCACTGGGTTACCCTATGTGGAGTCTTGCCATTGGGACTATTTGAATGGCGCAACCATGTGCCCGAACAGACTAAGGACCAGTCTGGACAGGACGGTCGCTCGTGACAGATCCTTATGAGGGATCGTATCGTTCACTCTGTCTTCGGGAAGAAAGGCCTTCCCTTGATGGTGTCCAGAACTGCCTCTATGAACTGCAGCTTCTGGGACGGTACCAGGAGAGACTTCTCATAATTGATTAGGATGCCCAGAGACTGAAAGAGAACCTGGGTATGCCGAATGTGAACAGCAATGCCTCCTTGGAGGCCATGAGAATGATGTCGTCAGGTATGGGAACACGTGGTGGCCCTGCCTCCCTCAGAGACACTGCCACAACTGCCATGCACTTGGTGAATACCCTGGGTGCTGGTGACAGCCGAAAGGAAGTGCTTCGGAACCGATAGGGGGACCGAGAAACTTGAAGCACAGGAACCTCCTGTCGCCTGGGCGATAGGGATGTGCAAGCAGGCATCCTGCATGTCTAGGGAAGCCAAGAAGGCATCCTTCTTCAGCATGGGGATTAGTCCGGGAGGTCACCATGCGGAAGTGCTTATAAGCGACCGACATATTGAGGTTGCTGAGGTCCAGATTGGACGGAGGTCCCCTGTTTTCTTTGGAACCAGGAAGAAGTGTGAATAATAACCTACTCCTCTCTGGTTATCTGGCACATGCTCAAAGCTTTCTGTAGAAGCATGAGCACTTCCTGCCTTATAAGCAGAGCATGCTGACCCGAGTAACGGGAGCTGAGGAGGCCTTGTGAGGGGCTTGTCTAGGAATTCTATAGTGGCCTTTTGACCAACTGTAGCACCCACCTGTCGGTGGTGATCGACCGCCACTCTGGCAGGTAGTCTGCGATCACGACCCCGACTTTGTTTCCCGTTGATCCTGAGGAGGCGGGGGCGGGAAGAGGTCATGCTGTGGCAGCAGAGGGTCCTGCAGGTTGGGCCAACTGGTAGCCGTTGGCCTCTACCCGAGGGCGTCTTGGCCTGGGTTTTCGGAGAAGGAGCCCCTCTGTTGCTGGCGGAGCGAGGTTGTTGCCTCAGAGTCCGACTGCGAAACGACTCTAGTTCCTATGAAAGGAACTGAGTCTAGATCTGTACATGGCCTGGACAGATCCAACGGCCTTCCCAGCTTCCTGTAATATGGTAATGACCTTTTCGAGGCATCACCAAAACAAAACTTCGCCATGAAGGGCGTCCATAATGTTTCTGGGCGTCCGTGGTAAACTCAGAACAGGAGACATACACCTGAGGCTGCCACTCTGGTCGAAGAGTCCATGAACCGTCGCGACTCAGAGCACCTGGGTCCCCATGTCTGAACCCATGCGGAGGAGCTGGAGGAGTTCCTCCTTTGGCCACTGTCTGGCAATTTCTCTGCCAGTTCCTGCCCTGTTCACACTGAGCGTTTTCTGGAACTGAACCATGTGGGTCAGGTAATTCAGCGATCTAATGGCGCCAAATCGCAGCCCGTAAGTCGCCTGCCCAGCATGTCCAACTGCTTGGACTCCGGGTCCGATGGCTGTGTGCTCAGATGTTGCCGTTTCTTAGACCGGACATGAGAGGCTGTAATGACCAGGAATCGACCAGGCGATGATTAGCGAGTACTGGTCCTCCCTTGGGGCCTTGTACAGGGGTCAGCCTTCTTGGCATTGCCAGGGTCGAATGTGGACGCTTCCACGCTGTCTTGGTTATGTCCATGAAAGTGTTCCACCAAGGGTGGTACTACCACAGGCTTGGGATCTTTTGCCGAAGGTAGCAGGGCAAGGTGTGGTTTTGCGGGAGAGTTCCTCCCATCCCATCCCATGTTCTCTTGGATGCATCTCATTATCTCGTGACGAAGGTCATCGGAGGAGACCTAAGGAGAATCACGTGGGTCCGGAGAAGGGATGCTAATTGGAGAAGACGACCTGGAGCATTTGGAGATGTCAGATCCGGAATCCTCCGTAGAATGGTGAATACCGGCGTCTTCTGGGTCTCTTGGGGCTGGGTGACCCTAAAGAGAATCTTCACGGAGGCCTTCTTTTCTGCAGATCTGCCCCTAGGAGGTGCTTCTGGCTCCTTGGGGTACTGCCTGCTGCCCCTTTTGGTGAAGGAGGGGCACAGGTGTCGGTGGTGCCATGGGTGTGGGAGAGGTGGAGGGAATTTTTATATATCCTAAAGCTATATTTGCTATTATATGCCTTGAAGCTATGCTTGCTTTGAAAGTCATGCTGTAACAAAGTCATAATGAATGTAGTAGAAATTTCTGAGTTCATGTTTTTTTTTTTTACAGGGTTACAGAATGATACTGAGGTTACTTGAGGTATATCTGTAAAACAGAAAGCTAGATAAAACTGAGCAGAACTGGTTGTACCAGCCTGTATAACAGGCTCGGACAAAATATACAGATAACAGCACGTAGAGACATTGCTATGGTGTGAGTGAAACTCATTGTCTCTCTCAGGTCAGCTTGACCCAGGCATATGTATCAAGCAGTATTGGGAAAGAAATTGAATAAGTAGTGGAAAAGTACCTCATACATATCAACTTGTTTTTTTTTTCTGTTACTTGCTGAAAACTTGTTATGCTGTCTTATGATTGGCTTATACTGAAAGAAAAATTACTCACTTTAGTAATTGCTTTTCTTCTCATGGAGTCTTGCTATATTATAACAATAGCAGTTAGGCTCAGCCTCTGAACTGCCCGGAGAGGAAGGAGTTAACTCCAGAGGATCTGGAGTTCTAGCCAGCGCTGTGCCAAAACTCATCTGGCCAGTTTCAAATGAAGCTGTCAGATCTTTAAAGCTAACACTAAGCAACAAGTCTGTGTGGAAAGCTCTACACTAGCCAAATGGCTACTTACTAGTAGTAATAACAATATAAACACCAATAACCATAATAACAATGAATAATGGTATTATTATTAGTTTTCCCCTTGACAAGCACTATTAGGACCCCCCTTCCCCACAGACAAGTCCAGGAAGGGGCCAATATATTACCTAAACAAACAACCTAGTTCCCTAACCCTAAAAGAAAGAGGGTAAAGGGAAAACTACAATGGCATGACAGTGCTTGCACTAATTTGCCACCCCTACCCAAGTAGAAGTTCTGAGAGGGGCAGGAGGGAGGGTGGTTATATATAGCAAGACTCCATGAGAAGAAAAGCAATTACTAAGGTGAGTAATTTTTTCTTCAAACACCATGAAGTCTTGTTATATTATAACAATAGCAGATTACAGCAGTACCTCCATGGAGGAGGGTCAGAACCTACTTAGGAAATAGGCTCTGAAGCACAGCTGTGCCAGACACGGCATCTCTCCTGGACTGGACATTCAGGGAATAATGCTTGGTAAAAGTGTGAACTGTCTTCCAGGTAGCAGCTTGACAAATTTCCAGAATAGGAATGTCTCTAACAGCAACTAGAGGCAGCTGTACCCTGGTGGAGTGGGCCCTCAGTCCTGAGGGGGTTCTCTACCTAGTTTTGGTAACAAAATTGGATACAAGAGACAATCCACCTTGCAATTGTCCTCTTAGTGGCAGGTTTCCCTTTGCCAACCTCGCCATAAGTAAGGAAGAGTTGGAGGATTCGAACCTGTGACCCTTAGTGCGTTCAAATAGTAGCTTAAGGCTCTTTTGGCGTCCAAGCTGTGCAGTCTCCTCTCACCTGAGGAAGAATGCTCTAGTGAAAAATACTGGGAGAGAGATGGATTGGTTCAGGTGGAAATCTGAAACCACCTTGAGCAAAAACTTTCTATTAGTCCTGAGGACTACCTTATCTCTGTGGAAAGAAATAAAATCATCTTCCACTGACAGGGCCTGTAATTCACTTATGCGTCTGGCAGAAGTGATAGCCACTAGGAAAACAGTTTTCCAAGTTAGATACTTGAGCTCTGCTGAGAACAGAGGCTCAAAGGGAGGTTGCATTAACTGAGCAATGCAAACACTCAGGTCCCAGGCAGGAGCTGGTTCCCAAAACGGGGTTAATATGAAGTAACCCTAAAAAACTTGGAAAACACAGGGTGAGAAGAAAGGAGGCAGGCTTCCCTGCTGACACAAAAAGCAGAGACAGCTGCCAGATGAACCTTCAAGGTAGCTGGCCTTAGGCCTAGGGGAATTTAAATGGACCAAATAGTCCAGAAAAATGGGAAGATCTGCGGATTCTGGAATAATCTGCTTCTCAGAGCACCAGATGGAAAACCTCTTCCACTTAGAATTGTAAGTGGCCCTAGTGGAAGGCTTCCTTGAAGCCTTTAAAATATCAAGACACCTTGAGAAAGGTGTAAATCAGCAAATTCTAACTCCTCAAGAGCCAGGCCTTGAGATGGAGGATTTGAGGTCTGGATACCACACTCTCCCTGTGCACAGGCCAGCAAGTCGTGGACTCTGGGCAGGCTCAGGGCAGGGTGGACTGTCAAGGACAGAAGCAGAGGTACCAGGGCTGTCTGGCCCAATCTGGGGCAATCAGAATCACTTTGCAGGGTTGAGATCTGATTTTCACTAGTACCCTGAAAAGAAGAGGAAAGGGGAAGGCATACAGGAACTTCCCTTTCCAGTCCAACAGAAAGGCATCCAGGGGACTGAGCCCAGCACTGGAGGCCTGCAACAAAAGAGGAAGTTGGTGGTTGTCTGGGGCTGCGAAAATATCTATCTGAGGGGTGCCCCATCTGGCAAAAGACGGACCCCAGCACCTGTGGATTCAGAGCCCATTCGTGATGGCCCTGAGAAATTCTGCTGAGGGCATCCGCCAGGACATTGTCCTTCCCTGGGAGGTGAACTGCTATCAGGGAGGTGTTCAGGGAGTAAGCCAGAGACCACAACTTCATTGCTTGGTGCACAAGGCTGATGACCGAGTGCCCCTTGCTTGTTGATGTACCACATTGTGGTGGTGTTGTCTGCCTGACTTGAACCACTTTGTTCTGGACAGAAGCTGAAAACACCTGAAGAGCTAAAAGACAGCTCTGAGTTCCAAAGATTGATGTGGAGCAGAAATTCCTGGGAGACCACACTCCCGAGTGGACAGGTCGCCAAGTGAGCTCCCCACCCTAACAGGGAGGCATCCGTGGTGAGGGTGAGGGAGTGGAAATGGGAATGAAGGGAACCCCTTGTTTTAGATTGCTTCGGTCCTGCCACCAGTGGAGGGCCAGGATCAGAGTTTGAGTCACTGGGACCAATTTGGAAAGGGTCCTTCCTTTGAGACCAATAGGCCCTCAAATGGAACTGAATGTCCCTCATCTGGAATCTTGCTCCTTGCACTACAGCTGTGGAAGCAGCCATGTGCCCCAGGAGTTGAAAATGCCTTGCTGGTAGAGAGACTACTTGGGGTAAGGAGGATGCCAGGGCAATGAGTCTGTCTACCCTTTCCGAGGGAAGAAATGCCCTGGCTAACTTTGTGTTCAATTCTGCACCTATGAAAGTTAGGACCTGAACTGGTTCCAGAACTGACTTTAGTAAATTTAGCAGGAATCCCAGGAAGTGAGAAGCCACTGGGTGACTTGCAAAGTGGGATTTCACCTGATCTGGAGACTGACCCACAATGAGCCAGTGGTCCAGGTAGGGAAACACAGCAACCCCTTGCCTTCTTAAGTGAGCCACTACCACAGCTAGACATTTTGTGAATACCCTTGGCGCAGAGGTAAGGCCGAAAGACATTGCCTGAACTGGTAGTGGCCTGAGGGCAGTTCGAACCTGAGGTACTTTGGTGAGAAGGCCTCATCAGAACATGAAAATAGGCATCCTCGAGGTCCAGGAAGCTAGCCAGTCCCTGGCCTTAGAGAAGGCAAAATCATTGCCAGAGTCAACATTTTGAACTTTGGTTTCAAAAGATGCTTGTTCAGGTACCTTAAATCTAGAATGGAACGCCATTCTCCTGTCTTTTGGGGTAAGAAAGTATCTTGAATATAGCCCCTTGCCCTGATGGCAAGGAGGGACCCTTTCCACTGCTTTGCAGTCCAGAAGAGAAGAAACCTCTGCTTCCAAAGCAAGGGCTTCTGAAGGATTTGCAGTGGAAAATGTCTGGCTCTCATCTTTGGAAACTGTTTGAAGCTGAGAACCAGACCCTGGCCTATTACCTCCAGAACCCATCTGTCCAAGTTAAGGACAGCCAGTTCCGACTGAAATAAGCCAACCTGCCCCCACTGGTACAGGAGAATCGGCCTGGGCACCCCATCAGGGTGCCTACTTGCAACCTTAGGCTGAGGGAGGGGGACAGTTTACTTGTGCCTCGTCTACCTTGCCTCTTGAAGAAACCCCTCTGCAAAAAGCAGAGGAGGCTTGAGATTGGTAAAAGGCCTGTGGAAAGGCCTGCCCCTACCTCTAGGGAGTTGCCTTGTGGAGTGGCATGCCTCTCCTTAGCCTGGGCACTTTTGTAGGTAGTTCTGTATTCATCCATCCTTTTCATATAGTTTTCTGTTTGTTCCCAAACAGAGAATTTCCACTACAGGAAAATCCATAGCCTTTGACTGAGTATCTTGGGACAGATTAGTGCATCTGAGCCATGCCAACCTACTGAAAGCTACAGAAGTGACCATGACCCTAGAGGAGACATCATTATCATCAACAGCAGTATGAAATTGAACTTTAGAGGCTTCAATGCCATCAGCAGCCACCTGTTCCAACTCACTAGCCAGCTGGCCATGGGCCTGCTGCTAACTACAATATGTGTCCCATCTAGATTTCTGATATATAGCTACATAAGCATATAATTTGCCTGTCTGAGTCCCAAAGAAGCTGCCATATACTGTTTTTACGCCATGGCATCAATCTTCCAGGAATCCTTATCAGGAGGATGTGAGGCCAGGGAATATTAGCCTTGTCACAGGCTGCAGCTTGTACCACACCTACATGACTACACTGCTCAGTGAGGAAGTCTGTATCAGAGCCTGACAAAGTATACCTTCTGTCCATTTTTTTTTTTTTTTTTTTTATCATCTATCTACAGGAGGGACAGAATAAGGATTTTTAAATCTTTGTTTGCTTCCTAAATGACTTATGCAAAGGAATAGACAACCTCCTAGACTCTGGTATATCCATCATTTCTACATAATCAGGCTCCTCTTGCTCATCCACAGCCTCCTCTAAAGGAAGCTGTAGGGTTTCTACAACCTTTGTAAAACAGAAAATGAGAAGGGACTCAGAATAGGAGGAGATTCTAGAGGTCTGTCTGGAGAAATGTCCGTTCAATGAGCACGTCCAGACCCTCCCAGCCACACATATATTGATCAAATTCCTCCTCCCCTCCTGTGGTTCATAAAATTCCTCAACAGCATACTCCTGAACCACTGGAACTGAACGAACCAACCTTTTACCAACTGTTGGTGGGCTGACAGGTCCCCAGACAGTGACTGGACAATCTGAATGGCTTTAGCTATCTCTGCAGCAGTTGGAGACACAATTTTGGACTCCAAACCTACTGATTTCTTTGTCTTTTTAACTGGGACTGGTTCCTCCTGAACCAGCCTTCCTTTGCCCGAGGAAGTCTCGCCCTGGTCAGAGGGCACTCCTCTGGTCCAGTGGGTGCTGGACCGGGCTGGCCATCGGGTCAGTGGACTTTTGGCCTCTTGTTCCCTGAGCGGCCCAATCTCTTTCCAGGGTGGCTGCAGGGAAATTTTTACACACCTGGCAGTCTGACAGGAGGTGGTCAGCCCCAGACAATAGACACAAGTGGTGTGTGGGTCAGCCTTGGCAAAGGCTTCCCACAGACATCACAGTGTTGAAACAGTGGGCCCGGTTTTCTTTGGGTTTCTCAGACATAATGCCAGCCTATCCAAAAACTTGCCCTTTTGATGGCAGTGCCAGGCAAGACACCTTATCGGTTCCTAACCGTGTCACGGGTATTTGAAAAACCTATTTAAAACCAGGTTTTTAGAACCGATAAGAACGGAACTGCACTCTAAAAGCCCAACCAACACTTTAAAACATTAAAATCAACAAACCGATCGGTTCAAAACCGAACCGATAATTGAATTCCACACAGACTTTAATTTTGTACTTACGGTTTACCAGATAGAGCTTTTAAACCGAAATGCGGTAAAATAAATACTTTTGCTGGTTCAAATGAACCGAAAATACTAACTGAACCGAGAATGAACCGAGCTGAAGGAGCTGATCTCTGGAGCGACTGTTCAGTGAAGCGGAGTAAAGAATCTGACAGTTTCATTTGAAACTGGCCAGATAGAAACTTTTGCACAGCCCCTCAGCTGTAGAACTCAGATCCTCTGAGTCAACTCCTTCCTCTCCGGGGCAGTTCAGAGGCTGAGCCTAACTGCTATTGTTATAATATAGCAAGACTTCATGGTGTTTGAATGTTGGTATTTTTCAAGATAAAAGTACAAAATCTAGCTTATAAAAAGCTGCTGTAAATTGTAATCGGGGACGGTCTCCTTTGTAGAAGTCCCACATGCATGTGTAGATTTGATCAAATAAAGCGACGTTAAGACAAAACCCAGCGGTGTGGTTTTTGCCTCGTGGCGATGGGAGTGGTTGCTCAGGTAATACTTACAGTGAGAGAATTTGCGATCACAGAGGAGCGCGTGGTGACCACATCCTTTTGATGGTGTCCCACCAGAAAGTGAAAAGCTCCTTCACTTCTGCCAAGTTTAGGCCCGGCGGATGGGCGCCCGGTGTCTGTCGTCGGGGCGGGCGTCGGCTCCCAGGGGTCTCAGGTTCTGGAGACTGCTCCCATGGGAGCTCGGCGGGTCAGAATCACCTGCCTGGTCTTGGGCTGAGTAGACTCCTCCTCCGACACGCCTCTTGACAGGCGTTGGTAGGTGGCGTGTAGTCCTTCTGGCTGCGGTATCAGATGTTGGTCCCCTGCCGAGTCCTGGGGGCGAGTGCCTGACCAGCGACTGGTGAGAGGCAGTCGCTGTTTCCTTGGAGTGCCTGTGTACTTTGGCGGACGTTGGGTGGGCGATGTGGATCAACGTCCGCTTGAGGCAGTCAGCTTCTTGGTCTTGCGTTAGGGGTGGCGGCAGCAGGAGACTGACCGGACGTCCAGGGGCCGAGTAAGCGGGTCTGAGGTTTTGGCAGGCCACAGAGTCGAAGAACCACTGGCTGATTTGACCACGACTGGGGAGGCCAAGAGTGGGCTCTAGGCGGGAGTGGTCTGACCTGGAGCTGGCGCTCCGGGAGTCAGAGGCCCTGGAGAGGGATCTGGGTCTCACCTCCTCCGGTGCTTGTCGTGGTGCCTGTACGACCTCCCGGAAGATTCCCCTCTGGAGGAAGGTTCCATGGCCTAAGCTTTTCTTCAAGAAGGAAAGCCTGGAGAGCCTTCTGTTGGCGGATTCTCATTCAGCTGTTAAAAGCCATGGCAGAACAGAGCAAGCCTAGGTGTCGTGATCCGGTCCAGGCACTGAACACAGGCCAAATGAGGGTCTTTAAAGGAATCTGCTTCCCACAGGCACACTTGAAGAATGGCCCTCCACTGAAGTTGGGAGGACATCAGACAAAGAAACTGCTGGAAAAGGGTTTCCTCCAAAGTTTTGGATAGTTTGGAATAGATTTCCTGGTAGTCATCGCTAGACTAAACCCGATGAGGTCAGAGACATGCAAAGTCGATAGCGGGGAAAAAGTGGGGATTCGGTGGGACCGCCTCCTTATGTACTACGCCGGACGTCAGGGGAGATGACATCGGAGGCAGTCCCCGCTGAAGACCGCTAGCCAGAAAATATCCGGGGTCCTGACGCCTGCCGGCTTCAGTCCTAATGGTGTAACCTGCTGCACGAGCTGTATCTCAAGAAGATCTACCACTAACAGTTCCTAGAACCGAGCTAATCGGTTCCCAAAAGAAAAGGAACCGAGAAACGTATAAAATTTAAACAAAACTAAAGCAGTTCAAGGAACCGACTGCTAAATATATATTTTATAAAGAAATGAGGTAAAACCTTGCAATAGACAGAACCCTCAGGTCCAAAGAACGTGAGGGAACTGCTAATAAATTAAAAAACTACTAGAACACTAAATAAACTACACTAAACAAAGTTCTAAGACAGCAATTTAAAATTAAACTAAAAATGAGTACTTATCAAACAGATCACTTTAGTCTGAAGACAGTTCAAGGAGAGCTCTCTGGGACGTCCTTACTAGGCAGGTGGAATGAAGAATGTGAAGCACTCAGTGCAGCAGTTGCTAGGGCAGCTGCTTTGAAAGTGGCATGAGCCAACCGAGAGTTCCATCATTTGCACATAATTCCATTTCTCTGGGCAGTTCAACACAGGAGGCTGACTGCATCAGTTTAATCATAATGAGTGATTCCTGGGTTAGAACTAGTTGTTGCAACAGTGGGAACCAAATCTGCCAGGGCCACGAGAAGCAATCAGGATCATGGAGCCCTCTGCCTGAAGTTTCAAAAAGAACCCTCCGAATGCCACACTTAAAGATGGTTGTTGAACTCCTGGAGAGGTCCAGAGGAGGGCAAACCAAAATGAGCTGGGGATGGGGGGCAGGACCTATTGGGAGAGGCTTGAAGAGCTAAACATGTACACAATGGAAAAGAGAAGGGACCGGGGGGACATGATAGAGGTCTTCAGGTACATGAAGGGGTAAATAAGGGAGGAGCACTCTGGGTGTTCCAAAGGAAGGGGCAACTAGAAGGCATGGGTGGAAGCTGGAGAGTGGGGAAATTCAGTGGAGAAAGGAGGAGATGCTACTTCACTGAGAGGGTGGTGGAGCCATGGAATCGCGCTACCAGGGGCTGGTGGAGATAGAGGCACGGTGGGAGGGGTTCAAGAGGGGTGAGACAGGTACAGGAAGGGTTCTGGTAGCAAAGTCCAGTGCAGCGAGAATATCCAGGAATGGGAAGGGAAAAGCCAGAGAGGATGAGGAGGCAGCAGGTTGAGCTCCCAGGGTGGGGGCTGAACAAACGAGCAGATGCGAAGACCGTTATACTAAAATGCCAGCAGAACAGGCCTGTTAGTAATGAGAGGAATGGGAGGAAACGCATAGAAACATCACTGTCCAGGAGAGAGAGACAGTGCCTCTCGCCAAAAGCACCATGCCCGAATAAGCAAGCAAAAGCTGGATAGTTTTATGTTGGATGGGAGGCAAACAGATCTTGGTCTGGTCAGCCCCATAGATGGAACAAGCATTATTACCTCCTGCTTTAGTTCACTCGTAAGCCCTGGCTACTGATCGGCTGAGACTGTCCACCAGGGTATTGTGAACTCCCAGGATGTGGATTGCTGTCACGGTCACGCCATGCTGGATCGCCAATACCATACACTTACTGCTTCTCTGCAGAGAGGATACTGATCGGGTACCTCCCTGTTTGTTCAGATACCAGACAATGGCCATGTTATCTGTCTGGATGAGAAGGTTTTCCTGCAAGTAACGACTGGAAGGACTTGAAAGCATACAGCATGGCTCTTGTCTCCAGGATGTTGATGTGAAGATTCTCCTCCACTGGAGACCAAGAACCTTATGTCTGTGATCCCCAGTTGAGCTCCCCAACCCGTGTTGGAAGCATCTGAAATGAGTGTTTGGGAAGGAGCCTGAAGTGAAAGGGGCCCCCCCACCAAGTTGGCAAATCCTGCCACCAAAGGAGATCCTTCCATAGGCTGTTAGAGATTGTGACCAGCTAGTTCATGTTGTCCCAACAATTGGTCCCACTGGACCTGAAGAGACCACTAGGTAACCCTCATGTGCAGCCTGGCCAGGGGACAGCTGGAATGGCAGCTGCCATAAGACCCAAAAGATGAACCATGGAGCTGAGCTGTGGTCCACCGAGACCTAGCCACCAAGATGGCCTGTGAGATCAGGGTCTCTGCTCGGTCTAGAGGTAGGAAGGCTTTGCTCTGGACTGTATCCAGCACTGCTCCAATAAATTGGAGACACTGGGAGGGTACTAACAGGGATTTGAGTAGGTTGACCAAAATTCCCAGGTGGGAAAACAGATCCAGAGTGAAGGAGAGGGAGTCCTTCAGGCTGTCGGGGCTGGGGCTGAAAAGAGCCGGTCATCCAGATATGGGAAACACGATATGCCCCTAAGAAGAGGCACGCCGGCTACCACTGCTAGGGCACTTGGTGAAAACTCGGGTGCTGAGGACAGGCCAAAGGAAGTGCCTTGAATTGGAAATGGTTCTCCAGAGGAGAACTGGAGAAAGCAGTGGTGGGCTGAAGGATAGGGATATGAAGGTAGGCATCCTGATATCCAGGGAGCACAACCAGGTGCTCGAGCAGGAGAAGGTAGGAGTCCCTGGAGAGTCAGCATGTGAAATCACTTGTACTCCACAAAGGGTTTAGCATGCTAAGGTCTAGGATAAGTCTCAGGTCCCCATCTTTTATGGAACTAGGAAGAAGTGGGAGTAAAATCCTCTCCTATTTGATCCAGTGAAGCAGGCTTTATGGCAGCTTTTGGAGTAGAGCTCAATCTCTTGATGGAACGATGGGATCTGATCCGATGGGTAATTAGACCTTTCCAGAGGATCTGCTGGAGGAATCTCCAGGAACTTGATGACTGACTCTCTGAATGAGCTGTAACACCCATACATCTGCGGTGGTGGCCTTCCACCCTGCCAGGTGGAGGGTTTAACCTCCCTCCCACTCAGTTTCTCCATGGAAGACGGAGAGAAACGAGGAAGGAAGTGAGTTAGGATGCAGAGGGAGGAACCCTTAGCTTGGCAAGTTTGTCCTGAGAAGGTTGTGCCCTGAGTCAGCGGCATGTTTTGCTTGTCTTCTGCCCTGGTTCTGATTTTAATTCCAATTACTTTTACACAGAAAGGGCAGCTTCTCCTGATCTGAACAGTACATGGAGCATATGTCTCTCAAGGAACTACCACCTCCTGCAGCCCAGTAATAATATATTTAGCACTGCCGCCAGAGAGAACAGGACCCCAGAAAGGCGGATCCAAAAGAGTGGACTGTACATCCTGTGCCAGACCTGCTAGGGCACAGCCAAGCCAGACGCCTAAAGCAGATCCCCGAGGCCAGAGCCAGAGTCCACTGAATTGCATGTGGCTCGAGTGCGTGCCAGCAGGATGACATTCATCTCCCTTTCTCCAGCAACCTGGCCCAGAGTTGCTCATCAGGGATGTCCTGAAGATCCTTCAACTCTGACAGCAAGGACTCTGGATGCCACCATGTACAAGACGCCATTAAGTGATCGAATAGCACAGGTGGTCATGGCGCAAATCTTTCTGCCATATTGGTCCAGCTGTTTAGAGTCCTTGTCTGAGGAGAGAGCCAAGATGTTTTGGTTGAGCTGAGCAGTCATGGGCAGCTGTGATAACCATGGAGTCAGCTTTTGCCTGTCAACTGAGGTAGGAGTTCCTTCCGGGAAAAGTAGGTTCTATCCACTTTTCTTGACACTGCCAGGATAGAAGAAGGCTGCTACCATATAGTGGATGGAAGATCCTCATGTGGACCCATCCACAGGGGTATAGGAGAGGATCCATACTAGCAAGATCTAGATGCTCAACTAGCCTTTTACACTGAGGATCTAGTTCCTTCATGGCCAGCCCAAGCCTTTTGAATAGTCCATAAGATGGGTCCTCGGGAGGGGGAGATTGGGGACTCTTAGGTTAAGGCTCAGCAGGAGAACAGGACTCTGTTTGGTCACATCCTCGTCCAACTCCTGAGGATTCCGGTCTGCTGGGCTGAGAGGGATCTACTCCAATATCACCCACTGGAAGAGAGCCTGAGGTGTGGCCAGAGGACACTGGACTGGAGGGTGGCCCCCCGGAAGAGGGTGCCCCGAGGCTGGGACCATTTTAGTCAGTCAGGAGTGCGTCCTTCTGCATCCTACCACCACACACGGGATGGCATCATGGGTCAGTTGGCAGAGGCGGAAGAGGCTGAAACCCTGGATACCCAGGGTACGCTTTGGGGTGGGGGTCTCAGCATGGGTACTGGTACTTCAAGAACCCTGGTGAAGGGTATACAGGCATCCAGAAGGCAGGTAGCCTGGCGCCTGTGCGTAACCTGCAGGCAGAGGGTAACACGGGTCAGGAGCACAAGGCCTGGTGTCAGGAAGAAACTGGTCCGCGGGCAGGCAGCCCAGTGGTGGAAAATGGGGTTCAGGCAGCGGAAACGACCAGAGGAGCCAGCAGGAGGGAGCTGAAGGCCCAGCCAGGGGAGCGCTGAAGGGCCGCTGCTCAGTAACAAGGGATTAGGCGAAGGCCCGAGGCTCCCAAAGGAGGAGGAGGGTCCATGCCTGTAAGCCCCAAGTCCCATGATGGGTCCCTGGGAAGGAAGGGATCCAGCAGCGGGATAGACCATGGCAAAGGGGAAGCTCAGGGAGGGACCCCGACGACAGGTATAGAAGCATTCCCAAAGGTCAGGAATGGGTGGCAAATCCCTGGGAGTGGAAACCGGCAGGGATGAGGTTCCTCCACGAGCACAGCTGTCCCGGAATCTCGTCCACAAGGGAGACCAATGGGAGTAGTAGTAGTGGCTGTGTGGTGGCAGGGGTTCCATCGGCTGACTTATCAGTTGTGATCGGGTTGGCGGCGGCAGAAAAACCCAGATCAGGCTGATCAGGTCAAGGCTAGGCGTCCAGCAATGGAGTTGGGAAGCGGTTTAGGCGGTGCTGCTAGTGGGAACTGCACAAGGGACTCTCCAAGTGCGACTTCTAGCTGCCCACCCATCTTGGCAGGAGAGGGAGAGTGCGTTTCGATCCACTGAAGTGGATTTAAGGCCCAGAAAGAGTGGTACTCACCGCTTTAGAAGGAGGATGCACTCTGGTCATTGAATGAAGGAAGGCTGGTTCCACCCAAGGAGACTGGCTTCTCCCGGGCTTCTTGTCCTTTTCTTCTTTTCTGAGGCTGGCAACGATAACCTCTCCTAGGCTCCTGAAGCTCCTTTTCCATCGAGCTAGCCGCGAGACAGAAGGTGGGTCTCGAGGGTCCGCTTACAAAGGTCCAGGTGGCCTGGTTAAAGTCCTGATAAACAGCACACACTGCCAAGTTGTGCTTGGGCCCAAAGCAGAGGAGGCAGCAGGAGTGGCCATTCCCTGTGGGACTTGGGCACCACACTTGGTGCGCTTTTTCTTTAAACAAGAATGGCACACACTGCAGCTAATGGAAAAAATTAACATGCAGAAAGACACAAATGTCAAATTAAGGTGGGCAACTGATTCCCACCGTTGCAGTAGAACAGCAAAGAACTGGAGGGTGGGACCGTCCCTTTTACAGTCAGGCTGAGGTCGTCTCCACCCGACCCGGGGTGGTGGTCCTGCTGACAACTGCTAGCTACAAGTTTGCCGAGCGGACCAGACGCCAGGAGCGCAATCCCATATGTGAAGACCCACTGCAGGAAACCCTCAAGTAAGATCATGGTTTATCTTTCACTTGGGTCAGAGTCTTGGGAAAATAATGCATTAAAGTAGTGGAATCCCTACATACATTGTATACATATTGAATATACAATGGCTTGACTCAAATAGAGCAGTTTAGCATCACTTGTGAGGTTGCTGGATTTTACAAAACTCATTTGTGGCTCTGTCACTTGTGAGGTATGGTCCTGCCCCACGCACTTGAAGCTTTTCATGTATGAACCACATATCCACTGGCACATGCAAAAAAAACAACAAATGCAGCACAAAACTGGGCAAGAGAAAAATAAGTGCATGAACAGACATGAGTGGTGTGGTCACTGAAGGGGCTTTTAGAGAGAGAGAGAGAGAGGTTGAGAGGATGGAGGTAGGAGACAAGACCAAAGCTGAGCAAGTCAACAAGAGAAGCAGACTTTCTTGCAGTGGAGTTGATCCAAGGCAAGGGAGAAAGGGTGGAAGTCAGATCAATGGAATGAGTAAGAAAGTTCAGTCAGCTGGACTAGAGGGAGCTTAGGTTACAAAGAGGAAATTAAACAGACGTTTTAGAAAAGCAGCAGAATGGAAAGCATCTTGAGAGTGTTCAGAAGAAAACACACAAGGAAACGAGAGGAAAAAGGAACAGAGGAGCAGCAATGGTTATGGATAGGCAACCAAGGGAAAAAATTATAAGAGTGGAAAACAGTCCTGCCTGGTTAGAGTGGATTTAGGAGTGGTGCCATACATACACCACATCTCCGTAATTTAATATAGGAGGATCACCCTCACCCAAGCACTGTTATGCCAGTATCTGACTTTGACAAGACAGTGCCTGAATTAGGAGAACTCTATCAATGCATCGTGGTCTTTCAAAATAGGAGGAATACACCACCACAGAATCACCAGGATTCCAGGGACTTTTACCCTCATTTCTTATTTCTTTACTTTTATGCTTTGCCTCAAACCTAGTATCCACATTAAGTTTTTAACATATTATTTTATTTCCTTAGGTGTTTGAAATACAACACCTTAGTTTTTTGATGCAGAGGACAAGTGGGCACAATGAATCTGTAGCTTGCTTTGTTGCCAAGCAATAGACCTACTGGGCAGGCTCTGCATGGACCTGCATTTTGCTTTGTCCAGGGCAGCACATGAAGCAGCAGACTCATTGGGTACAGAGGCAAACTTGTAGCTCGATTCCCACAAGGTCCTACAGGCCTTAAGATGAAGCAGCTGACTTGTCCAACACGGGGTTGCTTTAGATACCCTGTGGCCTCTACACAAAGTAGCAGATCTGTAGAGAACTGCCAGGAGTCTACAGGATGCATTACACAGTTAAAGACCTGTCAGGCAGGTCTGAAAGTTCTCTTGGTAGTCATGGGGGAGGCAGACCATGCCCACAATTTGGAGGACAAAAACTGTTCCAACATATGTGCTGTTCATGTTACCTGGGACTTGGGACAGAGATGTTTTTCAACTACCAATCATGTAATGTTTAATTTTTTCCCCTTTAAATTTAAAGGGCCTGGTACTTACTACCCCCAACCCCCATGTGATTCTGCCACAAGGTATGCTGTTGGGCATTAGAGAGATGCCATTAGTTTTGGGAGCATTTGTTATGGTGGAATAGGCGATGGTGCCCGCTTCCATCAGCGCTTTAACAGTGTGCATACTGAGCCACCGAGTCGGATATGACGATTTTGTTATTTCTGATAAAATCCCATTGAAGTGGGTCAACTGTTCGCTGCCGCCAGATGGCAAACTATATTCGCTATATCAACATGGTGCCGAGTCACCAGAAAACCTGTGCCGTGCATATGTATTTTGTTTATGCAAGACAAAGTACATTTATGTATGTGAAGCTGGCAGCTCCTTGAATTTACCAGCATATCTGACAAGCTGAAATAGCGCTCTAATAGCATGAAATTGAGCAAACCCGCTGACTAAGGCATGCACATTAGCGATTAACACTAATGTACTGCCTGAAAGTCATAGCTTTATTTTCAAGTCAGAATTTCGTGCTGTTTGAGCCATTTTGTTTGTTTTATACTTTGAGTCAAGGAACTGCAAACTTCACATACATAAAACATACCACCTTGCATAAAATGAAATACCCGAGCATGCACGACTTATCGGGTGGCTCAGTGTTCTTTCTACGTTGGTAACACCAATGTGCTTTGGCATCCAGCAGCAAGCTGTCAGTCCTAACTAGAATTTTATCAAAAACAACATGACAGTCTTCATCATATTAAACGGGGCCCAATATATAAACTATTAGAATGCTGATGACAACAGGCACAATTATCTGTTGCAACATAAAAGATGGCCCCAAAATGGACAGTGACCCTTTTTTTTTTTTTTAACCAAAAACAAACTGTTACTGCACATGTGCTGTTTTTATTTTTTTTCCCACCCTGAAGTTAGTGATTTTGCGTTTTGTTTATTAGTGAGCAGCAGTGGAGTAGAATACTGACTGGAAGATGGCCAGTCACAAAGTATATACTAGGGTGGACATTTAGGTGGTGGCATGGGTACAAAAGACGGGTGAGGTGGGTTAATCTTCCTGGATGTGGAGGGTTTACTTGCATATATGTGTGTGCGTGCGTCGTGCATTTGTGGAGGGGAAGAGGGTTGGTGAGGAGGTTTTTTTTGTTAAACCTATGGGGGTGGGGATATGTAACAGACACGTTGGTTGGGTAACGGTGGTTGCAAAATGTAAAACTTTAAAGGTTGTTTTAATTTTAAATAACATGGGGAGGGGATTCAGACAGATGAGCACCGGTGCCAAAATGAAATACAAATGAAAGCCTTTCTTTCCCTCTGTTATTGACTTAAAATGATCATGATGCAAAAAAAAAAAAAAAAATTCTTTTTTACTGAAGTTTAGCATAAATGAAACAAAATAGGACTGAGGGCGTGTGTCAATTTTTGAGAAAACAATGCCCTAAGATGGTGAGGTTACATGCCATCAAATATAGGGAGTTTGACACAAATACTACCACAACCCTAAAATAAAGACTGAAAATACAGGAAAAAAGACACTGCAGGCACACAAAGACCAAGGGTCCATCTAGTCTGCCCGGAGTTCCCATCTGCCTTAAGAGTAATTGTCCATATGGGTTTCATTCCTCCCAGTCAACCACCTCCTACTGCTACCAACTTGTGCAACCACCAAACCCTTCACTCTGTTCTAGCCATGCCCGAAACCCATTTACGGTCTTAGCACCCACTACCTCCACTGGCAGACTGTTCCACAGCTCCACCACCTTTTCCATAAAATAGTACTTCCTTCTCACATTCCTCTTAAAACCTTCCCCTTAAGTTTCCACTCATGACCTCAGGTTCTTGACTCTATACTCCTAAATAGTTCTCCACATAGTTCACCTTAGTCCCTCCAGGAACTTAAAAGTCTCTGTCGTATCCCCTATCTCGCCTGGTCTCCAGCAAGTACATGTTCAGTGCCTTGAGATGCTCCTAGTAAGATCTGCCCTGTTGGCCCCAAATCATCTTGGTCACCCTGTGTTGCACAGTCTTCAGCCTGTCACTGTTCCTCCTTAGGTGAGGACTCCAGAATGGAATACAGTATTCCAACTGCAGCCTCACCAGTGATCTATTGGCGGTAGTAGCACTTCTTTTCCTGCTGTCAGTACCCTTTCTGATACACCCCAGCATCCTATTAGTTTTACTACACTTGTTACAATGGCTTGACTGACTGAGGGAATAACCTAAATGATTTCCAGGTCCCTTACTCACCACAGTGCTCAGCTTAGCCGCCCTCTATCCAATACGCAGTCCTTTTGAATGTCAACTGCCAAACCATAGACCATCTTGCTAACTTTGTAGATCCTCTGCACCTCCCTGATCCCTTCATCATCTGCGCTTACTGCAGAGCTTTGTGTCATTTGCAAGACATAACGTGCCTGGATGCCCTCTCCAATGTTGCTGATGAATTTGACTAAACAGGACAACTGAGGGCAGATCCCTGTGGCATCACACTCATAACTCCTCTCTTCCAATTAACCTCGTTTAGCACCATCCACCATCAGGCTGGTGTCTGCTTCAACCAGTCTCCTATCCATCTAAATACATCCTTGCCATGCCCAAGTCCTCCAACTTCTTCAGCAATCTTCTGTGTGGCATCGCATCGAAAGTCTAGCTGAAATCAGTGAAATGCAAATCCACAGCATGTCCCTTATCGAATAGTTGTTACTAAAGAAAACCTATCAGGTTGGTCTGACAAGACCTCCCTGCCACAAAACAATGCTGTTTTCTATCCTGTAGAACGCTGCTCTCAAGATAGTCCCTAGGTGGTACAGAAGGTCCTCTTTGATCAGTGTCTTCATTAGTTTACTCACTGCAGAGAAGGTCGACAGATGTCAATTCCCAGGCTGCCCCCAATGTAGCAGGACAATGCCTGTTCCCTCCAGTCTTTCAGAACTACCCCTGTCTGAACTGAGCTGTAGAACAGCCCACTAGGAGTTCAGCCATTTCCGCAGTCAATTCCTTGAGCACTCTTGGGTTCATTCCAGCTGGCCCGGGGCTTTCTACACCTCTAGGGCTTCTGACACCCTGTGGACCCTTTCTCTGGTAAATACTGGTTGCCTCATTTCAGGAATGCCCAACAGCTACCTTGATGCCACTTTCTAGCAGGGGCCTGTCATAGAATCATAGAAACGGACGACAGAAATGGACCTCACAGCCCATCCAATCTGCCACATGCAAGGATGGCTGTTTTTGTCTATCTTCCTTTAGTACCACCCCTTCCCTGCAGACTTAAGTAGCACCCCTCCTCGCTTCCTTTTCTTTAATATATCTGAAAAATTTTCCCCACCCTTGACTCCTTAGTAATGTGCAGCTCCATGTCTGCATTTTCTTCCCTGACTATTCTCTACTTCTCTAGTTTTTATTTGGTACTCTCCCCATTCCATCTCCACCTGCTTTTCCTTATACCTGATGAAAACCTTTTTCTTGACTATCACTACTTCTCTGACTTTAAGAACCATACTGGTCTCTTGCATCTGTTTCGTTTTGTAACAGTTCTTGTACATGATGTTGCCTTGATAATAGTCCCCTTAACTGCAGGGGTGTTCAAATCAAAACTGTTATTACTTGCCCAGCCATGACTGTAGCTGAATTTTCACTTGCCCTTATTAATTACAATGAAATTAGCTCTGTTTTATATTTGCCTTCAATTAATTTACTTGCCCTGGACAGGGGCAAAGTGGTTTTGCACACTGCTGCTTAACTGCCAATCTTTCCTCTACAACTCCGATGCAGTCCACCCTGGTCAATTTGTCTCAGACCAGCTCTCGTATCCTGCTGCATTCTGAAATCTAGAACTTCAATTTCTGACAGGGGCATTCTAATCCCAAGGGCCAGCCTGATCCAAATGGAGTTAAGGTCACTGGACCCCAGTGGCTCTCTACCCTCACTACACTTGCCATCACCAAGTTGGTGAGCTCCAAATCAAGAAAGGCTAACTGTCTAGTGGGTTCCTTATCCAGCTGCACCAGCAGGGTCCTGCAATGTCTCCATTTGGGCCCGACTTCTGGTGCACCACTACCGGAATGTCTCAATAGATATCTGACAGGTTCAGATCACCCACAGCCCTCACCACTTCCCTTGTCAGCTCTTTCCAAGCTCCTGCTCTCTTTTTCCCTTGTACTGGTGGTCTATAGATCACCCCAATCAGATTATTATCTTGCAAACGGTCAGCTGTGAGCTGGAACCCAGAGCAACCGCTTCCCTTTGCTTCCTGATGTGTCCATCCTCCACAGCCATATATGCCTTCCCTGACATACACGGCCACCCCTCCTTTGCCTTTTCCTCTAGCCTGTCTAAACACTGTAACCTGGGACCTCAAGCCCAGTCATTATTCTTTATGCCGAGTTACTGCGATGGCTTGAGATCTCCTCAGTGTCTGCCACCTTTGTCTGAAGCTAACCAATTTTATTACCATACCCTGGCATTAAGGCAGCCTCCTTTCCAACTAGCAATGGAAACCCTTTATTTGTGATCCTACACCTGCATTCCTTCCTATTCTCCTTATCTTATTTTCTTATGTTTCCATTGCTCGCAGACCCAAAGAGCCTCCCTTTCCTTTCCACTACTTTTTTGAACCATAACCTTATATTTACTCACCTTACTGCTACCAGTCCCCAGTATAGGTACATACTAGCTAGCTCCCTCCCTCACTGCCCCAGCAGTCAGTTTAACTACAAATAGATATCAAACTTCTGTCCCAGTGCACTGGTCCCCTCACTTGCCAGGTGAAGGCTGTCACCTCTGAAGAGCCTCCTGTCCCATAAGTCCCCACAAAGTGTATGGGGCTCTCAGTAGGATTTTTAGTTCAGGGGTCCTGGACTTTTGGGAAAAAATGGTGTCTTCAAAGAAAGTTTAGGGTTCCATTAAAATGAATACAGCAGTCTGGGCGTACTGCCAGCTCCAGTCCCCTCCTTTCCTGTGTTCTCTGACCTGGCAAGCTCCCCTACAATGTCCTTCCCAAACTGCCCATTTACATATGCCCCTCAGTCTACCTCTGTTCTCAGGCTGTGTCCCATGCTGGCTATGGCAGCAGCATGCCATGAATCTGTGCCTGCATCAGCTGTGTGTGTGTGTGCACACAGTGTTGGGAGGAGGGGCATGTTGGAGCTGCCAGCGAGTGATGCACAGAGCTGAAATCAGAGAAGCTGGAAGCAGAAAGAAGGGGTGTAAACTATGTAATTACCTTCCACACCCTTCTCTTCTGTTCTGGGTGGCTGCTTCTCGATTCTATACATCACTGGCTATGAAGCTCTCATGCCCCTCCTCCCACACTGTACACACACAGAGCTGCTGCAAAGGCAGATTCATGACATGCTGCTTCTTCAAGCAACAGGTGTGGACTCCTGATTCTTGTAGTGAGAGTGTCTTGGACTTGCTGCCAAATGTTCTGAGCATTCCAAACCCAAATGTGCATAAATGACACACGTACATGCATCCTCAAGAGATCTTGTGGTACCTTTCTCCTGACACCATCCCTTTAACTAACCATTTGATTCTTCTATCACTTCCCTCTGTATTCTTATCTTTCCCTCCCCACCATTCCACATAGGTAGTGAGTCTAAAACCTGTCCCTCAGCCCATAAAAGGACCGCTTTACTTGCTCCACAGGCTGATTTACCAGACTGTTGGTACTCATATACTAGCGCCCCCAACTATTCTTCCTATTCTATGTCCCGGATGGCTGATGTCCCATGAAAGCACTCCACCATGCCCTCACCCCTGCTCTCCCACCCTCTCTCACTCCTCTGGTCATAGAATCCATGGCCACCAAGACTCACCTAGCTGCCTTCTTCTTACTCTCACCCCAGGTGCCACCAGATCGTCACTCATTTCCCCTGATTGACCCAGCATCCCCTGGTGGAGTCAGGTATCAGAGTTTCTTCCAGGGGTGCAAAGTGATATGCCATCCGGATGGTGTGGGGTTGACTGATCTCCCTTTGCTAACCCTGCCACATTTCTTTCTCACCACTCTCAGCCCCTGGACCAGTAGGTCTCTGGGGTGGGGTATGGCCTGTGGACTTCATCCGGGCCGGTGCTGCGGAGATTTCTCCTCCCTCACTGTGACCAGTTGAGCATGGAGTTCATAAGATCCAGCAAAGGGGCAATGACCCGTCCTCCACAGTGTAACCCTGGAGAAGAGCGACCACAGTGCCTGCAACTTGACTTGCTTCCCATTCGCTAAACCTCATGAGTTTTAGCTGGCTCTGCCCCTAGCACTGCTTCTGAAAGCAGAAACAAAATTTTAAAGCTTAGCTACTTTACTCTCCCTTTGTTAGCAATTCTAGCACTTCCAGCACATAACAGAAGTTGAAAAATATTTCGGCTTCTCAGAAAATTACAAATTCTGACCAACTTCTCTGCTGTACTGTCACACAGAATAGCTACTAGAGCTGTAGTACAGTACAACTGAACTTAAGCACACCTAATCACATGGATTAGGTATAAAGAGGTCACCTAGATAGGATGAGACTATGGTACAACACAATCACATTCAACAGTTACACCAAATTAGCAACCGGGTGTGAACTATGAATTAACGTTCTTCTCTTTTCCCCATGGGCTATCAATGCATCTGACTTACAGGAGCAGTTGAAATACAAATGTAGACTTACTCCTGCTAGATAGGTTATCGATCAGAAACAAACCTTTGGTCTGGTGCGCCCCGCCGCCGGTGTCCTGCATACTGTCTGCGGACACCTTAAGATAACTGCAACAAATGGAGATGAGCAAACACACCATTTATCCCATACTTTAAATGGGAAAGCTCCATACATCTGGACAACGACCAGAAAAAGGATGAAATTAACTCTGTTTAATGCCTCTGAAGGACAGCACCACCAACAGTGCAGCACCTCATTGTTTTGCAGTGTAGATAACTGACAGCATTCTTAAACAGCTAAAGATGCCAAAAGCAACATATGGAAAAACTATTTTTAAAGTAATCAGTATCTTCATGTCCGAAAAGCAATTTTACTGGGCTCGGATGTTCTATCTGAACTTACACATGTACTGTTTACAAATAAAACAAAGATGCCAAATGTAACGTGAAATCTGAAGTTCTCCTAGAAAATGAAGACTTGAGACACAGACAGTGTTGTGTAAAGTAACCAATTAAAAAAATAAAATGTACATTGTTCTACCTCATCAGGTCCTAATGAATTTACATAAGGACTGTAAAGGAGACCAGCACAGATTATGAAAACAGTCTCACATACAGGGAAGTGCTCCAAGCAAAGGAGAATATGTCCTCTATCAAAAACAGTTGCAGCCTAGCAAGACTGTCATCAGGACAGAACTATAATTTATAATACCTCTAAATATTGAGATCACAGAATGTGACAGCTGTACTAGTTGACTATATTAGAGATAAGGAAATTTTGAAAACACCCTCCCGACACACACACACACACACACACACACACACACACACACACACACACACACACACACACTTCCAGTGCCATCACGTAACCCCAACAGGAAAAAGTTACACAGACAGAACAAAAGATGAAGTACTGCTGCAGGTACAAACAGCATTTGTCAATGCCGAATGTTGTCATGCTGGCATTGGCTTCGTAGTACAGTGCGGAAAGACATTTTGGGATGTGAGAAAAATGACAACTGTACTGTTCATAAGTAGTGGTGTAAAAAATGGCAGTGTCTTAAATGTGGCATGTAAATACTGCAATTTCCAAAGTTACAAGGGTGCGGGGAAATGGCCAACAATACATGTTTGTAACGTCATTTTATGGTTTTCTGGGACCAAATTTTCAACACAGGCATTTTAGTACCTCTGCTCATGTACAGTGCTACTGTCATTTCTTAAACTGTCCCAAAAGAAAAAATTACTCACCTTAGTAATGTTGTTTCTTCTAATGGAGTCTTGCTATATTATGACAATTGCAGTTTGTCCCACCATTAGAACTGCTCCGAGGTGAAGAGTTAACTTCCATGCCAGGCATGGAGCTTAGAGCACGAGCTCGGTTAGAGAAGCTGTCTGGATAATTTCAAACTGAAACGGTCAGATCTTTATGAGCAAAACTTACTAAGGTTCTGTGTGGAAGCTGTAACCTACAGTAGCCAACTGGCTACTTAAATATTAACACATATTCCTGGTCCCAACACCAAGACTCAAGTCAGGGGACCAGAAAATAAAATAAGAAAATAAAACACAACACCCCAAACCCCAAAAAGAAGGGTGGAAAACATAAAATGGGCATAAACAAGTGCAACACTGGACTGCCCACCCCATACTCAAGTAGAAGTTCTGAGAGGGGCAGGCTTTGGGAGTCATAATATAGCAAGACCTAATAGAAGAAACAACATTACTAAGGTGAAACATAGACTTTTATCAGCAGATAAGGACCGCTAGGCCCATCTAGTCTGCCCATTTCCCTACCTACAGGATAGGCGCAGATCCTATGTTAACCAACAGCCTATATCTTCCTGCCCCCACAAGAATTACCTTATGTCTGTCCTATGCATTCTTGAATTCTCCCACAGTTTTAGACCCCACAACTTCCTCAGGAAGGTGAGTAATTTTTCTTCAAACAACATGAAGTCTTGCTATATTATGACAATTGCAGACTACACAGCAGTACCTCCATGAAGGAGGGACAGAACCTACTTAGGGAATAGGCTCTGAAGCACGGCTGTGCCAAACCGAGAATCCCTCCTGGCCTGGACATCCAGGAGTAATGCTTGGTGAAAGTGTGTACCGTTTTCTAAGTAGCTGCTTGACATATCTCTAAGATAGGGATGTCTCTGGCAGCAGCTAGAGCGCAGCTGTACCTCTGGTAGAGTGAGCCCTCAGGCCTGAGAAGTGGAACTTTTTCCAGTTTTGATAAAACTGGATACAAGAGACAATCCACCTGGCAATGGATCTCTTAGTGGCAGGTTTCCTTTCCCAACCTCAACATAGTGAGAAAAAGTTGGAGGATTCGAACCTGTGACCCTTGGCATGCTCTATATAGTAACTTAGGGCCCTCGTAACATCTGAGCTGTGCAATCTCCTCACCAGAGGAGGAATGGTCAGTGAAGAACACTGGGAGGGAGATAGATTAAGATGGAAATCTGAAACCACCTTAGGCAAAAACTTCCTGTTAGTCCTAAGGACTACCTTATCCCTGTGGAAGGAAATAAAGTCAGTCTCTACTGACAAAGCTTGTAACTCACTTATGCTCCTGGCAGAAGTGATGGCTACTAGAAAAACAGTTTTCAAAGTCAAATACTCAAGCTCTGCAGAAGACAGAGGTTCAAAGGGGTTGCATCAACTGAGCAATGCAAACATTAAGATCCCAGGCAGGGCGGGTCCCTGAAAGGTGGATTAGTATGAAGTAATCCTTTGAAAACTTGGAAAATACAGGGTGAGTGGAAAGAGAGGAGGCTTTCCTGCTGAAAATAAAAGCAGACAGCTGCCAAATGTACTTTCAGGGTAGCTGGTCTCAGACCCAAAGAATTAAAATGGACCATATAGTCCAAAACAATGGGCAAGTCAGCAGATTCCGGGAAATATGTTTCCAGAACACCAGATGGAAAACCTTTTCCATTTAGAGTTGTAAGTGGTTCTAGTGGAAGTCTTAGAAGCCTTCAGGATTTCAAGAACACCTTGAGAAAGGTGTAGGTCAAGCAAATTCTAACTCCTCAAGAGCCAGGATTTGAGATTCGGATACCAAACTCTCCTGGGCACAAGTTAACAGGTTGTGATTCCTGGGGAGAGACAGGGAAGATGGACTGCTAAGGACAGAAGGGAGGGTACCAGGGCTGCCTGGCTCAATCTGGAGCAATCAGAATCATCTTGCAAGGCTGGGATCTGATTTGACTAGCACCTTGAATAGAGAGGAAGGGGGAAAAGGCATACAGAAACTTCCCTCCCAATCTAGAGAAAGGCATCCAGGGGACTGAGCCCATCACTGGGGCCTGCAACAAAACAGTGGAAGTTGGTGATTGTCTGGGGCTGCAAAAGATCTATCCAGGGGTGCCCATCTGGCAAAAACAACCCCAGTACTCGGGAATCCAGTAACCATTCGTGATGGCCTGGAGAAATCCTAGGCTGAGAGCATCTGCCAAGACATTGCCCTTTCCTGGGAGGGGAACTGCTATGAGGGGAAGTGGCTCAGGGAATAAGCCAGAGACCACAACCATTGCCTCGGTGCACAAGGCAACAAGACCCAGTGCCCCTTGTTTGTTGATGTACCACATCAGAGTGGTGTGTTGTCTGTTCTGACTTGTACCACTTTGCTCTGAACAGATACAGAAAAACACCTGAAGTGCTAGAGAAAACAGCTGAGTTCCAGCAAATTGATGTGGAGCAGAGATTCCTGAGGGGACCACACTCCCTGGGTGGAGAGGTCCCCATGTGAGCTCCCCAACCCAGAAGGGATGCATCTGTGTAAGGGTCAAGGAGGAGATAGAGGTGAAGGGACCCCTAGTCTCAAATTGCTCTGACCCTGCCACCACTGAAGGGCCTGGATCAGGGTTCGAGTCACTGGGATCAACTTGGAAAGGGATCTTTCTTTGAGACCAAAGCACTCAAGTGAAATTGAATGTCCCCTCATCTGAAACCTTGCTCCTGCACTGCAGCTGTGGAAGCAGCATGTGTCCTAGTAGCTGTAAGAAGTGCCTTGCTGGTCGAGAGACCTGCAGAGTGAAGGAGGAGGCCAGGCCACTAGGGTTCCTTACCCTTCTAGGGGCAGGAAGGCTCTGGCCTGCTTTGTGTCCACCCTGCACCTATAAAGGTGAGTACCTGGACAGTTCCGAACTGACTTTGGAAGATTGAGAAGAAACCCAGAGAGGTGAGCAGCTGCTGTAACTCTGCAGGTGTGATTTGACTCCGGTCTGGAGACCGACCTACAATGAGCCAGTCGGTCTAGTGTAGGGAAAGATGGCAATCTTTTGCCTTCTTAAATGAGCAACTGCTACTGCTTAGACATTTTGTGAATACTTTGGGCAGAGGTAAGGTCAAGGGCATTGCTCTGAACTGGAATGGCCTGAGGGCAGTTAGAATCTGAGGTACCTTGGTGGGGAGCTTCTGATGAGAACATGGAAACAGGCGTGCCCTTGAGGTCCAGGGAAGCTAGCCAGTCCCCTGGCCTTAGGGAAGGTAAAAATCATTGCCAGTCTCAACATTTTGAATTTTGGTTTCAAAAGGTGCTTGTTCAGATATCTTGGGTCCAAAATGGGCGCCATTCTCCCTGTCTTTTTGGGTAAGGAAGTACCTGGAGTACAGACCCTTGCCCTGGTGTATCGGAGAAACCTTTCTACAGCTCTGAGAGCCAGGAGGATTGAGACTTCTGTTCTCTAAGGCAAAAGGTCTCTAGAGGGTTTGTAGGTGGAAAAGATCTGATTCTTCATCTTGGAAATTTTTGAAGCTGAAAACCAGACCCTGGGCTTACTACTTCCAGGACCCACTTGTCTGATGTTAGAGACTCCCAGTCCTGAACGGAGTAAGCCAACCTGCCCCTACAGGTAATAGAGCATCTGCCCCTGGGCACCCCATCAGGGTGCCTGTTTGGCAGGGGGCTTTAGGCTGAGGGTGGGAGCAGATCCTGCTTGCACCCAGTCTGCCTCTCCTCTGAAGAACCCCCCTCTGAGCATAAGCAGAGGAGGCCTGAGTTTGCAAAAAGGCCTGCAGTGCCCACCTCTACCTCCTGGGTTTGCCTCTGAGGAGTGGCTTTCTGTCAGCTTCCTTGGCTTGTGCACTCCTATAGGTTCCTATATTCATCCATTTTCTTCATGTACATTTCTCTGTCTGTTCCCCAAACAGAATTTCCCTACCAGGAAAATCCATAGCCTTAGTCTGGGTATTTTGTGACAAACTAGTACACCTGAGCCAGCCAACCTACGAAGCCACTGATGTAGCTATGACTCTAGAGGATACATCATTAGAATCCACAGCAGCATGGAACTGCACCTTGGATGCCTCAATACCATCAGCAGCCACCTGCTCCAGCTCCTTAGCAGCTGGCCAGGGCCTGTTTGGCCAGCCAAGACAGTGTCCCATCTAGATTTTTTGGTATCTTGCCACATCAGTCATGTCATTGGTTTGTCTGAGTCCCAAGACGCCTGCCATGTATTGTTTTTCAGCCATGGCATCACCCTTCCTGGAGTCCTTGTCAGGAGGATGTGAAGCCAGGGGGAATATCAGTCTTATCACAGGCTGCAGCCTGAACTACTCCAACATGACAGCATTGCTGTGAAAGGAATTCTGTATCACATACCTGGACAAAGTGTACCTCCTGTCCATCTTCTTGTCCACAGGAGGCACAGAATTAGAGAGCTTTTCCATTGTAGCTTGTTTGTTTCCTAAATGATTATGTAAAGGGATAGACAATCTCCCAGACTCTGGGATATCTATCATTTCCACAAAATCAGGTTCCTCTTGGCTCATCCACAGCTTCTCCAATGGGAGCTGGAGGGTTTCAGCAACCTTTTTATAAAACAGAAAGTGAGAAGGGGACTCTGAAAGCGTGAGGGGAGATTCTAAAGGTCTGTCTGGGGAGATGTCGGTCTCAATGGGCACATCCAGACTCTCAGTCACACTGTTCATAATCATCCTCCCTCCTCTGGTTCATAAAACTCTTCTATATCATATCTGAACTGGTGGAACCAACAGAACCGACTCCTTTTAACCAGGCTGAAAGTGGCGTTCGACGGAACCGAGAAAGTGACTGGACAATTTTGTATAGCTTTTGTATCTCTGCAGCAGTTGGAGAAGTGATTTTTAGGTTCCACACACCTGGGCTGATTTTTCTACTTTCTTGCTGAAACTGGCTCAGAGCCGCTTTATGCTTAAGTTCGGTAGTTCTGCGGTGTTCTGTCAGGAGGTAGCACTCCGTTCGGGTTGGTACCAATCGGCTGGCCATCCGGTCACGGTAACTTTTGGCCTTCCTCGCTCCCCTGGCCTGCCAACTTTATCCAGGGTGGTGCAGGGAAATTTTACAAATCTGCAGTTCGAATTGCGGTGGTCAACCCCAGATAACATATGATGCAGGCCGCCTGGCAAAAGGCTTCCCACAGACACTACAGTGTTGAAAACCCAGTGGTCTGCCTTTTTGGCTTTCAGACATGATGCCAGCTCTAACTCAAAAAAACTTGCTCTTTTAACAGCTAGTGCTAGGCAAGACACTTTATCGTTCCCAACCGTGTCACGGTCATGGAAACGTAATGAAACCGTTCTTTTTAGAACTGACAAGAACCGGAACCGATTCTGAAAGTTTTAACTGCTTGATTTTTAAAGTTTTAAATGTCTGATCGGTTCAACCGAATCCATAAACATTTACAGTTCCGCACAGAAATAAACCGGTCTATTGCTTATAAAAAGGAGTGAAAGGGATCGAGGGGAGTACAACCTGATGGTTGAAGGGCCACTAGAGTGGTGAGGGGCTAAGGCAAGGAAGGAGCAGAACCTGGCCAGGGAAATTAGGAGAGGGAAAAAAGGGTTCTTAGATACATTAGGGAGAGACGAAGGGTGAAGGGCAGATTAGCAGGATTAAATCAGGGAGAGATGGCAAGACCTGGGTGAGCAGGCTGAGAGGTACTAAATGAGTACTTCACCCAGTTTCGTCAGGGAAAATGGGGGTGCTGCATCATACATGGGAGGAGACAGAGATAATGAGGGGGGGCCTCACTGATCAGCAGGTCTGGGGAGAGGGGAGGCATCACTGGCAGGTGGGGAAGGCTAAGCAGGGAGAAGAGGTACCAGAAGTGGAAATCACAGCAGCAGAGAGTGAGGAAGCCCTCAGCTCCTTTAAGACGGAGAAAGCACCGGGCCGGATAAATTACATCCTAGAGTGCTGAAGGACACTTGGTAGATGTCCCATGAAACCCCTGGCAGAGCTTTCACCATCTCTCTGAGGACAGGTGGGTGCCCCAAGACTGGAAGTGGTGGCACATGTAGCGCCTATCCACGGGGGATCAAGAGAGATGGCAGGGAAGTAGAGGCCTGTCAGCCTGACATCGGTGGTGGGCAAGTGATGGAGGGCATTGTCAAGGAGAGGCTTGGGGGACCTGGATAAGTCAGGGTGCCTGGACGATAGACAGCATGGATTCATCCTGGAAATCGGTCAGACAAACCTGGTGGAGTTCTATGACTGGGTGACAAGTGCCTTGGACCTGGGTAGACCAGTGGATGTCCTCTCTTAGACTTCAGCAAGGCATTTGATTCGTTCCTCACTGGGCCTGTTGGATAACTAGGAGAGAAATGGGGTGGGAAACCAGATGATCAGATGGATAGGCAATTGGCTCCAGGACCCGGACCCAGAGGGTCGAGTTGGTGGGATAGTCTCATCCCTAAGGAGGGTTATTAGTGGGTCCCACAGGATCAGTCCTGGGCCCCTTCTGTTCAACGCCACGTATCTGACATAAGGACAGGAATCAGGAGTGAGATGAGTCTCTTTGCAGATGACTCAAACTGGGGGTGGTGGATGGGGGGAGGGAGGAGGGTGGCCCTGCAGGGGGACCTGGAGGCTCTTGAAAGTGAAGCTGAGGTTCATGCAGGAAATGTGGTACTCCACCTGGGGCAGAAACCCAGGCCAAGTGTACACCCTGGGGATACTACAAGTCTCAATGGCTGAGAGGGACCTGGGGTGGTGGTGGTGGATGCCAAGATGAACAACTCAGACTTGTGGGAGGGCAGCAGCCAAGGCCAACAGGATGCTGGATGCATCGCTGAGGATCACCTCCAGAAGGAGGAAAGTGATACTCCCTCTGTATAACTGCTTGGTGAGGCCGCACCTGCAGTACCGCGTGCAGCGCCTTTGGAGGCCACACTTAAAGAGGGACATTAACCTCCTGGAGAGGGTCCAGAGGAGGCAACCAAAATGATTTGGGGCTTGGGGACAGGACCTATGGAGGAGAGGCTCAAGAGCTAAATATGTACATATTGGAAGAGAGAAGGGACCGGGGTACATGATAGAGGTCTTCAGGTACATGAAGAGGGTAAATAGGGGAGGAACAGTCAGGGTGCTTCAAGGAAGGAGGAAGGGGCCACTAGAGGGCATGGGTGGAAGCTGGAGGGGAAGATTCAGGGGAGAAAGGAGGGTGCTACTTACTGAGAGAGGTGGTGGAGCCATGGAATGCACTACCTAGGGGGCTGGTGGAGGCAGAGACAGTGGAGGGTTCAAGAGGGGTGGGACAGGTACAGGGAAGGGTTCTGGAAGCAAAACCAATGCAGCAAGAATATCCTGAAACTGGGAAGGAGAAGCCAGAGAAGCGAGGGACAGCAAGGTCAGCACCCAGGGTGGGGGCTGGACCAACGAGACGAGACACGAAAGACCACTAGGCCCTATTCTGCTGGCATTTTAGTATGTTAGTATTTTATGAAGTATCGTCACCAGATCTTCAACATAGGCATTTTATGATCTCTGCTCATGAACAGTGTCAGTCATTTTCGTAATCTGCCCCGAACACAGATTTCCCACAGCGACCACGCTATTGTGCGCCAGAAGTGCGGAACTGCATTTCAGCCAGGATGTGAAAAATGACAGCTGTACTGTTCACAAGGAGGTGTGGAAAAACAATGTTGAAAATCTAGCATGAAAATATTGCAAATTTGCAAGTTACAGCGGCATGTAACAACATGGCACACGCCATAAAACAGCCCTTTTGATTTCTTCCACCAGAGTTGCAACATAAACTTTGAGAGCCCTCCTCATGAACACTGCCACTGTCCTTGCGTTAATCAGTCCTGAAAAGTGATTCCACGCAGTGACTGCGAAACCACCTTTCGGGACCGATTAATGCCATAACAGTGACAGAATTCATGAGGAGGGGTCCCAAAAACCCCATGTTGAACATTTGGTGCAAATATTCCAAAAAATGCCTGAGGTATGCATCAAGGTTGAAAACACCCTATTACATTATACAGCTAACCGGCATTTCCTCAGTTCGCGGTCGGCTTTGAAGAGTGCAGGCGTGTTCCGATCCACGAAGATGAAGTCATGCCAAGCTCCGGAGGCAAGTATGAGTGGGGGGTGTGAGTAGTTGGGAAGGGAGACTACAGGTCCGTTATCTCAGGTGTGTGTGTGTGCATGTGCATGTAATACACACACACACACACACACGGCCACACATACACACATTTGGCATGCTGGGGGTGGGCCCCAGCATGCCACCCAACTTTTTTGAGGTTGCTGCAGCCCACGGGATTGGGGAACCCTTGTCAGCAGACAACACGGGGTTAATTTATGCCGACGGGATTGGGCACCCCGTCAGCACACACTGAAAGCGGGGGGCGAGAGGACAGGCATCCCCTCGGCATACAACAAATGCGGAGGGAGTGCTTTACGCAGATGGGGATTGGCCCCGCCGGGCGACACACTGGGGCACAGGAAGCCGGCAGGGGGACTGGGCACCCCTGAAGTCAGCAGTTGGGCGGCCGCCACATACACAATGTCGGTGAGCACATCCAGTGAAGGTCCATTGTGTTGGACAAGCTTTGCTTGGATTGCAGCAGGCCTTTTCTTAGATGTGCTCGCCACATTATGTATGCATGGTGTGGCGCCGGCATTAGGCTGATTGGGGAATGAGGACGCACCTACAGTGCATGCCCTGCATCACCTAACAGTGACCGCGCTCCAAAGCTGCACTACTCGCAAGATGTTGGCTGCGCAAGCGCGCCAACATAAAAATAAAAGCAAGCAAATTAATGCATTTCAAGAGTAGATTGTGGGATGGGAAACAAGTAGCATAACTGCCCTACTTATTGCAGCGACATTTCTCCCTAAAAGTTTTTCCATCCCCAAGTTGCTACTGCAGTGGATTAAATTACAGTCAAACCCTCTTAAAAGCATAGCTGTGGGACTTGGAACAATTATGCATTTAAGCAGGTTATGCAGCTATGTGATCTTGCTGTTCCAACACCTTGCAGTGGTCCAGTAAACACCGGGGACATAGGTTTCCTACACTCCATACTCAATACTCCAATCATGCCTTTTCAAGCTTAAATCAGTTGCTGCTCAAACTTACTCCTATCCTGCTGCCAGACATCCTGACCCTTACCACAGTGTTTTTTTTCCCCTTGTTCGCCAGCACTTCATTCCTGAAATATGGCTACTTGTCTCCTGCTGCCAGACATCCCAGTTTTTCTTTTTCATTAGCACCGAACTTTGGCTTATTCACCCCTGCTGCACTGCATTCCCAACCCTAGCAACCACAGTCACATGAACCCATGGACCTCATGTCTCGGAGGGTGGCAACCTGTACTGATTGGATTTGTTGACTCTGACAGGGTTAACAGGTACAATGGTGGCATCCGAACAGTGGGATTAGATTTTTGGTAACAGTGTCACTATGTTACAGTATGATACTTGAAGTCACTTTAGGTTACTGTGTGATGCTTTGACGTCATTTGGGGGTGCTTGAACTGTGGGACAGGACTTTTTTTTAGTGTGAACTCTTTTTACTCCTCGACACTGGACACCAGGGCCCCTTCAGGCGAGACCCACTTGGCAGAGGCTACCGTCCTGCCAGAATCCCACCCGGTGAGGAATCAGGGACAGAGTCCTCCCCTCTGAAGCCCAGGAGAGGACCCAGGAGAGTCAACCAGGTAAGGACCTGTGATGGATGTGTGCATCTGCCCCTGGGGACTGCCGTCTATCTCCTGGTCCCGGGGTTTTTTCTGCCTTGGCTGGTTGCCCCAGAGGCAGTGTGCCATGACATCGGCTTGGCGAGGGAACGGGACCACCCCTCCTGTAGACGCCTGCCACTGCCTCCCCAACTTGTGTCCCCTCCTTGTGCGATACCCCCGATTTCCACTGGTAGCCACTGCAAGGAGGGGATTCCCCCAGATCCCACCCCAGGAGAGGAGAGCAGTCCTCCGGACGCTCAATCCTCCCCTCCCCGCCAAACCACGATGGCCCAAGTCCACTCTCAAACCTGGGTTGCTGGCGTGGCGTGAGGTGTGGCGTCCAGCGCCTCAACCATCAACGCCACCTAACCAGACTGTGGGACATGACTTGACAGGACAAATGTTTTAGAAGTACAAATAAACATTTTAAAAACAAATAAACTTTACTAGTCTGCGATAAAAGGAATGGTCAGTAACCTTTGACAGACACTTTCACTCTTTCATTGCTTGGTTGCAGACATTCTCTAGCTCACAGAATGTCTTAGTTAAACAGCAACTGATAGCAGCTTAGTCAGTGCGTGGAGCACTTAATGGGTTAACTAAGGTATTCACCATGGTACTCACTGCTAATGACTAAAAACAGACAGCTGGAGGTCAGAATGTGAATGGCCATGATGTGCTAATCTCACAGAATAAAAGAAAAAATTACTCACCTTAGTAATGTTGTTTCTTCTAATGGAGTCTTGCTATATTATGACAATTGCAGTTTGTCCCACCATTAGAACTGCTCTGGAGGTGAAAGAGTTAACTCCCATTCTAAGAATGGAACTTGGAACGCGAGCTCGGTTGGAGAAGCTCTATCTGGGTTATTTCAAACTGAAACGGTCAGATCTTTACGAGCAAAAAACTCACTAAGGTCTGTGTGGAAGCTGTAACCTACACTATAGCCAACTGGCTACGTGACTATTAACACGTATTCCTGGTCCCAACACAAAGACTCAAGTCAGGGGACCAGAAGTAATAATATAATATAATAATATAAGCAATAATATAAGATAAAATAAAACACCACACCCCAAAAACCCCAAGAAGGGGTGGAAAACCTATAATGGGCATAACTAGTGCCCACACTGGACTGCCCACCCCATACCTAAGTAGAAGTTCTGAGAGGGGCAGGTTGGGGGGGGGGGGGAGGTCATAATATAGCAAGACTCCATTAGAAGAAACAACATTACTAAGGTGAGTAATTTTTTCTTTAAACAACATGAAGTCTTGCTATATTATGACAATTGCAGACTACACAGCAGTACCTCCATGGAGGAGGGACAGAACCTACTTAGGGAATAGGCCCTGAAGCACAACTGTGCCAAACCGAGCATCCCTCCTGGCCTGGACATCCAGGGAGTAATGCTTGGTGAAAGTGTGTACCGTTTTCCAGGTAGCTGCTTGACATCTCTCTAAGATAGGGATGTCTCTGGCAGCAGCTAAAGATGCGGCTGTACCTCTGGTAGAATGAGCCCTCAGGCCAGAAGGGGGAACTTTCCCCAGTTTCTGATAACAAAATTGGATACAAGAGACAATCCATCTGACAACTGACCTCTTAGTGGCAAGTCTCCCTTTTCCGACCTCACCATAAGTGAGAAAAAGTTGGAGGGATTCGAACCTGTGACCCTTGGTACGTTCTATATAGTAACTTAGGGCCCTCTTAACATTTAAACTGTGCAATCTCCTCTCACCAGAGGAGGAATGATCAGTGAAAAACACTGGAAGGGAGATAGATTGATTAAGATGGAAATCTGAGACCACCTTAGCCAAAAACTTCCTGTTAGTCCTGAGGACTACCTTATCCCTGTGGAAAGAAATAAAGTCAGTTTCTACTGACAAGGCTTGCAACTCACTTATGCGCCTGGCAGAAGTGATAGCCACTAGGAAAACAGTTTTCCAAGTTAAGCACTCAAGCTCTGCAGAAGACAGAGGTTCAAAAGGGGGTTGCATTAACTGGGCAATGCAAACATTAAGATCCCAGGCAGGGGCCGGATCCCTGAAAGGTGGGTTAGTATGAAGTAATCCCTTAAAAAACTTGGAAAATACAGGGTGAGCGGAAAGAGAGGAGGGCTTTCCTGCTGAAATAAAAGCAGAGACAGCTGCCAAATGTACTTTTAGGGTAGCTGGTCTCAGGCCCAAAGAATTAAGATGGACCATATAGTCCAAGACAGTGGGCAAATCAGCAGATTCCGGGGAAACATGCTTCCCAGAACACCAGATGGAAAACCTTTTCCACTTAGAATTATAAGTAGCCCTAGTGGAAGGCTTCATAGAAGCCTTTAGGATTTCAAGAACACCCTGAGAAAGGTGTAGGTCAGCAAATTCTAACTCCTCAAGAGCCAGGCCTTGAGGTTGAGGGATTTGAGGTTCGGATACCAAACTCTCCCCTGGGCACAGGTTAACAGGTTGTGATTCCTGGGGAGACACAGGGGAAGATGGACTGCTAGGGACAGGAGGAGTGGGTACCAGGGCTGCCTGGCCCAATCTGGGGCAATCAGAATCACCCTGCAAGGCTGGGATCTGATTTTGACTACCACCTTGAATAGGAAAGGGAAGGGGGGAAAGGCATAAAGAAACTTCCCTTCCCAATCTAGGAGAAAGGCATCCAGGGGGACTGAGCCCAACACTGGGGGCCTGCAACAGAACAGTGGAAGTTAGTGATTGTCTGGGGCTGCAAAAAGATCTATCCGAGGGGTGCCCCATCTGGCAAAAACTATCCCCAGTATTTGAGGATCCAGAGACCATTCGTGATGGCCCTGGGAATTCCTGCTGAGAGCATCTGCTAGGACATTGTCCTTTCCTGGAAGGTGAACTGCTATGAGGGAAGTGTTCAGGGAATAGGCCAGAGACCACAACTTCATTGGCTCGGTGCACAAAGCCGAAGACCGAGTGCCCCCCAGCTTGTTGATGTACCACATTGTTGTGGTGTTGTCTGTTCTGACTTGTACCACTTTGTTCTGAACAGACGCAGAAAACACTTGAAGTGCTAGAAAGACAGCTCTGAGTTCCAGCAAATTGATGTGGAGTAGAGATTCCTGAGGGGACCACACTCCCTGAGTGGAGAGGTCGCCCATGTGGGCTCCCCACCCCAGGAGGGATGCATCCGTAGTGAGGGTCAAGGAGTGAGACAGAGGAATGAAAAGAACCCCCAGTCTTAAATTGCTCTGATCCTGCCACCACTGGAGGGCCTGGATCAGGGTTCGGGTCACAGGGACCAACTTGGAAAAGGGGGTCTCTTCTCGGAGACCAAAAGGCTCTCAAGTGAAACTGAATGTCCCTCATCTGAAATCTTGCTCCTTGCACTACAGCTGTGGATGCAGCCATGTGCCCCAGGAGCTGCAAGAAGTGTCTTACTGGTCGAGAGACCTGCAGAGAGAAGGAGGAGGCCAGAGCCACCAGGTTCCTTACCCTCTCTAAGGGTAGGAAGGCTCTGGCCTGCTTGTGTCCAACCCTGCACCTATGAAGGTGAGCACCTGAACAGGTTCTAGAACTGATTTGGAAGATTGAGCAAGACGCCCAGGGAGGCGAAGCAGCTGCTGGCTAACTAGGTGAGATTTGACCTGTTCTGGGGACTGGCCTACAATGAGCCAGTCGTCCAGATAGGGAAAGACAACAATCCTTTGCCTTCTCAAGTGAGCAACTGCTACTGCCAAACATTTTGTGAATACCCTTGGGGCAGAGGTGAGGCCGAAGGGCATTGCTCTGAACTGGTAGTGACCTGAGGGCAGTTCGAATCTGAGGTACTTTCGGTGGGAGCTTCTGATTAGGACGGGAAAATAAGCATCCTTGAGGTCCAGGGAGGCTAGCCAGTCCCCTGGCCTTAGAGAGGGTAAAATCATTGCCAGAGTTACCATTTTGAACTTTGGTTTCAGAAGGTGCTTGTTCAGATATCTCAGGTCTAAAATGGGCCGCCATTCTCCTGTCTTTTTTGGGGTAAGGAAATATCTGGAGTACAGACCCTTGCCCTGGTGTAGGGGAGAAACCCTTTCTACAGCTCTGAGAGCCAGGAGGGTTGAGACTTCTGTTTCTAAAGTAAGGGTCTCTAAAGGGTTTGCAGGTGGGAAAGATCCGATTCTCATCTTTGGAAACTTTTTGAAGCTGAGAACCAGACCCTGACTTACTACTTCCAGGACCCACTTGTCCGAAGTTAGAGACTCCCAGTTCTAAATGAAGTAAGCCAACCTGCCCCCTACAGGTAAAGGAGAATCGGCCCTGGGCACCCCATCAGGGTGTCTGTTTGGGAGGTACTTTAGGCTGAGGGGTGGGAGCAGGCCTGCCCACACCCCGTCTGCCTCTCCCTCTGAAGAACCCCCTCTGAGCATAAGCAGAGGAGGCCTGGGTTAGGTAAAAAAAGGCCTGTGAAAAGGCCTACCCCTGCCCTTGGGGGTCTGCCTCTGAGGAGTGGCTTGCCGCTCCTTGGCCTGAGCACTCATAGGTAGTCCTATATTCATCCATTTTCTTCATATAGTTCTCTGTCTGCTCCCCAAACAGAGAATTTCCCACCACAGGAAAATCCTTAGTCTGGGTATCCTGTGACAAGCTAGTACACCTGAGCCAGGCCAACCTACGAAAAGCTACAGATGTAGCCATGACTCTAGAGGATACATCATTAAAATCCACAGCAGCATGAAACTGCACCTTGGATGCCTCAATGCCATCAGCAGCCACCTGTTCCAGCTCATTAGCCAGCTGGCCAGAGGCCTGTTTGGCCAAAGCCATGACAGTGTCCCATCTAGATTTTTGATACCTTGCTACATAAGCCATGTAGTTTGCTTGCCTGAGTCCCAAAGACGCTGCCATGTATTGTTTTTTAGCCATGGCATCAATCTTCCTGGAATCCTTGTCAGGAGGATGTGAAGCCAAGGGAATATTAGCTTTATCACAGGCTGCAGCCTGAACCACACCAACATGACTGCATTGCTGTGAGAGGAATTCTGTATCAGGACCTGACAGAGTGTACCTCCTGTCCATCTTTTTGTCCACAGGAGGCACAGAATTAGGAGTTTAAGATTTTTATTGTTTGTTTCCTAAATGATTTATGCAAGGGAATAGACAATCTCCTAGACTCTGGAATATCCATCATTTCTACAAAATCAGGTTCCTCTTGCTCATCCACAGCTTCCTCTAATGGGAGCTGGAGGGTTTCAGCAACATTTTTGTAAAACATAAAATGAGATGGGGACTCAGAAAGCGTAGGGGGAGATTCTAAAGGTCTGTCTGGGGAGATGTCCTGTTCAGTGGGCACACCCAGACCCTCCAAGTCACATTCATACTGTTCATAATTATCCTCCCCCTCCTCTGGTTCATAAAACTCTTCAACATCATATTCCTGAACCGGTGGAACCGACTGAACCGACCTTTTACCAGACAGTGGTGGTTCGGACGGAACCGGAGAAAGTGACTGGACAATCTGAATAGCTCTTGCTATCTCTGCAGCGGTTGGAGAAGGAATTTTGGACTCCACACCTGTTGATTTTCTTGTTTTCTTTACTGGAACTGGCTCCTCCAAGCCAGCTTTACGTTTGCCCGAGGAAGTCTCGCCCTGGTCAGAGGGCACTCCCTCCGGTTCGGTTGGCACCGAACCGGGCTTATCCGGTCAGCGGACCTTTTGGCCTCTCGTTCCCTGAGCCTGCCAACTCTCTTATCCAGGGTGGCTGCAGGGAAATTTTACAAATCTGGCAGTCTGAACTGAGGTGGTCAAACCCCAGACAATATACACATGTGGTGTGTGGGTCAGCCTTGGCAAAGACTTCCCCACAAACATCACAGTGTTGAAACCCAGTGGGCCCGGTTTTTCTTTTGGGTTTCTCAGGCATAATGCCAGCCTAACCAAAAACTTGCCCTTTAAACGGCAGTGCCAGGCAAGACACCCTTATCGGTTCCCAACCGTGTCACGGGTCGTGGAAAAAACCATAATGAAATCCTTTTTTTTTTTTTAGAACCGATAAGAATCGGGAACCGCACTCTAAAACCTTCAAATTCAAAGTTTAAAACAACCTGATCGGTTTAAACCGAACCGATAACATTTACAAGTTCCACACAGAAATAAACTATCTATTACTTACGATACCACAGACAGAGCTTGAACCGATCGGTTTTGCAGTTAAAATAATAATATTCTCGGTTGATTTGAACCGAGAAAACACTGTTTAAACCGAGAAAAGAACCGAGCAGTAGGAGAAATCTCCGGAGCGACTGTTCAGTGAGGCGGAGTAAAGAATCTGACAGTTTCAGTTTGAAATAACCCAGATAGAGCTTCTCCAACCGAGCTCGCGCTCCAAGTTCCATTCTTAGAATGGGAGTTAACTCTTTCACCTCCGGAGCAGTTCTAATGGTGGGACAAACTGCAATTGTCATAATATAGCAAGACTTCATGTTGTTTGAATGTGCCTTATTTGGGCCACTAGCATGCGTTTAAGCAAGCCACTTATAATGGCACAAATAGGAAAAGAATTGGGGACTGAAAACATTTTTTGTTTAAGAGGGATCTGCAATTATGTGGTATACCATTAAGTGGGCTCCACTGCACTTTATAAAATAGTAACAGAATCTAGAAGTCTTACTCATTAAAAGCTATCACCTCACCATGCTGTTATACATTATATAACCTCAACGTTACCAAATCTCACTCACAGACCAGCTTTCAAAGCTGATCTGCCAGTCCTTTTCTCTCTAGGCTGCTGATTGCAGTAGCACAACTCACTTTCTCCCACCCAAAGACAGGTGTATATTAGCTTGCATTCAGCAGCATCAGAAGAAGCCAAAAGGGGAAGGAAGGAAACATTCAATTCAGTGCTTTAGAGTAACTGGTAATTGCTATTTTTCTTTTAAACTTAGATTGTGGGCTTTTAGTGACGACATACTTTCTTTGTTGTCTTTACTTATAATTGTTTTGGGCTGTTGAAAATTTAAAACATAGTGGTGGTGTAATTCTGTGCTGGTCTTTAATAGCTGCAAATTTTCAGCCCCCCCCAACTCTTAATTATATGCCCTGTTAAATCTGATTGACAGGAGCTAAACACAGAGTATAGTAAGGGGTGTGAAGTAGGAGGGGCATAATGGGGAAGAAGCCCACCCTCGGCACAAGTGCTTGACTCATTTATTTATTTAGTGGTTTCTTTTTCTTTAAAAAAAAAAATCTGAGGATCAGTGGCAGGATTTTTAGTACAGTAAATTAATAAAAAGGGAACTAGGAGAGCTTCAGTAGCAGACAAGTAGTGGAACTGCAGTGTAATGTGGGGAGTGGTGCAATGCAGTGGCTGTAGGGCAGCCATATTCAGGCAGACCTTCTGGACACTGAGGTGCTGCCCTATCTGCATGCATCTCTCTGGACTGCGGGATGAGGTAGCCAGACTCAGAGCGGAAGTAAACTGGGTCAGGAGTATCATCACCCCTATCCAGGGAACACCCAGTCCAATGCAACTGCCTCAAAGGATGCCGAGAACGAGGAGCACTTGGATGACAGTGGGCTCAGGGAGGGTTAGAGCAGTCAGGCAGAGGCACATACTAGATCCTATTCCACTCAAGAACTCGTATGCCACACTAGCAAATGAGGACAACCAAATAGAGGCACCCAGAGAAGTGGAAGGAAAGGATGTGGAGGTTAGTCAAGGAGGTGACCTCAGCGGGGAAAGCAGTGGACCCCAGAGGAGGAGGAAGCGAATCCTGGTGGGGGACTCCATCATAAGAGGGATCCAGCAAGGAACACAGGAGGGGGAGGACAGGGAGGTGAGGTGCCTACCAGGTGTCACGGCATGGAGAGATGGAAGGAAGATCCTGGAGATCACTGGGAAGGCAAGATGGGAGGGTGAGCTGGATGTCATTATCCACCTAGGTACTAATGACCTGGCAAATGGGGAGCCAAAGGAAGTTCAGGAAGAGTTTAGGAAACTGGGAGGGGTCTCAAGCAAGTAGCTACTTCTGTCACTTTCTCCAGAAGTACTACCTGTGAGAGGCAAGGAGAGCATGGGAGTGCACGCACAGGAACTTTAACTCATGGATGATGAAGAACTGGTGCTGTAAGGAAGGGTTTGGATTCATTGGTGACTGGGGACCCACCTGGAGGGATGGAGGTTTGTTCAAGCCTGACAGCCTGCATCCATCCTGGAGGGGAATCCAAGCACTCAATGATAAGTTTAAATGCTACATTGACAAGCATTTAAACTAGCAATGGGGGTGGCAGGCCAGCAAGGAGAGGTACCTATTTGCTCACCCCACAGCTAGCAGTGGAACCAGTGAACCAGAGGAGGCCATCTCTGCAAAGTAGTGTGCAAAAGATGGAGATTAGTGCCCAAGAGGTGGATAAGCAGAAAGGGGCAAAATTCAGCAGAAGGGCAGACAGCAAGGAGAACCAGGGATAAATGACAACCAAGGAAGGGGCTGAATAGAACAGTGAAACAGTCTAGGAGGTCAAATCATGGAAAGCCATGTGTGCAAATACCAGAGCCTTAGCAACAAGATGGAAGATCTGAGGCTGTCATGGTACAGTCAGATCTGGACATTGTGGCCATCCTGAAACCTGGTGTAATGACAACCATGACTGGGAGATGGCCATACCTGGCTACAACATATTCAGAAGAGACCGAGCAGGCAGGAAGGGAGGAGGAGTGGCACTGTATGTGAAAAATGACATAAGGGCCACACAGATCCAGGAGGAACAAAATGGGGGAAAGATACTGTGGGTTAAGCTGGAAAGGAAAATAGGTACAGCCATCCGCACAGGTGTGGTCTATAGACCACCAGCCCAGGAGGAAGAAACAGATAGGGAGCTGATGCTAGCCATCCAAAGGATGGCAGACAAGGGTGAGGTAGTACTGGTTGGAGACTTCAATATTCCAGACGTGGACTGAAGCATCCCAGCAGCAGCATCAACTAGGAGCAGATTTATCCTGGACTCCTTCAGGGTGCCTTCCTCAAGCAACTGGTCATGGAACCAACTCGGCAGAAGGCAATACTGGACCTTGTGCTCACAAACAGGGACAGTGTGATGGGGTAACAGTGGAAGCACCTGGGAAACAGTGACCACCAGTCATTGTGGTTTGAAATCACAGAAAGAGCAGAACCAAACCACACAAAAACACATATCCTGGATTTTAGGGGGGCAGACTTTGGGAAGATGGGGAGATACTGAAAATAGGCATTAAGGGGAATGGGACAGGAATCAGGGGTTGAGGAACAGTGGGCAGCATTTAAAATGGGGATTACAAGAACAACAGAATTATGCATTAAGCAGGTTAGCAAGAGGAGACCATTACGGTTTTCCAAAGAGGTAGCAAAGAAAGTGAAAGCCAAAAAGATTGCATTCAGGCAATACAAAAAGACACAGGCAGAAGGGGACAGGGAGAAGTACCAGAAGCAAAGGGAGGCAGGGAGGTCAGTAAGGGAAGCCAAAGCTCAGACAGAAGAGCACACTGCAAAATCAATGGGTAGAGGGGACAAAACCTTTTACAGGTACATAAGTGAAAAAAGAAAGACAAAGGGAGGGATAGTGAGACTGAAGGGGGAGGATGGGGGCCGCGTGGAGGATGACAACAGTAAAGCTGACATATTGAACAGGTATTTCTGCTCAGTCTTTACTGAGGAAGAGGAAGGTAATGGGTCTGAAGGGAGTACAAGGGGTGAGAATGGTACAGAAATGGACACAAGTCCCTTTACACGAGAAAGGGTCCTAAAGGAACTGGAAGTAATAAGAGTTGATAAAGCAATGAGGCCAGATGGGGTGCACCCCAGGGTCCTTAAAGAACTAAGATGTGGTGGCTGAACCTCTGGCTATCCTGTTTAGCCGATCACTGGAAACAGGGGAGGTACCCAAAGACTGGAGGACAGCAGATGTAGTCCCCTTATACAAAAGTGGGAACAAAGAGGAAGCAGGGAACTATAGACCAGTCAGCCTCCACCTCGGTAGTGGGGAAGATCATGGAAGCACTACTGAAGGAGAGACTGGTGGAACATCTGGTTGTCAATGGACCACAGGACCCAAGGCAGCATGGTTTCACCAGGGGAGGTCATGTCAAACCAACCTCGTTGAATTTTTGACTGGGTGACTAGGGAGGTGGATCAGGGAGGGCAGTGGACATGGCCTATCAGGACTTCAGCAAGGCCTTTGACACTGTGCCATATAGAAGACTATTACACAAACTGGGGAATATGGGTGTGGGCAGGACAGTAGTGTGGTGGGTAGGTAACTGGCTGGGTGGCAGGACACAGAGGGTGGTGGTAAATGGCTGTCACTCCACAGAGGGAAGAGTGACCAGTGGGGTACCACAGGGATCAGTGCTGGGACCGGTCCTATTCAACATCTTCAGTGACATTGCGTAGGACCTAGAAGGCAGAATTTCACTGTTCGCTGATGACACAAAGCTCTGTAACAGAGTACACACCCCAGAGGGTGTAGACAGAATGAAGCGACCTGCAGAAACTTGAAGAATGGTCAGGGGTTTGGCAGTTGAAATTCAATGCAAAGAAGTGCAAGATGATGCATATGGGGCACAAAAACCCTGGCACAATATATCAGTTGGGAGGTGAGGATATAGCATGCACCAAGCAGGAAAGGGATCTTGGGTGTTGTCATCGCTGATGACCTCAAGGTAGGGAAACAGTGTGACAAGGCAGCAGGTAAAGCAAACAGGATGTTGGGATGTATAGGCAGGGGCATCACCAGCAGGAAAAGGGAGGTCATAATTCCGCTATACAAGACACTAGTGAGGCCCCACCTGGAGGAGAGTGTACAGTTCTGGAGACCATACCTACGTGAAGGCCATAGACAGGGTAGAGAAGGTTCAGAGGAGGGCAACAAGATGGTGCATGGATTGCATCACAAGTCCTATGAAGACAGGTTGAAGGAACTGAACATGTACTCCCTGGAGGAGAGGAGGGAGAGAGGGGATATGATAGAGACATACAAGTATCTTACAGGGAGGAACAGGGTGCAGAAAACACTATTTTTAAGCAAAAAGTTGTTCCAGGACTAGAGGGCATGGGATGAAGTTGGAGGGAGGACGATTCAGAGGAAACATGAGAAAGAATTTCTTCACAGAACGGGTGGTGGACAAGTGGAACACCCTGCCAGAGGAAGTGGTGGGGGCTGAAACAATCACGGGATTTAAGAATGCATGGGATAGACAAAGAAATTCTGGAGGTCAGGGGTAAGGGGCAACAGACTTCTAGGAAAACAAACTGAATTTACAAGCTCAAATGGGCAGACTGGGTGGGCCATAGGCCCTTATCTGCCGACAGAGTCTATGTATCTATGTATCTAGTTCACACATACACTCAAGGCTCGTTCACACGACCGCCTGTGAGTCATTGTCACTAGCTCACACACAGCGGCCAGATCGGTGCTCCTGCCGACATGTGAACCTTCCTGTTTTGGCAGGTTTACGTTGCATAGTGTTACCGCCATGCTCCCCATTTTCTTCCGTTTTTTCGGAGTGGTGTAGGTGGTTTCCTGGGTTGTCTGAACAGGCAAACCACCTGCATTACTACAAGTCCCCACCAACTCAACAGTGACCGGAACACCTAAATCGCTGGAAAGCAAAAGGGCACCGAAAACACTAGTACCATGTGAATGCGGCTCTCTAATGATTTCTTACAATTTTTTTTGAAAGATTTTGAAGTGGCCAGTGTGGCAAGGCGCAGTGTGAACGAGTATTCAGACTCGCACACAGACAGACACACACACACACACACACACACACACACACACACACTCACTGTTAAAGGAGCAAGGGAACAATTTTTATATAGTTACAGTAATTGCTCTTCCATCTTCCTTTCCATGCCAGTTGTATATTCTAACAGGCTTTGATGATTTTTTGACAGATAACCTAGCTTCCGGGTGCCCTCAGATCTACTCTCCTCACCAGTTACTGCTCTTGATTTTCATGTTTCAAAGGCCCTGTCCACACTGCAGCTTGAAAACCCTTCTGTAACGTTACCGAGGGTGTAAACCGCATCGGTAATGGCGTGTGTTTACACTGGTAACGTTACAGGAGGCGTTTTCTAACTGTTGTGGAAACCACCTATGAGGTGGTTTCCACAACAGTTATGGAACCGGTCCCACCCTGGGACCATTACCAGCGGTAGTGTGGACTGCGGTAACGGTCCCTCAGAGGGCTAACCTGGCGCGAAGCTGCATGTGGGATCAGCGCCGCTGTACGGTCGCCCATATCCCGATGTAGTGGACGCGGCGTCAAGCCTTAACCGACACCGCCAGGTGTGGAAGCACTGCACCGCTCCGCGGCCGTAACGGATTGCATCCGTTACCAGGCACAACAGGTGTACTGTGGACAGGGCCCAAGACATTCTAGGACACTAATAACTCCTATTCCATGCCATTCATCTGAATGGCCTGGAATGGTGTTATTGATGTCACAGAATGTTTAGGCAGTATGAAAAGAGAGAGCAGCAACTGCTGAGGAGAGAGGGATTTATAGTAGTTACAAAGGAAACAAAATCAGATTAACAAAAATGGTCAAAAACATATCAGAATACTGGGTAGTCAATAAAACAACTGGAGGGCATCTAGGGGTGTAAAAACCGTTTCCTATCACCATTTAAAGAGACCACAATGGACTATTTAAATCACTTCTAACATTGTAAAACATTAATTTACTGCTCTATTGCACTCGTACAACTGTGTTTGGCCATTTTTTAAATAAGCTTACCTATTTATATTAAGCAGGCAATTTTAAAAATGAAACAAACCACTCCAGGTTGTTGTTTAAAGGATCCCTATTCAAATCCTCAAACTGTAGGAATACTCAGTCAGCCTGCTGTCCTTAGGCTCCAGGGCCATGCATCCAAATCCTTTAAACTACAGCGTGTCAAGGTTTATTCCTTACATTCAAGACCATAAAAGATACTGGTGCAGGCACTTTACAGTGCTGTTACGTCTTGAAAAAGCGCCAGGGCAGCATGAAACGTTGATGGTGGTGTACGGGGGAGGGGCGGTGCTTTACCTTTTAATATTAAAATGAGCTGCTATTTGGAGCTGAATTGCAACTGCATTATTTCTTGTGCTGTTGAGACCACTTTTTCTTGTACTGCCACGTCAAACATTATGCCTACGGATTCCTGGTACTGCTATTTGGTCCAAAAAATATAACTATAGTGGGACACAAGTTTCAGGGTCTTTAAATACTAGGCATGTAGACCTGTGAAGTTACTTCCCTGGGTGTAAGGAACTACACAGTGTCACCAAAATACTGACAAATGAAGCCAAGGTTCATACTAAAGACATATAGGATAGTATATGGCATCCCACACACCAGACGATCCCCCTCCCCCCCAAACGAGTGTTTTTGATGACGGCTGATGACCTCGAGTATGAAGCTTGAGAGGTTATTCTGCCATCATCGAAAACACAAGGGGGAAGAATAGCAGTTGTATTTGGGATGCCATACACTATTCTTTATAGTGTATGGTCCCCAAAACACAATTACTTACTTTTTGGAAGCCAGCCTTTGTTGTCCGCGACCCACATTTCGTCACCTTAGGATTGCCGTCCAGCTCGTGCACAACACTTCAACCATCAGTGCCGATCATAAGACAGGATTGGTTGCATTATGACATTGCTACTAACGCAGAACAAGAAGTTTTTCTGCGTTAGTAGCTACGTCACTACTGAAGCAGAACCATTTTTTTAACCACAGTGTATGGTTTTCCATGCACAACCACACTCGACCATACACTAAAATGAATGAAAGCACTCTGTTTGTATGAAAGTCTTAACTTATATCATGCATTTTTTTTTCCTTCGCTTTTTTCTTTCTCCTCCCCGGCCCTGGTCAGCAATCCTCGTCTGACCATCATCCCTAGCCTCCATTCCCGTCAGCCCTCACCCTTGCAGCCCCCACGGCTTACCGCGATGGGGAGCCCCCACTCACCTGTCACAAGCAGAATGTGGCTCAGGGTGTTCCCTCCAGGAACGGAGTACCAGAGGACAGCCATCAAGCCTCCACGACCAGCCACCAGGGTCTACCGGTTTTCTCCCCATTGAGAGCCTGGTGTGCAATGATGCCGGTGACAGGAGCACATCCCCACCAGGCAGCTGCCAAGCTCCCGCCCGCATGTTGCGTCAGCAGCGCTGCGCTGACCCCAGCCTCCACCAGCCGTCAGGCGTGCACCAACTGAAGGCACCCCCCTCCTCGGAGATGAGGAGCAGTCCACTGGATGCTCGATCCACCCCCTTCCCTGCCAACCCATGCTCGCTTCCCGAACTCGGGTCACGCGAAAAGTAGGTGCAGCAACCAGTGCCACTGGGACACTCATTTCACGCAAAACGCTTAATAACATGCGATTAAATAAAACATGATATGGCTGTAGTGTAGTAGAGCCTGCACCGGTGTCGAGGCACACTTATTGGAAGGCATGAGTTAACTTCAAGACTGCAAGGGATGCACCAAATGAAGGATGCAAGGAATACGTGGGGAAGAACACAGAAAACAGCTGAAACTTTATAAGGATCACAACTTACTCTGAACAAACCATGGGGTCATTACATTACTACAAATGATGGACTTTGTGAAGTAATCATTCTAAAAGCAAGTACCTAGTAGATTCTGATTCTGGAAGCCTTGAGAACTCATCGAAGCCCTGCGAAAGTATTTTAAAAATAAAAGTATCTGAGAATGCTTCCCGAGGAAGCTTTTTACATCAAAACAAACCATCTGCCATGAGAAGAGGCTTAGGATCTTAACCAAGATATCTTGTCTAATTGGATGACTATACAGGGCTTCTGAATATTATTAAAAACCAGTGTATTGTGTGATTTATCAGGGTTTTACATGCAATATTGAGTTAGCCCCTTCTTAAAAACTGCAATGTTACCTGAAGGACCTAATTAGTAGGTAGTACATGACCAGTTGAACAATCATAAAAAAACAGCCAAATCTCCAACAACACAGATTTATAGAAATCAGGTGGAGGGAGGTGGTGCTGCCATTGTATCACTCACTGGTAACATCCCACCTGGAGTAGTATGTCCAGTTCTGGGAGCCGAATCTCCACAAGGACATTGAAAGGGAAGAGGCTATACAGAGGAGAGCAACCAAAATGGTGAGGGGGGTTGCACGAGAAGCCACATGAGGAAAAGCTGCTGGAACTCAGCATGTACTCCCTAGAAGAGAGGGCATGACTGAAACCTAGAAGTACCTCACAGAGATGAAAAAGGTGCAAGTGTAGGGTCTATTTCAGAGAAAGGAAGGACCTAGAACAAGGGGGCATGCAGAGAATCTAAAGGCAGGAAAGTTTAGGCGAGAAAAGGGCAGGAATGACTGGAACAGCCTGCCAGAGGAGGCTGGAGTCAAAGATTGTGGGGGAGCTTCAAGCATGTAGGGATAGACACAAGGACATATTAAGTAGAGGAACAGGGGAAGAAAGTGATACCAATGACCAGCTAGGGTCAAGGTGCAGACTGGATGGGCTTAAAGGTCTTCTGCCAACAAAATATACATTTGTTTCTAAATACAAGACAGTGCAGTATAAAATGAATGAAATATGGTACAAACTAAACAAAATACTATCATACTATTTCTCCAAAGATTTTCAAATCCATTAACTTGTAACTCAAGACTTGTCTGTTTGCAGTAAATCTGTTTTGTGCTCTCCTTATGACTTGCTGGACATAATTCACAAGATTAAACAGTATAATAACGTACTCTGGTGTTAATGCATCCTGCATAATGCAGTACAAGTTATTGCTTCAGTTCAACCATGTACAGGGAGAAAAAATTACTCACCTTAATAAATGTTTATTCTAATGGAGTCTTGCTGTATTCTGACATACTGCAGTGATTCCCAACCTTTGTTCTCAGGGGCAGTTCAAAGAGTTAACTTTCTATGCAGGGCATAGAATGTTGAGCTCGAGCTTGGTTGAAGTCTCTGTCTGGAGCGTTTCAAACTTAAACCGTAAGATTCTTACAAGCCCAACTAACTAAAAATTCTATGTGGAAATTGTAAACACTCCTACTAGCCAACTGGCCGAAAAAGGTTTTGGATTCCCAAGGAGACAAGTCAGGAAACCCAAAATCCAATCTTATACAAATAATAATAAATCAGCACCCAAACAGAAAGGAGGTGGGTGCAAACAAAAAACACCCCTGGGGTGCAACACTGCACATGCCCACCCACTTCCCAAAAACAAGTTCTGAGAGGCGAGGCAGGAAGGGAGGTCAGAATACAGCAAGACTCCATTAGAAGAAACATAGCTACTACGGTGAGTAATTTTTTCTTCAAACATGAAGTTTTGCTGTATTCTGACACATTGCAAACTACCAAGCAGTACATCCATGGAGGAGGGACAGAAGCTAGTTTTGGAATAGGCTCTGAAGTACTGATGTGCCAAACCCAGCATCACTCCTAGCCTGGATGTCCAGAGAGTAATGTTTGGTAAAGGTATGGACCGTTTTCCAGGTGGCTGCTTGACAAATTTCTGAGAGAGGGATATCCCTGGCAGCAGCCAGGGAAGCAGCTGTACCTCTTGTGGAATGAGCCCTCAGGCCTGAGGGTGAAGTTTTCCCAGTTTTTCATAGCAGAATTGTATATAAGACACAATCCACCTTGCAATAGATCTCTTGGTGGCAGGTCTGCCCTTTCCCAGTTCTCCAAAAGTGGGAAACAACTAGAGGGAGTCAAACCTGTGACCCTTGGTACGCTCTACGAAGTAACTAAGGGCCCTTTTAACATATAAACTATGTAGCCTCCTCTCTCCTGAGGAAGAATGATCAGTGAAGAAAACAGGAAGAGACACAGACTGGTTTAAATGCAAGTCTGAAACCACTTTGGGCAAGAACCTTTTATTAAACATATTGGTTCCAAAGACCACTTTATCCCTGTGAAATGAGACAAAAATCAGGTTCCACTGACAGGGCATGCAATTCACCGATATGCCCGACAGAGGTAATGGCTACCAAGAACACAGTTTTCCAAGTCAAGTACTTAAGCTCTGTTGAAGACATAGGCTCAAAAGGGGGTTGCACAAGTTGAGCAATTCAAACATTCAAATCCCAGGCAGGGACAGGGTCTCTAAAAGGAGGATCGGTGATAAGCAATCCTTTAAAAAAAATTGCACAACACAGGATAAGAAGATGGTGAGGAAGACTTCCCCACAGACAAAAACGCAGAAACAACTGACAAGTGTACCTTGAGAGTAGCTGGTCTGAGGCCTAGGCCATTAAGATGGACCATATAATCCAGAACCATAGGCAATCCAGCAGTGTCTGGAGAAACATGCTTCTTAGAACACCAAATGCTGAATCTCTTCCATTTGGAGTTGGAAGTCTTTCTGGTGGAGGGCTTTCGAGAAGCCTTGAGCATATCCAGAACCCCTTGGGAGAGATGCAGATCTGCAAAATCTAACTCTTCAAGAGCCATGCATTTAGATTGAGAGACTGAAGACTGGGGTACCAAATCCTCCCCTGAGAGGATGTTAACAGGTTGTAATTCTTGGGACGAGACCGAGGAAGATGGACTGCTAGGGACAGCAACAGGGGGTACCAGAGCTGTCTGGGCCAATCTGGAGCAATCAGAATCACCTTGCAAGGTTGAGACCTTATTTTGACTAAGACTTTGAGCAGGAGTGGGAAGGGGGGCATGCAGAAACTCCCCTTCTCAATTCTGAATCATGGCGTCTAGGGGGACTGAGCCCAAGACTGGAGGTCTGCAACAAAAGAGAGGGAGTTGGTGATTGTCTGGGGATGCAAAGAGATCCATCTCTGGAGTGCCCCACCTTGAAAAAAAAATTACTTTTCAACACCTGAGGGTCCAGGGACCATTCATGATGGCCCTGAGAGATCCTGTTCAGTGCATCTGCTAGCACATTGTCCTTCCCTGGAAGGTGAACTGCTACCAGAGAAGTTTGCAGGGAATAAGCCAGGGACCACAACTTCATAGCTTCTGTGCACAAGACCGTGGACCGAGTGCCTCCCTGCTTGTTGATTTACCACATGGTGGTGGTGTCCGTTCTGACTTAAACCACCTTGTTCTGTACTGACTGAAAGCTTTTAGGGCCAGAAAAACCGCCCTGAGCTCTAGGAGACTGATATGGAGAAGGGATTCTTGGTGGGACCACAGCCCCTGGGCAGTGAGGGACCCCAGATGGACTCCCCAGCCCAGAAGAGAAGCGTTCATTGTAAGACCACTGAACAAGGCTGAGTAACAAAAGGAACACCTTGTCTTAAATTGCCCTGATTCAGCCACCACTGGAGGGCTTGGATCAAGGTCAGAGACACTGGGATCAGTTTGGTAAGAGAATCCTTCCTCAGAGACCAAAAAGCTCTCAGGTGGAACTGAATATCCCTCATCTGGAATCTTGCCCCTTGGACCACTGCTGTTGAAGCTGCCATGTGGCCCAAGAGCTGAAGGAAATGCCTTGCTGGTAGAGACACCCGAAGGCTGAAAGAAGAGACTAGTTCCATAAGAACCATTGCCCTTTCTAAAGGAAGAAAGGCTCTTGCTCCAAGTGTGTCCAGTTCTGCCCCATAAAGGTAAGAAGCTGGATTGGTTCGAGAACTGACTTGGGAAGGTTGAGAAGAAATCCTAGAGAAGTGAGCACTTGCTGGGTCACTTGCAGGTGAGACTTGACTTGGTCTGGAGACTGACCCACTACTAGCGAATCGTCCAGGTATGGAAAAATGGAAATCTTTTGCTTTCTTAGAAAGGCAACTACTACTGCTAGGCAATTTGAAAACCCTTGGGGCTGAGGTGAGGCCAAAGGGCATTGCTCTGAACTGATAGTGGCCTGAGGGCAACTCGAACCCAAGGTACTTTCTGTGGGAGCACCTGATGGGAATGTGAAAGTAGGCATCTTTGAGGTCCAGAGAAGGTAGCCAGTCCCCGGGCCTTAGAGAGGGAAGGATTATTCCCCAGAGTTACCATCTTGAACTTTGGTTTTAAAAGATGTTTGTTTAGATATCTTGGGTCTAGGATGGGTTGCCACTCCCCTGTCTTTTTGGGGGTCAGGAAGCACCTGGCGTACAGTCCTTTGCCCCAGTGTAGGTTAGGTACTCTCTCTATGGCTCTTACGGCTAAAAGAGAAGAAAAAAACCTCTGCTTCTAGAGCAAAGGTTTCCGAGAGATTTGGAGGTAGAAAAGATCTGGCTCTCATCTTTGGAAATTTTCTGAAGCTGAGAACCAGTCCCAGGCTTACTACTTCCAGGACCCACTATTCTGATGTAACTGACATCCAGTTCTGGACAAAGTAAGTCAGCCTGCCCCCTACTGGAATAGGAGAGTCGACCCGGGTAGGCCCATCAGGGTGTCTGCTTGGCAGAGGCTTTAGGCTGAGGAGTGGATGCAGCCCTGTTCATCCCCCTTCTGCCTCTCCCTCTGCTCTGAGAAAAGGAAGAGGCCTGAGCTTGCTAAAAATGCATTTGAAAAGGCCTGCCCCTGCCCCGGACTGCTGCCTATGAGGAGTTGCCTGCCTCTCCTTGGCCTGAGCACTCCTGCAAGTGGTCCTGTATTCATCCATTTTCTTCATGTAATTCTCTGTCTGCTCCCCAAACACAGAATTACCCACTACAGGAAAATCCATGGCCTTAGCCTGGGTGTCCTGCGAGAGGCTAGTACATCCGAGCCAAGCCATCTTCCAAAGAGCCACAGATATAGCCATGACTCTTGATGACACATCATTAGAGTACACAGCAGCATGAAACTGAACCTTAGATGCCTCAATCCCATCTGCAGCCACCACCTCCAGCTCCTTGGCCAGCTGTGGGGGAGGTCTGTTTAGCCAGTGCCAGTACAGCGTCTCACCTGGACTTCTGGTACCTGGCTGTATAGGCCATGTAATTTACCTGCCCGAGTCCAAAGGAAGATGCCATGTACCGTTTCTTTGCCATGGCATCAATCTTCCTGGAGTCCTTGTCTGGGGGGTGTGAAGCCAAGGGAATATTTGCCTTGTCACAGGCAGCAGCCTGCACTATCCCAACATGGCTGTATTACTGATACAAGAACTTCGTGTCTGAGCCTGAAAGTGTATACCTCTTGTCCATTCTTCCATCCATAGGAGGTATCGTGTTAGGAGACTTTAGGATTTTTTGTGCCCCTTTCCCAAAAGATTTGTGGAGGGAATAGACAGTCTCCTGGACTCTGGGATGTCCATCATTTCTACATAATCAGGCTCCTCTTGATCTTCCACAGCCTCCTCCATAGGAAGCTGGAGGGTTTCAGACACCTTTCTGTAGAACATAAAGTGAGAAGGGGACTCAGAAAGCCCAGGAGGGGAACACCTGAAGGTCTGTCTGGGGAGACATCCAGTTCCACAGGCACACCCAGACCCTCACCTTCACCATCATCATCCTCAAATTCCCCTTCATCTTCAAATTCCGGTTCATAAAAATCTTCGAGGGCATTATCTTGAACTGGGGGAACCAACCAAACCGAACCCCTGCCAGAAGGAGCGGATCAGCTGGAACCGGACAGAGCGATTCTACAATCTGAATCGCTCTATCGCTTTGGCAGCCGGAACATGAACCTCTGGATCCGAACCGGTCGATCTGTCTTTGCGTTTTCTTTTCGTTGGAACCGATCCCTCGGAATTGGCTCTCCTTTTGCCCATAGTAGTTATTGCCCTGGTCAGAGGGCACTCCTCCTGGTTCGGTTGGAACCAAACCGGGCTGGTCATCCGGGTCAGCAGACTTCTCAGCCTACCTAATCTCTTCACAAGGGTATATTTGGCAAAGTTTTTACATATTTGTCAGTCTGAATCGAGGTGATCAAACCCAAGACAATAAGCACAGGTGGTGTGGGAATCGGCCTTAGCAAAGACCTCCCCACACTCACTGCAGTGTTGAAACCCAGTGGGCCCGGGTTTTTTCTTGGGTTTCTCAGATATGGCCAGCCTAACCAACTTACCCTTTTTATGGCAACCGCCAGGCAAGACTCCCTTATCGGTTCCTAACCGTGTCACGGGTATTGGGGGGAAAAAAAACAACTTACTAAAACATTTTTTTTTTTTTTTAGAACCGATAAGAACCAGTAACCACACACTAAGTAAAGACACAAACCACAAGATTTCACTATCAAATGGCGGGCTCAGCCGAACTGAGCCACACTTTGACAGGTTCCACATAGAAAACCAGAACAATTCCTCTCTAGTACTCACGGCACCACAGATAGAGACTGAACCGACTATGTGGATAACTTTTTCAGTTTAAAAAAAAAAAAAACACGACGAAAACTGAAACTTTAACAGACTTTCAAACCAAGCTGAAGGAGAAATCTCCGGAGCGACCGTTCAGTGAGGCGAAGTAAAGAATCTGACGGTTTAAGTTTGAAACACTCCAGACAAGAGACTTCAACCGAGTTTGAGCTCAGCATTCTATGCCCTGCATAGAAAGTTAACTCTTTGTTCTCCGGGGCAGTTCAAAGGTTGGGAATCACTGCAATATTTCAGAATACAGTAGAGACTTCATTTTGTTTGAAGTGTTACAGCACACCACCCACCCCTGGGTGTTATCACCCTCAAACATCTGGGTGTCCTAAGGCCTGTTGACATGGCTGATATGCTGCATCTGCAGCTGTGCCATGCCATGGGTGAGTGCCTAAAGAACGCACTAGCAAATGGGCAGGAAGGAGGAGGTGGAAGAACAATGGGGAATAATAAAAACTGCCATCACAGAGGTAACGAGCCTTTGTGTGAAGCAAATAAACAAAACAAGACGATGTAAGAAACCACTATGGTTCTCAAAGGAAGTGGCAGTGAAGGTTCAAAGAGAAAAGAAAGCATTCAGGAAGTACAAGAATACTTAGAAGGAGCAGGACAGAGAACTGTATCAGTTAAAGCAAAGGAGGCTGGGAAGGCAGTCAGAACAGCAAAGGCCCAAACCGAGGAAAAGATAGCCAACTCAGTTAAGAAGGGGATAAAACCTTTTATAGGTACATCAGGAGCGAAGGAAGACCAAGGGAGGATAGTGAGGCTTAATAAGGGGAGGGAGGTGGGCAGAGGGAGACTGTGAAAAGGCAGAGATACTAAACAAATATTTTTGCTCAGTATTTACAAAGGAAGAGGGGGAGGTACATAAAACAAACAGTAGTAACACTCTGGATACAGAAGTTGATACCGGCCCATTTACAGAAGAAAGGGTTCTGAAAGAACTCTTAAAACTGAAGGTGGACAAAGCAATGGGGCCTGATGGGATTCATCCTAGAATTCTAAAAGAACTAAGGGTAGAACTAGTGACACCACTGACTACCCTTTTTAACAAATCATGGGAGGATGGGGTGGTACCCGAGGACTGGAGGAGGGCAGATGTGATTCCCCTTCACAAAAGTGGGAGCAAGGCAGAAGCAGGAAACTATAGACCTGTTAAGTTTAACCTCAGTGATAGGGAAAATGATGGAATCACTTCTAAAGGAAAGAATTGTCCAGGTATCTAGAGGCCAGAGGGCACGGACCCTAGGCAGCATGGATTCCACAGCGGGAAGGTCATGCCAGACGAATCTGATAGATTTCTTTGACTGGGTGACCAAGTAGTAGATCAGGGAGGAGCTGTGGACATGGCCTACCTAGACTTTAGCAAGGCATTTGACACAGTCCCACACAAAGATTAATATACAAGTTAGCCAGCCTGGGAGTGGGTCCCAAGATGACAGCCTGGGTAAAGAATTGGCTGGAGAATAGGACACAGAGGTAACAGTAAATGGAGTCCACTCAGAAGAAAGGAGGGTTACTAATGGGGTACACCGTGAGGTTCAGTATTAGGACCGGTCCTCTTCAATCTTTATAAGCGACATTGCAGAAGGACTGGAAGGAAAAGTATGTCTCTTTGCAGATGACACTGAGATCTGCAACAGAGTTGATGCACAGGTGGGTGGAAAGGATGAGAAGGGACTTGGCAAGGTTAGAGGAATGGTCAAATGTATGGCAGCTTAGATTCAATGCTAAGAAGTGCAAGGTAATGCACCTGGGAAACAAAACCAGGGAAGAGTACACAATGGGGGTGAGATACTAACAACAACAAAATGGAAAGGGACCTGGGGTAGTCATATCAGATGACCTAAAGATGGGCAAGCAATGTGAGAGGGCAGCAAGGAGGGCTGGGGGATACTGGGATGCATAGGGAGAGGCATCACCAGTAGAAAACAGGAAGTTATTATCCCTCTGTACAGACAGCTGGTGAGACCCCATCTGGAGTACTGTGTGCAGTTCTGGAGACCCAGTCTCATAAAGACATAGACAGGATGGAAGCTGTCCAGAGGAGAACCTAAAATGGTGTGGGTCTGCACGGAAGACATATGAAGAGAGACTTAAGGAGCTTAATATGTATAGCCTCGGAGAAAAGAAGGAGAGGGGACATGATAGAAACTTTCAAGTACCTCAAGGAATCAACAAAGTCCAAGAGGTAGCATCTTTCAAAAAGAGGTGTGCAAGAACAAGAGGACAATTTGAAGATAGAGGGGCGGCTCAGAGGTAATTTAGAAGTATTTTTCACAGATAGGGTTGTGGATGCATGGAGCGGCCTTCGGAGGAAGTTGTGGAGTCAAAATCAGTGGTGGAATTCAAGCATGCATGGGATAGTCATAAGGCAGTTCTGGGGGTTGGGGGTAGGAAGAAGTAGGCTGCTGGTTAACTAGGATCTGCAGCTTATCCAGTAGTAGGTAGGGAAATGGGCAGACTGGGTGGGCCAAGCAGTCCTTATCTGCCGTCAAATTCTATGTTTCTATGTTATGTTTCTATGCTCTCTTTTTGGACTACCCAGGACAATAATGCCAGTGTTTACATGCTCCCTCTCAGCACTAAAGCAAGCCACGATGGAGAGGGGCTGTTATCGTCTCGGGGTGGTAGGTAACATCAGTAACTGTGCACCGGAGCCAAGAGACTCAGCTTGTCCACACAGCTGCTTAAGTGGCTTGCTTTGGAACATGTCCTTAACCCTGCGCCGACTTGGGCAGACGAACACTAACCATGCTTCAGTAAGTATCCACATGGTTGTGCACTCTGGTTCCTGCAGTGCAAAGGCAGCCATGTAAACAAGCCTCTAGGTACCAAAGCAACATTCTTCCTGTGTCTCTAAAGAAGAACTGTGTTGAGCATGCAAGTCATTTTCCCCATTAGAAGTTGTATTTAAGCTATGGTTCAAATTCAGTTACTGTTTCATCTATACTGACCTTTCAGAAAGCAGTGAGCATTTCTGATTTTACACTTTAATGTTTTATCAGAAAAGACATACTAAACTTGTAACAGCTCATTTCTAGATGCATCCTGGGGGTTGGGGGAGAGGGTAGTATGCAGCACATGATTTACATGTAAACATACATAATGTAATGTGCAATAGTAATAAAAAAGTATAAGAATAATACATACAATAAAAAAAGTAAATATAAATATACACCAGTGTGCAGTCAATTTACAGGCAGAATATTCAGGGCTATAGAAATGAAATATAATGCTAATTAAGATACACATGGTATACAGTACCAGAAGAGTTGCTAGGCAGTATCAGATTACCACCACCCAGGTGCAAACTAACAAAGTCAGTTCAGGAGGTAGGCTCAGGAGCAGAATATGTTAGCAATAACCCACAACAGGGTATGGAGTTGTAAGCATTTAATGCACACCTGGGGTGTATTGCAAGGCACGAGGCTGCAGGCAGAGCATAATCACAGCACCCCAAGTGTGCATTAAATGCCTATAAACCCATGACTGGAGTGGCTTACTGTACTTAACATGGGTTATGGCACAAACAAAGTTTTTTTTGTGTTTAAACACCAAAACAGAAACTGTTATCTTGCAATCTTGCAAAATAGGCCCCATGATAAAAATGCACATTCCTTGCTCTTATGCACATACAGATGTCACACATATAGTACTGACATGATCTGTGTCATTTCTTGTGCATAATATGCTCTGGTACCATGCCTATGACATTTCCTTTGCCCACCCACCCACATACTGTCTGTGTGTCTCTCTTAGCAGAATTAAAGATTTTCTTGCCTACAGGAGGACTCGCACAGACACGCTCACACATACAGAAGAGTGAGACGCAGACTGTTGGAATTTTGCAGTCTCTCGATCTCGCTCACTGTGTGTCTTTCTCTGAGCATTGCATTTCCCTGGTCTGACAGTACCTTTTGCGGCTCACTCACAGTAGAGAGAGAGAGAGAAAACGCATGCACTGCGCGTGCCAGTCCTCTCCGATCCCGCCTCTGTGTGTGTAGTGATTTTAAAGGAGGGCAGCACCTCTGTTAGGGAGGGAACAGTCACCATATTAACACTGTGTGCTGTTTGGTTTGCTTTCTCTCTTCCCCTGTCCCCCATATTCATTCATATTCTCTCTCTCTCTCTCTCTCTGTGCGTTCATTGCCTTCTCATTAAGGCTTCATGGGGGGGGCCCTCATGAAGCCTTAACAAGAAGGTGACAGTGCTGGGGTATTGTGCCTGTATATATGAATAGCACCTTACGAATTATTCGAGCAAGCTGTCTCCGTAATAAATATATAAAACATTTTGAAGCATCAGTTTGCTATTTATTCTCCGGAGTGCAGTATATACTTTTCGTAGTCAAAGACTGAAGGATCATCTTCATGACCAAGTCCCTGCAAGCAGGGAATGGGATACTGGCTTTGTTTCTATATAGCTGTCTCAGTTTGGGAGTGAAGCTTGTGGTGGCAAGTACCTTTTACTGTATAATGTAGTTTATGTCCCTTATAGTACTGTTCTGTAGTAAAGCACTGATTAACTGTGCCAACAACAGAGTAGGGACATAAATTACATCGGAGTTCCAATATGGTCCTTACCAGCAGCACGTACATCAGAAGGAAAAAAAATAAACACCGGGATAACGAAACAGCCTGTATAACTAGAATAAAAGAAATGGAACCAATATTCAAAAACACAATCTACTGGGAGAAAGGATTTGCAGGTTCAGCACAGTTTTCATTTAAATACTTTCTTTCAAGCTTCAAAACACTGGATTAAAAACCTCGATCTAAGAACAAAGCAAAATGAGTAAGATTTACTACAGTAAACAGTAAGCAAACCAAAATGTTTCTGCACAAAAAAAGTGCACACTGGGACCAGCCCCACACTTGAATATAGAGCCCTCGGTACAGACTACTCTTTAAAATTATTTTAAATGCTGCCAAAGACGGTAACAGTGGTAGTGAGTTTCAAAATGATTTAAACTGGCTTAAACAGTTTCCATCTCCCCACATGTACAGGGCCTAAAAGACCATCTGAAAAAACTCACTGCTGTGCAGAAGCAGTAACCCCATCCAACACTTTTTCATCTGATAACCTACCTTCTGCCTTATAGAATACAACCTTTAATAATAAATTTATTATCAAACTATGTAATAAACATTGTAGATCATACCAGCAGCACGGTATAATGGTGAGACCATCATAGACTTGGAAACTAGGTTCAAATACCCCTCAGAGTACCTTCCTTAAGTAAACTAATAAATATCCCTGTGCATCAGTCATCTGGACTTTAAAACTGAGTAGGACTCCACTGAAAATGAGATCATGCATCTCAGGTGGGCTTTCCCTGGGTTAAAAAAATAAAACCACAGGGATGGTCAGTCTGAAGGATACCTAGACAATAAAATGCTAAATGACCATTTGAAAAATCAATCTCATGGTAGGTACTATAGTACAGATCAAACCCCACTAAGAAATATAAATATGTACCCTCATTCACTGTCTAATGTAGTTTTGCTGTATTTAAATACAGGCCTGTTATACTTCACACTACTATCCTATTGTAAAATGGAGCAGAATGTCATTTGTAACAATATCAACAATATGAGTGTTCCAGATATACTGCTGTATTTAGAAAACTGGTCTTGTTTGTTGGTTTTTATCATGATAATCCATATTTAGGATTTCACCATCGCCCCAACAAAATTTAAAAGTGCAAAGGGTCCCTTCATGTAGAAGTCCATACCTGGACTGGATGGCATAATACAGCAATATAAATCATCCTTCTTATATTTCTCACCTGTAAAAACTTTCATATAAAAAAAAAGCGCCACACACACACACACACAGCGCCCCACCTCCAATGTGAATACAAGGCATTTGTAGTATATGATTAGCCCCTACTGTGTATGGATTTCCATACAAGTATAATTTTCTTGTTATGGTACAGTTCAAAGATCATGAAAATGTGTTACGGTATCATTCTGACATCACATTGGTACCATATTTTCAACCTTGATGCACTACCCAACTGATTAAACCTGCAGCTTTCAGCCGGCCTGGTGGCGCTTATGGTTGAGATGTTGGATGCTGCACCACACGCCATGCCGGTGACCGGGAACAACTGGGTTGCTGGGGGGTCAGTGGGGGGGAGAAGAGAGGAGTGGATCAAGCAACTGATGGACTTCTCTCCTCTCCTGGGAAGGGGAGGCCTGTCATCCTGCTCCTTGGCTGCCCCCTAGTGGAGGCCAGAGGGTGGCGCCGGAGGCTGGGAGACATGAGTGTGCCACTACACATGCACTTTCACACTGAGAGGGGAGAGGGTGTATGGGAGAAGGAAAAAAATGGGAAAAAGGAGCTGGCAGGTTCCATGATGTCACAGCACCATACCCGACTGGCACCTCTAGATATCTGGATTGTGCTTGGGGGAAGAGAGGGGACAGACCTCCCCCTCCAGCCCTGCCAGAGAGGGAAAATTCATGGCGGAATACTGGGAGGAGCCTGGAGTTGGGGAAACTGAACCCGTGGAAGTGTAACCGGAGCCGGGGGAGAGGATGTAGCCTGCCTGCCAGCCATGCAGGAAAAAAGCAATATGGAAACAGAATACAAATCCCTGCAGCTTTCAAAAACAAAATTAAGGAGAAGATGGTGGCGCCATTTATTGAGCAGGTGTCTGTGTCACTGCATACATGACACACCCAGGTAGCTCTCCAGCACAAGACTGTGTACCTGTACATCACCCTTGCCTTTTTTTTTTTTTATTAAAAAACAAACAAAATAAACCACAATGAGGCTGTTACTCAGCCTTGAAAGCAAAGGAAACTCGAGAGAAGCGGCTTCACAGAGTGGAGGGAGCAGAGCAAGTGGGAGCTCAGAGTATATATAATATACATTAGTTGTTCTTACAAACAGTTGTAAAATGGATGGTGAACCCATTGTGCAGTGGTACAGCTCCATGGGGTGTTGTATCTTGGTATCAGTATACCAGTAATGATCCACTTTAGTATTCTAATTGGGGGAAGAGACCTGCTCAGGAAAAAGCACTCAAACCATCTCCATTTCCTATTTAAAACAGCCCAAACTGGTTAGTTAGGGTAGGACAGTGTCTCTTGTATGAGCAGGGAAAATGTTAACGTCAGTGCTTGCTACTCAGAGATGCCTACTAAACCCAAAGTTCAATTATATTTTTAGACTGCTTACGTTTGGTAGTATATTTAGAGTGCACTTGGATCAGCTTGTTAAAGCAGTAGTCCTGGACTTTCACCCTTGCTGTAAATAAGCCAGTCTTCATGCTAACACTACAATCTAGGTAGTGGCTAGACAAAACAAGCATTTGTCGATGCCAAATGTTTGCTTGCTGGCATTGGTAGTGTAGGAGTTAGAGAGATGCGTAACAGGAAATGGTAGTGAAGTACTGAGCTGAAGCCAACCCCACCACCACCCTGCAGAAACTGACAGGCATTGGGGTGTGCCTTTGGGTCATCTGCCATAACGCCCATACAATTTTACCACACCCTATTCTGCAGACACTGACAAGTGTCATGGTGTGTGTTGGGGTCTTTGGGCCTTACACTTACCCCATTCCATCAGGAAATACAGTGAGATGGGTGCAGTATAGGAGAATGGGGTGAACTCTGGGGCTGAAGAGTCCAAGGCAAACCTCGATGCCTGTCACTGGCTGCAGGGTGTGTGTGGAATGGCATGAGCATTACAGGCGACAATCCTAAGTTACACCCCTGATGCCTGTCAGTCTCTACAGGGTAGGGCGCTATGGTTGGAAACCGTAACGCCCCAGGTGCGTGTTGGTATTTTCACCCAAATTTTCAACATGGGTTTTTTTTGTGATCCCACCTCATGAACAGTGGCAGTATCAATTTGTTAGCCGAAAGCTGATATTGCACAGCAACTATGCCATTTGACACCACAGGTGCGAAAACACATTTCAAACAGGATGTGAAAAATGACAGCTCTACTGTTCATGAGGAGCTGTAAAAAATAAATAAAAAATAAAAAAATGGCAATGCTGAAAATCTGGAGTGAAAATAGTACAAATTCTTGAAGTTACAAGCGTGCGTAGGAACTGCGCAACACATGCCCGTAAAACAGTCTTTTTGGGGAATTTTTTCACCAAATTTTCAACATAGGGTTTTTGGGGGGCCTACCTCATTAACTGTGACACTGTCGTTTCGTTACTCTGTCCCGAAAGGTGGTTCCACACAGTGACAGTGAAATCACCTTTCGGGACAGAACAACAAAATGACAGTGGCTAGCGGACCAGGGGCACTGAGGGTTGAGGTGTGATGCTACACCTCAAGACTCTGGCCGACCCGGAGCTCGGGGAGGCTCGGAGTCATCGGGTCGGCAGGGGAGGACTAGGATTGAGCACTGGAAGTGAGCTCTCCTAGTCCGGGGAGAGGCGCTGGGAAACCACACAGTGCTGCGCGACCCTGGAGATGCACAGAGGAGTACTGCTTGGCGCTGGTGTGACGGGGAGCGCGGTGGACGTCGGCACGCATGTGTGCAGACATCACTGCACGTCCATGCTCCCAATGGGAGAAAAAGGTGGAAAGTGGCTGGGCATGATTGTGCAGCCTGATGGCCACGCCCTGCCTCGCCAGGTGGACTTGCGTGGAATCGCACTGGGGGGGGGGGTCTGGAGCTGGTCTAACTAAATAGGGTATGGGCAAACCCTCCAGCGGATCGGCAGCGGCAGTGCCGGATCCCCATCACGCGAGTCTGGTGCTCTCCCGGAGGGCTGGGCCGGCGGCTGGATGCCCCCCAAAAGTCGCCGCAGTAGGGCGAATAAATAAGATGAATATAAAAAAAAAAAGGGACAGTGGCAGAGTTCATGAGGTGGGGTCCCAAGAACCCCATGTTGAAAATTTGGTGAAAGAATTCCCAAAAATGGCCGCGATATGCACCAAAGTTGGAAAAAAGTTAAAAAAAAAAAAAAAAAAACATCTGTGTCATTATACAACTTACCGGCATTTCTTCAGTTTGTGGTTGGCTCTGAAGAGTGCAGACATGTTGCCGGCCTCAGGAGGCAAATATGGGGTGAGGGTGTGTGTGCAGAGGTGGGGTACACAGAGGGTGGGTGCGGGGGAAGAAAGCTAGAGAGTCAACGAGGGACTGTTTTCTTTTTGTTCTAGGTTTTTTTTTTTTTTTAATATAAAGACGATGTGGAACTTGCCACGCTGGGGCGGGCTCCCCAGCGTAGCACCTGTCAGTTTGCTTGGGGGCACGCAGTGGAGCCGATGGGGGATTGGGCACCCGTCATACAGTGCAGGAATGGAGGGGACACACTGGGGTGGGCTCTAGCATGCTACCCTAGGTGTTAGTGGGGGGGGGGACTGGACACGACAGGGATCAGAAACTGTCTAGGACAGTTAAGAAGTGCAGTCGTGTAGGCAATTTGCATGCTGCCAATGGCAGCATGCAAATTGCCTGAACGTTACCACCGCTGATTGTAGCGGTGGTTCTCTCAGAACTGTACAGCACTGCATCTGAACGGCTGCTCTAGACAGCTTGGACATTCACTGGTGCTGTCCGGCCACGCCTGCAAAAAGGAGCAGGGCATTAGAAGTGGGGGTGGCACACCTACGAAAAAACTCATAAGGAGAGAAATCTCAGTGGCAGAAACCTCCAGAAACACAAAGCAAGAGAGATACCTTCTCTCTCAGACACACTAACTGATATGGAGCGAGTTCTTTGTGACACCCCCTTTCCTAATTATTTAAAAATACTAGCTCAGCGGTAGAGCTACTGCTGACGACCCAGGTTTGGAAAATTGCCTGGGTCATTGGAGGCCAGTCTAGGTGGGGTTGGGGAACTGAGCATTCCAGAGGATCCTCTCCTCCAGAGAGGGAGGTCAGCTTACTCCACCCACTGCAATACTGCAGGTAGCTGTGCAGTTGGAAGCGGCTTGGTTAGAGGGAGGATGATGGATGGTGCCATGCTCCGAACACCTGCCACCAACATCCTGTGGGACAGGTCTGAAATGCCGGAAAAGCCCTGACCAGACAGGATGAATTCTGGCCTCCTACAAGTCCCTTATGGGCTACCTCTGCCCCTCATCCAGAATCTGGATCCATACCAGAGTGCGAAAAGGGGACTCTGTCATTAAGGCACTGGTCAGGAAGCATAGGAAAACCAGGAGAAATTTCAAAATTCATAGAGTTTTGTTTTTCTCAATAACAAAAATAAAAATTATTCAGTATAACTATTTACAAAGGCAGAACAAATAGAAGACTATGTCCTTCCCCTGAGGGTATTAATTCCAAGTTTCAGTCTCAGTCTCACGGTCGTCTCTCTAGCAAAAGCACTGCTACTCTTTTTATAAGTCTTTGGGAACTCGTTAAAAAGAACCTGCTTCTCATAAAATGTTCTTGTAAGTTTCATTCCTTGCAGATGAAACAAAAACAGTGACCTGGAACTGACCTTGTTTGCTGCCACTTAAAAGATTCAAATTATTTTATTTTTTCTTTATACCCGCAGATATGCCCGGGGGGGGGGGGAGAGGAGAAATAGCAAAGGAAGACACAGAGATAGCAGGAGGTGGAGAACTGCAAAACCGGAGTGATCAGTTCCTAGGACTCACAAGAAAATTTGGGTACGCACACAGACAAGAGACAGAAAAGAAGAGGATAGACCAGACCCTTGAGTTTACCTTTTTCTGCATAATACATGGGACAGGGCCTTATTCAACCCTGTCAGAGGCCTCCACAACAACTGGCATGGGAGAGAAGCCATGGGGGTGCACTGGAGTGATGGTGAAGTTCAGAAGAAGCCAGCTGATGGGGCTGGGGGAGGCCAGCAGAAGAGAGCCTAGTCAGAGGCACAAAGAGATTAAGAATAAATGAAATAAAATAAACAAATGATACTGCCCAAGCGAAACTAATATAACTTTAGTTTGAATGATTTAAAGGGGAACTCCGTTCCCCTGAAGGAATGCTGCAAAATGTGAGGTCCTAATTCAGGAAATGCGAACACAAATCATTTTTTATGCCACTTACTTAAAAGTAATTTAGTTTTTATCTGGTTGATTCTATGACCCCTGCCCATCATGTCCACAGCTTACAGTTCCCAGAGTCCCCCCCGCGGCCAGCTCTTTGATGACATGAATGACAGGCTAAGCTGTTGGGATGTATATGTGCCTGAAAATCCATTTTAATGGATGACTGTTTAATACAGCACATGATCGTGCTTAATGTTTGGTGCAGACTGTGCTGTTCCAGTTTATTCTACCACTGCAACCCTGTGGGCTTTAAACCTGTAACAAGTAACCCCAGATGTGGAGACTGTGTTAAACACCTCTCCAAAGAGAATCTTGCTGGATTTTCTGCCCCAAAACCCTGTGACCTAATGGTTTAAATGATCATATTGATCTAGTGACATTTTTGTCGCATATGCATTTGGACTAGATGTACTAGTGATTTTATCACGTTGTTCTCCATAGATTTAGGCCCTGTCCAGACTAGTGGTTTGGTAATGTTACTGGTGTCCTGTAACGTTACCGCTAGGTCTAAAAATGGTAGTGTCTATACCTATAACATTTTAAGAAGCGTTCCTTAAACTGTTTTTTAAACCACCAAAGAGCAGGTCTTTAGCACGGTTACTGAAACGTTACTTTATTTTTCTTCAGTCTGATGAGTAGGGTGGACGGGTGAATGAAGTGTTGTGAAATGTGTCCTCCTTACCTTCCCAGAGCATAGTGCGGTGTTGTGGCGTGTGCACATGGTGCCTACCAGAAAGTACACACACGGTGTCAACAGCGCTGAGCGGGAAAGTATAAAATACCCTCCTCTGTGCAGTTGAGTAGCAGTATACACGGCAGCAATGAGTGATCGTAGTGCAAGCTGGCCTGAAGAGGCCATGAAACTCCTGCTTGATTTTTGGTCACAGGAGTGCGTACAAGAGGAGTTAAATAGTTTCTGGAGAAATAATGTAGTATACCAGAAGGTGGCAGAGTATTTATTTGAAAATGGAATTAAGCGGTCAGCCAAACAGTGCCGAGATAAAATAAAGCAGCTAAAGGTCAGGTATCCTAAAGTGAAGGACAGCAATCGTCGATCTGGCGGTCATCGGGTTGTATGTCCATTTTTTGACCAGCTTGATCGCATATTGAGCATAAAACCCACATCTGATCCACTACGTCCTTGAAAGCAGTGAAACTGAAACAGGTGGACCCTCAGGACCCTGAACTTGATGTAGAGGACTACCCTGTCACCGAGCTTCCAGAATCAGGTGTGTTGCCATTTGGTCCATTATGTATGCCTTCCAACCCCAAAAAACAGCATACAAACTCAACATGTGCTAACCTTATTTATTGCAGATGTTGATCAAGCTGCCGAGTCATCCGTCAGCTTAGATTGTGAGTTTGCTGGTGAGGGTACATCAAGCCCATGTGGAATATCTGGCAGCAGCACTACATCCTCTGATGTGAATGCTGCTCGGCACAAGCGTACATCCAACAGTGAGCCACTATGCAAACTCAGAAAGAAGGTGGTCAGTTGAATGCAGGAACTTGCTGAAGTAGTCTTTGGGCCCACTAGGAAAATGCTGATGGAGCAACGTAAGGAGTTGATGGCCATGGAGAGGGTCAGGGAGGAGAAGGAGATGGAAGAAAGGTTACATATGCAGGAGGCAGAGCAGAATGCAGAGTTTTTCAGAAACATGTTAGCGCTACTGTCTGGCCATTATCGGCCCCCTAGTGTGGCAGCACAAAATGCACAAACATGTACACCCACACAGGTTGAAACTACTACAAGTCATAGCCATGAAGCTGGAACAACAGGTGGTATTGCTCCCGCTCCACAGTGTGGTGGCAGTGCACTGTCCTTTCCTTATATAGGAAGTGTACCAGTACTCACATTTGGTAATCCCACCCCATTATCGTCAGCACAGGCATCACCGAGTACTGCTCCAATGCAGGCGGTCAGTACTGCATCAGTGAACAACATGAATGCTGCTGGTGTAGTGGCTTCACATGTTGGACAAGCTGCCAATATATGTGATGCTATGTCACAATCTACACAGTGACATGGGACAACATAACAATAAGAAAAAATTACTCCCCTGTGTAATTGTGTTTCTTCTAATGGAGTCTTGCTGTATTCTGAATCTGCAGTTAGCAGAAACCCACCCACTCTCGAACCCCTGTATGATGTCTGGCACACTATGTATTCGGATCACCTTGGGTAGCATGACACAGACAATGGCCTAGCACACATCGATTACTATCTCCTCAACAGTAGATCTGCCAACCCCGAACAGGTGCCCAAGGGTTCAATATTCCACACTGGTAGCAAGGCACCACAAAGTAATGGCAACCAGTCGCTGTACTTCAACAGCCTTGCGCAGTACTGTGTCGGACCACTTTATGTGTGGGCTCAGTTCTGTGCACAAAGCTGTAAAAGTCTGTTTAGACATGCGTAAATTACTGAGCCATTGCTCATCGGTCCAAGAAGAAAGCACCATCTGCTCCCACCAGTCAGTGGACCTTGGATGTCTCCACACTACTCTGTCGACTGTCACAGTGTTCAGTGTTACTGAGAGAAACATGTCGCTCACAGCAGCAATAGTATACTGCTGCATCTGTTGAAATCTACGTGCCTGCAAGTGGCATGCTATCAGACGATGTTTCTCCCTCATCACTAGCTGCCGTTTCATGAACCAGCGATTCAGGCAGAGGAAAACAGCAGTGTTTAAAATCGGGCGCCTCCATGTCAGTGGTCTGTTTACATGGAGACGCCGCAATGCCTTATAGGACCGTACGTCGCAGCACATAGTGCAGTGCTGATTGCTGGGATATGGGTGGGTAGGGGTGGCCTCCAGAAGACTAACGCTTTTCAAAACGTTACCAGAAAATGGAGAAAGAACACCAATGTGGATGCAGAGTAACTGTTTAAAAACCGATCCAGATCTTAAATGTGGATGCACGCGAACGGATTAAATGGTAACGTTTTAAAACATTTTTACAGCTCATTGCTAGTCTGGACAGGGCCCTACTGTCTAGCAAACTCAAAGAATATACTGGGTTGCTCATCCAGATTGTGTAGTTCAGATTTAATTTTATGCTATATTTCTGCGTTCGTTTCTTTTACCTCTTCCTTTTGAGTATCTTTGCAAAGTATATACTATTGATGCACATGTGAAATGTTAGAGGACATGAAATTAAATAACTGAAATCATCACTATGTGTCGTGTATTTATAATACAGAGTAGTCTGTCTCCTTAGTGGCACTGAAAGTTAATGTTTAAATTTTTTTTTTTTTAAGCTGTAAATATGAACATGGCAGTTAAGGATGATGTCCGTTCCTTGTTTCCTGTTTCCACTCATTTAATGTGAGCGAGCCTGCTTAATGGAGACATTGTCATTCATAAGTTCCATGACAACATTATGTCTTGTGCACTGTAAGAAACTTGCATGCTGCTGTCAGAAACTGGCTACATCCAGGAAATACATACCATCCTAATCATCCAGGAAATACATACCATCCTAATCACATTAGTAATGTCTTGCATATTAGTACTTTTTTATGTCGACATGGCAATTCTTACAGCAGTATCAATGATATGGTTTGATAATAAAATACTGAGGACAGCTTGATTAATGCAGGGCAATCATAACCATGTGCTGATCTGTTCATTTTTGAAAGTTCTGACTGCCTTAAGAACGGTGACAATCAAAATTGGTTTAAAAAAAGATTGTGCCAATTTGGTGTGTGAAATTAGTAAAATAATGGATACCATACTGGTATTCTTGTTTTGAAAAGTTAGGACAATATCAATGTTTATCTAGTGCCCCTCTCTGACATTTTAGCACTCAACACCTCCCCAAAGACCTTCCTGTTGATGCTCCACATCCAGTGGTGTACAGTGCAGAGTGCAGATTTTGTTGTTATATCTTGAACCCCCCACCCATTACCTGAACAAGTCATCGATGCTTCATATCCAGTGGTGTACACTGAAGTGTAGATATTGTTGTATCTTGCCCCCCCCCAAACTACCTGCAAAACAAATAATTGTCTGATCAGTTACCCCTGTATGATTTTGCACAGTCCATTCTCTAATGGATGACATTTGTTTTATATCATCTATGCCAAGTCAGTCTGAATCAGTCATCCCCAAACTCTAGCCACTACAAGACATCCATTGCATTCTGGTTCTATAAACAGTAAAAACAGCATACTCACCACAGTAAGACTGGGTAATGCTGCAAGTTTGACAGGCATAAACAGTACGACTCACCATAGCAACTGTACACTGTCTTGCTACACTGATTTACCAAGCCCACATAACATGTGTTACATCAACAGGCTTTACCAAAAAGTTTGTAATTTGGTCATCATGTTCAAGTTTCACCCAAAGAAACAGTTTGTTTCTCAGTGCCGGCGTCAGCATCTGGGACACATGGGCAGCTGCCTGGGGCCCCAACCCCAACAAGGGGCCCACGGGGTGAGGCTCCAACTTTCCCCCAAAAAAGGAACGAAAAAAAACAGTGTCAACTTTGCTGATCAGGCTCCACTCCCACTGCAGATCCCTACTGAGTGCTGACAAAGAAGAAATCAGTGCCAAGGGGGTCAAAGGACTGAAAGAGAGAGAAGAAAAGAGTTGAAAAGCAACAAGCAAAGCCATCTGTCCCTGTGTGACATCTTACTTGTCCATCCCTGCTAGAAAAGGGTTTGTTGCCTGCCTGCTGCTGTCATTTAGGACCCATTCCATCTGTATCCTTCCTGGGCTCCCCCATGCCGCATCCGGAAATGAGCCAGCCATGACTTAGGGCGCCTCCCCCGCTCCGCTCTCAGTCCTCAGCACTGGCAAGCAATGACCCCCCCCCCGTTATTACATTTATATTTAAGTCCCAAGGACCCCCCCATGAGGGAACCGTGGCCCCCTAGGAGATAACCAGAGTGTCTCGAAAGGCCCTGGATCAAAAGTTTAACATTTCTGCAGCTGCTACAGTGGTGGTGTGCATAATATGATTTTTGGATTCATAGCGGAGGGCTGTAGGGCAGACAATCTAAGAAGGGAACCCTGTTCCACAGACTACTGCATATAAAGTCTCAGATTCTCCCCCCAACATCTTTTGGATGATCCTGACGTTGGTTTGGAGAAATACCAGACGCTCCTGTCCCGTGTGTATCATGGGTTTTTAATCAACTCCTTCCCGGTCCACAACACTGTACAAGCCTCTTGCCAATTCATACACATTATGATGCAGCGCTGCAGCAGCAGACAACATAAGCAACCTAACTGCATTCACAAAATCCCTCATCCATCACAAATTGATATATTTGTTGCTGTCGCTAGTATATCTATACTGAAGGACCAGAAAATGGCAAAACAAAATTACAATCTGAACTGCTGCAGCCTGCTGACAAAGAAATAAAACAATTTGTTTGTGTTGATACTACTGTTGTCTGTTTTATTTTATTGAGTAGATCATTTTAAGAGCAGTCAATCTGTCACAGCCAGTTTGTCAGACCACACTCGTTTGTTCATTCTCAGCCTTTGCCTCTGCATGTCAAAACAGCACACATTACCCAGTTAGTTACCTATGAATAGGTAAGTTTTCCATTTTTTAATTAAAACATGGTGCAGCCTATACATATCATAATTTCAAAAAAGTACGTGCGGTACCCTGTGTCCTACTCTACATCTCGAAACATCTCAACAAGCTCATTTGTATTTGTAAATGTGGCCAAGATGCAATACTGAAAATTTTCAGTTGGGCACATTCATATCGCTGTCACCTCATGGATAATCGAATAATTTCCCAGATATCTGGAGCATCGCTGGTTGACACAACTGTGTGTTATAACACAACAGACCCTACCCCCACAATAATACCTACAAAACTGGATCCTGCTCCGTATCAGAGTACTAGTAGGAACCAGATTATACCACCACCATACATTGTGCATCAGCCACATTTTCCAGTTGCAAAGTATTTTGAAGGTAGGCACATGGTACCTGGGAAACATTCACCGCAGATATGTTGTTTTGGTGTAACTCATATCAACTTCCAAACTCAGTTTATTTTGGTCAGGGAGTGATTTTGTACCCCAGAAACTATACAGTTATTAGTAAACTGTGAGGAGTGGTCTATGGTGCTTTGCTAATGCATATAATGTCTAGCTGCCCATTACCCCTTAGGACTTCATCTTATTTATTGTTCAATGCTGTTACGTGTGCACAACCTACATGTATTAATCCCAGAGAAGCTGCATGCTTCTGATTTAGTGAGGGGTACTTATACCCTCTGTTTTGCTAATCGCAAGGTAAAAAGACATATGCACTTACAATGCTGGACTGCAGTGAGATGCTCCGTGGCCAACTGCAGACTTCACAGTAATGTACAGCAGTCTCAGATTCAAGGGAAGTCTACTCAGTTATCAGAGTAATGCATCCGATAATTTCAGGAGGTATAAATACCTGCTGTCTAATTTTTGTTTAAACAGCTATAAATGGTGCTTATTGATGATGTTTTGTCAAAGTACTCTGGATATATTTCGTCTGCACAGTGAGGAGAACTGCGGTGTAGCATTTACCAGCAAGATTCTTCAAATAGCCACAACCAGCTGAAACATTCTGGGTAATTAGGATGTCACAGTCTAAGGCCATTCACACGATCAAATTATGCCTGTTGCACACTAATAAGTTACCCAACTGTCTGGTGCCATCCCCAGCCCATAGCCCAACACCTGCAAGCACCAGAGACTGGCTATTATTATTATTAACCTATGTATATTTTGTCTCTACGTCAACTATTACTTTGCATCAAGTATGTAGGGCCATGGCAGGTAGTGGGAATTAGAGAACCTAAACTTGACTTGGATAGTTGACAAAACCTGTACTTCTGAGCGAGGAACCCAAACTTTTCGTCTCCACACGGCAATAGTGAGCATCACACAATCTGAAAGCATTATTTTATTATTCTGTATTTCATGCATTGACATATGAAACTGCTTTCAAAAAGCTGGATACAGAGGCAAAAAAAGAACAGACTTGCAATTTAATAATTAACTCATTACCGCTAAGTCACCTGATGTTTGAAATTAATTGGTTTTGATTTTGGATACCAAGTACATTGTTTTGCAGCAAGTCAGGGACCAATTCGAAAAAATCCTGCTAGACAGCATGAAGGTGTGCACCCCCAGATTCACCAGTCTCGAGCTGTGCACAGCACACAATGAAGTACTCTGCTGTGGGATGTAACTATTTTTTTTTGCAATCTATTCTAAGTATGTATTTTCAACCAAAATCAGATCGATCCTCCCACTACTCCTGGGTGAGATGACTGACCATAGGGCACAGACCCAGGTACTGCTTACACATCAGAATAAGGCCCCATCCACACTACGCCCCTTCAACGCTGTCACCGGTACAGTGTATCCACATTGCCTGGGAACAGTTTCGGTAACTTTGTGGAACTATGACAGCTTGTCCGCATTGTGGGTGCCACGGTACCGTTACGGATGGCACCCAATCCCACACTCCAGTGTGGTCTGCACCGGGGGACAGCTAGGGCAACATGCTCCCCCGTCCGTACTACACCCAGTAACGTTACTGGGGCAGAACAGGTTTCATAACCGTTGTTGAAACCACCTCATATGTGGGTTCCACAACAGTTAGGAAAACGCCCTCTGTAATGTTACAGGTGTAAACGCAAGCCGTTACAGTGATGGTTTAGGTACTCTAACATTACAGAGGCACAGTATGGACAGGGCCTAAGTCTTTACTGGGGAATTAACCTCTGAGGAACTGTCAATTGTCTACACCGTGAGCCTGTACTGCCTGTGCGTATGCTCACCACAGTTCAAACAGCCCTGGTCATGGGATCTGATGCTGAATGTTATTGTGCTATATGAGACAGTCATGATTTCACCATTATGTGTAAATGTTTTCATAACATGGTGAAACTGAACACTCATATGTTTAAATCAGAGTTTTAGTAGATGGCTGCAGGTCTGTGTGGCTGCCTCCTTTCTTCTCTGCCTCTGCTTCTGGCAAGTTAAAAAAAAAAAAAATAAATCATGTTAAGTCCTGTTTAGTTACTTTCAGGTATATGTTTTTCAGAAATAGATAGTTTTTTGTTATTCTGTTTATTTGTGATTTTGGAAAAAAAAAAAATTATGTTTGTAACTCTCCATGCTGTTCTCTATGCCATCCAACAGTCACAGAATGTTAGGAGTGAAACCTCCCAGGGACATAGTAGATGACAGACAAAATTATTCCCACTTAGGGAAGTGGACAAGGGATATCACAGAATTGACAGATCAGAGTTAGAGGCACTACACAGTACTCTGCAGGATTACTAATAAAACACAAAACAAATCAGAAAATGTTCCGATGCCCCTACTTTATCATTAACTAGAATGAACATTTTTGATGCTTTGGAATAAAGACAAAACTAAAAACCATCTTTTGTCAAGTACCAAATGAGTAATCTGTTCAAAAACAGCACCACAAAGCAGATAGTTACTTGAAGAAATGACATAAGGCTGTCTGCATGTCCTCATTTCAATTAATTGTTTAAATGTTTATGGGTGCCGCACTGAAGAGTCACTACTAGTATGGGAATTGAATGAAAGGCTACGGATCCGACTTCTGAGATGACAGTGTACTTGTATGGGAACTGGAATCATCTCAGGTAGGTATGTGCCGAACTGAGGTTTGGTGTGGTATCATTGACATCTGCATAAACATTAGCGGGGTTGAAGTAAATGTAGACAAGCTGAAAAGGCCTGGAAAAGATAGGTATTATAATGAGATGTAGCAAAATTGAACAGCCCACACCAATCTGTGTTGGAAGAATGGTAGCCAATCAGACATAACACTTTCAGTTTGAATGCTCTGCGTGCGACATGCTGAACACAGAAATTACCCAAACAATTTGCCATCTTCACTACTCCGAAGAATGAAAAAAAATAACGGAAAGCAGCAGGCAGGTACAAGGCATATGAAAGGGATGCTGTGTGTACTATTTTTTCAATTTTTTGCTATAAAACACAAATCCAAGCATGTAAGTTCAGATTACCGCCAAGTGTGTTCATAAATGTAGAACCTGTCTCTGAGAATATAAATACCAACACAATTGTAGTTAGCTACCAGTACGTGTACCTTGAAACTTACAATTATTTTAACAAAACTTTACATTTACAATGTCTTCAAGCTTTTAGCCCTACATCAAGATAAATCAGCTGCAGTACAGAAATACAGGTTACTCACCTGTAACAGGAGTTCTAGGAATGGTATATGTTGTCCATCCACACTCATTGGCAGGTATCCTTGCCGCTTTAAATCTTGCCGGAAGGTCTTCAAGCTTACTCCTCCCACCACCAGGGTGGTATAACTCTCGGCTCCCCCCATAACGAATCTGCGCTGGGAGAAGCTCAGGTTGTGCGTCAAGCCGGAGTCGGAGTGGAGTCGTGTGGATGAACAACATATACCATTCCTAGAACTCCTGTTACAGGTGAGTAACCTGTATTTCTAGGGACATGGATATGTTGTTCATCCACACTCATTAGGCAGACTCCTAGCAGTTCTCCGGGAGGAGAGGCAAGACGCACACCCCAATACTTACTTGGGAAAGAGAGACTGGAGAACCGAGGCCCCAAAACCAGCATCCCGGCGTGACTCAAGGTCGATGTGGTAGTGGTAATGAAGGTGTTTGCTGACTTCCAGGTAGCAGCCCTGCAGATTTCCTGGATAGGGGCGTCCCTGGAAGCAGCCACCGTTGCAGCAGTATGGCGGGTAGAATGAGCTCTTATCCCTCTGGGAGGCTCCATGCCCGCCAACTTATAGCAGAGATCTATGCAGGGAGGTTACCCACCTGCTTATCATCCGCTTGGCTGCAGGTCTACCAGATGCGGCTTCAGCGTGGGTGACAAACAGCTGGCGAACCTCTCCCAATTTCAGCCGTGCGCTCCTTATAATAGCGGCGCCCTTCTAGGTCAGAGTATGGAGCCTATATCGACCTCGAGGTGTGATTGGGGTAGAACACGGCAGAGTCAACACCTGGTTAGGTGAAACTCCGACACCACCTTCGGAAGGAATTTCGGGTGGGGGCGCGGACAACCTTGTCCCTGTGGAAGACCAGGTAAGGAGACTCGATGAAAGCGCCTGGAGCTCTCCCATCCTTCTGGCTGACGTGATAGCCACCAAGAAGCGGTCTTCCACGACAGGTAGAGAAGAGCACACCTGTGCATAGGTTCGAATAAAGCTTGCCGCAGAGCTTTGCCAGTACCAGCAGTAGATCACGCGGTTGGGGTTCCCGCACTGGAGGAAATGTGATCAAGGCCTTTGAAAAAGCGTGAGACTACCTTCTCCCCTGCGCCACCGAGCTGCTTCCGGCCCAGCGCCCGGTAAGCAGAGATGCACTTGAGTGCACCTCCTTAGGGTCATCGACCTAAGCCCTTGACTAGAAAGGGACCATAAATAGTCAAGATGCTTGCCAAGGAACAGGAGGAAGGGTCCAAGCCCTTGCCCTGACACCAAATATGAAAACCCTTTTCCATTTTGAAGGCATAACATTTTCTGGTCGACTCCTTAAGGACGCCTCTCCAGCAACTACATTGAGGACCTCGTCGGAAAGACCCAAGGCCTGGAACTCTAGCAGCTCAGGAACAGGCCGTCAGGTGCAGGGATTGAAGGTCCGGATGGAACACCTTCCCTGATTGACTGAGAGCAGGTCCGGGCGAGCTGGAAGCTGCCTTGAGTCCTGGAGCTGAGACTGAGGAGATCTGGGTACCAGAACTGGTGACAGACAAGTCTGGGGCTATCAAATCACCTCGCCTTGTCCTCCTCGCCTTGAGAAACACCTTGTGGATCAAGGGAAATATAGGGGAAAGGCGTGAAAGACCCGGTCCATTGCCTGAGAAGGCATCCCCTGCAGCGAGCCTGCTGAGGCGGGCATGGAGACAGACTCAGCCTCGCGTTCTCCATGAGGCAAACAGGTCCACCTGGAGTGTGCCCAAAGGGAGAACAGATGCTGTACTACCTCCGGCAGGAGAGACCACTCGTGGGATGCAGCCCCTATCCGGCTCAGGGCAGCCGGCCAGGGTGTTGGAGGCTCCTGCCACGTGAATGGCTGGGAGATCCGCCTCCAGGCTACGCCACGGTGACCAAATCACGGAGAGCTTCCTTGCATAGAAGCATGGGCCAGCGTCCCATCCCTAAGCGTTTAGATAGTACATGGTCGTGGTATTGTCCGTCTGGACCGGACCACTTGACCCGGAGGAACGGAGCAAAGGCGGTGAGAGCTAGGCGGACCGCCTTCGGAGCTCCAGCAGGTTGATGTGGCATCGGGACTCCGCGGGACCAGAGGCCATGAGCAGTGTTCCCCAGATGGGCACCCAACCCATCAGAGGCAGCCGGTCGATAGAGACCGTCGGCTCGGGGGCGAGACTGAGCAGGATGCCCTCCCTGCAAATGATCTGGAGCGGTCCACCACTGGGCGTTCCACATCCCCCTGTGTCACCGACTGACGTTAGTCAAGGAATGCAGCGACCAGACCACTGGCCAAGCCAGTCCCCACTGAAGGGGACGATGTTCCAGCCGGCCCAACGGACCAGCTGGTGCAGGCCGCCATGAGACCCAGGAGGCGCAGGAAGTCCGGGCAGAAGCAGTGCCCAACCAGAAATGATCGGGCAAAGGAGGAAGAACCTCGGCCCTGTCCGCCGGGAGCCGCGCCTGGCTCGAAGAGAGTCGAGCTGCGCCCGATGAATAGAATCACCTGCTGCGCTCGAGTTCCGACTTGGCCTCGTTGATAAGGAGGCCCAGTTGAGGAGAACAGACCTGGAGGGCCAGATCTCTGGACCACTCCGCCTCCCTTCCTGGAGGAGCTGCTATCAGCCAGTCGTCCAGGTAAGGGTACAGGACCTCGGCGCACCAAGATGCAGCCACCACTGCCATGCATTTGGTGAAGACCCTGGGAGCTCGAGACAGCCGAAGGGCATGGCTTGGAACTAGAGAGGATCCTTCCGCTCGAGGCGAGGAATCTCTGGTGAGGAGCCGGACGGATGGGGACGTGAAAGCAGCGTCCTGCAAAGTCCAGAGAGCAGAACCACGCGCCCGCGTTCCAAGGATGGTATTATCTGAATAGGTGACCATCCTGAAGGTTCGAGACCTTAGGAACTTGTTTGGAGTCGTGTAGGTCGGGCGGGGGCGCCAGCCCCGTCCGTTGGAACCAGGAAGTACCTGGACACAAACCCTGGGTCTGAAGGGAGGGTCACACCACTCTCTACCACCTCCTTCTGGAGGAGGAGCGGTCGGCTCGACGAGCCGCCAGTGTGGGAGGCTGGGGATCCCGGGCGCCCCCGAGGGCCACGCCTCTGCCTGGAAGGGTGGTGCCTGCTCGAACTCCAGAGGCAGGCCTCTTCCCACCACCTCAAGACCCACCTGTCCGTGGTAACAGCGGACAGGCGGAGCAGTGCGGTGCGTCCCCCGCAGGACCAGGAGTGAGTGTGAGGGATGAGGGGCGACACCCTCAGCCCGTCACTGGGCAGAGCTTGGAGGAGGGGACCGGCCGAGGCCTCCTGGGCCCTCTCCTCCCTACCTCCTGTTAGAGGAAGCCGGTGACTTGGGTTTGGGATGCCAAGGCCGAGCCTGCTGGCCCTCACGTTGCTGGGCCGGTGCCAAAGGCCAGAAGGACCAAAGGGCTTAGGGCCGTGGCCTGGCGTCTTTGTCCTTCTGGAGCGGAAGAGACCGAGTCCAAGGTGGCATTGGACTCTCGATCCTCTGCAGGTGACCCTCCACCAGGGCCGAAGAGTCAGTCCCAAAAAGGAACATCCATCAACTTGTGCTGGAGTATCAAGTAAAGAGTGGATATCCTCAGCCAAGCCACATGACCGCGCACATAGCCTCTTGCGGCCGCCCGCGATCTGGCACATGAGTCCCCTATATCCAAAACAGTCTGGAGCTGCTGTTTGACAGTGCCCTGCCTGGTCCCGCACCTGTAACGTGTTGTCTGCAGATCGGGCGGGAAGATGAGGATGACTAGCCTCATCCAGGGGAGCCCAACAGGCATGAGAAAATGTGCCATGAGGGCGGCGAACTGGCTGGCGAAGAGCGAGAAGAGGAGCAAGCGTAGACTTTTGCTTGACATAGTCCAATTTCTTGGACTCCTTGTCGGAGGTTTGTCCACATCCCTGGCGTTGCGGTAGCGCGGGCAGCTGTCATTAACCAACCCCCAGCGGAGGGGTGTTCCGAAAAACCGACAAGAACCCCCGGTAGGGACCGTGATACCTGGCCATCCTGGCCGGGCGCAGGGCAGGGAAGCAGGGCGCCTCGCCAAAAGCCCAGTGCCGGACCCACTATGGCCTCGGCCACCGGGAAAGGCCTCCGCTGGAGAATCCTGGGGTCCAGATCTCCGTGAGGATACCTGGCCCGTTGGAAGCGGTTCCGAGCTCCATCGGTAGACTCCGAGATAGGCAGGCACCAGTCTAAAGGACAGGCTATCGTCCATTGACTGACTGCAAAGACTCCAAGTCCAGTCGCTTGGAGAAAAAGGAGAATCATCTTCGGACTCAGGAAGAGTCCTCGAAAAACTGCCTCTGGCAGGCCACCCTTCACCTGCCGAGTCGGTCGGGAGTGAGGTAACACAACAACCGATGGGGTAGACCCTTGGCCGAGAATCCTTGGTGGGCCCCAGTGGTGGCTGTGGGCGGAGTTCCACGGAATAGGTGGGCAACTGGTTTGGCGAACAACCGGCCTGGTATAGGCTCCCGGATAAGTCGAGGGTTGTGTGGACGTTCGGTGACAACCATAATAGCGGGGGAAGATGTTGGTGGGGGGGGGAGGCTGAATACAGAAAGATTCCACTAAAGAAACAATTACTAAGGTGAGCAATTTTTTTTCCAAACAACAAGAAGTCTTGCTGTATTCTGACAAGCATAGGCTACCAAGCAGTACCTCCATGGAGGAGGGACAGAACCTACTTTGGGAACGGGCTCTGAAGTACTGCTGTGCCAAACCGAGCATCACTCCTATCCTGATATCCAGAGAGTAATGCTTTGGTAAAGTAAGGACCGTTTTCCAGGTGGCTGCTTGACAAATTTCTAAAAGAGGGATATCCCTGGCAGCAGCCAAGGAAGCAGCTGTACCTCTTGTGGAATGAGCCCTCAGGCCTGAGGGTGGAGTTTTCCCAGTTTTTAATAGCAGAAATGTATACAAGACACAATCCACCTGGCAATAGATATCTTGGTGGTAGGTTTGCCCTTCCCAACTTCTCCGTAAATGAGGAACAACCGGAGGGAGTCAAACCTGTGACCCTTGGTACGCTCTATGTAGTAGCTAAGGGCTCCTTTAACATCCAAACTGTGTAGCCTCCTCTCTCTCCTGAGGAATAATGCTCAGTGAAGAAAACAGGGAGATATATAGACTGGTTCAGGTGGAAATCTGAAACCTCTTTAAGCAAGAATTTTCTGTTAGTTCTAAGGATCACTTTATCTCTGTGAAAAGAGATGAAATCAGGTTCCACTGACAGGACTTGCAATCCACTGATACGGCTAGCAAAAGTAATGGCTACCAAAAACACAGTTTTCCAAGTCAAGTACTTAAGCTCTGCTGAGGACTAAGGTTCAGGGTTGTAATACTGAGCAATGCAAACATTAAGATCCCAAGCAGGAGCCCCTGAGGGGAGGGATTGTGGAAGCAAATCTTGAAAACTTATACAACACAGGGTGGGATGACAGTGAGGAAGACTTCCCTACTAACAGGAAAGCAGAAACAGCAGACAAGTGTACCTTGAGAGTAGCTGGTCTCCGGCATAGGCCATTGAGAGGGACCATATAATTCAGAATCTTAGGCAAATCAGCAGTGTCTGGAGAAACACACTTCTTGGAACACCAAATGCTGAATCATTTCCATTTGGAGTTGTAAGTATTTCTGGTAGAGGGCTTTCAAGAAGCCTTGAGGATATCTAGAACTCCTTGGGAAAAAGATGCAGATCTGCAAACTCTAACTCTTCAAGAGCCAAGCCTTGAGATTGAGAGACTGAAGATTGGGGTACCAAATCCTCCCCTGAGAGGATGTTAACAGGTTGTAATTCCTGGGAAGAGACAGGGGAAAATGGACTGCAAGGGACAGCAACAAGGGATACCATGGCTGCCTGGCCCAGTCTGGAGCAATCAGAATCACTCTGCAAGGTTGTGACCTAATGTTGACTAACACTTTGAACAGGAAAGGGAAGGGGGGAAAAGCATACAGAAATTTCCCTTCCCAGTTCAGAATCAGAGCATCCAGGGGGACTGAGCCCAAGACTGGGGGTCTGCAACAAAAGAGAGGAAGTTGGTGATTGTCTGGGGCTGCAAAAAGATCCATCTCTGGAGTGCCCCATCTTGAGAAAATCACCTTCAACACCAGAGGATCCAGGGCCCATTCGTGATGGCCCAGAGATATTCTGCTCAGTGCATCTGCTAGGACATTGTCCTTCCCTGAAAGGTGAACTGCTATCAGAGAGGTCTGCAGGGAATAAGCCAGGGACCATAACTTCATTGCTTCTCTGCACAGGGCCATAGACAGAGTGCCTCCTTGCTTGTTGATGTACCACATGGTGGTGGTGTTGTCTGTTCTGACCTGAACCACCTTGTTCTGTACTGATTTGGAAAAAACTTGCAGTGCCAGAAACAATGCCCCGAGTTCCAAGAGACTGATGTGTAGAAGAGATTCCTGAGGCGAACACAGTCCCTGGGTGGTGAGGTCCCCCAAATGGGCTCCTTAGCCCAGCAGGGAAGCATCTCTGGTAAGGACCACTGAATGAGTGAGTGGCAAATGGAACCCCTTGCCTCAAACCGTCCTGATCCTGCCACCATTGCAGGGCTTGGATCAGAGTTTGTGCCACTGGGATTAGTGTGGTAGGGGAATCCTTTCTTTGGGACCAAAAGGCTCTTAAGTGGAACTGAATGTCCCTCATCTGGAATCTTGTGCCTTGGACCACTGCTGTAGAAGCTGCCATGTGACCCAAGAGCTGAAGAAAATGCCTTGTTGGTAGAGACACCTGAAGGCTGAATGAAGAGGTCAGCTCCATGAGAGCTCCTGCCCTTTCCAGTGGAAGGAAGGGTTTTGCATTAACCGTATCCAGCTCTGCCCCTATGAAAGTGAGGAGCTGCACTGGTTCGAGAACGGACTTTGGTAGGTTGTGAAGAAATCCTAAAGAAGTGAGCACTTGCTTGGTCACTTGCAGGTGTGACTTGACTTGGTCTGGGGACTGGCCCATTATGAGCCAGTCATACAAATATAGAAAAATGCAAATCTTTTGTCTTCTTAGGAAGGCAACAACTACTGCCAGGCATTTTGCAAAGACCCTTGGGGCTGAGGTTAGGCCAAAGGGCACTGCTCTGAACTGATAGTGGCCTGAGGGCAACTCGAACCCGAGGTACTTTCTGTGGGAACACCTGATGGGAATGTGAAAGTAGGCATCTTTGAGGTCCAGGGAGGCTAGCCAGTCCCCTGGCCTTAGAGAGGGAAGAATAATTCCCAGAGTTATTATCTTAAACTTTGGCTTTAAAAGATGTTTGTTCAGGTATCTTAAGTACAGGATGGGTCGCCATTCTCCTGTCTTTTGGGGGATTAGGAAGCACCTAGAGTACAGTCCTTTGCCCCAGTGTAGGGTAGGTACTCTCTCTATAGCTCTTAGAGCTAGGAGAGAACAAACCTCTGCCTCTAGGGCAAGGGTCTCAGAGATCTGCAGGTGGAAAAGATCTGGCTCTCATCTTTGGAAATTTTTTGAAGCTGAGAACCAGTCCCTGGCTTACTACTTACAGGACCCACTTGTCTGATGCAACAGACATCCAGTCCTGGACAAAGTAAGCCAGCCTGCCCCCTACTGGAATAGGAGAATCGACCCGGGCAGACCAGTCTGCTTGGCAGGGGCTTTAGGCTGAGGGGTGGATGCAGTGGCCTGCTTATCCCCCTTCTGCCTCTCCCTCTGAAGAACCCCCTCTGTGAAAAGGAAGAAGAGGCCTATGCTTGGTAAAAAGACCTTTGAAAAGGCCTGCCCCTAGACTGCTGCCTTTGAGGAGCTGCCTGCCTTTCCTTGGCCTGAGCACTCCTCTAAGTGGTCCTGTATTCGTCCATTTTCTTCATGTAATTCTCTGTCTACTGCCCAAACAGAAATTACCCAGTACAGGAAAATCCATGGCCTTAGCTCAGGTATCCTGTGGGAGGCTAGTACATCTGAGCCAAGCCATTCTCTGAAGAACCACAGATGTAGCCATGACTCTTGATACATCACTGGAATCCACAGCAGCATGAAACTGAACTTTTGATGCCCTCACTCCCATCTTCAGCCACCTCCTCCAGCTCCTTGGCCTGCTGGGGCCTGTTTAGCCAGTGCCAGTACAGTGTCCCACCTGGACTTCTGGTACCTGGCTGCATAGGCCATATAATTCACCTGCCTGAGTCCCAAGGAAGATGCCATGTACTGCTTTTTTGTCATGGAATCAATCTTCTTGGAGTCCTTGTCTGGGGGGTGTGATGCCAGTAGCGGCTCTGGCCACAAATGGTTACCAGGGCACAGCCTATGGCAGCCAGGGCACTAACATATTGTTACTATGGAAGAAGCTTTGCACCATATGGGGCACCAACTGGGGCACAGCATATTTTTTTTTTTTTTTTAACGGGGCACGTGCCCTGGTGGGCCCTGGTGTAGAGCCGCCACTGTGTGATGCCAAGGTAATGCTTGCCTTATCACAGGCAGCAGCCTGTACAACCCCAACATGGCTGCACTGCTGATAAAGGAACTCCGTATCAGAGCCTGAAAGAGTACACCTCTTGTCCATTCTTCTATCCACAGGAGGAATGGAATTGGGAGACTTCAGAATTTTTTGTTTCCGCTTCCCAAAAGATTTGTGGAGGAGAATAGACAGTCTCCTGGACTCTGGGATGTCCATCATCTATACATAGTCAGGCTCCTCCTGATCCTCCACAGGAAGATGGAGGGTATCAGACACCTTTCTGTAAAACAAGAAGTGCGAAGGGGACTCAAAGCCTAGGAGGAGAAACACCTGAAGGTCTGTCTGGGGAGCTGTCTGGGTCAATAGGCACATCCAGACTTTCACCACCACCATAATCATATTCCAACTCTCCCTACTCTTCAAACTCCAGTTCATAAAATTCTTCTAGGGTATAATCCTGAACCGGGGAAACCAACCGAACCGAGCCCCTGCCAAAAGGTGCTGGATCAGTCGGAACTGGGTGAAGCGATTCCATAATACGAATCACTTTGGCCATTTCTTCAGTGGTTGGAGTATGAGATTCTGGATCTGAACTGGTCGATTTGTCTTTGCGTTTTCTTTTTGTCAGAACCAATCCCTCGGAATCGGCTCTTCTTTTGCCCAAAGTAGTATCGCCCTGGTCAGAGGGTACTCCTTCTGGTTCGGTCGGAACCGAACCGAGCTGGTCATCCGGTCAGCGGACTTCTTGGACTCCCTTTCCCTCAGTCTACCTAATCTCTTTTCAAGGGTAGATTTGGGAATTTTTTTTTTTTTTACAAATTTGGCAGTCTGAATCGAGGTGGTCAAACCCCAGACAAACACAGGTGGTGTAGGGATCGGCCTTAGCAAAGAACTCCCCAAACACACACTGCAGTGTTAAAACCCAGTGGGCCCCGGTTTTTTTCTTGGGTTTCTCAGAAATGGCCAACCTAGCAAACTTACCCTTTTTTGGCAACCGCCAGGCAAGACTCCTATCGGTTCCTCACCGTGTCACCGGGTCTTTGGGAACTTACTAAAACCTTTTTTTTTTTTTTCTTTTTTATAGAATCGACAGGACCGGTAACCACACACTGAAGTAAAATACAAAATTTACCTGATTGATCCTCAGTTCAGCCAAACCAATCCACACTTTTTACAAGTTCCACACAGAAAACGGAACAAAACCTATCTAGTACTCATGATACCACAGACAGAGACTTGAACCTACTATGCGGAAACTAAATTTCGGTTTTCAGTCGGTTTTCTACCAACACTTCAACCGACTTTGAACCTAGCTGCAGGAGAAATCTCCGGAGCGGCTACTCAGTGAGGCAGAGTAAAGAATCTGACTGTTGCAGTTCAAATTACAACAGACAGAGACATCAACCAAGCTCGAGAAGAACATTCTATGCCCTGCATAGAAAAGTTAACCCATTGTTCTCTGGGGCAGTTTAAAGGTTGGGGCTAACTGTGTTTGTCAGAATACAGCAAGACTTCATGTTTGAAGGCAGGAACAGAGATGCAGTATCTCAGCACTTCGGTTCAGTCACTCTCGTGCTACATCAGAACCGTAGTTGCCATAACAGTATGCCGTTTCAAAATTATTCACAAAACCCCAAACAAATGTCTAAACAATGCATGAGGCAAAACAGGTTTATTTAGATTTTTAAAGGTGAAAACACTAAATCATGAGCAACCATAATTCCTGTCCCCTTTAAGTTACACTTATGTATGCGTATGTCAGGATGAGTCTGTGTAACCCCTTTTAACATTTACCTGCATTTCACTTTGCTAGTGTATTTTTCTACATATTTTTATTGTAGTTATATTATTTTACTTCAGGTTTTCACTTGTTCTATGTACTTTGGTTTCTCAGACTTGTGGATTTGCCACTGAATGGATCTACAAAATGGACCTTATTACCATTTGCCCAGGGTTTTTCCAAAAGCTTAAAATGCCTTATTTTGGTCTCTTCCCCCACCCCCCCAAAAAAGCAAATTTCCCATATTATGGGGCCTATATTAAAACAGGATTGTGCTAACAATTGGACATCTGCTTGCCCCAGGGCTGGTTTTTGGGTACTTTCCATGAAGAAGCATCAAAATAAACAGGATACTGGGCTGCAAAGCCAGGGGAATTACACCCAGAAGGAGGGAGGTGATCCTCCCTTTATATAATGCCTTGGTCAGGCCGCAGCTTGAGTACTGTGTACAGTTCTGGAGACCTCATCTGAAGAAGGACGTAGCGCTGCTGGAGAGGATCCAGAGGACAGCGATCAGGATGATTCAGGGCATGGAGGGAAGGCCTTATGAGGAAAGACTGGAACAGCTTGGGCTTTACTCACTGGAGAAGAGGAGGAACAGGGGAAGATATGATAGAGATTTTCAATATGTAAAAGAAATAACCAGGAGTGGAACCAAGGAGCTTTTTAGGCTAAAGAGGGGGGACAACCAGGGGCATGAGGAAGCAGGAGGGGAAAACTACAAGGGGGTGCATAGGAAGCATTTTTTCACTAAGAGGGTGGTGGAGCCATGGAATGCGCTGCCTGGGAGGCTGGTGGAGGAGGGCACAGTGGAGGGATTTAAGAAGGGGTGCAACAGGTACAAGGGGAAACAAACTAAACATCTCTGCTGGGGTAGGCTTGGCAGTCACTAGGGTTGCTGGCCGAGTAGACAAGTCAGACCATGGGGCCTATTCTGCTGGCTTAGTATATTAGTACAATTACTTGAGACATCATGGTTTTGTTAAACCTTGCTGTGCCGATGGCGTGCATACGTGTCCTAAAAACCTATACTTTCTAAATCTTGTGGCAGCCTAAGGGCACTTTTTTTTTTTTTAATTCAAGTTTATTTACAGCAATTTGGTACACTGTTACACATAATCCATTGACTTCCAAATATCTCAGGTTGCAGTACAATTTTTACAAGGTTTAGTTTCTTACTCTCAGGTTATCTAAAAGAGAAAGTAACAGCTGATTCACTTGACTTAATTATGCAATAAAACATATGATAATTTTTTTACTTTCTTCGGAGGTGCATGTTACCTTCACATATTTTGAAAGAGGCCACAAAGACTTACCCAGCACTGTCTCTCAGGTCACCCTTTTTCTAAGTTCCAAGGGTCCGACCTCTCCTACTTCTTTGTCTCCAAGACCCAAGCCTTATCTTCTGAAGACCCGTAATCTTATTTATCCATAAGGATGAACTTCCCTGTCCATCAGGGATTCTAGGTCCTAGTACCCCCTGTGTCTTCCCTGATTGGTGGTCTCAGATATCTTATTTCATTTGCAGACTTCCAAATCTCCCATCTAGTCCATCTTCTAAGGTGTGTGTGTGTTCGGTTGTTAATTTTAAAGGTTAGTTCCTCTAGGTCTGCTATTATGGCGACTACTTGTAGCCATTCTTGTATGCTGGGGGTACTGAGGATTGCCATTTTCTAGTAATTACCTTATGTGCCACAGTTATTAGTATAGACCAGAGGTATAATTTGTCCACACCTCTCATGTCTTCAGGGGAAAGGCCAAGGAGCATGTTAGGCCAGTTTAATGGAGTCTGTATTTGGAATATATTTTGAAGTATCTCCATTAATTCCCCCCAAAAGTTTATAAGTCTAGGGCAATCCCAAAATATGTGTGTGTGCTTTGCCACCACCGACCCGCACCCTCTCCAGCATTGCGGTTGGGCGTTCCGATTTCTTTTACTTATGACGTAAGGAGTCAGAAAGTATCGGACCCTAATTCGCCAAGCGAATTCCTGCCAATACGGCGATTGTGTGGTTTTTTTAGTTAGTGAGAAGATTTGGTCCCAGCAGGATTCATCTATTTCATGGGGTGCCTCCTCTTCCCATCTAAGTTTAATTTTACGAAGTGGGTCTTCTCTCAGGGCCAATAGGGTTTTATAAAGGTATGATATCATACCCTTTTGTTTATAAGCCTTAGAGACTTCAGAAATGGCATCCAGAATTTGTTGGGCTCTGTTGGCTTCTGTGTCAGGGCACTCTCTTTTTGATATTCCTGCCCCTGATGAAGCCCCATTATATAAAGGCAAAGCGCTGGGATATTGTTTAAAGTTTAAGGCACAATTAACTAAATACAGATTATTCACCTGTAATAGCAGAACTTATAGGAATGGTATAGGTTGTTCATCTACACTGTCTGGCAGGTTCCTTGCTGCTTTAAATCTTGCCAGAAGGTCTTCAAGCTGGCTCCTCCCACCCACCCGGGTGGTAAAACTCTTGGCTCCGCCCCATGACACCAGATCTAGCCCGCTGGAAGCCAGGTTGCAAGGCCGAGGTCGGTGGGTTAGGGATGAACATATACCATTCCTAGAACTCCCTGTTACAGGTGAGAACCTGTATTTCTAGAGACATGGATATGTTGTTCATCCACACTGTCTGGCAGACTCCTAGCAGTTCCTCGGGAGAAGGGAGGCAAGGCGCACACCCCTTACTTGGGAAATAAAGACTGGAGAACCAAGGCCCCAAAACCAGCATCCCAGCATGACTCAAGGTCGATGTGGTAGTGGGTGATGAATGTGTGTGCTGACTTCCAGGTAGTGGCCCTGCAGATTTCCTGGATAAGGATGTCCCTGAAAGCAGCCACTGATGCAGCGGAATGGCAGGCAGAATGAGCTCTTATCCCTCTGGGAGGCTCCATGCCCGCCAACCTACAGCAGAGATCTATGCAGGAGGTGACCCACCTGCCTATCGTCCGCTTGGCTGCAGGTTTGCCAGGTGCAGCTTCAGCGTAAGTGACAAACAGCTGGCGAACCTCTCCCCGAACTTTAGCCGTCCACTCCTTATAACAAGTGAGCGCTCTTCTAGGGTCCAGAGTATGGAGCCTATATTCAGCCTCAGAGATGTGATTGGGGTAGAACACCTGGTTAAGGTAAAACTCAGACACCACCTTCGTAAGGAATTTCGGGTGGGGGCGCAGGACAACCGTGTCCCTGTGAAAGAACAGATAAGGAGACTCTATGGAAAGCGCCTGGAGCTCTCCCATCCTTCTGGCTGTCATGACAGCCACCAAGAAGGCGGTCTTCCACGACAGGTGAGAGATGTCACACCTGTGCATCAGTTCGAATGGCTTGCCCATGAGCTTAGTCAATATCAGCAGTAGATCCCACGGAGGTGGAGGTTCTCGCACCGGAGGGGATATGTGATCAAGGCCTTTGAAAAAGCACCCGACCACCTTCTCCTGCACCGACTGCTTCCCATCCCGCGCCCGGTAAGCAGAGATGGCTGCCAGGTGCACCGTAAGGGTCGTCCACTGAAGCCCTAACTGAAAGAGGGAACACAAGTAGTCCAGAATGCTTGCCAAGGAACAGGAGGAAGGGTCTAGGCCCTAGCCCTGACACCAAATGGAGAATCTCCTCCATTTGAAAGCGTAGCATTTTCTGGTCGACTCCTTACGGGATGCCTCAACGATGTTGAGGACCTCGTCGGAAAGACCCAAGGCCTGGAACTCTAGCCACTCAGGAACCAAGCCATCGTGGTGCAGGGATTGAAGGTCCGGATGGAATACTTTCCCTGATTGACTCAGATCAGGTCCGGGCGGGCTGGAAGCCACCTCAGAAGCCTGGAGCTGAGACTGAGGAGATCTGGATACCAGAACTGGCGGGGCCAGTCTGGGGCTACCAGAATCACCTGTGCCTTGTCCCTCCTCGTCTTGAGAAGCACCTTGTGGATCAAGGGAAATGGGTGAAAGGCATAGAAGAGACCTGGGGTCCACGGCCTCGAGAAGGCATCCCCCTGCAGCGAGCCCTGCTGAAAGGAGCGGGCATGAAACAGCGTCAGCTTCGCATTCTCCCTGGAGGCAAACTGGTCTGCCTGAGGCATGCCTCAGTGGGAGAAGAGATCCTATACTACCTCCGGCAGGAGAGACCACTCGTGAGATGCAGCCCCTATCCGGCTTAGGGCATTGGCCAGGGTGTTGGAGGCTCCTGCCACATGAATGGCGAGGAGATCCACCTCCAGGCTGCACACCAGTGACCAAATGCGGAGAGCTCCCCTGCACAGAGGCATGGAGCGCGTCCCGCCCTGGCGGTTTAGGTAGTACATGGTCGTGGTATTGTCCGTCTGGACCTGAACCACTTGACCCCGTAGAAATGGAGCGAAGGCGGTGAGGGCTAGATGAACCGCTCGAAGCTCCAGCAGGCTGATATGGCATCAGGACTCCCGAGGGGACCAGAGGTTGTGCACTCTGTGCTCCCCCAGATGGGCACCCTAACCCATCAGAGAAGCATCACAGAAACATAGACTTTGAAAGCAGATAAGGACCGCTTGGCCCACAGAGTCTGCCCATTTCCCTACCTACAGGATAGGTCGCAGATCCTAGTCAATCAACAGCCCATTTCTTCCTAACCCCCCCCCACAAGAATTGCCTTATGTCTGTCCCATGCATTCTTGAATTCTCCCACAGTTTTAGACCCCAGAACCTCCTCAGGAAGGCTGTTCCATGCATCCACTACTCTCTCTCTGTGAAAAAATACTTCCTCACGTTGCCCCTGAACCTCCCCCACTCTATCTTTAAATTGTGTCCCCTTGTCCTTGCATGTCTCTTTCTGAAAGATGCTACACTCTTGGACTTTGATTCCACTGAGGTACTTAAAAGTTTCTATCATGACCCCCCTCTCCCTTCTTTCCTCAAGGGTATACATATTAAGCTCCTTTAGTCTCTCCTCGTACGGCTTCTCTTGCAGACCCTGCACCATTTTAGTTGCCCTCCTCTGGACTGCCTCTATCCTGTCTATGTCCTTGCGGAGACGGGGTCTCCAAAACTGGGTGCAGTACTCCAGATGGGGTCTCACCAACTGTCTGTACAGAGGGATAACTTCCTGTTTTCTGCTGGTTTTGCCTCTCCCTATGCATCCCAGTATACCCCCAGCCCTCCCTACTGCCTTCTCACATTGCTTGCTAATCTTAAGGTCATCTGATAGGATTACCCCCGGTCCCTTTCCTTTTTTTGTTGTTACTACCTCCTCACTGTGTATTCTTCCCTGGGTTCTTGTTTCCAGGTGCATTATTTTGCACTTCTTTGCATTGAATTCTAGCTGCCATACTTCTGACCATTCCTCCAACCTTACCAAGTCCCTTCTCATCCTTTCTACACCTCCTTGTGTATCAACCCTGCTGCAGATCTTTGTGTCATCTGCAAAGAGGCATACTTTTCCTCCAGTCCCTCTGCAATGTCACTTATGAAGACATTAAAAAGGACTGACCCAGTACTGAACTCCCTGCGTACCCCACTAGTAACCCTCTTTTCTTCAGAGTGACTCCATTTACAATTACCTTCTGTGTCCTGTTGTCCAGCCAATGTTTTACCTAGGTTAGCCACCCTGGGACCCACTCCCAGGCTGGTTAATTGACTATTAATCTTTGTGGGACTGTGTCAAATGCCTTGCTAAAGTCTAGGTAGGCTATGTCCACAGCCCTCCTGGTCTACTACTTTGGTCACCCAGTCAAAGAAATCTATTGGATTCATCTGACATGACCTTCCTGCTGTGAACCCATGCTGCCTTGGGTCCTGTGCCCCACTGGCCTGTAGGTACTCAACAATTCTTTCCTTCAGAAGTGACTCCATCACTTTCCCTACCACAGAGGTCAAACTGACAGGTCTGTAGTTTCCTGCCTCTTAGTCCCACTTTTGTGAAGGGGAATCGCATCAGCCTTCCTCCAGTCCTCGGGTACCACACCATCCTCCCATGATTTATTACAAAGAGTAGCCAGTGGTTTCACTAGTTCCCCCTTAATTCTTTTAGAATTCTGGGGTGAATTCCATCAGGCCTCATTGCTTTGTCCACCTTCAGTTTTAGGAATTCTTGCAGAACCTTTCTTCTGTGAAAGGACTGGGATCGACTTCTATCAACAGTGCTTCTGTTAACTGGATTAGGCACTTCCTCCTCTTTTCGAATACTGAGCAGAAATATTCATTCAGTATCCCTGCTTTTTCACTGTTCCTCTGCCACCCACTGCTCATTCTATTCAGCCTCCTTTGTCTTTCTATGCTCGCTGATGTACCTATAAAGGTTTTATCCCCTCTTAACCGAGTTGGCTATCTTTTCCTCAGTTTGGGCCTTTGCTATTCTGACTTCCTCCTGCTTCCTTCTGCCTTAACTGGTACAGCTCTCTGTCCTGCTCCTTCTGTGTTTACTTATACTTCCAGAATGCTATCTTTTTCTCCTGACTTTCCCAGCCACTCCTTTTTGAGAACCATAGTGGACTTTTCTTTCGTTTTGATTTGTTTATTTGCTTCACACAAAGGCTTGTTGCCTCTGTGATGACGGTTTTGATGATTCACCATTGTTGTTCCACCCCTACTTCTAGCCTGTTTGCTAGTGCTTTTCTGAGGCACTCTCCCAGCTTGACAAAGTCAGCCCTCCTGAAGTCCAGTACCCTCACTTTTGTATGGCTTGACTCTGTAGCTGAGTTTAAAGTGAACTACACTATTTGATGGTCATTTGTTCCCAGATGACAACCCACTTCTAGATCAGAGATCCTCTCACTGCCCCCATTTGAGAGTACGAGGTCTAAGATGGCTCCCTCACGAGTGGGTTCTGAAACTAGCTGTCTGAGGCCTGCCACCTGTAGGGCATAGAGAATGGCCCATCTCTTGATGGCTGCAGCAAATGTGCTCCAGTTAACATCTGGCATATTCATGTCCCCATCAACAGTATCTCCCCTTCTCTGCCATCCTAAGAATGCCTTCTCATCATATCCTTATCCATTCCCTCTCACATAGTCTATACACAACCCTCAAAGGATTGTGTGCTCTTTCCAGTTCCCAAGGTGACCCACAGTGCCTCCTCTCCTCCCTGTTTACTCTTTTTGTTCAGTTGCTTTTATCCTTCCTTTACATAGAGAGCTACTCTCCCTCTTCTCCCCTGCCTGTCTCTCTCCGGGTAGGTTAAGGTTCTGGTATGTTAACATCCCATTATGGTTCCTCTGTTTATCATGTTTCTGTGACTGCTACGTATATCCAGGCATCCTTTCTTCCATCAAGGCCACCTGCCTCAGGGAGCTTGTTGCCCAGACTCACGGGCATTGGTACTCATTACCCTCCATTTCCTGATGGCCTTACTCTCCTTTTGCCATATCCCCTGTCCTTCTTGCCTTTGTCACTTTCCCCATTTATCCCCGCCTTCTCTCCTATCGACACCTCTATGTTGGTGTTTACTGTGACTTACTACTGTGATTTTTTTTTTGGGGGGCTAGGATTTCCTGCTCCTTTCCAATGCCTCCTCTTAGCTAGTTTAAATCCTTGCCAATAAAGCATTTCTCAACTTATCACCTAGGGATCCTGGTTCCCCTCCTGGACAGATGCAGTTCATCATGCACAGTATAGGCTTGCATCACTCCAGGTGGAGCCCCAGTCCCCTGTGAAGCCAAACCCCTAAGCTCCACACCAGTTTTTAACCACTGATTGAATCCTATGGTGCAGAACACTCCTAGCTCCTCTGCTATGCCACAGATAGGCAGTACTCCTAGAAGGTTACTGTGCGCATGCTTGTCTCAAGGCCCTCCCCAATTCCACAAACTCTTCCTGCACCCTCTAATCCTCTTTAGCTAGTGTCATTTGTCCCTAGGGTGGACAAATGACATCCAGCTCCTCCCCTGTCAGTTGCCCAGCAATCCCAAGGATCGGCCCTGTCCCCCTCCAAGCCATGGCGCCAGGCAGGCACCTTACCTCCCCGCCCCTCCACCCCCCAGTTCCCACCTTCCTAGCAATGGAGTCCCCCACTAGGAGTTGTTTCTCTCTGCGGGGTCCCCTGCCACCCTCCTGTGGGTCTCCTTTGTGAAGGTTTCAGCAACCTCCTTGGTCTCTACTGCATGGTGCCTCCATAGAGGAACTACACTTTGCCAGAATGGCATAGGAATTGTGAAGAGGTACAACTGGGGGGATGTGCATCTGTTCCACCACCCTCACCCTCCCAGAGTCCACTGTGGTCCAACTGCTCCTCTTTCTTGGCAACCTCTGAGGCAACGGCAGTGGCACTGGTGGTCCCTGGATGGAAGAGGAGATCCAACAAATCCTGGCCAACTCAGCCTGGAGAGGAGTACCCTCCTCCCTCAGCCCAGAGAGGTGCCTGCAGATGGGACAACACCGCATCCTCCAGAACGTCTCCCTGAAGACTGCTGCTCCACAGCCACTGCACCACTCCCATCATGTCTTATTTCTGGCCCCTTAACTGTTTGGAATCCTTACTCTTTCCTCCGTTTTTTTTTTTTTTTCCCCTTCCTCTCTCTCTCTACTTACTTTCTGACTGTGTGCCCTTTAAGCTCCTGGCTGTCCTGTTCTGAGACAAGAATATCCTATATTTCTCAGTAGACCCCTTACTTGCTCAGAGGCAGACCTCCAGCAGCTAGAGTGGGCCGGAGAGCTACTCTTCCCTTCTAGGATGGTGGGTCTTTGGTGGCTCTGTGATCACTCACTTCCTGCTCCCAAACATAAAGTTCCTGTTGTCAGTCAAATCCTGTGCCTATAAAAGTAGAACTAGCTTTATTGGGGAGGGAAGGAGGGCAATCTAGTCCCAGTAGAGAAGTCCAGTCACACAGCAGTCCTTCCTCCCGGTGTCTTCTGCCAAGCTACTAGCAGAATCTTTCTAAGGCAGTCTTTAAATTTAGCTTACTTCTAGCTAAGCCACTTCCCCTACTTACTAGATCTTTCTACAAGTAATTTAAAATGCACAGCTAGCAAGTCCTTTCAATCACCTGAGATTTACACCTAGATAACTGTTCAGATAACCATTCGTTCAGTTAACCCGGACACACACACTTTTTTTTTGTTTTGTTTGTTTTTACCCTAAATTAAAGGTCCAAGTACAACAGTTCTACTTCTTTAGTCCCAGTAGAGAAGTCCAGTCACACAGCAGTCCTTCCTCCTGGTGTCTTCTGTCAAGCTACTAGCAGTTTAATATAACAGTTTAAGGGCATTATTGCCCAAGTGACTTTTCATAAGTGCTGAAGTAAAATACAGGTTACTCACCTGTAACAGGAGTTCTAGGAGTGGTATATGTTGTTCATCCACACTGTCCGGCAGGTATCCGTGCCGCTTTAAATCTTGCCAGAAGGTCTTCAAGCTGGCTCCTCCCACCCACCCGGGAGGTAAAACCCTCGGCTCCGCCCCATGACGCCAGATCTGGCCCGCTAGAAGCTCAGGTTTGCGTCAAGCTGGGAGGTCAGGAGTGAGGGATGAACAATATATACCATTCCTAGAACTCCTGTTACAGGTGAGTAACCTGTATTTCTAGGGACAGGATATGTTGTTCATCCACACTGTCTGGCAGACTCCTAGCAAGTTCTCCGGAGGAGGGAGGCAAGCACACCCCCACTTAGGGAATAAAGACTGAGAACCGAGGTCTCAAAACCAGCATCCCAGCGTGACTCAAGGTCAATGTGGTGATGAGGATGAAGGTGTGTGCCACTTTCCAGGTAGCAGCCCTGCAGATTTCCTGGATTGGGACATCCCTGGAAGCAGCCACTGATGCAGCAGTATGTAATGGTAGAATGAGCCTTATCCTCTGGGAGGCTCCATGCCCGCCAACTTATAGCAGAGATCTATGCAGGAAGTGACCCACCTGCTTATCGTCCCTGCTTGCAGGTCTGCCAGGTGCAAGTTCAGCATAGGTGACAAACAGCTGGCGAACCTCCTCGACTCTCAGCCGTGCTACCCTTATAATAAGCTTAGCACCCTTCTAGGGGTCCAAAGTATGAGCCTGTGGCTCAGCCCTCAGAGGTGTGACTGGGGTAGAACAGCTGCACAGTCAACACCTGGTTAAGGTGAAACTCCGGCACCACCTTCGGAAGGAATTTCGGTGGGGGCAGAACAACCTTGTCCCTGTGGAAGCCCAGGTAAGGAGACTTGATGCAGAGTGCCTGAGCTCTCCCATCCTTCTGGCTGACATGATAGCCACCAAGAAGGCGGTTCTCCACGATACAGGTGAGAGAGTTCACACCTGTGCATTGGTTCGAATGGTTTGCCCATGAGCCTTGGCTAGTACCAGCAGTAGATCCCACAGAGGTGGAGGTTCTCACACCGGAGGGGAAATGTGATCAAGGCCTTGAAAAAGCACCAGACCACCTTTCTCTGCGCCACCGACTGCCCCCGCCCACGCCGTAAGCAGAGATGGCTGCCAGGTGCACCCTTAGGGTCGCTGACCTAAGCCTTGCAGTGAGAAAGGGACCATAAATAGTCCAAGATGCTTCCCAAGGAACAGGAGGAAGGGTCCAAGTCCTTGTTCCTGACACCAAATGGAAAACCTCTTCCATTTGAAGGCATAGCATTTCCTGGTCGACTCACGGGACGCCTAACTACATTGAGGACTTCGTCGGAAGACCCAAGGCCTGAACTCAGCCAGGAACCAGCCGCTGTAGGGTGCAGGGATTGAAGGGTCTGGATGGAACACCTTCCATTGACTGAGAGCAGGTCCGGCTGGCTGGAAGCTGCCCTCGGGAGCCTGGAGCTGAGGCTGAGGAGATCTGGGTACCAGAACTGGCGGGGCCAGTCTGGGGCTATCAGAATCACCTGCACCTAGTCTCTCCTTGCTTTGAGAAGCACCTTGTGTATCAAAGGAAATGGGGGGGAAGGCATAGAAGAGGCCCGGGGTCCACGGCCTCGAGAAGGCATCCCCCTGCAGCGAGCCCTGCTGAGGGGGGTGGGCATGGAACAGCCTCAGCTTCGCATTCTCCCTGGAGGCAAACCGTCCACCTGAGGTGTGCCCCAATGGGAGAACAGATCTTGTACTACCTCCGGCAGGAGAGACCACTGTGGGATGCAGCCCCATCTGGCTTAGGCATCGGCCAGGGTGTTGGAGGCCCTGCCACATGAATGGCTAGGAGATCCGCCCCAGGCCGCGAGACGAGTGACCAAATGCAGAGCGCGCTTCCTTGCACAGAAGCATGGAGCGCGTCCCTGCCCTGGGCGGCTTAGATAGCACGTGGTCAAGGCATTGTCAGTCTGAACTTGACCACTTGACCCCGAGAAACGGAGCAAAGGCGGTGAGAGCTAGGCGGACCGCCAGAGCTCCAGCAGGTTGATGTGGCATCAGGACTCCCACGGGACCAGAGGCCGTGGCGCCTGGTGTTCCCCAGATGGGCACCCCAACCCATCAGAGAGGCATCGGTCGATAGAGAGACCGCCAGCTCGGGCAGACAAACAGGATGCCCTCCCTGCAGATGAACTGGAACGGTCCACCACCGAGAGCTGCCCACATCCCCTGGGTCACCGCCACTAGCTGGTCCAATGGATCGCAACGCCAGGACCACTGGCTGGCCAGTCCTACTGAAGAGGGCGGATGTGCCAGCGGGCCCAACGGAACACGCCTGTGCAGGCCGCCATGAGACCCAGGAGGCGAGGAAGTCCCGGCAGGGAGCCGACTGCCCAACCAGAAATGATTGGGCAAAGGAGGAAAGAACCCTCGCCTTGTCCGCCGGGAGCCGTAGACTTGGCTCCAAAGAGAGTCGAGCTCTGCCCCGATGAAAAGAATCACCTGCTTCGCTTGAGTTCCAACTTGGCCTCATTGATGAGAAGGCCGACTTGAGAGCAAACCTGGAGGGCCAGATCTCTGGACCGCCCACCTCCTGTCTGAGGGGGCTGCTATCAGCCAATCATCCAGGTAAGGGCACACTGGACCCCTCGGGCCCCACAGGAATGCTGTCACTCACTGCTATGCATTGGTGAAGACCCTGGGAGCTGGAGACAGGTCAAGGGCATGGCTAGGAACTCAGGGGATCCCTCCGCCGAAAGCGAAGGAATCTCTGATGATGACGGACGGATAGGGATGGGAAAGAACGTGTCCTGCAGGTCCAGAGAGCAGAACCACACGCGAGTTCCAAGGATGGTATTATCTGAGCCAGAGTGACCATCCTGAAGGTTCGAGACCTTAGGAACTTGTTTAGGTCGCAGGTCGAGAATGGGGGCCCAGCCCCATTCCGCTTCTCGGAACCAGGAAGTACCTGGACACAAACCCTGGAGCCTGAGGGAGGGTCCGCCACCCTCCTGATCACCTCCTTCTGGAGGAGGAGAGGCGCTGTCGGCTCGGTGAGCCGACAGTGAGGCTGCGTGGACCCCGATGCCCCCCCGAGCTGCGACGGCTCTGAAAGGCGGGGCCTGCTCGAATTCCAAGGGCAGGCCTTTCTCCACCACCTCCAACACCCACCTGTCCGTGGTAATAATGGACCAGGCGGAAAGAAAGAGACTGAGCTGTCCCCCCACGGGGGGAACCTGGGGTGAGGTGACGGGGTTGGAGCGACACCCCTCAATCCGTCACTGGGCAGGCTTGGAGGAGGGACCGGCCAAGGGACCTCCTGGGCCTTTACCTCCCTGCTTCCTATTGGAGGAAGTCCCGGGCTTGGGTTTGGGATGCCAGGCTCGAGCCTGCTGGCCCTGAGGTTGCTGGGCTGGACGTGCCGCGGGCGCAGAGGTACGAAAGGGCTTAGGCTGTGGTTTGCGGCCTTTGTCCTTCTGAGCGGATGAGACAAGAGTCCAAGGTAGCATTGGACTTCTCGATCCTCTGAAGGTGACCTTCCACCCCAGGGCCGAAGAGGTCGGTCCCCAAGAAGGGGACATCCGCCAACTTGTGCTGGGTATCCGAAGTGAAGGTGGATATCCTCAGCCAAGCCCGACTATGCATAGCCACTGCGGCTGCCACCGACCTGGCACACGAGTCCCCGATGTCCAAAGCAGTCTGAAGCTGCTGTTTGGCCACTGCCCTGCCCTGGTCCCACACCTGCCTAACCGTGGTCTGCAAGTCCGCAGGAAGATGAAGGACAACCTCGTCCAGGGAGCCCAGCAGGGCATGAGAGAAATGGGCCATGAGGACGGCCGAACTGGCCTGGCAAAGGCCGAGGGAGGACGCAGTGTAGACTTTTCGACCGGCATAGTCCAATTTTTTGGACTCCTTGTCGGGTAGTTTGTTCATATCCCTAGCGTTCCCGGCACACGGTAACTAACCCCTCAGCTGAGGGGTGTTCCGAAAAACCGGACAAGGAACTGGTAGGGACCGCATACTTCCTGGCCATCCTGGCTGAAGGCGCAGGGCAGGAAGCAGGGCGCTGCCAGAGCTCCAAGGCCAGGCCCACTATAGCCTCAGCCACCGGAAAGGCCTCCGTAGGGGAATCCCCTCAGTCCAGAATCTCCGTGAGGGGATACCCTGCCCACTTAGAGACGGGTTCGAGCTTCATCCCGGTGGACTCAAATGAGCCGAAGCAATCCTAGGTAGGACAAAGGGCCATCGTCCACCTACTGTCCTCCTGAGGACTCCAAGTCCATTCGCCTGGAGAGAAGGGAGGAATCGCCTTCGGACTCTGAAGAGTCCTCGAAGAGCTGCCTTGGGCCTGAGCCACCCTCCACCTGCCGAGGTCGATCGAGTGAAGAGACAGACAGCCTATGGGGCAGTCCCTGAGCCAATCAGAATTCTTGGTCGGAGCCCCAAATAACGGCTGTGGAGGCGGGAGGTTCCACCGGATCGGTGGAGCAGCTGGTTTTGGCCGAACAACCGCCTAGGGAACAGGCTCCTCGATAAATCGAGGGGTTTGTTCGGCCCGTGACAGCCACCTAATGGCCGGGAAGGCGACGGCGCCGCTTGGTCCCAGTCAGAAGGAGCTGTTGCCACATGAGGTCCTCATATCGTCGACGAACTTACGCCGAAGCCTCCCTCGTCCGAGGGGAGGACGACGAGCGGCGACGTTGTTGTCATGCGGTGCCCAGACCGAGACCGCCTATGACGGCGGGATCGGCTGGACCGCGAAGTAGTCCGAGACAGAGAGCCTTGGCTTTCCCGAGGATGGTGCAGGGAGGTGTCGTGGGGAACCAGCACTCCCCTCTGTTCGGAGGGTTCATCCGAAGGCTCCAGAACTGGAGGCACAGACAAGCCCACGGGGTCCTCGCCTCCCACCGGGGGAACCAGGGAGAGAGAATTCTCAGCTTCTCCTGCCGACAACCCATCCAATGGGTCGAGAAAAATCTCGACCGCGTCGCCGGGAGTCTCGGTCAACTGGCCTGACGGGGACACCGTGAGACCAATGGCCAAAGCAGAGCGGTCGACCGAAGTAGACGGCCGACAACTCGAGGAGAGGGATCTTTCCCGCTCCCAAGAGCATCGACGGAGGGACTTACCCTTGTCTCTCTTTTTGGACTGAGAAAACGGTCCAGCAGAAGTTGGTCCCTCTCCTTTAGTAGAGAGGGTCAGACAAAGCTCCTTAAAAGAAGCTGAATAAGAGGCACCCAGAGAGAGGGACAATGCCGCGAGTCGGTGTAGAAGCGCCCGCGCTGATCCGGCCGAGCCCGCCGCCGCTGAAACCGCCGACCGGCCTCTTTGACTTCACCGGAGGAAAACGCTTCGGGACGCCCAGTTGTAAACGGGCAGCGCGGTTCTCAGGACGTAGGGTCGAGAAGGAAGAGACAGGTCGCAAGCTCCGCGGGTCGTGCTCAAGGCCTAGACAGTAGATGACGTGAGTGCGGATCCGTTCGAGACATCTTCTGCCCGCAAGGGCATCTCCGGAAACCGGGAGTCGATTTGTCCATCGCAGCCGCGAGGGATAGAAGACCGAAGATTATTTTAGCAAAAAACTTTTAATTAGCAAAAACCAAAGAATTAGGAACCAGTCTTATACACAGAGCATTAAGGAGGGAACCTGAGCTTCCAAGCGGTAAGGAAGATCTGGCGTCATGGGGCGGAGCCGAGAGTTTTACCACCCAGGTAGGTGGGAGGAGCCAGCTTGAAGACCTTCCGGCAAGATTTAAAGCGGCAAGGATACCTGCCAGACAGTGTGGATGAACATAATATCCATGTCCCTAGAATAAAGAATTTCCGCTATTAGCACTGATAGCATATAGCCAAATGGAAAATATTATATTTGAAAGTAGCTCAGAATTTCCCATAATCTTGTACCACTTGATTACAAAGGATCTCATATATGTATATCTTTTTAGAAAATGGCAATGGAAAAACTAGCATCTTGATTGGCTAGCTGCATTCCATTGCCAGGTGGACATTTTTCGATAGAGCCCTGTCAGAAAGAAGTACCAGGAGCTCCGTCTCAAACTTGGTATCTGTGTGCCAGTTTGAATTCCATTTTCCCCCTGCTCCGTAACCCACCGAAAACGCTACTGATAGGCTCCTGGTGACACAGTACACAAAAACGGTCTAATATAAATAGAATCCCCAGCAAAACATAAGAGATTATTTTTTTTTCCTTTTTAAGAATACCGCAGCCGAGTGTCTGATGACACCACTCCCATCCTCTGCAAGCCTGCCCGCTCTAGTAACCAGCTACCCAACACAACTCAACATCAGGGACCCTGTACACACATGTCCGGCTCCTCTCTTCGCTACCATCCTGCTCCCCCAAACACACCGCTGCACAAAAAGAAGAAAAAAAAAAAAAAAAGCACCTCACCAAAACCACTTGCAGGAAACGATAACTCCATCCACTCTCACTCCCAGATTGTTCCTTTGTTGCTTTCTAAAAAAAAAACACGGAACGGACTAGGGCCATTTTATACAACAAAGTCCGCCACCTTCCCCTTGGTTGTCCCATTGGACTGCAAGTCCCAGTAAGCCACAGGGCAGCAATGCAGACTGTGCTAAACATCATCACCATCTACTGGTAAGAATGCCACACTGCAGGGACTACTTAAGAAAAAGGTCCCCCCCCCCATTTATTCAATTGTCAGGCATTTTTTTCAATTATTTAAAATGTCACAAACAAGCCATTTTCTAAGCGCAATAATACTTTCCAGGATGGGCGGCACCGGGAAATACTGGACCTTCCAGGGGCTATAAGAGACTTATTATGCCCCGGGCGGTCCGGTATTTCCCCACCCTGTTGAGCATTATTGCTTACTTCATGTTGCTTACCTAATGATGTACTGTACAGAATGTTATAATGCTATGTATATGCATAAAGCATATAAACAAAAAGTTACAAAAAATGCACTAAAAAGGATAATTTAAAACCAAAAAACAATAAAACAAGCAGTAACTGAAAAGACGTAAAAATTCTTATGTTTTTGAAGGAAATGACACGTCGGGAACGACTGTGAACAAGAGGAAACTCCAGGGCGTCTTGACTTGCAGGCTTAGAGAAAAAAATCTGAGGCGTTAGAGCATAGGCAGTTGGATGGGCAACTTTTGGAAAAGTGTCACATCATCATCGGTTGATAGCAAGACTGTCGGCTCGGGGCGGACAAACAGGATGCCCTCCTGCAGATGTACTGGAACGGTCTGGGTCACTGTCACTAGCTGATCTAGCGGATCGAAGTGCTGTGACCATTGGCTGGCCAGCCCCCACTGGAGGGGACGCATGTACCAGTGAGCCCAACAGACCACGCTGGTGCAGGCTGCCATGAGGCCCAGGAGGCACAGGAAGTCCCGGGCAGGGCGCGATTGCCCAACCTGAAATGACTGGACAAAGGAGGAAAGAACCTCAGCCCCCTCCACCGGAAGCCATGCTCTGGCTTGTAGAGTCTCGAGCTCTGCCCCGATGAATTGTATCACCTGCTTTGGCACGAGTTCCAACTTGACCTCATTGATGAGGAGGCCAACCTGAGAGTAAACCTAGAGGGCCAGATCTCTGGACCACTCTACCTCAGCTCTGGAGGGGTCTGCAATCAGCCAGTCGTCCGGGTAGGAGTACACCTGGACTCTTCGGTGCAGCAGGAATGCCATCACTACTGCCATGCATATGGTGAAGACCCTGGGAGCTAAGGAAAGGCCAAAGGGCATGGCCCAGAACTCGTAAAGGGATCCCTCCACTCTGAAGCGGAGGAATCTCTGGTTGGACGGACGGATTGGGACGCGAAAGAACGCGTCCTGAAGGTCCAGAGAAGAGAACCACATGCCTTGTTCCAAGGATGGGATTATCTGAGCCAGAGTGACAATCCTGAAGGTCCGAGACCATAGGAACCTGTTCAGGTCGTGCAGGTAGAGAATGGGGCGCCAGCCCCCCGTCCGTTTTGGGACCAGGAAGTACCTGGACACAAACCCCGGGTCTGGAGGAGGATCCGCCACCTTCCTGATCACCTCTCTTTCAAGGAGCAGGGCAATATCGGCTCGGTGAGCCGACAGAGGCTGTGGACCCCGTAGCTCCCCGAGGGGCGACGGCTCGGAAGGGCGGGGCCTGCTCGAACTCCAGGGGCAGGCCCTTTCCTACCACCTCCAACACCCACCGTCCGTGGTGATAGCGGACCTGGCGGAAAGGAAGTGGCGGCCGCTCCTCTCATCGGGGAACCCGGGGAGGACGAGGCTGGAGAGACACCCCTCAACCAGTCACTGGGCAGGCTTGGAAGAGGGACCAGCCAAGGGACCTCCTGGGCTTACCTCCTGCTTCCTGTTGGAGGAAGCTGCGGCTTGGGTTTGGGATGCCAAGCCTACTGACCCTGGTGCTGGTGCTGGCCGGATGTGCCGGAGGTGCAGAAGGACGAAAGGACTTGTGCTACTGCTGTCGGCGGCCTTTGTCCTTCTGGGAGGAGGTGACAGAGTCCAGAGTGGCATTGGACTTTTCGATCCGCTGGAGTGACCTTCCACTCCAGGGCCGAAAAGGTTGATCCCCAAGAAGGGGACATGTGCCAATTTGAGCTGGGTATCCACCGTGAAGGTGTATATCCTCAGCCATGCTCTATGGCGCATGGCCACCGCGGCCGCAACCGATCTGGCACAGGAGTTTCCGATGTCCACAGCCGTTTGGAGCTGCTGTTTAGCCACTACCCTACCCTGGTCCCGCACCTGCCGGACCATGGTCTGCAGGTTGGCCAGGAGATGAGGGATCACCTAATCCAGTGAGCCCATGAAGGCGTGTCAGAAATGTGCCATCAGCACGGCCAAGGGAGGATGCAGCGTACACCTTCATGCCTCCCCGTGAGTCCAGCTTTTGGACCCTTGTCAGGGGTTTGTCCATGTCCCTGGCATTCCAGAAACGCCGGAAAACGTCGGTACCCAACCCCTCGGCAGAGGGGTGTTCCGAAAAAAAATCGGGCAAAGAGCCAGTAGGGACCGCATACTAAATGGCCATCCTGGCTGAAGGCGCAGGACAGGAAGCAGGCCAGAGCTCCAAGGCTGGGCCAACAATGGCTTCAGCCACCGGAAAGGCCTCCATGGGTAAATCCCCTCGGTCCAGTATCTCCGTCAGGGGATATGTGGCCTGCTTGGATACGGGCACAAGCTGCATCCCAGTGGACTCCAAGACGAGCCGAAGCAAACCCATGAAGGACGATGGGCTTTCGTCCATCGACTGGCCCCCGGAGGACTCCAGGTTAATGGACCTGGAGAACAGGGAGGAGTAGTCTGACTCGGAGGAGTCTGCAAAGAGCTGCCTGGGGCCTGAGCCACCCTCCACCTGCCGAGGATGGTTCGGAGTGAGGGTGACCGACAACCTGTGGGGCAGGCCCTGATCCGACCGAGAGTCCTTGGTCGGCGCCCCCCGATTTCGGTTGTGGAGGCGGAGGTTCCACCACAAAATTGGTGGGGCAGCTGGTTTCAGCCAAACAACCAGCCCAGGCTTGGGCACCTCGACTACAGCGAGGGGTTGTTTTGGCCACTCAGATGACAGCCACTTGATGGCCGGGGAAGGCGATGGCATCAGCTTGTTCCCAGACAGAAGTAACTGCTGCCACATCAGGTCCTCGAACCGTCTATGCAATTTGCACCGATGCCTCTCCTCTTCTGAGGAGGAAGACTAGGATGAGCGGCGGCGCCGCTTACCTCGGTACAGAGACCGCAGATGTCTGCGGGATCAGCTGGACCGAGACAATGTCCAACGATGTTTCCGAGGACGGGTCTGGGAAGGAGCGGGGGACACCCGCTCTTCCCTCGGCTCGGAAGCCTTAACCGGGGACTGCGGCACCGGGGGAGCAAGCAGGTCCTCTGTCTCCACTGGGGGAACTGGTGAAGAAGGGCTGTCGGCCTCATCAGTCGACAGCCCGTCCGACGGGTCGAGAAAAATCTCAACCGCGTCGACGGGTGTCTCAGCTGGCTGGCCAGACAGGGGACGCCGTGAAGCCAGCGGCCTTAGCCGCAACCTCGACCGGCGAGAGCAGTCAGCTGTCAGGGACCCTTCCGTCTACCTAACGCCGACGATGGACTTACCTCAAGTCCTTCTTTTCCGAATGAGAGGAATGTCCCGATGGCCCCTCTCCCTTCGTGGAAAGGGACTGGCAAAGCTCCTTGAAAGAAGCTGAATACGAGGTATCCAGAGAGAGCGGGATAAATGCCACAACCGAGGAAGAGGATGATGCGGCCTGGGCCGCCTCCTCCTCGAGGGCGATCATCTGCTTGAGCTGCTCAGCCGAGCCAGCCGCCATTTTAACCGCCCAACGGGCCTCCTGCGACTTAACCGGTGGGTATCATTTCTCGGGGCACCCAAGCTGTAACCGGGCAGCGCGGTCCTCCAGGATGTTGGCCGAAAACGAACTGCATGACTCACAGGCCTGCGGGTCGTGTTCTAGGCAACGGCAGTAGAAGCAATTGGAGTGCGGGTCCATCCTAGACATCTTCTGCCCACAAGGGCACCGCCGAAATGCGGGAGTCGATTTGTCCAAATTTTAAAATAAGTTTCGGGCAAACCGAAGAATTAGGATCCAGTCTACACGCAGAGCGTTAAGGAAGGAACTTGAGCTTCCAAGCGATAAGGAAGATCTGGTGTCATGGGGCAAAGCCGAGAGTTTTACCTGCTGGGTGGGTGGGAGGAGCCAGCCTGAAGACCTTCCGGCAAGATTTAAAGCGGCAAGGAACCTGCCAGACAGTGCAGATGAACAACATATCCATGTCCCTAGAATTACATTTCTGCAGTAATAGGATTCTCTTGTGATTTTTTTCGCCCTTTGTGTGCTGCTTTTGTGAAGCTGGGTCAATACCCTGTTTTTAGCAGCCAGCTCACCCTCCAAGTCCAAGTTCTTTGTTCCTGCTGTACATACTGGAAGTCCTGGAAACAAGTCTCTTTCAGTGTAGGCTACACTTCCGCCCATACTTCTGGTTTTGGTTTGGTGAGCAATGGAGTTTGCCTTTATTCTGTGATTCCAAGTGCCATTTTTTTGTATTTTACTTCTACCTCCAAGCAAGCTTTTAAACCACTGTTTTGTGAAAGCAATTTACAGTCTGAACATCCTACTTGATGAGTGGCACTGACAATGCTGCTCCAAGAGCCATAACAGACACCAATAAATCAAGCTACAACCAGTAGTACTAGTATACCACAGCTATCTTGTTTCAAGAGCACAGACGCATCTACAAGACACCATAAGTGGAATCCTAGAAGGGAATTTACTAAATGCTGAAGACAACTTTCAGGAAACTAAGCTAACACAACTGTTCCAACACTCTGAACAATTAATGTTGAAATAAATCAATCAATCTGTATTTTAACAGGACATCTCTTGAAAAATACAGATACAAGGCTGGGCAAAATACAGTCTTTGAATCAACAAATCACCAGATGATTTTCTGAATGATGTCTACAGGACTTGTTTGGAAACAGTATGAATAGTCTGTGCAAATGCCATCACTAAAATCCTAAATGATCAAGACAGAGTTACTAAATTGCATTGGATGAAACTGCAGTGATTCAACAGCAACTTATCTCGTTAAAGTTTGAACCTGCTCTTGAAAAATTTGAATCTAATTTACAAAAGAAATTGCTAGTACGTGAGAAGGAGACCTCAGAGAAGAAGAAAAACAAACAAGCCAGGGACACCAGGGATTATACCAGCAACCAAGTGTCCAAGTGGGAGGAAAACCTGCAAGTTTCTCATAGCCATGGTGGCAACAGAAGCAGATCTAGATCTACCAAAAGAAGGGTGCCAAACATCATCTACAAACTTGAATTCAGCAGAAGAAACTGCTAGTAACCAAACCAGTCACCAAAGATAATAAAAGAGCAGTTTCTTTTTTTAAACTCCACGCAGCATCCAACTGTCAGCAGAAGCGAACAACCAGTACCCAACTGGGAATCACAGAGGTCTGGAGGAGCAAAAGGACAGCAGGAGGAACAGAAAGCTGCAGGCACAAGACTGGTTGGTAGTCAACCTATCATCGGCAGATTTAACTGAGGCACAACTCTAAATGCTAAGTAAAGGCCTTTCATTCATCCCTCAACATAAAATCAATCCATTTACAGTCAACATTGATTTGAGGAAACCGGTTAGAAAAAATTTCACTAAAATATTTTGCACCAAGATCCAGATTGGGTTTGTATACACCAATGGACACTGATGACAGTCAGAGATGAAGACGTACAAGTACAACTTGATCTTTTAAGTGAAACTGAACCTGATGTGACATCAGGACCAGATTTAGGACCTCTGTTCTTTAATGTGAATGATTTATTTTTATCTAATCAAGTCTAGGATTACAAATACCTTTGAACCTTGGCTCTTTTACAAAGGTTCCATGTCAGAGAAATACAAATTATGGGGAATATCAAGACAGACATTACAACAATGTGGACATTGCAAACAGAGTACAGAGTAATACAATTCAAGGGTAGCATTGTAACAAGGCAGCCAGAGGCATTTGTCAGAGAAAATAGACAACAGATAAGAAGTGCCAGAGTCGAGACGGGGAGGAGGAATTCAGGAAGGGTGAGGAGAGGGTGAAAGTGCATTGGGCATACCAAGATGTGAGGGTAGAATCCATTGGGGGAGACAACTAGAGCAGAAAGGGAAGTGGAGAAACAAGGTTAAGTTGGGCAGTCACAGGAGCTGTTGGTAGTGAGATAGTCCCAGAGCCTAGTTTTAAACATACCAATTGCTGGGGCAGAAGAGATGGTTAGGCTGAGGCCAATGAACCAGAGTGGCGCTCGATAAGCAAAAGAGTGTTGTCCCTGTGAAATGCGACAGTGGGGTACTTTCAGTAGCTGTAGCATGGAAATTCTAAGGCACCATTTGTTAATTCGGTGTTGTAACAGAGTTGAGACCCCAGAAGGTGCAAGGCCGAGGTAGATTTTTTTTCACCATGGAGGAGGTGAGAAACTTTATGCGGTTTGATAGTCTGAGCCAGCTGGTCTGAGTGTACAGGTCACATGTGTGGGTGAGACAGTGAGCTCCAGTGATGAGCCGACATGCTTTATTTAAGGCAGTTGAGAGGCGTCTAAGGGTTGCGATTGTGGCCAAGCTTACAATGATGAGACCATAGTCTATTACAGAGATCACAGAGCTCAGGACTGCAACCTTCAAAGCTTCTGCATGAAGGTGTGGTCTGTGATGTAGAGGAGACCAAGCTGTGTATTAGCAGCTCTAGCTACACCATCTACATGAAGTCCATAGGAAAGATTAGGCTGCTGTATCCCTGGGTATTGAAGGACCCCACCTGATCTGAGTGTCTCTGGGTGGTGGAGATAGCCAAGTGGTGTAGCTTGTGTGGGTTATGAGAGCTGCAGAAGAGCACAGATTTGGTTTTCATGTCATTGAGGACCAGTTTATGATTAAGAAACCATGTCTCTACAGAACTGAAACCAAGCTGAAGGTTGTGTTGAAGAGTTGCAGGATCTTTGTAAGTGGAGAATACAACAGCATCATTGACATATAGTATGATTTGCTCAGAGCAGTGGTAAGGGAGGGGAGTTTAAGGAAAGGCTAAAAAGGAGGGGCCCAGTATGAATCCCTGTGGGACAGCCGAGCAAACAGGCAGGGTGTTAGAAAGGGCGTCCGCAATTTTTACTCTATGACCGGTTTTCTAAGTAGCTTTTAAACCAGAGAGAAGAGTCAGGTGATAGCCCGGCATTCAGTAGTTGGTGTATTAGTAGTCCATGATGTACTGTATTGAAGGCCTTGGAGAGGTAGACGAAAACGGCCCCTGTGAGAAGGCCGTTGTCAAGGGATTTGTGCAAAGCTTCAGTGAACTCAAGAAGGGCTGTGGTGGTGCTGTGACCTTTCTGGAAGCCGTGTTGTTGTGGACAAGGTATATTGTATTTATCCAAGTGGTCGGTAAGTTGATCAGCCACGATGCGCTAGAGTGCCTTAGAGAGTGGGGGCAGTATGGACATAGGGCGATAATTTGAGCAATTCGTCTTGTCCCCACTTTTATGGACGGGTGTCACGGTGGCGGTTTTCCACAGGTCCAGAAATTTTCCACAGCTGAGAGAGAGGTTAAGGATTTTTGTTAATGGATGAATTATCTCATCAAGAGTGAGCAACAGAAGCTTAAGGTCCAGGGTGTCATTACTAGATCTAGATTTAGAAATAGCTGCAGTAATACAGCGGCAAGCTTCATTCAGCCTTACCTCCCTGAAGTAGAAGAGGGGATGGTTAGACTGAAGGTCTGAGGTATTTGGTGAATAGGCCCTGTTTTCGAAAAAGTCATGGGGTAGAACAGCACTAAGGTCTGAAAAAGCCGTGTTAAAGATGTTTGCGATCACCTTGGGGTCGAGGGTTGGGGATCCATCAACAATTAACATGGCCAGAGAGGTTTTTGGCTGCTTCCCTGTGACATCCTTGATATTGTCCCAGAAAGCACGACCATTTCCCCATGTATTGGTGAGAGCGTCTTTGTGATAGGCGGATTTCATTAGCCGTATAGCTTTTGTGCAGACATTTCGTGCTTGTTTGTAATTTTGGATGTCCAGTTTGCCAGTGGCCCTGGCAACTGCCCCAAGGTGATCCCTTAGTTTCAGCTGTGAGAGGAGAGCCGAGGTGACCCATGGGTTAGAGAAAGATTTTGTTTTGCACTTTTTAGCAAGGGCAAAGAGCCAAGTTAACATCTGTTGTTTCATAGATGGGTAGCCAGTCTTGTAGAAGCAGGTGTCTGAGATGTGGAAGTTGTCCACAAGAAAGGACTCTGCTAGCGATAATTTTGGGAGGGGGCTTAAGGAATTTGTTAGACCATGCACACATGACTGGGGAGTGGTCAGAGAGAGCCTGGGAGAATGGTCGTACGAGAAATCCTTGTGGGGTGAGTGGTGAGGACCCAATCCAAGAGGGGACTGGTTCCAGTCTTGTAGTTAATCCTAGTAGGGGAGTTTACCATTTGCGTGAGGTTAGCAGCTGAGATGGAGTCTTTATAGGCACTGGCACTCGATGCTAACCAGTTTATGTTGAAATCCCCTAGTAGAATAAGTTCAGCTTCAGGAGGGTGAGAGTTGATAAAGTTTAGGACATCGTTGAATCCATGTTTAGGGTCCGTCTGCGCGGGATGTATACGGAGACAATAGTTAGGGCTTTATGGTTGGGACCTAGGACGATTTTTATTGGTAGAATCTGGGACGAGGCAGAAAGTGATGGAGTTGCTACAGGGTGCCAAGACAGGGAGTCTTTGATATAGATTGCACAACCACCGCCTTTTTTGGCTATCCAGTCCAGCCTGCGGACAATTAGCCCTGTATTGTGACATGCCGAGTCAGGAACTTTAGGTGTCAGCCAAGTTTCCACAACTGCAAGGATGTCAGGGTTGTGTTGTCATAAGAAGGCTTGGAGTGCATCCAGCTTTGGTAGTAGGCTGCAGATATTTATGGTTGCAAGGATAAGGGCACCTGGAATTTGTGTGTGGCCTGAGCTTCTAGGGCCAGGATTGGGATGGATGCTGCCCGAGATGAGAAGGAGGAGTTTTAAGGAGCAGAGTCGCAGCTCTTTGAGAGATAGTTTTGATCGTTGTTTCCGGGAGTAGAAGTTGCAAGGTTCCAGGCGGTATCCCATATGGACTGCAAGATGGTACAGTGTAGAGAGGTGGCCACACTTGTTTAGAGTAGTGGTCGGGTTAAGTAACCAGGAATATCCAAACGGTGCACCAAGCACAAGTCTCGAGTGGAAGTGGAGAGTTCACTTGGGAGTAGCAGTGGAAACCAGAGTAGACGGTGGCAGGGGTGGGGTGGGAGCGGCTAGGACCAGGGAGAGGGGGGGGAGATGAGGAGGAGGAGAGGCGCAAGAAAGGCAGAGAGAACCTACATGGCTTACATACCAGATAGAGAAAGAGATAGAGATGTAGCCCTCTAGTGGTGAGAGGGTAATCCGCTAATAGAAAAGTCAACCAAAAAAGCTACAAATTCACTTCTAATATCACTTAGAACTTAAAATGACTAAGGATTAAACAAATTATTAAACCCTAGCACATAAATTCAACTAGAGACACAGAGGGAGACACAGTAGTTAGAGATGTGTTCAGCAGGAGACAGAGTGGGCCACTTGGAAATCAGCTTCCACTGGTACCAAATCCAAAAGTCAGGGCTAGTACCTTGCAGCACAGAGGACTTCTGAAAAACTGTTTAGGTTCCAGAAATTGAAGGGTCCATGGCCTGGTCAAGGCACGCTTGATCCCTGAAATAATGTAGAAAAACAGGATTTTTAAAGGCTGGTGGAATAGTCTTGTTACATCAGAACAAACAGAATAATAGAAGCGGGCAGGGTCAGAGAGCAAAGCAGACAGTCTGGGGGAGGAGAAGAGAGGTTGCAGGGCAGAGCGCAAAAGCAGAATTTACAGTGTCAAGGCTCAAAATTCACTTCTAATATCACTCAGAACTTAAAATGACTAAGGATTAAACAAATTATTAAACCCTAGCACATAAATTCAACTAGAGACACGGAGGGAGATACAGTAGTTAGAGATGTGTTCAGCAGGAGATAGTGTGGGCCACTTGGAAATCGGCTTCCATTGGTACCAAATCCAAAAGTCAGGGCTAGTACCTTGCAGTACAGAGGATTTCTGAAAAACTGTTTAGGTTCCAGAAATTGAGGGGTCCGTGGCCTGGTCAAGGCACGCTGGATCCCTTGCAGTACAGAGGATTTCTGAAAAACTGTTTAGGTTCCAGAAATTGAGGGGTCTGTGGCCTGGTCAAGGCACGCTGGATACCTCCTTGCTGGATGATTTAGAGACACAGTTGATTCAGTAAGTACAGCAGATACACAGATACAAAGACCAAAAACATTATGTTGCCCACAGACTGCCTTCTGCCCCTCACCACAATGTCATTGGCAATACTTAAATTTCAAAATTTTGTTTCCCAGGATACTGAACAACTATTTGGCTCTAAACGGATTACACCAAAATCATAAAGTGAGAACAAAGCACTGTAAGGATACTCCGAATTCTTTACATGGAAATAAAATCTGTGGATAAAGGTGGAAAGATTGTGGTGTTCAACAAGAAGCAATACAAGGAAGTTATCTGAAACTGAATGGGGGATCCAGCTGCAACCTTCAAAGGTAAAATGCACAGATTTTTAGAAAAGGCATTCAGTGATAATCTTATAACTGAAAAGGAGGCAATGTACATCAGAACTAAAACCCTGTGATCCCCACCTTATAAATCCTGCCTAAGCTACACAAGGATCCCCAAATCCCCCAGGAGGCCCATCCTTTCGGGAGTTTGGGGGTCTCACAGAACATCTATGCATCTTCGTGGACAATTTCTTGCAGAGATGCATAAAACTGCTGTCTTGTTATGTACAGGACAGTACGGACATTCTATCAAAGCTCCATGAATGAACATGGGATCCTGATTTTCGACGGATCACCATCCATGTAAATTCTTTGTACACTTACATAATACACACGTATGGAATTGGAAGCAATAAGAAGCTTAATGTGTGATGGGACTGTTCAGATGGACATTTTGGTGGACTTTCATGTATAAGCAACAGTGTTAAACATTAAAACATTTCATTTTTGATTGAAAGTTTTATTTACAGGTGAGGGGGATGAACATGGTTACAACAATGGCCCCCCTATGCTAACCTATTTATAGGTTGGTGGGAGAGGAGAAGGACCCTCTTCGACCCCATGGCTCATCTCTTCTATGCCCATATAAAGTGTTTGGTTGTTATACTGACGACATCCTAACGATCTGGCATGGGTCTGAACAAACAGTGCATAATTTCAGACACTATATCACTAATAACACCATTAATGGACAATTAAACAGGGTAAAACATGTGTAACCCCAGGCTGGTATGCAGTTTGTATCCGACAGCAGTACCAGGTGGGCTGGGTTTGGGGAGGAATAGGTCACTTGGCACATAGGCTAGGTTTGGCTACTCTGTACGGGGCACCCAAGTAACTCTGAACACAGGAAGCAATAACTGTAATGTCCAATACCAGAAGTGGAATTCTAAAATGTGGCTTTTATTCACATCCAAAACAGAATAAACAAAGCATAGATGGACCCCCACGGGGCTACACTCCTGGTAATGCAGATTAAAGGAGACCAGAACACATCCTCATCACTTTAGCCCTCAGGCTGTACAACACACTGGGCACACAGCCCAGACTTGTATGCTGCTTTGGGTTACAGAGCTCGAACTTGTACACTGCTCTGGGTTTTCCCTGGCTCGGCTCCCTTGCCAGCCACTTGGACACCTTCCATACTTCATAGAAACATTTTCTGGTGGCTCCCTAAACCACGTAAGAGCACCTCTGCTCCATCAGGGAATTTTCCTTTTAATCCCACATCTGGGTACTTTCCTCAGGCACTGGCCAAGTACCTGAGGGGAAAGCAAAAGGTGTCTCAGAGCAAATCCATTACTACTGATGGGAGGTCTCCCACCTCTCACTCCCACAATTCATACCAGGCCATTTCTTTGTAAACACCTCCTCCTTTAGCACTTTGAATGTGAAATACATTTAGCAAGAATCTACACAGCAATCTACTTGTCTTGCTTCCCATTTGTGCTGGATTTGAACATACATAACTATAAGTGGCATTGTCCATTACTCTAGACCCCCCACAGGTTAAGCAGTCCAATCCCCACATTCCTTCTTTCCATTTTGTGCTAGCCTTGAACATAAATATACAAGTGGCTTTGTCCATTATTCTAGATCCCCCCCACAAAGTTAAACAGTCCAATCCCCACATCTTCTAACTGTACTTGGCTGTCTTTTCCTTGCCCCACAGTAACAGTCCTTTAGGTTTCCTTCTGTTTCAGGTGAAAACACTTGGCCCTTTTTCAAAGCGAACTCACCCTTTGGTTTCAGGTGCCCCACAGGCGTTTCCTTCTCAAGGAATCTCTTACAGAGCTTCTGGTGCCTCAGCACAACTCAGACAGACAGCTTATGTCCCTTAGCCAGACACAGTGGGGTTGCCCCTGGAAAACAGGCAGACCCCTTTCCCCCATCCCCTCAGGGATGGGGCTTTCAACCACTGAGAGCGGTCTCCACCACTTCAATTATCAGTTCCTGTGTTCCTCTTCAGGTGGAGAAACACACCAAAAACAAAAGTAGCTCTGTAACAGAGCTTAAAGCTTTGAGAGCCTGCACACACACTGCTGCACTACAGTCTCTCTCTCAGACTGCACACAGACTGGCTTCAAATTCCCCAACGTTCTACTCTAACCTCCAACTGCAACATTCCAGTGTGGCTTATGCAGCTGCGACAGTTCTAAAATGAGGTCATCCCTCAGTCTCAGTTGAGACCGAGAACAGGGTGAGATAGTGTGAAATCCATTTAACTGGAACTTCACAAGCTGCTTTCCCTGCCTACCACTAGGTCTTACTGGGATTTCCTTAGTGACCCCGATATGATTTTTTATAGTGCGTAAAATCTTCCGACTAATGGTCCCTCCACCCCGCACGCTTTACAGCAGAGTTTATAAATCACTTGATCAGACTGCTCTCCTAAACGACCTTACCACCATTGACTGGTCCTTCATCCCCAGGAACACCTCCATGGACGAGACCCTGAAATATTTCTCTAACTTCCTTGCCATCTGGACCTACATGCCCCGCTCAGGAGATCCCGAGAAGAGGATCCCACTTGCCATGGGTAACAACAAACCTCATGGAACAACTGCGAGCCAGAGGCCGAGCCTGAACATCTTTCAAGGCCACAGGTGCTCATACGGCTCAGCAGCAATACCAGTCACTACAAAATGCCTGTACAAGACTCATACATCAGGCCAAATCAAATTACTTTAAAACTGCGTTCAACAATAACTTCGCTCACCCTACTCAATTCTGGAAGTCAATAAACTCCCGCCCAACCCCTCACTCCCATTCTCAACCTCAAAGGTAAAATCATCAAGGATCCTTGCTTGGCTGCCACAGAGTTCAATTCATATTTCTCCACCACTACTACTTCTCTACTCTCCTCCCATCCCCACCGCCCCCGCCCTTTGTGCCCCCTTACGTAGCCTCCTCGGTCTCCTCCTCGCTCCACCCAGTTGCTCCTGGCCAGGTGCTAAAAATACTGCAGTCACTAAACCCATCCAAAGGTAAATGTCCATCGGGCCTAGATTTCAAAATGCTCCTATTCTCAGCTCCATCCATAGCCCACCCTGTAACCATGCTCTATAACCTGTCCTTTAAACTCTGGGTAATCCCCAAAATATGGAAACAAGCCACAGTCATTGTCCTACCCAAAGGAGGGGACCTCTCCTCCCCATCCAACTACCGGCCCATATCTCTGCTCCCCATCCTAGCCAAAATTCAAGAGTGCCTTGTATTATCCCAGCTCCACCACTATCTAGATAACACCTACCCCCTACCAAGCTGGCTTCAGAAAAGAAAAAAAAAAAAAAAATCACTCCACCACCACCTCCTTCCTTCGCCTCACTAACGCCATCCTTACAGGCATGGACAAAGGGGAAACAGCAGCAGCCATATTTAATCGACCTGGCGAAAGCCTTCAACATGGTCCCTCATCCCCTGTTGTTGGCTAAACTTGCCCAAGCTGGTCTGTCTGTGAACACAAATAACTGGTTCCATTCATGCCTGTCAGGTAGGTCCCAAATCAGTCCATATTGGCTCGTCTCGATCCACCTCACTTCCTGTCACCAGTGGAGTCCCCCAAGGGTCTGTACTCGGCCCTCTGCTGTTCTCTATCTTTCTCAATGACCTGCCTGCCCACAAACGGCTATCCATATGTATGTAGACGATATGGTGCTGTTCGCCTCTGGCCCATCCGCGACCGCTGTGACTGTTTGTCTACAGAAGGACTTCGACTCCAAACGTTGGTGCCTCGGAAACCAACTATTCTTAAACTCATTAAAAAAAAAAAAAAAAGTCTCCCTCACCTTCGGCTCTCAGGCCAAACTAACGCAGCTTACTGCACCACCCACATTTTACACTTTGGACAGATCTCCACTTGAGGTCTGCACCACATATCGTTATCTCGACGCCTGGCTAGATCAGTACCTTGACTTCTCAGCGCATATAGACGCTCTACACAAAAAATTGCATCCCATGCTGGGAGCCCTATACCACAACAAGAATTGCATTCCTCTACCAACCAGACTAGCAACCGTCCAAAAAATTATCCTCCCGATTATGGATTACGGCGATGTTGTCTACGATGCCGAACCCCAAACTTCCTTAGCCAGGCTTGACCTCCTTTACAACTCCTTCTGCCGGTTCTCTTTGGACCGTCCTCCCAATACGCATCACTGTGATCTCTACCAGTCCCTGGACCTCCCCCCTCACTTCAAAACCGATGACTGCTCCACGGTGCTAGAACCGCTGCAAAGTCCTGGTCACAGACGCTCCCTTCTTACCCGTCATCATCCCTAACCACCCTCTCCCCACCTGCCTACGCTCTCAGAAACATAGACGCTAGGCTCTTGCACATTCCACAAAGATCCACCCAATCTGGCCAGGCAGCTTTCAGCTTCAGGTTGCCCTAATTATGGAACTCCCTAGCAGCTGATATCAGACACACCACAAGTACTACTCAACGGAATGCCCTTCTTAAAAACGCACTTTGCTACCAACTGCTCCTGCTTTCCTCCTCGCTGAATCCCCATCTCAACTCCTATCTATCAGCTCCTAGCACCAATCTGGGTTCCATTCTTGGTCTACACCTAATGTTACTAAATGCAAATGAAACTGAACCTACGCTATTTTGTATTTAAGAATGCCTCACCCACTATCTGCAACAATCACACTATGTATGTTTTGTTTCTTCTGTACTACTGTACCATTGTAAACCCCCTACCCCCAGGGCACATCTGGAATAGAGCGGTACTCCGCTCAGCATGCCTTCCTGGTAAATCTCTTAAATAAATAAATACATTTTTACTATAGCTTCTGAAGTGTTAACAGTACAGAATAGTAAGCACATAATAAGAACAATAAACCAAACAGTAACCTGGATCTTAACAGTATGCTTGCATCTTATACTATACTTTGAATTTTGAGAACAAGACAGTAGCTGGCTCCTGTGCCCCCGAGACAAAAGTAGGACCCTCAGACAAGAGATGTCCCCACCCCCAAGAACAGGAAGAATGGGGGAGAAAAAATGGCTTCTACAGCCCAATACCAAGGAGACTCCACCCCTCTTCCCTCCCAGACTCATCCACTTGCTCTTCTTATAGATCAGCTTGACATTCCTAGTCTTTAATCCTCCAGGTTTTTATAAGTTAGTGCCCCGTTATACACCTCGGGCTAATTAAAGGACCTTATGCATTCTACACTGAATTATGTTCGTAACCTGTTGCCCCTCTCCCTTAGTATGTTTAGTTCACTGTGCAAATTGCATCCTTCCTTTCTAGAATCTACTACTCTTAATGTTGACTGATCCTCAAATTTAATGATCTTACTTGTGGCTCCTAACTCCCGATTATCAATGAAGAAAAAATTACTCACCTTAGGAATTGTGTTTCTTCTATGGAGTCTTGCTGTATTCTGACCTTATGCAGTTAGCCCCAGCACTTGAACTGCTCTGGAGAAGAAAGAGTTAACTCTATGCCTGAGCATAGAACGTTGAGCTCGAGCTCGGTTCAAACCCCTGTTTGCTGCACTTCCAAGTATAACCGTCCGATTCTTACAAGCCAATACTAACTAGTTACACCTACTGTGTGGAAATTACAAAGTTACTAGCCCAAAGGGAAACCAAATATTTTGGATCCCAAAAGACTCGAGAAATCCAAAAGAAAAACTAGGTAGTGAACATCCATAAGTAACAACCAACATAATATAAACCACTCTCCCTCTCTAAACAAAGAAGTGCCAATTGCACCCAAGGTACAACACTGCGCCTGCCAGCCCAGTGTAAAAAAAAAAAAAAAAAAGGTTCCGAGAGGGGTGGCAGAGAAGGAGGACAGAATACATCAAGACTCCATTAGAAGAAACACAATTACCAAGGTTAGTAATTTGTTTCTTCAAACATGAAGTCTTGCTGTGTTCAGACATTACGCAGACTACCAGGCAGTACCTCCATGCAGAAGGGTATCGAACCTACTTTGGGAATAGGCTGTGCAGTACTGCTGTAGCAAACCTAGCATCACTCCTAGCCTGGATATCCAGAGAGTAATGCTTGGTGAATGTATGGACTATTTTCCAAGTGTCTGCTTTGCATATCTATAACAAGAATATATCTCTGGCAACAGCTAGAGAAGCAGCTGTACCTCTAGTCGAATGAGCCCTCAGGCGGGGGGGGCAGTATTTTGCTTAGCTTTTCACTGAATTGTATACAGGAGACAATCCACCTGGAAACTGTTCTTTTAGTAGGTTTACCCTTCCCCATTTCACCATAAGTGAGGAACGTCTGAAGGGAGTCAAACCTAAGTGCCTTAGTACGCTCAATGTAGTAGCTAAGAGCCCTTTTAACATCCAAACTGTGTAATCTTCTATCGCCTGAAGAAGAATGATCAGTGAAGAACACAGGAAGAGACTTGGATTGGTTCAGATGGAAGTCTGGAACCACTTTGGGTAAGAACCTTTTTGTTCCAAGGACCACATCATCTCTATGGAATAAGATAAAAAGCAGGCTCTACTGACAGAGCTTGTAATTCACTGATACGCCTACTAGAGGTAATAGATACCAGGAACAGTTTTCCAAGTCAAGTACTTAAGTTCTACTGAGGCTAAAGGCTCAAAAAGGGGGTTGCATAAGCTGAGCAATGCAAACATTAAGATCCCAAGCAGGAGTAGGATCTCTGAGAGCCAGTAGAGGGGAAACCCTGCCTCTAGGGCAATGATTTCGGAGAAGTTTGCAGGTGAAAAAGACCTGACCCTCAGCCTTGGAAATCTTTTGAAGCGGAGGGCCAGTACCTGGCTTACTACTTCCATAGATACATACATAGATACATAGACAGTGTCGGCAGATAAGGGCCTATGGCCCACCTAGTCTGCCCATTTGAGCTTGTAAGTTCAGTTTGTTTTCCTAGAAGTCTGTTTCCCCTTACCCCTGCCCTCTAGAATTCCTTTATGTCTATCCCATGCATTCTTAAATCCCGTGATTGTTTCAGCCCCACCACTTCTCTCTGGCAGGGTGTTCCACTTGTCCACCACCCGTTCTGTGAAGAAATTCTTTCTCATGTTTCTCTGAATCGTCCTCCTCCAACTTCATCCCATGCCCTCTAGTCCTGAAACATCTTTTCGCTAAAATAGTGTTTTCCTGCACCCTGTTCCTCCCTGTAAGATACTTGTATGTCTCTATCATATCCCCTCTCCCTCCTCTCCTCCAGGGAGTACATGTTCAGTTCCTTCAACCTGTCTTCATAGGACTTGTGATGCAACCCATGCACCATCTTTGTTGCCCTCCTCTGAACCTTCTCTACCCTGTCTATGTCCTTACGTAGGTGTGGTCTCCAGAACTGTACACTGTACTCCAGGTGGGGCCTCACTAGTGTCTTGTATAGCGGAATTATGACCTCCCTTTTCCTGCTGGTGATGCCCCTGCCTATACATCCCAGCATCCCATTTGCTTTACCTGGTGCCTTGTCACACTGTTTCCCTACCTTGAGGTCATCAGAGATGACAACCCCAAGATCCCTTTCCTGCTTGGTGCATGCTATATCCTCACCCCCAACTGATATATTGTGCCAGGGTTTTGTGCCCATATGCATTATCTTGCACTCTTTGCATTGAATTTCAACTGCCAAACCCTTGACCATTCTTCAAGTTTCTGCAGGTCCCTTCTCATTCTGTCTACACCCTCTGGTGTGTCTACTCTGTTACAGAGCTTTGTGTCATCAGCGAACAGTGAAATTCTGCCTTCTAGATCCTGTGCAATGTCACTGATGAAGATGTTGAATAGGACCCGGTCCCAGCACTGATCCCTGTGGTACCCCACTGGTTACTCTTCCTCTGTGGGTGACAGCCATTTACCACCACCCTCTGTGTCCTGCCACCCAGCCAGTTACCTACCCACCACACTACTGTCCTGCCCACACCCATATTCCCCAGTTTGTGTAATAGTCTTCTATGTGGCACAGTGTCAAAGGCCTTGCTGAAGTCCAGATAGGCCATGTCCACTGCCCTCCTGATCCACCTCCCTAGTCACCCAGTCAAAAATTCAATGAGGTTGGTCTGACATGACCTCCCTGGTGAAACCATGCTGCCTTGGGTCCTGTAGTCCATTGACAACCAGATGTTCCACCAATCTCCTTCAGTAGTGCTTCCATGATCTTTCCCACTACCGAGGTGAGGCCGACTGGTCTGTAGTTCCCTGCTTCCTCTTTGTTCCCACTTTTGTATAAGGGGACTACATCTGCTGTCCTCAGTCTTTGGGTACCTCCCTGTTTCCAGTGATTGGCTGAACAGGATAGCCAGAGGTTCAGCCACCACCTCTCTAGTTCTTTATGGACCCTGGGGTGCACCCATCTGGCCCCATTGTTTTATCAACTCTTATTACTTCCAGTTCCTTCAGGACCTTTTCTTGTAAAGGGACTTCGTCCATTTCTGCACCATTCTCACCCCTTGTACTCCCTTCAGACCCATTACCCCTCTTCCTTAGTAAAGACTGAGCAGAAATACCTGTTCAATATGTCAGCTTTATTGTTGTCATCCTCCACGCTCCCCATCCTCCCCTTCAGTCTCACTATCCCTCCCTTTGTCTTTCTTTTTTCACTTACGTACTGTAAAAGTTTTGTCCCCTTTACCCACTGATTTTGCAATGTGTTCTTCTGTCTGAGCTTTGGCTTCCCTTACTGACTTCCTGCCTCCCTTTGTTTCTCCTGGTACTTCTCCCTATCCCTTCTGCCTGTGTCTTTTGTATTGCCTGAATGCAATCTTTTGCTTTCACTTTCTTTGCTACCTCTTTGAAAACCATAATGGTCTCCTCTTCCTTTTCCTCTTGCTAACCTGCTTAATGCATAATTCTGTTGTTCTTATAATCCCCATTTTAAATACTGCCCACTGTTCCTCAACCCCTGATTCCTGTCCCATTCCCTTAATGCCTCTTTCAAGTATCTCCCATTTTCCCAAAGTCTGCCCCCTAAAATCCAGGATACGTGTTTTGTGTGGTTTGGTTCTGCTCTTCTGTGATTTCAAACCACAATGACTGGTGGTCACTGTTACCCAGGTGCTCCCCACTGTTACCCCCATCACACTGTCCCGTTGTGAGCACAAGGTTCAGTATTGCCTTCTCGCCGAGTTGGTTCCATGACCAGTTGCTTGAGGAAGGCACCTTGAAGGAGTCCAGGATAAATCTGCTCCTAGTTGATGCTGCTGTGGGATGCTCCAGTCCACGTCTGGTATATTGAAGTCTCCAACCAGTACTACCTCACCCTTGTCTGCCATCCTTTGGATGGCTAGCATCAACTCCCTATCCGTTTCTTCCTCCTGGGCTGGTGGTCTATGAATCACACCTGTGTGGATGGCTGGCCCCATTTTCCTTTCCAGCTTAACCCACAGTAACTCTTCCCCTTTTTGCTCCTGGATCTGTGTGGCCCTTACGCTCATTTTTCACATACAGTGCCACCTCCTCCCTTCCTGCCTGCTCTGTCTCTTCCGAATATGTTGTAGCCAGGTATGGCCATCTCCCAGTCATGGTTATCATTACACCAGGTTTCAGTGATGGCCACAATGTCCAGGTCTGACTGTACCTTGACAGCCTCCAGATCTTCCATCTTGTTGCTAAGGCTCCTGGCATTTGCACACATGGCTTTCCATGATTTGACCTCCCTAGACTGCTTCACTGTTCTACTCAGCCCTTCCTTGGTTGTCATTTATCCTGGTTCTCCTTGCTGTTTGCCCTTCTGCTGAATTTTGCCCCTTTTCTGCTTATCCACCTTTTGGACACTAATCTCCATCTTTTGCACACTGCTTTGCAGAGATAGCCACTCCTCTGGTTCACTGGTTCCACTACTAGCTGTGGGGGTGAGCAAGTAGGTACCGTCCTTGCTGGCCTGCCACCCCTTTGCTAGTTTAAATGCTGTCAATGTAGCATTTAAACTTATCAGTGCTTGATTCCCCTCCAGGATGGATGCAGCCGTCAGGCTTGAACAAACCTCCATCCCTCCAGGTGGGTCCCCAGTCACCAATGAATCCAAACCCTTCCTCACAGCACCAGTTCTTCAAACATGAGTTAAAGTTCCTGGTGCATGCACTCCTATGCTCTCCTTGTCTTTCACAGGTAGTACTTGAGAAAGTGACAGAAGTAGCTACTTGCTTGAGACCCCTCCCCAGTTTCCTAAACTCTTCTGAACTTCCTTTGGCTCCCCATTTGCCAAGTCATTAGTACCTAGGTGGATAATGACATCCAGCTCACCACCTCCCGCCTTGCCTTCCCAGTGATCCCCAGTATCTTCCTTCCATCCCTCCATGCCGTGGCACCTGGTGAGCACCTCACCTCCCTGTCCTCCCCTCCTGTGTTCCTAGCTGGATCCCTCTTCACGATGGAGTCCCCACCAGGATTAGCTTCCTCCTCCTCTGGGTCCACTGCTTTCCCCACTGAGGTCACCTCCTTGCCTTAACCTCCACATCCTTTCCTTCCACTTCCCTGGGTACCTCTATTTGGTTGTCCTCATTTGCCAGTGTGGCATATGAGTTCTTGAGAGAATAGGATCTGGGATGTGCCTCTGCCTGACTGCTCTAACCCTCCCTGAGCCCACTGTCATCCAAGTGCTCCTCGTTCTCCGGCATCCTTTGAGGCAGCTGCATTGGACTGGGTGGTCCCTGGATAGGGGTGATGGTACTCCTGACCCAGTTTACTTCCGCTCTGAGTCTGGCTACCTCATCCCGCAGTCCAGGGAGATGCATGCAGATAGGGCAGCACCTCAGTGTCAAGAAGGTCTGCCTGAATATGCCCCACAGCCACTGTACTTGCACCACTCCCCACATTATATGCAATTCCACTACTTCCGCTACTGAAGCTCTTTAGTTCACTTTTATTTATTTACAGTACTAAAATCCTGTAACTGATTGTCAGATATATATATATATATATATATATATATATATATATAATATATATATATATATTTTTTTTTTTTTTTAAAGGAAAAACAATCCCAGATTCCAGATCCCACTTGTCTGAGGTAATAGACTCCAGGCCTGGAAGTAGTAAGCCAAGCCTGCCTCCTACTTTGGGGGCTACCCATGCTGACACATCAGGGTGTCTGCTTGGCAGGAGCCTTGGACTGAGAGGAGGATGCAGCCCGCCTCATCCCCTTCTGCCTCTCCCTCTGAAGAACCCCCTCTGAGGAAAGGAGGAGACCTGTGCCTGGTTGAAGGCCATTGAAAAGGCCTGCCACTGCCCCTAGAATGTTGCTTCTGAGGAGTTGACTGCCATTCCTTGGCCAGTGCACTCTGTAGGTGGTCCTATATTCGTCCATTTTCTTCATATAATTCTTTGTCTGTTCTCCTAACAAAGAATTATCCACCACAGGGAAATCCATGGCCTTAGCCTGTATCCTGTGAAAGGCTAGTACACCTGAGCTGCCATTCTCCGAGCGATAGATGTAGTCATGACTCTCGTGATGACAAATCACTAGACTCCACAGCAGCATGACATTGGATCTATCCCATCAGCAGCCACCTCCTCCAGCTCCTTGGCCAGCTGGGGGGGAAGAGACCTGTTTAGCCAATTCCAGAACAGTATCCCCCTTTGGACCTCTGGTATCTGGCTGTATAGGCCATGTAGTTAGCCTGCCTGAGTCCCAAAGAAGATGCCAAATACCGTTTTTTAGCCACGGCATCTATCTTCCTGGAATCCTCATCTTGGGGAGGGGGTGTGTGTGAAGCAAAGGGTATGTCAGCCTCATCACAGGCTGCAGCCTGCACAACCCCAACATGGCTGCACTTCTGGTACAAGAAATCCGTACCCGAGCCAGACAGCATATACCTCTTGTCCATTCGTTTGTCCACAAGAGGTAGAGAATTTGGAGTCTTAAGCAGTCGATGTGTCCGTTTCCCAAAAGATTTATGGAGAGGAACAGACAGTCTCTTGGACTCTGGGATGTCCATCATCTCCACATAGTCAGGCTCCTCTTGTTCCTCAACAGCTTCAACCAAAGGAAGCTGAAGGGTTTCTGCCACTTTTTTTTTTTTTATAGAACATAAAGTGGGAAGGGGACTCAGAAAGCCTAGTAGGGAAACACCAGAAGGTCTGTCTGTGGAGATATCTGGTTCTATGGGCTCATCCAGACCTTCTATACCACCACCCCCGGTCCAGTTCATAATACTCTTCAGGGGAATAATCTGAAACGCGAGGAGAGCGATCGAACCGAACGCCTGCCTGATGGCCAATCAGTCGGTACCGGACGGAGCGATTCCACAATACTACTCACCCGGCAATTTCTTCCGTGGTTGGACGATGCGGTTCTGGATCCAAACCGCCAATCTGTCTTTGTTCTTTTTGACAGAACAGATCCCTCAGAATCTGCTCTCCTTTTGCCCGAAGGAGTATCGCCCCTGTCAGAAGGCACTCCCTCAGGTTCGGTCGGAACCAACCAGGCTGGCCATCCGGGTCAGCGGACTTCTCGGCCTCCTTTTCCCTAAGCCTGCCCAATCTTTTATCTAGGGTGGCCTTAGGAATTATTATTATTAACACAGATTTGGCAGTCTGAATCGATCAAACCCCAGACAGTAAACACAGGTGGTGTGGGGATCAGCCTTAGCAAAGGCCTCCCCACACACGCTGCAGTGTTGAAACCCAATGGGCCCGATTTTTCTTTTGGTTTTCTCAGACGTAGCCATCCTAACAAAAATTTACCCTTTACTCGGCTTCAGCCAGGCAAGACTCTCTTACTGGTTCCTAACCATGTTACAGGTATTGGAAAAACACATTAAAGGGGCACTATCAGCTTTCCCCTATGTTTCTGACTACCTGAAATCTATAAACTTGTACCACATACTTAGTAAAACATGTTCAGTAGAATGCCCCCATAGATGTAAAAATAACAAATCGTACCTGTTTTTATTAAATTTAAATCAAAATCCCCTTTCACTTTCGGGCCACGAGAACTGACCCATACGGAAGCATATATTAGACGTGAAGCAGCACCATGAGCTTCGCTGTCCCAAAGTGTGATTTGATACCATGACACCGTAACAAGATAATCCTTTGGCGTCTACTAATCCAAAAGCAGCTCCTGGTGCTTAAAATCCCAAACCAAGCACTGAAATATCACAATTTATAACTGTAGACTTGAGCCGAAATCCTGCGCATGCGAAAAGAGACACAGATGAAGATCCCGCGTATGCGCAATAACATGCCGCCTTAGCGCATGCGCGGGATTTCGGCTGACGTCTACAGTTATAAATTGTGATATTTCGAGTGCTCGGTTTGGGATTTTAAGCACCAGGAGCGTTTTGGATTAGTAGACGGCACAAAGGGATTATCTTGTTGGCAGTGTCATGGTATCAAATCACACTTCGGGACGGCGAGCGCCCATGGTGCACGTTCACATCCAATATATGCTTTCGGTGGTGGGTCAGTTCTCGGCGGCCCAAGTGAAAGGGGATTTTGGTTTAAATTTAATAAAAACAGGTACGATTTGTTATTTTTACATCTATGGGGGCATTCTAATGAACATGTTTTACTAAGTGTGTGGTACAAGTTTATAGACTTCAGGAAGTCAAAAAACGTTGGGGAAAGCTGATAGTGCCCCTTTAAAACACTTCTTTAAAAAAAAAAAAAAAAAAAAACTGTTAAGGACCGGTCCCTCACACTAACCACAAGTTCAATTAAAGAGCCCAGACTAATCGGCTCAGCCAAACCGATAAAATAAACTTTTTTTTTGTTACAATTTCCACACAAAAACACACACTTTAACAATCAGTCCATTACCTATACACTTACTGTACCACAGACAGGGATCTGAACCGAAATAACAACAGAAAAAAACGGTATTAAACAGACATTTTTACTTGTACTGAACCGACAGCGTAGGCAAGATCTCCGGAGCGACTGTTCATTTAGGCGGAGTAAAGAATCAGACACTTACACTTGGAAGTGCAGCAGATAGAGGTTTGAACTGAGCTCGAGCTCAACCTTCTATGCTCAGGCATAGAGTTAACTCTTTCCTCTCTGGAGCAGTTCAAGTGCTGAGGCTAACTGCATAAGGTCAGAATACAGCAAGACTTCATGTTGTCTGAAAATATTGAACACTGAGGGTCCCAATACTTAACACTGGGAGACCATTACTAGAAACATCCTTGCAGAGACCAGTTACTTAACCAGTAAAAGGGCTGGCATTTACCCATAGCAATCAGGATTTAGGATGGAGATTACACAAATCTGAGATAATGACAGCAATTAAAGGGGTATAGGGGTTGAATAAAGTGATCACTGTTGACCTTAGGATATGAAAGTCACTGGGATTATAGCCACTTCAGTTTTTATTTAGATTGTGTCTATGTCAGTCACTAAAATAACTGCAAATCTCAACTTTTAATATGCTCAACGAGTCTAGAGAGGCTGGTGTTCCCCAAGTAAATTATGTTATCCTAGCATTAACTCTATATGAAACAAGAATTAAACATACTGCCTAATGTTTCCTGTGTTTTTTGGTGCCTCAGCATACACTGGTCCTGGAGGAGCATTATTTTGCCAGCCGTATGCTGGATAGCCTTGATAGCCTGGCTGTCCTGGTTGGTATGGGCCTGTGGGCCCTGGAGGGTAGCCTGCGGGCCCTGGAGGATAGCCAGGATATGCTGGGTTAGGCCCTGGAGCATATGGCTGCTGTGTATATGGTGGGTATGGAGCTGTTGGAGCAGGTCCAGAATAAGGTGGAGGGTTTTCGTAATTCATGTGGGCTGGGTAATGTTTCCTAAAATGGAAGGAAAATAAAAATAAAACAGGTTGTAATTTTCTATTTAAATGTTAGAAAATGCACACAAGTCTGTGCTATTTTTAAAATCTTCACTTTTTAAAACCATTTTACAATTCAACACACTGAATGAAAATGCAAATATCTAACTTATGAAGCTGCGTCAATACGTTTCAATCCTTTTGTTGAGGACAACAGTTCAAGTACTAATGCAATAGATAATAAATTAATAATAATAATGTTATTTCTCATAAGCACCTTTCAGCCATCAAGGCGCTTTACAAAAAGATAAAAGATCATGATAAAACTCAGAACAAACAGTAAAATCGTCAGAGGATCCAAAGTTTAAACTGTGTCACCAAAGGCATGGCACCATAAGAAATAATTACTCACCTTAGTAATGTTGTTTCTGCTAATCGAGTCTTGCTGTATTCTGACTATTGTAACTAGGTCCTGCCTTTCAACTGCCCCAGAGAACAAACAGTTAACTTTCCATGGCCAGCATGGAATGTTCCGCACTAGCTCGGTTGAAGCCACTGTCTGCTGTTTTTTAAACTCCAACAGTCAGATCTTTACGAGCAATACTCACTAGAAGTTCTGTGTAGAAACTGTAAAACTCACACCAACCAACTGGCAACTAAATTTATTAAAAAGGGTTTCTTGGTTTCAAACCAAAGACTCAAGTCAGAAAACCCAAAACACAACACACCCCCAAAGTAAAGGACGGTGAAAAGGGGCACCCCTAGGGTGCCAACACTGCTCCTGCCCACCCACATCCCAAAAACCAGGTTCTGAGAGGGAGGCACTGGGGGGAGAATACAGCAAGACTATTAGAAGAAACAACATTACTAAGGTGAGTAATTTTTTCTTCAAACAACTTAGAAGTCTTGAGGTATTCTGACTATTGCAGACTACCAAGCAGTACCTCCATGGAGGAGGGACAGAACCTACTTTGGGAATAGGCTCTGAAATACTGCTGTGCCAAACCGAGCATCACTCCTAGCCTGGGTATCCAGGGAGTAATGCTTGGTGAATGTATGGACTGTTTTCCAGGTGGCTGCTTGACAAATTTCTAAGATAGGAATATCCCTGGCAGCAGCCAGGGAAGCAGCTGTACCTCTAGTAGAGTGAGCCCTCAGGCCTGAGGGTGGGGTTCTACACAGTTTTTCATAGCAGAATTGTATACAAGAGACAATCCACCTGGCAATAGATCTCTTAGTGGCAGGTTTGCCCTTACCGACCTCTCCATATGTGAGGAACAACTGGAGGGACTCAAACCTGTGACCCTTGGTGCGCTCTATGTAGTAGCTGAGGCCCTTTAACACCCAAGCTGTGTCTTCTTCTCTCCAGAGGAATGGTCAGTGAAGAAAACAGGAGAGAGGCTGATTAAGGTGGAAATCTGAAATCACCTTAGGCAAAAACTTCCTGTTAGTTCTTAGGACCACTTTATCTCTATGGAAAGAGATGAAATCAGGCTCCACTAACAGGGCTTCCAATTCACTGATACACCTGGCAGAGGTAATGGCTACCAAAAACACAATTTTCCAAGTAAAGTACTTAAGCCCTGCAGAGGACAAAGGCTCAGAGGGTGGTTGCATAAGCTGAGCAATGCAAATATTAAGGTCCCAAGCAGGAGCAGGGTCCCGGGGGGGGGACTGGTGTGCAGCAATCCCTTGAAGAACTTACAAAACACAGGATGGTCTGACAGAGGAGAGGGTTTGCCTACTGACAAGAAGGCAGAAACAGCTGCCAAATGCACTTTAAATGTAGCTGGCCTAAGTCCCAAGCCATTAAGATGGACCATAACATCCAGAACTGTAGGCAACCCAGCAGATTCTGGAGAAATATGCAAACAAACAAAACGAAACGATGGAAGAAACCACTATGGTTCTCAAAGGAAGTGGCAGTGAAGGTTCAAGAGAAAAAGAAAGCATTCAGGAAGTACAAGGAATCACAGAAGGAGCAGGACAGAGAACTGCATCAGTTAAAGCAAAAGGAAGCTGGGAAGGCAGTCAGAACAGCTAAGGCCCAAACCAAGGAAAAGACAGCCAATTCAGTTAAGAAGGGGGATAAATACAGGTTACTCACCTGTAACAGGAGTTCTAGGAATGGTATATGTTGTTCATCCACACTTATTGGCAGGTTCTGGCGCTTTAAATCTCTGCGGAAGGTCTTCAAGCTGGCTCCTCCACCCACCGGGTGGTAAACTCTCGCTCTGCCCATGACGCCAGATCTGACCCGCTGGAAGCTCAGGTTGTCTTGTCCGAAGCAGGAAGTCGGGTGGTCGTGTGGATGAACAACATATACCATTCCTAGAACTCCTGTTACAGGTGAGTAACCCATTTCTAGGACATGATATGTTGTTCATCCACACTTTGGCTGGCAGACTCCTAGCAGTTCTCCGGGAGAAGGAGGCAAGGCGACACCCCCACTACTTTACTTGGGAAATAAGGACTGGAGAACCGAGGCCCCAAAACCAGCATCCCCGACGTGACTCAAGGTCGATGTGGTAATGGGTAATAAAGGTGTGCTGGACTTCCAAGTAGCAGCCCTGCAGATTTCCTGGATAGGGACGCCACTGGAAGCAGCCACCGATGCAGCAGTATGACTGGTAGAATGAGCTCTTATCCTCTGGGAGGCTCCATGCCCGCCAACTTATAGCAGAGATCTATGCAGGAGGTGACCCACCTGCTTATCGTCCGCTTGGCTACAGGTCTGCCAGATGCTTCAGCGTAGGTGACAAACAGCTGGCTAACCTCCCGATTTCAGCCATGCTCTCCTTATAATAAGCGGCGCCTTCTGGGGTCCAGCATGGAGCCTATATTCGGCCTCCGAGGTGTGATTGGGGCAGAACACCGGCAGAGTCAGCACCTGATTAAGGTGAAACTCCGACACCACCTTCGAAGGAATTTCGGTGGGGCAGAGAACAACTTTGTCCCTGTGGAAGACCAGGTAAGGAGACTCAATGCAGAGCGCCTGGAGCTCTCCCATCCTTCTGGCTGACGTGATAGCCACCAAGAAGGCGGTCTTCCACGACAGGTGAGAGAGATCACACCTGTGCATTGGTTCGAATGGCTTGCCCATGAGCTTTGTCAGTACCAGCAGTAAAACCCATGGAGGTGGAGGTTCTCGCACCGGAGGGGAAATGTGATCAAGGCCTTTGAAAAAGCGCCCGACCACCTTATCCTGCACCACCGACTGCTCCCCGGCCCGCGTCCGGTAAGCAGAGATGGCTGCCAGGTGCACCTTTAGGGTCATCGACCTAAGCCCTTGACTAGAAAGGGACCATAAATAGTCCAAAATGCTTGCCACAGGGCAGGAAAAAGGGTCCAAGCCCTTGCCCTGACACCAAATGGAGAATCTCTTCCATTTGAAGGCATAGCATTTTCTGGTCGACTCCTTACGGGATGCCTCAACTACATTGAGGACCTCGTCGGAAAGACCCAAGCCTGGAACTCAGTCCAGAACCAGGCCATCAGGTGCAGGGATTGAAGGTCCAGATGGAACACCTTCCCCTGACTGAGAGCAGGTCCGGGCGAAGCTGGAAGCTGCCTCGGGAGCCTGGAGCTGAGGCTGAGGAGATCTGGTACCAGCTGGCGGGCCAGTCTGGGGCTATCATAATCACCCGCGCCTTGTCCCTCCTCGCCTTGGAGAAGCACTCCTGTGGATCAAGAGAAATGGGGAAAGGCGTGAAGAGAGCCTGGGATCCAGAGCCTCGAGAAGGCATCCCCTGCAGCGAGCCCTGCTGAGGGGGGCAGGCATGAAACAGCTCAGCTTGCTGCTCTCCTGAGGCAAACAGGTCCACCTGAGGAGAGCCCCAGGGAGAACAGATCTTGTACTACCTCGGCAGGAGAGACCACTCGAGATGCAGCCCCTATCCCGCCCAGGGCATCGGCCAGGGTGTTGGGAGGCTCCTGCCACATGAATGTGAGGAGATCCGCCTCTAGGCTGCGCACGAGTGACCAGATGCAGAGAGCCTTGCATAGAAGCATGGAGCACGCCCGCCTGGCGGTTCAGGTAGTACATGGTCATGGTATTGTCCGCCTGGACTCGGACCACTTGACCCCTGAGAAATGGAGCAGAGGCGGTGAGAGCTAGGCTTAACCGCCGGAGCTCCAGCAGGTTGATGTGGCATCGGGACTCCCGCGGGGACCAGAGGCCGCAGCACTCTGTGTTCCCCCAGATGGGTACCCCAACCCAGAGAGACATCGGTCGATAGAGAGACCGTCGGCTCGGGGCAGACAAACGGGATGCCCTCCTGCAGATGGGATGGAACGGTCCATCACTGGAGAGCTCCACATCTCCTGGGTCACCATCACTAGCTGGTCCAATGGATCGTAGCTGCCAGACCACTGGCTGGCCAGTCCCTGACTGAAGGGGCGATGTGCCAGCGCGCTCCAACGGACCACGCTGGTACAGGCCGCCATGAGACCCAGGAGGCGAGGGAAGTCCCGGTAGGAGCGATTGCCCAACCAGAAATGATTGGGCAAAGGAGGTAAGAACCTCGCCCTGTCCGCCGAGCCGTGTTCTGCCCGAGAGAGCTCTAGCCTGGCCCCGATGAACAGGATCACCTGCTTCGCTCGAAGTTCGATTGGCCTCGCGGATGAGAAGGCCGATTTGAGAGCAAACCCGAGGGCTAGATCTCTGACCGCCCACCCTCGTCTGGGGGGGCTGCTATCAGCCAGTCGCCCAGGTAAGGATACACCTGACCCCCTCACAGAGGGAATGCTGTCACCACTGCCATGCATTTGGTGAAGACCCTGGGAGCTGGAGATAAGCCGAAGGGCATGGCTTGGAACTCAAATAGAGATCCCTCCGCTCGGAAGCGGAGGAATCTCCAATGCGACGGACGGATAGGGACGTGAAAGAACACGTCCTGTAGGTCCAGAGAGCAGAACCACACGCCGTGATCCAGAGATGGTATTATCTGTGCCAGAGCGACCATCCTGAAGGTTCGAGACCTTAGGAACTTGTTCAGGTCGTGTAGGTTGAGAATGGGGCGCCAGCCCCTCGGCCTGCTTTCGGGACCAGGAATACCTGGACACGAACCTCGGTCTGGAAGGGGGGGTCCTCCTCGTGATCACCTCCTTCTGGAGGAGGAGAGCTATGTCGGCTCGACGAGCCGCCAGTGAGCTGTGGGACCCCGAGGGGCTTACTGCCTGGAAGGGCGGCCTGCCCGTAATTCAGAGGTAGGCCTTTTCCCACCACTCTCAGTACCCACCTGTCCGCTGAACAACGGACCAGGCGAAAGGAAGGTGTCTGAGCCGCCTCCACGGGGAACCAGGGGTGAGGTGACAGGGATGGGGTGACACCAGCCTGTCTCACTGAGCAGGCTTTGAGGGAAGAACCGCCGAGGGACCACCTAGGCTCTTTTCCCCTGCTTCCTGTTGGAGGAAGCCGACGGTTTGGGTTTGGGATGCCATGCTCGAGCCTGCTGGCCCCTGACGCTATTGGGTCAGGGATGGGCCAAGGGCGCAGAAGCGACCTAAAGGGTTTTGGCTGGCGGCTTACGGCCTTGGTCCTGGAGCCGGAAGAGACAGAGTCCAAGGTGGCACTGGACTCTCGATCCTCTGCAGGTGACCTTCCACCCCAGGGGTCGAAAGGCCAGTCCCCAAAAGGGAACATCCGCCAACTTGTGCTGGGTATCCGAAGTAAAAGTGGATATCCTCAGCCAAGCTCCGACGACATGACACACTGGCGGCCGCCACAGACTCAGCACATGAGTCCTCGATGTCTAAAGCAGTCTGAACTGCTGTTTGGCCACCGCCTTTATCCTGGTCCCGCGACCTGCCTGACCGTAGTCTGCAGATCCGCTGGAAGATGAGGGACAACTCATCCAGGGAGCCCAAAAGGCATGGGAAAAATGTGCCATGAGGACGGGCTTAACTGGCCTGACAGGCGCTGTGAGGACGCAGCATAGACTTTTCACCGCATAATCCAATTTCTTGATTCCTTGTTGGGAGGTTTGTCTACGCCCCTGGCGCTTCTGGCACTCGAAAACGTTGTTATAACCAACCCCCGGCCGAGGGGTGTCTCAAAACTGCACAGGAACCGGTAGGGACCGTGATACTTCCTGGCCATTCTGGCTGAAGGCGCAGGGCAGGAAGCAGGACGCTGCCAAAGTTCCAAGGCCGGACCAACTATGGCTTCGGCCTCCGTAGGAGAATCCCCTCGGTCCAGAATCTCCGTGAGGGGATACCTGGCCCGTTTTGAAACGGGTTCGAGCTTCATCCCGGTGGACTCCGAGATGAGCCGAAGCAATCCTAAGAAGGACGTAAGAGCTATCGCTCCACTGACTGTCCTCCCGAAGACTCCAAGTCCATGCCTGGGGAAGAGAGAGGAACCATCCTCGACTCAGAAGAGTCAAGAGCTGCCTGGGTTTGAGTCACCCTCCACCTGCCGAGGTTTATCGGGAGTGAGGGTGACAGACAGCCTGTGGGCAAACCCAAAGCCGACCGAGAATTCTGGTCGGAGCCCCAACCAACGGCTGTGGAGGCCGGGGTTCCACCAGAATCGGTGGGGCAGCTGGAATTGGCTGAACAACCGCCTGGGAACAGGCTCTCGGCCCGGCGAGGGTTGTTTCGCCGCCCGGTGACAGCCACTTAATGGCTGGGAAAACGACTGGGTCGGCCTATTCTCGGTCAAATGGAGCTGCTGCCACATAAGTCTCCTCGACTTCGGACGCAACTTGCGCCGAAGCCTCCCTCGTCCGAGGAGGAGGAAGAGCGCGCCGCTTTGCCACGGTGCAGAGACAGAGACCGCCATGTCGGCAGGATCAGTTGGACCTGAGGATGTCAGAGACCAGAGTCTCCAACCAGGTTGAGGAAGGCGAGAGAAGTGTCGAAACCAGCACTCCCTGCTCGGACGATCCCACCAAGGCTCCTGAACCGGAGGCACAGACGAGCCGACGGATCCTCAACTCCCCACCGGGGAACCGGGAGAGGGGATTTCAGCGCTTCCAGCCGACAACCCGCCTAACGGGTCGAGAAAAATCTCTACCGGTCCAGGGAAGCCCTGTCAACTGGCCTGACGGAACACCGAGAAGCCAGAGGTTGAGCTGAGGGGTCGCACCGGGTCGACTGTCGACAAGAAGGTGAGGAGATCTTTCCCGCCCCAAGATCGCCGACGGAGAGATTCTACTTTGCTCTTTTGGGCCTGAAAAGGACCGAAGAGTTGGACCTCGCCTTTAGTCGAGAGGGTCAAACAAAGCTCCTTAAAAGAAGCAGAGTATGAGGCACCAGAGAGAGCGGGACAAATGCCGCAGCCGCAGGTAGAAGCAGCCCTAACGCCTCCTCTTGAGGGCAATCATCTGCTCAAGCTGATCCGCTGTCTTCGCCGCTGACACCGCCAATCGCCCTCTTGATTTCACTGGTGAATTCTTTCTCGGGCGCCCCAGTTGTAATTGGGCAGAACGGTTTTCGAGGACGAGTCAAAAAGAAGAGCACACCAGAAGCTCGCGGGTCGTGCTCAAGGCCCAGGCACAGACTTGACGTGGAGGTGGATCCGTCCTAGACATATTCTGCCCGCAAGGCACTCCGGAAACCGGAGTCGATGTTGTCCATCGGAGCCATGAGGAGAAGACTTACTGAAAGTCTTTTAGCAAAACTTTTCGATTTTCGAACTTTCAAGAATTAGGAACCAGTCTTAAATCGCAGAGCTGCTAAGGAGGGAACCTGAGCTTCAAGCCGTAAGGAAGATCTGGGCCATGGGGCGGAGCCGAGAGTTTTACCACCCGTGTGGGTGGGATGAGCCAGCTTGAAGACCTTCCGGCAAGATTTAAAGCAGCAAGGAACCTGCCAATAAGTGTGGATGAACAACATATCCATGTCCCTAGAAAACCTTTTATAGGTACATCAGGGAGCGAAGGAAGGCCAAGGGAGGGTTAGTGAGGCTTAATAAAGGGGACGGAAGGTGGGCAGAAGGTGACTGTGAAAAGGCAGAGATATTAAACAAATATTTTTGCTCAGTATTTACCAAGGAAGAGGGGGAAGTACCTAAAACAAACGATAGAAACACTCTGGATACAGAAGTTGATACCAGCCCATTTACAGAAGAAAGGGCCCTGAAAGAACTCTTAAAACTGAAGGTGGACAAAGCAATGGGGCCTGATGGGATTCATCCCAGAATTCTAAAAGAACTAAGGGTAGAACTAGAGACACCACTGACTACCCTCTTTAACAAATCATGGGAGGATGGGGTGGTACCAGAGGACTGGAGGAGTGCAGATGCGATTCCCCTTCACAAAAGTGGGAGCAAGGCAGAAGCAGGAAACTACAGACCTGTTAGTTTAACCTCAGTGATAGGGAAAATGATGGAATCACTTCTGAAGGAAAGAACTGTTGAGTATCTAGAGGCCAGAGGGGCACAGAACCCAAGGCAGCATGGATTCACAGCAGGAAGGTCATACCAGAAAAATCTGATAGATTTCTTTGACTGGGTGACCAAAGTAGTAGATCAGGGAAGGGCTGTGGACATGGCCAACCTAGACTTTAGCAAGGCATTTGACACAGTCCCACACAAAAGATTAATATACAAGTTAGCCAGCCTGGGAGTGGGTCCCAAGAAGACAGCCTGGGTAAATAATTAGATGGAGAATAGGACACAGAGAGTAACAGTAAATGGAGTCCACTCTGAAGAAAGGGGGGCTACTAGTGGGGTACCGCAGGGTTCAGTATTAGGACCGGTCCTCTTCAATGTCCTTATAAGCGACATTGCAGAGGGACTGGAAGGAAAAGTATGTCTCTCTGCAGATGACACAAAGATCTGCAACAGAGCTGATGCACAAGGTGGGGTGGAAAGGACGAGAAGGGACTTGGCAAGGTTAGAGGATTGGTCAAATGAATGGCAGCTTAGATTCACTGCTAAGAAGTGCAAGGTAATGCACCTGGGAAACAAAAACCCAGGGGAAGAATACACAATGGGGGGTGAGATACTAACAACAACAAAAATGGAAAGGGACCTTGGGGTAGTCATATCAGATGACCTAAAAGTTAGCAAGCAATGTGAGAGGGCAGCAAGGAGGGCTGGGGGATACTGGCTGCATAGGGAGAGGCATCACCAGCAGAAAACAGGAAGTTATTATCCCTCTGTACAGACAGTTGGTGAGACCCCATCTGGAGTACTGCATGCAGTTCTGGAGACCCAATCTCTGCAAAGACATAGACAGGATGGAAGCTGTCCAGAGGAGGGCAACTAAAATGGTGCAGGGTCTGCACCGGAAGACACATGAAGAGAGACTTAAGGAGCTTAATATGTATAGCCTCGAGGAAAGGAGGGAGAGGGGGACATGATAGAAACTTTCAAGTACCTCAAGGGAATCAACAAAGTCCAAGAGGGTAGCATCTTTCAAAAAAAGAGGTGTGCAAGAACAGGGGGGCACAATTTGAAGATAGAAGGGGATGGCTCAGAGGTAATTTAAAGTAGTATTTTTTCACAGAGGGTTGTGGATGCATGGAATGGCCTTACAGAGGAGGTTGTGGAGTTAAAAACAGTGGTGGAATTCAAGCATGCATGGGACAGTCATAAGGCAATTCTAGGGGGGGGGTAGGAAGAAGCAGGCTGCTGGTTAACTAGGATCTGCAGCTTATCCATTAGGTAGGGAAATAGGTAGACTGGGTGGGCCAAGCGGTCCTCATCTGCCATCAAAATCTATGTTTCTATGTTTTTAAGAGCACCAAATAGTGAACCTTTTCCATTTGGAGTTGTAAGTCTTTCTGGTGGAAGGCTTCCGAGAAGCCTTAAGGATATCCAGAACCCCTTGAGAAAGGTGCAGATCAGCAAACTTTAACTCTTCAAGAGCCAGGCCTTGAGATTGAGAGACTTGAGATTCGGATACCAAATCCTCCCGAGAGGATGTCAACAGGTTGTAATTCCTGGGAAGAGACAGAGGAAGGTGGACTGCCAAGGACAGCAACAGTGGGTACCAGGGCTGTCTGGCCCAGTCTAGAGCAATCAGAATCACTTTGCATGGTTGTGACCTTATCTTGACTAACACTTTGAACAGGGCAGGGGGAAAGCATACAGAAATTTCCCTTCCCAATTCAGAATCAGAGCATCCAGGGGGACTGAGCCCAAGACTGGGGGTCTGCAACAAAAGAGAGGAAGTTGGTGATTGTCTGGGGCTGCAAAAAGATCCATCTGTGAAGTGCCCCATCTCGAGAAAATCACTTTCAAAACTAGGGGATCTAGGGTCCATTCGTGATGGCCCTGGGATATCCTGCTGAGAGCATCTGCTAGGACACTGTCCTTCCCTGGGAGGTGAACTGCTATCAGAGAGGTCTGCAGGGAATAGGCCAGGGACCACAGCTTCACTGCCTCTGTGCACAAGGCCGTAGACAGAGTGCCTCTTTGCTTGCTGAGGTACCACATGGTGGTGGTGGTGTTGTCTGTTCTGATCTGGACTACCTTGTTCTGTACAGATTTGGAAAAGGCTCGCAGTGCCAGAAACACTGCTCTGAGTTCCAAGAGACTGATGTGAAGCAGAGATTCTTGAGGAGACCACAGTCCCTGGGTGGTAAGATCCCCGGTGGGCTCCCCAGCCCAGCAGGGAAGCATCTGTGGTGAGTATCACTGAATGAGACTGAGTGACAAAAGGAACTCCTTGTCTCAAATTGTCCTGATCCTGCCACCACTGCAAAGCCTGGATCAGGATTCGGGTCACTGGGACTAGTTTGGTAAGGGAATCCTTTCTTTTCTGACCAGAAGACTCTTAAGTGGAAATGAATGTCTCTCACCGGGAATCTTGCTCCCTGGACCACTGCTGTGGAAGCTGCCATGTGGCCCAGAAGCTAAAGGAAACGCCTTGCTGGTCGAGACACCTGTAGGGTGAATGAAGAGGCCAGTTCCATAAGGGTCCTTGCCTTGTCCAGGGGAAGGAAGGCTCTTGCCCTTACTGCATCCAGTTCCGCCCTTATGAAGGTGGAGCAGCTGTACTGGCTGACACATTCTTGAAACAAGCTGCTGAGGCAGCAACTCTGGTTTAAGTTTGGTTTTCCAGCCCCACCACTTCCTCTGGCAGGGTGTTCCCCTTGTCCACCACATCGTTCTGTGAAGAAATTCTTCTCATGTTTCCTCTGAATCGTCTCTCCTCCAACTTCATCCCATGCCCTCTGGTCCTGAAACATCTTTTTTCGGCTTAAAATAGTGTTTTCCTGCACCCTGTTCCTCCCTGTAGATACTTGTATGTCTCTATCATGTCCCTCTCTCCCTCCCCTCTCCTCCAGGGAGTACATGTTCAGTTCCTTCAACCTGTCTTCATGGGACTTGTGGTGCAACCCATGCACCATCTTTGTTGCCCTCCTCTGAACCTTCTCTACCCTGTCTATGTCCTTACGTTAGGTGTGTCTCCAGAACTGTACACTGTACTCAGGTGGGGCCCTCACTAGTGTCTTGTATGAGGGATTATGACCTCCCTTTTCCTGCTGGTGATGCCCCCTGCCTATACATCCCAGCATCCCCTTTGCTTTACCTGGTGCCTTGTCACACTGTTTCTCTACCTTGGAGGTCATTGCAGAGATGACAACTCAAGATCCCTTTTCCTGCTTGGTATGCTATATCCTCACCCCCAACTGATATATTGTGCCAGGGTTTTGTTGCCCTCATATGCATTATCTTGCACTTCTTTGCATTAATTTCAACTGTAAACCCTTGACCATTCTTCAAGTTTCTGCAGGTCCTTCTCATTCTGTCTACACCTCTGGTGTGTCTCACTCTGTTACAGAGCTTTGTGTCATCAGTGAGCACAGGAAATTCTGCCTTCTAGATCCTGTGCAATGTCACTGATGAAGATGTTGAATAGGACCGGTCCCAGCATTGATCCTGTGGTACCCACTGGTTACTCTTCCCTCTGTGGAGTGGCTGTTATTTACCACCCTCTGTGTCCTGCCACCCAGCCAGTTACCTACCCACCACACTACTGTCCTGCCTACACCTATATTCCCCAGTTTGCTAATAGTCTTCTATGTGGCACAGTGTCAAAGGCCTTGCTTTGTAAGTCCAGATAGGCCATGTCCACTGCCCTCCCCTGATCCACCTCCTAGTCACCCAGTCAAAAATTCAATGAGGTTGGTCTGACATGACCTCCCCTGGTGAAACCATGCTGCCTTGGGTCCTGTGGTCCATTGACAACCAGATGTTCCACCAATCTCTCCTTCAGTAGTGCTTCCATGGATCTTTCCCACTACCGGTGTGAGGCCGACTGGTCCTGTAGTTCCTGCTTCCTCTTTGTTCCCACTTTTGTATAGGGGACTACATCTGTCCTCCAGTCTTTGGGTACCTCCCCTGTTTCCAGTGATTGGCTGAACAGGATAGCCAGAGGTTCAGCCACCACCTCTCTTAGTTCTTTAGGACCTTGGGCACTTCATCTGGCCCCATTGCTTTATCAACTCTTATTACTTCCAGTTCCTTCAGGACCTTTTCTCGTGTAAAGGGACTTGTCAGTCCATTTCCTGCACCATTCTCACCCCTTGTACTCCCTTCAGACCCATTACTCCCCTCTTCCTTAGTAAAGACTGAGCAGAAATCACCTGTTCAATATGTCAGCTTTATTGTTGTCATCCTCCACGCTGCTCCCCATCCTCCCCTTCAGTCTCACTATCCCTCCCTTTGTCTTTCTTTTTTCACTTATGTACCTGTAAAAGGTTTGTCCCTTTACCCACTGATTTTGCAATGTGTTCTTCTGTCTGAGCTTTGGCTTCCTTACTGACTTCCTGCCTCCTTTGTTTCTCTGGTGCTTCTCCTATCCCCTTCTGCCTGTGTCTTTTTTGTATTGCCTGAATGCAATCTTTTGGCTTTTCACTTTCTTTGCTACCTCTTTGGAAAAACCATAATGGTCTCCTCTTCCTTTTCCTCTTGCTAACCTGCTTAATGCATAATTCTGTTGCTCTTATAATCCCCATTTTAAATACTGCCCACTGTTCCTCAACCCTGATTCCTGTCCCATTCCCCTTAATGCCTCTTTCAAGTATCTCCCCATTTTCCCAAAGTCTGCCCCCCTAAAATCCAGGATGCGTGTTTTTGTGTGGTTTGGTTCTGCTCTTTCTGTGATTTCAAACCACAATGACTGGTGGTCACTGTTACCCAGGTGCTCCCCCACTGTTACCCCCATCACACTGTCCCTGTTTGTGAGCATAAGGTTCAGTATTGCCTTCTGCGAGGTTGGTTCCATGACCAGTTGCTTGAGGAAGGCACCCTGAAGGGAGTCCAGGATAAATCTGCTCCCTAGTTGATGCTGCTGCTGGGATGCTTTAGTCCCGATTAGGCTGTTGAGTCTCCAACCAGTACTACCTCACCCTTGTCTGCCATCCTTTGGATGGCTAGCATCAACTCCTATCCGTTTCTTCCTCCTGGGCTGGTGGTCTATAGCCACACCTGTGTGGATGGCTGGCCCCATTTTCCTTTCCAGCTAACCCACAGTAACTCTTCCCCATTTTGTTCCTCCTGGATCTGTGTGGCCCTTAGCGTCATTTTCACATACAGTGCCACTCCCTCCTCCCTTCCTGCCTGCTCTGTCTCTTCCGAGATGTCTTTGTAGCCAGGTATGGCCATCTCCCAGTCATGGTTATCATTACACCAGGTTTTCAGTGATGGCCACAGTGTCCAGGTCTGACTGTACCTTGACAGCCTCCAGATCTTCCATCTTGTTGCTAAGGCTCCTGGCATTTGCACACATGGCTTTCCATGATTTGACCTCCCTAGACTGCTTCACTGTTCTACTCCAGCCCCTTCCTTGGTTGTCATTTATCCTGGTTCTCCTTGCTGTTTGCCCTTCTGCTGAATTTTGCCCCTTTTCTGCTTATCCACCTTTTGGACACTAATCTCCATCTTTTGCACACTGCTTTGCAGAGATAGCCACTCCTCTGGTTCACTGGTTCCACTACTAGCTGTGGGGGTGAGCAAGTAGGTACCGTCCCTTGCTGGCCTGCCACCCTTTTGCTAGTTTAAATGCTTGTCAATGTAGCATTTAAACTTATCAGTGCTTGGATTCCCCTCCAGGATGGATGCAGGCCGTCAGGCTTGAACAAACCTCCATCCCTCCAGGTGGGTCCCCAGTCACCAATGAATCCAAACCCTTCCTCACAGCACCAGTTCTTCAAACATGAGTTAAAGTTCTGGTGCATGCACTCCTATGCTCTCCTTGCCTTTCACAGGTAGTACTTCTGAAAGTGACAGAAGTAGCTACTTGCTTGAGACCCCTCCCAGTTTCCTAAACTCTTCCTGAACTTCCTTTGGCTCCCCATTTGCCAAGTCATTAGTACCTAGGTGGATAATGACATCCAGCTCACCCTCCCGTCTTGCCTTCCCAGTGATCCCCAGTATCTTCCTTCCATTCCTCCATGCCGTGGCACACTTGGTAGGCACCTCACCTCCCTGTCCTCCCCTCCTGTGTTCCCTAGCTGGATCCCTCTTGCGATGGAGTCCCCCACCAGGATTCGCTCTCCTCCTCTGGGGTCCACTGCTTTCCCCACTGAGGTCACCTCCTGCCTCAACTCCACTCCTTCCTTCCACTTCCCTGGGTGCCTCTATTTGGTTGTCCTCATTTGCCAGTGTGGCATATGAGGTTCTTGAGGAAGGAATAGGATCTGGGATGTGCCTCTGCGTGACTGCTCTAACCCTCCCTGGGCCACTGTCATCCAAGTGCTCCTCGTTCTCGGCATCCTTTGGGGCAGCTGCATTGGACTGGGTGGTCCCTGGATAGGGGATGGTACTCCTGACCCAGTTTACTTCCGCTCTGAGTCTGGCTACCTCATCCCGCGGTCCAGGAGATGCATGCAGATGGGCAGCACCTCAGTGTCCAGAAGGTCTGCTTGAATATGCTGCTGCCCACAGCCACTGCATTGCACCACTCCCTCATTATATATTGCAATTCCACTACTTCTCTCTTTGAAGCTTTCTTAGTTCACTTTTATTTATTTACAGTACTAAAAATCCTGTAACTGATTGTCAGATATATATATATATATATATATATATATATATATATATATATATATATATATATATATATATTTTTTTTTTTTTTTTTTTAAGGAAAAAGAAACCAATCCCAGATTCCAGATCCCACTTGTCTGAGGTAATAGACTCCAGGCCTGGAAGTAGTAAGCCAGCCTGCCTCCTACTTTGGGCTACCCATGCTGACACATCAGGGTGTCTGCTTGGCAGGAGCCTTGGACTGAGAGGAGGATGCAGCCCCGCTCATCCCCCTTCTGCCTCTCCCTCTGAAGAACCCCCTCTGAGGAAAGGGAGGAGACCTGTGCCTGGTTGAAAGGCCATTGAAAAGGCCTGCCACTGCCCCTAGAATGCTGCTTCTGAGGAGTTGACTGCCATTCCTTGGCCAGTGCACTCCTGTAGGTGGTCCTATATTCGTCCATTTTCTTCATATAATTCTTTGTCTGTTCCCCTAACAAAGAATTATCCACCACAGGGAAATCCATGGCCTTAGCCTGGGTATCCTGTGAAAGGCTAGTACACCTGAGCCAAGCCATTCTCCGAAGAGCGACAGATGTAGTCATGACTCTCGTGATGACAAATCACTAGACTCCACAGCAGCATGACATTGGATCTATCCCATCAGCAGCCACCTCCTCCAGCTCCTTGGCCAGCTGGGGGGGGGGGAGAAGAGAGCCTGTTTAGCCAATTCCAGAACAGTATCCCCCTTTGGACCTCTGGTATCTGGCTGTATAGGCCATGTAGTTAGCCTGCCTGAGTCCCAAAGAAGATGCCAAATACCGTTTTTTAGCCACGGCATCCATCTTCCTGGAATCCTCATCTTGGGAGGGGTGTGTGTGAAGCAAAGGGTATGTCAGCCTCATCACAGGCTGCAGCCTGCACAACCCAACATGGCTGCATCTCTGGTACAAGAAACTGCACTAGCCAGACAGCATATACCTCTTGTCCATTCGCTTGTCCACAAGAGGTAGAGAATTTGGAGTCTTAAGTAGTCGATGTGTCCGTTTCCAAAAGATTTATGGAGAGGAACAGACAGTCTCTTGGACTCTGGGATGTCCATCATCTCCACATAGTCAGGCTCCTCTTGTTCCTCAACAGCTTCAACCAAAGGAAGCTGAAGGGTTTCTGCCACTTTTTTTTTTTTTATAGAACATAAAGTGGAAGGGACTCAGAAAGCCTAGTAGGGAAACACCAGAAGGTCTGTCTGTGGAGATATCTGGTTCTATGGGCTCATCCAGACCTTCTATACCACACCCGGTCCAGTTCATAATACTCTTCAGGGAATAATCTGAAACGGAGGGAAGCGACCGAACCGAACGCCTGCCTGATGGCGCCGAATCAGTCGGTACCGGACGGAGCGATTCCACAATACTACTCACCCGGGCAATTTCTTCCGTGGTTGGACGATGCGGTTCTGGATCCAAACCGGCCAATCTGTCTTTGTTCTTTTTGACAGAACAGATCCCTCAGAATCTGCTCTCCTTTTGCCCGAAGGAGTATCGCCCCTGTCAGAAGGCACTCCCTCAGGTTCGGTCGGAACAACCAGGCTGGCCATCCGGTCAGCGGACTTCTCGACCTCCTTTTCCCTAAGCCTGCCCAATCTTTTATCTAGGGTGGCCTTAGGAATTATTATTATTAACACAGATTTGGCAGTCTGAATCGATCAAACCCCAGACACAGTAAACACTAGGTGGTGTGGGATCAGCCTTAGCAAAGGCCTCCCACACACGCTGCAGTGTTGAAACCCAATGGGCCCGATTTTTCTTTTGGTTTTCAGGACGTAGCTATCCTAACAAAATTTACCCTTTACTGGCTTCAGCCAGGCAAGACTCTCTTACTGGTTCCTAACCATGTTACAGGTATTGGAAAACACATTAAAGGGGCACTATCAGCTTTCCCTATGTTTCTGACTACCTGAAATCTATAAACTTTACCACATGCTTAGTAAAACATGTTCAGTAGAATGCCCCCATAGATGTAAAATAACAAATGCGGTACCTGTTTTTTTTTGTAAGTCCAAAATCCCCTTTCCTTTCGGGCCACGAGAACTGACCCATACGGAAGCATATATTAGACGTGAAGCAGCACCATGAGCTTCGCTGTCCCAAAGTGTGATTTGATACCATGACACCGCCAACAAGATAATCCCTTTGTGCGATCTACTAATCCAAAACGCTCCTGGTGCTTAAAATCCCAAACCAAGCACTCGAAATATCACAATTTATAGCTGTAGACTTGAGCCGAAATCCTGCGCATGCGCAAAGAGACACAGATGAAGATCCCGCGTATGCGCAATAACATGCCGCCTTAGCGCATGCGCGGGATTTCGGCTGACGCCTACAGTTATAAATTGTGATATTTCTAGTGCTCGGTTTGGGATTTTAAGCACCAGGAGCGCTTTTGGATTAGTAGACGGCACAAAGGGATTATCTTGTTGGCAGTGTCATGGTATCAAATCACACTTCGGACGGCGAGCGCCCATGGTAATGCTCTCACATCCAATATATGCTTTCGTGGTGGGTCAGTTCTCGGCCCCAAGTGAAAGGGGATTTTGTTTAAATTTAATAAAACAGGTACGATTTGTTATTTTTACATCTATGGGGGCATTCTAATGAATATGTTTTACTATGTGTGGTACAAGTTTATAGACTTCAGGAAGTCCAAAACGTTGGGGAAAGCTGATAGTGCCCCTTTAAAACACTCTTTAAAAAAAAAAAAAAAAAAAAACTGTTAAGGACCGCACTCACACTAACCACAAGTTCAATTAAAGAGCCAGACTAATCGGCTCAGCCAAACCGATAAAATAAACTTTTTTTGTTACAATTTCACACAAAACACACACTTTAACAATCAGTCCATTACCTATACACTTACTGTACCACAGACAGGGATCTGAACCGAAATAACAACAGAAAAAGCGGTATTAAAACAGACATTTTTACTTGTACTGAACCCGAGCGTAGGCAAGATCTCGGAGCGACTGTTCATTTAGGAGCGTAAAGAATCAGACACTTACACTTGGAAGTGCAGCAGAGGTTTGAACTGAGCTCAGCTCAACCTTCTATGCTCAGGCATAGAGTTAACTCTTTCCTCTCTGGAGCAGTTCAAGTGCTGAGGCTAACTGCATAAGGTCAGAATACAGCAAGACTTCATGTTGTCTGAAAATATTGAACACTGAGGGTCCCAATACTTAACACTGGGAGACCATTACTAGAAACATCCTTGCAGAGACCAGTTACTTAACCAGTAAAAGGGCTGGCATTTACCCATAGCAATCAGGATTTAGGATGGAGATTACACAAATCTGAGATAATGACAGCAATTAAAGGGGTATAGGGGTTGAATAAAGTGATCACTGTTGACCTTAGGATATGAAAGTCACTGGGATTATAGCCACTTCAGTTTTATTTAGATTGTGTCTATGTCAGTCACTAAAATAACTGCAAATCTCAACTTTTAATATGCTCACACAGTCTAGAGAGGCTGGTGTTCCCAAGTAAATTATGTTATCCTAGCATTAACTCTATATGAAACAAGAATTAAACATACTGCCTACCTGTGTTTTTGGTGCCTCAGCATACACTGGTCCTGGAGGAGCATTATTTTGCCAGCCGTATGCTGGATAGCCTTGATAGCCTGGCTGTCCTGGTTGAAAGGGCCTGTGGGCCCTGGAGGGTAGCCTGCGGGCCTGGAGGATAGCCAGGATATGCTGGGTTAGGCCCTGGAGCATATGGCTGCTGTGTATATGGTGGGTATGGAGCTGTTGGAGCAGGTCCAGAATAGGTGGAGGGTTTTCAGAATTCATGGGCTGGGTAATGTTTCCTAAAATGGAAGGAAAATAAAAATAAAACAGGTTGTAATTTTCTATTTAAATGTTAGAAAATGCACACAAGTCTGTGCTATTTTAAAATCTTCACTTTTAAAACCATTTTACAATTCAACACACTGAATGAAAATGCAAATATCTAACTTATGAAGCTGCGTCAATACGTTTCAATCCTTTTGTTGAGGACAACAGTTCAAGTACTAATGCAATAGATAATAAATTAATAATAATAAATGTTATTTCTCATAAGCACCTTTCAGCCATCAAGGCGCTTTACAAAAAGATAAAAGATCATGATAAAACTCAGAACAAACAGTAAAATCGTCAGAGGATCCAAAGTTTAAACTGTGTCACCAAAGGCATGGCACCATAAGAAATAATTACTCACCTTAGTAATGTTGTTTCTGCTAATCGAGTCTTGCTGTATTCTGACTATTGTAACTAGGTCCTGCCTTTCAACTGCCCCAGAGAACAAACAGTTAACTTTCCATGGCCAGCATGGAATGTTCCAGACTAACTCGGTTGAAGCCACTGTCTGCTGTTTTTAAACTCCAACAGTCAGATCTTTACGAAGATACTACTAGAAGTTCTGTGTAGAAACTGTAAAACTCACACCAACCAACTGGCAACTAAATTTATTAAAAGGGTTTCTGGTTTCAAACCAAAGACTCAAGTCAGAAAACCCAAAACACAACACACCCCCAAAGTAAAGGACGGTGAAAAGGGCACCCCTAGGGTGCCAACACTGCTCCTGCCCACCCACATCCCAAAACCAGGTTCTGAGAGGGGAGGCACTGGGGGGAGAATACAGCAAGACTATTAGAAGAAACAACATTACTAAGGTGAGTAATTTTTTCTTCAAACAACTTAGAAGTCTTATGTATTCTGACTATTGCAGACTACCAAGCAGTACTCCATGGAGGAGGACAGAACCTACTTTGGGAATAGGCTCTGAACATTGTTGTGTTAAACCCGAGCATCACTCCTAGCCTGGGTATCCAGGGAGTAATGCTTGGTGAATGTATGGACTGTTTCTCCAGGTGGCTGCTTGACAAATTTCTAAGATAGGAATATCCCTGGCAGCAGCCAGGGAAGCAGCTGTACCTCTAGTAGAGTGAGCCCTCAGGCCTGAGGGTGGGGTTCTACACAGTTTTTCATAGCAGAATTGTATACAAGAGACAATCCACCTGGCAATAGATCTCTTAGTGGCAGGTTTGCCCTTACCGACCTCTCCATATGTGAGGAACAACTGGAGGGACTCAAACCTGTGACCCTTGGTGAGCTCCATGTAGTAGCTGAGGGCCCTTTTAACACCCAAGCTGTGCATCTTCTTCTCTCCAGAGGAATGGTCAGTGAAGAAAACAGGGAGAGAGGCTGATTAAGGTGGAAATCTGAAATCACCTTAGGCAAAAACTTCCTGTTAGTTCTTAGGACCACTTTATCTCTATGGAAAGAGATGAAATCAGGCTCCACTAACAGGGCTTCCAATTCACTGATACACCTGGCAGAGGTAATGGCTACCAAAAACACAATTTTCCAAGTAAAGTACTTAAGCCCTGCAGAGGACAAAGGCTCAGAGGGTGGTTGCATAAGCTGAGCAATGCAAATATTAAGGTCCCAAGCAGGAGCAGGGTCCCGGGGACTGTGTGCAGCAATCCCTTGAAGAACTTACAAAACACAGGATGGTCTGACAGAGGAGAGGGTTTGCCTACTGACAAGAAGGCAGAAACAGCTGCCAAATGCACTTTAAATGTAGCTGGCCTAAGTCCCAAGCCATTAAGATGGACATAACATCCAGAACTGAGGCAACCCAGCAGATTCTGGAGAAATATGCAAACAAACAAAACGAAACGATGGAAGAAACCACTATGGTTCTCAAAGGAAGTGGCAGTGAAGGTTCAAGAGAAAAAGAAAGCATTCAGGAAGTACAAGGAATCACAGAAGGAGCAGGACAGAGAACTGCATCAGTTAAAGCAAAAGGAAGCTGGGAAGGCAGTCAGAACAGCTAAGGCCCAAACCAAGGAAAAGACAGCCAATTCAGTTAAGAAGGGGGATAAATACAGGTTACTCACCTGTAACAGGAGTTCTAGGAATGGTATATGTTGTTCATCCACACTTATTGGCAGGTTCCTGGCCGCTTTAAATCTTGCCGGAAGGTCTTCAAGCTGGCTCCTCCCACCCACCCGGGTGGTAAACTCGCTCTGCCCATGACGCCAGATCTGACCCGCTGGAAGCTCAGGTTGTCTTGTCCGAAGCAGGAAGTCGGGTGGTCGTGTGGATGAACAACATATACCATTCCTAGAACTCCTGTTACAGGTGAGTAACCCATTTCTAGGACATGATATGTTGTTCATCCACACTTTGGCTGGCAGACTCCTAGCAGTTCTCCGGGAGAAGGAGGCAAGGCGACACCCCCACTACTTTACTTGGGAAATAAGGACTGGAGAACCGAGGCCCCAAAACCAGCATCCCGACGTGACTCAAGGTCATGTGGTAATGGGTAATAAAGGTGTGCTGGACTTCCAAGTAGCAGCCCTGCAGATTTCCTGGATAGGGACGCCACTGGAAGCAGCCACCGATGCAGCAGTATGACTGGTAGAATGAGCTCTTATCCTCTGGGAGGCTCCATGCCCGCCAACTTATAGCAGAGATCTATGCAGGAGGTGACCCACCTGCTTATCGTCCGCTTGGCTACAGGTCTGCCAGATGCTTCAGCGAGGTGACAAACAGCTGGCTAACTCCTCCTCGATTTCTTCAGCTGCATGCTTCCTATAATAAGCGAGCGCCTTCTGGGTCCAGCATGGAGCCTATATTCCCTCCGAGGTGTGATTGGGTCAGAACACCGGCAGAGTCAGCACCTGATTAAGGTGAAACTCCGACACCACCTTCGGAAGGAATTTCGGTGGGGGCGCAGAACAACCTTGTCCCTGTGGAAGACCAGGTAAGGAGACTCAATGCAGAGCGCCTGGAGCTCTCCCATCCTTCTGGCTGACGTGATAGCCACCAAGAAGGCGGTCTTCCACGACAGGTGAGAGAGATCACACCTGTGCATTGGTTCGAATGGCTTGCCCATGAGCTTTGTCAGTACCAGCAGTAAAACCCATGGAGGTGGAGGTTCTCGCACCGGAGGGGAAATGTGATCAAGGCCTTTGAAAAAGCGCCCGACCACCTTATCCTGCACAACCGACTGCTCCCCGGCCCGCGCCCGGTAAGCAGAGATGGCTGCCAGGTGCACCTTTAGGGTCATCGACCCAAGCCCTTACTAGAAAGGGACCATAAATAGTCCAAAATGCTTGCCACAGGGCAGGAAAAAGGGTCCAAGCTCTGCCCTGACACCAAATGGAGAATCTCTTCCATTTGAAGGCATAGCATTTTCTGGTCGACTTCACGGGATGCCTCAACTACATTGAGGACCTCGTCGAAAGACCCAGCCTGGAACTCTGCTCAGTCAGAACCAGGCCATCAGGTGCAGGGATTGAAGGTCCAGATGGAACACCTTCCCACTGACTGAGAGCAGGTCCGGGCGAAGCTGGAAGCTGCCTCGGGAGCCTGGAGCTGAGGCTGAGGAGATCTGGTACCAACTGGCGGGCCAGTCTGGGGCTATCATAATCACCCGCGCCTTGTCCCTCCTCGCCTTGGAGAAGCACTCCTGTGGATCAAGAGAAATGGGGAAAGGCGTGAAAGAGCCTGGGATCCAGAGCCTCGAGAAGGCATCCCCTGCAGCGAGCCCTGCTGAGGGGGCAGGCATGAAACAGCTCAGCCTGCTTCTCCCTGAGGCAAACAGGTCCACCTGAGGAGAGCCCCAGGGAGAACAGATCTTGTACTACCTCCGCAGGAGAGACCACTCTGCAGATGCAGCCCCTATCCCGCCCAGGGCATCGGCCAGGGTGTTGGAGGCTCCTGCCACATGAATGGCTAGGAGATCCGCCTCTAGGCTGCGCACGAGTGACCAGATGCAGAGAGCTTCCTTGCATAGAAGCATGGAGCACGTCCCGCCCTGGCGGTTCAGGTAGTACATGGTCATGGTATTGTCCGTCTGGACTCGGACCACTTGACCCCTGAGAAATGGAGCAGAGGCGGTGAGAGCTAGGCGAACCGCTCGGAGCTCCAGCAGGTTGATGTGGCATCGGGACTCCCGCGGGGACCAGAGGCCGTGCACTCTGTGTTCCCCCAGATGGGTACCCCAACCCAGAGAGACATCGGTCGATAGAGAGACCGTCGGCTCGGGGCAGACAAACGGGATGCCCTCCTGCAGATGGGATGGAACGGTCCATCACTGGAGAGCGTTCCACATCTCCTGGGTCACTATCACTAGCTGGTCCAATGGATCGTAGCTGCCAGACCACTGGCTGGCCAGTCCCTGACTGAAGGGGCGATGTGCCAGCGCGCTCCAACGGACCACGCTGGT